>CM070589.1:40476996-41726996 GCA_036346355.1 Rhipidocladum racemiflorum | reverse complement strand
TGGAGCTACGTGTAGAAGTGTAGCTAGATCCCTTTTTCCCGCATGCCGATCTCAAAGTACCTAAAAACAACATAAAACACAAGCGTGAGTTCGAAAACTCAGCAAGCATATTGTAATGGACAACCAGATCATTTACAAGACAATAATACCTCACATCACATATAACATCGCATACTTGAGCACATAACAACATCATCATCATTAAAAAAAATGTATTGCAATGCAATGTTATGCTCATATCTCCATGGAAACTCATACCGGTATGGTTGAGTACACACCCGTCGGTGTGCACCCTCTCCCCCCTTCCATCCCGAAGATGGAGGGTGCCTATTCCTCGCTTCCATTCACCGCGGTGAATGGAATCACGATGTAGGACTTACTCATTGGCTCTCCGGATTAGTCATATCTTTCTCACCGACCTTCCTGGATTAGTTATGACTTTCTCACCGCCCGGGCCATGTAACATGTCATGTATGCAATTATGCCAACATCATATTTAACTCACATATTAACACATGGCATCATAACATAAATAACATGCTCATCATATCATTGGCAATCATAAAAGCATGGCAAGTTATCATATATCATGTATTCAATTCCATCTATTCTTAACAAGCAACCTACAAATCGCTATCCATCACAACACACTTGCCTCAACCGCGGGCGACGGATTTGTGGGACGTAGAGGGCACTCCCGGTGTCACACCACCTGCACATAGGCATCACACACTCACAATAATGCCCGCAAAACAGTACACAAATCCCCATCTAACCCGACATTGCCCACTACTTGCAAACCTAAAAACAGAGGTTCTGTCCCGGCGGGACAGCAGCATTGCAAAGGCCATAACTTGAGTTCTGGGACTCCAAATCGATTAAACGAGTACACCATCGCGAAGCTTAGGAAATTTCCTACCTTTTTCTAGTTATACGGAAAGACTGATTCGGACTCTAAAATTGTTTAATCTACAGATTACTACGATCTGTTCCAATCGCGTCACAGATTTTAACACGCTCGGTAAAACGGCCATAACTTCCAAACGGCTAATCGGATTTTAACGTGCTTTATGTCCACGGAAAGATAATTAAATTATATACAACTTATTTTAAGTCCGTACGGACAGATTCGGATTCTAAATCGACGAAAACTCGAACCCTATCCCGACTGCTCAATCTGCCCGAAAACAGAAACGTGGCAACGTCTAGATCTAACCCAAAGAACTCCAATCCAGCACCACCAATTGATCTAAAAACTTTATAATCACCCTAAGAACAGTACCTAGATCAATTCCAAGGATCCCCATGATCATACCTTTGCCCAACGAACGAATCTCCAATAGATCTCCTCGCTCCACGCTCCTCGCTCCACGCTCCTCGCTCCAACGGATGGATCCACAAGGTGCAGAGGTGTGGAGACCACCCTAGGGCAGCAAGGGGGTGGAGGAGAGGTGGTGGAGAGGTGGGGAGCAATGGGGCAAAGGGGGAGGTGGAGGCGCACAAGAGGGAGAGGGAGAGGGGGTGGCGGCTAGGGCTTAGGAGGGGGAGGTGGGGGCGCCCAAGGGTAGGGGGAGCATGCCCAAAAGGCTGGTGGGGAGCCCTTTTACCAGCCTCCACACCCAATCCTAGTCCGTTACGGAGACCTACTCCATCCCACCAAAGCCCACCAAGGCCCAAACTCCCCCGGGAAGGCCCAAAACCCCTAAACGCCTTAAACGCCGGAAAAGCTATTAACCTTCATATCCTATAGTTTTAACCTTAATTCCACATCTCATAATGTTATTAACCTTATCATGCACGTTAAATAAGGTTACGACACTCCGTGGCGACATAACACTTCAACCGGCCCAAAAACGCGAGAAAACCCTAAGCCGAAAGGTTTTATTCTCTAGTTTCACCTTCTATAACGTCACACCAAACCATAGTGTCACAAAGTAAGTAGTCTTTTGACTGAAATCGTTTGTCCCTAGTAAGAATTGTTGTTTAGCATGTTATGTAGCATGTACCAATGTGGTTTATGGGATGAGGTATTGTTAAGTTAATTTGTGAGTTGAAACAATTCAATGCGGTTGTTACCTCTAGCTTGAAAATAAATAGACTACTAGTGTTGTAGTTTGCTCTTGGCGAGAATGATTAAATGTGTTAATGTACATGCTTAGAATCTGTTGCTTTGTTATAAAAATGCTTATGACCCCCGATTATGTTTAAAGTTTTAAACCATGATGCATAGTTGAAACATTAAGATGATGTAGACTGCTGTTATGGTTAAAGAAACTTTGCTGGTTGTTTAAAGATGCTCTAATCTAGGGGATTAATAGAGAAATTTAATCGTGTTGACTAGTGACTTTAATTTGGAAGTTGATTAGAGTTCTATTTACGTTGTTGCAAACTACTAGTATATTTGGAAGTATGCAGTTGTGTCTCTACAATGCTAGTATTGATATCAATTGAGAAGACATAAGACTTATTGCTAATGATGTTGTTAAGGGCAGTGTTAATGCTAGTCTTCAATCTATTTTAAATAGTGGGAGTATGTTGTGTGGTGGTAATTTGTTATGACCTATGTATAGGGTAGCTAAAGGTAATGTTGTTGGTTGATGAATATGCCCTTTTGTTGCTTTTCATGACTAAGTAGTGGTAGTAACTGTTTAGATTACTCGTTGGAAAACCATGGTTAAAATAGAGGAAAATTTTAACTTGTTGCGATGGAGTGAGCTTTGGATAATTAACATGATAAATGCTCTTATCCTTAATGAAATTATAACTTAGAGTCTCACTTATGAATTCTTCCTTGTGGAGATAATATTTACATGTTGAAGTCGTTGTTTAACTGAATAAGGTTCAGTTGTCGAGACGTGAATATGTAGGAGGTATGAAATTTATATGTTGATCTTGCTGAAAGATTGTGGAAGTACTATGTTTCAAATTTAGAATAAGAAGTATTATGATTTAGTGATCCGTGGGGATCATGTCAACGTAGTCTTGGTTGGGTGTCTTTTTGATAAGCATCATAAACACTAATTAAGAGTGTTGGGATTGGTAACTAGAGGAAGAATTTGTTGTGAAGCTTTTGGTTGAATTGTGTTGGGGTTCCTTAGGGAGTAGATAGTGATTATTGAAGTCTTTAATGGAAAGCGTAGTGGAGCACTAGAGATGATTGTATTTATGCTAAGCTGGTGTTTAAAATCTTCTGACTGGTTTGGTTGCTTGCCATTTTGGTTGAATGCCTTCGGTCAAGGTATTCCTTGTGTTGTGTTTCCGAGTTTCCCTAAAACCCGTAGCTATTTGTGCCAATCTTTGGTTTTGGCTATTTTGTTTAATTTGTGTTATGAGTATGGATTTACACCCAAAAGTTTTTGAGTGGATTGCGCTTTTTCACGTTCACCCTGAATTATCTTTGGAATAAATTTTAACGGAAGCAGATGGACATAGTGGGTTGTGTTGGAAACTCTTGAGATTTAATTTATAACTCTTTTTGACTGGAGTTGGATTTATTTGCATAACGTGTGTGGTGTTTGCAAGTGCTCCAAAAGGTGGTTTTTATGGATGTTTCATCGGTGATGTTGTTAGCAAAGTGTTCTCTTTTGGGATATGAGTTTCCCTTTCTTTTGAGAAAAATATGTGGCGGTTGTGTGTACAGATGTTTGACTTTGAAGTTGATGTTCTTTTCCAAAATGTTGATTTTGGTTAAAATGCGATGTTTTGCAAGTTTAGTTTTCAAATTGACGTGGCTTCCTATACGATGTGGTGTTCCTATTAATGGTGTTGTCGTCATAGTTTATATGAATTTCGTAGCCATCAATGTTAATTGTGTTTCAATCATGTGATACCGAGCAAGAAGTCTTTTGGTGGATGACTATTCGATATTGTTGTTACATAAAGAATGAATGGTGAAAAGGAAGCATGGCATTGTTTATAGATGTTTAATGATGAAAGAGTCGATGAGCCAGGTCGGTGAGAAAGTCGTATATGGATATATGACTAATCCGGAGTGCTCTTGAAAAATGTGCATGCATGTCATAAATCGAGACTTCTATTTATTTCTGGTATGTTGGTTGTGGTGTAGGAGATTTGTGTTTCCTTTGCATCTCAGCTTAGGAAAAATAAGATGAGTACTCTTTGGTTGCTGCCGGATTCTTTCCAAAGTGGCTTTTAGCGCTTTGGAGTTCGAGTTGTTGTATGTGGATCATTTTGGGTTCATGGGTTTTGGTTGAGCTTACTCAATGATTGTACCCTTTGTTCTGATTCTTTGAAAGGAAGAATGCGAGGGCGAGACCTTCTAAGAAAGAAAAATTTAGTGTGGGTTGGTAATGACCTAAGATATTAGGTGTTGCTAGTGGTTGATCGTAACTAGTTTGGAAGTGAAGAGTAAAGGAAGGTTGAGTATGACCCAATTCAACTTTTCTTGGAGAATTGTCATTGAGGTGTTCCTCGATAGGGTTGATCAAATTATTACTGGACCACTTGGTGGTTGCTAGTAATTGCTTTCTATTTTTGAACAATATTGGATCTTTTGTCACCGATCTTTGAGCGTGTTGTGCCAACCGAAGAGGAATATTCGGTTGTTGTTGAATTTGCGGGTTTTCAGAACCATGGTCATAATGTAGGCTTCTCCTTTCGGTGGTAGTGGGGTGGGTGTTGGTCTTGTTGTAAAAGATCAGAATGTAACCCCGATGGTTCAAGTAGTTAGTAATCTTAGAGTGTTGTGTCTCACATGGTTTGCGTCGTCGCGAATATGACGAACCACAGTTGAGAGGTTGAGACGTGAATCACTGTTGTGTCTGGGAGCGGAAGATGGATCTAGAAGTTGGTACCATGTCCTTCTGGAGAGTGGCTTTAGTTAAAGGGATCGGGCACTTTAGTGCCAAGGGATGTATCGAAGGAGGAGTGTGAGACCGTTTCCTTTCGTGGTCTATTTGGGATTTTATCCTATCGCTTGGGTCATGCCGAGGCCTTGTATGGGTGCTTTGGGTTTCAATGTTGAGTAAAGTTCTTGCAAGAGGTTGATCGTGGGTTATCGTTAGAACTGTGGGTCTTCGAGCCTAAGCATCTTACCATCGGGTCTCGATCAGTGTCGTTCCAGTGGCTTTAGTCAGAGAGAGAAGCGGTTTGGGAACTGGAGTCTCGCATGCGCAAGAAGTACCCCGAGCTTTTCGCCTCAGGTATGAGATGTGAAACCTAGCTATCTTTTGATTTGCTAGGTTGCGTATTGCTGTGTCTTGGATTCGAGGTCGAATCCTGTTGAAGGGGGGAGAATGTGACACCACGGAGTGTCGTATCTTATAAAATGTGAATGTTGAGGTCAGAAACTTTATAAAATGTGAAAATGGAGGTTAAAACTTTACGTTATGCCGTTTATAGCATGTTTTTGGGCCGTTTTCGGGTGTTTGGGCCTCTCCGGGGGACTTTGGGCCTTGGGGGTTGAGTTAGGCCTCCGGTGGAAGGGTTTGGGCCCAGGGGGGGGACTTTTGGGCAGCCAAATCTGGCCCCCACCCCTTGGTGCGCCCCAAATTCCCTCTCCCAACCCTAGCCGCCACCCCCTAGCCCCCCCATGCGCCTCCACCCTTCCCCTTCCTCTCCATCTTCCCCCAAGGCGCCACCACCCCTCTCCTCCCCTCTCCACCTACCTTGCTGTCACCACCCCGCAGATCCGTCCATTGGAGCGCTCCGCGACGAGGAGATCCGATGGATTTGGAGCAAGGAAGGAGATCGCGCGAACCGGGAGGAGATCCGTTGAGTTTTCGTGCGTCGGGCAAAGGTATGTCCATGGGAATCCTTGGGATTGGTCTAGGTACTGTTCTAAGGGTGTTTATCAAGTTTTTAGATCAATTGGTGGTGCTGTATTTGATTAGATTAGATGGATTCTTGAGTTGGTCACGTTCTCTGTTTCGGACAGCATGAGCCGTTGATATAGGGTTCGGTTTTTCACCAATTTAGATTCCGAGTTTGGTCGTACGGATGTTGAAGAAGTTGTATATAATTTCATTATCTTTCCGTAGATATAAAGAACATTAAATTCTGATCCGCCGTTTGAAAGTTATGGCCGTTTTACCGAGCGTGTTAGAATCTGCGACGTGATTGGAACAGATCACAGTATTTTGTAGATTAAACAACTTTAGAGTCCAAATCATTCTTTCCCTATACCTAGAAAGAGTTGGAAAATTTCCTAAGATACGCGAGGATGTACTCGTTTAATTGATTTGGGGTCTTAGAACCTGAGTTATGCCTTTTGTAAGGCTGCTGTCCCGACGGGACAGAACCGCTGTTTTCGGGTTTTGCGAGTAGTTGGCAATGTCGGGGTAGATGATGGTTTGCATACTGTTTTGTGGGCTTGATTGTGAGTATGTGGTCCCTTTGTGCAGGTGGTGTGACCCCGGGAGGGCCTACTACTTCTCGCCAATCCGTCGCCCGTGGTTGAGGCAAGTGTATTGTAATGGATAGCGATTTGTAGGTTGCTAGTTGAGATTAGATGAGATTGATTATATGTGATGATCACTTGCCATGCTTTAATGATTGCCATTGATATGATGAGTATGTTTATCATGTTATGATGCCATGTGTTAATGTACAAGTTTATTATGATGTGGCATATTTGCATACATGGAATGATTACATGGCCCGGGCGGTGAGAAAGTCATAACTAGTCCAGGAAGGTCGGTGAGAAAGTTATGACTATTCCGGAGAGCCAATGAGTAAGTCCTACATCGTGATTCCATTCGCCGCGGTGAACGGAAGCGAGGAGTAGGCACCCTCCATCTTCGGGATGGAAAGGGGGAGAGGGTGCACACCGACGGGTGTGTACTCAACCATACCGATATGAGTTTCCAAGGAGATATGTGCATCGCATTGCATTACATTGCATTGCATATTATGAGGATGATTTATGATGATGCCAATGATATGCTTACATTATGAATTTGAGATGTGTATGATGTTGTATGTAAAAAGGTGGTGATGAAGGTATTGAAATGTATTTTCTTGTTCCATTGCAATATACTTGCTGAGTGATGAACTCACGCTTATGTTTATGTTGTTTTTCTTAGGTACCATGAAACCGGCATGCGGGAAAAAGGGTTTAGCTACACATCTACACATAGCTCCACACAAATTAGACAGTGTTATCATTTGAAGTCATGATAATGAAAGTATTGCCATGAAACTTGGAGAATTGCTTAACTGTGTGCTCGGTCTTACTATTTGGTTCGTTTAGCTCATGAAGTGGTTGAATGCTTTATCCTGGACTTATATTGTTGTTATGTCACATGTTATTGCTGTTTTAGATGCTTTCCATTATAATATAACTTGTGATACTTTGTTCCTTTGCTTTGCTGTAATTTACTTGTAATTGTGGTATTTAGAGGTTGCTTAGTCTATGTTTGGTAGCATTCGGGCATATTAAATGCTGGGGTGTTACACTAGCGACCTCCCCAAACCTTGTAGATCCACCAAGACCCTCTCCCACACGTCTCAAACCTCCTAGACTTCTCCAAACCCTAGAAACTTTGTCCCTCAACCTCCGAAGCGCCGCCCGTCATCGGCCAAAATTTGCATCGCGTCCCCCATCAACTCGTCGACTATTTTTGAGATGTCTTCGCTATGGTGAGCCATGATGTCCCTTCTGTCTCCCTTTCAAATTTTGTGCAATTTGGCCCACGGGATCAAAAGTTATGGCCGTTCCAATCTCGAATCTTGCCGAGGCCATATCTCCCTCAATTTTTCGAGTTTGGCCATGAAATTTTTACTGTAGACTCTCCTTCATGTTCTCTATATGTTGCACATCCTAACCCGTGGTTTTTCCCTCTAAATTTTGCGCAAAAAAAGTATTTTCTTCGATCAGACTACGTTGTAGACAGCGACAATCATCCTCGCGTGTTCCCCTCTAATCCAGAAGGTAAATCTCCGAGCCACCAGAGCCATGGTGTACCTCTAGGTAACATCTAGCTCTTAGTCAACTTTGGTTAAGTTCTGATCATTATTCTAGAAGTTATGGCCGTCTGAAGTTTACCTCCGAAACCCGTTAATCGACAGTTTGTGATCAATCCGTTAGGGCGCCGCAAAATCCGCATAAACTGTTGAGTTCATCTCGATGCGTTTCACATGATGGACATTCCCCCTTTGCCATCCCATCGTCCGATATTTTTTTATTATTTAGCGTCGTCTTTTACCGCCGCCGCGTGCCGTCTTTTGACGTCGGCTATCTTAGCTCACTTTGGCGATGTTGTCCCATCATTTGGGTCATCATGTACTATTTTGATCCATCCTTAGAGTTCTTTTGGCATCCGTTCGCCGACAAAGCCCGGTTCGGGTTTGTAGCCGTCGTCTTTTGATCTAACCCTTTGTTACCGGTTCGCATTTCGGTTAGCCATCCTTGGTAGCATTTTATCATGACCATGTCGTTGCACCGATGGTCGCTACATTCTCATTTCATGAGCGTCCTGCCGTCGTTTCGCCTTCGCCGTAAACGTGCACCAACATTAACGTTCCACCGTTAATGTTTTGTCGTTAACGTTCCACCGTTAACATTCCACGGTTAACATTTTCCGTTAACATTCCACCATTAACGTTCCACCCTTAACGTTCCGTTGTTAACATTCCACCATTAACATTTTGCCACTAACGTTCCACCGTTAACGTTTTTCCCTTAACATTCCGCCGTTAACCCTTCACCGTTAACGCTAGATGTTACCTAGAGGGACTTCATTGATTCACTTAATTGCACGATACAACTCAAGTAAATCAAGGGAACCTCGGGCGTTCCGCATATATGCCCGTGTTGGCCCCAGGACTGTTCACCAACACGTGCGACAATGCATGACAGTTTGTATCACAGCGCATGCACAATAACGAAAACATAAAAATCATTACATACCGAAAGTAGGATTGCTGTCCAAAATGACACTCCAATGAGTTCAAGGAATTCCGAGGTGAATATGGTTTAAACACCCCTAGTCATACATAAGTACTTGGTTAAGCTGACCCCATAAACGGCGTGTGGTTCGCACGATAGTTACTCAAAGAGACGTCACCAGGATTCAATCCTTAAGGTCCTTAGCCAATACTTCTACTCATTATCCATAATTCAAATCAACCTCATCATAATCATTCTTGATCATTGCGACCGTATAACCTGTCAATCACAATACCATAAAAAAACCAATCACAATCCCTCACAACACACTTGCCTTCACCCTCGTGAGACAGCGTGGTGAGATGATGACGGCACTCCCGGGGTCACACCATCTGCACAAAGGTTCAATACACTCAACCACATGCACACAAGACCACACAAGAACACTTAGTTATACCGACTTCGCGATCTACTCCCAATACCCAAAAACAGAAAATCTATCCAACGGGATGGCAGCATTCGGAAGACCAGAACTAGGGTTTAATGACTCCAAATCAGACAAATGAATGCATTTTCTCGAAGATTAGGAAATTTCTTAGCATTTTCTAAGTATTGAGAAAAACTGATTCAGCTCTAAAATTGACTAATCTACAGATCAACACATCTGTCCCAATCACGTCACAGTTTTGATAATGTTTCGTAAAACAGTCATAACTTTTAAACGGCTGGACGGAATTAAGAGTTCTTGGTCTTCATTGAAAGTTTTTTCGATTATCTACAACTTTCTCAACAGGCGGCCGACCAAATTCCAATCCTAAAAGCCCGAAAACGGTGACCGAAGTCGACTGTCCAGAATTGGCCGAGGCTACTGCGCGAAACAGATCTACTAAACGAATCTATACCTTTTATTACAGCACCTAAACATGGATCTAAGGCATGAAATACCCCATCTATCAGCACCTAAATAACCCCAAGGAAACCACGATTCATTACCTCTTCAAGAAGAACCAAACGACGACGAAAACATCCCTTTCTTCCGGCCTTCTCCCTCCGGAACCGCAGCGGATTCCGGAGAACTCCGAGCCGACGATCCACCGAGCGAGGAAGCGACGAACACTGGGGAAGGAGAGGTGAGGGGCTGGTAGGGGAGGGGAGCGTGACGGCTAGGGAGGGGAAACCCTAGTGGGGGGGACGCATGGAGGTGAGGGCGCAAGGGGGGAAGGGTGGCCGAACCTAGGAGGTGGGAGGGAGAGTGGGGGGCGCATGGAAGAGGAGGTGGGGGCTCCCCCAGGGTTAGGGCTGCTGGTTCCCCCCACCTCATTGGCCCAAAAACCCCCCACTGCCGGCCCATAACTCGACCTTCTAGGCCCAAGTCCTCCCGGGAAGGCCCAAACCCTCCCGGAACTGCTCAAACCCTCCCGGAACGGCCCAAAAACCTCTTAAAAGCTCAAAGACATGATAAAAAGTCGTACCATAATGCCAAAATATATAATGTAACATTCTCTCCCCCTTAACAGGATTCAACCACAAATCCGAGACATGCCACTTCGTAAACAATCAAATCGAAGGGAGCTAAGGTTTACTTCTCAGAACCCGCTCAGAACCCCTACGATTTGCACTAGCCAGAACTCAAAAACAATGAGCTAAGGCTCAAATACTGATGGCTCTAATCATAACTCACAACCAAAACTTACCAGCAACTTACTCAATATTGAAACACAAAGCACTATTAAAAGGACTCAGAGCGTCCCAAGCAATAGGATCAAATCCCAAATAGACAACGAAGGAAAAACAGTCTCACACTCCTCATTCTATGCATTCCTTGGCACTAAAGTGCCCGATCCCTTTAACCGATGCTACTCTCTAGAAGAACACGGCACCAACATCTAGAACCCTCTTCAGCTCCCACGCATAAAAGTGTTTTCACACCTCAACCTCTCTACTGTGGTTTGTCGTATTCAAGGCGACGCGAACCAAGTGAGACACTGCACTCCAAGACTACCAACTGTTTGAACAATCGGGGTTATAACCTTGAAGAAAGATTTGATCTTTTACCAAAAAGAACAATACCCACCACTATCACCGAAGGAAAAGCCTACTTTATAATCGGGGTCCTTGAAACCCGCAAAAACAATACAACTGAGCAATCCACTTCGGTTGACACAACTCGCTCAAAGATCGGTGACAAAAGATCCAACACACTTCGAAAAGGAAAAGCAATTACTAGCAACCACCAAGTGGTCCGCTAATAATTTAATCAACCCCACCAAGGAACATATCAATGACACAATTCTACAAGAAGGTTTGAATTGAGTCATACACAACCTTCCTTTACTTCTCACTTTTTAAATTGTTTATGATCCACCACTAGCAACACCTAATAGCTTAGGACAATAAAAACCCACACTAGATTTCTCTTTCTAAGAAGGTCTCGCCCTCAAGCTCATCCACTAAAAGGACTAGAACAAAAAGTACAACCATTGAGTAAGCTCAACCATAAACCATGAACCCAATTGATCCCCATGCATAAATTTGAATCTAATGCACTACAATCACTCTGGAAAGGATTCGACAACATCCAAAGAGCACTCATTTTAATTTCCCGAGCCAAGACGCAAAGGAAACACAAATCTCCTACACCACAACCAAAATACCAGAAATTCTTCATTGTTTCTTTTCATTCTAGAAAGAAATGGACATCTCAATTCATGACATGAATGCAAACTTTTCAAGAGCACTCTGGATTAGTCATATATCCATATATGACTTTCACACTGACCTGGCTCATCGACCCTTTAATCATTAAATATCTATAAACGATGTCATGCTTCCTTGTCGCCATTCATTCATCATGTAACAACAATACCGAATAGTCATTCACCACAAGACTTCTTCCTCGGTATCACATGATTGAACACAAATAACATCGATGATTGTGCTAAATCATATAACTATGACGGCAACACTGTAACAACCCAAAAAGGGTAATTGTGATAAAATTATATTCAAATAAATAAAATGAGTTTTTTTTGGAGTTTCGGTCGCTTTTAAAACTTTTGCAATTCAGAAAAATTTATATTATTGGATACTAGCTACTGTTAATTAAATTAACTCTTGGATTTTGTTTCAATATTAATAGTGGCCAAAAGTATTTTAATGTAGTCTCAAATATTTCAAATTTTCTTAAGTTGGTAAGTCGCGCATATCATGATCATGTCATTCGTAATTGCAATAAAACCTTCACTTGTTTAAAATTTTACAAGTAATGAGTCATTGATTTGAAGGGAGGTTAATTTCTTGAAACCTTAAAAATCATTTCCAATTACACCAACCCTTCCCTTGCCCATGGTCAATGACTTGTGGGCCCTACTTGTAAGTGAGAGGGAGTGAACTACACCTAACCCATTACTTTTCTCACTCATTTCATCTTTACCCACTTACCTAGCTAGTCTATGACAAGTGGACCCAATTGTAAGTGAGGAAGAAAAATTCTACACACACCTACTCCATTTTCCTCACCATACCTACTCCTTACCCACCTTTTTACCTCTCTGTGACATGTGGGTCCTACCTTGCCAAGGAACTTGTGGACTGCACACACCTAATCTGTATTTTCTTAGTCTTTTCACCTCTACCCACTCCCCCACCCACTCTATGACTTGTGGGACCTTGCCCCACATGTAAGGGATGAAGTGGTAGCCATATATAAGAGTTCTTCACCTCTTTTTCTCCTCTGATCACCTCATTTCCTGCCCCCACAACAAGAAAAACAGCAAGGAGAGCATTGCAAGAACACCTCCCCATCCTCCATTCTCCTCCACACCTTTCCTCCAAAAATCAAGATCAAGCTTGTGCATGCTATACCATTGTATTCCCCTCATCCCAAGCTTCAATTCCATCCAAATGGATTCTTGATGCACCAAGTATTGGGTGAGTTCTAATCGATATCCTTCTCTCCATGTTCAGAAATTTTTGTCACTTTAGACTCATTTCATTTCTTCTCCACGGGTTACATCATCAAACCTTGAATCGGGTTGTCCATGTTGCGTGGTAAGCTTGAGGAGGACTTGACGTTGCTACAAGCCCAACAGGAGGAGGCATTGTTCTACAAGCAAGGAGAAGGAGTTGATACCGGGAAAAATACCGACGATCACCTTCGCGACGTCATTCTTGATCTATTCATCAAACCAACCTTCCACCTAGTGCAAGGACATCCTTGTAGTGGTAAGGTTCTACCCTACTTCATTTTCTTGAAGTGTAGGAGCACAATGTGCAATAGCCATTCAAAGACCTACATGAAAATCTTGTTGTATTACACAGTTCGGCACATATCGGAATTTTCGGCCCCAAATCGGAATATCCGATGTGGATACAACTCCAGAAAATGCTTCAATCCAAACCCTGTCTACGCTGGAAAATTTCACACATCGGAACATCTGATGTTCACATCGGAACTTCCGATGTGTCCAGAGGAGCACCTTTTTGGATCCCAACTGAGCGATTTTCTAAGTATTGATAGGAACTTCCGAAGTTCGGATCGGAACTTCCGATGTGTCCAGAGAAGCACCTTGTGAATCCCAGCTGAAAAATTTTCTAAGTCCGGATCGGAACATCCGATGTTACTTCGGAACTTTCGACCCAACCAACTTCAACTGACCATAACTTTTGCGTCGTAAGTCCAAATTGGGTGAAACCAATTCCTATGCGTTCGTAGGAACATCCCCTTTCATTCCCAATAGAAAAACAAGACTTAGGTTGTGACACTACGGAATGGTGTGACATTATTTAACGTGAATGTTAAGGTCAAAAACATTATGAAATATGAAATTGGAGGTTGAAACCATATGGTATAAGGTTTAATTGCGTTTCCGGACCGTTTCTGGGAGTTTGGGCCTTTCTAGGGGAGTTTGGGCCTAAAATAAGGGGTTGTGGTCTTTGGTGGGATGGAGTATGAGTCCATTTAGGACTAGGAATCTTGTGTGGGCTGGTAAAAGGCCCCTCCTGCCCTCCTTGCGCCCACACCCCCCTGGACGCCCCCACCTCTCCCTCCATGCCCTAGCCGCCACCCCCACCTCCCCCTCTCCCTTGCATGCGCCTCCACCTCCCCCATTGCTCCCCTTTGCTCCACCACCACTCCACCACCTCTCCTCCACCCCCTTGCTTCCCTAGGGTGGCCTCCCCACCCCTGCACCTCGTGGATCCATCCGTTGGAGCGAGGAGCGAGGAGCGATCCGGGAGGAGTTTCGTTGGGATTTCGGTCGGCGGGCGAAGGTACGGCCATGGGGCTCCTTGGGGTTGGGCTAGGTACTGTTCTAAGGGTGTTTATCATAATTTTAGATCAATTGGTGGTGCTGGACATGAGTAGATTGGATTAGATCTAGATGTTGCCACGTTTCGGTTTTGGGACAGCATGAGCAGTCGACCTAGGGTTCAGTTTTTCTCCAATTTAGACTTGGAATTTGGTCGGCCGCCTGTTGAAGAAGTTGTAGGTAATTTAATTATCTTTCAGTGGACATAAAGAACGTTAAATTCCGATTAGCCGTTTGAAAGTTATGACTGTTTTACCGAGCGTGTTAAAATCTGTGACGTGATTGGAACAGATCACGGTATTTTGTAGATTAAACAACTTTAGATTCCGAATCAGTCTTCCCCTATAACTAGAAAAAGTTGGGAAATTTCCTAAGCTACGCAAGGATGTACTCGTTTAATTGATTCGGAGTCCCAGAACTCAAGTTATGCCTTTTGGAAGGTTGCTGTCCCGACGGGACAGAACCTCTGTTTTTAGGTTTTGCGAGTAGTTGGCAATGTCGGGGTAGATGAGGGTTTGCGTACTGTTTTGTGGACTTAATTGTGAGTATGTGATGCCTATGTGCAGGTGGTGTGACCCCGGGAGTGCCTTCTACTTCCCGCCAATCCGTTGCCCGTGGTTGAGGCAAGTGTGTTGTAATGGATAGCGATTTGTAGGTTGTTTGTTGAGAATAGATGAAGTTGACTACATGATATATGATCACTTACCATGCTTTAATGATTGCCAATGATATGATGAGCATGTTTATTATGTTATGATACCATGTGTTAATATACGAGTTAAATTTGATGTTGGCATAATTGCCTACATGGCATGTTACATGGCCCGGGCGGTGAGAAAGTCATAACTAGTCTGGGGAAGGTCGGTGAGAAAGTTATGACTAATCCGGAGAGCCATTGAGTAAGTCCTACATCGTGATTCCATACACGTGGTGTTTGGAAGCGAGGAGTAGGCACCCTCCATCTTCGGGATGGAAGGGGGGAGAGGGTGCACACCGACGGGTGTGTACTCAACCATACCGGTATGAGTTCCCAAGGAGACATGAGCATTGCATTGCATTGCATACATAATGATGATGATAATGTTATGTGTTCATGAATGAGATGATATACATGATGTGAGGAAGGGGAATAGTCACACTTCCACAAGTAGCTTCACTCTTTTGATTTCACAAGTCATTCAATTAGTGTTGATAATAAATTGTGTGTGATGATCATTGCTTTACGGTTTAGCTTTGCTAAATGAGAGTCTTTTCGTTCGTTTGACTCTTGGAGACATTATATGATTGGAACTAGACTTATATTGTTGCTAAGTCGTTAATTATTGCTGTTTTTAGTTGTCTCTCATATTCCATATATTGCTATACTGTTGTTGTTCCTTCAAATCATGTTAAAACAAAGGAGATGCTGCCGAAATCTCGGTTTTTAGCATGTGCGCCTTTGCTGGAATTTATGTTTAATTGTGGTGTTTAGATGTTGATTAACTTATGTTTGGTAGCATTCAGGCATATTAGATGCCGGGGTGTTACATAGGTTATACATATGAGGATCTATTATAGGATCTTTAACAAGTTGTAGTATTGTTGACCCTCACCCAAACGATATTGTTTTAGTGATAACTTTTGATACACAAATCCAAACTTCACAAAGTCAAATCGTATGTTCATATTATGACTATTAATCTAAAATCATTAGCATTTCATACATGATTGAGCATACTTCAATAAGTGTTCATCGTTTGAGTTCTTGATTGGTGTTTGTTTGAATTGGGTCTTTCTCGATAGGTGTTGACGCTTTGGAGACTACTCCCGACTACGACTACGCGTACGACCTCAAGAACGAGCTGCAAGGCACTACTTATTTCTTGAGCATACTTGATCCCATTAATTGCAAATTACGTTTGAAGTTATTTTACCAATTGCATGCTTACTTTCAATTACAATTATGTTTTGGGTAGGATGATTAGATATTGCCATATTGCCATGCTATCCCCTTGCCATGTTCCTTTCGTATTCCATTGTCGCCCTAGGTGCTTGGTTTAATTATTATATATGGGTTCGTATGAATTGCTTAACCATGCTTAGAACACCGTTAGAAAACGCGATAGATGGACTTATTGCATCGATCGCAATGATCAAGAATGATTACGATGTGGTTGATTTGAATTGTGGATAATGAGTAGAAGGATTGGCTAAGGACCTTAAGGATTGAATCCTGGTGACGTCTCTTTGAGTAACTATCATGCGAACCACACGTCGTTTATGGGGTCGGCTTAACCAAGCACTTATGTATGACTAGGGGTGTTTAAACCATATGCACCTTGGAATTCCTTGAACTCTTTGGAGTGTCAAGGAAGGTCCACCGGAATTCCTTGAACTTTACGGAGTGTCAAGGAACGTCCTCAGAATCCCTCGAACTTTGTGAGAGTTGGGGATGTCTAACAACAGGTGTACTCTTTGGTCCACACACACGGAGCACTGAGCACGCGGGATCAAGGGCCACAGTCACCCGGGTGGTTTAGATGCACTATGATGCATACTGGAAAATGGTTTTGTCATGTTTACCTCGGCCGGCACATCAAATGAAATGTGCTCATAGCTTGGCTTATGAGTGTGGTGTGTCGTGTGGGTAAAGTCGTACCTCTGCAGAGTTTAAACTATTCGAATAGCCACGTCCATGGTTAAGGACGATCGCTTAATTTGTCAGTCACTAGGCGAGTTTTAAGGACTTGGTAAGAATGGGATGGATGTGAAAGATTGACACGAGTATTGTAGTACTCATGTGTGTATGTGAACACGAGCGTTGGACTCGTGGTTCAGAGAATGCTTGAAGGCATGAAATGAATATATGGTGGTTGTGCTTATGATGATGTTATATTATATATTAGACTTTGAAAAGGTTTACGAAATGCAAAATTTCAATCTATACATGTCTATGTTTTTATTCCAATTATTGCTTTATGCTGAAATTACCCTTGTGCCTTCTCTTGATGTAGCAACCACATGTAGCTAGAACTTCACATTTGCATTTGTATTATTGTGCGAGTACACTCTTTGTACTCAATCCGATTGTCCACTTGCTGCAGGTGAGGATGAGGTGCTGCCCGGAGGTTTTTACCGGGTAGACTTCGGCGACACTAACGTCTAGATGCGCGTTCTTGCCTCTAATCGGTTGCTTGAGGGTTTGGGGCATACCATGCTAGCCTTTTATTATTGTTTTATGTTTTCCGCTGCCATGTTTATGTAATAATGCTAAATATGTCATTTTGGACAGCAGTCCTACTTTCGGTATTGTAACACCCCGGCATTTAATATGCCCGACTGCTACCAAACACAAGCTAAACAACAGCTAAATACCACATTTAACATAAAATTCCAGCAAAGGTGCATAGGCTAAAAACCGAGATTTCGGCAGCACCTCCTTTGTTTTATCATGAATTTAAGGAACAGCAACAATATAGCATTATATGGCAATAAGAGAACCATCTAAAACAGCAATAAATAAAGTCTTAACGACAATAAGAGACTAACATTAAGCTCTTAAGGTTCCAAGTGTCAAACAAACAATAGAACTCTCATTAACCAAGCTAAGACTTAATTTAAAGGCCATCACACGCAATTTATTATCCAACTAAATGAATTGACTTGGGGAAACATTAAGGTGAAGCAACGTGTGAGCGTGTGACTATTCCCCTTTCCCGCATGCCGTTCTCATGGTACCTAAAACAACAAGAAAACACAAGGGTGAGTTCGAAAACTCAGCAAGCATACGGCAATGGATAACAAGCATAACAACAAGTCAATAACATCTTTCATCATGTATAACATCTCATTCATGAATACTTATCAATATCATCATCAATTTGTATGCGATGTAATGCATTGCTCCTGACCCTCTGGAACCTCATACCGGTATGGGAAGTACACACCCGTCGGTGTGCACCCTTTCCTCCCTTCCATCCCGAAGATGGAGGGTGCCTACTCGCTTCCAAACACCACGTGGATGGAATCACGACATAGGACTTACTCAATGGCGTTCCGGACTAGTCATAACTTTCTCACCGACCTTGCCGGACTAGTTAAGACTTTCTCACCGCCTCGCCCTATCTCATGACATGCATGCAACCATGCCAAATATCATATTCAATTCACATATTAACACATGGCATCATAATATGTTAAACATGCTCATCATATCATATCAATCATTAAAACATGGCAAGTGGACATATATCATGTAGGCAATTCCATCTAATTTCAACATGCAACCTACAACTTGCTATCCATCACAACACACTTGCCTCAACCACGTGCAACGGATTGGCGGGAAGAAGAGGGAACTCCTGGGGTCACACCACCTGCACATAGGCATCACACACTCACAATCATAACATCAAAACAGTACACACGCCCCCATCTAACCCGACATTGCCAACTACTCGCAAAACCTAAAAACAGAGGTTCTGTCCCGGGACAGCAACCTTGCAAAAAGCATAACTTGAGTTCTGGGACTCCAAATCGAATAAACGAGTACACCGTCGCGAAGCTTAGGAAATTTCCCAACTTTTTCTAGTTATAGGGAAAGACTGATTCGGACTCTAAAATTGTTTAATCTACAGATTACCACAATCTGTTCCAGTTACGTCACAGATTTTTAGGCGCTCGGTAAAACAGCCATAACTTTCAAACAGCTGATCGGAAATTAACGTGCTTTACGTCCACGGAAAGATAATTAAATTATCTACAACTTCCTAGAAGTCCGTACGGTCTGATTCGGATTCTAAATCGACGGAAACTCGAACCCTAGTTCGACTGCTCAATCTGCCCGAAAACAGAAACGTGGACAAGTTTAGATCTAACCCAAATTACTTCAAACCAGCGCCTCCAATTGATCTAAAAACTTGATAAACACCCTAATAACAGTACCTAGATCATCCCCAAGGATCCCCAAGATCATACCTTTGCCCGAAGCGCAAAACTCCAATCAATCTCCGCGAATCTCCTCGCGAATCGCTCCTCGCTCCACGTTCCTCGCTCCTCGCTCCTTGCTCCTCGCTCCTCGCTCCACGGGATGACTCCGCGAGGTGCAGGGGTGGGGAGACCACCCTAGGGCAGCAAGGGGTGGAGGGGAGGTGGTGTGGAGGTGGAGGAAAGGGAGGGGGATGCGCACGGTTATGGGGGCTAGGGCTTAGGGGAGGGGGAGGGAGGAGAGGGGCGCAAGAGGGGGAGGTGGGGGCGCAAGGGGCTGAGATGGGGCGCAAGGGGGGCAGGGGGAGCCCCTTTTAACAGCCCTCAACCCAATCCTAGTCCGTTACGGAGTCCTAATCCATCCCACCAAAGCCCACCAAGGCCCAAAACTCCCCCGGGAAGGCCCAAAACCCCGAAAACGGCCCGGAAACGTTATTAACCCCCGATCCTTATGATCTTAACCTTATTTCCACATCTCATACTGTATTTAACCTTATCATGCTCAATAATAAGGTTACGACACTCCGAGGTGTCACAGGTATGTAATGATGTTTATGTTTTCATTACTGTGCATGCGCTGTGATACAAACTGTCATGCATTGTCGCACAGTCCTGGGGCCAACACGGGCATATATGCGGAACGCCCGAGGTTCCCTTGATTTACTTGAGTTGTATCGTGCAATTATGTGAATCAATGGAGTCCCGGGGACGGTTCCCTACAGTCATGGTATCAGAGCTATGCTGACTGCAGGCTAGAACGTAGCATGTCGACTAGCTTAGAACTTGTTTTGAGTCAAAACTCTTTGCTTATCAAGTAATTTTAGAACTGATAGCATTGTGCAATTCCTTTATTTCTTATCCATCTTAGTTCCATATCTCATCCCTATGTTCATTTTGTTTTACAAAGAGATTTCCCAAACTTACCTTGCCTTTCAAATGCGATGGTTGAACTTCCCAGAAGGCCATAAGGATGGTGAGGCAATGGTGGCTAATCTCATCGAATGGAGGATGTAGTAGATGATTCAGATGCCTTAGTAAGGATGAACTAGGCTAGTTCTTGAACGTACATTAGTATGTTGGATTCTGAAAATTTCGTTCCAAGCAATTGCAACGAGCCTGCGGGCTTGCTACTTGTGTGATTGCATCGAAAAACTATTATTTGCTTTCATGGATGTTATTTGTGGCTCAAGGGCCTTTGCATCTTGTGTTTGATGGAAGTTTATGCATGTTTTCCTGCTGCATACATTTAGGATTTTAATTAAATAGCTTGCTGTCCTTCTAGTCCTTATGGTGATTGTTGTGAGTCACTTGTCTTCTTTTGGAGAGAATGCCCTTATATCTACCCTTAGAATATCCTTCTTGCTAGTGATGTAGCTCGCTAACCAATATCTTTTAATAGGATGGCTGGCCCTAGCAAGAGAAATATTGTCATTGTTTGCTTCGAGTGTGGCGAAGTGGGACACCCCGCCCAATTATGCCCGCCCAAGCGACAACTTGGAAGAGGCCCATGTTTCACATGTGACCAAATGGGACATTATTGCTATACATGCCCAGTTCCATACTGCCCCAATTGTGAGGGACACCACCAACCAAAGGACTGCCCTAGGATTCATATAGCCTGTACACACTGCGGTGAGAAAGGACATCGTGACAGTGAATGCCTTGAAGGTTGTTCGAACTGTGAGGAAGATCATCAACCTGGAGATTGCCCAATGGATGGAGTTACATGTTTTCTTTGTGAAAGCAAGGATCATTGCCCCATCGATTGTCCTCTCCGGATAGCCCTGACTACAATAAAACAACAACAGCGAGAAGACTTTCGAGCAACACTACGACGCGAATTGGCCAAGAAGGATGAAACCAAGACAACACTTGTTAACTTGATACCAAACCTAGATGGTCAAAAAGGTATTCAAACCCAACCTAGGCCTCTCAAGCATGTCACATGCTTTGAAGGTAAGAATAGTGGACACTTTGCTAGTAATTGCCCGAGCAAAAGTCAAGTGGTGGAAGAGAAATGGGGAAAGCTAGATATGTATGATGGCTTGATGGATCATGAGATTTGTGGTGTAATTTAAGTGTAATTGCATGTCATCCCTTGTGGATATAGAAGTAGGGAGATACGGTGATTCATGTATGAATTGGTTATCAAATACAAGGCATTTGGAGGAACTAGTGCCGGATAAAACGGTCAATAGGTAACTGATAATTGAACTATTAAAGTTGTTAGTATAAGATGGAATAGGAATGCGAGGGTACGTACTAGTAGGATCAGATAAATAGGATTTTGGTTGTAAGCGGTAATATTGGGATATTTAAACCATATATGTGCGCTTAGATTCGGTATCTCAAACACTAGTTGGGTGCACATGTCTGACAAGTTGATGGAACTTAGAAATCGATTTCTTATCTTCATATAGCAAAAATTTTAGAGCCATTCCGTAGGAGTGTGAATCATGTGTTTGTAACTTGGGGAGTGATGTACCCAAGAGGATTGGATTAGTAGAAGTATGATCAATGAGGAGACATGTACATGAGTGTAAACAAACAATGAGCTATACGTTGGAAGTACATGAAATCTCAGATTGCCACTTTTCCATAAACAATACCCTTCTGGTTATGGGGATATGAAAATTTGGTTGTCCATATATACTTATCGATTGGAGAAGTTATAGGTGGTCAAGTGGTTAATTGAGAAAAGGGATAATTTACAAGAGGTCATTGGTGTGATTCAAAGATGGTGGATATGATATTGTAGTGGGACAAATGACAAAAATTGAAGATCATTATCGAAACTAGAATCCGCCACCCTCTTTTCTTCCTAGTCATCCCAATCTCGAGGATGAGATTCTTTTTAAGGGGGGTAGGTTTTGTAATAGCCCAAAAAGGGTAATTGTGATAAAATTATTTTCAAATAAATAAAATGAGTTTTTTTTTGGAGTTTCGGTGGCTTTTAAAACTTTTGCAATTCAGAAAAATTTATATTATTGGTTACTAGCTGTTGTTAACTAAATTAACTCTTAGATTTTGTTTCAATATTAACAGTGGCCAAAAGTAATTTAATGTAGCCTCAAATATTTCAAAATTTCTTAAGTTGGTAAGTCGTGCATATCATGATCATGTCATTCGTAATTGCAATAAAACATTCACTTGTTTAAAATTTTACTAGTAATGAGTCATTGATTTGAAGGGAGCTTAAATTCTTGAAACCTAAAAAATCATTTCCAATTACACCAACCCTTCCCTTGCCCATGGTCAATGACTTGTGGGCCCTACTTGTAAGTGAGAGGGAGTGAACTACACCTAACCCATTACTTTTCTCACTCATTTCATCTTTACCCACTTACCTAACTAGTCTATGACAAGTGGACCAAATTGTAAGTGAGGAAGAAAAATTCTGCACACACCTCCATTTTCCTCACCATACCTACTCCTTACCCACCTTTTTACCTCTCTATGACATGTGGGTCCTACCTTTCCTCACCATACCTACTCCTTACCCACCTTTTTACCTCTCTATGACATGTGGGTCCTACCTTGCCAAGGAACTTTTGGACTGCACACACCTAATCTGTATTTTCTTACTCTTTTCACCTCTACCCACTCCCCCACCCACTCTATGACATGTGGGACCTTGCCCCACATGTAAGGGATGAAGTGGTTGCCATATATAAGAGTTCTTCTGTAACACCCCAGCATCTAGTATGCCCGAATGCTACCAAACATAGACTAAACAACATCTAAATATCACAAATAAAAATAAATTACAGCAAAGGTGTAAATGCTAAAACCGAAAATTTCGGCAGCATCTCCTTTGTTTTGACATGAATTGGAGCAATAGCAATAACATAGCAAGTTATATCATAGCATAAGACATCTAAAACAGCAATATCAATGAATAAAGCATCACTTATGTCTAAAATAAGACTTCAACAATTCCACCAAATATAACAAACCAAACCATGAACTCAAGCCCATACACCAAGTTTCATGGCACTAATCATTATTATCACGACTCCCAATGATTAAACTGTATGCCGGTTTCATGGTACCTAAAAACAACATAAACACAAGCGTGAGTTCATCACTCAGCAAGCATATTGCAATGGGTCAGAAAGAATAATTCAATGCCAACATCAATACATACCATACTTTAACATCATGTTCAAATCATAATCTCATCTACAACATCATAGCCATGACAAAGCACATCGTACACAACTATTTATCATCATCATGTATGCAATACAATGCAATGCACATGTCTCCTGGAAGCATATACCGGTATTGCTGAGTGGACACCCGTCGGCGTGCACCCTCTTCCCCCTTCCATCCCTGTAACACCCCGGCATCTAGCAAGCCTGAATGCTACCAAACATAGGCTAAACAACATCTAAATACCATAAATTAAGGTAAATTACAGCAAAGGAGCAAATGCTAAAAACC
Organism: Rhipidocladum racemiflorum; assembly: GCA_036346355.1. NCBI lineage: Eukaryota > Viridiplantae > Streptophyta > Magnoliopsida > Poales > Poaceae > Rhipidocladum > Rhipidocladum racemiflorum. Next base: position 41,703,428 of record CM070589.1, on the reverse strand, counting down.
GAAATTTCGGCAGCATCTTCTTTGTTTTAACATGAATTGAAGGAACATCAACAGCATAGCAATATATGGCAATATAAGAGGCATCTAAAACAGCAATAATTAAAGGCATGATAGAAATATAAGTCTAATCCCAAGAATTCAATGTCTCCATGAGCCAAACGAACAATAAGACTCTCATATCGCAAAACTAAACCATAAATCAATATGCATCACACTTAATGTATTATCAAGACCCAATTGAGTGACTGTGGGAACAATTGAGTGACGCTACTTATAGAAGTGTGACTAATTCCCTTCCCCGCATGCCGATCTCATGGTACCTAAAATAACAAGGAAGCACAAGCGTGAGTTCAACACTCAGCAAGCATATTGCAATGGTACACAAAAACAATTACATGGCTATAACAACTCATATCATGTCTTTCATCTCATTCATGATCACATATCAATATCATCACCATTATGTATGCAATGCGATGCGATGCTCATGTCTCCTTGGAAACTCATATCGGTATGGTTGAGTACACACCCGTCGGCGTGCACCCTCTCCCCCCTTCCATCCCGAAGATGGAGGGTGCCTACTCCTCGCTTCCAAACACCGCGGTGGATGGAATCACGATGTAGGACTTACTCATTGGCTCTTCGGAATAGTCATAACTTTCTCATCGACCTTCCCCGTACTAGTTATGACTTTCTCACCGCCTGCGCCATGTATCATGCCATGTATGCAAACATGCCAACATCATAATTAACTTGTACATTAACATATGGCATCATAACATAATAAGTATACTCATCACATCAATGGCAATCATTAAAGCATGGCAAGTGATCATATCATATAATCAATTTCATCTAGTCTCAACTAGCAACCTACAAACCGCTATCCATTACAATACACTTGCCTCAACCACGGGCAACGGATTGGCGAGAAGTAGAAGGCACTCCCGGGGTCACACCACCTGCACATGGGCACCACACACTCACAATCATGTCCACAAAACAGTAAGCAAACCCTCTTCTACCCCGACATCGCAAACTACTCGCTAAACCCAAAAACAAAGGTTTTGTCCCGTCGGGAATCAATTAAATGAGTACATCCTCGCATAGCTTAGAAATTTCCCAACTTTTTCTAAGTATATGGAAAAACTGATTCGGACTCTAAAGTTGTTTAATCTACAAAATACTATGATATGTTCCAATCACGTCACAGATTTTAACACGCTCGGTAAAACGATCATAACTTTCAAACGGCTCGGCGGAATTGGACGTTCTTTGTACCCAAAGAAATATATTTAAATTACCTACAACTTGTTCAAAAGCCGTACGACCAAATTCTGACTATAAATTGACGAAAACCAAAGCCCTAGGTCGACTGCTCATGCTGCCCGAAACAGAAAACGTGGCAAACTCAAGATTCCATCTAATCTACTCAATTCCAGCACCACCAATTGATCTAAAAACATGATAATCACCCTTAGAACAGATCCTAGACCAACCCCAAGGATTCCCATGGCCATACCTAGGCGTCCTGTTATCGAGTCTCGATCAGTGGAAATTCAAGTAGTTTTATTTAGGGAAGCGACCTGGGAGTTGAAGTCTCGCGAGGGCGAGCTTTACCCAAAGCTCTTTTCTTCAGGTTTGAACCGCGAAGTTTAGATCTCTGTGTGTTGTTGGTTTGGCGGAATGGCATGTCTTCGATTCGGGGTTGAATCCTGTTGAAGGGGGGTAGAATGTGACACTACTGTATGGTGTGACATTATAAACTGTGAAATTAGAGAATAAAACCTTACGGCTTGAGGTTTACTCGCGTTTTTGGACCTTAGGGGGATGAAGTGATGTGACACCCCAGAGTGTCGTAACCTCATTTAATGTGCATGATGAGGTCAAAAACATTATGAAATATGGAATTGGAGGTTCAAACCATACGGTATGAAGTTTAATCGCGTTTTCGGGCCGATTCCGGGAGTTTGGGCCTCTCCGGGGGAGTTTGGGCCGAAGGGGATGATTCGTGGGCTTTAGTGGGAAGGAGTTTGGGCCCATGTGGGGGGGAACCAGATCTAGGGGGTTGGGGGCGCCTCCACCCTGCCTTGTGTGCCCCCACTCCCATGCCCTAGCCGCCACCTCCCCTCTCCCTCTTGGCCGTGCGCCCCCATTGCCCCCCATTGCTCCCCCACCTCTCCACCACCTCTCCACCTCCCTTGCTGCCCCTAGGGGAGATCCCCACCTCAGCACCTCGAAGATCCATCCATTGGAGTGCTCCGCGACGAGGAGATCCGGTGGATTTCGAGCGAGGAAATGGATCGCGTGAACCGGGAGGAGATCTATTGGGTTTTCGTGCGTCGGGCGAAGGTATGGCCCTGGGACTCCTTGGGATTGGTCTAGGTACTGTTCTTAGGGTCATCATCATGTTTTTAGATCAATTGGTGGTGCTGGAATTGAGTAGATTAGATGAAATCTAGAAGTTGTCACGTTCTCTGTTTCGGGCAGCATGAGCAGTCGACCTAGGGTTTGTGTTTTCGCCAATTTAGATCGGAATTTGGTCGTACGGCTGTTGAAAAAGTTCTAGGTAATTTCAATATATTTCCGTGGGTATAAAGAACGTCCAATTCCGCCCAGCTGTTTGAAAGTTATGATCGTTTTACCGAGCGTGTTAAAATCTGTGACGTGATTGGAACACACCACGGTATTTTGTAGATTAAACAACTTTAGATTCCGAATCAGCTTTTCCATATACTTGGAAAAAGTTAGGAAATTTCCTAAGCTACGCGAGGATGTACTCGTTTAATTGATTCGGAGTGTTAGAACCCGAGTTATGCCTTTTGGAAGGCTGCTGTCCCGACGGGACAGAACCTCTGTTTTCGGGTTTTGCGAGTAGTTGGCAATGTCGGGGTAGATGAAGGTTTGCGTACTGTTTTGTGGAAATGATTGTGAGTGTGTGGTACCTTTGTGCAGGTGGTGTGCCTCCGGGAGTGCCTTCTACTTCTCGCCAATCCGTCGCCCGTGGTGGAGGCAAGTGTATTGCAATGGGTAGCGGGTTATTGTTTGCTAGATCGGTTGTGATTGAAACTTAATACATGTTATGTTCACATGCTATGCTTTAATGATTGCCAATGATATGAGGAATATGTTTACTACGTGATGATGCCATTTGTTAATGTACAAGTTATCTATGATGATGCCATGTGTTAACGTACAAGTGATTTATGATGTTGGCATGATTGCATACATGACATGATACATGGCTCGGGCGGTGAGAAAGTCATAACTAGTCCGGGGAAGGTCGGTGAGAAAGTTATGACTATTTCGGAGAGCCAATGAGTAAGTCCTACATCGTGATTCCATCCACCGCGGTGTGGGGAAGCGAGGAGTAGGCACCCTCCATCTTCGGGATGGAAGGGGGGAGAGGGTGCACACCGACGGGTGTGTACTCAACCATACCAGTATGAGTTTCCAAGGAGATATGAGCATCGCATCGCATCGCTTCGCATTGCATACATAATGATGATGATAATGATTTGTTGAACAAGAATGTGATGATATACATGATGTGAGTTGTTGTAGCCATGTAATTGTTTTTGTTTGTACCATTGCAATATACTTGCTGAGTGATGAACTCACGCTTATGTTTATGTTGTTTTTTTTAGGTACCATGACACCGGCATGTGGGAAAGGGCATTAGCTACACATCTTCACGTAGTTCCAGTCACATTTACCAACCTTGAGTCATGATCATAATAATAGTGCCCTGAACTAGGTGTATGGAATAATTTTAATGTGCTGTTGATCCTCTTTGCTTAGCTATAGATGTTTGTGTGGTTGGTTTTGGTTTAATTGTTTACGATGATGTTTTATCCATTATATATTGCTGCTTTAGATGCCTTATGTTATGAAATATTTTGCTATGATGATATTGCTATTATTCAAATCATGATAAAACAAAGGAGATGCTGCCGAAATTTCGGTGTTTAGCATTTGTGCCTTTGCTGAAATTGTCTTCATTTATGGTATTTAGTTGATGTTTAGTCTATGTTTGGTAGCATTCAGGCATACTACATGCCAGGGTGTTACAATTTACTCCAAATATGATGCAGCGCGAACGCGAAGGAGCGCGATCTGCTCAAAGACTTTTGGGTGTAAAACCATACTCATAGCATAAACTGAACAAATTAGCCAAATCCAAAAATAGACACCAATTTCTACAAGTTTTAGGGAAACTCTGAAACACAGCATAAGGAATACTTTGACCAAAAGCATTCAACCAAGATAGCAAACAACCAAACCAGTCCATAAGGTTTTAAACACCAGCTTAGCATAAATACAATCATCTCTAGTGTTCCACTACGCTTTCCATTAAAGACTTAAAAATTCACTACTTACTCATTGAGGAAGTCCAACCGGATTTAACAAAATTTACATAACAATTTCTTTCTCTAGTTACCATTCCCAGCACTTATAAATAAAGTTTACGATGCTTATTAAAAAAAAACATCCAACCAATACTACTTCATCCTGTTCCCCAAAGACAAACACATCATACAACATCTTATTCTCATTCTAAAACATAATACTTCAACAAATACTTTAGCATGATCAACCTATCAATTTTATACCATCCATAAGTCAACATCTTGACAATTGGAACCTGTTCAATCAATAAATGACTTCAACAAGTAAATATTATCTCCACAAGGCAAAGCTCGTAACTTTGATTCTAAGACATACATTCATTATGGATAAAATTCTACATCTTATTAATTATCCATGGTCCACTCCATCACAACATGTTACAGTAACCTCCATTTTTAACAAGGATTTTCAACCATTAATATAAGCAATTACCACCACTACTAAGCCATCAATATCAACAAACGGCATAATCATCAACCAACAACATTACGTTTAGCTACCCTATACATAGGTTGTAACAAAATTACCACCACACAACATACTCCAACTATTGAGAATAGATTGAATACTAGCATTAACACTGCCCTTAACAACATCATTAACAATAAGTCTTATGTCTTCTCAATTGATATCAATACCAGCATTGTAGAGACACAACTGCATACTTCCAAATATACTAGTAGGTTGCAACAACATAAATAACAACTCTAATCAACTTCCAAATTAAAGCCACTAGTCAACATGATTAAATTTCTCTATTAACCTGTTAGATTAGAACATCTTTAAACAATCGGCAAGGTTTCTTTAACAGTATCATTAATTTACATCATCTTAATGTTCTAACTATGCATCAAGGTTTAAACTTTTAACATTAACAAGGATCATAAGCACTTTTAAAGCAAGGCAACACATTCTAAGCATGTACATTAACCCATTTAATCATTCCCACTATGGGGTACTCTACATCACTAGAGGTTCACCTAATCTTAAGCTAAAGGTAACAATTACATTTAATTGATTCAACTCGCAAATTAACTTAACAATACGTCATTCCATAAACCACATTGGTACATACTACATAACATGCTAAACAACAATTCTCACTATTGACAAACGATTTCAGTCAAAAGACTACTTACACGGAAACTTGACTCTCAAATTTGCAATGAGACAAACCCAAACTTGGTCATACAAAAGGAATTTCACATTTTAACCTCAAATTTACAATGAGACAAACCCAAACCGTATGGTTTTAACCTCAAATTTCACATTTTATAATGTTTTGACCTGAACATCCACATTTTATAAGGTTACGACACTCCGTGGTGTCACACTCTCCCCCCCTTCAACAGGATTTCACTTCGAATCCAAGACACACCAATACGCAACCCAGCAAAGCAAAAGATAGCTTGGTTGTAACACCCCGGCATTTAATATGCCCGAATGCTACCAAACATAAGCTAAACAACATCTAAATGCCACATTTAAACATAAATTCCAGCAAAGGGATATATGCTAAAAACCGATATTTCGGCAGCATCTCCTTTGTTTTTCCATGAATTAACACAATATCGAAATCATGGCAAGATATATCATAGTACACGACATCTAAAACATCAACATAAATGGATGTATCATCAAACTACGCCAATAATACCACGCTCAACCACTTCATAAACTATAACGAAGCAAATAAGGGATCACAAGCATGCTAGATTAAACCATACATTAACTTTATGGCACAACTCTTAAAATCATGTCTCCAAGTGATTAATCATAGACTATGATGGTGGAGCTACGTGTAGAAGTGTAGCTAAACGCCTTTTTCCCGCATGCCGATCTCAAAGTACCTAAAAACAACATAAAACACAAGCGTGAGTTCGAAACTCAGCAAGCATATTGTAATGGACAACAATAACAATATCATAGAAAATAACATCTCACATCATGTATATCATCTCAATCATGAACACTTTAACAAAATCATCATCATTGTGTATGCAATGCAATGCAATGCTCATATCTCCTTGGAAACTCATACCGGTATGGTTAAGTACACAACCGTCGGCGTGCACCCTTTTCCCCCCTTCCATCCCGAAGATGGAGGGTGCCTACTCATCGCTTCCATTCACCACGTTGATGGAATCACGATGTAGGTCTTACTCAATGGTGTTCCGGACTAGTCATAACTTTCTCACCGACCTTGCCGGACTAGTTATGACTTTCTCACCGCCCGCGCCCTATCTCATGTCATGCATGCAACTATGCCAATTATCATATTTCACATGTACATAAACATATGGCATCTCATCATGACAAATATTAACACATGGCATCGAATCATGATAATCATACTCAATATATCATTGGAAAACAGCAAGCATGGCAAGTGATCATAGCAAGTAATCAATCTTTCATCTAATCTCCACAAGCAACCTACAATTCCGCTATTCATTACAACACACTTGCCTCAACCGTGGGCGACGGGATTGTGGGAAGTAGAGGGCACCCCCGGGGTCACACCACCTGCACAACGGCATCACATACTCTCAATAATGCCCACAAAACAGTACACAAATCCCCATCTCACCCGACATTGCCCGCTACTCGCAAAACCTAAAACAGAGGTTCTGTCCCGGCGGGACAGCAGCCTTGCAAAGGCCATAACTTGAGTTCTGGGACTCCAAATCGATTAAACGAGTACACCATCGCGAAGCTTAGGAAATTTCCTACCTTTTTCTAGTTATACGGAAAGACTGATTCGGACTCTAAAATTGTTTAATCTACAGATTACTACGATCTGTTCTAATTGCGTCACAGATTTTAACATGCTCGGTAAAACGGCCATAACTTTCAAACGGCTGATCGGATTTTAACGTGCTTTATGTCCACGGAAATATAATTAAATTATCTACAACTTATTTTAAGTCCGTACGGACAGATTCGGATTCTAAATTGACGAAAACTCGAACCCTAGCCCGACTGCTCAATCTGCCCGAAAACAGAAACGTGGCAACGTCTAGATCTAACCCAAAGAACTCCAACCCAGCACCACCAATTGATCTAAAAACTTCATAAACACCCTAAGAACAGTACCTATATCAAACCCAAGGATCCCCATGATCATACCTTTGCCCAACGAACGAATCTCCAATAGATCTCCTCGCTCCTCGCTCCTCGCTCCTCGCTCCTCGCTCCTCGCTCCAACGGATGGATCCACAAGGTGCAGAGGTGTGGAGACCACCCTAGGGCAGCAAGGGGGTGGAGGAGAGGTGGTGGAGAGGTGGGGCAATGGAGGAGAGCAAGGGGGAGGCGCAAGGCTCAAAGGGAAGGGGCGGCTAGGGCTTGGCAAGTGGGGGGAGGTGAGGGGGGCGCACCAAGGCCTCAAGGGGCGCAAAGGCAGCAGGGTGGACGCCCCATAGGGGCAGGGAAACCCCTTTTACCAGCCCCCACACCCAATTCTAGTCCGTTACGGAGACCTAATCCATCCCACCAATGCCCACCAAGGCCCAAAACTCCCCCGGGAAGGCCCAAAACCCCGAAAACGGCCCGGAAACGTTATTAACCTCCATACCTTATGGTTTTAACCTGCCATACCATATTTCATAAAGTTTTTGACCTTAACATGCACCATTTAAAAGGTTACGACACTCCGTGGTGACACATCACTTCAAACGGCCCAAAAACGCGAGTAAACCTCAAGCCGAAAGGTTTTATTCTCTAATTTCACATTCTATAATGTCACACCATACCGTAGTGTCACATTCTCCCCCCCTTCAACAGGATTCGACCTCGAATCCGAAGGACGCCAAAATCAATGACAAAATCCCCAAGGGACAAACGGCTTCTCTGCAGCACAAAACATTCACACAACGACTAAAACCGGAACAAACAACAAACGAGTTCCCAAAACCAACACATAGAGAAAAAGTGTTGATCTAGCTCAACTAAGGGCAACCCCTCACAAATCGACCTTCACTTCAATTCCCCAACAGAATCTGCGTTTCAACCACAAAGGGCTCCATCAACCCAAAACGCTCGAATCCTCACGGCAAACACTTCATACTTCTATCACAACCAACCTAACTACCATACTCCATTAAACTCAACATGACATAATCAAAGGAAGTCACAATTCCTTTAACGACCTTTCTACATTCCCGAAAATTTCCATCGAGGAAAACTCATTAAGGCACACTTGCCGTTCCGATACACCATCATAGTTAGATTTTATTCCATCCTGTCCGAGTCAAGACTCACATCCAAGAACAACTAGTGACGATATATGCTCACGGCGGAGACAAATATCACCGAACTACCGCCAACTTCACTTCCACCCATCGCTACACTTAATAATGGTTAAACCCATACATCATCAACCTCCATCACAAACCAGCCTTATACCACTAGGGGTTCAACACCTAGCCCCAAGCTAGGATCGAAAAACCTTACCAAACCACAATTGGTTCCTTTCTTAAGAGGGTCTCGCCCTCACACAAAAACACTTAGGTATCAACCCCAAGTGTACACACGACAACTCAAACCCAAAGCGTTAACAACCATTTTGGAAAGAATTCGGCAACATCCAAGACAAATCACAAAGGAAGCATAAATCCCCTACACTACAACCAAAATACCATAATTTCTTCATTCTTTCTTTTCATACTAGAAAGAAATGGACATCTCGATTCTTGACATGCATGCACACTTTTCAAGAGCACTACGGATTAGTCATATATCCTTATATGACTTTCTCACCGACCTGGCTCGTCGACTCCTTTATGATTAATTATGCATAAACAATGTCTCATTTTCCTTTTTCACCCTTCATTCATCATGTAACAACGGCACCGAATAGTCATTCACCAAATGACTTCTTCCTCGGTATCAAATGATGGAAACACAATTAACATCGAAGGTTGCGGAAATTCATATAGACTATGACGGCAGCATAGTTGACAGTAAAACACCACGTCGTAAAAGACCCCACATCAGTTGAAAACTGAACTTGCACAACATTGCATTTCATCCAAATTCAACATTTTGGAAAAGAACATCCAAATATCAAGTCGAGCATCTGCTCCCACAACCATCACGAACTTCCTCAAGGAGAGGGAAACTCATTCCCAAAAGGGGAACACCTCACTAACAAAATCACTTTGTAAAACTTTCATAAAGTCCACCTTTTTGAAGCACTCGCAACATCACACACATTTTCAAAACAACTCCAACTCTAGCCAAAAAGAGTTACACATTAAGGGCTCAACTCAAAAGTTTCCAACACAACCCTTTAAGACCATCTGCTTCCTTTTAAAATTAATTCCAAAGATAATCCAGTCTGACGCGAAAGGCGCGATCGACTCAAAACTTTTGGATGTAAATCCAAACTCACAACACGAACTAAACAAATTCGCCAAAACCAAAGGTCGACACCAAACATTACGAGTTTTGGGGAAACTCTGAAACACAGCATAAGGAACACCTTGACCGAAAACCATTCAACCAAAATGGCAAACAACCAAACCAGTCCAAAAGCTTTTAAACACAAGCTCAACATAAAAAGAACCATCTCTTGAATTCCACTACGCTTTCCATTAAAAGACTTTAATAATCACTTTTTACTCCCTGAGGAGCCCCAACACAATTCAACCAAAAGCTTCACAACAAATTCTTCCTCTAGTTACCATTCCCAAAACTTTTAATAAGGGTTTATGATGCTTATCAAGAAGGCACCCAACCAAGACTATAATGATATGATCCCCACGGATCACCGAATCATAATACTTCTTATTCTAAATTTGAAACATAGTACTTCCACAAATCTTTCAGCAAGATCAACATATAAATTTCATACCTCCTATCTATTCACGTCTCGATAACCGAACCTTATTCAGTTAAACAACGACTTCAACATGTAAATATTATCTCTACAAGACAAAGTTCATAGCTAGGATTCCAAGGCATACATTCATTAAGGATAAAACTCTATATCAGGTTAATTATCCATGGTTCACTCCATCACCACAGGTTACAACACCCTCCATTTAGTCAATGGTTTCCAACAAGTATTCTACACAACTACCACCACTACTAAGTCATCAATAAAAACAAATGGGCATAATCATCAACCGATCAACATTACTTTTAGCTACCCTATACATAGGTGATAACAAAATTACAACATACTCCAACTATTTAAAATAGATTGAAAACTAGCATTGAAGGGTCACAACTGCATACTTCCAAATATACTAGTAGTTTGCAACAACATAAATAACCACTCCAATCAACTTCCAAATTAAAGTCACTAGTCTCTACTAATCCGTTAGATTAGCACATCTTTAAACACCAAGCAAAGCTTCTTAACAATATCAGCAGTTTACATCATCTTAATGTTTTAACTATGCATCAAGGTTTAAACTTTTAACATTAACAAGGATCATAAGCACATTTAAAGCAAGGCAACAGATTCTAAGCATGTACATTAACACATTTAATCATTCTCGCTAAGAGTAAACTGCAACACTAGTAGTCTATTTATTCTCAAGCTAGAGATATTAATCACATTGAATTGATTCAACTCAAAATTTAACTTAGCAACAAATCAATCCATAAACCACATTGTTACCTACTACATAACATGCTAAACATCAATTCTTACTAGGGACAAACGATTTCAGTCAAAAGACTACTTTGTTTACAGCATTTTAGTTTTAAAACTATCCCAAGTTCATAAGGAAAAATTGACTCTCAAAGTTGCGATGAGACAAACCCAAACTTGGTCATGCAAAGGAATTCTCCAAAACACTTTTTAAATCTCAAAGACTCCTACTGGAGGGAACCAATCGATCAAATATACCTTTGCAAATAAACCCTAACTCCAAACTTTCACAAAATAGGAACGGTTCTTCAAAGATGATTTTCTTAAACTAGCAAAATAACGAATCAAACACCACTTACTTCTACAAAGACACATAACTTCAGCCCTGACAGCCAGGTCTGGCATAACTCCGCAATAACTCCGTTAACCTCGGAGAAAGACAAACACAGGGATAAATTTGAATGCTTCTTCCCCATAAAGCCATCAACAAACTAATCATTAAAACTGGAAAGGCGCCCAAAAGAAGCGCAACACTAGACTCCTCTTCTTCGTCTTCAACCAAGACAAAACCACACACCGCATACGGAACGATCCACAAAAACCCAACATTTTTCATTTGATTCAAATCAACTAAAGCCAAGAAAAGCAACGAAAAATCGACCGTCAGAACGGCAAAGAACGTACGAAGGAATCCACCACCAAACTCTTCTATTTGACTCCAGTCAACTACCCGATCTACAACAGAGAGGGTAAGCACTCTTCTCCTACAGGGGTTAATAGTTCTTCGGTGATGGCGCTAACCGGCCATACCGTCAAACCTCGCCCTTACTATGAACAAAAAGAGGTGACCGAAACCCTTCGGTACCACAATTCCACTCTATCACAACAACAAGAGCAATTCAGTCATTTATCTCATAGACATAGCAACATGCTTTATCAAAGGAAGCATTCAACATCATAGCTTAAATACAACATTTAAGCATAAAGAAACGATACCCATACCCTTTCCTACTGTGCATCCATTGTGTGTCAAATTTTAGATTAGTTATACCACTTTTGCAAGTTTTAATGTTGCTATCCTATAACAAAATTTTAGTTAAGACCTAAGCCATGTTTCTAAGTTATTCCACATCATATTTTAGTTTTTCCCTATAGCATGACACTAAAAATTCACATTCCAAGGACCTACAGCCCGCTCTGATACCAACTGTAACACCCCGGCATTTAATATGCCCGAATGCTACCAAACATAAGCTAAACAACATCTAAATGCCACATTTAAACATAAATTCCAGCAAAGGGATATATGCTAAAAACCGATATTTCGGCAGCATCTCCTTTGTTTTTCCATGAATTAACACAATATCGAAATCATGGCAAGATATATCATAGTACACGACATCTAAAACATCAACATAAATGGATGTATCATCAAACTACGCCAATAATACCACGCTCAACCACTTCATAAACTATAACGAAGCAAATAAGGGATCACAAGCATGCTAGATTAAACCATACATTAACTTTATGGCACAACTCTTAAAATCATGTCTCCAAGTGATTAATCATAGACTATGATGGTGGAGCTACGTGTAGAAGTGTAGCTAAACCCCTTTTTCCCGCATGCCGATCTCAAAGTACCTAAAAACAACATAAAACACAAGCGTGAGTTCGAAACTCAGCAAGCATATTGTAAAGGACAACAATAACAATATCATAGAAAATAACATCTCACATCATGTATATCATCCCAATCATGAACACTTTAACAAAATCATCATCATTGTGTATGCAATGCAATGCAATGCTCATATCTCCTTGGAAACTCATACCGGTATGGTTGAGTACACACCCGTCGGTGTGCACCCTTTTCCCCCCTTCCATCCCGAAGATGGAGGGTGCCTACTCATCGCTTCCATTCACCACGTGGATGGAATCACGATGTAGGTCTTACTCAATGGCGTTCCGGACTAGTCATAACTTTCTCACCGACCTTGCCGGACTAGTTATGACTTTCTCACCGCCCTCGCCCTATCTCATGTCATGCATGCAACTATGCCAATTATCATATTTCACATGTACATAAACATATGGCATCTCATCATGACAAATATTAACACATGACATCGAATCATGATAATCATACTCAATATATCATTGGAAAAGAGCAAGCATGGCAAGTGATCATAGCAAGTAATCAATCTTTCATCTAATCTCCACAAGCAACCTACAATTCCGCTATTCATTACAACACACTTGCCTCAACCGTGGGCGACGGGATTGTGGGAAGTAGAGGGCACCTCCGGGGTCACACCACCTGCACAACGGCATCACATACTCTCAATAATGCCCACAAAACAGTACACAAATCCCCACCTCACCCGACATTGCCCGCTACTCACAAAACCTAAAACAGAGGTTCTGTCCCGGCGGGACAGCAGCCTTGCAAAGGCCATAACTTGAGTTCTGGTACTCCAAATCGATTAAACGAGTACACCATCGCGAAGCTTAGGAAATTTCCTACCTTTTTCTAGTTATACGGAAAGACTGATTTGGACTCTAAAATTGTTTAATCTACAGATTACTACGATCTGTTCTAATTGCGTCACAGATTTTAACACGCTCGGTAAAACGGCCATAACTTTCAAACGGCTGATCGGATTTTAACGTGCTTTATGTCCACGGAAAGATAATTAAATTATCTACAACTTCTTATAAGTCCGTACGGACAGATTCGGAATCTAAATCGACAAAAACTCGAACCCTAGCCCGACTGCTCAATCTGCCCGAAAACAGAAACGTGGCAACGTCTAGATCTAACCCAAAGAACTCCAACCCAGCACCACCAATTGATCTAAAAACTTCATAAACACCCTAAGAACAGTACCTAGATCAAACCCAAGGATCCCCATGATCATACCTTTGCCCAACGAGCAGATCTCCAATAGATCTCCTCGCGGATCGCTTCCTCGCTTCCACGCTCCTCGCTCCTCGCTCCAACGGATGGATCCACAAGGTGCAGAGGTGTGGAGACCACCCTAGGGCAGCAAGGGGGTGGAGGAGAGGTGGTGGAGAGGTGGGGCAATGGAGGAGAGCAAGGGGGAGGCGCAAGGCTCAAAGGGAAGGGGCGGCTAGGGCTTGGCAAGTGGGGGGAGGTGAGGGAGGCGCACCAAGGCCTCAAGGGGCGCAAAGGAAGCAGGGTGGACGCCCCAAAGGGGCAGGGAAACCCCTTTTACCAGCCCCCACACCCAATTCTAGTCCGTTACAGAGACCTAATCCATCCCACCAAAGCCCACCAAGGCCCAAAACTCCCCCGGGAAGGCCCAAAACCCCGAAAACGGCCCGGAAACGTTATTAACCTCCATACCTTATGGTTTTAACCTACCATGCCATATTTCATAAAGTTTTTGACCTTAACATGCACCATTTAAAAGGTTACGACACTCCGTGGTGACACATCACTTCAAACGGCCCAAAAACGCGAGTAAACCTCAAGCCGAAAGGTTTTATTCTCTAATTTCACATTCTATAATGTCACACCATACCGTAGTGTCACATTGGTTTCACATCTCATACCTGAGGCGAAAAGCTCGGGGTACTTCTCGCGCATGCGAGACTCCAGCTCCCAAGTCGCTTCTCTCTCAGTCTGATGTGACCACATGACTTTGACAAACTTAATCGTCCTGTTCTTCATCACTCGCTCCGAAGTCCCCAGAATTTTCACAGGACGGGACTCGAAGGTGAGGTCCTGCTCAAGCACTAATGGTTCCAGCGGAACCACCAACTTCGGATCATGTAGGTACTTTCTCAGCATCAAAACATGGAACACATTATGCACTCCTTGCATTGACTTCAGTAGCTCCAAGCAGTAAGCAAACTTACCGACTCGAGCTAAGATAGGAAACGGCCCAACAAACCTCGGGCTGAGCTTTCCTCTTGTGCCAAAACGCACCACACCCTTGGTGGGAGATACTCGCAAGAGCACCCTATCACCCACATCAAACTCCAAATCTCGCCTCCTCACATTAGCATAACTTTTCTGTCTACTCTGTGCTGCGAGAAGGTTCTGTCGTACCTCTGCCACACGATCAACAGTCTGCTGAACCCAATCCGATCAAAGGACCGGTCTCTCTCCCACTGCATCCCAACAAAGTGCCGATCTGCACTTCCGGCCATACAACACCTCATAAGGAGCAGCCTGGATGCTGCAATGATAGCTGTTATTGTAAGCGAATTCTGCCAAAGGCAAATGATTTTCCCAGCTACCCTTCCAAGCCATCACACAAGCCCTGAGCATGTCCTCCAAAGTCTGAATAGTATGCTAAGACTGCCCATCGGTCTGAGGGTGAAAAGCGGTGCTAAGGCGAAGCTGTGTACCCAAAGCACTCTGCAAGCTCTCCCAAAATTTGGAGACAAACTTCGCATCCCAATCAGAAATAATCGTCTTGGGCACACCATGCAATCTCACAACCTCCCACACATAGATGGGAGCCAACTCGCTCGCTGAATTGGTAGAGCGGATAGGAATGAAATGCGCGAACTTGCTGAGACGATCCACCACAACCCAAACAGCATCCTTCCCTCGTGGAGTACGAGGTAGGCCAACCACGAAATCCATGGAAATGTCATCCCAAGGCCACAGCGGAATCTCCAATGGCTGCAACAAACCAGCGGGACGCTTGTGCTCAGCCTTGATCGTCTGACAGATCCCACAAGATGCCACATAATTGGCAATATCAACTCTCATCCTTTTCCACCAAAAGTTCTTTTTCAGATCCCTGTACATCTTGGTCTCCCCAGGATCAACCGTGTACGGGATGCGATGAGCCTCTCTCAATATATCATCTTTGACTTGGGATTTTTGAGGTACACATAGGCGACCCTGAAACCTTAAACCTCCCACATCATCAATGGAAAAGTCTCCAGACTTACCATCCTCGAGGCGTTTCCTCACCTACTGGAGCAAACGATCGTGCTGATGTGCCTCCCGCACACGCTCAGGAATCGCTGACTCAAGAATCAATTCAGTTTTAGCTTGCACGGTCCCCGCAAAACAGTAGGAGACTCCCAATCACTCAAAATCAGCAACAAGACAATCAATGACAGGGGGCATTGTCTTGCGACTGAGAGCGTCAACCACCACATTTGCCTCACCCGGATGATACTGGATTGTGTGGTCATAATCCTTTATCAATTTTAGCCACCTCCTCTGCCTCAAGTTCAAATCTTTCTAAGTAAAGATGTACTTGAGGCTCTTGTGATCAGTGAAGATATCACAAGACTGGCCATACAGATAGTGCCTCCATATCTTCAATGCAAACACCACAGCGGCTAGCTCAAGATCATCAGTGGGATAGTTCTGCTCATGCTTTTTCAACTGCCTCGATGCATAAGCAATCACCTTGCCATCTTGCATGAGCACACAACCAAGTCCCAAACGAGAGGCATCAGAATAAACAGTGAAGCGCTTCCCAGGCTCAGGAAGTGTAAGAACAGGAGCAGTCACTAACATCTCCTTCAAAGTGCAGAAACTGTGCTCACACTCTGCAGTCCACTGGAACTTTATCCCCTTCTGAGTCAGCTGCGAAAGTGGCTTGGCAATGATAGAGAAATCCTGCACAAAACACCGATAGTAACCAGCCAACCCAAGGAAACTACGCACCTCTTTGACATTGGAAGGCATTTTCCAATCCAAAACTGCTGAGACTTTGCTAGGATCTACATATATGCCCTCTGGATTGATGATGTGGCCAAGAAAACCCACTTCTGAAATCCAGAACTCGCACTTTTTCAGCTTGGCAAAGAACTGATTCTCCCTCAAGGTACTCAGCACAAGCCTCAAATGCCGCTCATGCTCCTCTTCTGATTTAGAGTAAACCAGAATGTCATCGATGAACACTACCACAAACTCATCAAGGTACTTGTGTAGCATACTGTTCATTGCCTCCATAAAGACAGTACGAGCATTAGTTAGTCCAAAAGACATAATTTTAAATTCATAATGCCCATACCTAGTGGAGAAAGCAATCTTCTCAATGTCCTGCTCCCTCACAGGGATCCGATTGTACCCCGACTGAAGATCAATCTTGGAGAACACCTTTGCTCCCTTCAGTTGGTCAAACAGATCCTCAATGCGAGGCAAAGGATACTTGTTCTTGACTGTCACTTGATTAAGAGCACGATAATCAATGCACATACGCCAACTCCCATCCTTCTTCGAAACGAAGAGGACGGGTGCTCCCCACGGTGACACACTACGCCGAATAAAACCCTTAGCCAACAAATCCTCCAACTGCTTTTTCAACTCGTCTTGCAAAGGACGAGCCAAGTGGTACGGAGAAATAGAAATAGGTCCAGTGCCAGGAACAAGATCAATACGAAACTCCACATTCCTCACAGGAGGTAAACCAGGCAACTCGTCAGGGAACACATCAACAAACTCCTTCACTACAGGAATTTCCTCAATGGAAACTGAAGAAGATGGCTTTTCTGACATAGCCATGAGGAAACCCAACTGCCACAAACGGTGACCAGAAAACAGACTAGCCAAAGCAAAGATGGAACTGGAAGGTATACCACCCTGAAAGGTCAACTCTACCCCTGACGGGGCCTGCAAGGTAACCGTCTTCCAAAATCAATAGATCTTGGCATGGTACTGATGCAACCAGTCCATGCCCAAAATGACATCAAAAGGAGCCAACTGAATCACCATAAGGTTGGCAAAGAAAACCTCACCATCAAAGGCAATGGTGCAACCCGGGCAAACCAAAGAACTAGCAATCAAACCCCCAGGAGAACGGATTATCACAGACTCAGAAATCCTGTGAACTCCCAACTTAGCTCTACTAGCAAACTCAGATGACACAAAGGAGTATGATGCTCTGGAATCAAATAGAACAAAGACATCAACTGAATCCACAAGCAAAGTACCTGAAACCACCTCTGGATGCCCGGTTGACTCGGCGGTCGGCAAGGCGTACACTCCTGGTGGCACCGGGACAGTGGGAGCCCTGACACCCGGCTGATGTCCCAACAAAGCTGGGGGCGAAGGAGGCAACTAAGGAGGGGCCGACGGCTGCGAGCACTAGTAGGCTGCTGGTGGCGCCCACGCATAGTGCGGCGGAGGAGCAGGAGCCGCCAACATGTGCATCGACCCTCTATAAGACGGCGCTGGAGTGGGAGGAGAAGGCACCGTCTCCCACTTGATGATGCTACCGGGATTCATCCGGCAGACTCGCCCCATGTGGCCGGGCTTGCCACAATGGTTGCAACTCCTGGACCAACCACACTCCGAAGCACGGTGCTCACCACCGCACTTGAAAAGAATCATGCCCTTACCGGGCACAGTACGAACAGCCGCCCGCGAGGAAGACGACTAGGGCAGTCTCATCCTAGCCCCTGAGGAGGAGCCCTGTCCCCCTTGAACTTTTTGAAGGTGGGTCGCTGAGAAGACCCACCTCCTCCACCAAAGGTTCTCTTCTGGCCCCCGCCTGGGGCCGATGGAACCCATGAACCACCAGGGTTTTGCTTATCCCGAAAGAGCTCCAACTCGAGCTCCATGCCCTTCGCTTGCTCCGCCACAGGGCAGAAGTCACGAGGGACAGTCGCCCCCATGACAACTCTGAACTCCTGGTTGAGGCCCCTACGGAACCTCCTCGCCTTCTCCCTGTCATCGGCTGCCACAGCCGGCACAAAGCGCACCACATTATTGAAGTCAGCCTTATACTCTGCCACCGACCTCTTTCCCTGGGAAAGAGTCATCAGAGTATGCTCCATCCTCTCAAGGAAAGACTCTGGGTAGAACCTGGCTCGGAAGCGAGCCACAAAGTCCTCCCAGGTGACCGGCCCAAGAGCGGGGGCTCTAGCAGCTAGAACCCCCTCCCACCAGATATCCGCTTAGCCCTTCAGCTGAAAGGCCACAAAGCGAGCCCTCTGGACCGAGGTCAACTCTAGGACCTCAAACTGCCGCTCCATGTACCGCAACCAATCTGCGGACTAGACCGGCGTGCCCGCTCCGTCAAATGGGTCAAGAAGGAGGGACATCCACTCCCAGAGACTCATCCTCGGCTCTGGCACAGCGGGGCAGCAACTGGGGCCGCAGCAGGGGGAGGCACAACAGTAGGGGCTGCCCGCAACTGCTGGCGCAGCTCCTGAACCTCTCTCTGCAGAACCTAAACTAAGTCCGCAGTGGCGGCGGGTACCTTAGCCCCTGACTGTGCCGCCGAGAGCTCCTCCTGCGCTTGCCCAAGAGCATTGAGCGAAGCGCTACCCTCAGCTACAGACTCAGTAACTCCCTGAGAACCTCGCCCCTGGCCTCCACAGCCACGGCAACCACGGCCTCTACCCATTGGCATGGCTGCTACAGTCAGACAACCATCCAATCACATAAACATAAGCACAACATCATATAATCAAGGACAAAGATCAACCATCATCATAAACATAGTCTTCATCACATAATCAAGCGCAATGCAATGAAGAACCAAAACCCCATCCTACTGTGCAACCAAGTGTATCAAATTTTAAATTACTTATTCCACTTTTGCAAGTTTTTAATGTTGCTATCCTATGACAAAATTTTAGTTTAAGACCTAAGCCATGTTTCTAAGTTATTTCTATAACACCCCGGCATTTAATATGCCCGAATGCTACCAAACATAGACTAAACAACATCTAAATACCACAATTAAACATAAATTACAGCAAAGGCGCACATGCTAAAAACCGAAATTTCGGCAGCATCTCCTTTGTTTTAACATGAATTGAAGCGATAGAAATAACAAGGCAGTTCATAAGGCATCTAAAACAGCAATATAAACGAATATAACATCAACATAAGACAATAATACTAAAGCCAACCACTCCATAAACTATGGCTAAGCAAATAATGATCATAAGCACACAAAAATTATTCCAAACACCTAGTTCATGGCACTTATTATGAACTTGACTAAACAATAGTAAATGTGGCTGGACTACGTGAAGTTGTGTAGCTATTTCCCCTTCCCATATGCCGGTGTCATGGTACCTAAAAATAAACAACATAAACACAAGCGTTAGTTCATCACTCAGCAAGTATATTGCAATGGTACAAACATGAACAATTACATGGCTACAACACTCACATCATGTATATCATCTCATCCATGTTCACAAATCATTATCATCGTCATTATGTATGCAATGCGATGCGATGCGATGCGATGCGATGCTCATATCTCCTTGGAAACTCATACCGGTATGGTTGAGTACACACCCGTCGGTGTGCACCCTCTCCCCCCTTTCATCCCGAAGATGGAGGGTGCCTACTCCTCGCTTCCGTTCACCGCGGTGAATGGAATCACGATGTAGGACTTACTCATTGGCTCTCCGAAATAGTCATAACTTTCTCACCGACCTTCCCCGGACTAGTTATGACTTTTTCACCGCCCGGGCCATGTATCATGCCATGTATGCAAATATGCCAACATCATGAATAACTTGTACATTAACATATGGCATCATCATGGATAACTTGTACATTAACACATGGCATCATCACATAATAAACATATTCATCATGTCAATGGCAAACATTAAAGCATGGCATGTGAACATATCGAATCAATCAAACAACCCACAATCCGTTACCCATTCCAATACACTTGCCTCAACCACGGGCGACGGATTGGCGAGAAGTAGAAGGCACTCCCGGGGTCACACCACCTGCACATAGGTACCACACACTCACAATCATGTCCACAAAACAGTATGCAAACCCTCATCTACCCCGACATTGCCAACTACTCGCAAAACCTAAAAACAGAGGTTCTATCCCGTCGGGACAGCAGCCTTCAAAAAGGCATAACTCGGGTTCTAAAACTCCGAATCAATTAAACGAGTACATCCTCGCGTATCTTAGAAAATTTCCTAACTTTCTCTAGGTATAAGGAAATACTGATTCGGAATCTAAAGTTGTTTAATCTACAAAATACCGTGATCTGTTGCAATCACGTCACATATTTTAACACGCTCGGTAAAACAGCCATAAATTTCAAACGGCTAATCGGAATTTCACATTCTTTATATCCACTGAAAGGTATTGAAATTACCTACAACTTCTTCAAAAGGCGGCCGACCAAATTCGGATTCTAAATTGACGAAAACTCTAACCATAGGTCGACTGCTCATGCTGCCCGAAACAGAGAACGTGGCAACTTCTAGATTTCATCTAATCTACTCAATTCCAGCACCACCAATTGATCTAAAAACTTGATAATCACCCTTAGAACAGTACCTAGACCAACCCCAAGGAGTCCCATGGCCATACCTTCGCCCGACGCACGAAAACCCAATAGATCTCCTCTCGGTTCGCGCGATCTCCTTCCTCGCTCCAATCCCGCCGGATCTCCTCATCGCGGAGCACTCCAATGGATGGATCTTCGAGTTGGTGAGGTGGAGAACTCCCCTAGGGGCAGCAAGGGAGGTGGAGAGGTGGTGGAGGGGTGGAAGAGCAATGGGGAGCAATGGGGAGCCATGGGGAGGGGCGCACGCAAGCAAGGCAGGTGGAGATGGAGTTGTGGCGACTAGGGTATGGGGGTGGGGCGCACAAGGGGCTGGGTTGGCCTCCAACCAGGTCTCCTTCCCCCAAAAGGACTCAAACTCCCCACCAAGGCCCACGACCCTTTCCCCTAGGCCCAAACTCCCCCGGAAAGGCCCAAATTCCCGGAAACGGCCCGGAAATGCTAATAACCTCCATACCCTATGGTTTTAACCTTAATTCCACATCTCATAATGTTTTTGACCTCATCATGCTCAATAAATAAGGACCCGACACTCCGTGGTGTCACAATTTCACATCACATTTTTATTGTAACCTACGGTATGACACTAAAAATACACATTCCAAGGACCTACAGCCCGCTCTGATACCAACTGTAACACTCTAGCATCTAGTATGCCCGAATGCTACCAAACATAGACTAAACATCACCTAAATACCATAAATAAAGACAAATTACAGCAAAGGCACAAATGCTAAAACCGAAATTTCGGCAGCATCTCCTTTGTTTTAACATGAATTGAAACAACAACAATAGCATAGAAATATATGGAAATATAAGAGACGTCTAAAATAGCAATCAATAATGGCATGACAGCAATATAAGTCAAATTTCAAGCATTCGAAGTCTTCATGAGTCAAACGAACAATATGGCTCTCAAAACACAGAACTAAACCATAAACCAATATGCATCACACTAAATTTATTATCATGACTCCAAATGAATAATTGTGGGAACAAATGTGTGAATCTACGTATAGGAGTGTGACTAGTTCCCTTTCCCGCATGCCGTTCTCATGGTACCTAAAACAACAAGAAAGGACAAGCGTGAGTTCAACACTCAGCAAGTATATTGCAATGGTACAAATAACAATTACATGGTTACAACACCACACATCATGCATATCATCTTATTCATGCTCACATATCATTATTCTCCTATCATCATCATCATGTATGCAATGTGAAGCCATGCGATGCACATATCTACTGGAAACTCATACCGGTATGGCTGAGTGCACGCCCGTCGTTGTGCACCCTCTCTTCCCTTCCATCTCGAAGATGGAGGGCGCCTACTCCTCGCTTTCATTCACCGCGGTGGATGGAATCACGATGTAGGACTTACTCAATGGTGCCCCAGACTAGTCATAACTTTCTCACCGAGCATACTGGACTAGTTATGACTTCCTCACTGACCCGGCCATGTATCATGCCATGTATGCAAACATGCCAACATCATAAATAACTCGTACATTAACATATGGCATCACAACATAATAAACCGTATTCATCATATCCATGGCAAAACATTAAAGCATGGCATGTGAACATATCATATGTGCAATTTCAATTCATCCAAACTGGCAACCTACAACCCGCTACCCATTCCAATACTGTAACACCCCAGCATTTAATATGCCTGAATGCTACCAAACATAAGCTAAACAACATCTAAACACCACAATTAAACATAAATTCCAGCAAAGGAGTAAATGCTAAAACCCGAGATTTCAGCAGCATCTCCTTTGTTTTAACATGATTTGAAGGAACAACAACAGTTTATCAATATATGGAATAGAAGAGACAACTAAAAACAACAATGATTAACAACTTAGCAACAATATAAGTCTAGTTCCAAACATATGATGTCTCCAAGAGTCAAACGAACTAAAAGACTCTCATTTAGCAAAGCTAGACCTTAAAGCAATGATCATCACACGCAATTTATTCTCAACACTAATTGAATGACTTGTGAAATCAAAGGAGTGAAGCTACGTGTGGAAGTGTATCTATTTCCATTCCCTGCATGCCGGTCTCATGGTACCTAAAAGAACAAGTAAACACAAGCGTGAGTTCGAAACTCAGCAAGCATATTGCAATGGACAACAAGAACAATAACAGGGCAATAATGTCTCACATCAGGTATATCATTTCATTCATGAACACATAACAATATCATCATCACTATGTATGCAATGCAATGCTCATGTCTCCTTGGAAACTCATACCGGTATGGTTGAGTACACACCCGTCGGTGTGCACCCTCTCCCCCCTTCCATCCCGAAGATGGAGGGTGCCTACCCCTCGCTTCCAAACACGTGGATGGAATCACGATGTAGGACTTACTCAATGGCTCTCCGGATTAGTCATAACTTTCTCACCGACCTTCCCCGGACTAGTTATGACTTTCTCACTGCCCGGGCCATGTAACATGCCATGTATGCAATTATGCCAACATCATATTTACCTCGTACATTAACACATGGCATCATAACATAATAAACATGCTCATCACATCATTGGCAATCATTAAAGCATGGCAAGTGATCATATATCATGTAGTTAATTTCATCTATTCGCAACAAGCAACCTACAAATCGCTATCCATTACAACACACTTGCCTCAACCACGGGCAACGGATTGGCGGGAAGTAGAAGGCACTCCCGGGGTCGCACCACCTGCACATAGGCATCACACACTCACAATCATGTCCACAAAACAGTACGCAAACTGTGAAATCATGTGCTGAAAAATTGGCTTTGAACTGAAAAATTAACTTAGATTTGAATTTGCAAAATGTGTTTGTTCATGTGTTTTGACAATTGACAAGAAACAGTAAGTTTTGCCTTGGCGCCGGACCAATCCTAAAGAAAACAGTAAGTTTCCCATCTACGACGGACAAACTTTCTTGGTCCTTTGTAAACATGCTTTTTGACAACCTCTTTCTCCTATGTACAACGGACAAAGTTTTTGTGTCCGTCGTGAACATGATTTTGAGCGCATGAGCCAAACCCTATTTTCCAAGAATCCAGTAAGCTACGCATGTACGACGGACAAAGTTTTTGGGTCTGTCGTGAACGGCTTTTTGAGGATTGATTTTGCATATACAACGGACAAAGTTTTTGGGTCCGTTGTGAATGTGTTTTTTCCAGAATCTTTTCTTCTTGGAACTGAGAGTTTCACATGTATGCCGGACAGAGATTTCTTGTCCGTCGTGAATGGACTTTTTCTAGGGTTTTTATTTCTTGTCCGTTGTGAACGTGTTTTGCTCAGTTTGGATGTTTTGCAAGAATTGAAATGGTTTGACCTTGAGATTATGATATTTGTGATGATTTCATGATGTGTGTTTTGAAGTGGACTTTATGCAATGCTCATGTGAGTAGTTGCATGGATTGACATTGAGTCAAGTCGTGGACTTGTGCTCGGATTTGTTTTGTGGTTTGTTCATGTGCAGGTATTGCTCGAAGACGAATGTGGTCGATGACGGGACCGGAACTAGGTTCATGGAGGAACTGAGGTTCGGGACTAGGTTCAGGAGGAACCGAGGTCTTGGTGGTCAAGGATGTCATGCGGGACGTTCGGGCTAAGAGAATGGTGCACATGAAGAATGGTTAGTCACGTGAGAATGGCAGGAGGTCATTCGCGTGCAAAGTGTTAGTCACGTGAGTATGGCAGGTGGCCATACGCGTGCAAAGTGTTAGACACGTGAGTATGGTAGGGTTGCCATACGCGTGCAAGAGTTGTACTCGGCCAAGGAGAGTTGTGTTGGATACGGATTCCTTCTAGGGAATAGGAATCGTATTCAGAACTCCTTGTGGGTTGGTGCTTTAAATAGGTGGGGGGTCTCCTGTTGAAACGCACCAAGTAGAGCTGAGCGCATCAAGCCTTGAGCTTGGTTTTAGGGTTTGTACTCTTTTGATGAGAGTATTTTAGACAAGAAATAAAGATCAATTCTTCCAAGATTTTTGCGTGCTACAGTAACCACGTCGCTACTGTTTTTTTTTTTTTGGTTCTTGTTTGCATGCTTGTTCTAATTCTAGATTGGTTTTTGATCGTTGAGTTTCTTCTTGATTTGATCCATCAAAAACTGTTCTAGGGTATTGATTTAGAGTTTCTCAAAGTCTAGTTGATTAATCTTTTGAAGATCTTGTTTAATCTTGAAGTTTTGATTAGATTGATTCTCGTCAAGTTCTGAAACAGCAAGCTTGCGAAGCTTATAACTTTTGATCCGTAAGTCCGATCGAGCTGATTCTTTTTGGGTTTGATTCGTATTGGAATCTAGTTTCTTGTGTCCAAATTTCAGATCGTTCCGACGGTTGGATCTCCAGGAATTCGCGTTTTACTGAACCTCTGTCATTCTGTTTTTGTCGAAAACGAGGCAATTATTTGGTTCTGTTTTGGGGTGAATTTTTAATAGATCAAGATTTTGGTTTTAGCTTCCGCACAATCATTCACCCCCCCTCTGATTGCTATATTCGTATACTTCGATCCTACAAGTGGTATCAGAGCAAGGTTTCTCTAATCTATCTTAACCGGTGATTAGACCAATGGATCGTTATTCGACAAAACCATGTGTGTTCGATGGTGTTGATTTTCAGTTTTGGAAGGCCAAGATGGAGGCGTTCATCCAAGCACAGGGCTTCACAATTTGGGAGAAGGTCTACAAGCCATATGAAGTCCCTGCAAACGACAACGTCAACGACACCAATCGCACACATGTTGAAGCAAATAGCAAGGCGCGCAACTTGATCATCCAAGGCTTGGGACGCAGCGACTTTGATCATGTGGTTCATCTTCGATCCGCATATGAGGTATGGAAATCTCTTTGTGATTACCATGAGGGTTCTAACACTGTCAAAGAGGTTCGCCAAGATATTTACAAAAAAGAATACATGCGTTTTGAGATGAAACCTAGTGAATCAGAGATGACTTCTTTGCACGTTTCAATAAAATTCTTAGCAATCTACGTCTTTGTTGGAGTTAGCTACACTGATGCTGAAAATGCTCGACAATTGCTTAGTGCTTTAGACATGTCAGTGTGGGAGATGAAAGTAACATCTATACAAGAATCTACTACCATGAGCACACTCACATTAGATGTTCTTTACTCTAAGTTGAAAACTCATGAGTTCGATGTTCTTGCCAGGAAGGGTAACATTAAATCAATTGCTTTGATCTCTAACCCTAACATGTCAAATGCAAATTCTTCTTCTAGCTTTGCCTTGTCTTCCATGTCTTCTTTAACAGATGAGCAACTTGAAGAGTTTCCTGAAGAAGATCTGGCACTACTCTCTTCTCGCTTTAACAAAGCTTTGCAGAATGTAAGAATGAGAAAGAGAGGTGGTCCTCCAAGATGCTATGAGTGTGGTGACCTCAACCATATTCGCACAAATTGTCCTAAGCTTGCAGGAAAAACATCAAAGGAGGAGAAGGACAACGATGTAAGGAATGAGAAGAAAAGGTTCTCGTCAAATGATAGGAAGAAGAAGAGCTTCATCAACCGCAAGGTGGTTCACCGAGTTCTTTCCGCTCTTGAACAAGTCAATTTGAGCGATGTGGACTCGGAGAGCAGCGAAGATGATGCAACTCCAAGCAAGCATGATTTGATAGGATTATGTCTCATGGCAAGCAGCAAGGATAGCTTCACTGAGGACGACCACGACAAATGACTTCAATGAGGTAGATCCCTCTTATGATGAATTAGCTATTGCTGTTGCTCGTCTTGGAAAATTGCTTGACAAACGTGATAAGAAAATTAAGAAACATGATTTCATTATTGAATCATTGAATGCTGAAATTGCTAGACTTAAGACTTTGATTCCTAGTGATGATACTTGCAAATCATGTGACTTAATTTACAATGAGCTCACCTTGCTTAGGAAAGAACATGCTCTTTTGTTGCATCTAAATGAGAAAAATGAGAAACATGTTGTACATGCTAGCTGTTCCACTGATGATTTGCATAGTTCAACTTCTTGTTCTAAATGCTCAACTCTTGAATTAAAATTGAAAGATGCAAATGCTAGGGTTTCTCAATTAACTGATAATCTGCTTTCACATGAAATTCTCTCATGCTCAACTTGTCGCAAGCAAAAAGGAAAAGTAGATGTTCCTGCAATAATTGTTTAACTCTTGCTAAGAAAGTTGATTACTTGCAAAATTCTTTGGAACGTTTCACTAATGGCAAGAAGAAGTTGAACATGATTTTGGATCAATCTAAGGTTAGCACAAACAAGAGAGGTTTAGGTTTTGATCCTTATGCCACATATGAAACTAAACCTCAAGACCGTTGTTCAGGCTCCTTGCAAAATTAAGTTATCTAATGAGCCTAAGAAAATTGCTTTTCAATCTCATTGGTTTTATCTTCTACTATGATGAATGCAAAATGTGCTTTTACTGTTAAAGCTAAACATCATGTCAAGTACACTTGCACTCATTGTGGTAGAGATGGACACTTAGTAAATTTTTGCTTTAGACTAGCCAAACAAAGAAAAGAAGGAAAGAACTGAGGCTAGGTCAAATTTCAGCAAAGCACATTTTTATGCGCCTAGAGTGATGAAAACACCTTCTGCTCCTACAAACATGGGAAAAGGCAAATCTGATTTTGTGCATAAAAATTATCATGTTGTACCCTCTTGTTGTGCGTCGTGTGTCTCAAGATCGATTCCCAAAAATCTCATTCCTAACCCCAAGATCGAGACCTCGACATGTTTTATTGCTATGTAGGCTTCTCGCGCGAGGAAGGAGAATATATGGCTAGTGGATTCCGGATGCTCACGCCACATGTCCGGTAATAAGAATTGGTTCTCCTCCCTCACTCGTGCATCTCGTGCTGAAAGTGTTACTTTTGGAGATGCTTCTTCCTCTTCTGTTGTGGCAAAAGGTACAATAAAGGTAAGTGACAAGTTTATGTTCAAAGATGTGGCTCTTGTTGAAAATTTGAAATATAACTTGCTTTCTGTCTCACAAATGCTTGATGAAGATCTTGAGATAAGCTTTAAGAAAAATGAATGCAAAGTGCTAGATGCTTTAGGTGATCTTGTGTTCAAAATTTCTCGTTTTGGAAGAGTCTTTAAAGCTGATTTTGATGCATCACCTTCTTCTAAGCATAGGTGTCTAATCGCCAATGTTTCTAAAGATTTATTCTTTTGGCATCGTAGACTTGGTCATGTTGGTTTTGATCATCTTACTCGTGTAAGTGGTTTAGATCTTATACGTGGCTTGCCTAAGCTTAAGAGTGATAGCAATCTAGTATGTTCTTCTTGTAGACATGGTAAGATGATTGCAGGTTCACATCCACCTCTTACCATGGTGATGACAAACGCTCCAGACAGCTTCTACATCTTGATACAATGGACCATCTCGAGGTCAATCCTTTGGAGGCAAATGGTATGTGCTTGTGATTGTTGATGATTTTTCTAGATACTCTTGGGTATACTTCATGGCATCTAAGGATGAGGCTTTTAGTCATTTTAGAAGTCTTGTTCTGAGGCTTTCTAGTGATCATCCAGAGCTCTCAAAGCTATTAGAAGTGATAATGGAACTGAATTCAAAAATGCTTCTTTTAATCACTTTTGTCTTGAAAAGGAATTGATCATCTATTTTCATCTCCTAGAGTGCCTCAACAAAATGGTGTAGTTGAAAGGAAAATAGAACGTTGGTTGAGATGGCTAGAACCATGTTAGATGAACATCACACTCCTAGAAACTTTTGGGCTGAAGCGATTTCAACTGCATGTTATGTTTCAAACCGTGTGTTTTTGAGATCAAAATTGGGTAAGACTCCATATGAGCTTCGGTTTGGACACAGGCCTCAAGCTTCTCACTTTAGGGTTTTTGGATGCAAATGCTTTGTCTTGAAATCTGGAAATCTTGATAAATTTGAAGCTAGATCAATGGATGGCTTTTTCCTTGGATATCCTGCTCATACTCGTGGCTATCGTGTGCTTGTTTTGGAGACTAACAAAATTGTGGAAACTTGTGAAGTTACTTTTGATGAGGCTAGTCCAGGCACTAGTCCAAGTAATGCAGGTACAGACGCATACATTCAGGGGGAGAAAATCTTTGAAGATAATGATGATGTTGAAGATGAGGTCTTGACTATTTCTAATACACAACAAGCTGTAGCACCTTTGGCACCTACTACTACATCACCTACAGCCAACCATCCTCAAGCTACAACATCATCTGTACATGCTGAAAATGAAGAAGGAGAAGGAGAAGTCTCAAAAGCCAATGCTCCCTTGTACATTCAAAAAATGCATCCATCTGAACAAATGATTGGAGACCTAAATGAGAGAGTCACTCGATCCAGGTTTATTCATTCTGACACTCATGCTCATTCCGCTTTAGTTGCTTCTTTTGAACCCAAAGATATATCTCATGCATTATCTGACGAATCTTGGATCAATGCCATGCATGAAGAAATAGAGAATTTTGAACGAAATAAAGTTTGGAAACTTGTCTCACCTCCTCCAGATTTTAATGTTATTGGAACTAGATGGGTTTTCAAAAATAAACAAAGTGAGGATGGTGTTGTTGTTAGAAACAAGGCTAGATTGGTTGCTCAAGGTTACACTCAAATTGAAGGCTTAGATTTTGATGAAACCTTTGCTCCTGTTGCTAGAATTGAAGCCATTAGAATCCTTTTAGCTTTTGCTGCATCCAAAGGTTTCAAATTGTATCAAATGGATGTGAAAAGTGCTTTTCTTAATGGCTACATAAATGAGGAGGTTTATGTCAAGCAACCACCTGGTTTTGAAAATCCAAAGTTTCCAAATCATGTGTTCAAACTATCAAAAGCTTTGTATGGTTTGAAACAAGCCCCTAGAGCATGGTATGATAGGCTAAAAACCTTTTACTTGAAAAAGGCTTTTTAATGGGAAAGGTTGACAAAACTCTCTTTTACTCAAGCAAGGCAATGATCAACTATTCGCTCAGATTTATGTTGATGATATTATCTTTGGTGGTTCATCTCATGTTTTAGTGTCCGAAGTTTTCTAAACAATGAGGAAGGAGTTTGAGATGAGTATGATGGGTGAGTTGACATACTTTTTGGGATTTCAAATCAAGCAAACGAAGGATGGTACTTTTGTACATCAAAGCAAATACACGAAAGACTTGCTACATCGCTTTGGAATGGAAAACAGCAAGCCGATCATGACACCCATGGAGAGCATTTGCGCACTTGACCCTGATGAAGATGGTGAGCAGGTTGATCAAAAGGAATATAGAAGCATGATAGGTTCACTTTTGTACCTCACTGCATCAAGGCCGGATATACAATTTGCTGTATGCTTGTGTGCTCGTTTTCAAGCTTCCCCACGTGCTTCACATCGACAAGCTGTCAAAAGGATTTTCAGGTATCTTCATGGAACTCAAGATTTTGGCATTTGGCTTTCTGCTTCCTCATGCATTAGTTTGAGATCTTTTTCTGATGCTGATTTTGGAGGATGTAGAATTGATAGGAAAAGTACTTCTGGTTCATGTCACTTCTTAGGAAATTCTCTCATTGCATGGTCATCTAGAAAGCAATCTTCTGTTGCACAATCAACTGCTGAATCTGAATATGTGGCTGCTGCTAGTTGTTTTTCTCAAATTCTTTGGATAGTAGCTACACTTAAAGATTATGGGGTTATTTTGGATAGTGTTCCTCTTCTGTGTGATAACACTAGTGCAATTTGCATTGCTAAGAACCCTGTGCAACATTCAAGAACAAAACATATTGACATCAGATTTCACTTTCTTAGAGATCATGTTGAAAAAGGCAACATTGTGCTTCATCATGTAGATACTGAACATCAATTGGCAGACATTTTCACAAAACCTTTGTCTTCTTCTCGTTTTGCTTTTATTCGGGGAGAACTTGGAATTGTTCATCCAATGGGATTGTTTTGAGGGAGTTTCTTTGCCAAGTTCTTTAAATTGATTAGCTAACTTTATCATATTTCTTTATATACTATATAATTTAGATAATATATTATAATCTAAATTGTCTAACTTGTAATAAGAATGACATTGCGAATTCCTCGATCTGATTGCCTATAGCTAAATACTCTGTGATATCTTACTCTTCTAGGCTTGATATTGAATCCTCTTGACAAATTTGGGCTATGAAGCAAGAGTGGTTTCAACTTTACTCTTTCATAAGACCTTTTAATCATTTTTGCATGTTTATAATCAAAGAAAAATGAAAAGAAAAGGGAATCAATAAAAAAGGGTTGTTAAAAGCAAAAAACCTCAAGTTATGTGCTTCAGGGTGCTTTCCCTAAAAAGATAAGATGTATGCTTCAAGCATGCCATTCCCTCAAAGATAAGATGTATGCTTCAAGCATGCCACTCCTAGAAAACAAAAGATGTATGCTTCAAGCATGCCACATGCAACTTATTGTTTAAAGATTAAATTGGTCTACTAGATTGGAGTTGAAACTACTTGCTCGCCCTAAGTTGTTAGTTGCTTCAATTTTTAAAGTCTTGCTTTTTCTGCTAAGATCTTGCTTAGTACTTGGCTATAGTTGACTGAATTGAGGTTGAGATGCATGTCATTCCCTAACTTGTTAAAATCACATCAAGATCATGTATTTTGCATATTATATGATATATAAGGTTATATGATCGAATGAGCTCATCTTTTTCTATCTTGGCACTCCTTTGTTTCTCATTGTGAAATCATTGCTGCAAAAAGAAAAATTTTGAACAAATTCTCTCTTTTGTACTCTTGATGAATCCATTGTCAAAGGGGGAGAAATTTGGAAATCGTTGAAAAGTTTAAGGAAAAAGAGGGAGAAGAATAAGGGGGAGTTGTTTTTGGTAATTGGAGTTGTTTTTGGAAATTTGAGAAGTTTGGAGAATTTTGAATTTTTTGGGCACATTGCACATTCACACACATGTTCCTTCTCAGGGGGAGATTTTGTTTTGCCATTTTGGTCAAAGGGGGAAATTCTGTGTTTTCTTACCTTGGTCTTTGATTCTTTGGATTTTAAAATCTTTTGTAAAGTGAATGCCAAATGTTCAATTCTAAGTGGTGTTGCCAATGTTTTCATCAAGGGGGAGATTGTGAAATCATGTGCTGAAAAATTGGCTTTGAACTGAAAAATTAACTTAGATTTGAATTTGCAAAATGTGTTTGTTCATGTGTTTTGACAATTGACAAGAAACAGTAAGTTTTGCCTTGGCGCCGGACCAATCCTAAAGAAAGCGATAAGTTTCCCATCTCTGACGGACAAACTTTCTTGGTCCTTTGTAAACATGCTTTTGACAACCTCTTTCTCCTATGTACAACGGACAAAGTTTTTGTGTCCGTCGTGAACATGATTTTGAGCGCATGAGCCAAACCCTATTTTCCAAGAATCCATGCTACGCATGTACGACCGGACAAAGTTTTTGGGTCATCGTGAACGGCTTTGAGGATTGATTTTGCATATACAACGGACAAAGTTTTTGGGTCCGTTGTGAATGTGTTTTTCCAATCTTTTCTTCTTGGAACTGAGAGTTTCACATGTATGCGGACAGAGATTTCTTGTCCGTCGTGAATGGACTTTTTCTAGGGTTTTTATTTCTTGTCCGTTGTGAACGTGTTTTGCCTCGATTTGGATGTTTTGCAAGAATTGAAATGGTTTGACCTTGAGATTATGATATTTGTGATGATTTCATGATGTGTGTTTTGAAGTGGACTTTATGCAATACTCATGTGAGTAGTTGCATGGATTGACATTGAGTCAAGTCGTGGACTTGTGCTCGGATTTGTTTATGGTTTGTTCATGTGCGTATTGTTCGAAGACGAATGTGGTCGATGACGGGACCGGAACTAGGTTCATGGAGGAACTGAGGTTCGGGACTAGGTTCAGGAGGAACCGAGGTCTTGGTGGTCAAGGATGTCATGCGGGACGTTCGGGCTAAGAGAATGGTGCACATGAAGAATGGTTAGTCACGTGAGAATGGCAGGAGGTCATTCGCGTGCAAAGTGTTAGTCACGTGAGTATGGCAGGTGGCCATACGCGTGCAAAGTGTTAGACACGTGAGTATGGTAGGGTTGCCATACGCGTGCAAGAGTTGTACTCGGCCAAGGAGAGTTGTGTTGGATACAGATTCCTTCTAGGGAATAGGAATCGTATTCAGAACTCCTTGTGGGTTGGTGCTTTAAATAGGTGGGGGGTCTCCTGTTGAAACGCACCAAGTAGAGCTGAGCGCATCAAGCCTTGAGCTTGGTTTTAGGGTTTGTACTCTTTTGATGAGAGTATTTTAGACAAGAAATAAAGATCAATTCTTCCAAGATTTTTGCGTGCTACAGTAACCACGTCGCTACAGTGTTTTCTGTTTTGGTTCTTGTTTGCATGCTTGTTCTAATTCTAGATTGGTTTTTGATCGTTGAGTTTCTTCTTGATTTGATCCATCAAAAACTGTTCTAGGGTATTGATTTAGAGTTTCTCAAAGTCTAGTTGATTAATCTTTTGAAGATCTTGTTTAATCTTGAAGTTTTGATTAGATTGATTCTCGTCAAGTTCTGAAACAGCAAGCTTGCGAAGCTTATAACTTTTGATCCGTAAGTCCGATCGAGCTGATTCTTTTTGGGTTTGATTCGTATTGGAATCTAGTTTCTTGTGTCCAAATTTCAGATCGTTCTGACGGTTGGATCTCCAGGAATTCGCGTTTTACTGAACCTCTGTCATTCTGTTTTTGTCGAAAACGAGGCAATTATTTGGTTCTGTTTTGGGGTGAATTTTTAATAGATCAAGATTTTGGTTTTAGCTTCCGCACAATCATTCACCCCCCCTCTGATTGCTATATTCGTATACTTCGATCCTACACAAACCCTCATCTACCCCGACATTGCCAACTACTCGCAAAACCTAAAAATAGAGGTTCTGTCCCGTCGGGACAGCAGCCTTCCAAAAGGCATAACTTGAGTTCTGAAACTCTGAATCAATTAAACGAGTACATCCTCGCGTATCTTAGGAAATTTCCCAACTTTTTCTAGTTATAGGGAAAGACTGATTCGGACTCTAAACTTCTTTAATCTACAACGTCACAGATTTTAACACGCTCGGTAAAACAGTCATAACTTTCAAACGGATGATCAGAATTTAACGTTCTTTTTGTCCACAGAAATATAATTAAATTACCTACAACTTCTTCAACAGGCGGCCGACAAAATTCCAACTCTAAATTGGCGAAAAACTGAACCCTAGGTCGACTGCTCATGCTGTCCCAAAACAGAAACATGGCAACATCTAGATCTAATCCAATCTACTCATGTCCAGCACCACCAATTGATCTAAAATCATGATAAACACCCTTAGAATAGTACCTAGCCCAACCCCAAGGAGTCCCATGGCCATACCTTTGCCCGACGACCGAAATCCCAACGAAACTCCTCCCGGATCGCTCCACGCTCCTCGCTCCTCGCTCCTCGATCCAATGGATAGATCCTTGAGGTGCAGGGGTGGAGAGGCTACCCTAGGGCAGCAAGGGGTGGAGGAGAGGTGGTGGAGGTGTGGTGGAGCAATGGGGAGCAATGGGGGAGGTGGAGGCGCAACAAGGAGGAGGTGGAGAGGTGTGGGGGCGGCTAGGGCATGTTGGGGGCGCATGGGGCTGTGTGGGGGTGCACTAAGGGGCTGGTGGAGGCCTCCAACCAGGACTCCTCCCCCCAGTTGGACTCAAACTCCATCCCACCAAAGCCCACGACCCCCTCTTTTAGGCCCAAATTCCCCCGGAAAGGCCCAAAACCCCGGAAACGGCCCGGAAACGCGATTAAACCTCATACTATATGGTTTTAACCTCCAATTCCATATTTCATGATGTTTTTGACCTCATCATGCACCATTTATAAGGTTACGACACTCCGTGGTGTCACATCACTTCATAAGGCCCAAAAACGCGAGTAAACCTCAAACTGTAAGGTTTTATTCTCTAATTTCACATTTTATAATGTCACACCATACCGTAGTGCCACAAATATACTTGCCTCAACCACAGGCGACGGATTGGCGAGAAGTAGAGGGAACTCCCGGGGTCACACCACTTGCACATAGGTACCACACACTCAAAATCATGCCCACAAAATAGTACTCAATCACTCATCTACCCCGACTGTGCAAACTACTCGCAAAACCCAAAAACAGAGGTTGAGTATAAAAGTCCCATTTCTTGGCTCCTCACTCACTTCACATCACACTTATTGCTCTCCACTCCCTTGTGCGTGCTCTCCTCCACCTCGAGCTCATCTCCGGCGACTCCCCACCGACCGGTGGCTTCCCGTGGCTTCTCCCCGGTGGCTCCCTACTCCGGTGACCTCAAGCTCCTCCCCAAGCCGGCGTCTTCCTTCTCCTACTGTGACACTACGGTATGGTGTGATATTATAGAATGTGAAATTAGAGAATAAAACCTTTCGGCTTGAGGTTTACTCGCGTTTTTGGGCCGTTTGAAGTGATGTGTCACCACGGAGTGTCGTAACCTTTTAAATGGTGCATGTTAAGGTCAAAAACTTTATGAAATATGGTATGGCAGGTTAAAACCATAAGGTATGGAGGTTAATAACGTTTCCGGGCCGTTTTCGGGGTTTTGGGCCTTCCCGGGGGAGTTTGGGCCTTAAGTGGGCTTTGGTGGGATGGAGTAGGTCTCCGCAACGGACTAGGATTGGGTGTGGGGGCTGGTAAAAGGGCTCCCCACCAGCCCTTGGGCGTTCACCCCTGCTCCTTGTGCGCCCTTCCCCCCCCCATTGCCCTTGCCCTAGCCGCCTCCCTCCTCCCTTGGCCGTGCGCCTCCCCCTCCTTTGCCCCATTGCTCCCCACCTCTCCACCACCTCTCCTCCACCCCCTTGCTACCCTAGGGTGGTCTCCACACCTCTGCACCTTGTGGATCCATCCGTTGGAGCGGGGAGCGATCCGCGAGGAGATCTATTGGAGATTCGTTCGTTCGGCAAAGGTATGATCATGGGGATCCTTGGGTTTGATCTAAGTACTGTTCTTAGGGTGTTTATGAAGTTTTTAGATCAATTGGTGGTGCTGGGTTGGAGTTCTTTGGGTTAGATCTAGACGTTGCCACGTTTCTGTTTTCGGGCAGATTGAGCAATCGGGCTAGGGTTCGAATTTTCGTCGATTTAGAATCCGAATCTGTCCGTACGTACTTAAAAGAAGTTGTAGATAATTTAATTATCTTTCCGTGGACATAAAGCACGTTAAAATCCGATCAGCAGTTTGAAAGTTATGGCCGTTTTACCGAGCGTGTTAAAATCTGTGACGCGATTGGAACAAATCGTAGTAATCTGTAGATTAAACAATTTTAGATTCCGAATCAGTCTTTCCGTATAACTAGAAATATGTAGGAAATTTCCTAAGCTTCGCGGTGGTGTACTCGTTTAATCGATTTGGAGTCCCAGAACTCAAGTTATGGCCTTTGCAAGGCTGCTGTCCCGCCGGGACATAACCTCTGTTTTTAGGTTTGCAAGTAGTGGGCAATGTCGGGTTAGATGGGGATTTGTGTACTGTTTTGTGGGCATGATTGTGAGTGTGTGATGCCTATGTGCAGGTGGTGTAACACCGGGAGTGCCCTCGACTTCCCACAAATCCGTCGCCCGCGGTTGAGGCAAGTGTGTTGTAATGTATAGCGGATTGTAGGTTGCTTGTTGATATTGGATGAAAGATTGAATACTTGCTATGATCACTTGCCTTGCTTGCTGTTTTCCAATGATATATTGAGTATGATTATCATGATATGATGCTATGTGTCTATACTTATCATGATTCGATGCCATGTGTAATATTTGTCATGATGAGATGCCATATGTTTATGTACATGTGAAATATGATAATTGGCATAGTTGCATGCATGACATGAGATAGGGCGAGGCGGTGAGAAAGTCATAACTAGTCCGGCAAGGTCGGTGAGAAAGTTATGACTAGTCCGAACGCCATTGAGTAAGACCTACATCGTGATTCCATCCACGTGGTGAATGGAAGCGAGGAGTAGGCACCCTCCATCTTCGGGATGGAAGGGGGGAAAAGGGTGCACACCGACGGGTGTGTACTCAACCATACCGGTATGAGTTTCCAAGGAGATATGAGCATAACATTGCATTGCATTGCATTGCAATACATATTTAATGATGATGATGTTGTTATGTGCACAAGTATGAGATGTTATATGTGATGTAAGGTATTATTGTCTTGTAAATGATCTTGTTGTCCATTACAATATGCTTGCTGAGTTTTCGAACTCACGCTTGTGTTTTATGTTGTTTTTAGGTACTTTGAGATCGGCATGCGGGGAAAAAGGGGTCTAGCTACACTTCTACACGTAGCTCCACCATCATAGTCCATAATTAATCACTTGGAGACATGATATTAAGAGTTGTGCCTTAAACTTAATGTATGGTTTAATTTAGCATGCTAGTGATTCCTTATTTGCTTCGTTTTAGTTTATGAAGTGGTTGAGCATGGTATTATTGGCGTAATTTGATGATATATCCATTTATGTTGATGTTTTAGATGTCGTGTGCTATGATATATCTTGCCATGATATTGATATGGTGTTAATTCATGGAAAAACAAAGGAGATGCTGCCGAAATATCGGTTTTTAGCATATGTACCTTTGCTGGAATTTTTGTTTAAATGTGGTATTTAGATGTTGTTTAGCTTATGTTTGGTAGCATTCGGGCATATTAAATGCCGGGGTGTTACACCTACCCGGCTTCCCCTTCCTCTCCTTCATCCTCCTTGAAGGTAAGACCACTTCTTGGAGTTGATTCGTGGGTTCTTGGGTTCTAGGGTCATTCTTGGGAGTGGATTTGGGGCTTGGTCTTGCAGATTTGGAGTTTGGGGTTAACCTTGGGAGTGTTAGGGTTTTGGGGTGTAGTTGGATTTGAGGTTGGATTAGGGAATGTTGGGGGTGCTAGGGTGAGAGATCGGGGGTAGATGATGCCATTCTAAGTGTTGGATTAAGTATTGGTTGGGGTTTTAGAAGTGAGCGTCGTTTCGTCGTGTTTTGGGCTAGCTCAGAGCTTCTCCTGCTTGGCCACGTGTAAAAAAGTTATAGATCGGGTCCTCGCGGTGTTGTAGAACTTGGCGGCACCTCGATCCCTCGTGTCGTTTGGGCGGGTTGCGCGGCGTCCGGAGTGTCCGGACAAATTGCCCGGAATGTCCGGCTTATCCGGACTATCCGGATGAAACATCCGGACTATCCGGGTTTGCCTGATCTGTTTCGGTGGGGAATGCATTGTTTTTCGTTTCTTTTGCATTGCATGCATCTCATTCATACATTGTGTTCGTGTATAGAACGAGACCGCGGTAACTGACGTGACCGGGGTCGAGGGGATTGCCGAAGAGCAAGTCATTGCCGATACTCAAGCAGAAGCACAAGGCAAGCACCTAAGCATATTGAATCCCATCTATAATCTTATTTTTGTGAATAAATTGCTTATTGGGTGATTAAGTCATGCATTAGGAGTTGAATTGTGAGAATGGTACTAGATCCTATTTGTTGCATTTACACCTTTTGATATTGTTGGACACCGCCTTTGGAGCTAGTATATGGGTAGTAATATGGTGTCCACGCTTAGTTTTGCTTAGACGTCGGTACGGGCAAAGTGATGGATGGTTCCATCGCTTGAGATTGTTACACTTCACAAATACTGGGTTGTAATGGTTATGGTTATGATTGTGAGTGGAAATGGAATGCAAATTGAGACCGGGCGAGAAAGTTGGATCACTTGGGTGTGGAGACTCATGTGTTGTAGTCTCGCCCGTGTCGGTTGAGGACCAATCCGTTGTTTGATTTGTGGTATTTCCCGAATGTGTGTTTATTCGTTGTTTTTGGATGTTTATTTGGTTCTTTATCTGCTATGCGTAAACATTGAACTGTGCGAAGGTTGAAGATCAAGCTCAAGATCAAGTCTTAGATCAAGATTAGTTGCTCTTTGAAGGCAAGTTATGCTTTGATCATATTGATCCCATTTGTGAAAGTTATATTGATTCTAAATTATTGCATGCTTTTTGAATAATTTTGGGGATTAGTTAAATGCCTAATTGTTCTATGCCACCTTGTCGTATATAATTGTACGCCATGAATCCTTTGTCACCCTAGATTGTGGATTAATAGTTGGACATTAATAATTTGTCAACATGGGTTAATTAGCTCGTAGGTAGTATGCTTAGCCATGCCACATAGATTTGCCATGATTTTGGATATTAAAGTTAATATTGACTTAATGATATATAGAACATGTTTTCGAGAATGTGGCATGTGCTGTTGAGTTTGATGATGGCACGTGGTGCATGGTAAAGAACTGGGGTGATAAAATTCTTTAGACTGGTCAAGTGGCAAGATTGATCTGGTGGGCCATGATTGGTACAGGGAAAATCGTTTTAGTTTTTGGGTAGTCTTGCCTTGGTCAACCTAAGAACTTAACCTTGCAAGTTTTTGAACTGAGTCATTCATACAACCACAAGTCTGAAATGGGACAGCCCTAGCTGATTAATTTGTTGATTCTAAACTTTAGTACTATTATGCTGGTGTGAGGCCTGGGTAGTGGTAACCAGTCCTCGCACGGGTTGACTCACATGGCGCAAGAAGGGGGGCCCTGGATGTGGTAACCAGTCCCACCAGTGTTGAAACCTCAACGAGTAGTACTGGGTTTAGATAGGCATTGGAAAGGCTTTGTTACGAACATTCGCCTTTGTGGTGTTTGACTGTATCTTGTGGGTAAAGTGTATAACCTCTGTAGAGTGTAAAATCTATTCGAATAGCCGTGTCCGCGGCATTGGACATTGCTCGGGGATTACAGTCAAGGGTTAGACTTTCATGAAAATAACTTGATTTTTGGAAAATACATGGGTTGGACATTGTCAACTTGCCTTAGGTTGAGAAATACTTGTGAAATATTGTGAAAGTTATTATTCTTATTATTGTTTTACTGCTTTGGGCAATCTATTGTTGTAATTGTCAATGCTGCTTTACTGCAAATGAACCGTAGCTTATCCTTTGTAATAAGCCATGCATGTACAATATTAGAACTGCATTCTGTACATGACTTGCTGAGTGCTCAAAGTACTCACCCTTGCAACAATACAACATCAACTGAAGAAGGAGCAACGCCAGCCTTGGAGGAGGAACTTTAGGAGGAGCGGTCTGTGGAGGATACAAGGACCTGGTATGCATGCGTGAAGGTTCTAGAGGACCGTTCAAGAGAAGAACGTGTGTCCGGTTGATCCGACTGTGCTGTAACTAGAAAGGAGATATTGTAACCGTAAAGGAAGCTATCCTAGATAAGGAAGGATACGACCCCTTTACTTGTAACCAACTCGGAATCATGTTCTAGTAACTGAGCTGGATTCC
Organism: Rhipidocladum racemiflorum; assembly: GCA_036346355.1. Taxonomy (NCBI): domain Eukaryota; kingdom Viridiplantae; phylum Streptophyta; class Magnoliopsida; order Poales; family Poaceae; genus Rhipidocladum; species Rhipidocladum racemiflorum. The sequence continues at coordinate 41,662,762 of CM070589.1, read as the reverse complement.
ACCTCTCCCCCTTCCTATATATAAGAGAAGGGAGAGGGAAAGCAAGACAGGAGACAACGAGACATTACACGACTCGACACATAATCCCAAAACACATAACTAGGGTATTACCTCCTCCGTTGAGGGCCTGAACCTGTATAATTCCTTGTCTTGTGATACCATCGAGATCTTGATCCAGCCCTTTGCCCCACAAATTCACACCCCAAAAGATTATTGTCGACACAAAACGTCGACACCGTCTACCTAGGGAGCAGCCTAGTCAGTTGCCTGTGGCAAATTGGGGGCGCCACGAGTCTATTTTTATTCAGCTGCAATTGTCTACTTTAATAAGTCTTCGCCCTGCGAGGCGTACTTTTGTAACTTGACCATAAGGACGAGCAACTAGTTAGATTATTTAATTAAAATACTTTATTATTTCGCTGAGTATGATTGTGATATGTACCAATGTTGAGATTGTGTGCACTAGCGTGATCCTGGACTAGTGCTGGATACACAGAGGGTCCGGATTTGCACTTTCGGTTCCCGACAGAGGTTGGCCCAGAAGGCAGCTAGCGCTGGCCCGTCAAGGTCACGCTCTGGGAAAGCAATCACTGTCCAGTCGGTCACTTCACCACCGCCCAGACCTCAACAACCTGTTCCTCGCGCCCCTCATTCTGCGGTTCAATCCTATAATCGTGGTGGGCAAGTTCAAGGAGGACAGAATAGGACGACGCCGCTCACGTGTTTCGTGTGCGGTCAAGTGGGGCATTTCGCCAATGTTTGCCCACACCGATGACCCTTTCCGACTCGTCCTCCAGTGCAAAGTGCTCCAGTTCGTCCCCAAGCTCCAGCAAGTGGACACGGTGGCCACCAGGTAGGCCGATCAGGTCCCCACTTAGCGCAAAGTCCGGGAGAAGGCCAACTCAACCTGGTGACCGCAGAAGAAGCAAGCAATGCACCAGACGTGGTTCTTGGTACATTCCTTGTGCATTTAGCTCCTACTGTGGTTTTGTTCGATTCTAGAGCTTCACATTCCTTCGTGTCTTCAAGATTTGTTAAGGAACAAGGGATCGAGACTAGTTTGCTAGGCAATTATATGCTAGTTCATTCTCCTGGCTCAGTCCTTCGAGCTCAGTGTATTTACCTAGGAGTCCCGATCGAGATAGAAGGAGTGAAGTTCAGTGGAGATCTAATCCAGATTGACACACCTGGACTCGATTTAATCCTGGGAATGGATTGGCTATCCAAGAAAGAAGGACGCATCGATTGTGCCAATCGTTCTATTTCATCGGTGAATCTAGACGGCATTCAAGTTTGGTTTAACTCCAACCCGTCAACCTTGCGAAACCCTCTCTCCATTCTCTTCCTGTTCTACAGATAGTCCAAGTACCGTTAGTCTGTGAGTACCCCAACATATTCCCTGAAGAATTGCCGGGATTGCCCCTAGACAGAGACCTGGAATTTATTATTGACCTACTGCCTGGAACCGCACCAACTTCTAAGCGACCTTATCGCATGCCCTCGGACGAGTTACACGAACTTAAAAAGCAACTCAAGGAACAGCTAGCGAAAGGTTTTATCCATCCTAGCTCTTCACCGTGGGAAAGTCCAGTGCTCTTCGTTAGGAAGAAGGACGGCGGTCTTCGCATGTGCGTCGACTATCAAAAGTTGAACGAATTCACTATCAAGAACAAATATCCTCTTCCACGGATTGAGGATCTGTTTGATCAATTGAGCGGAGCTCAAGTCTTCTCCAAGATTGACCTAAGACTTGGTTATTTCCAACTCAAGATCCGGCCGGAGAATATTCAGAAAGCTGCATTCACTACTCGATAAAGATTTTATGAGTACACCGTGGTTTCATTTGGTCTTACTAATGCCCCTGCCATGTTCATGAACCTCATGAACAAGGTATTTATGGAATACCTGGATAAATTTGTGGTAGTGTTCATTGACGATGTTCTCATCTACTCCAGGAGTGAGCGAGAACATGAGTTCCATTTGCGCAAGGTGCTCGATAAGCTCCATAAGCATCAGTTGTACGCAAAGTTCAGCAAATGCGAGTTCTGGCTAAAGGAAGTCGCATTCCTAGGACATGTTCTTTCTGGAAGTGGAGTTGTTATCGATCCGAGCAAGGTGCAAGATGTACTCGCTTGGGAGCAGCCTCGGATTGTTCCTGAGATTCAGAGTTTTCTTGGTCTTGCCGGTTATTATCGGCGATTCATCGAGAATTTCTCCAAAGTCGCAAGACCGCTGACTGAGCTGCTCAAAAAGGAAAAGAAATTTGAGTGGTCAGCAGCCTGTGAGGCAAGCTTTCAAGACTTAAAGCGAAGACTTACATCTGCCCCAATTCTTGTCTTGCTAGATATACACAAGAGCTTTGACGTGTTCTGCAACGCTTCGCGCCAGAGTCTCGGATGTGTATTGATGCAAGATGGCAAGGTCGTAGCCTATGCTTCGCATCAACTGAAGCCTCACGAAGCCAATTATCTGACCGATGATTTGGAATTGGCGGCAGTAGTTCACGCTCAAAAGCTATGGCGTCTCTATCTCATCGTAAACCGATGTGAGATATGCACTAACCACAAGAGCCTGAAGTACTTCTTCACTCAACCAGATCTGAATCTGAGGCAGCACAGATGGCTAGAGCTGATAAAGGATTACGATCTGGGAATTCATTATCATCCAGGCAAAGCTAACGTGGTAGCAGATTCCCTCAGTCGCAAGGTGCACACCGTTAATGCCTTTGTAACACCCCGGCATTTAATATGCCTGAATGCTACCAAACCTAAGCTAAACAACATCTAAATACCACAATTAAACATAAATTCCAGCAAAGGCACATATGCTAAAAACCGAGATTTCGGCAGCATCTCCTTTGTTTAATCATGATTTGAACAATAGCAAAATATCACATGATATATCATAACGGAAAACATCCAAGGCAGCATCAATGGGTAATATAGCAGCAATTTAAGTCTACCAAAATGGAATTAACCATCTCATAATCTAATACGAAGTGAAGGATGTAATCAAGCATACGAACAAATTATAATCCTAGTTTCATCCCACTAGAATCATGATCTCAACTCTGAAGGGTAATTATAGTCCAAATGTGTGGGAAATTATGTGATGAAGTGCCGCTAAGCCCTTTTCCAGCATGCCGGTGTCAACGTACCTAAAAACAACATAAAACACAAGCGTGAGTTGATCACTCAGCAAGTATATTGCAATGGATAACAAGAACAATAACATGGCAATAATGTCTCACATCATGTATATCATCTCATTGTAACACCCCAAAATTTTGCTTTTCTTAAATTCATGTGTGATTTGGCACTTTGGTGAATTTTTGGAATTTTCTGGAATTTATTTGGAATTATTTGGAATTTATTTGAATTTATTCCATTTTGAAATAATTAAAGAATTAAACTTTGCAAATAAAAATTTGTTGGAAATATTTTATTTGTGTCCAAAATGTTTCAAAATATTTTCCAGAATTTTTCTGGAATTTTTCTGAGTCTTTTGCTATTTTTAATGATTTAATTGAATTTCTGAGAATTTAATTGGATTAATTAAATCAAGTCGGGTCGAGTACTGTTCATCCGACCGGACCCGAGTCCGAGTCAGACTCGAGTCCGACCCGAGCCACGTGACTCGACCGAACCCACTCGGCCGAGCCCTACCCGCGTGACCGTTGGATTCAGATCCAACGGCCACGATTGAGCCACGTCACCGAGCCCGAGTCCGACCGAGCCAGCCAGCTCGCTGAGCCGAACCCGAGTCCAACTCACACGACCATTGGATCGAGATCCAACGGCTCACGTTGAGCCACGTCGCCTCTCCGTGCCGCCGTCGGAATCCGCCGCCGCAGCCGTGTCGACCTCGGTCTCCGCGTGATTCACGGAAGCCGAGGCCGCTATTTAATGCGCCGCCGCCGCCATCGGGTAGCCCGTTTTCGTGCGCACCCGTAGCCCTAACCCACGCTGCCGGAGCTGCCGCCGTCACCCCGCTAGAGTTCGCCATAGTTGATCTAAGGAGCCGCCGCGGTTTTTGCTTCGTCCCGCCGCCGTCCGCCGTCCTCCGCCGCCGTTGACCCCAAATCTGGACTCCCCGCGACGAGGCGCACCCGGGGGGAGAACTCACCTCGCCGGAGGAGCCCGCAAACGCCGTTGCCCGTGTCGCCATCCCCAGCTCCGGCCAGCCAGCTCCGCCGCATGCCATCGCCGTCGCTCGAGCTTCCTCCATCGTCCGATCAAGATCCAACGCTCCAGATCACGCCACGTCACCGCCGGTGAGATCCCAATCCAAAACCCCCAGATCCAATCTCGACCGTTGGATCTAGATCCAACGGTCCAGATCAAACGCGTTAACCCAAACGCGTGAGAGCCAGATCTAATCTGGGCCGTTGATTTTCAAACCAACGGCCGAGATTGCGCCACGCGTCCGGGAAGGCCGATCAGCCGGCCAAGCAGCCAAATACAGACTGCCGCGCGCGTGTCGCTGACACGCCGGGCCCGCGTGTCAGTGACGCGGCTGAACCGCACCATGACGTCAGCACGGGCCCACACGTCAGCGGCCACCCCAGCCGTGCCGTGACGTCAGCAATGACGTCACCAGTGGGTCCCACCTGCCGCCGACTGGGTCGAGCCCCGCCGACGCCAAAGAATGACGTCACCCGAGGGGACCCACCTGTCAGCGACACATGGAGCCGTGGACCGAGTCCACCGTGGACCGAGCCAAGCCGTGGGCTGAGCCCATGGACCGACTGACGTCAGCCGCCCAATCGGAGGCTGCCACGTGTCCAGGCTGACGCAATAATTAATTTCCGAAAAAGAAAATGATTTATTAATTCGAAATAATGATTTCAGATTTTGTTTCAAACTTCAAACGCTTATAACTTTTGCGTTTCAACTCCGATTCGAGTGATTCAAATTTCTAAATTTGTATAAAATTCAGATCTACTCAAATATAAATTTTATTAAATTTTTGGACTAAAGTTTTTATCTGTAATATTATTTAATTGATTATTTAAACTTTAAATAATCATAACTTTTGTGTTTTAACTCCGAATTGAGCGATTCCAGTTCCTAGAAATTCATAAGATTATGTTCTCTCTGTTTATGGATTTTATTTGGATGATTGGACACTTTTTGCCTATTGTTTATTCGTGTATTGCTATTTGCACGCGTTACGAGTAGACGTTGAAGTGCTGGAAGGATTCGAAGGAGAAGTGTTGACTCAGGATCCAACTCAAGACCAAGAACAAGTGCTTTTTGAAGGCAAGTTGTGCTTTGACCATGTTGATCCTATTTTGAAATCTAATTTGATTTAAATTATTGCATACTAGTTTAAATTAGAAAATGCTTTACTATGGGGAATTAGATAAATACCAATTTGCTGTATGACACCTTGATTACTTAAGTATGTGCCATGACCCTTGTCACCCTAGTTGAGGATTACTAGTTGGACATTACTAAAATTGCCAACACGGGTTTAGACCGTTGTAGTATTTTGCTTAGACCTGCTACATGCTCATGACATGATTTTGGACAAACAAATGTTAATATTGACTTAATGATATATTGAACCTGTTTTGGAAAGGTATCATGTGATGTTGATGGCACGTGGTGCATGGTAATCAACTGGGGTTTGATAAATAGCTTTTGACCGGGGCATGTGGCAAGAATGATCAGGTGGGCCAGTTGTGGCACTGGGAATGTTGTTTTGGTTCTTCGGGTAGTCTTGTCCTGGTCACCATAAGGACTTAACCTTGCAAGCCTTTGAACTGAGTCAATCTTGCAACCACATGTCTGTAATGGGACAGACCTAGTTGATTAAGTTGCTAATAACGTACCTGTGGGACCTCAGGAGGTCAACTACACCCTTTGTGTAAGTTGTACGGGGGAGCGTACCAGGGCTGAGGCCAGGTACCCATCTAACGGTTGATTGGCCTAAACTTCGCCTTAGCTAAGGGAAGGGTTAGTGTGCAATAACCGGGGAGGCTCACTTGTATTGTTAGAAGTTTCCGAAAGACTTTGTTACGGGAACTCGCCTTTGTGGTGTTTGACTGTATCTTGTGGGTAAAGTGCATAACCTCTGCAGAGTGTATAATCTATTCGAATAGCCGTGTCCGCGGTATTGGACATCACTCGGGAATTACAGTCAAGGGTTAGATTTTCTTGAAAATAACTTGGACTTGAAAGGTTGGGTTTGGTTAAATAATGATGTTGATGGAAATGTGGTTTAGGAATGGGAAGGGTGTTGATTAAACCCTTGGAAAGGTTATTTATGTTATACTTGTTTCTACTGCTTTCGAATCTACTTACGCTACTTGTCAAGTGCTGTTTTACTGCAAATATACCCTGAGCTACTCCTTTGTATTAAGCCATGCATGTAGTATATTAGCTGCATTCTGTGCATGACTTGCTGAGTACCAAGTACTCACCCTTGCCACAATACAACACCAGTTGAAGAAGAGACTACACCAGCTTTGGAGGAGGAGCTCCAAGAGGAACCATCTACTTAGGGAGCGAGCCCAGTCAGTTGCCTGTGGTATACTGGATGGCGCCACGAAGTTATCTTATTTTTCCGCTGCTACTATTTCTCTCTTAATAAGTTTCGCCCTGCGTGGCGTATATTTGTAACTTGACCATAAGGTCGAGCAACCAGTTTGACTATCTAATTGAAGTACTTTATTAGTATCGAGTGGTATGATTGTGATATTTACCGATGTTAAGACTGTGTGCACTAGCGCGTTCCTGGACTAGTGCTGAATACACAGAGGGTCCGGATTTGCAGATTCGGGTCCCGACACTCATTCATGAACACATAACATTATCATCATCATTATGTATGCAATGCAATGAAATGCTCATGTCTCCTTGGAAACTCATACCGGTATGGTTGAGTACACACCCGTCGGTGTGCACCCTCTCCCCCCTTCCATCCCGAAGATGGAGGGTGCTTATTCCTCGCTTCCAAACACCACGTGTATGGAATCACGATGTAGGACTTACTCAATGGCTCTCTGGATTAGTCATAACTTTCTCACCGACCTTCCCCGGACTAGTTATGACTTTCTCACCGCCCGGGCCATGTAACATTCCATGTATGCAATTATGCCAACATCATATTTAACTCGTATATTAACACATGGCATCATAACATAATAAACATACTCATCATATCATTGGCAATCATTAAAGCATGGCAAGTGATCATATATCATGTAGTCAACTTCATCTATTCTCAACAAACAACCTACAAATCGCTATCCATTACAACACACTTGCCTCAACCATGGGCAACGGATTGGCGGGAAGTAGAAGGCACTCCCGGGGTCGCACCACCTGCACATAGGCATAACATACTCACAATCAAGTCCACAAAACAGTACGCAAACCCTCATCTACCCCGACATTGCCAACTACTCGCAAAACCTAAAAACAGAGGTTCTGTCCCGTTGGGACAGCAGCCTTCCAAAAGGCATAACTTGAGTTCTGGGACTCCAAATCAATTAAACGAGTACATCCTCGCGTAGCTTAGGAAATTTCCCAACTTTTTCTAGTTATAGGGAAAGACTGATTCGGACTCTAAAGTTGTTTAATTTTCAAAATACCGTGATCTATTCCAATCACGTCACAGATTTTAACACGCTCGGTAAAACAGTCATAATTTTCAAATGGATGATCGGAATTTAACGTTCTTTATGTCCACTGAAATATAATTAAATTACCTACAACTTCTTCAAGAGGCGGCCGACCAAATTCCAACTCTAAATTGGCGAAAAACTGAACCCTAGGTCGACTGCTCATGCTGTCCCAAAACAGAAACGTGGCAACATCTAGATCTAATCCAATCTACTCATGTCTAGCACCACCAATTGATCTAAAATCATGATAAACACTCTTAGAATAGTACCTAGCCCAACCCCAAGGAGTCCCATGACCATACCTTCGCCCGACGACCGAAATCCCAACGAAACTCCTCCCGGATCGCTCCTCGCGCCTCGCTCCTCGCTCCTCGCTCCAACGGATGGATCCACGAGGTGCAGGGGTGGGGAGGCCACCCTAGGGCAGAAAGGGGGTGGAGGAGAGGTGGTGGAGAGGTGGGGAGCAAAGGGGAGCAATGGGGGAGGTGGAGGCGCATGCAAGGGAGAGGGGGAGGTGGGGGTGGCGGCTAGGGCAAGGAGGGAGAGGTGGGGGCGCCCAAGGGGCAGGGTGTGGGGCGCAAGGGGGTAGGGGGAGGCCTTTTACCAGCCCCCACACCTGTTCCTAATCCTAAATGGATTCCCACTCCATCCCACCAAAGCTCACAACCCCCCCTTTTAGGCCCAAACTCCCCCAGGAAGGCCCAAAACCCCGAAAACGGTCCGGAAACGCTATTAACCTCCATACCCTATGGTTTTAACCTTAATTCCACATCTCATAATGTTTTTGACCTCATCATGCACCATATATAAGGTTCCGACAATCCGTGGTGACACATCACTTCAAAAGGCCCAAAACGCGAGTAAACCTCAAGCCGAAAGGTTTTATTCTCTAATTTCACATTCTATAATGTCACACCATACCGTAGTGTCACATTCTTCCCCCGTTCAACAGGATTCGACCTCGAATCCGAAGGACGCCAAAATCAACTACAAAGTCCATAAGGGACAAAAATGCTTCTTTGCAGCACAAAACATTCGCACAACGACTAAAACCGGAACAAACGTCAAACGAGTTGCCAAAACCAACACTTAGCGAAAAAGTGTTGATCTAGCTCAACTAAGGGCAACTGCTTACAGATCGACCTTCACTACAATTCCCAAACTGAATCTGCGTTTCAACCACAAAGGGCTCCATCAACCCAAAACACTCGAATCCTCACGACAAACACTTCACACTTCTATCACAACCAACCTGACTACTACACTCCATTAAACTTTGTAGGATCGAAGTATACGAATATAGCAATATAAGGGGGGTGAATGATTGTACAGAAGCTAAAACCAAATTCTTGATCTACTAAAAGTTCACCCCAAAATAGAACCAAATAATTGCCTCGTATTCGACAAAAACAGAATGATAGAGGTTCGGTAAAACGAGAATTCCTGGAGATCCAACCGTTAGATTGATCTGAAATTTGGACACAAGAAACTAGATTCCAATACAAATCGAACACATAAAGAATCAGCTCGATCGGACTTACGGATCAAAAGTTATGAGCTTCGTAAGCTTGCTGTTCCAGAACTTGACGAAAACTAATCTAATCAAAACTTCAAGATTAAACAAGATCTTCAAAAGATTAATCAACTAGACTTTGAGGAACTCTAAATCAATACCCTAGAAAGGTTTTTGATGGATCAAATCATGATGAAACTCAAGAATCAAAAACCAAACTAGAATTAGATCAAGCATGCAAACAAGAACCAAAACAGAAAACACTGTAGCAATGTGGTTACTGTAGCACGCAAGAATCTTGGAAGAATTGATCTTTATTTCTTTTGTCTAAAGTACTCTTATCAAAAGAGTACAAACCCTAAAACAGAGCTTGAGGCTCTCAATGCGCTCAGCTCCGAATGATGCCCTTCAACAGGAGACACCCCTCCTATTTAAAGGAGCAAAACACAAGGAGTTCTGAAAACAATTCCTAATCCTAGTAGGAGTCACACTCCTAATCCTAGAAGGAGTATGTATTCAACACAACTCCTCTTGGCCCAACCTGGCCGAGTACAACTCTTGCACACGTATGGCAACCCTACCATACTCACGTGACTAACACTTTGCACGCGAATGACCTCCTGCCATTCTCACGTGACTAACCATTCTTCATGTGCACCATTCTAGCCCGAACGTCCCGCATGACATCCTTGACCACCAAGACCTCAGTTCCTCCTGAACCTAGTCCCGAACCTCAGTTCCTCCATGAACCTAGTTCCGGTCCCGTCATCGACCACGTTCGCCCTCGAGCAATACCTGCACATGAACAAACCACAAAACAAATCCGAGCACAAGTCCGCGACTTGACTCAACATTAGTTCATGCAAATACTCACACGAGCATTGCATAAAGTCCACTTCAAAACAAGCATCATGAAATTCTCACCAATTTCATAATCTCAAGGTCAAACCAAAAACTCAATTCCAAGTTTGCTCAAAACCCTAATCGAGCAAAAACGCATTCACGACGGACCAAAAAATTTGGTCCGGCGTACATGTAAAACTTACTGTTTTTAAGAACTTGGTCCCGCGCAAAAACCTTCAGAAGCACATTTACGACATACCAAAAAATTTGGTCTGTCGTTCATGGAAAAAATGAGGTCGCCAAAAAACATGTTTATGACAAACCAAAAAATTTGGTTTGTCATACATGGGAAAAACGAGGTCACCAAAAACATGTATATGACAGACAAAAAAATTTGGTTTGTCATACATGGGAAAAACAAGGTCGCCAAAAAACATGTGTATAATAGACCAAAAAATTTGGTTTGTCATACATGGGAAAAACGAGGTCGCCAAAAGCTTGTGTATGACAGACCAAAAAATTTGGTTTGTCATACATGGGAAAAACGAGGTCGCCAAAAGCATGTGTATGACAGACCAAAAAATTTGGTTTGTAATACATGGGAAAAACGAGGTCGCCAAAAACATGTGTATGACAGACCAAAAAATTTGGTTTGTCATACATGCGAAAAACGCGATTTCTTGAACAAGCGTAAAAACATCAAAATCAAAAATTTGGTCCGTCATACATGCGAAACTCACTATTTTTGGATGTTTGGTCCTTCATACAAGCAATTTTGCAAGATTAATCCTAACCAATTTTTCAGCACATGATCAAGCCAATTTTTCATCATATGATTTCACAATCTCCCCCTTGATGAAAACATTGGCAACACCACTTTAGATTTGAAAATTGGCATTCTCGTTTACAAAAGATTTTGAGATCCAAAAGATTAACACCAAAACCAAAGTGAGAAGGCAGAGAAACTCCCCCTTTGACAAAAAAGAAAAACAAAATCTCCCCCTGAGAATGAAAATGTGTGTGAATGTGCAATGTGTCCAAGAATTCCAAAATTCTCCCAAAATGCTCAAATTTCCAAAAAAAAAACTTTTTCCCCCTTTTTCTTTGAACTTCTCAAATATTCCCAAAATTTCTCCCCCTTTGACAATGGATTCATCAAGAGTACAAAAGAGAGAATTTGTTCAAAAATTTTCCTGCAGCAATGATTTCACAATGAGAAACAAGGGAGTGCCAAGATAGGAAAAGATGAGCTCATTCGATCATATAACCTTATATATCACATAATATGCAAAATACATGATCTTAATGTGATTTTAACAAGTTAGGGAATGACATACATTTCAACCTCAATTCAGTCAACTATAGCCAAGTACTAAGCAAAACCTTTAGTAGAAAAACAAAGGCTCAAAGTTGAAGCAACTAACAAATCAGAGCGAACAAGTAGTTTTAACTTCAATCTAGTGGACCAAATTAATCTTTAAAAAGTAAACTGCATGTGGCATGCTTGAAGCATACTTCTTTTATTTCCTTGGAGTGGCATGCTTGAAGCATACATCTTGTCTTTTGAGGGAATGGCATGCTTGAAGCATACATCTTATCTTTTAGGGAAAGCATCCTGAAGCACATAACTTGAGGGTTTTTTTTGCTTTTAACAAACCCTTTTTTAAAACTGATTCCCTTTTCCTTTACTTTTTCTTTGATTGTAAACATGCAAAAGTGATTAAAAGGTCTTTTGAAAGAGTAAAGCTGAAAACACACTTGCTTCATAGCCCAAATTTGTCAAGAAGATTCAATATTAAGCCTAGAAGAGTAAGATATCACAGAGTATTTAGCTATAGGCAATCAAACCAAGGAATTCCGCAATATCATTTTTAGTTCAAGTGGAACAATTTAGATTATCATATATTAGCAAAATTACATAATATATAAAGAAATATGATAAAGTGAGCTCATTAAGTGAAAGAACTTGGCAAGGAAACTCCCCCTCAAAACAAACCCATTGGATGAACAATCCCAAGTTCTCCCCGAATAAAAGCAAAACGAGAAGAAGACAAAGGTTTTGTGAAAATGTCTGCCAATTGATGTTCAGTATCCACATGATGAAGCACAATGTTGCCTTTTTCAACATGATCTCTAAGAAAGTGAAATCTGATGTCAATGTGTTTTGTTCTAGAGTGTTGCACGGGGTTCTTAGCAATGCAAATTGCACTAGTGTTATCACACAAAAGAGGAACACTATCCAAATTAACCCCATAATCTTTAAGTGTAGCTACTATCCAAAGAATTTGAGAGCAACAACTAGCAGCAGCCACATATTCAGATTCAGCAGTTGATTGTGCAAATGTAAGATTGTTTTCTAGATGACCATGCAATAAGAGAATTGCCCAAGAAATGACATGTACCAGATGTACTTTTTCTATCAATTCTACATCCTCCAAAATCAGCATCAGAAAAGGCTCTTAAACTAATGCATGAGGAAGCAGAATGCCAAATGCTAAAATCTTGAGTTCCATGAAGATACCTGAAAATTCACTTGACAGCTTGTCGATGTGAAGCACGTGGGGAAGCTTGAAAACGAGCACACAAGCACACAGCAAATTGTATATCCAGCCTTGATGCAGTGAGGTACAAAAGTGAACCTATCTTGCTTCTATATTCCTTTTGATCAACCGGCTCACCATCTTCATCCGGATCAAGTGTGCAAGCGCTCTCCATGGGTGTCATGATCGGTTTGCTGTTTTCCATCCCAAATCTATGCAACAAGTCTTTTGTGTATTTGCTTTGATGCACAAAAATACCATCCTTTGTTTGCTTGATTTGAAATCCCAAAAAGTATGTCAACTCACCCATCATACTCATCTCAAACTCCTTCCTCATTGTTTCTGAAAACTCAGACACTAAAACATGAGAGGAACCACCAAAGATAATATCATCAACATAAATCTGAACGAATAGTTGATCATTGCCTTGCTTGAGTAAAAAGAGAGTTTTGTCAACCTTTCCCATTGAAAACCCCCTTTCAAGTAAAAAGGTTTTTAGCCTATCATACCATGCTCTAGGGGCTTGTTTCAAACCATACAAAGCTTTTGATAGTTTGAAGACATGATTTGGAAACTTTGGATTTTCAAAACCAGGTGGTTGCTTGACATAAACCTCCTCATTTATGTAGCCATTAAGAAAAGCACTTTTCACATCCATTTGATACAATTTGAAACCTTTGGATGCAGCAAAAGCTAAAAGGATTCTAATGGCTTTAATTCTAGCAACAGGAGCAAAGGTTTCATCAAAATATAAGCCTTCAATTTGAGTGTAACCTTGAGCAACCAATCTAGCCTTGTTTCTAACAACAACACCATCCTCACTTTGTTTATTTTTGAAAACCCATCTAGTTCCAATAACATTAAAATCTGGAGGTGGTGAGACAAGTTTCCAAACTTTATTTCGTTCAAAATTCTCTAATTCTTCATGCATGGCATTGATCCAAGATTCGTCAGATAATGCATGAGATATATCTTTGGGTTCAAAAGAAGCAACTAAAGCAGAATGAGCATGAGTGTCAGAATGAATAAACCTGGATCGAGTGACTCTCTCATTTAGGTCTCCAATCATTTGTTCAGATGGATGCATTTTCTGAATGTGCAAGGGAGAGCATTGGCTTTTGAGACTTCTCCTTCTCCTTCTTCATTTTCAGCATGTACAGATGATGTTGTAGCTTGAGGATGGTTAGTTGTAGGTGATATAGTAGTAGGTGCCAAAGGTGCTACAGCTTGTTGTGCATTAGGAAGAGTCAAGACCTCATCTTCAACATCATCATTATCTTCAAAGATTTTCTCCCCCTGAACATATGCGCCTGTACCTGCATCACTTAGACTAGTACCTGGACTAGACTCATCAAAAGTAACTTCACAAGTTTCCACAATTTTGTTAGTCTCCAAAACAAGCACACGATAGCCTCGAGTATGAGCAGGATATCCAAGAAAAATGCCATCAGTTGATCTAGCTTCAAATTTATCAAGATTTCCAGATTTCATGACAAAACATTTGCATCCAAAAACTCGAAAGTGAGAAACAGAAGGTCTATGTCCAAACCGAAGCTCATATGGAGTCTTACCCAATTTTGATCTCAAAAACACATGGTTTGAAACATAACAAGCAGTTGAAATAGCTTCAGCCCAAAAATTTCTAGGAGTGTGATGTTGATCTAACATGGTTCTAGCCATCTCAACCAACGTTCTGTTTTTCCTTTCGACTACACCGTTTTGTTGAGGCACTCTAGGTGATGAAAATTGATTATCAATTCCTTTTTCAGCACAAAAGAGATCAAAAGAAGAATTTTTAAATTCAGTTCCATTATCACTTCTAATCGCTCTAAGAGCTCCTGGATGATCAACAGAAAGCCTAAGAACAAGACTTCTAAAATGACTAAAAGCCTCATCCGTAGATGCCATAAAGTATACCCAAGAGTATCTAGAAAAATCATCAACAATCACAAGCACATACCACTTGCCTCCAAAAGATTGAACTCGAGATGGTCCAACAGTGTCAAGATGTAGTAGCTGTCCTGGAGCGTTTGTCATCACCATGGTAAGAGGTGGATGTGAACCTGCAATCATCGTACCATGTCTACAAGAAGAACATACTAGATTGCTATCACCCTTAAGCTTAGGCAAGCCACGTATGAGATCTAAACCACTTACACGAGTAAGATGATCAAAACCAACATGACCAAGTCTACGATGCCAAAAGAATAAATCTTCAGAAACATTGGCAATTAGACACCTATGCTTAGAAGAAAGTGATGCATTAAAATCAGCTTTAAATACTCTTCCAAAACGAGAAATTTTGAACACAAGATCACCTGAAGCATCTAGCACTTTGCATTCATTTTTCTTAAAGCTTATCTCAAGATCTTCATCAAGCATTTGTGAGACAGAAAGCAAGTTATATTTCAAATTTTCAACAAGAGCCACATCTTTGAACATAAACTTGTCACTTACCTTTATTGTACCTTTTGCCACAACAGAAGAGGAAGAAGCATCTCCAAAAGTAACACTTTCAGCACGAGATGCACGAATGAGGGAGGAGAACCAATTCTTATCACCGGACATGTGGCGTGAGCATCCGAAATCCACTAGCCATATGTTCTCCTTCCTCGCGCGAGAAGCCTACATAGCAAAACATGTCGAGGTCTCAGTACTGGGGTTAGGAATGAGATTTTTGGGAATCCAGTACTGAGACACACGACGCACAACAGTAGGTACAACACGATAATTTTTATGCACAAAATCAGATTTGCCTTTTCCCATGTTTCTAGGAACAGAAGGTGTTTTCATCACTCTAGGCGCATAAGAAGTAAAATGTGCTTTGCTGAAATTTGACCTAGCCTCAGTTCTTTCCTTCTTTTGTTGTTTGGCTAGTCTAAAGCAAAAATCTACTAAGTGTCCATCTCTACCACAATGAGTGCAAGTGTACTTGACATGATGTTTAGCTTTAACAGTAAAGGCACATTTTGCATTCATCATAGTAGAAGATAAAAACCAAAGCAGATTGAAAAGCAATTTTCTTAGGCTCATTAGATAACTCAATTTTGCAAGGAGCCTGAACAACAGTGCGAGGTTTAGTTTCGTATGTGGCATAAGGATCAAAACCTAAACCTCTCTTGTTTGTGCTAACCTTAGATTGATCTAAAATCATGTTCAACTTTTTCTTGCCATTAGTGAAACGTTCCAAAGAATTTTGCAAGTAATCAACTTTCTTAGCAAGAGTTAAACAATTATTGCAAGGAATATCGACCTTCCTTTTCTGTTTACGACAAGTAGAGCATGAAAGAACCTCATGAGTAAGCAGATTATCAGTCAATTGAGAAACCCTAGCATTTGCATCTTTCAATTTTAATTCAAGAGTTGAGCATTTAGAACATGAAGTTGAACCATGCAAATCATCAGTGAAACAGCTAGCATGTTTAACATGTTTCTCATTTTTCTCATTTAGATGCAACAGAAGAGCGTGTTCTTTCCTAAGCAAGGTGAGCTCATTGTAAATTAAGTCACATGATTTACAAGTATCATCATCAGGAATCAATGTCTTAAGTCTAGCAATTTCAGCATTCAATGACTCCACAAAAATATCATGTTTCTTAATTTTTCTATCACGTTTGTCAAATAATTTTCCAAGACGGCAGACAAAGATTGGCTAATTCATCATAAGAAGGGTCTACCTCATTGAAGTCGCTGTCGTTGCCGTCCTCAGTGAAGCTATCCTTGCTGCTTGCCATGAGACACAATCTCATCAAATCATGCTTGCTTGGAGTTGCATCATCTTCGCTGCTCTCCGAGTCCACATCGCTCAAATTGACTTGTTCAAGAGCGGAAAGAACTCGGTGAACCACCTTGCGGTTGATGAAGCTCTTCTTCTTCCTATCATTTGAAGAGAACCTTTTCTTCTCATTCCTTCTTTCGTTGTCCTTCTCCTCCTTTGATGTTTTTCCTGCAAGCTTAGGACAATTTGTGCGAATATGGTTGAGGTCACCACAATCATAGCATCTTGGAGGACCACCTCTCTTTCTCATTCTCACATTCTGCAAGGCCTTGTTAAAGCGAGAAGAGAGTAGTGCCAGATCTTCTTCAGGAAACTCTTCAAGTTGCTCATCTGTTAAAGAAGACATGGAAGACAAGGCAAAGCTATAAGAAGAATTTGCATTTGACATGTTAGGGTTAGAGATCAAAGCAATTGATTTAACATTCCCTTTCCTGGCAAGAACATCTAATTCATGAGTTTTCAGTTTAGAATAAAGAACATCTAATGTAAGTGTGCTCATTACAGTAGATTCCTGTATAGATGTTACTTTCATCTCCCACACCGACATGTCCAAAGCACTAAGCAATTGTCGAGCATTTGCAGCATCAATGTAGCTAACTCCAACAGCACGTAGATTGCTAAGAATTTTATTGAAACGTGCAAAGAAGTCATCTACAGATTCACTAGGTTTCATCTCAAAACGCATGTATTCCTTTTTGTAAATATCTTAGCGAACCTCTTTGACAGTGTTAGAACCCTCATGGTAATCACAAAGAGATTTCCATACCTCATATGCGGATCAAAGATGAACCACGCGGTCGAAGTCACTCCTTCCCAATCCTTGGATGATCAAGTTGCATGCCTTGCTATTTGCTTCAACATGTGCGCGATTGGCGTCATTGACGTTGTCGTTTGCAGGAACTTCGTATGGCTTGTATACCTTCTCCCAAATTGCGAAGCCCTGCACCTGGATGAACGCCTCCATCTTGGCCTTCCAAAACTAAAAATCAACACCATCGAACACACACGGTTTTGTCGAATAACGATCCATTAATCTAATCACCGATTAAGATAAATTAGAAAAACCTTGCTCTGATACCACTTGTAGGATCGAAGTATACGAATATAGCAATCAGAGGGGGGTGAATGATTGTGCAGAAGCTAAAACCAAATTCTTGATCTACTAAAAGTTCACCCCAAAATAGAACCAAATAATTGCCTCGTATTCGACAAAAATAGAATGATAGAGGTTCAGTAAAACGAGAATTCCTGGAGATCCAACTGTTACATTGATCTGAAATTTGGACACAAGAAACTAGATTCCAATACGAATCGAACCCAAAAAGAATCAGCTTGATCGGACGTACGGATCAAAAGTTATGAGCTTTGCAAGCTTGCTATTCCAAAACTTGACGAAAACTAATCTAATCAAAACTTCAAGATTAAACAAGATCTTCAAAAGATTAATCAACTAGACTTTGAGGAACTATAAATAAATATCCTAGAAAGGTTTTTGATGGATCAAATCATGATGAAACTCAAGAATCAAAAACCAATCTAGAATTAGAGCAAGCATGCAAACAAGAACCAAAACAGAAAACATCAGAGCAATGTGGTTCTCAGAGCACGCAAGAATCTTGGAAGAATTGATCTTTATTTCTTTTGTCTAAAGTACTCTCATCAAAAGAGTACAAACCCTAAAACTGAGCTTGAGGCTCTCAATGCGCTCAGCTCTGATTGATGCCCTTCAACAGGAGACACCCCTACTATTTAAAGGAGCAAAACACAAGGAGTTCTGAAAACAATTCCTAATCCTAGTAGGAGTCCCACTCCTAATCCTAGAAGGAGTATGTATTCAACACAACTCCTCTTGGCCCAACCTGGCCGAGTACAACTCTTGCACGCGTATGGCAACCCTATTATACTCACGTGACTAACACTTTACACGCGAATGACCTCCTGCCATTCTCACGTGACTAACCATTCTTCATGTGCACCATTCTAGCCCGAACGTCCCGCATGACATCCTTGACCACCAAGACCTCAGTTCCTCCTGAACCTAGTCCCGAACCTCAGTTCCTCCATGAACCTAGTTCCGGTCCCGTCATCGACCACGTTCGCCCTCGAGCAATACCTGCACATGAACAAACCACAAAACAAATCCGAGCACAAGTCCGCGACTTGACTCAACATTAGTTCATGCAAATACTCACACGAGCATTGCATAAAGACCACTTCAAAACAAGCATCATGAAATTATCACCAATTTCATAATCTCAAGGTCAAACCAAAAACTCAATTCCAAGTTTGCTCAAAACCCTAATCGAGCAAAAACGCATTCACGACGGACCAAAAAATTTGGTCCGGCGTACATGTAAAACTTACTGTTTTTAAGAACTTGGTCCCGCGCAAAAACCTTCAGAAGCACATTTACGACATACCAAAAAATTTGGTCTGTCGTTCATGGAAAAAACGAGGTCGCCAAAAAACATGTTTATGATAAACCAAAAAATTTGGTTTGTCATACATGGGAAAAACGAGGTCACCAAAAACATGTGTATGACAAACCAAAAAATTTGGTTTGTCATACATGGCAAAAACAAGGTCGCCAAAAAACATGTGTATGACAGACCAAAAAATTTGGTTTGTCATACATGGGAAAAACGAGGTCGCCAAAAGCATGTGTATGATGCACCAAAAATTTGGTTTGTCATACATGGGAAAACGAGGTCGCCAAAGCATGTGTATGACAGACCAAAAATTTGGTTTGTCATACATAAAAACGCGATTTCTTGAACAAGCGTAAAAACATCAAAATCACGTTTATGACAGACCAAAAAATTTGGTCCGTCATACATGCGAAACTCACTGTTTTTGGATGTTTGGTCCTTCATACAAGCAATTTTGCAAGATTAATCCTAACCAATTTTTCAGCACATGATCAAGCCAATTTTTCATCATATGATTTCACAAACTTCAACATGACATAATCAAAGCAAGTCACAATTCCTTTAACGACCTCTCTACATTCCCGAAAATTTCCATCGAGGGGAATAACACATTAAGGCACACTTGCCCTTCCGATACACGATCATACTAACATTTCATTCCATCCTCTCCCAGGCAAGACTCAAATAAAAAAAACAACTAGTGACGGCAATTGCTCACGGCAAGACAAATATCACCGAACTACCGTCAACTTCACTTCCACCCATCGCTACTCTTAATAAAGGTTAAACGCCTACATCATCGACCTCCATCGCAAGCCACCCTTATACCACTAAGGTTCGACACCTAGCCCCAAGCTAGGGTCGTAAAACCTTACTAAACCACAACTAGTTCCTTTCTTAAGAGGGTCTCGCCCTCACACAAAAACACTTAGCTATCAAGCCCAAGTGTACACACGACAACTCAAACCCAAAGCGTTAACAACCATTTTGGAAAGAATTTGGCAACAACCAAGTCAAATCACAGAGGAAGCATAAATCCCCTACACCACAACCAAGATACCATAATTTCTTCATTCTTTCTTTTCATACTAGAAAGAAATGGACATCTCGATTCTTGACATGCATGCACACTTTTCAAGAGCACTCCGGATTAGTCATATATCCTTATATGACTTTCTCACCGACCTGGCTCGTCGACTCCTTTATGATTAATTATGCATAAACAATGTTTCGTTTTCCTTTTTCACCCTTCATTCATCACGTAACAACGGTACTGAATAGTCATTCACCAAATGACTTCTTCCTCGGTATCAAATGATGGAAACACAATTAACATCGAAGGTTGCGGAAATTCATATAGACTATGACGGCAGCATAGTTGACAGTAAAACACCACATCGTAACAGAACCCACATCAATTGAAAACTGAACTTGCAAAACATTGCATTTCATCCAAATTCAACATTTTGAAAGAGAACATCAAATTTTCAAGTTGAGCATCTACTCCCACAACCATCACAAACTTCCTCAAGGAGAGGGAAACTCATTCCCAAAAGGGAAACACCTCACTAACAAATTCACTTTGTAAAACATTCATAAAATCCACCTTTTTGAAGCACTCGCAAACATCACACACATTTTCAAAACAACTCCAACTCTAGCCAAAAAGAGTTATAAATTAAATCTCAAGAGTTTCCAACACAACCCACTATGTCCATTTGTTTCCTTTAAAATTTATTCCAAATATAATTCAGTGTGGACGCGAAGGAGCGCGATCCACTCAAAAACTTTTGGATGTGAACTCAAACTCACAACACGAACTAAATAATTTCGCCAAAACCAAAGGTCGACAACAAACACTACGAGTTTTGGGGAAACTCTGAAACTCAACATAAGGAACACCTCAACTGAAAGCATTCAACCAAGATGGCAAACAACCAAACCAGTCCAGAAGGTTTTAAACACAAGCTCAGCATGAAACCCTATACTTATCCTTTTAAACATTCAATATTCACTTTTTTTTCTCATGGAAAAACCCCTCAGGTTACAACAAGAGCTTCAAAACAAATTCTTTCTCTTATTATCTTTCCCAATACTTATAAATAAAGTTTATGATGCTTACGAAAAGACATCCCATGAAGACTAAGTCAACAAGATCCCCACTGACCACCATAACAAATAACATCATATTCTAGATTTGGAACAAGTGCTCCAACAAAACTTTCAGTGTGACCAACCAATAAATTTCATACCACCTATATGTAAACGTCTCGACAATCGAAACTTATTCAGTTAGCAAGCGACTTCAACATGTAAATATTATCTCCACAAGATAAGGTTCGTAAATATGATTCTACGACATTGTGACACTACAGAATGGTGTGACATTATTTAATGTGAATGACAAGGTCAAAAACTTTATGAAATATGGTATTGGAGGATAAAACCATATGATAGGAGGCTTAATAACGTTTCTGGGCCGTTTCCGGAGTTTTGGGCCTTTCCGGGGGAGTTTGGGCCTAAAGGAAACGGTCGTGGGCTTTGGTGGGATGGAGTTTGAGTCCTAATAGGAGTAGGAGACCTATTTGGGGGCCTCCCCCAGCCCCTTTAGGCGTCCACCCCCCTGCCCTTGCGCCCCCACAAGTCCTAGCCGCCCCCCACACCTCCCCACCTCCTCCTTGTGGCGCCTCCACCTCCCCCATTGCTCCCCATCGCTCCACCACCTCTCCACCACCTCTCCTCCTCCCTTGCTGCACCTAGGGTAGTTCTCCACCTCCACACCTCAAAGATCCATCCGTTGGAGCGCTCCGCGATGAGGAGATCCGGCGGGATTGGAGCGAGGAAGGAGATCGCGCGAACCGGGAGGAGATCTATTGGGTTTTCGTGTGTTGGGCAAAGGTATGGCCATGGGAATCCTTGGGTTTGGTCTAGGTACTATTATAAGGGTGTTTATCAAGTTTTTAGATCAATTGGTGGTGCTGGATTTGAGTAGATTGGATTAGATCTAGAAGTTGCCACGTTCTCTGTTTCGGGCAGCATGAGCAGTCGACCTAGGGTTCGGTTTTTCGACAATTTAGATTCGGAATCTGGTCGTACGGATGCTTAAGAAGTTGTAGATAATTTCATTATCTTTCTGTGGATATAAATAACTTTAAATTCTGCCCAGCCGTTTGAAAGTTATGGCTGTTTTACCGAGCGTGTTAAAATCTGTGACGTGATTGGAACAGATCATTGCATTGCATACATAATGATGATGATAATGTTAAGTGTTCATGAATGAGATGATATACATGATGTGAGATTTTATTGCCATGTTATTGTTCTTGCTGTCCCTTGCAATATGCTTGCTGAGTTTCGAACTCACGCTTGTGTTTTATTGTTGTTTTAGGTACCATGAGATTGGCATGCGGGGAAGGGAATTAGTCACACTCCCACACGTATCTTCACTCTTTGATTTCACAAGTCATTCAATTAGTGTCGACAATAAATTGCGTGTGATGATCATTGCTTTAAGGCTTAGCTTTGCTAAATGAGAATCTTTTCGTTCGTTTGACTCTTGGAGACATTATATGTTTGGATCTAGACTTACATTGTTGCTAAGTCGTTAATTATTGCTGTTTTTAGTTGTCTCTCATATTCCATATATTGCTATACTGTTGTTGCTCCTTCGAATCATGTTAAAACAAAGGAGATGCTGTCGAAATCTCGGTTTTTAGCATGTGCGCCTTTGCTGGAATTTATGTTTAAATGCGGTATTTAGAAGTTGTTTAGCTTATGTTTGGTAGCATTCAGGCATATTAAATGCCGGGGTGTTACAGTTGGTATCAGAGCGGGCTGTAGGTCCTTGGAATGTGTATTTTTAGTGTCGTGCTATAGGGTACAACTAAAATATGATGTGGAATAACTTAGAAACATGGCCTAGGTCTTAACTATAATTTTGTCATAGGATAGCAACATTAAAACTTGCAAAAGTGGTATAACTAATCTAAAATTTGACACACACTGGATGCACAGTAGGAAAGGGTATGGGTATCGTTCCTTTACGCTTAAATGTCGTATTTAAGTTATGATGTTGAATGCTTCATTTGATAAAGCATGTTGCTATGTCTGTGAGATAAATGATTGAATTGTTCCTGTTGTGGTGATAAAAGTGAGGTTGTGGTGCCGAAGGGTTTCGGTCACCTCTCTTTTCGTTCATAGTAAGGGTGAGGTTTGACGGTGTGGCCGGTTAGCGCCATCACCGAAGAACTATTAACCCCTGTAGGAGAAGAGTGCTCACCTTTTCTATCGTAGATCGGGTAGTTGACTGGAGACAAATAGAAGAGTTGATGGTGGTTTCGTTCGGATGTTCTTTATCGTTCTGTGGTCGGTCTTGGTTGGTTTTCTTTGTTTTAGTTGATGGAAACCAAAAGAAAAGTGTTTGGTATTGGTTTTTCGCGGTTTGATCCACAGGCGGTTTGTGGTTTTGTCTTCCTTGGGTGAAGACGAAGAAGAAGAGTCTAGTGTTGCGCTTCCTTTGGCTGCCTTTCCAGTTTTGATGCCTACTTTGTTGATTGCTTTATGGGGAAGAAGCATTCAATTTATTCCTGGTTTTGCCTTTCTCCGAGGTTAAAGGAGTTATTGCGGAGTTGTGCCAGACCTGGCTGTCAGGGCTGAAGTTCAGTAGCTTTGTAGGAGTAACTGGCGTTTGATTTTGTTATTTTACAGGTTTAAGAAATCATCCTTGAAAAACCCTTCTTGTTTCGTGAAAGATTGGGGTTTGGTGTTAAGGTTTTATTTGCAAATGTTTATTTGATCGGTTGGTTCCCTCCTGTGGGAGTCTTTGAGATTGAAAAGTGTTTTGGAGAATTCCTTTGCATGACCAAGTTTGGGTTTGCCTCATTGCAATTTTGAGAGTCAAGTTTCCTTATGAATTTGGGATGAGTTTTAAAGCTAAAATGCTGCAAACAAAGTAAGTAGTCTTTTGACTGAAATCGTTTGTCCCTAGTAAGATAATTTGTGAGTTGAAACAATTCAATGTGATTAATATCTCTAGATTGAGAATAAATAGACTACTAGTGTTGTAGTTTACTCTTAGCGAGAATGATTAAATGTGTTAATGTACATGATTAGAATCTGTTGCTTTGTTATAAAAGTGCTTATGACCCCCGATAATGTTTAAAACTATTAAACCCTGATGCCTAGTTAAAAACATTAAGATGATGTAGACTGTTGTTACCGTTAAAGAAACTTTGCTGGTTGTTTAAAGATGTTCTAATCTAATGGAGTAAAAGAGGAATTTAATCGTGTTGCCTAGTGACTTTAATTTGGAAGTTGATTAGAGTTGCTATTTACGTTGTTGCAAACTACTAGTATATTTGGAAGTATGCAGTCGTGTCCCTTCAATGCTAGTATTGATATAAATTGAGAAGACATAAGACATGATGTTAATGATGTTGTTAAGGGCTGTGTTAATGCTAGTATTCAATCTATTTTAAATAATGGGAGTATGTTGTGTGGTGGTAATTTGTTATCACTTATGTATTAGGGTAGCTAAAAGTAACGTTGTTGGTTGATGATTATGCCCATTTGTTGTTATTAATGACTAAGTAGTGGTGGTAACTGTTTAGATTACTCGTTGAAAAACCATGGTTAAAATAGAGGAAAATTTTAACATGTTGTGATGGAGTGAGCTTTGGATAATTAATACAATAAATGATCTTATCCTTAATGAAAGTATAACTTGGAGTCTCACTTATGAATTCTTCCCTCTAGAAATAATATTTAACATGTTGAAGTCGTTGTTTAACTGAATAAGGTTCGGTTGTCGAGACGTGGATATATAGAAGGTATGAAATTTATATGTTGATCTTGCTGAAAGATTTGTTGAAGTACTATGTTTCAAATTTAGAATAAGAAGTATTATGATTCGGTGATCCGTGGGGATCATGTCAATATAGTCTTGGTTGGGTGCCTTTTTGATAAGCAACATAAACCCTAATTAAAAGTGTTGGGAATGGTAACTAGAGGAAGAATTTGTTGTGAAGCTTTTGGTTTAATTGTGTTGGGGCTTCTTAGGGAGTAAATAGTGATTATTGAAGTCTTTAATGGAAAGCATAGTGGAGTACTAGAGATGGTTCTTTTTGCTGAGCTTGTGTTCAAAAGCTTTTGGACTGGTTTAGTTGTTTGCCATTTTGGTTGAAGGGTTTTCGGTCAAGGTGTTCCATATGCTGTGTTTCAGAGTTTCCCTAAAACTCGTAGAAATTGGTGCAAATATTTGGTTTTGGCTAATTTGTTTAGTTGGTGCAATGAGTATGGATTTACCCCCAAAAGTTTTTGAGTCAATCGCGCCCTTTCGCGTTCGCACTGAATTATCTTTGGAATTAATTTTAAAAGGAAGCAGATGGTCATAAAGGGTTGTGTTGGAAACTTTTGAGTTAAGCTCTTAATGTGTAACTCTGTTTGGCTAGAGTTGGAGTCATTTGGAAAATGTGTCTGGTGTGCGGATGTTTCACAAGTCTGGTCTTTATGATTGTTTTATAAGTGAATTTGGTTAGTGAAGAGTTTTCTTTTGGGATTGTGTTTCCCTCTCTTTTGATAAAATTTATGGCGGTTGTGTGTGCAGATGTTTGACTTTGGAGTCGATGTTCTGTTCCAAAGGGTTGAGTTTGATTTTGCGAGGTTTTGCAAGGTTAGTTTTAAATGGATGTTGGGTTTTCACACGATGTGGTGTTTTGTTGATTAACGATGTTGCCATCATAGTCTATATGATTTAGCGCAACCGTCAGTGTTATGTGTATTTCAATCATGTGATACCGAGGAAGAAGTCTTTTGGTGAATGACTTTTCGGTATTGTTGTTCCATGATGAATGAATGATGAAAAGTAAACAGGACATCGTTTTTAGATGTTAATTGATAAAAGAGTTGTTGAGCCAGGTCGGTGAGAAAGTCATATATGGAGATATGACTATTCCGGAGTGCTCTTGAAGAATGTGCATTCATGTCATGAAACGAGATTTCCCTTGCTTTCTAGTATGAAAATAAACAATGAAGAATTTCTGGTGTTGGTTGTGGTGAAGGGATTTGTGTTTCCTTTGCGTTTTGGCTTAGGAAATTAAAATGAATACTCTCTGGTTGTTGTCGAATCCTTTCCAAAGTGGCTTTAACGCTTTGGGGTCTGAGTGTTGGATGAGGGCCACTTGGGTTCATGTTATGGTTGAGCTCACTCAATGATTGTGCTCTTTATCGTGGTCCTTTGTGTGGAAGTGTGACACTACGGTTTGGTGTGACGTTATAGAAGGTGAAATTAGAGAATAAAACCTTTCGGCTTGAGGTTTACTCGCGTTTTTGGGCCGTTTGAAGTGTTATGACACCACGGAGTGTCGTAACCTTATTTAACGTGCATGATAAGGTTAATAACATTATGAGATGTGGAATTAAGGTTAAAACTATAGGATATGGAGGTTAATAGCTTTTCCGGGGCGTTTCCGGGCCGTTTCCGGGGTTTTGGGCCTTCCCGGGGGAGTTTGGGCCTTGGTGGGCTTTGGTGGGATGGAGTAGGTCTCCATAACAAACTAGGATTGGGTGTGGGGGCTAGTAAAAGGGCTCCCCACCAGCCTTTTGGGCGTGCTCCCCCTGCCCTTGGGCGCCCCCACCTCTCCCTCCAAGCCCTAGCCGCCACCCCCACCTTCCCCTCTCCCTTCCTTGCGCCTCCACCTCCCCCATTGCTCCCCACCTCTCCACCACCTCTCCTCCACCCCCTTGCTGCCCTAGGGTGGTCTCCACACCTCTGCACCTTGTGGATCCATCCGTTGGAGCGAGGAGCTTTCCGCGAGGAGATCTATTGGAGATTCGTTCGTTGGGCAAAGGTATGATCATGGGGATCCTTGGGTTTGATCTAGGTACTGTTATTATGGTGTTTATGAAGTTTTTAGATCAATTGGTGGTGCTGGGTTGGAGTTCTTTGGGTTAGATCTAGACGTTGCCACGTTTCTGTTTTCGGGCAGATTGAGCAGTCGGGCTAGGGTTTGAGTTTTCGTCCATTTAGAATCCGAATCTGTCCGTACGGACTTAAAAGAAGTTGTAGATAATTTAATTATCTTTCCGTGGACATAAAGCACGTTAAAATCCGATCAGCCGTTTGAAAGTTATGACCGTTTTACCGAGCGTGTTAAAATCTGTGACGCGATTGGAACAGATCGTAGTAATCTGTAGATTAAACAATTTTAGAGTCCGAATCAGTCTTTCCATATAACTAGAAAAAGGTAGGAAATTTCCTAAGCTTCGCGATGGTGTACTCGTTTAATCGATTTGGAGTCCCAGAACTCAAGTTATGCTTTTTGCAAGGCTGCTGTCCCGTCGGGACAGAACCTCTGTTTTTAGGTGTTGCGATTAGTGGGCAATGTCGGGTTAGATGGGGTTTTGCGTACTGTTTTGTGGGTATGATTGTGAGTGTGTGATGCCTATGTGCAGGTGGTGTGACACCGGGAGTGCCCTCAACTTCCCACAAATCCGTCGCCCGCGGTTGAGGCAAGTGTGTTGTAATGTATAGCGGAATCGTAGGTTGCTTGTGGAGATTAGATGAAAGATTGAATACTTGCTTTGATCACTTGCCATGCTTGCTGTTTTCCAATGATATATTGAGTATGATTATCATGATATGATGCTATGTGTCTATACTTATCATGATTCGATGCCATGTGTTTATGTGTACTATGACATGATGCCATATGTTTATGTACAAATGAGATATGATAATTGGCATAGTTGCATGCATGTCATGAGATGGGGCGAGGGCGGTGAGAAAGTCATAACTAGTCCGGGGAAGGTCGGTGAGAAAGTTATGACTAGTCCGGAACGCCATTGAGTAAGACCTACATCGTGATTCCATCCACGTGGTGAATGGAAGCGAGGAGTAGGCTCCCTCCATCTTCGGGATGGAAGGGGGAAAAGGGTGCACGCCGACGGGTGTGTACTCAACCATACCGGTATGAGTTTCCAAGGAGACATGAGCATTGCATTACATCGCATACATATTGATGATGACAATGTTAAGTGTTTATGAATAAGATGATTTACATGATGGGAGATGTTATTGCCATGTTGTTGTTCTTGTTGTCCATTGCAATATGCTTGCTGAGTTTCGAACTCACGCTTGTGTTTTCTTGTTGTTTTAGGTACCATGAGATCGGCATGCGGGGAAGGGAAATAGTCACACGCCCACACGTAGCTTCACCTTAATGATTCCACAAGTCATTCTATTAGTTTGATAATAAATTGCGTGTGATGATCATTGCTTTAGTGTTTAGCTTTACTATTTGAGAGCTTATTTGTTCTTTTGACACTTGGAGACATTAAGTGCTTGATGTTAGTCTTATATTGTCGTTAAGACTCTATTTATTGCTGTTTTAGATGTCTCTCATATTGCCTTATAATGCTATACTGTTGTTGCTCCTTAAATCCATGTTAAAACAAAGGAGGTGCTGCCGAAATCTCGGTTTTTAGCCTATGCACCTTTGCTGGAATTTTTATGTTAAATGTGGTATTTAGATGTTGTTTAGCTTATGTTTGGTAGCATTCAGGCATATTAAATGCCGGGTGTTACAGCTTGGTATCAGAGCGGGCTGTAGGTCCTTGGAATGTGAATTTTTAGTATCATGCTATAGGGTACAACTAAAATGTGATGTGGAATAACTTAGAAACATGGTTTAGGTCTTAACTAAAACTTTGTTATAGGATAGCAACATTAAAACTTGCAAAAGTGGTATAACTAATTTAAAATTTGACACACATGGATGCACAGTAGGAAAGGGTATGGGAATCGTTGCTTTACGCTTAAATGTTGTATTTGAGCCTTGATGTTGAATGCTACATTTGTTTATGTATGTTGCTATGTTTATGAAAGAATTGAATTGAATTGTTCATGTTATTATGTTAAAGTGGGGTTGTGGTGCCGAAGGGTTTCGGTCACCTCCCTTTATTCATAGTAAGGGTGAGGTATGACGGTGTGGCCGGTTAGCGCCATCACCGAAGAACTATTAACCCTTGTAGGAGAAGAGTGCTTACCCTTTCTGTCATAGATCGGGTAGTTGACGGGAGTCAAATAGAAGAGTTGGTGGTGGATTCCTTCGTATGTTCTTCACCGTTCTGACGGTTGGTTTTGGTTGGTTTTCTTGGTTTTAGTTGATGGAAACCAAAAGAAAAAAAAATGTTTGGTATTGGATTTTTCGCGGATCATTCCGTATGCGATTTGTGGTTTTTGGTCTTCCTTGGTTGGAAACGAAGAAGAAGAGATTAGTGTTGCGCCTTTTTTTAGTCGCCTTTTGCTTTGACAAACCCGGTTTTGCTGGTAATTATGGATTGTCTTAGGGAGGAAACATATGGGTTGTTGTTCTCCCTATCTGAGAAAAGAGTTGAAGTTCTCCTAGTGCTGACCTTAGGTTGGGTGGAGCTAAGTTTTGTATCTTTATCGGAAAAGGTTTGGTTGAACATTTTGTTTTCCCTAGTGCATCCTTCTTCCTTCTTGGAAGTATGGATCTTGAGATTTCTTGAAGAGTTTTGTGGGCAAATTTGGGAACTTGAGAGTGGAACTCTCCTGCATTTCTGTTAGAGTTTTGTTTTCTTCCTTGCCTGGAAAAGGAGAAATTGTCTATCGGTGTTCGTTCTGGTTCTTGAGTTGTGGTTGTCCTTAAAAGTGGAGTTGCATCCTGTTTGTCAAAAGTGAAAATGGTTGTTTAGCATGTCATGTAGTATGTAACAATGTGGTTATTGGAAATGATTTGTTCTTAAGTTAATTGGTGAGTTGAATCAGTTAAAAGTAATATTTGTGTTTAGCTTAAGATTAAATGAACTTCTAGTGTTGCAGATTACCCTATAACGAGAATGAATAAATGTGTTAATGTACATGCTTAGAATCTGTTGCCTTGCTTTAAAAGTGCTTATGATCCTTGTTAATGTTAAAAGTTTAAACTTTGATGCATAGTTAAAACATTAAGATGATGTAGACTGCTGTTATTGTAAAAGAAACTTTGCTGGTTGTTAAAGATGTTCTAATCTAATGGATTAATAGAGAAATTTAATCGTGTTGACTAGTGACTTTAATTTGGATGTTGATTAGAGTTACTATTTATGTTGTTGCAAACAACTAGTATCTTTGGAAGTATGCAGTTGTGTCGCTACAATGCTAGTATTGATATCAATGGAGAAGACATAAGACTTATTGTTAATGATGTTGTTAATGGTAGTGTTAATGCTAGTATTCACTATTTTAAATAGTGGGAGTATGTTGTGTGGTGGTAATTTTGTTATCACCTATGTATAGGGTAGCTAAAAGTAATGTTGTTGGTTGATGATTATGCCCATTTGTTGTTATTGATGACTAAATAGTTGTGGTAACTGTTTAGATTATTCGTTTGAAAACCATGGTTAAAATAGAGGAAAATTTTAACATGTTGCGATGGAGTGAGCTTTGGATAATTAACATGATGTACAATTTCATCCTTAATGAATGTATGCCTTGGAATCCTAGTTATGAACTTTGTCTTGTAGAGATAATATTTACATGTTGAAGTCGTTGTTTAACTGAATAAGGTTCGGTTGTCGAGACGTGAATATATAGGTGGTATGAAATTTATATGTTGATCTTGCTGAAAGATTTGTGGAAGTACTATGTTTCAAATTTAGAATAAGATGTATTATGATTCGGTGAGCCGTGGGGATCATGTCATTATAGTCTTGGTTTGGTGCCTTTTTGATAAGCATCATAAACCCTTATTAAAAAATGTTGGGAATGGTAACTAGAGGAAGAATTTGTTGTGAAACTTTCGGTTGAATTGTGTTGGGGCTCCTCAGATAGTAAATAGTGATTATTGAAGTCTTTAATGGAAAGCGAGTGGAGTACTAGAGATGGTTCCTTTCATGCTTGAAATGTTGTCTAAAAACCTTTGAAACTGGTTTGGTTGTTTGCCATCTCGGTTGAATGCTTTCGGTTGAGGTGTTCCTTATGTTGAGTTTCAGAGTTTCCCCAAAACTCGTAGTGGTTGGTGTCGACCTTTGGTTTTGGCGAATTTGTTTAGTTCGTGTTGTGAGTTTGAGTTTACATCCAAAAGTTTTTGAGTGGATCGCGCCCTTTCGCGTTCGCACTGATTTATCTTTGGAATTAATTTTAAAAGGAAGCAGATGGTCATAAAGGGTTGTGTTGGAAACTTTTGAGTTAAGTGTAACACCCCAAAATTTTGCTTTCCTTAAATTCATATGTGATTTGGCACTTTGGTGAATTTTTGGAATTTTCTGGAATTTATTTGGATTTATTTGGAATTTATTCCATTTTGAATTAATTAAAGAATTAAACTTTGCAAATAAAATTTTGTTGGAAATATTTTATTTGAGTCCAAAATGATCCAAAATATTTTCCAGAATTTTTCGGGAATTTTTCTGAGTCTTTTGCTATTTTTAATGAATTAAATGAATTACTGGGAATTATTTTAATTATTAAATCGCTGGAAAATGCGAGTGGGTTTGTACTGTTCATCCGACCGAGCCTGAGTCAGACTCGAGTTCGAGTCCGACCCGAACCCGACCCGAGCCACGTGACTCGACCGGACCAAGTCCAAACCCTAAGCCAGTGAACCGTTGGATCGAGATCCAACGGCTGAACTCGCGCCGCACCGATCCGATCGGATCCGATCCAGACCCGTTCACGCCGTGCGATCCCAGCCGTCGATCGTGCCACGTGGACGGCCGTGCGTCGTCGTCCCCGCCGAGTCCGAGCCGGACTCCTCCGCCGCGTCGCCGCCGTGTGGGATTAGGGCTCCGTCCCGTGCGCGCATGCCGAGGGCATTTAAGTACCGGGTGGTACCCCGAGGACCGCCGTGACCCCGCGCACTCTTTGCCCTAACCCACCGAGCTCTAGCCGCCGTAGGTTTGCCGGAATCGCTCGCCGTAGTTGCGTGAAGCGCCGCCACGGGTTTTGTCTCGCCTCGCCGCCGTCCGCCGTCCTCCGCCGCGTCTGAGCCCGGTTCCGGAACCGTCCGGCCAAGGCGCACCCGAGGTGGTCTTTCACTTCGCCGGAGCAGCCCCAGAACGCCGCCGCGTTGGTCGCCTTCTCCGACCTCGGTGAACCAGCTCCGCCGCGCCGCCATCGCCGACTTCGAGCTTTCTCCGCCGTCCGATCCGGATCCGACTGCTACGGTGAGTTCCACGTGCGCCCTAACGCCGTTAGAGCTAGGTTAGATCCTAACCGTTAGATCTGGATCCAACGGCGTGGATTGACCGCGTTAACCCAAACGCGTGGTATCCAGATCCAATCTGGACCGTTGATTTTCAAATCAACGGCCGAGATTGTGCCACGTGTGCTTAGCCGCGCCCCCGCGCGTGGGGAGCGTGTCTCTGACACGCGGGACCCGCGTGTCAGAGGGCCCACATGTCAGCGACACGTGGATTCGTGGACCGAGTCCACGGTAGACCCGAGCCGAGCGTGGACCACGTCCATGGACCGGCTGACGTCAGCAGGCCAATCAGAGGCTGACACGTGTCCTTGCTGATGCAATAATTAATTTCCGAAAAAGAAAATGATTTATTGATTCGAAATAATGATTTCAGATTTTGATTCAAACTTCAAACGCTTATAACTTTTGCGTTTCAACTCCGATTTGAGTGATTCAAATTTCTAAATTTGTATAAAATTGAGATCTACCTAAATATGAATTTTATTTAATTTTTGGACTAAAGTTTTTCTCTGTAAAATTATTTAATTGATTATTTGAACTTTAAATAATCATAACTTTTGCATTTTAACTCCAAATTTGACTATTCCAGTTTCTAAAAATTCATAAAATTATGTTCTCTCTGTTTATGGATTTTATTTGGATGTTTGGACACTTTTTGCCTATTGTTTATTCGTGTATTGCTATTTGCACGCTTTACGAGTAGACGTTGAAGTCTTGGGAAGGATTCGAATGAGAAGTATTGACTCAGGATCCAACTCAAGACCAAGAACAAGTACTTTTTGAAGGCAAGTTGTGCTTTGACCATGTTGATCCTATTTTGAAATCTATTTTGATTTAACCTATTGCATGCTAAGTTCAAATAGAAAAATACTTTATTTAAAAATGGGGAATTAGATAAGTACCAATTTCTTTGTATGACACCTTGATTATTTAAGTATGTGCCATGACCCTTGTCACCCTAGTTGTGGATTACTAGTTGGACATTATTAAATTGCCACCATGGGTTTAGACCGTTGTAGTATCGCTTAGACACCTTTCGTGCTCATGACATGATTTTGGACAATCAAATGTTAATATTGACTTAATGACATATTGAACCTGTTTTGGAAAAGTATCATGTGATGTTGATGGCACGTGGTGCATGGTAATCAAGCGGGTTTTGATAAACAGTTTTCGACCGGGGCATGTGGCAAGAGTAATCAGGTGGGCCAGTTGTGGCATTGGGGATGTTGATTTGGTTCTTCGGGTAGTCTTGCCCTGGTCACCCTAAGGACTTAACCTTGCAAGCCTTTGAACTGGGTCTAACGTGCAACCACATGTCCGGAATGGGACGGACCTAGTTGACTAAGTTGCTAATAACGTACCTGTGGGACCTCAGGAGGTCAACTACACCCTTTGTGTAAGTTGTACGGGGGAGCGTACCGGGGCTGAGGCCAGGTACCCATCTAACGGTTGATTGGCCTAGACTTCGCCTTAGCAAAGGGAAGGGTTAGTGCGCAATAACCGGGGAGGACCACTTGTATTGTTAGAAGTCTCCGAAAGACTTTGTTACGGGAACTCGCCTTTGTGGTGTTTGACTGTATCTTGTGGGTAAAGTGCATAACCTCTGCAGAGTTTAGAATCTATTCGAATAGCCGTGTCCGCGGTATTGGACATCGCTCGGGAATTACAGTCAAGGGTTAGATTTTCTCAAAAATAACTTTGGTTTGAAAGGTTGGGCTGGATTAATAATGAAGTTGATGGAAATGTGGTTTAGGATGGGAAAGATGTTTACCAAACTTCTTGAAAAGTTATTTATGCTTTACTTATTTCTACTGCTTTCGAATCTACTTATATTACTTGTCCAATGCTATTTACTGCAAATATACCTTGAGTTATTCCTTTGTACCAAGCCATGCATATAGTATATTAGCCTGCATTCTGTGCATGACTTGCTGAGTACCAAGTACTCACCCTTGCCTCAACACAACACCAGTTGAAGAGGAGACTACGCCAGCTTTGGAGGAGGAGCTCCAAGAGGATCCGCTCACGTAGGAAGCGAGCCCGATCGGTTACTGTGGTATACTGGATGGCGCTACGATGTTACCTTATTTGATTTTCGGCTGCTACTATTTCTCTTTTAATAAGTATCGCCCTGCGAGGCGTACATTTGTGACTTGACCATAAGGTCGAGTAACCAGTTTGGTTATTTAAATAAAAGTACTTTATTAGCATCGAATGGTATGATTGTGATATTTACCGATGTTAAGACTGTGTGCACTAGCGCGTTCCTGGAATAGTGTTGAATACACAGAGGGTCCGGATTTGCAAATTCGGGGTCCCGACATTAAGCCCTTGATGTGTAACTCTATTTGACTAGAGTTGGAGTCATTTGGAAAATGTGTCTGGTGTGCGGGTGTTTTACAAGTCTGGATTTTTATGAATGTTTCATAAGTGAATTTGGTTAGTGAAGAGTTTTCTTTTTGGATTGAGTTTCCCTCTCTTTTGATAAAAATTTATGGCGCTTGTGTCTGCAGATGTTTGATTTTGGAGTCGATGTTCTGTTCCAAAGGGTTGAGTTTGATTTTGCGAGGTGTTGCAAAGCTAGTGTTAAATCGAAGATTGGTTTTCACACGATGTGGTGTTTTGTTGATTAACGATGTTACCGTCATAGTTTATATGAATTAGCGCAACTCTCGATGTTATTAGAGATTTATTCATATGATGCCGAGGCAGAAGTCATCATGTGAATGACTATTCGGTAGTGTGGTTACATGATGAGGGAATGGTGAAAAGTAAACATGACATCGTTTTTACATGTTAAATGATAAAAGAGTCGTTGAGCCAGGTCGGTGAGAGAGTCATATATGGAGATATGACTAATCCGG
The DNA here is from genome assembly GCA_036346355.1 of Rhipidocladum racemiflorum. NCBI lineage: Eukaryota > Viridiplantae > Streptophyta > Magnoliopsida > Poales > Poaceae > Rhipidocladum > Rhipidocladum racemiflorum. The sequence goes on along the minus strand of CM070589.1, from coordinate 41,627,954 downwards.
AGTGCTCCTAAAGAGTGTGCATTTATGTCATGAAACGAGATTTCCCTTGCTTTCTAGTATGAAAAGAAGCAATGAACAATTTCTGGTATGTTGGTTGTGATGTAGGGGATTTATGCTTCCTTTGTGTTTTGGCTTGGATGTTGCCGAATTCTTTCCAAAATGGTTGTTAACGCTTTGGGTTTGAGTTGTTGTGTGTACACTTGGGCTTGATAGCTAAGTGTTTTTGTGTGAGGGCGAGACCCTCTTAAGAAAGGAACCAATTGTGGTTTGGTAAGGTTTTCGATCCTAGCTTGGGCTAGGTGTCGAACCTTAGTGGTATAAGGGTGGTTTGTGATGGAGGTTGATGATGTATGGGTTTAACCTTTACTAAGAGTAGCGATGGGTGGAAGTGAAGTTGACGGTAGATCGGTGATAATTGCCTGCCGTGAGCGATTGTCTTCACTAGTTGTTTTTGGGTTTGAATCTTGCACAGGAAAGGATGGAATAAAATGTTAGTATGATCGTGTATCGGAAGGGCTAGTGTGCCTTAATGAGTTATTCCCCTCGATGGAAACTTTCGGGAATGAAGAGAGGTCGTTAAAGGAATTGTGACTTCCTTTGATAATGTCATGTTGAGTTTATTGCAGTGTGTAGTCAGGTAGGTTGTGATAGAAGTGTGAGGTGTTTGTCGTGAGGATTCGAGCGTTTTGGGTTGTTGAAGCCCTTCGAGGTTGAAACGCAGATTCTGTTTGGGATTTGAATTGAAAGTCGAACTGTGAGCGGTTGCCCTTAGTTGAGCTAGATCAACACTTTTTCTTTAAGTGTTGGTTTTGGGAACTCGTTTGTCGTTTGTTTCCGGTTCTAGTCGTTGTGCGAATGTTTTGTGCTGCAGAGAAGCCTTTTGTCCCTTGGGGACTTTGTTGTTGTTTTTGGCATCCTTCGGATTCGAGGTCAAATCCTGTTGAAGGGGGGAAGAATGTGACACTACGGTTTGGTGTGACGTTATAGAAAGTGAAATTAGAGAATAAAACCTTTCGGCTTGAGGTTTACTCGCGTTTTTGGGCCGTTTGAAGTGTTGTGACACCACGGAGTGTCGTAACCTTATTTAACGTGCATGATAAGGTTAATAACATTATGAGATGTGGAATTAAGGTTAAAACTATAGGATATGGAGGTTAATAGTTTTCCGGGGCGTTTCCGGGGTTTTGGGCCTTCCCGGGGGAGTTTGGGCCTTGGTGGGCTTTGGTGGGATGGAGTAGATCTCCGTAACGGACTAGGATTGGGTGTGGGGGCTGGTAAAAGGGCTCCCCACCAGCCTTTTGGGTGTGCTCCCCCTGCCCTTGGGCGCCCCCACCTCTCCCTCCAAGCCCTAGCCGCCACCCCCACCTTCCCCTCTCCCTTCCTTGCGCCTCCACCTTCCCCATTGCTCCCCACCTCTCCACCACCTCTCCTCCACCCCCTTGCTGCCCTAGGGTGGTCTCCACACCTCTGCACCTTGTGGATCCATCCGTTGGAGCGAGGAGCAAGGAGCGAGGAGCGTGGAGCGAGGAGCGATCCGCGAGGAGATCTATTGGAGATTCGTTCGTTGGGCAAAGGTATGATCATGGGGATCCTTGGGTTTGATCTAGGTACTGTTCTTAGGGTGTTTATGAAGTTTTTAGATCAATTGGTGGTGCTGGGTTGGAGTTCTTTGGGTTAGATCTAGACGTTGCCACGTTTCTGTTTTCGGGCAGATTGAGCAGTCGGGCTAGGGTTCGAGTTTTCATCGATTTAGAATCCGAATCTGTCCGTACGGACTTAAAAGAAGTTGTAGATAATTTAATTATCTTTCCGTGGACATAAATCAAGTTAAAATCCGATCAGCCGTTTGAAAGTTATGGCCGTTTTACCGAGCGTGTTAAAATCTGTGACGCGATTGGAACAGATCGTAGTAATCTGTAGATTAAACAATTTTAGATTCCGAATCAGTCTTTCCGTATAACTAGAAAAAGGTAGGAAATTTCCTAAGCTTCGCGATGGTTTACTCGTTTAGACTAGTCCGTATAACTAGAAAAAGGTCGGTGAGAAAGTTATGACTAGTCCGGAACGCCATTGAGTAAGACCTACATCGTGATTCCATCCACGTGGTGAATGGAAGCGAGGAGTACGCACCCTCCATCTTCGGGATGGAAGGGGGAAAAGGGTGCACGCCGACGGGTGTGTACTCAACCATACCGGTATGAGTTTCCAAGGAGACATGAGCATTGCATTACATCGCATACATATTGATGATGACAATGTTAAGTGTTTATGAATAAGATGATTTACATGATGGGAGATGTTATTGCCATGTTGTTGTTCTTGTTGTCCATTGCAATATGCTTGCTGAGTTTCGAACTCACGCTTGTGTTTTCTTGTTGTTTTAGGTACCATGAGATCGGCATGCGGGGAAGGGAAATAGTCACACGCCCACACGTAGCTTCACCTTAATGATTCCATAAGTCATTCTATTAGTTTGATAATAAATTGCGTGTGATGATCATTGCTTTAGTGTTTAGCTTTACTATTTGAGAGCTTATTTGTTCTTTTGACACTTGGAGACATTAAGTGCTTGATGTTAGTCTTATATTGTCGTTAAGACTCTATTTATTGCTGTTTTAGATGTCTCTCATATTGCCTTATAATGCTATACTGTTGTTGCTCCTTAAATCCATGTTAAAACAAAGGAGGTGCTGCCGAAATCTCGGTTTTTAGCCTATGCACCTTTGCTGGAATTTTTATGTTAAATGTGGTATTTAGATGTTGTTTAGCTTATGTTTGGTAGCATTCAGGCATATTAAATGCCGGGGTGTTACAGTTTTGGGCCTTTCCGGGGGAGTTTGGGCCTAAAGGAAAGGGTCGTGGGCTTTGGTGGGATGGAGTTTGAGTCCTAATAGGAGTAGGAGACCTGGTTGGGGGCCTCCCGCAGCCCCTTTAGGCGGCCACCCCCCTGCCCTTGCGCCCCCACAAGTCCTCCTTGTGGCGCCTCCACCTCCCCCATTGCTCCCCATTGCTCCACCACCTCTCCACCACCTCTCCTCCTCCCTTGCTGCCCCTAGGGTAGTTCTCCACCTCCACACCTCAAAGATCCATCCGTTGGAGCGCTCCGCGATGAGGAGATCCGGCGGGATTGGAGCGAGGAAGGAGATCGCGTGAACCGGGAGGAGATCTATTGGGTTTTCGTGCGTCGGGCAAAGGTATGGCCATGGGAATCCTTGGGGTTGGTCTAGGTACTGTTCTAAGGGTGTTTATCAATTTTTTAGATCAATTGGTGGTGTTGGATTTGAGTAGATTGGATTAGATCTAGAAGTTGCCACGTTCTCTGTTTCGGGCAGCATGAGCAGTCGACCTAGGGTTCGGTTTTTCGCCAATTTAGATTCGGAATCTGGTCGTACGGATATTGAAGAAGTTGTAGATAATTTCATTATCTTTCTGTGGATATAAAGAACTTTAAATTCCGCCCCGCCGTTTGAAAGTTATGGCTGTTTTACCGAGCATGTTAAAATCTGTGACGTGATTGGAACATATCACGGTATTTTGTAGATTAAACAACTTTAGTTTCCGAATCAGTCTTTCCCTATACCTAGAAAAAGTTGGGAAATTTCCTAAGCTACGCGAGGATGTACTCGTTTAATTGATTTGGAGTCCCAGAACTCAAGTTATACCTTTTGCAAGGCTGCTGTCCCGACGAGACAGAACCTCTGTTTTTAGGTTTTGCGAGTAGTTGGCAATGTCGAGGTAGATGAGGGTTTGAGTGCTGTTTTGTGGACATGATTGTAAGTGTGTGATACCTATGTGCAGGTGGTGCGACCCCGGGAGTGCCTTCTACTTCCCGCCAATCCGTTGCCCGTGGTTGAGGCAAGTGTGTCGTAATGGAAAGCGATTTGTAGGTTGCTTGTTGAGAATAGATGAGATTGACTACATGATATATGATCACTTGCCATGTTTTAATGATTGCCAAGGATATGATGAGCATGTTTATTATGTTATGATGCCATGTGTTAATGTACGAGTTAAATATGATGTTGGCATAATTGCATACATGGCATGTTACATGGCCCGGGCGGTGAGAAAGTCATAACTAGTCCGGGAAGGTCGGTGAGAAAGTTATGACTAATCCGGAGAGCCAATGAGTAAGTCCTACATCGTGATTCCATTCACCATGGTGAACGGAAGCAAGGAGTAGGCACCCTCCATCTTCGGGATGGAAGGGGGGAGAGGGTGCACACCGACGGGTGTGTACTCAACCATACCGGTATGAGTTTCCAAGGAGACATGAGCATTGCATTGCATACATAATGATGATGATAATGTTAAGTGTTCATGAATGAGATGATATACATGATGTGAGATTTTATTGCCATGTTATTGTTATTGCTGTCCCTTGCAATATGCTTGCTGAGTTTCGAACTCACGCTTGTGTTTTCTTGTTGTTTTAGGTACCATGAGATCGGCATGCGGGGAAGGGAATTAGTCACCCTCCCACACGTAGTTTCACTCTTTGATTTCACAAGTCATTCAATTAGTGTCGATAATAAATTGCGTGTGATGATCATTGCTTTAAGGCTTAGCTTTGCTAAATGGGAATCTTTTCGTTCGTTTGACTCTTGGAGACATTATATGTTTGGAACTAGACTTACATTGTTGCTAAGTCGTTAATTATTGCTGTTTTTAGTTGTCTCTCATATTCCATATATTGCTATACTGTTGTTGCTCCTTCAAATCATGTTAAAACAAAGGAGATGCTGCCGAAATCTCGGTTTTTAGCATGTGCGCTTTTGCTGGAATTTATGTTTAAATGCGGTATTTAGATGTTGTTTAGCTTATGTTTGGTAGCATTCAGGCATATTAAATGCCGGGGTGTTACAGCACATGTCTCCTGGAAGCATATACCGGTATTGCTGAATGCACACCCGTCGGCGTGCACCCTCTTCCCCCTTCCATCCCGTAGATGGAGGGTGCCTACGCATCGCTTCCACTCACCACGTGGGTGGAATCACGAGGTAGGTCTTACAACCATGGCGCTCTGGATTAGTCATAACTTTCTCATCGACCTCACCGGACTAGTTATGACGTTCTCACCGACCGGGCCAGCTTTCATGCCATGTATGCAACATATGCCATAAATGTAAACAACTTGCATCAAACTGAACTAAACATGGCATAGCATCATAATAGTCCATTTTCATCATAACATTGGCAAGCACTAATCATGGAAAAATATCACAACATGTAAGCAATTTGCATCTAGTCACAATTAGCAACATACATTACACTACCCATTACAATACACTTGCCTTAACCTCGGGCGACAGATTAGCGAGAGGTTGAGGGCACTCCCGGGGTCACACCACCTGCAAAAACATACCACACACTCAAAATGTGCCCCCAAAAAAGTATGCAAAAGCTCGTCTACCCCGACTTCACAAACTACTCCCAAAACCTAAAAAAAGAGAATCTGTCCCTCCCGGGCAGCAGACTTCAAACTATCATATATTGAGTTCTAGGACTCCGAATCGATTAAAGGAGTACATCATCGCAAAGCTAGGAAATTTCCTTGCTTTTTCTAAGTATTGGGAAAAGTTGATTCGGCATTTAAAATTGTTTAATCTACAAAACACTGCGTTATGTCCCAATTACGTCACAGATTTGAACACGCTCGGTAAAACGACCATAACATTCAAACGGCTGGGCAGAATTGGACGTTCTTTATGTCCACTGAAAGGTATTGAAGTTACCTACTACTTTCTCAACAGGAGGCCGACTAAATTCCGAATCTAAGGTCGCGAAAACTCAAACCCTAGGTCGACTGCGCAATCTGCACGAAGCAGAGAACGTGGCAAACTCTAGTTTTCATCTAATATAACCAATCACAGCACCACCACTTGATCTAAAAGAATCCAAATACCCTCTAGCACAGCACTTAGACCAACCCCAAGGATTCCCCTAGCCATACCTTCGCCCGACGAACGACGAACCGAAGAAAACTCCTCCCGGTCACCCGATCTCCTTCCACGCGCCAATCCCGCTGCTTCCTCTCTTTGCGGAGCTCCCCAACAGCGAGGACAACGGAGAGGAAGGGTATGGAAGCAAGGGGTGGGGGTGGAACAAGCCTAGGGCCGGCTAGAGGTGGTGGGGAGGAAGGGGAAGGGGTGGCGCAATGGGGGAGGAGAGGGCAAGGGGTGGCGGCGGCTATGGGGGGAAGGGGGCGCACCACACAAGGGGCTAGGGGGCTGGGGCGCATGGTGGTTGAAACCCTAAGGGGTGGCAGGTTTTTCCCCCTCATGGGCCAAAGAAACCCCGCACCGACTGCCCATTTGCTTCCCACAGCGCCCAACTAGCTTCCACAGGGCCCAAACTCCCCCGGAAAGGCCCAAATTCTCCCCCGGAAAGGCCCAAACTCACGGAAGAGGTCCAAAAACATAATACCAAAGTCATACCTAAATGCCGACATCGAGAATGACTCAAACCGTCATTCCGTAGTGTCACATTCTCCCCCCCCCTTAAACAGGATTCGACCTCGAATCCGAAGAACGCCAACTTGAGAACACCAAGTCCACAAGGGACCCAACCTTCGAAGCTAAAACCTAGTAACTGAAACTGTAACACCCCACGCAAAGGCTTCAAATAGAAACAACCAACAAACCAACTCTCCAAATCCAACTGTTGACAAAAGTGTCTTGACTTAGCTCAACTAAAGCGCAACTTGTCACGATTCCTCCTTTATTTCAATTTCTATCAAAAATTCCAAGGGACAAAAAAAAATTCCCTAGCAATCTGGATTACAATGAATTTCCTCAACTAGATATCTCATCCCACTATCTTCAAAATCGATCTGACATAACTCGGACTAGATTTTTCTTTATGACTAAAACACACTATACCTCTCACTCGATTATTCTTCTCAACAAAAGAGGGTATCAATTTCTAAACTCTACAGAAGTCTAATCTCCTCTTTCTAGCACTCTATCAAGATTCATAAAACTCAAAATGACACAATCATCGTGTGATACATCCCTTTAACAAGCATTTAACCCTTTTTCATCATTAGTATTAGAACGGTCAACCGAGGTTCCAAACTTGAACCCCCGAAGAAACATTTACACAAAATCCCATCTTTCCCAATTATTTGACATTTTTCACAAAGAATCAAAATTAACTAATGTCATCTACGTACATAGCCTACATCGACAATACTTTCCTTTCGACTACAAACCACGTTCCACCTTCATTCTATCCTCTCCCAGGCATAACACACACCCAGGGACAAGTAGCTAAGACAATGTTCAGGACAGAACACTTTATTTCAAATTACAATCAACTTTGTTTTTACAACCAACCATAATCTCAACAAAATTTGAACCGACATCACAAGCTTCCATCATGTAACACCCCATAAATCTAAACTGCTGTACAAGAAAAATTCGACAGCATTTCCCCTAAAACAGGATAATACGGAAGCAATTCAAATAGGAATAATATCACGACATCAATACTAGAGACAACAAGTCTAAATCAACCAGGAATCAACCATAAACATAACACATCTCTAAAGGGACAACGAAAAACGAGAACAAGTTTAAAGGGAACAACAATAGGTCTAGATGAAATAAAATTGCAACCAACTAATGAATTATTTAAAACCCTAGATCATGTGAGTCGTGATGACAACAGAAAAATTTATTGTGTTGCTAGCCCACCCTTCATGCTTACGACTCACGCGCGCTACCTGAAAACATCAAAACAGCAAGTAGTGAGATTGGGTAATCTCAGCAAGTGGAACAACTAATACAAATAAAACATCAACCATATATCTATCATTCCACATTCCTCATATACAATACCACATCAAAGAGTCCACATTCCTCATATACAATACCACATCAAAGAGTCCACATTCCTCATATACAATACCACATCAAAGAGTCCACACCACTTCAGTAAAATGCATATGATTGATGCACATGCTTATGCCATGTTCCTCCTCACCGTGCCCTTTCTCAGAACACACGGTGTTGTATCGGACGGTCGCCAAGACGCCTGTAAGCGTCGACAAACTTCCAATGCATGAATATGCAGTTAATGCTTCATGCATGAATTCATTCACAATTTCCCACATTGAGTCCACATGTTTGCATACCATCATATAACATGGAAAGGAAACAAATAACATTGAGATGAACTATTTAGACAATTCAACAAGTAGACAACATCATTCTTCTCTTTACTTATGATTCATAGTCAAAGCCCATCATCACAATGCTAATCTAAATATTGCAATCATCAAAGCAATTGATGAAACCATGTATGATTAATGTCATCGGAGATTCTAACGAAGGCAATGCAAACCACGATGTATAGCTCATCCATAACACTACTTCCACTTGCCTTTACCGACGTAGACGACGGATCTAGTTGCGTCCAGAAGGGGCACCACCTAGTGTTCTCCCTTGCGAACCCACGAAGAACACGCGATGAACCCCGAATCGGCGATCTGCTCGTCCTCCACGCCTCCACGGAGTCGCTCCTCGCCTTCTCCTTCGCGATTCGCGGCGGATCTTGAGCCACCACGTAGGGGAAGGAAGGGGAGGGAGAGGTGGCTGCTAGGGGAGGGAGAGGGAGGAGGCGCCTAGGGTTAGGGGGAAAAGGGGTGGCGCCCCCCCTTGGCTAGTGGGCCGGCCCACGTAGGGGAAGGGGGAGGGAGAGGTGGGGAGGGAAATCCCGGCCTCGGCCCAGGTTGTCCTCGGCCCACTGATTCTAGCCCGACGCTCCAAAAAAAATATTAAAACGTCGCATGAACTTTAGTTAATCAATTCCCGACCAAACTTCTCTCTTTTCGAAACAACCACGACGGAAAAGAACTAGGATCGCTCTCAGACCTAGGGCATCACATTCTCCCCTCCTTAAAAAGATTCGTCCCCGAATCTACTCCTCTTTGCTAAGGAACCTTAGAAAAGGAAGACAAAAAGGTAATCAACATTTTTACCTTCAGCATCCGCAAAGTGTGCAGGGTACTTCTTACGCATCTGGTCCTCAGGTTCCCAAGTTGCCTCCCGCTCAGACTGATTGGTCCACAAAACTTTCACAAATCTGATGGTTCTCCTCCTCATGACTCGCTCTGAAGAGTCTAAGATTCGAAGTGGATGGCACTCCAAAGTCAAATCTTGCTCAACTGTAATCGGCTCCAAGTCAATCTTATGCTCTGGGTCATGGAGATACTTCTCGGGCTAAGCTTGCCGGTGGTACCAAAACGAACAACACCCTTTGATGGAGATACCTTGAGGAGAACTTGATCACCCACCGAAAATTCCAAATCTCGCCTTCTGTTATCGGCATAACTCTTCTGACGGCTCTGGGCGGTCAGGAGGTTCCGCCGTATCTCTTGCACCTTATCAAAGGTCTGTTGAACCCAATCCGAACCCTGCAATTATTCTTCACCAACTATATCGCAGCAAAGCGGAGAAACACACCTTCGACCATAAAGCGCCTCGAATGGAGCCATTCGAATACTAGCCTGGTAACTGTTGTTGTAAGCAAACTCTACCAAGGCCAAGTGGTCCTCCCAACTTCCCTTCCAAGAAAGAACACACGCACGGAGCATGTCCTCTAGAGTCTGGATGGTCCGCTCAGACTGGCCATCTGTCTGAGGATGAAAAGATGTGCTTAGAGAGAGTTTTGTTCCCAAAGCACTATGCAAACTCTGCCAAAAAAAATGGGACACAAATCTAGTGTCTCGATCGGAGACAATCGATTTAGGCACGCCATGGAGCCTAAGCACTTCCTTCATGTATAAGGGAACTAGATCTGGTGCCGAATTGGTCGTCTTCATTGGAATAAAATGTGCGGACTTAGTGAGTCTATCCACAATCACCCAAATGGCATCTCTACCTCGCGGTGAGCGGGGTATCCCAATCACAAAGTCCATAGTGATGTGTTCCCACTTCCATTCCGGAATTTCCAATGGCTGTAACAGACCGGCAGGTCTCTTGTGTTCAGCTTTCACCTGTTGGCATACTCCACAAGAAGCCACATACTTGGCAATATCCACCCTCATCCTCTTCCACCAGAAACTCTGTTTCAGATCCCGATACATCTTGGTCTCGCCAGGATGAACGGAATATGGAGCCCTATGGGCTTCCCTTAGAATGTCCATCTTCACATTCGATTTCTGAGGCACACAAAGACGGCCTCTAAACCGAATAGAACCATGCTCATCTATACTGAATTCCCGAGGTTTCCCTTCGGAAATCCTCCGCCGAACCTCCTGAAGCAAACGATCCTGCAACTGAGCCTCATGCACCCGCTCGGGTATGCAAGACTGAATGATCATCTGAGTCTCCTCTTGCGCAAACCCAGCAAAACAGTAAGTGACCTGTCCTCTTTTCAACTCTGCAACCAAAGGCATAGCAGTCTTGGGGACACCCGTTCTACTCAAGGCATCCGCCACGACGTTAGCCTTGCCGGGATGATACTGGATCGACACATCAAAGTCCTTTATCAATTCCAACCATCTACGTTGTCGCAGGTTCAGCTCTCGCTGGGTGAATATATATTTGAGGCTCTTATGATCAGTGAAAATATCACAAGATTCCCCGTAAAGATAGTGCCTCCACAATTTCAAGGCAAAAACCACAGCGGCTAACTCGAGATCATGGGTGGGATAATTCTGTTCATGAGTCTTCAGCTGTCTTGAAGCATAAGCAATGACACAGCCTTCTTGCATGAGCACACAACCCAAACCAATCCTGGAGGCATCTGCATACACTGTATAACGCTTTCCACTCACAGGTAGGGATAAAATAGGTGCATTGACCAGTTTGCTCTTTAGCGTCTGGAAACTAGCCTCACATTCCCCTGACCAGATGAAAGGAACCCCTTCTGTGTGAGCCTTGACATCGGTTTAGCAATGATGGAAAAGTTGTGCACGAAACGCCGATAATAACCTGTCAACCCAAGAAAACTCCTGATTTCCGTCACACTAGATGGTCTTCGCCATTCAACCACAGCAGCAATCTTCTTTGGGTCAACGGTGACACCACTTTGGTTGATGACATGCCCAAGGAAACTCACCTCCGACAACCAGAAGGCGCACTTCTTGAGTTTGGCATAGAATTGATTCTTACGAAGAGCTTCCAAAACTAGACCGAGATGTATGGCGTGCTCCTCTTCAGACTTCGAGTAGACAAGAATATCGTCAATGAAAACGACGATAAAGACATCAAGATATTCATGGAGCATCCTGTTCATGGCTTCCATAAAGACGGCAGGAGCATTTGTTAGTCCAAAACTCAAAATGCCCATACCTCGTGTTGAAAGCCGCCTTTTCAATATCCTCCTCCTTAATCCGCAACTGATGATACCGAGATTGCAGATCGATCTTGGAGAATACTTTGGCACCCCTCAATTGATCAAAAAGATCATCAATACGAGGCAATGGGTACTTGTTCTTAATGGTAACTTGAGTGAGCGCCCGGTAGTCCACACATAGCCGCTTGGTGCCATCTTTCTTCTCCACGAACAAGACCGGGGCCGCCCAAGGAGACGAGCTCACTCTAATAAACCCCTTAGCTAGGAGTTCATCCAATTGCCTCTTCAACTCAACTTGTTCTATTGGAGCCATCCGGTATGGGGTTTTATAGATTGGCCTCGTACCAGGAACAAGGTCACTGCGGAAAATAGTCTCCCGCTCTGGGGCAATCCTGGAAGCTCACTAGGAAACACATCTGGATAACGGTAAACTATAGCAATGCCCTCCAAACTCTTCTCCTCCTCTCGACCCTCAACCATGGACCAGAGGACCCCTGATTTCAACATCTGGGAGCTTGGGAATAGCTTACACAAAATGGAGAGGGAGTACCGCATAGCACTCCCCTGGAAAGTTATCTCTTGCCCAGAAGGAGCATGCAAAGTAACTGTCCTCCAAGCACAATCAATCACTGCCTGGTGCTGGGATAGCCAGTCCATGCCAAGGATAACATCAAACGGCTCCAAGGAAATCACTACCAAATTCGCCACGAACTCCTCATCGGCTAGCAGAAAGTGACAGCCCTGACAGACCCTTGAACTAGAAATCAAGCCTTGCGGTGCACTAACCACCACGGCGTCACTTAAGCTCTGCACTGACAGACCAGACCGAAAAACAAAATCCACAGAGACAAACGAGTAGCTAGCGCCGGAGTCGAACAACACATTGGCAACCACAGAATTAATAGAAAGGGTACCTGTCACCACATTGCCACGATCCACTTCCCCCGAAGAGGGCAAAGCGTGGACCCCCGAGGTAGACTGAGATGGAGTAGCCCTTGCCTCTGGGTAAGTCAGCGCAGGGACCCACGGCGAAGCCCCGGAAGAAGGCGGCGGTGGAAGCGGGGGCATCCAGTAAGTCCCTGGAGGTGGTGCGTGGTAGAACGAAGGAGTCGAAGTAGGCGCCGGGAGATACTGCGGAGTAGGAGCTGATGGCAACATATGCATCACGCCTCCCTGACGCTGTCCACCTGGTGAAGATGTCACCAGCTCCCAACGCAGCTTGCCATTGGGGTTCTTCCGGCACACCACATCCTTGTGATCCTCCCGACCACAGAGGGTGCACCTTCCCTTCCATGAGCACTTGCTGCGGCGATGGGAATCACCACAACGAAAACATACCATCCCCATGCCAGGAGTGACAAATGCACGGTATTGGGGCGCACCTCCCCCTGAGGTGTGCTGCTGAGCAGGACGGCCACCATAGAGCTGGTGACGATAGCTCTTCCCCTTCTTGCTCCAAGCACCAGAGGATTGGCCCTTCTTTTCTGGAGGACCCTTATCCTGCTCTCCCATGGTAGATTTGCGATGCTCTTCGGTGTAGTTCAGCTGCAGCTCTACACCAAGAGCTTGTTCAACCATTGTCCGAAAATCAACAATGGGAAAAGCGCCCAGCATATGACGAATGGCAGGACGAAGTCCCTGCCTGAACCGCCTGGCCTTCTCCACCTCATCACGTGCCACATGGGGCACAAAAAGTACAATCTGACTTTTCATCTGATTTCAATCAACTAAAACCAAGAAAACTAACCAAGACCGACCGTCAGAACGATAAAGAACATCCGAAGGAATCTACCACCAATCTCTTCTTATTTGACTCCAGTCAACTACCCGATCCACGACAGAAAGGGTAAGCACTCCTCCTACAGGGGTTAATAATTCTTCGGTGATGGCGTTAACCGGCCACACCGTCAAACCACACCCTTACTATAAACAAAAAGAGGTGACCGAAACCCTTCGGCACCACAACCCCACTTCATCACAAATGAAGCAACTCAATCAAATCCATCATAAATATAGCATTATACATCATCAAAAGTAGCATTCAACATCAAAGCTTAGATACAATATTTAAACGGAAAGCAACGGTACCCATACCCTTTCCTACTGTGCATCCATGTGTGTCAGATTTTAAATTAGTGATTCCACTTACACAAGTTTTAATGTTGATATCCTATGACAAAATTTTAGTAAAAACCTAGGCCATGTTTCTAAGTTATTCCACATCACATTTTAGTTGTATCCTATAGTATGACACTAAAAATACACATTCCAAGGACCTACAGCCCGCTCTGATACCAACTGTAACACCCCATAAATCTAAACTGCTGTACAAGAAAAATTCGACAGCATTTCCCCTAAAACAGGATAATACGGAAGCAATTCAAATAGGAATAATATCACGACATCAATACTAGAGACAACAAGTCTAAATCAACCAGGAATCAACCATAAACATAACACATCTCTAAAGGGACAACCAAAAACGAGAACAAGTTTAAAGGGAACAACAATAGGTCTAGATGAAATAAAATTGCAACCAACTAATGAATTATTTAAAACCCTAGATCATGTGAGTCGTGATGACAACAGAAAATTTTATTGTGTTGCTAGCCCACCCTTCATGCTTACGACTCACGCTACCTGAAAACATCAAAAGCGACAAGTAGTGAGATTGGGTAATCTCAGCAAGTGGAACAACTAATACAAATAAAACATCAACCATATATCTATCATTCCACATTCCTCATATACAATACCACATCAAAGAGTCCACATTCCTCATATACAATACCACATCAAAGAGTCCACATTCCTCATATACAATACCACATCAAAGAGTCCACACCACTTCAGTAAAATGCATATGATTGATGCACATGCTTATGCCATGTTCCTCCTCACCGTGCCCTTTCTCAGGAACACACGGTGTTGTACCGGTACGGTCGCGCACGCTGGCGTCGACAAACTTCCAATGCATGAATATGCAGTTAATGCTTCATGCATGAATTCATTCACAATTTCCCACATTGAGTCCACATGTTTGCATACCATCATATAACATGGAAAGGAAACAAATAACATTGAGATGAACTATTTAGACAATTCAACAAGTAGACAACATCATTCTTCTCTTTACTTATGATTCATAGTCAAAGCCCACCATCACAATGCTAATCTAAATATTGCAATCATCAAAGCAATTGATGAAACCATGTATGATTAATGTCATCGGAGATTCTAACGAAGGCAATGCAAACCACGATGTATAGCTCATCCATAACACTACTTCCACTTGCCTTTACCGACGTAGACGACGGATCTAGTTGCGTCCAGAAGGGGCACCACCTAGTGTTCTCCCTTGCGAACTCACGAAGAACACGCGATGAACCCCGAATCGGCGATCTGCTCGTCCTCCACGCCTCCACGGAGTCGCTCCTCGCCTTCTCCTTCGCGATTCGCGGCGGATCTTGAGCCACCACGTAGGGGAAGGAAGGGGAGGGAGAGGTGGCTGCTAGGGGAGGGAGAGGGAGGAGGCGCCTAGGGTTAGGGGGAAAAGGGGTGGCGCCCCCCTTGGCTAGTGGGCCGGCCCACTTTGGGGATGGGGGAGGGAGAGGTGGGGAGGGAAATCCCGGCCTCGGCCCAGGTTGTCCTCGGCCCACTGATTCTAGCCCGACGCTCCAAAAAAAATATTAAAACGTCGCATGAACTTTAGTTAATCAATTCCCGACCAAACTTCTCTCTTTTCGAAACAACCACGACGGAAAAGAACTAGGATCGCTCTCAGACCTAGGGCATCACACATCATGACCACCTTTTGAACCACATTCATCAACTGGAACCCAAAACGTCACAAACCACTTTGGAAAGAATTCGACAACATCCAAATATCACTTTTTTTCTCTTCCTAAGTCAAGCCGCAAAGGAAAACTCAAATCTCAACTCAATGCAATTCAATTCGTATCGGGAAGCACTCAAACAAAAGAGAGACTCCACACAAATCTTTGACAGAAGTTCTCAACAATCAAAGACAACTCGACTCACTTCCACCACAACGAAACATCTCATTTTAACCAAAATCAGCATTTTGGAAGAGAAAACCGATTCTCAAATCAAATAAAAGAATCCACAACCGCCACAATAACTCTCAAAGAGAAAAGGAAACTCAATTCTCTTATAGCATAGCCAAATGCCAGAAATTATTCACTCCTTATTTTCATGCTAGACATCAATGGAAATCTCGATTCATGACATGAATGCAAACTTTTCAAGAGCACTCCGGATTAGTCATATATCCCTATATGACTTTCTCACCGACCTGGCTCAACAACTCTTTAATTTAGGCAACTCATTTTCACAATAGCAAACACCAAGCCTTTACTAAGTCAAAACATCTCTTGAACAACCATAGAGCATTTATGAACAATCATAAGTTCACACTTGTGAAACACTTGCAAACACCACACACTTCTTTAATTAAACCAAACTCTAGTCAAGATAGAGTTACAAGAATTTTCAACTCAGGAACTTTCAACACAACCCGTTAGGTTTATTTGCTTTCTATAAAGTTTATTCCAAAGATCATTCTGTATGAACGCGAATGAGCGCGATCCACTCAAAAACCTTTTGGGTGTGAATCCATACTCATAGCACAACCTAACCAAATTAGCCAAAACCAAAGATTGGCACCAATCACTACGAGTTTTAGCGAAACTCTGAAACAACGAAAGGAATAATTTAACCGAAAGCATTCAACCCAAATAGCAAACAACCAAACCAGTCCAAAGGTTTTAAACACAAGCTCAACATAAATACAACCACCTCTAGTGTTCCACTATGCTTTCTATTAAAATTTTTCAATATTCACTATTTATGCGTTGAGAAGCCCCAACAAGACTTAGCAAAAACCACATAACAAATTCTTTTTGTAATTACCTTTCCCAAAACTTATAAATAAGATTTATGATGCTTATCAAAAACACATCCAACCAATACTACCTCATCCTGATCCCCACAGACAAACACATCAAAAAACATCATATTCTCAATTTAAAACATAATACTTCAAC
This sequence comes from Rhipidocladum racemiflorum, assembly GCA_036346355.1. Lineage (NCBI taxonomy): Eukaryota > Viridiplantae > Streptophyta > Magnoliopsida > Poales > Poaceae > Rhipidocladum > Rhipidocladum racemiflorum. The sequence goes on along the minus strand of CM070589.1, from coordinate 41,611,584 downwards.
AAATACTTTATCATGGTCAACCTATCAATTTTACACCATCTATACGTCAACATCTTGACAATTGAAACTCATTTGGGGTATTATCTCCACAAGACAAAGTTCGTACATATGATTCTAATATATACATTCATTAAGGATAAATTCTACATCATGTTAACTATCCAAGGTTCACTCCATCACAACATGTTACAATTTCCTCCATTTAACCATGGTTTTCAGCAAGTAATCTAAACAATCACCACCACTACTAAGTCATCAATATCAATAAATGGGCATAATCATCAAACAACAACATTGCTTTTAGTTACCCTATACATAGGTTATAACACAATTGCCACTACACAACATATTCCAACTATTAAAATAAATTTAATAAGTTAGATCAGCACAATGTTCTTAAAACAACCACATGACCTACATTTTCCCAATTGAGATCGGTACTAGCATTATAGGAACACTTATGCACACTTCCAAATATACTAATGGTTTGCAACAACATAAATAGCAACTGTAATCAACTTCCAAGTTAAGGTCACAAGCCAGCATGATTGAATTTCGCTACTACACATTAAATTAGAACATCTTTACACAACCAGCAAAGTTTATTTAACAATATCAGTAATTTACCTCATCTTAATGTTTTAACTATGCATCAGGGTTTAAACTTTAAACATTAACAAGGATCATAAGCACTTTTAAAGAAAAGCGATAGATTCTAAACATATACATTAACACATTTAATCATTCTCGCTATAGAGTAATCTACAACACTAGAAGTTCATTTAATCTTAAGCTAAAGATAAATATTACATTTAACTAATTCAACTCACCAATTAACTTAGGAGTAAATCATTTCCATGAACCACATTGTTACATACTACATAAGATGCTAAACAACCATTTTCACCTTTTTGACAAATAGGATGCAATTCAACTTTTAAAGATAACCACAACTCAAGAACCAGAACGAACACCGATAGACAATTTCTCCTTTCCAGGCAAGGAAGAACAACAAAACTCCAACAGAAATGCAGGAGAGCTCAACTCTCAAATGCCCAACTTTGATAGCCCAAAACTCTTCAAGAAATCTCAAGATCTATACTTCCAAGAAGGAAGAAGGATGCACCAGGGAAAATCAAAGGCTCATTAAATCTTTTCCGACAAAAGATTCAAACTTAGCTCCACCGACTCAAGGCTTGCACAAGGGGAAACATCAACACTTTTTCTTAGATAGGGAGCACAACAATCACATAAGTTTCCTCCCCAAGACAGTCCACAATGACCAGCAAAACCGGGTGTCAAATCAAAAATTACGACCAAAAGACGCGCAACACAAAACTCTTCTTCTTCGTCTTCAACCAAGGAAGACAAAACCACGAACCGCCTACGGAACAATCCGCGTAAACCCAACACTTTTCATTTGATTTCAATCAACTAAAGCCAAGAAAAACAACCAAAATCGATCGTCAGAACGGTGAAGAACATACGAAGGAATCCACCACTAACTCTTCTTTTGACTCCAAACAACTACCCAAATTGCGACAGAAAAGGTAAGCACTCTTTCCCCACAAGGGTTAATAGTTCTTCGGTGATAGCTTTAATCGGCCATACCGTCAAACCACACCCTTACTAGGAACAAAAAGAGGTGACCGAAACCCTTCGGCACCACAACCCCACTTAATCACAATAACAAGCACAATCCAATCAATTCTCTCAATAACATAGCAACATACATTATCACATATAGCATTCAACATCAAGGCTTAAATATAACATTTAAGCGTAAAGCAATGATACCCATACCATTTCCTACTATGCATCCATGTGTGTCAAATTTTAGATTAGTTATTCCACTTTTGCAAGTTTTAATGTTGCTATCCTATGAAAAAAATTTAGTTAAAACCTAAGCCATAGGATATATCAACAATAATATCACAAGATATATCACAATGGGAAGCATCTAAACAACGATAACCGGTGACATAGCAGCAATTTAAGTCTAGCATATCAGATTTAGCCATACTATGATTTAAAACGAAGCATTGGATGTAAACAAACACACAAGTAAGGCATACTCCAAGTTCTCAACGCATTAACTTATAATCACAACTACGAATGGCAAAATTGTATATATCTTAATGAGTGAAACTTTGTGAAGATGTGCCACTAAGCCCCTTTCCCACATGTCCGTTTCATGGTACCTAAAAACAACATAAAACACAAGCGTGAGTTCATCACTCAGCAAGTATATCGCAATAGGTCATAAAGAATAAATCAGGGCCAACAACAATACATACCATACTTTAACATCATGATCAAATCATAATTTCATCCACAACATCATAGCCATGGCAAAGCACATTGTTCACAACTCATTTTCCTCATCATGTATGCAATGCAATGCGATGCACATGTCTCCTGGAAGCATATACCGGTATTGCTGAGTGCACACCCGTTGGCGTGCACCCTCTTCCCCCTTCCATCCCGTAGATGGAGGGTGCCTACGCATCGCTTCCACTCACCACGTGGGTGGAATCACGATGTATGTCTTACAACCTTGGCACTCCAGATTAGTCATAACTTTCTCACCGACCTCACCGGACTAGTTATGACGTTCTCACCGACAGGGCCAGCTTTCACGTCATGTATGCAACATATGCCATAAACGTAAACAACTTGCATCAAACTGAACTAAACATGGCATAGCATCATAATAGTCCATTTTCATCATAACATTGGCAAGCACTAATCATGGAAAGATCTCACAACATGTAAGCAATTTGCATCTAGTCACAATTAGCAACATACATTAAACTACCCATTACAATACACTTGCCTTAACCTCGGGTGACGGATTAGCGAGAGGTTGAGGGCACTCCCGAGGTCACACCACCTGCACAAACATACCACACACTCAAAACGTGCCCCCAAAACATTATGCAAAAGCTTGTCTACCCCGACTTCACAAACTACTCCCAAAACCTAAAAACAGAGAATCTGTCCCTCCCGGGCAGCAGACTTCAAACTATCATATCTTGAGTTCTAGGAATCCAAATCGATTAAATCAGTACATCATCGCGAATCTTAGGAAATTTTCTAGCTTTTTCTAAGTATTGGGAAAAGTTGATTCGGCATCGAAAATTGTTTAATCTACAAAACACTACGTTATGTCCCAATTACGTCACATATTTGAACACGGTCGGTAAAACGACCATAACTTTCAAACGGCTGGGCAGAATTGGACGTTCTTTATGTCCACTAAAAGGTACTGAAGTTACCTACAACTTTCTCAACAGGCGGCCGACCAAATTCCAAGTCTAAGGTCGCGAAAACTCAAACCCTAGGTCGACTGCACAATCTGCCCGAAGCAGAGAACGTGGCAAACTCTAGTTTTCATCTAATCTACCCAATCACAGCACTACCACTTGATCTAAAAGCATCCAAATACCCTCTAGCATAGCACCTAGACCAACCCCAAGGACTCCCCTAGCCATACCTTCACCCGACGAATGACGAAGCGACGAAAACTCCTCCCTGTCGCCCGATCTCCTTCCACGCGCCAATCCCGTTGGATCCTCTCTTCGCGGAGCTCCCCAACGGCGAGGACAACGGAGAGGAAGGGTGTGGCAGCAAGGGGTGGGGGTGGAACACGCCTGGGGCCGGCTAGATGTGGTGGGGAGGAAGGGGAAGGGTTGGCGCAATGGGGGAGGAGAGGGCAAGGGGTGGCGGTGGCTATGGGGGGAACGGGGCGCACCACACAAGGGGCTAGGGGGCTGGGGCGCATGGGGGTGGAAACCCTAAGGGGTGGCAGGTTTTTCCCCATCATGGGTCAAAGAAACCCCCCACCGACAGCCCATTTGCTTCCCCCACGGCCCTACTAGCTTCCACAGGGCCCAAACTCCCCCGAAAAGGCCCAAACTCACGGAAGAGGTCCAAAAACATAATACCAAAGTCATACCTAAATGCCGACATCGAGAATGACTCAAACCATCATTCCGTAGTGTCACATCAAGAGACGCGCCCCGAGGCCCAAGAGTTGGTCGAGGCCAACGTTCAGCCCCCGAGTGTGGAGGCCAAGCTGGGGGATGACCGCCACGAGCTGCAAGCCCTAGGGGAAGTTCATCCTCTGGGTGAGCAGGTCTCGGAGGTCGAGCGTCCTCCGGGGTTGATCGAGGAAGGAGCCGCCATTACCCTCCTGGGTACATTAGGTACCCAAGAGGAGCAAGACCCCTGCCCGGCGACGCGCCTGCTCGGATCGAGGATGACCCTGCTTGGGTCAATCCGTTCTTCTGAGACGGCGCGACCGACCGCCAGAAGCTCCAAGACAAGCTGGTCAGCCGCGCTCTTCTGGTGAGCTTTCTACTTCTGAGCCATACTTCGCCTTTTCTTCCGCGTCAAGACCCTTAAAGTGATTTGACCTTTTTTTCTTTGTCTGCAGTTTGCGGCCAAGCCAATGGAGGACATCGACGCCTCCACGGTCTCTACGGAGGAGTTCGCGCGGTACTACCGCGAGCAAGACGCCAAGATCGCCGACCTTGAACGTCGGGTCTCCAACGTGCACGCGGCCGACCAGAAAGAGTTGGAGCTGATGAAGGGCTCCGTTGCCGAGCTTCGGGATCAACTCTCCCAAAATGAAATGGCGAAGGCCACCATGGAGCTAAGGTGTGCCAACCTCGAGGAGGAGTTGGGGAAGCTTTGACAGGAAGTCCCCGACCTTCGCCGCGCCGCGCAAGAAGCTCGGGAGCGCGAGGAAGCTCAGCTCAAGGAGGTGCAGCGCCTCCGAGAGAGCGTCGCCGAAGGTCACGCTTTGCTGGGTTGCGTATTGGTATGTTTTGGATTCGAGGTCGAACCCTGTTGAAGGGGGGGAGAATGTGACACCACGAAGTGTCATATCTTATAAAATGTTAATGTTGAGTTCAAAAACTTTATAACATGTGAAAATGGACGTTAAAACTTTACGTTATGCCGTTTATAGCGTGTTTTTGGGCCGTTTTCGGGTGTTTGGGCCTCTCCGGGGGACTTTGGGCCTTGGGGGTTGAGTTGGGCCTCCGGTGGAAGGGTTTGGGCCCAAGGGGGGGACTTTTGGGCAGCCAAATCTGGCCCCCACTCCTTGGTGCGCCCCAAACTCCCTCTCCCAACCCTAGCCGCCACCCCCTAGCCCTCCCATGCGCCTCCACCCTTCCCCTTCCTCTCCATCTTCCCCCATGGCGCCACCACCCCTCTCCTCCCCTCTCCACCTCCCTTGCTGCCCCTAGGGGAGTTCTCCACCTCAACACCTTGAAGATCCGTCCATTGGAGCGCTCCACGACGAGGAGATCCGGTGGATTTGGAGCGAAGAAGGAGATCCCGCGAACCGGGAGGAGATCCGTTGGGTTTTCGTGCGTTGGGTGAAGGTATGGCCATGGGAATCCTTGGGGTTTGTCTAGGTACTGTTCTAAGGGTTATTATCAAGTTTTTAGATCAATTGGTGGTGCTGGAATTGAGTAGAATGGATTAGAACTAGATGTTGCCACGTTCTCTATTTCAGGCAGCATGAGCAGTCGACCTAGGGTTTGGGTTTTCGCTAATTTATAGTCGGAATTTGGTCATACGGATGTTGAATAAGTTGTAGGTAATTTCAATATCTTTCCGTGTGTATAAAGAACGTCCAATTCCGCCCAGACGTTTGAAAGTTATGGCTGTTTTACCGAGCGTGTTAAAATATGTGACGTGATTGGAACAGATCACGGTATTTTGTAGATTAAACAACTTTAGAGTCCGAATCAGTTTTTCCATATACTTATAATAAGTTGGGAAATTTCCTAAGCTACGCGAGGATGTACTCGTTTAATTGATTCGGAGTTTTAGAACCCGAGTTATGCCTTTTGGATGGCTGCTGTCCCAACGGGACAGAACCTCTGTTTTTGGGTTTTGCGAGTAGATGGTGATGTCGGGGTAGAAGAGGGTTTGCGTACTGTTTTTTGGACATGATTGTGAGTGTGCGGTCCCTATGTGCAGGTGGTGCGACCCCGGGAGTGCCTTCTACTTCTCGCCATTCCGTCGCCCGTGGTGGAGGCAAGTGTATTGGAATGGGTAGCGGGATTTAGTTTGTTTGATTGATTGAGATTGAAATTTGAATATATGATATGTTCACATGCCATGCTTTAATGTTTGCCATTGATATGATGAATATGTTTATTATGTGATGATGCCATGTGTTAATGTACAAGTTATCCATGATGATGCCATGTGTTAATGTACAAGTTATTCATGATGTTGGCATATTTGCATACGTGGCATGATACATGGCCCGGGCGGTGAGAAAGTCATAACTAGTCCGGGGAAGGTCGGTGAGAAACTTATGACTATTCCGGAGAGCCAATGAGTAAGTCCTACATCGTGATTCCATCCACCGCGGTGTGGGGAAGCGAGAAGTAGGCACCCTCCATCTTCGAGATGGAAGAGGGGAGAGGGTGCACACCGACGGGTGTGTACTCAATCATACCGGTATGAGTTTCCAAGGAGACATGAGCATCGCATCACATTGCATACATAATGATGATGAAAATGATATGTGATCATGAATGAGATGATAGACATGATGTGAGTTGTTGTAGACATGAAATTGTTTCTTTTGTACCATTGCGATATACTTGCTGAGTGATGAACTCACGCTTGTGTTTATGTTGTTTTTTTTAGGTACCATGACACCGGCATGTGGGAAAGGGCATTAGCTACACATCTTCACGTAGTTCCAGTCACATTTACCAAATTTTGAGTCATGATCTTAATAATAGTGCCATGAATGTTGGTGTATGGATTAAATTGTGTGGTCGGGTCCCGTATTTTCTTCGTTATAGTTTATGGAGTGGTTGAACTTGATAATATTGCCTTATGTTGTTGCCAATCCATTTACATTGCTTCTTTGGACATCTTATGATATTATGTTACTTGCTTGTTATTGCTATTGTCTCAAATCATGTTAAAACAAAGGAGATGCTGCCAAAATTTTCGGTTTTAGCATTTGCTCCTTTGCTGTAATTTGCCTTTATTAGTGATATTTAGGTGTTGTTTAGCCTATGTTTGGTAGCATTCTGGCATACTAGATGCCGGGGTGTTACAGTTGGTATCAGAGCAGGCTGTAGGTCCTTGGAATGTGTATTTTTAGTGTCATACCGTAGGTTATAACTAAAATGTGATGTGGGATAACTTAGAAACATGGCTTAGGTTCTAACTAAAATTTTTTCATAGGATAGCAACATTAAAACTTGCAAAAAAAATGGTATAACTAATCTAAAATTTGACACACATGGATGTACAGTAGGAAAGGGTATGGGTATCGTTCTTTTACGCTTAAATGTTGTATTTAAGCTTTGATGTTGAATGCTTCATTTGATAATCCATGTTGCTATGTCTATGAGATAAATGATTGAATTGTGCTTGTTGTGGTGATAAAGTGGGGTTGTGGTGCCGAAGGGTTTCGATCACCACTTTTGTTAATAGTAAGGGTGTGGTTTGACGGTATGGCCGATTAAAACCATCACCGAAGAACTATTAACCCCTTGTGGGGAAATAGTGCTTACCTTTTCTATCATAGATCGGGTAGTTGGCTGGAGACAAATAGAAGAGTTGATGGTGGTTTCCTTCGGATGCTTTTCACCATTCTGACGGTCAGTTTTGGTTGGTCTTCTTGGTTTTTAGTCAATTGAAATCAAAAGAAAAGTGTTTGGTCTTGGATTTTCGCGGATTGTTCCGTATGCGGTATGTGGTTTTGTCTTCCTTGGTTGAAGACGAAGAAGAAGAGTCTAGTGTTGCACTTCTTTTGGTCGCTTTTCCAGCTTTGATGCTTAGTTTGTTGATTGCTTTATGTGGAGAAGCATTCAATTTATTCCTGTGTTTGTCTTTCTCCGAGGTCAAAAGAGTTATTGCGGCGTTATGCCAGACTTGGTTGTCAGGGTTGAAGTTCTGTGGCTTTGTAGGAGTAAATGGTGTTTGATTTCGTCATTTTACTGGTTTAAGAAATTATCTTTGAAAGCCCTTCTCGTTTCGTGAAAGTTTGGGGTTTGGTGTTAAGGTTTTATTTGAAATGGATTGCTTGATCGCTTGGTTCCCTTTTAAGAAAATTGTTTTTCAACCATTTTCCTCTATGGGAGTCTTTGAGATTGAAAAGTGTTTTGGAGAATTTCCTCTTGCATGATCAAGTTTGGGTTTGTCTCATTGCAACTTTGAGAGTCAAGCTTCTTTGTGAGTTTTGGTTGAGTATTAAAAGAAAAAAAATGCTGCAAATAAAGTAAGTATTCGTTTGACTGAAATTACTTGTCAAAAGTGAAAATTGTTGTTTAGCATGTTATGTAGTATGTACCAATGTGGTTTATGGAATGACGTATTGTTAAGTTAATTTGCGAGTTGAAACAATTAAATGTAATTGTTACCTTTAGCTTAAGATTAGGTGAACCTCTAGTGATGTAGAGTACCCCATAGTGGGAATGATTAAATGGGTTAATGTACATGCTTATAATCTGTTGCCATGCTTTAAAAGTGCTTATGATCCTTGTTAATGTTAAAAGTTTAAACCTTGATGCATAGTTAGAACATTAAGATGATGTAAATTAGTGATACTGTTAAAGAAACCTTGCCGATTGTTTAAAGATGTTCTAATCTAACGGGTTAATAGAGAAATTTAATCATGTTGACTAGTGGCTTTAATTTGGAAGTTGATTAGAGTTGCTATTTATGTTGTTGCAACCTACTAGTATATTTGGAAGTATGCAGTTGTGTCTCTACAATGCTGGTATTGATATCAATTGAGAAGACATAAGACTTATTGTTAATGATTTTGTTAAGGGCAGTGTTAATGCTAGTATTCAATCTATTCTCAATAGTTGGAGTATGTTGTGTGGTGGTAATTTTGTTATAACCTATGTATAGGGTAGCTAAACATAATGTTGTTGGTTGATGATTATGCCATTTGTTGATATTGATCTCTTAGTAGTGGTGGTAATTGCTTAGATTAATGGTTGAAAATCCTTGTTAAAAATGGAAGTTACTGTAACATGTTGTGATGGAGTGGACCATTGATAATTAATAAGATGTAGAATTTTATCCATAATGAATGTATGTCTTAGAATCATAGTTACGAGCTTTGCCTTGTGGAGATAATATTTACTTGTTGAAGTCATTTATTGATTGAACAGGTTCTAATTGTCAAGATGTTGACTTATGGATGGTATAAAATTGATAGGTTGATCATGCTAAAGTATTTGTTGAAGTATTATGTTTTAGAATGAGAATAAGATGTTGTATGATGTGTTTGTCTTTGGGGAACAGGATGAAGTAGTATTGGTTGGATGTTTTTTTTTTTTTGATAAGCATCGTAAACTTTATTTATAAGTGCTGGGAATGGTAACTAGAGAAAGAAATTGTTATGAAAATTTTGATAAATCCGGTTGGACTTCCTCAATGAGTAAGTAGTGAATTTTGAAGTCTTTAATGGAAAGCGTAGTGGAACACTAGAGATGATTGTATTTATGCTAAGCTGGTGTTTAAAACCTTCTGGACTGGTTTGGTTGTTTGCTATCTTGGTTGAATGATTTTGGTTAAAGTATTCCTTATCTTTGTGTTTGTAGTTTCCCTGAAACTCGTAGAAATTGGTGTCTATTTTTGGATTTGGCTAATTTGTTCAGTTTATGCTATGAGTATGGTTTTACACCCAAAAGTCTTTGAGCAGATCGCGCTCCTTCGTGTTCGCGCTGCATCATATTTGGAGTAAATTTTAAAGGAAGCAGAAGGTCTTAGTGGGTTGTGTTGGCGATTCTTGAGATTCAATTTGTAACTCCATTTGGCTAGAGTTGGAGTTATTTGAAAATGTGTGCGGTGTTTGAAAATGCTTCACAAGGTGGATTTTATGAACGGTTCATAAGTGATTTTGTTAGTAAAGTGTTCCCTTTTGAAATGAATTTCTCTTTCTCTTTGAAAAAAAAATTGCAGTGGTTGTGTGTGCAGACGTTTGACTTTGGAGTTGATGTTCTGTTCCAAAATGTTGACTTTCGGTTTTAGCATTTGCGCCTTTGCTATAATTTGTCTTTATTAGTGGTATTTAGGTGTTGTTTAGCCTATGTTTGGTAGCATTCGGGCATACTATATGGTCAAAAACGGCCATGAAAGTGGGATGGTTTGTAGCATATACGCTGGCTGATGGACCTTGCGGGTATGAAACTGGCATGCTCAACAAGTTGTCACGATCGACCGTGCGTCCGCCAAGGTCGTTGGCCAATAATAACCCAATCGGAATGCCTTGCTCATAAGCGTTCTGAACGACGAATGAGCTCCACACATCCCTTCATGGATATCCCGAAGAAGGTACTGGCCCTCTTCTTGGGAGACACACTTGGAGAGTACTCCTAGTGCGCCCTTGCGGTATAGGTCGCCTTCAATCAGTCTGTACTGAGAAGACCGCCTTGTAAGCCGGGAACACTCGGCTTCTTCCTCGAGCAATGTCCCGTGCGCGAGGTATTGGACGAATGGTGTCATCCAACTCACGCTTTGCTCGAGGAGAGAGACTGTACCGCCTGTCTCTGGTGCCTCCTCTACAGAGGGAATGGAGGGCTTGTACAGGTGCTCAATGAGCACCCCTGCCGGAGTGGTAATTTGGGAGGAACCGACCTTTGATAATTGATCAGCCAGGGCATTATCCTTCCTGGGGATGTAAAGTACCTCGAAATTCTTGAAGTACTTCTCCATCTTCCTTACTTCGACTAGGTAAAGCGCCATCGAGGTATCGGAACACTGATACTCCTTGTTGACCTGGTTCACGACAAACTACGAATGACCCATCACAGTAAGCCATTGGACTCCAAGCGATTTGCACGCTCGCAGTCCGGCCAAGAGGCCTTAATACTCTGTCGCGTTGTTGGTCGCGGCAAAGTGCAATCGGAGGGCGTACTGGAGTTGTTCTCCATCTGGGGAGACGAACACGACACAAGCCCCTGAGCGTTCGTACGCTCGGGACCCGTCAAAATACATAGTCCAATGATTTTCGCTAGTCCTTGCGGGCTCACTTGTTGACTAAGGTGGAGCCGACCATTCTGCCACGAAGTCTGCCAGGATCTGGGACTTGATGGCCGTGCGAGCTGAAAATGTTATTTCGAACTCGGCAAGCTCCATGGCCAACTTTGCTATACGACCGCTTGCGTCTTGATTTCTCAGGATCTCCCTGAGTGGAAAACCAGTCGAGACCACGATTTTGTGGGCTTGGAAGTAATGGCGCAGCTTTCTAGATGCCACTAGTAGTGAGTACAGGAGTTTCTGGACCTCGAGGTAACGCTCCTTTGGTCCATGCAGCACCTCACTAACATAGTAGATAGGTTGTTGGGCCCCATCCCTCTCAACTGCTAAGACCGCGCTTACAGCTTGCGGAGTTGCCGCTAGATATAATAGCAAGTTCTCTTCTTTCTTGGGAGTGACTAGGATAGGTGGCTTGGACAGGTACTACTTTAGTTCCTCGAAGGAACGATTAGGTTCCTACGTCCAAGAAAAACCATCGTGTTTGCGTAGGGCCTTGAAGAAAGGTAATCCTCACTCACCCAGCCGAGAAATAAAACGGCTTAAAGCGGCCATCCGACCGGTCAAGGCCTGTACCTCCTTCACGCATGTGGGTGGTCTCATATTTTCAATGGCTTCAATTTTCTCTGGATTCGCCCCAATGCCCTGCGGACCGACCATGTAGCCTAGCACCTTGCCGGCTTTTACACCAAAAACGCATTTCTTCGGGTTCAACTTTATTCGATGCTTATTAAGATTACAAAATGTCTCCTCTAGGTCGGCGACATGACTTGGAGCGAGCTTGCTCTTGACGACTATGTTGTCTACATAAACCTCCAAGTTACGACCTATTTGATCCGCAAAGGTTTTCTGCATGAGGCGTTGAAAAGTTGCTCCAGCATTTCTCAGACCGAAGGACATGGTCGTGTAGCAGAATGTCCCAAATGGGGTGATAAAGGAGGTTTTCCCCTCGTCTTCACGGGATATGCTAATCTGATGATACCCCGAATAAGCGTCTAGGAAGCTCATAACTTGTGACTCCGCCGTTGCATCGACCAACTGGTCTATGCGAGGTAGCGGGTAGTTGTCTTTTGGGCATGGAGCGTTTAAGCCCGTGTGGTCAACACACATGCGCCACTTGCCTCCTTTCTTCTTGACTATGACTGGGTTAGCCAGCCATTCCGATTGCTCGATCTCTCTGATGAAGCCGGCTTTAAGGAGTTTATCCAGTTCCTCCTGAATAATCACCTGTTTTTTCGAGGAAAACCGTCTGAGTTTTTGCCGCACTAGTTTTTTGTCAGGCTGAACTGCTAGCCTGTGCTCAATCACCTTCCTTGGTACTCCGGGCATGTCGGATGGTTCCCAGGCGAACGCATCCGGATTTGCTCGGAGGAAGGTGATGAGCTCGAGTTCCTATTTGGGATCTAAAGAGGATCCCAAATGCACGACCTTGGCGGGTTCCGACTCGCTAAGTGCAACAGACTTGGTCTCTCCTCCGAGCTGGAGGGCAACTTTATGCCGGGAGTGCTTCGGCTCTTGGTCGGAGCCGCGTGTAGGCATTTGACCAACCATGTCCAACGCCCTCTTGTCGCATCTTAATGTGGACTTGTGGCTCCCCCTCACGGTTATGACCCCATTGGGTCCAGGAACCTTTAAGCATTGGTACGCGTGGTGCGTGGCGGCCATGAACTTGGCCAAGGCTAGCCTGCCAAGAATGGTGTTGTAAGCCGACTCGAAGTCGACCACCTCAAAGGTGATCAACTCTGTACGGGAGTTGCTCGAACCGCCGAAGGTGACGGGCAAAACGACCTGGCCCAAAGGCTTGATCGAGGTGCCTGGGACTATTCCAAAGAAGGGAACCGCTATTCTTTTGATCTTGGAGCGAGGGATCTGCATCTCATCCAAAACCTTGACGGAAATTAAATCCAAGGAGCTTCCGGAATCTATAAGGACCCGGCCAACGACAATGTTACTGATGGTCGGGCTCACGACCATCGGAAGCTTCTGTGGTTTTGTCATTCCAAGGGGACAATCTTCCTTGGAGAACGTAAGAGATAGCTCGGACCACTTGAGCTCTTGTACGGAAGGCTTTCCCTGGGTAACATGGTGTACCTCCCGTGCAGCGTCCTTCAAATCTCACCGAGATTTGTAGGCAGAGGAGCCCCCGAAGATAACCGCGATGTGGTTTTGGGGTTCCTGATATTCCATGTCCTCCACGTTGTCCTCGATGGGTTGTTTACCTTTGCTATTTTCGCACTGCTCTGGGCAATTCCGTAAATCATGCCCGTACGCCTGATGAAGTGGACAGTAGAGGCTGCCCCGTTGCTCTGTTTGGTTGCCTCAATCGCGGGGCCGACTCTGTTGTCCTCTCCCCCGAGCATTAAACCGCCGGCGCTGTGGCTGGGATGGTCGGGGATGTTGCTGCTCTACCGCAGCGACTATTCCCGGCGAGGGTTTTTTCTTCTTCTTCTTGATCTTCTTGTCCACAGAGTTCGAGCCTTTTTTTGCTGGCAGAGGTCTCCGATCCGGGCTGAGGTGGTAGTTTTCCTTCGTCCAACATTTTCTTCCACTTGACGGCCTCATCGGCATTAGCATACCTGACGGCCATGCGGAAGAGCTCGTTGGCCGTTAGGTCTGGATGGATTTCCAGGTCCTACGTGAAACGGACGTCTCGCACCCCGAACTTGAAATCCCGGATGATGGCCTCATCTGATATGTTCGAGATCGAATTTTGGACTTGGATGAACCTCTGGACAAACTGTCGCAAGGTCTCACCCTCCGTCTGAATCAGGCGCTCGAGGTCACACTCCCTTCCCAAGCGAGTGTAGCTGAGCTGACCCCAAGATCGTATAGATCCTTCTTTTTGGTTGAAGAGACAAGTGAGAGCGGCACCATCCAGGACCATTGGGAGATAGTTTGCCATCACCCCCTCATCGCCCACGGCAGCCAGGATGGCAGTCGTATAGATCGAGAGAAATTCGTTTGGGTTCTGGGTCCCGTTGAATCTCTCAATGTGCCCAGGCTTGAATTTGCTCGGCCACGTGACATTCCGAAGAGAGCTCGTGAAGTCCTGGCAACCAAAGCTCGAGGTCTCACGGTGGTGTCCTCGACCATAATGGTCATTGCGAGCGTCCCTCATCCATCTCCCCACGCGTGGGCCAAGCCGAGAGAAGACTTCGCGAGGACGGTGTGCTGACGACCGCTCGGTTGTGGAGCGTTAGGAATGCTCGTAACCCGGGTGGGTGTAAGCATGTCGCTCTGAGGTTGCTCGGGAGTCGCTCCGAGGCTTCTCGCGGACCAGATTGGCAGTCTGGGGCATCCTCCGTGCATGGCTTCGAGATTCATCTCTGTGTGAGCAGACGGGTGTATGCCCTCGACGGTCCCGGGAAACACTCCGGGCATTCTGGTCGCGAGGAGGATCCGGGGCCTTTAGGTTGGCGGCAAGCTTCTCCAGGTCCTCGGCTACGACCATGCTTATGGCCTCTAAGTCCAGTTGATTGGGGAAGCTGCGAAGGTCGCGCAAGACCGCCGCCAAAGCCTGCAACCGTTCTCGGTTTTGGTGAAAGGGCGACGGAGAGCTCGGACGGCATTCTGGGACATGGTCGGGGGTACGACGCTCGCGAGAGTTCCCCCGGGAGGAATTCCTTTCACTAGAAACCTGCCTCTCTCTTGCTTGGCGGCGTATGCTCGCCAGGGTCTTACCCAAAGACGCCTCCAGGTGGTGCCTGGCCGCTTCATAGCGATCCCGCTTAGCAGCCCCCGAGGATTGCACCTCGGGCTCGATACGGCTCCCAGCCATATTGACATGGCGAGAACGAGACGAGCGTGACGGGGACATCATCGTGCCTCCTTGGGATGTTGTCTCGTGGTCAAACTCGAGATGGTCTGGTATATCCAAACCATCATAGAGTCCATCATAGTTATCCTCGTCGTCACCGAGGGCAATGCACGGGGAACGGGGAACTCGTCCTCGCTCTCCAGATTCTGGGGAAAAGTTCACGGACTCGGTGAGGCCTGCAGGATCGGTCACACCAGCTACACCGTCACCGGCGTAGTACATGTCATCATCATCAACGTCGTTGAAGGCACAAAGACTCCTGGTATCTCCCGAATTCGACATCCTCGAGGATCCCAATTCGTACGGGAATCACACTGTCGTATCCCCACGAACGGCGCCAGCTGTCGACGATTGGAGAATAGGCTCCCGCCGAGCTTACTTGTTGAATGAGGGATCAACAGGGGCCCCCTCGTACGAGCGGGGGGAACGTCCGAGCAATGCCGAGACGGGAAGAACGCGCTGTGTTTATCCTGGTTCGGGCCTCTCACTGCCGAGATAACAGCACTACTCCAGTGTATTGTGTTTACGATTGGTCAAAGACCGGTGTCCCCCTTACAGGTGTTTTCGGGGAGGATTAAATACAGAACCTCACGCTGTACATAAGGTAACTACCCCATAGATTTACGCCATGCTTCCATAACCGTGGCGCGCACGATCCGGGGCCCTTGATCTGCGCAGATAATTTGAATTTCCGGTGCACCCGCCATTGATTTCCGGCGGATTGATTGCCATCTTCCTTTCTAGTGGCATGACCGGGTCCCCCGACCATCCACCCAGGTAACGGCGTGGCCTTCACGAGCATGGTTGCTTCGTGATCGTCCGGTATGGTCGTAGGCGAATGGGCAGGCACGCATGCTAAGGAGTTATGTTGCCCGGATGGTCTCCCGAGCATCTTATGCTGGTGCTGTATGGTCGGTAGCTTCAGGATCTTCAGGGGGTACAACGGTCTTTTATCAGATAGTTAATCCCCGACAGCTTTTGTGTGTGGGAGCGGAAGATGGATCTAGAAGTTGGTACCGTGTCCTTCTGGAGAGTGGCTTTGGTTAAAGGGATCGGGCACTTTAGTGCCAAGGAATGCATGGAATGAGGAGTGTGAGACCATTTTATTTCGTGGTCTGTTTGGGATTTTGTCCTATCGTTTGGGTCATGCCGAGGCCTTGTATGAGTACTTTGTGTTTCAATGTTGAGTAAAGTTCTTGCAAGTTTTGATTGTGAGTTATCATTAGAGCCGTTAGTCATTGAGCCTCAGAACCTCACGTTTGAGTCCCGTCCTGTGAAAATTCTGGGGAATTCGAAGCGAGTGTTAAAGAACAGGACGCTCAAGTTTGTTAAAGTCCTGTGGTCGCATCAAACTGAGAGGGAAGCGACTTGGGAGCTGGAGTCTCGCATGCGCGAGAAGTACCCCGAGCTTTTCACCTCAGGTATGAGATGTGAAGCTAGCTGTCTTTTGTTTTGCCTAGTTGCGTAGTGGCGTGTCTTGGATTCGAGGGCGAATCCTGTTGAAGGGGGGAGAATGTGACACTACGGAATGTCAAGACATTATAAAATATGAAATTGGAGATTTAAAACTTTACGGTATGAGGTTACATCGTGTTTTCTGGCCGTTTTCGGGAATTTGGGCCTTCCCGGGGCGATATGGGCCTTGGGGGGACCCCACATGGGCCGAAGGTGGAGTTTACCGGCCCATGTGGGGGAGGAGGGCAGAAAACCCCCCCTCCTTGCG
Source organism: Rhipidocladum racemiflorum (assembly GCA_036346355.1). NCBI lineage: Eukaryota > Viridiplantae > Streptophyta > Magnoliopsida > Poales > Poaceae > Rhipidocladum > Rhipidocladum racemiflorum. Next base: position 41,595,004 of record CM070589.1, on the reverse strand, counting down.
CCTGCACCCCCCCATTGTGGTGCGCCCCCACCTCCTAAGCCCTAGCCGCCGGCCTTCCACCCCCGTCTCCACTTGGCGCCCCCTCTTTCCCCTTCCTCCCCACCACCTCTAACCGGCCCTAGGCGAGCTCCACCCCCACCCCCTTGCTGCCACGCTCTTCCACGCCATTGCCCTCGCCTTTGGGGAGCTCCACAACGAGGGGATCCGGTAGGATTGGCGCGTGGAGGAGGATCGGGCGATCAGGAGGCGTGTTCGTGGGTTCTTCGTTCGTCGTGCTAAGGTATGGTGATGGGAAACCTTTGGGGTGGATTAGGTGCTGTGTTAATGGAGGATTTCATGCTTTTAGATGGAAAAGTGGTGCTGCAACTAGATAGAATTGGTGAAAACTAGAGATTGCATAGTGTTCTGCTTCGGGCAGATTGGGAACGCGACCTAGGGTTTGAGTTTTCGCAATTTTAGATTCAGAATTTGGTCGGCCGCCTGTTGAGAAAGTTGTAGATAACTTCAATAACTTTAATTGGACACCAAGAATGTCCAATTCCGCCCAGCCGTTTGAAAGTTATGGTCGTTTTACCGAACGTGTTCAAAACTATGATGTGATTGGGACAGATCGTGTTGATCTGTAGATTAAGCAATTTTAGAAGCCGAATCAGCTTTTCCCAAAACTTAGAAAAAGCTGGAAATTTTCCTAAGCTTCACGATGATGTACTCGTTTACTCAATTTTGAGACCTAGAACTCAAGTTATGCTAGTTTGAAGCCTGCTGTCCCGGGGGACAGATTCTATGTTTTTCGGCTTTGGGAGTAGTTTGCGAAGTCGGGGTAGATGAGCGATTATGTACTGTTTTGTGGGCACGGTTTGAGTGTGTGGTATCTATGTGCAGGTGGTGTGACCCCGGGAGTGCCCTTATCCTCTCGCCAATCCGTCGCCCGCGGTTAAGGCAAGTGTATTGGAATGGGTAGCGTGTTGTATGTTGCTAGTCTTGATTAGATGTAAATTGTTTTCATGATATGCTATCTTGCCAAGATTAGTGTTTGCCCATGATATGATGAAAATGGTATGATATGATGCGATGATTGATTCTTGCATGTGACCGGATGAAAATGATTAGTTTAGTTTATGTGCAAGTTGTTTATGTTTATGTCATATGTGCATTCATAATGGAAGAAGCGTCCCCTGCTGATGCGGGCCTCTGTGTTCACACATACTGAACACGAAAGACCTACCTCGTAGTCCCATCCATGGTTGTGCATGGGAGCGAGTCAGTAAGAGTAGGCACCCTCCATCTATGGGATGGAAGCGGAAAGGGGGTGCACGCCGACGGGTGTGCACTCGGCAATACCAGAATGTGCTTGAAAGAGATATGTGCATTGCATTGCATGAATGAAGTGGTTTATGAAATGATTATGATGTTCTATGAGATGCATATGAAGATGTTATTTCAGATGTCTATGATGATGTTATATGAGAGCATAAATGAAGTTCATGTGTTGATTCTCAGGATATGAGAATGGCATTAAGTATGTATGTGAATTGTTATTGTTTTTTTTGTACCATTGCAATACACTTCGCTGAGTGATGAACTCACGCTTGTGTTTTTATGATGTTTTTAGGTACCATGAAACCAGCTTGCGGGAAAGGGAGCTAGTCACACGTCATCACTTAGCATCACACATTTAAACAATGACATGTTCCTTCCTTTAATTGTGATGGTTAATTCATTGAACTATATTGTGGTTTTGATGCTTCGTTGGTCGTCATGAGTAAATGATTAGTCCATATTTGACATGTGACAGATTGGCTTATATCCTTAGTTGTATGGTGGCTGAAATTCCTAATTGTCATGTTATTGCTATCGTTCATTATGCTATCTTGATATGTTAATATTGCTGTTGCTTCAATTCATGGAAAAGCAAAGGAGATGCTGCCGAAATTTTCAGTTTTAGCATTTACTCATTTGCTGTAATTTATCTTTATTTATGGTATTTAGATGCTTCTTCTATCATGTTTGGTGACATTCAGGGCATACTAGATGCCGGGGTGTTACAAACAAGTTCATGTGGCAGCCCCTTATAAGCATACACAAAAGGGTTTATTACTTTTGCTACTCCAGCCTAGCAATGTGCAAAGCTAGTTTCAAATAATTTAATAAGTTAAGACTATTCCAGTCCAGTACTTGTGGATGTACGGTTATACTTCGATAATGCAACACTACGTTCGGTCCTTAGGGAGACATGGGCGATACTCCCCCTATCTACGTACACATTAAAACATGTATATCCGGCTATTACCAATAATCACCCACGTCAAAACAATAGTTTTATTTTCATTTTTATCAAACTACCAGTATCCTTTACTGTTCAAATAAACCATAAAAGATTTCATAAAGAACAGTGTGTTGGTATAAATGTCGTTGACATTTTTCTAAACATTACTAAGCAAATGCAATTAGTAAACGTTATTCCAATTTGACATATGAATCTACCCATTCCTAGGGTTATCATGGAGCACATGTCAACAATATTCAGGAAATCCTCCAGTATGGGTTATAGCTACCAGATAACAGAAAATAGAGATTTACCAAAATATGAGCATGCAGGAAGATTCTTAATCACATTTTAGTTGATTATGAAATATGGGTTCAAAATGCTCAAAGGGGGTGCTTGCCTTGCTATTTGTTGTCTTTAGCGACGAGTCGAAGATGTAATCTTGAGATTGTTGATGACGAAGTCCGAGACGTCAGATTCTACACTTCGTATAATGGAAAAGATAGCAAATAGCAAATAACATTTTCAATAAGGGCAAAAGGAAATCAGATGGAAAAATCAAATAAAAATCATTACATAAAACAAGTCATGGTTAAACTTAAGCATATGCATCGGTACTATGGAGCTTAGGGTTTATCTCTCGCAGGGTTAGGTTTTAATAGGATTCAGATGCAAAGCAAGTTATAATAGAAGTGCTTATTAAGACAATCATGCCTCAGGGAATATCCTAAGGATGATCTTATAGGTATTAGTGTCTGTTGTTAATGTCCTACCTGTCGAACGGAGCATATGTCAGTTAAGGGCTAAATGTATAATGTGCATATGGTTTAATATATATATATATATATATATAAGAACAAAATAGGCTAGTGTTAAACCTAATCATCATTGTAGCATCGAATGACTGTGTTTTATGGATTTCATATAAGGCGAGTTGAACAAGTATGTTTACCCACATATTATAATTATATTCTAAGTGTATAGATTAGGAGGTTAGGATTATTTGCTTAACTTAGTCTAACTTTAAATAATCAGATAAAATTCTTGCATATTCAGAATACTCAATTCCCTAGAAATATATATTATTATTTTTTCTATTATCCTTTTTATTTTCTTCTTCCCTACCCTTTTCCTTTTTCTTTATTTCTTTCTTTTCTTGCTTTCTTCCCCCAGCCGACTGGGCAACCTTATCCTTTCACTCGGTTGGTTGTTCTTTCTCTCTTCACTTCTCCATTTCTTCATTCCTTCTTCTGGCTCCCCTTAAATGCGACACCTTCACCACGGGCTACCGCGTTGCCGAGCTCCAGCTTCGCCGGCTCCTCTCCGGCTAACCTCGTCCATCCCTTCACCCGCTGCTTGCGAGCGCACGGCTCTTCCTTCTGTACGGCCGGAGGGCTCGCGCTGGTACTGGGCCGACGCCCTCGCTACACAAAAGCCGTCGCCTGGGGCGATTGGGCATTCTGGCTTGTTCACCTCTACTGGTATCTCTAGCCGATCCAACTTCTCTCTCTCTGTGCTTCCCTGGCTCAGCTAGGGTTAGGTAATCCCTAATTTACCCTCTTCTCTCCCCTTTCTTTTTCCTGGATGATGGCTCCCTTAGCATGAGACTACTGGTAGCAGCATGATGCTTGCGATCTACGATTTGTACTAGATAAATTTATACTGTGATCATACTTCTCTGATCTGTGATGTTGAATAGATTGATAGGCAACATCTGTACTGAACTTATTATAAGATGGATGGGTTTAGCACATATTGAACTGATACTATGCTCTAATGTCCCTAAGGCTTGATTGTGGTATGATGGTACTGACTTTGATTAGCTCGCATAGTAAAGGATGAAATTGATGCTATGCTAGGCTTTGATTTGTTTAAATGTTCAGTTAGGGCGTGATGATCATGATTTTGGTACTGATTGGGGTTACATGGTATATGATGATCTCGCTGCCATGCTCTGTGAATATTTTCAGGGCCAAAAAATCATGGATAAATTGGCTTAGTAAATGATGAAAGAATTTATACCAAGCAACACTTGTTGTGTCTTTGAATGCTTAGAAATAGCATGATGGCAATGGCTTTATAATGTTTTCTTTACATGGTAAATGATGAGCTGATGCCATGTCCTAGGGGTGAACTATGGTTCTTTGGCCCATGATGATTCATGCATCTTAAATTTTACGGGTTGGATGGCGTCATAGCGATATCCTTGATTTGTAATACACCGGGGGAGTATTTGTAATTCAAGGGGACATATGACGCAACCGTCGTAGTTTTGTTATGCATTTAGACTGAGGCCACTACTTCTAGTCTTCTTCAATTAAATCTCTTACTACCTATTTTCATTCCGATTGGGTATGATAAGACGATTCTATTGGAATTGAATTTGTGGAATCTTACTTGTGTGCAAAAAGGGTAAGATTAGATGTCTGTGCAGCTTGAGGCTTGATCTTCCTTCATCCTGTTCTTGGGATTTGGTCTTCCTGGCTTACTCCTTCTTGCTGGTTCGGTGGTAGCCTTTCTGGAGGTTTACTTTCCAGGGGTTTGCTTAGGTTATAAAGGAGTTGTGATGGTTATAAAAGGGGTGGCTTTTATAGCCTCAAAATGGTCATGCAACAGGGTATGAAAATGGAGGCTGGTCTTGCGGCTGGACTGATCTTTAATAAATGCATCCTCCTTATCTTGTTAGTGCATGGTTTCACTCTTAGTCTTAATCTTGTCTCAATGGCTTGGCCAGCTGGCTATTGTTCCTTGGGCGATGGTGTTGGGCTGGACGTGGTTGGTTCTGGGGCTTTCATTTGTGTTGTTCTGGAGTTCTCAGTCGGCATGGAAAGCCTGGAGGCTTGCGTGGGTCTTTGAGGCTGTCCTAGAGGTTTCGGCTGAGAGATTGCATGCTTATGCGGCTTGATCTTAGCCTTGTGATTTTGCTTGGATAAGACTATGTCTTTGCGACTGGAATGATTGCACATATTAATTAGCTTTGTCAGTGCATTGGTATTGGCCTTGGTCTTAGCTTTAGTCTTTGGCTCAGGCTTGGTGTACCATACTTTGGTCTCAAGTGTTCTGGTGATTTCGGTTGGACATTTGCCTTGGAGGGTTCGGTTGATAAAATGGCTGGGTTGCATTACTTTGATGGTTTGAGTGGCCGACTGGCTTTGCTCTAGCGACTCCCAGTTGGCTCTGGAACGGTGTGAGCTGTCTTATGGGCATAGTGCCGAGGCTTTATCTCTTTTCACTGTGGTCTTACTATTTTACTGTGGTAAAATATTTCTACCCCGCGATATTTTCTAAATATTCGCATCTACGGCTTAAACAGGTTTGTTATTGCCGAAGGATGCAAATCTTAATTGCTAGAGGAGCCAGATTGGCCCTCGGACAATCTAGGGTACCTTGTTGAGCGATCAACTTAGCTGACGGCAATTTTCTCTTTTTTTATTTATTGTATCTAATTTAATGCATTTACTTTATTCTTATACTCATACAGATGCAGTTGATTATGCAGGTCTAACAATGCAGATCAAGTCAGCAGAGAAGCCGTAGTTTATAAATTTGTAATTTACTTTTTGTGATGCAATTGGTTATGTAACTGTGATCACATATGTAATCGAACAGTTGTATGTGATGTAATCTATATAGTTGTTGTATTCCATCATATAGATTCATGTACTTCCTATTTATTGTAAATGTGAACTATAACATATCAATGAAATTAGTGTTGCAGTTTAACCCCATGCAATGATTGTTTCTGATCAGCAATAGTGATGGTTCGCATTATCTATTATCACATTATTCATAATCAAATCCCATTATTCAATGTGTTCATACTACACCTAATGATTCTAGATAATTTCAATGTTGCCTCCCTACTACTCATAGTCAAGAGAATATTAACTAAATTCTTTTCATACAGTAATGATTACATTGCTAGCCAACAATGCCATCTATAAAATTTCTTCCTTATCCAATATTATCCTTAAATTATGGTTTTTAACCTCTACCTTCTTACCCCTTTTATCCATTTCTTTTCCCTAAACTCTAAAACTCAAGTATCTCTTTAGCGAGATCTCTAACAAACGTATTTAGGGTCTGTTTGGTTGGCTGCATGCCTCTAGCCTGGTTCGTATGATTCATGCAGGCTGACAGGGAACAGGCTGAATGGATGCAAAATGGTTTGTTTGGTTAGCTGTATGTGCTGATCCTGGTTGAGCTAAGAAGTTGTTTGGTTAGCTGTATGAAGGGGAAATAGATGCAACAGATGCTATTTGGTTGGCTGTATCTAGCTGGGTGTTGTGACTCCGGGTGAGGTGAGATACCTCTCACAACAAGCTAAATAGACACCAGTCATAGCAGCAACCAACATAAGCATATATAAGTTAAAAATGATCTGTCTTGAAGATACAGGAAACCAACATAAGCATGTTTTAACAACATTATCCAAAAAATAGAGTTCTCACAGCTGATATAGATACAAATATTTTAACAACATTGTGACATCAAAGGGAACATCAGCTAGCGCTTCATGATAGTTCTCATTGAAGCTGCTGCCCCTCAAGTACAACTCTTGGCGCAACTGGTTGCTCTTTGAACATCAAAGGAACATCAGCTAGCACTGGTTGCTCTTGGCACAACTGAGGGACTGAAGCATCTGCAAAAAGGAAATGTCAGTGAGTTTAGGACTTCAACAGGGATTCACAAATTTCTACATTGTATAACTCACAAACTCACAAATTTCAAGAACAATTGAAGCTCACAATTTTCCCAGGATCACCAACCGATTTGTTCTAGAAAACCACCTGATTTCATAATTTTGCTTATAAACTTAAACATGCCTGCACAAGCCATAAATAAGTACAAGTCATAAAGTTGAACTCCACATCGAAGATAAACTAGTCTTATGTATTTAGATGCAAAAGAATAGACATGCAGAATGGTCAAAGAAAACATCAAGAACAAATGAAGCAGACATCAAAAATTGAGCCAAAAGATGAAGGAAGTAATGAGCTTCCTTTGTTACATTGATGAAACAGCTCACAGAATGTTCATTAACATGTAACACACATAAAGCCAAGACAATATGACTTTGTATAAATTAACAATATGACTTTGTATGACTCAAACTTAACACAAGAAAATTAAATCTGAAAATTGTTCAATGAACATAGCACATATCCATACATGGAAAAACTTCTGAGAAACTCACTGAAACCTGCTGCAGGCAGCTGGGCGACAACCGCTAGCTCCAGAGGTTCCTCGCCTACGTCAACTCCCAGCAAGAAGAAGGAACAAACTAATTCATTGGATAAAAACAAGATTTCAAGCACTCTATCTATGTATGCGCGTGGCACATCGTCACACAGCGACCCTGGCGTCGTGCGCGTTGCGGAAGCCGAAGGCGTGGACGGGGTACTTGGGGTGGATGGTCTCCCGGAAGATGGTGCGGTTGTTGCCGTCGGAGATGAGTATGACGAAGCCCTGGCGGCACTTCTCCTCCTCTCGCCGCGCTTCCAATATATGGACAGCCATGTTCAGGGCCGGGAAGAGCTTGGTGCTGCCGCTCACCGCCGACCGGCACCTTCCTCGCCGGCGCCACCGCCTCGACGGACATATGCAGGAGGCCTGTGGGGTCAGCGATGAACGAGTGGAACGGCACGATGGCGAGGCGGTCCTCCGCGCCGAGCCTCCCGATGACCAGATCCATGGACTTCCTTAGCAGATCCAGCCTCTTGGACGGCGTGGCGCCGGAGCAACCGCAGCTGATGTCGAGCAGCGTGATGAGGTCGACAGGTGCGCATCGCTCCGTCGTCGCCGCGGCTGGCACCGTGACGAGCATGAGCACCGGGAGGCGAGTGGCGGAGGAAGGCGAGCGGGGGAGGCGAGTAATCCTAGGTGAGTGAGTGGGCGAACGAAGGAGACCAGTGGAGGAAGGGAGCGAGCGAACGCGAGAGAAGTCGCTGCATCCACAGGCCAGGACGGGAGAGATGGCCGTCGAATGCGTTTCTTTGGGCTAGGATGCCGGATGCAGGCTGCACGCCGTGGGCCGAGATTGATCCAAAAAACAGGAAACCAAACAGTTGCATGAGTAAATTTTATTGCATCCACTCATGCTATACATGGTGAATGCAAGCAACCAAACACACCCTTAAATTTCAAGAAAGACAATAATAAATCAAATTCATATTTGAATATTTTATTTCTATTGTTTAGTAAATTTTGGGATGTTACAAATGGTACGGTTGCATTCCCAATCAAATACAAAGAATCGGATTTTCACAATGGGGATAATTGTAACACCCCGGCATTTAATATGCCCGAATGCTACCAAACATAAACTAAGCAACCTCTAAATACCACAATTACAAGTAAATTACAGCAAAGGAACAAATGCTAATACCGAAAATTTCGGCAGCATCTCCTTATATCATAACGGAAAGCATCTAAAACAGCAATAACATGTGTCATAGCAACAAAATAAGTCCAAGATAAGGCATTCAACCACTTCATGAGCTAAACGAATCAAATAGTAAGACCGAGCACACAGTTAAGAAATTCTCCAAGTTTCACGGCAATACTTTCATTATCATGTCTCCAAATGATAACACTGTCTAATTTGTGTGGAGCTTCGTGTAGATGTGTAGCTAAACCCTTTTACCCGCATGCCGGTTTCATGGTACCTAAGAAAAACAACATAAACACAAGCGTGAGTTCGAAACTCAACAAGCATATTGCAATGAACAACAAGAACAATTACATGGCAATAATATCTCATATCATGTATATCATCTCATTCATGAACACATAACATTATCATCATCATTATGTATGCAATGCAATGCGATGCTCATGTCTCCTTGGAAACTCATACCGGTATGGTTGAGTACACACCCGTCGGTGTGCACCCTCTCCCCCCTTCCATCCCGAAGATGGAGGGTGCCTACTCCTCGCTTCCGTTCACCGTGGTGAATGGAATCACGATGTAGGACTTACTCATTGGCTCTCCGGAATAGTCATAACTTTCCCACCGACCTTCCCCGGACTAGTTATGACTTTCTCACCGCCTGGGCCATGTATCATGCCATGTATGCAAATATGCCAACATCATGAATAACTTGGACATTAACATATGGCATCATCATGCATAACTTGTACATTAACACATGGCATCATCACATAATAAACATATTCATCATATCAATGGCAAACATTAAAGCATGGCATGTGAACATATCATATATTCAAATTTCAATCTCAATCAATCAAACAACCCACAATCCGCTACCCATTCCAATACACTTGCCTCAACCACGGGCGACGGATTGGCGAGATGAAGAGGGCACTCCCGGGGTCACACCACCTGCACATAGGTACCACACACTCACAATCATGTCCACAAAACAGTACGCAAACCCTCATCTACCCCGACATTGCCATCTACTCGCAATAACCAAAAACAGAGGTTCTGTCCCGCCGGGACAGCAGCCTTCCAAAAGGCATAACTCGGGTTCTAAGACTCCGAATCAATTAAACGAGTACATCCTCGCGTATCTTAGGAAATTTCCCAACTTTCTCTAGGTATATCGAAAGACAGATTTGGACTCTAAAGTTGTTTAATCTACAAAATACCGTGGTCTATTCCAATAACGTCACAGATTTTAACACGCTCAGTAAGACAGCCATAACTTTCAAACGGATGGGCGGAATTGGTCGTTCTTTATATCCACTGAAAGATAATGAAATTATCTACAACTTCTTCAACGTCCGTACGACCAGATTCTGAATCGAAATTGGCGAAAACCTAAGCCCTAGGTCGACTGCTCATGCTGCCCGAAACAGAGGACGTGACCAACTCCAGAATCCATCAACTCTAATCAAATCCAGCACCACCAATTGATCTAAAAACTTGATAATCATCCTTAGAACAGTACCTAGCCCAACCCCAAGGATTCCCATGGCCATACCTTCGCCCGACGACCGAAAACCCAATGGATCTCCTCCCGGTTCGCGCCATCTCCTTCCTCGCTCCAAATCCACCGGATCTCCTCGTCGCGGAGCGCTCCAATGGACGGATCTTCAAGGTGTTGAGGTGGAGAACTCCCCTAGGGGCATCAAGGGAGGTGGAGAGGGAAGGAGAGGGGTGGTGGCGCCATGGGGGAAGATGGAGAGGAAGGGGAAGGGTGGAGGCGCATGGGGGGGGCTAGGGGGTGGCGGCTAGGGTTGGGAGAGGGAGTTTGGGGCGCACCAAGGGGTGGGGCCAGATTTGGCTGCCCAAAAGTCCCCCTCCTTGGGCACAAACCCCTCCACCAGAGGCCCAACTCAACCCCCAAGGCCCAAAGTCCCCCGGAGAGGCCCAAACACCCGAAAACGGCCCAAAAACACGCTATAAACGGCATAACGTAAAGTTTTAACCTCCATTTTCATATTTTATAAAGTTTCTGACCTCAACATTCAAATTTTATAAGATACGACACTCTGTGGTGTCACATTCTCCCCCCTTCAACAGGATTCGACCTCGAATCCAAGACACACCAATACGCAACCCAGCAAAGCAAAAGATAGCTAGGTTTCACATCTCATACCTGAGACGAAAAGCTCGGGGTACTTCTCGCGCATGCGAGACTCCAGTTCCCAAACCGCTTCTCTCTCTGACTAAAGCCACTAGAACTACACTGATCGAGACCCGATGGTATGATGCTTAGGCTCGAAGACTCACAGCTCTAACGATAACCCACGATCAACCTCTTGCAAGAACTTTACTCAACATTGAAACCCAAAGCACCCATACAAGGCCTCGGCATGACCCAAGCGATAGGATAAAATCCCAAACAGACCACGAAAGGAAACGGTCTCACACTCCTCCTTCAATACATCCCTTGGCACTAAAGTGCTCGATCCCTTTAACCAAAGCCACTCTATTGGAGCGAGGAGATCTATTGGAGATTCGTTCGTTGGGCAAAGGTATGATCATGGGGATCCTTGGGTTTGATCTAGGTACTGTTCTTAGGGTGTTTATGCAGTTTTTAGATCAATTGGTGGTGCTGGGTTGGAGTTCTTTGGGTTAGATCTAGACGTTGCCACGTTTCTGTTTTCGGGCAGATTGAGCAATCGGGCTAGGGTTCGAGTTTTCGTCGATTTAGAATCCGAATCTGTCCATACGGACTTAAAAGAAGTTGTATATAATTTAATTATATTTCCGTGGACATAAAGCACGTTAAAATCCGATCAGCCGTTTGAAAGTTATGGCCGTTTTACCGAGCGTGTTAAAATCTGTGACGCGATTGGAACATATCGTAGTAATCTGTAGATTAAACAATTTTAGAGTCCGAATCAGTCTTTCCGTATAACTAGAAAAATGTAGGAAATTTCCTAAGATTCGCGATGGTGTACTCGTTTAATCGATTTGGAGTCCCAGAACTCAAGTTATGGCCTTTGCAAGGCTGCTGTCCCGCCGGGACAGAACCTCTGTTTTTAGGTTTGCAAGTAGTGGGCAATGTCGGGTTAGATGGGGATTTGTGTACTGTTTTGTGGGCATGATTGTGAGTGTGTGATGCCTATGTGCAGGTGGTGTGACACCGGGAGTGACCTCGACTTCCCACAAATCCGTCGCCCGCAGTTGAGGTAAGTGTGTTGTAATGTATAGCGGATTGTAGGTTGCTTGTTGATATTGGATGAAAGATTGAATACTTGCTATGATCACTTGCCTTGCTTGCTGTTTTCCAATGATATATTGAGTATGATTATCATGACATGATGCTATGTGTCTATACTTATCATGATTCGATGCCATGTGTAATATTTGTCATGATGAGATGCCATATGTTTATGTACATGTCAAATATGATAATTGGCATAGTTGCATGCATGACATGAGATGGGGCGAGGGCGGTGAGAAAGTCATTAACTAATCCGGAAAAGGCCGGTGAGAAAGTTATGACTAGTCCGGAACGCCATTGAGTAAGACCTACATCGTGATTCCATTCACGTGGTGAATGGAAGCGAGGAGTAGGCACCCTCCATCTTCGGGATGGAAGGGGGGAGAGGGTGCACACCGATGGGTGTGTACTCTACCATACCGGTATGAGTTTCCAAGGAGATATGAGCATAACATTGCATTGCATTGCAATACATATTTAATGATGATGATGTTGTTATGTGCTCAAGTATGAGATGTTATATGTGATGTAAGGTATTATTGTCTTGTAAATGATCTTGTTGTCCATTACAATATGCTTGCTGAGTTTTCGAATTCACGCTTGTGTTTTATATTGTTTTTAGGTACTTTGAGATCGGCATGCGGGAAAAAGGGGTCTAGCTACACTTCTACACGTAGCTCCACCATCATAGTCCATAATTAATCACTTGGAGACATGATATTAAGAGTTGTGCCTTAAACTTAATGTATGGTTTAATTTAGCATGCTTGTGATTCCTTATTTGCTTCGTTTTAGTTTATGAAGTGGTTGAGCGTGGTATTATTGGCGTAATTTGATGATATATCCATTTATGTTGATGTTTTAGATGTCGTGTGTTATGATATATCTTGCCATGATATTGATATGGTGTTAATTCATGGAAAAACAAAGGAGATGCTGCCGAAATATCGGTTTTTAGCATATGTACCTTTGCTGGAATTTATGTTTAAATGTGGTATTTAGATGTTGTTTAGCTTATGTTTGGTAGCATTCGGGCATTTTAAATGCCGGGGTGTTACAGTTGGTATCAGAGCGGGCTGTAGGTCCTTGGAATGCGTATTTTTATTGTCATGCCATAGGGTACAACTAAAATATGATGTGGAATAACTTAGAAACATGGCTTAGGTTTCAAGTAAAACTTTGTCATAGGATAGCAACATTAAAACTTGCAAAAAATGGTATAACTAATCTAAAATTTGACACACACTGGATGCACAGTAGGAAAGGGTATGGGTATCGTTTCTTTACGCTTAAATGTTGTATTTAAGCTTTGATGTTGAATGCTTCTTTTGACAATGCATGTTGCTATGTCAATGATATATGTTGTGGTGATAAGAGTGGGGTTGTGGTACCAAAGGGTTTCGGTCACCTCTTGTTGTTTATAGTTAGGGTGAGGTTTGACGGTGTGGCCGGTTAGCGCCATCACCGAAGAACTGTTAACCCCTGTAGGAGAAAAACGCTTACCCTTTCTGTTGTAAATCGGGTAGTTGATTGGAGACGAAAAGGAAGAGTTAATGGTGGTTTCCTTCGGATGTTCTTTGTCGTTCTGACGGTCGGTGTTTGTTGCTTTTCTTGGCTTTAGCTGTTTTGAACCAAATGAAAAGGTGATGGGCTTTCGCGGATCGTTCCGTATGCGGTGTGTGGTTTTGTCTTCCTTGGGTGAAGATGTAGAAGAGGAGTCTAGTGTTGCGCTTCCTTTGGGCGCCTTTCCAGTTTTTGATGCCTGTTAATTGCTTTATGAAGAACAAGCATTCGATTTATTCCTGTGGTTGTCTGTCTCCAAGGCTAAAGGAGTTTTGTTCGAAGTTGTGCCAGACTTGGCTGTCAGGGCTGAAGTTCTGTGGCTTCGTAGTAGTAACTGGTGTTTGATTTCATCATTTTACTGGTTTGAGAAATCATCTTTGAAAGCCCCTCTTGAGTCGTGAAAGTTAGGGGTTTGGTGTTAAGGTTTTATTTGAAAAGGTTAATGGAGCACTTGGTTCCCTTTCGAGAAAAGTTGTCTTCCAACCAGTTTCCTCTATGGAAGTCTTTGAGATTGAAAAGTGTTTTGGAGAATTCCTTTGCATAACCAAGTTTGGGTTTGTCTCATTGCAATTTTGAGAGTCAAGTTTCCTTATGAATTTGGGATGAGTTTTAAAACTAAAATCTTTGTAAACAAAGTAAGTAGTCTTTTGACTAAATCGTTTGTCCCTAGTAAGAATTGATGTTTAGCATGTTATGTAGTAGGTAACAATGTGGTTTATGGATTGATGTGTTGCTAAGTTAAATTTTGAGTTGAATCAATTCAATGTGAGTAAAATCTCTAAGTTTGAGAATAAATAGACTACTAGTGTTGTAGTTCACTCTTAGCGAGAATGATTGAAAGTGTTAATGTTCATGCTTAGAATCTGTTGCCTTGCTTTAAAAGTGCTTATGATCCTCGTTAATGTTAAAAGTTTAAACCTTGATGCATAGTTAAAACATTAAGATGATGTAAACTGCTGATATTGTTAAGAAGCTTTGCTTGGTGTTTAAAGATGTGCTAATCTAACTGATTAGTAGAGACTAGTGACTTTAATTTGGAAGTTGATTGGAGTGGTTATTTATGTTGTTGCAAACTATTAGTATATTTGGAAGTATGCAGTTGTGACCCTTCAATGCTAGTTTTCAATCTATTTTAAATAGTTGGAGTATGTTGTAATTTTGTTATCACATATGTATAGGGTAGCTAAAAGTAATGTTGATCGGTTGATGATTATGCCCATTTGTTTTTATTGATGACTTAGTAGTGGTGGTAGTTGTGTAGAATACTTGTTGGAAACCATTGACTAAATGGAGGGTGTTGTAACCTGTGGTGATGGAGTGAACCATGGATAATTAACCTGATGTAGAGTTTTATCCTTAATGAATGTATGCCTTGGAATCCTAGCTATGAACTTTGTCTTGTAGAGATAATATTTACATGTTGAAGTCGTTGTTTAACTGAATAAGGTTCGGTTATCGAGACGTGAATAGATAGGAGGTATGAAATTTATATGTTGATCTTGCTGAAAGATTTGTTGAAGTACTATGTTTCAAATTTAGAATAAGAAGTATTATGATTCGGTGATCCGTGGGGATCATATCATTATAGTCTTGGTTGGGTGCCTTCTTGGTAAGCATCATAAACCCTTATTAAAAGTTTTGGGAATGGTAACTAGAGGAAGAATTTGTTGTGAAGCTTTTGGTTGAATTGAGTTGGGGTTCCTCAGGGAGTAAAAAGTGATTATTAAAGTCCTTTAATGGAAAGCGTAGTGGAGTTCTAGAGATGGTTCTTTTTACGCTGAGCTTGTGTTTAAAAGCTTTTGGACTGGTTTGGTTGTTTGCCATTTTGGTTGAAGGGTTTTCGGTCAAGGTGTTCCTTATGCTATGTTTCAGAGTTTCCCCAAAACTCGTAATGTTTGGTGTCAACCTTTGGTTTTGGCGAATTTGTTTAGTTCGTGTTGTGAGTTTGGATTTACATCCAAAAGTTTTGAGTCGATCGCGCCCTTTCGCGTTCGCACTGGATTATCTTTGGAATTAATTTTAAAAGGAAGCAGATGGTCTTAAAGGGTTGTGTTGGAAACTTTTGAGTTGAGCCCTTAATGTGTAACTCTTTTTGGCTAGAGTTGGAGTTGTTTTGAAAATGTGTGTGATGTTGCGAGTGCTTCAAAAAGGTGGACTTTATGAAAGTTTTACAAAGTGATTTTGTTAGTGAGGTGTTCCCTTTTGGGAATGAGTTTCCCTCTCCTTGAGGAAGTTCGTGATGGTTGTGGGAGCAGATGCTCGACTTGAAATTTTGATATTCTTTTCCAAAATGTTGAATTTGGATGAAATGCAATGTTGTGCAAGTTCAGTTTTCAACTGATGTGGGGTCTTTTACGACGTGGTGTTTTACTGTCAACTATCTTTGCCGTCATAGTCTATATGAATTTCCGCAACCTTCGATGTTAATTGTGTTTCCATCATTTGATACCGAGGAAGAAGTCATTTGGTGAATGACTATTCGGTGCCGTTGTTACATGATGAATGAAGGGTGAAAAAGGAAAACGAGACATTGTTTATGCATAATTAATCATAAAGGAGTCGACAAGCCAGGTCGGTGAGAAAGTCATATAAGGATATATGACTAATCCGGAGTGCTCTTGAAAAGTGTGCATGCATGTCAAGAATCGAGATGTGCATTTCTTTCTAGTATGAAAAGAAAGAATGAAGGATTTATGCTTCCTTTGTGATTTGGCTTGGATGTTGCCGAATTCTTTCCAAAATGGTTGTTAACGCTTTGGGTTTGAGTTGTCGTGTGTACACTTGGGGATGATACCTAAGTGTTTTTGTATGAGGGCGAGACCCTCTTAAGAAAGGAACCAATTGTGGTTTGGTAAGGTTTTTCGATCCTAGCTTGGGGCTAGGTGTTGAACCCTTGTGGTATAAGGGTGGTTTGTGATGGAGGTTGATGATGTATGGGTCTAACCATTATTAAGTGTAGCGATGGGTGGAAGTGAAGTTGACGGTAGGTCGGTGATATTTGTCCTGCCGTGAGCATTTGTCGTCACTAGTTGTTCTTGGATTTGAGTCTTGTCTGGGAAAGGATGGAATAAAATGTTAGTATGATGGTGTATCGGAAGGGCAAGTGTGCCTTAATGAGTTTTCCTCGATGGAAATTTTCGAATGTTGAAATGTCGTTAAAGGAATTGTGACTTCCTTTGATTATGTCATGTTGAGTTTAATGGAGTATGGTAGTCAGGTTGGTTGTGATAGAAGTATGAAGTGTTTGCCGTGAGGATTCGAGCGTTTTGGGTTGATGGAGCCCTTTGTGGTTGAAACGCAGATTCTGTTGGGGAATTGAAGTGAAGGTCGATTTGTGAGGGGTTGCCCTTAGTTGAGCTAGATCAACACTTTTTCTCTATGTGTTGGTTTTGGGAACTCGTTTGTTGTTTGTTCCGGTTTTAGTCGTTGTGTGAATGTTTTGTGCTGCAGAGAAGCCGTTTGTCCCTTGGGGATTTTGTCATTGATTTTGGCGTCCTTCGGATTCGAGGTCGAATCCTGTTGAAGGGGGGGAGAATGTGACACTACGATATGGTGTGACATTATAGAATGTGAAATTAGAGAATAAAACCTTTCGGCTTGAGGTTTACTCGCGTTTTTGGGCCGTTTGAAGTGATGTGTCACCACGGAGTGTCGTAACCTTTTAAATGGTGCATGTTAAGGTCAAAAACTTTATGAAATATGGTATGGCAGGTTAAAACCATAAGGTATGGAGGTTATTAACGTTTCCGGGCCGTTTCCGGGCCGTTTTCGGGGTTTTGGGCCTTCCCGGGGGAGTTTGGGCCTTAAGTGGGCTTTGGTGGGATGGAGTAGGTCTCCGTAACGGACTAGGATTGGGTGTGGGGGCTGGTAAAAGGTCTCCCAACCAGCCCTTGGGCGTTCACCCCTGCCCCTTGTGCGCCCTTCCCCCCCACTTGCCCTTGCCCTAGCCGCCTCCCTCCTCCCTTGGCCGTGCGCCTCCCCCTCCTTTGCCCCATTGCTCCCCACCTCTCCACCACCTCTCCTCCACCCCCATGCTTCCCTAGGGTGGTCTCCACACCTCTGCACCTTGTGGATCCATCCATTGGAGCGAGGAGCGAGGAGCGAGGAGCGTGGAGCGAGGAGCGATCCGCGAGGAGATCTATTGGAGATTCGTTCGTTGGGCAAAGGTATGATCATGGGGATCCTTGGGTTTGATCTAGGTACTGTTCTTAGGGTGTTTATGAAGTTTTTAGATCAATTGGTGGTGCTGGGTTGGAGTTCTTTGGGTTAGATCTAGACGTTGCCACGTTTCTGTTTTCGGGCAGATTGAGCAATCGGGCTAGGGTTCGAGTTTTCTTCGATTTAGATTCCGAATCTGTCCGTACGGACTTAAAAGAAGTTGTAGATAATTTAATTATCTTTCCGTGGACATAAAGCACGTTAAAATCCGATCAGCCGTTTGAAAGTTATGGCCGTTTTACCGAGCGTGTTAAAATCTGTGACGCGATTGGAACAGATCGTAGTAATCTGTAGATTAAACAATTTTAGAGTCCGAATCAGTCTTTCCGTATAACTAGAAAAATGTAGGAAATTTCCTAAGCTTCGCGATGGTGTACTCGTTTAATCGATTTGGAGTCCCAGAACTCAAGTTATGGCCTTTGCAAGGCTGCTGTCCCGCCGGGACAGAACCTCTGTTTTTAGGTTTGCAAGTAGTGGGCAATGTCGGGTTAGATGGGGATTTGTGTACTGTTTTGTGGGCATGATTGTGAGTGTGTGATGCCTATGTGCAGGTGGTGTGACACCGGGGGTGCCCTCGACTTCCCACAAATCCGTCGCCCGCGGTTGAGGCAAGTGTGTTGTAATGTATAGCGGATTGTAGGTTGCTTGTTGATATTGGATGAAAGATTGAATACTTGCTATGATCACTTGCCTTGCTTGCTGTTTTCCAATGATATATTGAGTATGATTATCATGATATGATGCTATGTGTCTATACTTATCATGATTCGATGCCATGTGTAATATTTGTCATGATGAGATGCCATATGTTTATGTACATGTGAAATATGATAATTGGCATAGTTGCATGCATGACATGAGATGGGGCGAGGGCGGTGAGAAAATCATTAACTAATCCAGGAAAGGCCGGTGAGAAAGTTATGACTAGTCCGGAACGCCATTGAGTAAGACCTACATCGTGATTCCATTCACGTGGTGAATGGAAGCGAGGAGTAGGCACCCTCCATCTTCGGGATGGAAGGGGGGAGAGGGTGCACACCGATGGGTGTGTACTCTACCATACCGGTATGAGTTTCCAAGGAGATATGAGCATAACATTGCATTGCATTGCATTGCAATACATATTTAATGATGATGATGTTGTTATGTGCTCAAGTATGAGATGTTATATCTGATGTAAGGTATTATTGTCTTGTAAATGATCTTGTTGTCCATTACAATATGCTTGCTGAGTTTTCGAACTCACGCTTGTGTTTTATGTTGTTTTTAGGTACTTTGAGATCGGCATGCGGGAAAAAGGGGTCTAGCTACACTTCTACACGTAGCTCCACCATCATAGTCCATAATTAATCACTTGGAGACATGATGTTAAGAGTTGTGCCTTAAACTTAATGTATGGTTTAATTTAGCATGCTAGTGATTCCTTATTTGCTTCGTTTTAGTTTATGAAGTGGTTGAGCATGGTATTATTGGCGTAATTTGATGATATATCCATTTATGTTGATGTTTTAGATGTTGTGTGCTATGATATATCTTGCCATGATATTGATATGGTGTTAATTCATGGAAAAACAAAGGAGATGCTGCCGAAATATCAGTTTTTAGCATATGTACCTTAACATATTGCTGGAATTTATGTTTAAATGTGGTATTTAGATGTTGTTTAGCTTATGTTTGGTAGCATTCGGGCATTTTAAATGCCGTGGTGTTACAACAACAAATGGGCATGTTCATCAACCAACAACATTACTTTTAGCTACCCTATACAAAGGTGATAACAAAATTACCACCACAGAACATACTCCAACTATTTAAAAAAATTGAATACTAGCATTAACACTGCCTTTAACAACATCATTAAGAATAAGTCTTTTGTCTTCTCAATTGATATCAATACTAGCATTGTAGAGACACAACTACATACTTCCAAATATACTAGTAGTTTGCAACAACATAAATAGTAACTCTAATCAACTTCCAAATTAAAGCCACTAGTCAACATGATTAAATTTCTCTATTAACCCGTTAGATTAGAACATCTTTAAACAACCAGCAAAGTTTCTTTAACAATAACAGCAGTCTACATCATCTTAATGTTTTAACTATGCATCAAGGTTTAAAACTTTAAACATAATCGGGGGTCATAAGCATTTTTTTTTATAACAAAGCAACAGATTCTAAGCATGTACATTAACCCTGTAACACCCCGGCATTTAATATGCCTGAATGCTACCAAACATAAGCTAAACAACATCTAAAAACCACATTTAACATAAAATTCCAGCAAAGGTGCATAGGCTAAAAACTGAGATTTCGGCAGCACCTCCTTTGTTTTAACATGGATTTAAGGAGCAACAACAGTATAGCATTATAAGGCAATATGAGAGACATCTAAAACATTAATAAATAGAGTCTTAACGACAATATAAGACTAACATCAAGCACTTAAAGTCTCCAAGTGTCAAATGAACAATAAATCTCTCAGAAACCAAGCTAAACCTTAAATCAAGGATCATCACACGCAATTTATTATCAAACTAATGGAATGACTTGTGGAATCATTATGGTGAAGCTACGTGTGGGCGTGTGACTATTTCCCTTCCCCGCATGCCGATCTCATGGTACCTAAAACAACAAGAAAACACAAGTGTGATTTCGAAACTCAGCAAGCATATTGCAATGGACAACAAGAACATCAACATGGCAATAACATCTCCCATCATGTAAATCATCTTATTCGTAAACACTTAACATTGTCATCATCAATATGTATGCGATGTAATGCAATGCTCATGTCTCCTTGGAAACTCATACCGGTATGGTTGAGTACACACCCGTCGGTGTGCACCCTCTCCCCCCTTCCATCCTGAAGATGGAGGGTGCCTACTCCTCGCTTCCACAACCCACGGTAGATGGAATCACGATGTAGGACTTACTCTATTGGCTCTCCGGATTAGTCATAACTTTCTCACCGACCTTCCCGGATTAGTTAATGACTTTCTCACCGCCCGGGCCATGTAACATGTCATGTATGCAAGCATGCCAACATCATATAAAACTCATATATTAACACATGGCATCATAACATCTTAAACATGCTCATCATATCATAGCAATCATTAGAACATGGCAAGTGGACATATATCATGTAGACAATTCCATCTAATCTCAACATGCAACCTACAACTCGCTATCCATCACAACACACTTGCCTCAACCACGTGCAATGGATTGGCGGGAAGTAGAGGGCACTCCCGGGGTCGCACCACCTGCACATGGGTATCACACACTCACAATCATAACCACAGAACAGTACGCAAACCCTCATCTACCCCGACATTGCCAACGACTCGCAAAACCTAAAAACAGAGGTTCTGTCCCGGCGGGACAGCAGCCTTGCAAAAGGCATAACGTGGGCTCTGGGACTCCGAATCAATTAAATGAGTACATCCTCGCGTAGCATAGGAAATTTCCCAACTTTCTCTAGGTATAAGGAAAGACTGATTCGGCTTCTAAAGTTGTTTAATCTACAGATTACCGAGATCTGTTCCAATCGCGTCACAGATTTTAATACGCTCGGTAAAACAGTCATAACTTTCAAACGGCTGGGCGGAATTTAACGTTCTTTATAAGCACGGAAATATAATAAAATTATATACAACTTCTTAAAAGTCTGTACAGTCAGATTCGAACTCTAAATTGGCGAAAACAGGAACCCTAGGTCGACTGCTCATGCTGTCCCAAAACAGAAACGTGGCAACGTCTAGATCTAACCCAAATTACTCCAATCCAGGACAACCAATTGATCTAAAAACTTGATAATCACCCTAAGAACAGTACCTAGATCAACCTCAGGGAACCCCATGATCATACCTTTGCCCGACAAACGAAACTCCAAAAGATCTCCTCGCGGATCGCTCCTCGCTCCACGCTCCTCGCTCCACGCTCCTCGCTCCAATGGATGGATCCACGAGGTTGTAGGGGTGGGGAGGACACCCTAGGGCAGCAAGGGGGTGGAGGAGAGGTGGGGAGGTGGAGAGGTGGAGGCCAAGGGGGCGCACGGCTAGGGGGGCGGCTAGGGCTAGGGGGTGGAGAGGGGGCGCAAGAGGGGAGGTGGGGGCGCAATTGGGGGGAGGTGGGGCGCAAGGGGCATCAAGGGGGGGCTTTTTACCAGCCCCTACTCTGAATCCTAGTCCTACAAGGACTCCTAATCCATCCCACCAAAGCCCACAACCCCCACCTTAAGGCCCAAAATCCCCCGGGAAGGCCCAAAACCCCGGAAACGGCCCGGAAACGTTATAAACCTCCAAATCCTATGGTTTTAACCTTATTTCCACATCTCAAACTGTTTTTGACCAAATCATGTACATTAAATCAGGTTACGACACTCCGTGGTGTCACATTCTTCCCCCCTTCAACAGGATTCGACCTCGAATCCAAACGCACCAACGCGCAAACCCAGCAAAACCGGAGATAGCTAGGTTTTCACATCACATACCTGAGGCGAAAAGCTCGGGATACTTCTCGCGCATGCGAGACTCTAGCTCCCAAGTCGCTTCTCTCTCGGTCTGATGTGACCACAATACTTTAACAAACTTGAGCGTCCGGTTCTTCATCACTCGCTCCGAAGTCCCCAGAATTTCCACAGGACGGGACTCGAAGGTGAGGTCCTGCTCAAGCACTAATGGTTCCAACGGAACCACCAACTCCGGATCATGCAAGTATTTCCTCAACATCGAGACATGGAACACATTATGCACACCTTGCATGGATTCCGGTAGCTCCAGACGATAGGCCAGCCTACCAACTCGGGCGATGATAGGAAATGGCCCAACAAACCTCGGACTGAGCTTTCCTTTGGTGCCAAAACGCACCACACCCTTGGTGGGAGATACTCGCAAGAGTACGCTATCACCCACCTCAAACTCCAAGTCTCGCCGCCTCACATCAGCATAGCTTTTCTGTCTGCTCTGTGCTGCGAGAAGGTTCTGCCGAACCTCCGACACGCGATCAACAGTCTGCTGAACCCAATCCGGTCCAAGAATAGCTCTCTCGCCCACGGCATCCCAACAAAGTGGCGATCTGCACTTCCGGCCATACAGTACCTCATAAGGAGCAGCCCGGATGCTGGAATGATAGCTGTTATTGTAAGCAAACTCTGCACGAGGCAAATGATCTTCCCAGCTACCTTTCCAAGCCATCACACAGGCCCTGAGCATGTCCTCCAAAGTCTGGATGGTACGCTCAGACTGCCCATTCGTCTGAGGGTGAAAGGCGGTACTAAGGCGAAGCTGTAACACCCCGGCATTTAATATGCCTGAATGCTACCAAACATAAGCTAAACAACATCTAAATACCACAATTAAACATAAATTCCAGCAAAGGCGCACATGCTAAAAACCGAGATTTCGGCAGCATCTCCTTTGTTTTAACATGAATTAACACAATATCAATATCATGGCAAGATATGTCATAGCACACGACAAATAAAACATCAACATAAATGGATATATCATCAAATTACGCCAATAAAAGCATGCTCAACCACTTCATAAGCTATAACCAAGCAAATAAGGAATCACAAGCATGCTAAATTAAACCCTACATTAAGATTATGGCACAACTCTTAATATCATGTCTCCAAGTGATTAATTATGGACTATGATGGTGGAGCTACGTGTAGAAGTGTAGCTAGACCCCTTTTTCCCGCATGCCGATCTCAAAGTACCTAAAAACAACATAAAACACAAGCATGAGTTCGAAAACTCAACAAGCATATTGTAATGGACAACAAGATCATTTACAAGACAATAATACCTTACATCACATATAACATCTCATACTTGAGCACATAACAACATCATCATCATTAAATATGTATTGCAATGCAATGTTATGCTCATATCTCCTTGGAAACTCATACCGGTATGGTTGAGTACACACCCGTCGGTGTGCACCCTTTTCCCCCTTTCCATCCCGAAGATGGAGGGTGCCTACTCCTCGCTTCCATTCACCACGTGGATGGAATCACGATGTAGGTCTTACTCAATGGCGTTCCGGACTAGTCATAACTTTCTCACCGACCTTGCCGGACTAGTTATGACTTTCTCACCGCCCTCGCCCTATCTCATGTCATGCATGCAACTATGCCAATTATCATATTTCACATGTACATAAACATATGGCATCTCATCATGACAAATATTACACATGGCATCGAATCATGATAAGTATAGACACATAGCATCATATCATGATAATCATACTCAATATATCATTGGAAAACAACAAGCAAGGCAAGTGATCATAGCAAGTATTCAATCTTTCATCCAATATCAACAAGCAACCTACAATCCGCTATACATTACAACACACTTGCCTCAACCACGGGTGACGGATTGGCGGGAAGTAGAGGGCACTCCCGGTGTCACAACACCTGCACATAGGCATCACACACTCACAATCATGCCCACAAAACAGTACACAAACCCCCATCTAACCCGACATTGCCACTACTCGCAAAACCTAAAAACAGAGGTTCTGTCCCGTCGGGACAGCAGCCTTGCAAAAGGCATAACTTGAGTTCTGGGACTCCAAATCGATTAAACGAGTACATCCTCGCGTAGCTTAGGAAATTTCCCAACTTTCTCTAGGTATAAGGAAAGACTGATTCGGCCTCTAAAGTTGTTTAATCTACAGATTACCGAGATCTGTTACAATCGCGTCACAGATTTTAATACGCTCGGTAAAACAGTCATAACTTTCAAACGGCTGGGCGGAATTTAATGTTCTTTATATGTACGGAAAGATAATGAAATTATCTACAACTTCTAAAAGTCCGTAGAGTCAGATTCGAACTCTAAATTGGCGAAAACAGGAACCCTAGCTCGACTGCTCAATCTGCCCGAAAACAGAAACGTGGCAACATCTAGATCTAACCCAAATTACTCAAATCCAGCGCCTCAAATTGATCAAAAAACTTGATAAACTCCCTAATAACAGTACCTAGCTCATCCCCGAGGAGCCCCATGATCATACCTTTGCCCGACGCACGAAAACTCCAATCGATCTCCTCGCACCTCGCTCCTCGGATGGATCCATGAGGATGCAGGGGTGGGGAGGTCACCCTAGGGCAGCAAGGGGGGTGGAGAGGTGGTGTGCAATGGGGAGCAATGGGGGCGCCATGGGGGCAAGAGATGGGGCGGCTAGGAGGTGGAGGGAGGAGGAAGGGTGGCGGCTAGGGTTAGGGGCGCATGGGGCAGGGGTGGACGTCCCAAGGGCTGGTGGGGAGCCCTTTTACCAGCCCCCACACCCAAACCTAGTCCGTTACGGAGACCTACTCCATCCCACCAAAGCCCACCAAGGCCCAAACTCCCCCGGGAAGGCCCAAAACCCGAAGCTTGGCCGGAAAAGCTATTAACCTCCATATCCTATAGTTTTAACCTTAATTCAACATCTCATAATGTTATTAACCTTATCATGCACGTTAAATAAGGTTACGACACTCCGTGGTGTCACAACACTTCAAAAGGCCCAAAAACGCGAGTAAACCTCTAGCCGTAAGATTTTTCTTCTCTAATTTCACAATCTGTAATGTCACACCAAAACGTAGTGTCACATTCTTCCCCCCTTCAACAAGATTCGACCTCGAATCCGAAGGACACCAAAAACAACTACCAAGTCCCCAAGGGACAAAAGGCTTCTCAGCCGCACAAAACAATCGCACAACGACTAAAAAAAAATCGGAACAAACGACAAACGCTTCGCACTTCTATCACAACCAACCTGACTACCACTCTCCATCAAACTCAATCATGACACATAATCCCATCTCTTCCAATTATTTGACCCTTTTCACAAAGAATCAAAATTAACTAATGTCATCTACGTACATAGCCTTCATCGACAAAACTTTTCTTTTCTTCCACAAACCACGCTACACTTTCATTCTACCCCCTCCCAGGCATAACACACACCCAGGGACAACTAGCTACGACTGTAAATTATTACCAAACCTCAATTGGTTCTTTTCCTATGAGGGTCTCACCCTCACACTTTCTCACTCAAAAACTACCAAACCCATGAGTATAATCCTCCATTATGCTCAACAATTCCATAGACATTTCTATTCACATCTCAAACGAGAATGCCAACAAAGAGCAACTCCCTTAGTCGGATGAACCACATTCATCAACTCGAACCCAAAACACAACAAATCACTTGGAACAAAGGTTTGACAACCTCGAAAGATCACTCGATCTTTTTTTCCTAAGTCAAGTCGCAAAGGAAAAACTCCAATCTCAAATCAATGCGATACATCTCGCATCGGGGACCACTCAAACAAAAAGAGAGACTCCACACAATTCTTTGTCAGGAATTCTCAACAATCAATGACAACTCGACTCACTTTCACCACAGCCAAGCATCTCATAAAAACAACATTGTGGAAGAGAAAACCGATTCTCAAACCAATCGAAAGAATCCACAACCGCCATAATAACTCTCAAGGAAACAAGGAAACCCAATCCTCTTACAACAAAGCCAAATGCCACTCTTCACTCTTTCTTTTCATGCTAAAGAGCAAATGGAAATCTAGATTCATGACATGAATCCAAGCTTTCGAGCACACCGGATTAGTCATATTTCCCTATATGACTTACTCACCAACCTGGCTCAACGACTCTTTTATCAATAGACATCTATAAATGATGTCATGTTTCCTTTTCACCATTCATTCATCATGTACAACGCTACCAAATAGTCATTCACAAAACAACTTCTTCCTCTGCATCACATGATTAAAACTTGGATAGCATCGATGATTGCGCCCAATCATAAAACTATGAGGGGAACACCATTAACAGGAAAACACCACGTCATACATAACCCGTCGACAATTGAAAGCCAAATTTGTAAAGCATCGCGTTTTTAACCGTAATCAACATTTTGAAAGAGAACATCAATTCTCAAAGAGAAATGGGAGACTCATTTTCCCAAAATGAGAACACTTCACCAACCCGAATCACTTATAAACATTCATAAAATCCACCCTTTTGAAACACTCGCAAACACCACATGACCTTTTCCAAATAAATCCAGTTCCAATCAAATAGAATTACAAATTAAATCTCAAGAATTTTCAACACAGCCCACTATGTCCATCGGCTTCCTTTTTAAGATTTACTCCAAGTATGCTTCAGTGCGACGAAGGAGCGCGATCCACTCAAAGGCTTTTGGGTGCAAAATCAAACTCATAGCATAAACTGAACAACTTAGCCAAAACCAAAGATGGGCACCAACCTCTCTGAGTTTTAGGAAACTCGAAAATGCAACATAAAGAACACCTTGACCAAAAAAACATTTAACCAAGATAGCAAACCACCAACCTGCACCAAAGGTTTTATACACAAGCTCGGCATGAGACTCACCATAACCAGTGTCCCACTATCCTTAACATTTAAGCATTCCATAATCACTATTTACTTATCGAGAAAACCCATCTTAAATCAATCCATACTACCTCCTCAAGAACCCCACAAACCAACACATCATAAAACAATGTATTCTATATTTCAAACGTAGTACTTCAACAGATACTTAACCATGATCGTCCTATCAATTTTTATACAATAAATACGTCAACATCTTGACAATCAAAACTTATTCCATTAGCAAATGACTTCAACATACAAATAGTATCTCCATAAGACAAAGTCGAAAATTATGATCCTAAGATACACCTTCTTTAGGATACAATTCTATATCATGCTAAAATATCCATGGTTCACTTCATCGCCACATGTTATAATAATCTCTATTTTACAATGGCTTCCAAAAAGTAATCCAAACAATTACCACCACTACTAAATCATCAATATCCATAAATAGGCATAATCATAAAAACAACTACATTGTTTTTAGTTACACTATCCATATACCATAACAAATTGTCACTACACAACATACTCCAACTATAAAAACAAATTTAATAGGTTAGACCATCCCAATGCTTTAGCAATAACATAAACAGCAAAGCCTATGTCTTCACAATTGACATCGATACTAGCATCGTAGGAACACAACTGCATACTTCCAATTATACTAATGGTTTGCGACAATATAAAAAGCAACTCTAATCAACTTTCAAATTAAAGTCACTAGTCAACACGATTAAATCTCTCTATTAATCCATTAGATTAGAACATCTTTAGACAACCAGCAAAGTTTCTTTAACAATAACAGCAGTCTACATCATCTTAATGTTTTAACTATGCATTAGGGTTTAAAACTTTAAACATATTCGAGGGTCATAAGCACTTTCAAAGCAAGGCAACAGATTCTAAGCATGTACATTAACATATTTATTCATTCTCATTATAGGGTAATCTGCAACACTAGAAGTTCATTTAATCTTAAGCTAAGCACAAATATTACTTTTAACTGATTCAACTCACCAATTAACTTAAGAACAAATCATTTCCAATAACCACATTGTTACATACTACATGACATGCTAAACAACCATTTTCACTTTTGACAAACAAAATGCAACTCCACTTTTAAGGACAACCACAACTCATGAACCAGAACGAACACCGTTAGACAATTTCTCCTTTTCCAGGCAAGGAAGAAAACAAAACTCTAACAGAAATGCAGGAGAGTTCCACTCTCAAGTTCCCAAATTTGCCCACAAAACTCTTCAAGAAATCTCACGATCCATACTTCCAAGAAGGAAGAAGGATGCACTAGGGAAAACAAAATGTTCAACCAAACCTTTTCCGATAAAGTTACAAAACTTAGCTCCACCCAACCTAAGGTCGGCACTAGGATAACTTCAACTCTTTTCTCAGATAGGGAGGACAACAACCACATATGTTTCCTCCCTAAGACAATCCACAATAACCAGCAAAACCGGGTGTCAAAGCAAAGGCGACTAAAAGGCGCAACTCTAAACTCTTCTTCTTCGTTTCCAACCAAGGAAGACCAAAAACCACAAATCGCATACGGAATGATCCGCGAAAAATCCAATACCAAACATTTTTCTTTTAGTTTCCATCAACTAAAACCAAGAAAACCAACTAAAACCAACCGTCGAGCGGTGAAGAACATCTGAAGGAACCCACCACCAAACTCTTCTATTTGACTCCCGTCAACTACCCGATCTCTGACGTAAAGGGTAAGCACTCTTCTCCTGAGGGTTAATAGTTCTTCGGTGATGGCGCTAACCGCCACACCGTCACACTTCACCCTTACAATGAATAAAGAGAGGTGACCAAAACCCTTCGGCACCACAACCCCACTTTAACATAATAACATGAACAATTCCATTCAATTCTTTCATAAACATAGCAACATACATAAACAAATGTAGCATTCAACATCAAGGCTCAAATACAACATTTAAGCGTAAAGCAACGATTCCCATACCCTTTCCTCTTTGTGCATCCATGTGTGTCAAATTTTAAATTAGTTATACCACTTTTGCAAGTTTTAATGTTGCTATCCTATAACAAAGTTTTAGTTAAGACCTAAGCCATGTTTCTAAGTTATTCCACATCACATTTTAGTTGTACCCTATAGCATGATACTAAAAATTCACATTCCAAGGACCTACAGCCAGCTCGATACCAATCAGTAACACCCCGGCATTTAATATGCCTGAATGCTACCAAACATAAGCTAAACAACATCTAAATACCACAATTAAACATAAATTCCAGCAAATGCGCACATGCTAAAAACCGAGATTTCGGCAGCATCTCCTTTGTTTTAACATGAATTAACACAATATCAATATCATGGCAAGATATGTCATAGCACACGACAAATAAAACATCAACATAAATGGATATATCATCAAATTACGCCAATAAAAGCATGCTCAACCACTTCATAAGCTATAACCAAGCAAATAAGGAATCACAAGCATGCTAAATTAAACCCTACATTAAGATTATGGCACAACTCTTAATAACATGTCTCCAAGTGATTAATTATGGACTATGATGGTGGAGCTACGTGTAGAAGTGTAGCTAGACGCCTTTTTCCCGCATGCCGATCTCAAAGTACCTAAAAACAACATAAAACACAAGCGTGAGTTCGAAAACTCAGCAAGCATATTGTAATGGACAACAAGATCATTTACAAGACAATAATACCTTACATCACAAATAACATCTCATACTTGAGCACATAACAACATCATCATCATTAAATATGTATTGCAATGCAATGTTATGCTCATATCTCCTTGGAAACTCATACCGGTATGGTTGAGTACACACCCGTCGGTGTGCACCCTTTTCCCCCCTTCTATCCCGAAGATGGAGGGTGCCTACTCCTCACTTCCATTCACCACGTGGATGGAATCACGATGTAGGTCTTACTCAATGGCGTTCCGGACTAGTCATAACTTTCTCACCGACCTTGCCGGACTAGTTATGACTTTCTCACCGCCCTCGCCCTATCTCATGTCATGCATGCAACTATGCCAATTATCATATTTCACATGTACATAAACATATGGCATCTCATCATGACAAATATTACACATGGCATCGAATCATGATAAGTATAGACACACAGCATCATATCATGATAATCATACTCAATATATCATTGGAAAACAGCAAGCAAGGCAAGTGATCATAGCAAGTATTCAATCTTTCATCCAATATCAACAAGCAACCTACAATCCGCTATATATTACAACACACTTGCCTCAACCACGGGCGACGGATTGGCGGGAAGTAGAGGGCACTCCCGGTGTCACACCACCTACACATAGGCATCACACACTCACAATCATGCCCACAAAACAGTACACAAACCCCCATCTAACCCGACATTGCCACTACTCGCAAAACGTAAAAACAGAGGTTCTGTCCCGTCGGGACAGCAGCCTTGCAAAAGGCATAACTTGAGTTCTGGGACTCCAAATCGATTAAACGAGTACATCCTCGCGTAGCTTAGGAAATTTCCCAACTTTCTCTAGGTATAAGGAAAGACTGATTCGGCCTCTAAAGTTGTTTAATCTACAGATTACCGAGATCTGTTCCAATCGCGTCACAGATTTTAATACGCTCGGTAAAACAGTCATAACTTTCAAACGGCTGGGCGGAATTTAAAGTTCTTTATATGCACAGAAAGATAATGAAATTATCTACAACTTCTTGAAAGTCTGTACAGTCAGATTCGAAATCTAAATTGGCGAAAACAGGAACCCTAGCTCGACTGCTCAATCTGCCCGAAAACAGAAACGTGGCAACATCTAGATCTAACCCAAATTACTCAAATCCAGCGCCTCAAATTGATCAAAAAACTTGATAAACTCCCTAATAACAGTACCTAGCTCATCCCCGAGGAGCCCCATGATCATACCTTTGCCCGGCCTTTGAAAACTCCAATCGATCTCCTCGCTCCTCGCTCCTCGCACCTCGCTCCTCGCTCCTCGGATGGATCCATGAGGATGCAGGGATGGGGAGGTCACCCTAGGGCAGCAAGGGGGGTGGAGGAGAGGTGGTGTGCAATGGGGAGCAATGGGGGCGCCATGGGGGCAAGAGATGGGGCGGCTAGGAGGTGGAGGGAGGAGGAAGGGTGGCGACTAGGGTTAGGGGCGCATGGGGCAGGGGTGGACATCCCAAGGGCTGGTGGGGAGCCCTTTTACCAGCCCCCACACCCAAACCTAGTCCGTTACGGAGACCTACTCCATCCCACCAAAGCCCACCAAGGCCCAAACTCCCCCGGGAAGGCCCAAAACCCCGGAAACGGCCCGGAAAAGCTATTAACCTCCATATCCTATAGTTTTAACCTTAATTCCACATCTCATAATGTTATTAACCTTATCATGCACGTTAAATAAGGTTACGACACTCCGTGGTGTCACAACACTTCAAAAGGCCCAAAAACGCGAGTAAACCTCTAGCCGTAAGATTTTTCTTCTCTAATTTCACAATCTGTAATGTCACACCAAAACGTAGTGTCACAGAAGCTGCGTACCCAAAGCACTCTGCAAACTCTCCCAGAACTTGGAGACGAACTTCGCATCCCGATCAGAAATAATGGTCTTAGGTACACCATGCAGTCTTACAATCTCCCGCACATAGATGAGAGCCAACTCGCTCGCAGAATTGGTCGTGCGGATAGGAATGAAATGCGCAGACTTGCTGAGACGGTCCACCTGTAGGACCGAGTAGGCAACTAGAGGGGGGGTGAATAGATGCCGAATAAAATTCAATTATTTCTTTCGGAAAATTAAAGACCCCTAAATAGCGGAAGAATATTTAATATCGTAGAGATCAAAACCCTAGATTAATTAGTGAGACAAGTCGAACATAAATCAAAACTAGTTCTATCAAAAATCGAACAATCCTTCTAATCAAGAATCATAGCAAAAGAGTATGTAAAGAATTGTATAACCTTTTCTTTATTCCAAAGCCACTCCTTCCGGGAGGACACTAAAATCTCTAATCTCACAAGATTAGAAAACCACCAAAATCTCTAATCTCACAAGATTAGAAAACCTTAAACAAACTAAAGAAAACACAAAATCTCTTCTTTGTTGTAGGCACCTCTTGCTTCTTGCCCTTTGCCTTTGATGAGTTCTAAGCCCCTAGAACCCTCTATTTAAAGGACAAGAGTCACCCAAAAATCTATAAAGAATCTGTTTAGACTTAGGAGTCCTTTTTCTATTTTTTCCCACCGTCTTCACGCAGACTCGGATTGCAAAAACTCCTCTTGGACAAGGCAACTCAGCTGGCTCTGTCTCCTCTCGGACACGGCATCGGACAGCAATCAACCGGGCAAATTCTTCTTGGACTCGGCAAAACAGCTTGCTCATCCTGACACATACTCGTCTCGGCACTCACACTACACAGCGATGCACTCACGCCACGCACACACACGACACAACGCTGCACTCACGCACACTCTCACGCCAACACACACACACACACACACTCGCATGCACACACACATGCAGCACGTCACACACACACACTCCATGCATGCACACACACATGCATTAAATGCATTCACACACACACATGCTCATATGCACACACACATGCAACACGCACACACACATGCATGCACACACACACACTTGCATGCACACACACACACACTCAATGCATGCATGCATATTCACACACAATGCAAGTATCAAAAATCCGTATACACGCGTACGGCCTCCTGCCACTACGCTGCAACGATCTCGATCTCACGCGCACCGTTCTCTAGTCCGAACGTCTCGCATGACACCCTCGACCCTCACGACCTCAGTTCCTCCCTTGAACCTAGTCTCGGTCCTGTCACCGACCACGTTCGACCTCAAGCAACACCTGCACATGAACAAAAACACACAAACAATTTCTGAGCCCAAGTCCGCGACTTGACTCACATTAATCCATACAACCGCTAAATAATCAAACCACTTTCAAATCTTATCAAATAATCAAATCAATTTCAACTCTTTTCAAATACTCATCATCAAAAATAATTGGATCAAAAACAATGATCCTTCAATCTCCCCCTTGATGAGTAATTTGACAAAACACAATAAGATTTGACAAGAGTATAGAAAAAAAATGAGAGTTTGAGACCCAAAAGATTCCAAGACCAAGTAAAGACCAAGTAAATCCAAACTCTCAAACAGTTTGAAATTCTCCTCTCTTTTTATTTTTCTTCTTCTTGACTTTTGCTCTCCCCCTTTTTGACAAAATAGTCATCAAGATCTCAAAACTCCCCCTTAATGAATGCAGTATCTCAAGCTTTGAAGTATATTCAAGGTATATAATCAAAGTAAAGCATTTGGAGAGTTTTGGCGAGAGTTTTCACATTTTGTATCAATTTATCCAATGAGAAAGCAAATTGTGAGAATATGGAGGCTCTAACACATAGAATAGTTGTTGCATAAGCAAATTAGAGCAAACAAGTAAAATGTCATAAACTGATTTTGCCAAAGCTAAAAAGAAATCTATCATGAGCAAAGAGAGACTTTCAAATTCACTAATGTTTGTCTCAAGCCTTTTCAAAAATTTGAATTTCCTTTTTCTCTTTTAGCAAGTTTGACAATTTTGCTTTGTGATCAACAGGGATGACAAGTAACTGCACACTAGCCCATACTTGTGTATGAGTAGGTAGTTCTTTCTTGTATCTTTCTCAGTTTAAATTGGCAAGTGGCTTCACATTGTTCTGAACTTTTGTTTAGACAAGTAGCCTTTTCTTGCAACTTTTGAATTTAAATCCCTGGCAAGGAAGCTGCACATTGTACTAAACTTGTGTTTAGCCAAGTAGCTTTTGCTTGCATCTTTTTCAACTTGCTTTTAATATTAAAACACTGATTTTGCTTGAGACTCATAATGATCATTTGAAGTCTAACAAAAAGCTCACACATAGTTTCTAATCAGCTCTAGCCTTTCAACAGATGACAAGAAACTTTTAAGCCTATTTCACAAATGCAATACCATAATGAACAAGAGCCAAAATATTCTCGAAAAGCATCTCAAATTGAATTATTTTAGTCTTTTAGTCTTTTAATGTAGCATTAATTTGACTATATACACAAGAAGAGTCAACAAAGCTTTGTACTACATGATGTAATGAAAACAGGGGAGTTTTCTTTAAGTGTAACGTCAAAATAGCTCCTTGTAGTAACCAAAGTCAAGTAACATAAATGAAAGAGTTAAAATCAAGACTCCCCCTCAAATCAACCCATGGGGATGAATGATCCCATGTTCGCCGCGTAAGAAAGCAAAGTGAGAAGAATCAAGCGGTTTAGTGAAAATATCAGCAATTTGAGCATCCGAATCAACAAATTTCAGTTCAATAGCTCCTTTTTCAACATGATCTCTAAGAAAATGATATGAACATCAATGTGTTTAGTCCTTGAATGTTGAACAGGATTTTTAGCGATGTGAATTGCACTAGTATTATCACAAAGAAGTGGAACACTATTAAAGTTAATGCCGTAATCTTTAAGAGTTGAAGTGATCCAAAGAATTTGTGAACAACAACTAGCGGCTGCAACGTATTCAGCTTCAGCAGTAGATTGAGCAACTGAGGACTGTTTCTTAGAAGACCAAGAAACAAGTGAAGTGCCAAGAAAATGACATGTGCCAGAAGTACTCTTTCTATCTAATCTACACCCCGCAAAATCAGCATCGAATATCCTAGGAGTGTAGCGAAGAAGAACAACAAGACCAACTGCCAAATACAGCAGTGCAGCGACGAGACCGGAAAATGCTTTTAATTGCTTGTCGATGTGATTCTCGAGGAGAGGCTTGAAATCGGCGCACAAACATACTTGCAAAATGTATGTCGAGCCTCGAAGCGATCAAATCTGAAGTGATCCAATCATGCTTCTGTATTCTTTTTGGTCCATCTCGACACCATTCTCGTTAAGATCCAAAATTGTTGTTGTGCTCATTGGAGTAGATACTGACTTTCCTTCTCCCATGTCGAATTTCTTTAGTAGCTCCTTTGTATACTTGGATTGGTGCAAGAAGATCCCTTCTTTCGCTTGCTTGATTTGAAATCCAAGGAAGTATGTCAACTCTCCCATCATACTCATCTCGAATTCCCTGGACATCAGCTCAGAAAACTGCAACACAAGAGAGTGGGAGGATCCTCCAAAGATAATATCATCCACATAAATTTGCACCACAAGGAATTGATCATTTGAATTTTGAGTAAACAGAGTTTTATCAACTTTTCCCATCTCAAAATTATGTTGAAGCAAGAAGCCTTTTAATCTATCATACAATGCACGAGGAGCTTGTTTTAATCCATAAAGAGCTTTTGATAAACGATACACATGACTAGGAAATTTTTCATTTTCAAAACCAGGGGGTTGTTTCACAAAAACTTCTTCTTCTATAAAACCGTTTAGAAAAGCACTTTTCACATCCATTTGAAATAAGTTAAAACCTTTTGAAGCTGCAAAAGCCAAGAGGATGCGAATAGCTTCTAAACGAGCAACAGGAGCAAATGTTTCATCAAAATCAATTCCTTCAAGTTGAGAATATCCTTGAGCTACAAGTCTAGCTTTATTTCTAACAATTATTCCATCTTCATTTAACTTGTTCTTAAAAACCCATTTTGTTCCAATAATGTTTTGATTTTTAGGAGGTTCCACTAAAGACCAAACTTTATTCCTTTCAAAGTTTTCTAACTCTTCATGCATCGCATCTACCCAAGAACTATCAGTTAAAGCATGAGTAATGTTCTTAGGTTCAAAATTTGCAACAAAAGCAGAATGCATGCATAAAAGAGTTTGAGATGAATTAGAACGTGTCACCCTTTCATGAAGACTTCCAATAATTTGTTCAGGAGGATGGTTCTTCAAAACAGTAAGGGGAGGTCCAGTTGTTTCAGTCGTCGTGGGAGGTGTAGGAGAATCTGAAGTAGTAGTCACATTAATTTGTTCAGGAACATCTTCCCGTTCTGTAGGTATGAGCTCATCATCATCATTATCTTCATCATTTTCTTCGAATCTTTTATCCAAAAAGATTGGCTCTAAATCTTCTCGTGAACCTGAAATGTCGGGTCTAGCTCCAGGGCTAGCCTCATCAAAAGTAACATCGCATGTCTCCAATAATTTGTTACTCGATAAATCAAGTACGCGATATCCACGAGAGTGCAACGAATAGCCAAGGAAAATACCATCTGTACTACGAGCTTCGAATTTATCAAGATTTCCATGTTTAAGAATAAAGCATTTGCAACCAAACACTCGTAAGTGAGAAATAGATGGTTTACGATCAAATCTCAGTTCATAAGATGTTTTACCAAGTAAAGCTCTGAGATAGACCCTATTTGATATATAGCAAGCAGAAGAAATTGCCTCAGCCCAAAATTTTCTTGAAGTGTTGTATTCATCTAGCATAGTTCTAGCCATTTGAATCAAAGTTCTATTTTTCCTTTCTACAACACCATTCTGTGAGGGAGAATATGGCGAAGAAAATTGATGTTCAATCCCATTAGTTTCACAAAAAGATTTAAACAAGGCATTTTTGAATTCTGTACCATTATCTGTTCTTATGGCTTTCAATGAGTTAGGCAATTCATTTATCAATCTCTTAATGAAGACATGAAAGAGTCCAAAAATCTCATCTTTTGAAGACAGAAAAAGCACCCAAGAGTATCTCGAATAATCATCAACTATTACTAGAAAGTACCACTTACCTCCGTGATTGTACTTGAGATGGTCCTCTGTATCCATGTGAAGAAGTTGGCCAGGGGCGGTGGTCATTACAGTAGAGACAGGAGCATGAGGGCTCCAACCATCTTACCATGTCGACAGGAAGCACAAACAATGTCTTTGCAAGATTTTAATTTTGGCAAGCCACGAATTAAGTCTAGACCACTCAATCTAGATAACAGATCAAAGCCCATGTGACCTAACCGACGATGCCAAAAATTGAGATTTCTAGATTCTGAAGCAACAAAACAATGTGAACTTGAAGCATTGCTAAAATTTGCTATGAAAATTTTTCCAAGTCTAGATATCTCAAGAGTCAAGTTTCCAGAAGCATCGAGTACTCTACATGCATTTGGTTTAAAACTCACTTCAAAGTTTTCATCCAACAATTGAGATACAGACAGAAGGTTGAATTTCAGTTTAGACACCAAAGAGACATTCTTTAAAGTAAAGTGATCATTCACCTTCACTATACCTTTTGCAATGACGCGTCCAGTAGTAGCATCTCCAAAAGTGATCGTTTCGTTCCCAGATGCTTTTGTTAGGGAGGAGAACCAACTTGGGTTGCCTGTCATGTGTTGGCAGCATCCTGAATCAACAACCCAGATGTTCTCCTTCCCTTCTCGTACCACCTACATGTTATGAGCGAGGAAGATGTTGAGGACTCAGCGCTGGGGTTAGAGAAATATGATTTAGGTATCCAGCACTGAATCACTCGACGAGGAGGTGATCGTACAAAAGCTTGTGAATGCAAAGTAGATGAATTTCCAGGTATTTTGTTTGCTTTCACTAGCTGAACATGTGGAGAAATGATACGTGTTTGTCTAAAGTTAGACTTAGCCTTTGAATTTTCCTTTCTCTGTTGTTTGGCTAGTCTAAAACAAAAATTCTCAAATGACCATCTTTTCCACAATGAGTGCAATTGTACTTAACAAATGGTTTGACTTTAGAAGCAGAAGCAACATTTGCATTCATCATAGCAGAAGATAAAATTCCAGCAGATTTGAAGACAGTTTTCTCAGGTTCTTTGACAATTTCAAACTTTCCACTTTCAAGAGTTTTAACAATAGTAGGGGAGCATATGATTTGTGATGAGCATAAGGATCAAAACCTAAACCTTTGTGATGAGTGCTGACTCTTGATTGATCCAAAATCATATTTAGATTTTTCTTTCCTTTAGTAAAACGTTCTAAAGACTTTTCCAAGTAATCAATTTTTCGAGAGAGTGTTAAACAATTATTACATGAAACATCTACTTTTTCTTTTTGCTTCCGACAAGTTGAACATGAAAGAACTTCATGTGTAAGCAAATCATTAAACAATTGAGTAATCTTAGCATCTGCATCATGCAACTTCAATTCTAGTATGGGACATTTAGAACAAGAAGTTTGACCATGTAAACCATCAGTAGAGCAACCAACATTTTTCACAAGTTTTTCATTTTTCAATTGTTTGGCATAAACTTGTTCTAGTTTAATCATATGTTCCTCTTTTAGAGATTTAATTTCAAATTTGAGATCTAAGCAAGAATCACATGTCTTTTCAGAATTTGAATTTCTAAGATCAAAGTTTTCAGTTTTCAGCATGGATAGATCTTTCTCTAAGTTTTTATTTTTGAGTGAAGATTTTCTTAAAGATTTTCTCAATATGACTAAAACTTCACAAAGCTCATCATACGAAGGTATTACCTCATCACCGTCATTTGGAGGTCTTTGTCGTTGTCACTAGAATCACTAGTGTTCCCTTTCGCCATGAAGCACAGTCCGGTGAAATCTTTCTCGTTCAGCTTCGTTTGCTTCGCTTCCTTCTCATCGTCAGTTGAATCATCAATGTCGCTTAAGTCTAAGCGACCAATTGCCGCGAAGACTTTGTTGAGCATCTTCTTTGTCCGTTGCTTATTTTTGTCCTTGCTCTCTTTTGGCCGGAAGGACTTGGAGGGGTTGCTTTGCTCCTTCTCCTCTTTATCTTTGTTCTTGAAACAGTTAGCACGGATGTGCCCGGCCTTGCCGCAGTTGTAGCAGTGGATGGAGGCTCCTCTTCTCTCCCTTGATCTCATGTAAGCTACATTGACACGCTTGGAAAGAAGAGCAAGTGTATCTTCTGGTATTTGATCTAGCTGTTCATCACTAAGAGCACTCAAAGCAGTAATGGAATATAATGATGAAGAACTAGTAGCATTATCATATGAAGAATTAGCATTAAGAGCCATAGAGTTATCATTGGAAGTTCTTGAAACAATGTCTATCTCAAAAGTCTTGAGACTAGAATATAGTTTATCCAAAGTCATTTCACTCATCTTGGGAGCTTCCTAAGCAGTCACTTTCATTTGCCGATTTTAAGATCAAGAGATGATAGGAAATGTCTAGCATTTTCAGAGTCGTGTACTTTACATCTACAGCTCTAAGATTGTTTAAGATTACATTAAGCGAGCAAAACAATCATCTAGAGATTCTCCAGAGTTCATTTCAAATCTAGTGTATTCCTTTTAAATTGATCTTGCCTAGCTTCTTTTACAGTCGATTGCCCTCATGATAATCTTGAAGAGATTTCCAAATTTCATGAGCGATGAGTAAATGATGAACTCTATCAAATTCTTTTCTAGCAAGTCCTTGAAGCAATATGTTTCTAGCTCTATTATTGTTTTCAACATCTTTTTCAAACTCGATTTTATCAATATCATCATTAGAAGGAAGCTCGCATTTAAATTTTTACCTTGCGCCAAATCGCGTTACCTTGAGCTTGAAGATATGCAGTCATTCGGATCCGCCAGTGGGGGAAGTCTGTGCCATCGAAGATTGGCGGCTTGTTTGAGTATTTCTCTGTTGCCATAACTTACCATTTACTAATCACCTGTTAAGATGGATTAGTAGAACCTTGCTCTGATACCACTTGTAGGACCGAGTAGGCAACTAGAGGGGGGGTGAATAGATGCCGAATAAAATTCAATTATTTCTTTCGGAAAATTAAAGACCCCTAAATAGCGGAAGAATATTTAATATCGTAGAGATCAAAACCCTAGATTAATTAGCGAGACAAGTCGAACATAAATCAAAACTAGTTCTATCAAAAATCGAACAATCCTTCTAATCAAGAATCATAGCAAAAGAGTATGTAAAGAATTGTATAACCTTTTCTTTATTCCAAAGCCACCCCTTCCGGGAGGACACTAAAATCTCTAATCTCACAAGATTAGAAAACCACCAAAATCTCTAATCTCACAAGATTAGAAAACCTTAAACAAACTAAAGAAAACACAAAATCTCTTCTTTGTTGTAGGCACCTCTTGCTTCTTGCCCTTTGCCTTTGATGAGTTCTAAGCCCCTAGAACCCTCTATTTAAAGGACAAGAGTCACCCAAAAATCTATAAAGAATCTGTTTAGACTTAGGAATCCTTTTTCTATTTTTTCCCACCGTCTTCACGCAGACTCGGATTGCAAAAACTCCTCTCGGACAAGGCAACTCAGCTGGCTCTGTCTCCTCTCGGACACGGCATCGGACAGCAATCAACCGGGCGAATTCTTCTTGGACTCGGCAAAACAGCTTGCTCATCCTGACACATACTCGTCTCGGCACTCACACTACACAGCGATGCACTCACGCCACGCACACACACGACACAATGCTGCACTCACGCACACTCTCACGCCAACACACACACACACACACTCGCATGCACACACACATGCAGCACGTCACACACACACACTCCATGCATGCACACACACATGCATTAAATGCATTCACACACACACACACATGCTCATATGCACACACACATGCAACACGCACACACACATGCATGCACACACACACACACTTGCATGCACACACACACACACACTCAATGCATGCATGCATATTCACACACAATGCAAGTATCAAAAATCCGTATACACGCGTACGGCCTCCTGCCACTACGCTGCAACGATCTCGATCTCACGCGCACCGTTCTCTAGTCCGAACGTCTCGCATGACACCCTCGACCCTCACGACCTCAGTTCCTCCCTTGAACCTAGTCTCGGTCCTGTCACCGACCACGTTCGACCTCAAGCAACACCTGCACATGAACAAAAACACACAAACAATTTCCGAGCCCAAGTTCGCGACTTGACTCACATTAATCCATACAACCGCTAAATAATCAAACCACTTTCAAATCTTATCAAATAATCAAATCAATTTCAACTCTTTTCAAATACTCATCATCAAAAATAATTGGATCAAAAACAATGATCCTTCACCACCACAACCCAAACAGCATCCTTCCCTCGTGGAGAACGAGGTAGACCAACCACGAAATCCATGGAGATGTCATCCCATGGGCACACAGGAATCTTCAATGGCTGCAACAGACCGGCGGGACGCTTATGCTCAGCTTTGATCTTCTGACAGATCCCACAAGACGCCACATACTTGGCAATATCCACTCTCATCCTTTTCCACCAGAAATTCTTCTTCAAGTCCCTGTACATCTTGGTCTCCCAGGATGGACCGTGTACGGGGTGTGATGAGCTTCTTTCAGAATGTCTTCTTTCACTTGAGATTTCTGAGGCACGCACAGACGGCCCTGAAACCTCAAAGCTCCCGCATCATCAACGGTAAAGTCTCCTGACTTGCCATCCTCAAGGCGTTTCCTCATCTGCTGGAGCAAACGGTCATCTTCTTTGTGCCTCCCCGTGACACGCTCGGGAATCGCCGACTCAAGAATCAATCGAGTTTCAGCTTGCACGGTCCCATAAGCGATAGAAGACCCCAAACGCTCAAAATCAGCAACAAGACAATCAACAATAGGGGGCATTGTCTTTCGATTGAGAGCGTCGGCCACCACATTTGCCTTCCCCGGATGATACTGGATTGTGAGGTCATAATCCTTTATCAATTCTAGCCACCTCCTCTGCCTCAAGTTCAAATCTTTACAGGTAAAGATGTACTTGAGGCTCTTGTGATCAGTGAAAATGTCACAAGACTCGCCCGTCTGAGTAATGCCTCCATATCTTCAATGCAAACACCACGGCGGCTAGCTCAAGATCATGCGGGGGATAGTTCTGCTCATGCTTTTTCAACTGCCTCGATGCATAAGCAATCACCTTGCCCTCTTGCATGATCACACAACCAAGTCCCAACCGAGAAGCATCAGAATAAACAGTGAAGCGCTTCCCCGGCTCGGGAAGGGTAAGAACAGGAGCAGTCACTAACTTCTCCTTCAAAGTGCAGAAACTGTGCTCACACTCTGCAGTCCACTGGAATTTCATCCCCTTCTGAGTCAGCTGCGAAAGTGGCTTGGCAATGATAGAGAAATCCTGCACAAAACGCCGATAGTAGCCAGCTAACCCAAGGAAACTACGCACCTCTTTGACATTGGAAGGCCTTTTCCAATCCAAAACTGCTGAGACTTTGCTAGGATCTACGGATATGCCCTCTGGATTGATGATGTGGCCAAGAAAACCCACTTCTGAAATCCAGAACTCGCACTTTTTCAGCTTAGCAAAGAACTGATTCTCCCTCAAGGTGCTCAGCACAAGCCTCAAGTGTCGCTCATGCTCCTCTTCTGATTTACTGATAAACTGAATGTCATCGATGAACACTACCACAAACTCATCAAGGTACTTGTGTAGCATACTATTCATCGCCTCCATAAAGACAGCAGGAGCATTAGTTAGTCCAAAAGACATAACTTTAAATTCAAAATGCCCATACCTAGTGGAGAAAGCAGTCTTCTCAATGTCCTGCTCCCTCACACGGATCTGATTGTACCCCGACTGAAGATCAATCTTGGAGAACACCTTTGCTCCCTTCAGTTGGTCAAACAGACCCTCGATGCGAGGCAAATGATACTTGTTCTTGACTGTCACTTGAATAAGAGCACGATAATCAATGCACATACGCCAACTTCTATCCTTCTTCGAGACGAAGAGGACGGGTGCTCCCCATGGCGAAACGCTACGCCGAATAAAGCCCTTGGCCAACAGATCCACCAACTGCTTCTTCAACTCGTCTTGAAAAGGACGAGCCAAGCGGTATGGAGAGATAGAAATAGGTCGAGTGCCAGGAACAAGATCAATACGAAACTCCACATTCCTCACAGGAGGTAGACCAGGCAACTCGTCAGGGAACACATCAACGAACTCCTTCACTACAGGAATTTCTTCAATGGAAACTGAAGAAGATGGCTTTTCTAACAAAGCCATGAGGAAACCCAAATGCCTCAAACGGCGACCAGAAAACAGACTAGTCAAAGCAAAAACGGAGCTGGAAGGTATACCACCCTGAAAGGTCAACTCTACCCCTGACGGGGCCTGCAAGGCAACCGTTTTCCAGAAACAACAGATCTTGGCATGGTACTGATGCAACCAGTCCATGCCCAAAATGACATCAAAAGGAGCCAACTGGATCACCATAAGATTGGCAAAGAAAACCTCATCATCAATGGCAATGGTGCAACCCGGGCAAACCAAAGAGCTAGCAATCAAACCCCCAGGAGAACTGACTAACACGGACTCAGAAATCCGCTGAACTCCCAACTTATCTCTACTAGCAAACTCCGACGACACAAAAGAATAGGATGCTCCGGAATCAAACAGAACAAAGGCATCAACGGAATCCACGAGCAGAGTACCTGAAACCACCTCTGGATGCCCTACCGACTCGGCGGTCGGCCAGGCGTTCACTCCGGGTGGCGCCGGACGAGAAGAGCCCCGACTCAGTGAAGCCCCATCAAGGCTGGGGCGGAGGAGGCAAGCGAGGAGGAAGCAGGCAGTGCGGGCACCAAGATCTGCCGCTGGTGGCGCCCACGCAAAGGGCGGTTGAGAAACAGGAGCAGCCATCATGTGCACCGATCCTCTGGAAGACGCCGCTGGAGTGGGAGGAGAAGGCACCGTCTCCCACTTGATGATGCTACTGGGATTCATCCGGCAGACTCATCCCATGTGGCCGGGCTTGCCACAGTGGTTGCAAC
This sequence comes from Rhipidocladum racemiflorum, assembly GCA_036346355.1. Classification (NCBI taxonomy): domain Eukaryota; kingdom Viridiplantae; phylum Streptophyta; class Magnoliopsida; order Poales; family Poaceae; genus Rhipidocladum; species Rhipidocladum racemiflorum. Next base: position 41,551,158 of record CM070589.1, on the reverse strand, counting down.
TCCCGGTCCAACCACACTCTGAAGCACGGTGCTCACCACCGCACTTGAAACACTTCATGCCCTGCCCGGGCACAGGACGAACAGCCGCTCGCGAAGAAGACGACTGGGGCGGCCCCATCTTAGCCCCTGAGGAGGAGCCCTGTCCCCCCTTGAACTTCTTGAAGGTGGGGTCGCTGAGAAGACCCACCTCCTCCACCAAAGGTCCTCTTCTGGCCCCCGCCTGGGGCCGCAGGAACCCCTGAACCGCCCGGGTTTTGCTTATCCCGGGAGAGCTCCAACTCGAGCTCCATGCCCTTCGCTTGCTCCACCACGGAGCAAAAGTCACAAGGGACAGTCGCCCCCATGACAACTCTGAACTCCTGGTTGAGGCCCCTACGGAACCTCCTCGCCTTCTCCCTGTCGTCGGCTGCCACGGCCGGCACGAAGCGCACCACGCTGTTGAACTCCACCTCATACTCTGCCACCGACCTCTTTCCCTGGGAAAGAGTCGTCAGAGTATGCTCCATCCTCTCAAGAAAAGACTCCGGGTAGAACTTGGCTCGGAAGCGAGCCACAAAGTCCTCCCAGGTGACTGGACCAAGATCGGGGGCTCTAGCAGCCAGAACCCCCTCCCACCAGATATCAGCTTGGCCTTTCAGCTGAAAGGCCACAAAGCGAGCCCTCTGGACCGAGGTCAACTCTAGGACCTCAAACTGCCTCTCCATGTACCGCAGCCAATCTGCGGACTGGATCGGCGTGCCCGCTCCGTCAAAAGTGTCAAGACGGAGGGACATCCACTCCCGAAGGCTCATCCTCGGCTCCGGCGCAGCCGGGGCAACAACTGGGGCCACTGCAGGGGGAGGCACAACAGCAGGGGCTGCCCGCAACTGCTGGCGCAACTCCTGAATCTCCCTCTGCAGAGCCTGAACTAAATCATCATTGGCGGCGGGCACCCCCGCCCCCGACTGTGCAGCTGGAAGCTCCTCCTGAGCTGGCCCACGAGCATTGAGCGAAACGCTACCCTCAGCAACAGACTCCTCAACTCCCTGGGAGCCTCGCCCCTGGCCTCCACGGCCACGGCGTCCACGGCCTCTACCCCTCGGCATGGCTGCTTCAGACAGACAACCATCCAAACACAAAAACATAAACACAACATCACACAACCAAGAACATAGATCAAGCATCATCATAGACATATTCTTTATCACATAATCAAGCGCGATGCAATGATGAACCAAAACCCCATCCTACTATGCAACCAAGTGTGTCAAATTTTAGATTAGTTATACCACTTTTGCAAGTTTTAATGTTGCTATCCTATAACAAAGTTTTAGTTAGAACCTAAGCCATATTTCTAAGTTATTCCACATCATATTTTAGTTGCAACTTAAGGTATGACACTAAAAATACTCATTCCAAGGACCTACAGCCCGCTCTGATACCAACTGTAACACCCCGGCATTTAATATGCCTGAATGCTACCAAACATAAGCTAAACAACATCTAAAAACCACATTTAACATAAAATTCCAGCAAAGGTGCATAGGCTAAAAACCGAGATTTCGGCACACCTCCTTTGTTTTAACATGGATTTAAGGAGCAACAACAGTATAGCATTATAAGGCAATATGAGAGACATCTAAAACAGCAATAAATAGAGTCTTAACGACAATATAAGACTAACATCAAGCACTTAAAGTCTCCAAGTGTCAAATGAATAATAAATCTCTTAGAAACCAAGCTAAACCTTAAATCAAGGATCATCACACGCAATTTATTATCAAACTAATGGAATGACTTGTGGAATCATTATGGTGAAGCTACGTGTGGGCGTGTGACTATTTCCCTTCCCCGCATGCCGATCTCATGGTACCTAAAACAACAAGAAAACACAAGCGTGAGTTCGAAACTCAGCAAGCATACTGCAATGGACAACAAGAACATCAACATGGCAATAACATCTCCCATCATGTAAATCATCTTATTCGTAAACACTTAACATTGTCATCATCAATATGTATGCGATGTAATGCAATGCTCATGTCTCCTTAGAAACTCATACCGGTATGGTTGAGTACACACCCGTCGGTGTGCACCCTCTCCCCCCTTCCATCCCGAAGATGGAGGGTGCCTACTCCTCGCTTCCACAACCCACGGTAGATGGAATCACGATGTAGGACTTACTCTATTGGCTCTCCGGATTAGTCATAACTTTCTCACCGACCTTCCCGGATTAGTTAATGACTTTCTCACCGCCCGGCCATGTAACATGTCATGTATGCAAGCATGCCAACATCATATAAAACTCATATATTAACACATGGCATCATAACATCTTAAACATGCTCATCATATCATAGCAATCATTAGAACATGGCAAGTGGACATATATCATGTAGACAATTCCATCTAATCTCAACATGCAACCTACAACTCGCTATCCATCACAACACACTTGCCTCAACCACGTGCAACGGATTGGCAGGAAGTAGAGGGCACTCCCGGGGTCGCACCACCTGCACATGGGTATCACACACTCACAATCATAACCACAGAACAGTACGCAAACCCTCATCTACCCCGACATTGCCAACGACTCGCAAAACCTAAAAACAGAGGTTCTGTCCCGGCGGGACAGCAGCCTTGCAAAAGGCATACCTTGGGCTCTGGGACTCCGAATCAATTAAACGAGTACATCCTCGCGTACCTTAGGAAATTTCCCAAATTTCTCTAGGTATAAGGAAAGACTGATTCGGCCTCTAAAGTTGTTTAATCTACAGATTACCGAGATCTGTTCCAATCGCGTCACAGATTTTAATACGCTCGGTAAAACAGTCATAACTTTCAAATGGCTGGGCGGAATTTAACGTTCTTTATATGCACAGAAATATAATAAAATTATCTACAACTTCTTAAAAGTCCGTACAGTCAGATTCGAAATCTAAATTGGCGAAAACAGGAACCCTAGGTCGACTGCTCATGCTGTCCCAAATCAGAAACGTGGCAACGTCTAGATCTAACCCAAATTACTCCAATCCAGCACCACCAATTGATCTAAAAACTTGATAATCACCCTAATAACAGTACCTAGATCAACCCCAGGGAACCCCATGATCATACCTTTGCCCGACGAACGAAACTCCAAAAGATCTCCTCGCGGATCGCTCCTCGCTCCAATGGATGGATCCACGAGGTTGCAGGGGTGGGGAGGCCACCCTAGGGCAGCAAGGGGGTGGAGGAGAGGTGGGGAGGTGGAGAGGTGGAGGGCAAGGGGGCGCACGGCTAGGGGGGGCGGCTAGGGCTAGGGGGTGGAGAGGGGGCACAAGAGGGGAGGTGGGGGCGCAATTGGGGGGAGGTGGGGCGCAAGGGGCAGCAAGGGGGGGCTTTTTACCAGCCCCTACTCTGAATCCTAGTCCTACAAGGACTCGTAATCCATCCCACCAAAGCCCACAAACCCCACCTTAAGGCCCAAAATCCCCCGGGAAGGCCCAAAACCCCGGAAACGGCCCGGAAACGTTATAAACCTCCAAATCCTATAGTTTTAACCTTATTTCCACATCTCAAACTGTTTTTGACCAAATCATGTACATTAAATCAGGTTACAACACTCCGTGGTGTCACAAACCCATTTAATCATTCCCACTATGGGGTACTCTACATCACTAGAGGTTCACCTAATCTTAAGCTAAAGGTAACAATTACATTTAATTGTTTCAACTCGCAAATTAACTTAACAATACATCATTCCATAAACCACATTGGTACATACTACATAACATGCTAAACAACAATTTTCACTTTTGACAAGTAGTTTCAGTCAAACGAATACTTACTTTATTTGCAGCATTTTTTTTCTTTTAATACTCAACCAAAACTCACAAAGAAGCTTAACTCTCAAAGTTGCAATGAGACAAACCCAAACTTGATCATGCAAGAGGAAATTCTCCAAAACACTTTTCAATCTCAAAGACTCCCATAGAGGAGAATGGTTGAAAGACAATTTTCTCGAAAGGGAACCAAGCGATCAAGTAATCCTTTTCAAATAAAACCTTAACACCAAACCCCAAACTTTCACGAAACAAGAAGGGCTTTCAAAGATGATTTCTCAAACCAGTAAAATGACGAAATCAAACACCATTTACTCCTACAAAGCCACAGAACTTCAGCCCTGACAACCAAGTATGACAAAACGCCGCAATAACTCTTTTGACCTCGGAGAAAGACAAACACAGGAATAAATTGAATGCTTCTCTCCATAAAGCAATCAACAAACTAAGCATCAAAGCTGGAAAGGCGACTAAAAGAAGCGCAACACTAGACTCTTCTTCTTCGGCTTCAACCAAGAAAGACAAAACCACATACAGCATACGGAACAATCCGCGAAAATCTAAGACCAAACACTTTTCTTTTGATTTCAATCGACTAAAAACCAAGAAGACCAACCAAAACCGACCGCAGAACGATAAAGAAGATCCGAAGGAATCCACCACCAAACTCTTCTATTTGCCTCCAGTCAACTACCCGATCTACGATAGAAAAGGTAAGCACTCTTTCCCCACAAGGGGTTAACAGTTCTTCGGTGATGGTTTTAACCGGCTATACCGTCAAACCACACCCTTATTATGAACAAAAGTAGTGACCGAAACCCTTCGGCACCACAACCCCACTTTATCACCACAACAAGCACAATTCAATCTTTTATCTCATAAACATAGCAACATGCATTATCAAATGAAGCATTCAACATCAAAGTTTAAATACAACATTTAAGCGTAAAGAAACGATACCCATACCCTTTTCCTACTTTGCATCCTTGTGTGTCAAATTTTAGATTAATTATACCACTTTTGCAAGTTTTAATGTTGCTATCTTATGACAAAATTTGAGTTAAAACCTAAGCCATGTTTCTAAGTTATTCCACATCACATTTTAGTTGTACCCTATAGCATGACACTAAAAATACACATTCCAAGGACCTACAGCCTGGCTCTGATACCAACTGTAACACCCCGGCATTTAATATGCCCGAATGCTACCAAACATAGACTAAGCAACCTCTAAATACCACAATTACAAGTAAATTACAGCAAAGGAACAAATGCTAATACCGAAAATTTCGGCAGCATCTCCTTTGTTTTTCCATGATTCGGAGCAACAACAAAGTATCACAAGTTATATCATAACGGAAAGCATCTAAAACAGCAATAACATGTGTCATAGCAACAAAATAAGTCCAGGATAAGGCATTCAACCACTTCATGAGCTAAACGAATCAAATAGTAAGACCGAGCACACAGTTAAGCAATTCTCCAAGTTTCATGGCAATACATTCATTATCATCTCTCCAAGTGATAACACTGTCTAATTTGTGTGGAGCTACGTGTAGATGTGTAGCTAAACCCTTTTACCCGCATGCCGGTTTCATGGTACCTAAGAAAAACAACATAAACACAAGCGTGAGTTCGAAACTCAGCAAGCATATTGCAATGGACAACAAGAACAATTACATGGCAATAATATCTCACATCATGTATATCATCTCATTCATGAACACATAACATTATCATCATCATTATGTATGCAATGCAATGCGATGCTCATGTCTCCTTGGAAACTCATACCGGTATGGTTGAGTACACACCCGTCGGTGTGCACCCTCTCCCCCCTTCCATCCCGAAGATGGAGGGTGCCTACTCCTCGCTTCCGTTCACCGCGGTGAATGGAATCACGATGTAGGACTTACTCATTGGCTCTCTGGAATAGTCATAACTTTCTTACCGACCTTCCCTGGACTAGTTATGACTTTCTCACCGCCCGGGCCATGTATCATGCCATGTATGCAAATATGCCAACATCATGAATAACTTGTACATTAACATATGGCATCATCATGGATAACTTGTACATTAACACATGGCATCATCACATAATAAACATATTCATCATATCAATGGCAAACATTAAAGCATGGCATGTGAACATATCATATATTCAAATTTCAATCTCAATCAATCAAACAACCCACAATCCGCTACCCATTCCAATACACTTGCCTCAACCACGACCGACGGATTGGCGAGATGAAGACGGCACTCCCGGGGTCACACCACCTGCACATAGGTACCACACACTCACAATCATGTCCACAAAACAGTACGCAAACCCTTATCTACCCCGACATTGCCATCTACTCGCAATAACCAAAAACAGAGGTTCTGTCTCGCCGGGACAGCAGCCTTCCAATAGGCATAACTCGGGTTCTAAGACTCCGAATCAATTAAATGAGTACATCCTCACATAGCTTAGGAAATTTCCCAACTTTCTCTAGGTATATGGAAAGACAGATTCGGACTCTAAAGTTGTTTAATCTACAAAATACCGTGATTTGTTCCAATCACGTCACAGATTTTAACACGCTCGGTCAAACAGCCATAACTTTCAAACGGATGGGCGGAATTGGACGTTCTTTATATCCACTGAAATATAATGAAATTATATACAACTTCTTCAACGTTCGTATGACCAAATTCCGAATCTAAATTGGCGAAAACCTAAGCCCTATGTCGACTACTCATGCTGCCCGAAACAGAGGACGTGACCAACTCAAGAATCCATCTATTCTAATCAAATACAGCACCACCAATTGATCTAAAAACTTGATAATAATCCTTAGAACAGTACCTAGCCCAACCCCAAGGATTCCCATGGCCATACCTTCGCCCAACGACCGAAAACCCAACGGATCTCCTCCCGGTTCGCGCGGTCTCCTTCCTCGCTCCAAATCCACCGGATCTCCTCGTCGCGGAGCGCTCTAATGGACGGATCTTCGAGGTGTTGAGGTGGAGAACTCCCCTAGGGGCAGCAAGGGAGGTGGAGAGGGGAGGAGAGGGGTGGTGGCGCCATGAGGGAAGATGGAGAGGAAGGGGAAGGGTGGAGGCGCATGGGGGGCTAGGGGGTGGCAGCTAGGGTTGGGAGAGGGAGTTTGGGGCGCACCAAGGGGTGGGGGCCAGATTTGGCTACCCAAAAGTCCCCCCCCCTTGGGCCCAAACCCCTCCACCGGAGGCCCAACTCAACCCCCAAGGCCCAAAGTCCCCCGGAGAGGCCCAAACACCCGAAAACGGCCCAAAAACACGCTATAAATGGCATAACATAAAGTTTTAACCTCCATTTTCATATTTTATAAAGTTTTTGACCTCAACATTCAAATTTTATAAGATACGACACTCCGTGGTGTCACATTAATACCTTCTGGGTGTTTTTTCTCGAATTGTATATGTTGTACCAGCAAGATGCCCTAGATGTGAATGTAGTCAGAGTGTGGACTTTATAAGTTTCAATTTATATTATTGTATATATATTCGTGTACCACTTAACTTCATGTCTAACTTCTTTCTTATATATGCATAATAGAGATACATACATGTAGAATAAATGGCAATGTAAACCTAGGATTTATCGATCCGGGGATTGTCAAAGAGAAAATTGTCCTTACGGACACAATTTTTCTTGAAGAGCATTTATTTAATACTTTCTTGAAGCTGCAATACAAAACCTTCATACTTTTACCCTATAACTTTAAGTACGTATTACCCTACTTCTAATATTGTTTTACTATTTTTGCATGACACGATGTGGGACTAATAGGCTATGTTAACATATATGAACAGGTTTCACTAGGTCCTCCTCGTCATCGAGTTAGATGCTATCAGGATTTTTGTCTTGGACACGATGAGAAAACCCCTTGAAGATTATAAAGACTTTTTGGACATGATGAACAAGTAAACTCGATCATTGCGTTATTGCTCTAGTAATATTCCATTCTATTGCATTTAATCTTAATTACTATTTAAAATCATTCACAGGGCATTCACATGATATTGCAAGAAAAGTCTTCGGCATCGTCCCTACACGAAAACTTTCCAAATAATAACGGACTTTCCATGCACGAGATAGGACCCGGGAAATAATTTATGTGCATACTACGTATGTTCAAATATGCATTCAATTACGACGGAGAGTGTCGGCTATAACGAAGCCATGGTATATAATTAGACATTGATCCCTACTTTTCATTCATTTAATATATATATCATCATTAATTTAATTTCTCTTTTCTTCAATAACAGCTCTCCAGGTTGAAAACTAATAAGTTACTGCTAACAGAAATTTTAGCAATTCAAGAGCAGATGGTTGGATTCATTCACGATCAAATCATCAATCCAAACGGCGAGTTCCATATGAAACTTTAATTCTACTGGAGTCGTTGAAAAAGCAAAGTGGATGAGATGTACTGACACTATAGTCGTAAACAGACTATTGTAAAAACTAAATATTGTGATGCTTTAATATATTTCAACTACGATTTAATGATGCTTTATATACTATATATTTGAAGGCAACATATCATGTGCACGCTGGGCTTTCCATGTACAAACCGTGCACACTACCTAATAAAATTGATGAAAAACTCCAAAAAATTTTGCATATGTACTTCGAAGATGACTCTACCTATGTACAAAATTGTAGGTTCAAATTCAATACATATGAAGAGTTACAAAAAAGAGAAAAATATTTCTCTTTTTTGTAACTCTTCATATGTTTTGAATTTGAACCTGCAATTTTATACATACGTAGAGTCATCTTCGAAGTACATCTGCAAAATTTTTCAGAGTTTTTCATGACTTTTATTAGGTGGTCTGCAAATTTTGTACATAAGGCATTGTACAAAATATTTGTTTCAAATTATATAATGCAAAGAAAATATGAGAAAAATTCCTCACTGCCAGTTCGTCTAAGAACCGACTGTGATATAGGTAGGCAGTGATGTATATATATCACTACCGGATTTTGGTGTAGACCGGTAGTGATATACAGATATCACTACCGGATGTAGTTTAAGCCGGCTGTGATATACAGGTATCACTACTGGTTTTAGTGTGAGCCAGTAGTGATAATCCCGAGTATCACTGCCGGCTGCTATAACCGGCTGTGATAGTGTTTTCTAACCGCAATGATTGCCTGTCCTGTAGTAGTGTCGATCTGTAACATCCCAAAATTTTGCTTTTCTTAAATTCATGTGTGATTTGGCACTTTGGTGAATTTTTGGAATTTTCTGGAATTTATTTGGATTTATTTGGAATTTATTTGAATTTATTCCATTTTGAAATAATTAAAGAATTTAATTTTGCAAATAAAATTTTGTTGGAAATATTTTATTTGAGTCCAAAATGATCCAAAATATTTTCCAGAATTTTTCTGGAATTTTTCTGAGTCTTTTGCTATTTTTAATGAATTAAATGAATTACTGGGAATTATTTTAAATATTAATTACTGAAAAGGACCGACCGGTCGATTCGTTTCATCCGATCGAGCCCGAGTCGACTCGAGTTCGAGTCCGACCGAGCCACGTGACTCGACCAAACCCACTCCTAACCCTAATCAATCCCAACCGCTGGATCAAGATCCAACGGCCGAGATCACCAGACGGTTCGAGCCAGATCCGGCCGGATCCGATCGCGCCCGCGGCGATCGTGGCCGTCGATCGTGCCACGTGGACGGCCACGATTTCGTCGTCTTCGCCGAAGTCCGAAAGCCGACTCCGCCACGCCCCGCGCCGTAATTAACTAGGTTTCCGTCTAGGGCACGAACGCCGAGGCTATTTAAAGCGTGAGACGCCCCCGAGGTTGCCCTCATCCTTGCGCACTCGTTTCCCGAGCCATCTCGCCGAAAGCCGCCGTTGAGCCGCAATCGCTGCCGGAGTTGTCTCTTCCTCCGCGGCGGTTTGCGCCGTTTTCCGCCGTCGTCCGTCGTCTTCCGCCGAGAAGGAGCCCAGATCCGGAGTCCCCGCGACGAGACGCACCCGAAGGGAGGTTTCATCTCGCCGGAGAAGCCCCGTGGCGCCGTAGCTGTGGTCATCGTCTCCAGCTCCGTCAAGCCAGCGCCGTGAAACCATCGCCGTCCGCGAGCTCGGAGGACCGTCAGATCCAGATCGAACGGTTGAGGTGAGATCACGTGTTCCAAACCCGATTAGATCTGGACCGTTGGATCAAGATCCAACGGTTCACAATCGCCACGTGCCGTAGCAGTGCGATTATAGGATTAGATCTGGACCGTCCGATCTAGATCGAACGCCCATGAGCATCGAGTAGTTTCAACGCGTTAACCCTGGATCCAATCCGCGCGTTGATTTTCAAACCAACGGCCGAGATTGCGCCACGTGTCGGGAAGTTGGACCGACGCGGTCGGGCCGCTGGCCCACGCACGCTGGCAGGTGACGCCGACACGCTGCCCGCGTGTCGAGGGCCCGCATGTCGCTGGCTAACCCAGCCAGCGCCGACGTCACCCATGACGTCACAATGGACCCCACCGCCGCCACCATGGTGAGCCCGCTGACGTCAGCGATGACGTCACCCGAGTGGACCCACATGTCAGTCTCACGTGGAGCCGTGGACCGAGTCCACCGTAGACCCGAGCCAAGCATGGACCAAGTCCATGGACCGGCTGACGTCAGCAGGCCAATCAGAGGCTGCCACGTGTCCATGCTGACGCAATAATTAATTTTCGAAAAAGAAAATGATTTATTAATTCGAAATATTGATTCAAATTTAGATTCAAACTTCAAACGCTTATAACTTTTGCGTTTCAACTCCGATTTGAGTGATTCAAATTTCTAAATTTGTATAAAATTAAGATCTACCTAAATATGAATTTTATTTAATTTTTGGACTAAAGTTTTTCTCTGTAAAATTATTTAATTGATTATTTAAACTTTAAATAATCATAACTTTTATGCTTTAACTCCAAATTTGATTTATTCCAGTTTCTAAAAATCCAGAAAATTATGTTCTCTCTGTTTATGGATTTTATTTGGAGTTTTGGGATCTTTTGCATAGTGTTTATTGGTGTATTTGCTATTTGCACGCTTTACGAGTAGACGTTGAAGTGCCTAAGGATTCAAGGAGAAGTGTTGACTCAGGATCCAACTCAAGACCAAGAGCAAGTACTTTTTGAAGGCAAGTTGTGCTTTGACCATGTTGATCCTATTTCGAAATCTATTTTGATTTAAACTATTGCATGCTAGTTCAATTAGAAAGATACTTTGTTTAAACATGGGGGTTAGATAACTACCAATTTGTTATATGACACCTTGATTATCTAAGTATGTGCCATGATCCCTTGTCACCCTAGTTGTGGTTTACTAGTTGGACATTATTAAATTGCCAACATGGGTTTAGATCGTTGTAGTATACTGCTTAGACCTGCTACGTGCTCATGACATGATTTTGGACAATCAAATGCTAATATTGACTTAATGATATATTGAACCTGTTTTGGAAAAGTATCATGTGATGTTGATGGCACGTGGTGCATGGTAATCAACTGGGGTTTGATAAAAAGTTTTAGACCGGGGCATGTGGCAAGAGTAATCAGGTGGGCCAGTTGTGGCATTGGGAGGGTGGATTTGGTTTTTACGGTAGTCTTGCCCTGGTCACTCTAAGGACTTAACCTTGCAAGCCTTTGAACTGGGTCATACTTGCAACCACATGGCTGGAATGGGACGGCCCTAGTTGACTAAGTCGCTAAGGACTCACTTGTGGAGCCTCAGGGTGTCAGTTACACCGTTTGTGTGATTGTACGGGGGAGCGTATCGTGGCTGTGGCCAGGTACCCATCTAACGGTGTGTTGGTCCCATACTTCGCCTTGGCTAAGGGAAGGGATGGTGTAGAGCACGCATCGAGAGGACCACCTGTGTTGTTTGAGGCTTCCGAAAGGCTTTGTTACGGGAACTCGCCTTTGTGGTGTTTGACTGTATCTTGTGGGTAAAGTGCATAACCTCTGCAGAGTGTAGAATCTATTTGAATAGCCGAGTCCACTGATCGACAATGCTCGGGAATTACATAAGGGTTAGACTTTCTGAAAATAACTTGGTTTTGAAAAGATGGGTTGGTTTAACAAGGAAGATGATGGAAATATGGTTTAGGATGGGAAAAATGTTTGTTAAACTTCTTGAAAAGTTATTTATGCTTTACTTATTTCTACTGCTTTCGAATCTACTTTTATTACTTGTCAAAAGCTGTTTACTGCAAATATACCCTGAGCTATTCCTTTGTACTAAGCCATGCATATAGTATATTAGCTTGCATTCTGTGCATGACTTGCTGAGTACCAAGTACTCACCCTTGCCTCAACACAATACCAGTTGAAGAGGAGATTACGCCAGCTTTGGAGGAGGAACTCCAAGAGGACCCGACTACTTAGGGATGCGAGCCCAGTCAGTTGCCTGTGGTATACTGGATGGCGCCACGAAGTTTATTTGATTTTCCGCTGCTATTATTTTTCTCTGAATAAGTTTCGCCTTGCGAGGCATACATTTGTAACTTGACCATGAGGTCAAGTAACCAGTTTGGTTATTTAAATAAAGTACTTTGATAATATCGATTGGTATGATTGTGATATTTACCGATGTTAAGACTGTGTGCACTAAGCGCGTTCTCGACTAGTGCTGAATACACAGAGGGTCCGGATTTGCAAATTCGGGGTCCCGACAGAGGTGGTATCAGAGCCATACTTGACTGTAGGCTCAACCCTAGCTAGAATGGTCGTAGTGAGGATAAAACCTATTTTCTAAAGCTAAAAAAAAAAAAGTTGTCAAGACAAGAAATGACATCTCGACTTATCCCCTTCTCTCTTTTCTTGTCTCTTGCTGAAATTTTCCCTTACCTTGTCACAATTTAAAAATTCCGAGTTCTTACGTAAAGCACTCTTGTGACAGATGGAGGTTTTCTCGATGAGTGAGCATAGGTTCTATAGTGAGACTCCTTCGCCGAGTCATAGAATAAAGAGTCACCCTTTAGGCGTTGGACTCCAGAGTTAGTTCGATTTGGATTTGCTTTGTTTGCTGAGTGTGCAGTATGTGTTGCAAGGCCCTTAGGCATTGTAAGCAGCCATACCAAGTTATTAATAATAAAGTTAGACCTTAAGGCTACACCTTTTCGCCCACATAAGTTCCATATTACTTGTCTATTCTTGTTTCCCTCTCATCTCTAAACCTAGAGCAAATCGACAGATGGTGAACACCCGTGGGAACTTTGGAAGCAATGGGAGTGGTTCTCGCCCAGCAGAAAACCCCAATGATAGAGCACCAGCACCGCCAGATGATATGCAGAATTTCGGAGCATTTCTTGCTGCCCAGACTCAGTTGATGCATGCTATGATGCAACAAATGCAGCACGTCACTGCTCAGGCCACTGCTAATCAAGTTAATCAGGGACCACGCCAGAATACAAGGCTGTCAGAGTTCATGAGGACTCACCCACCCACTTTCTCTGGGAATGCCAATCCATTGGAGGCCGATGATTGGTTAAGATCAATTGAGAGGAAGCTACACATAGCTCAATGCATAGGGAATGAGAAGGTACTTTACGCTTCTCATCAGTTGGAAGGAACAAATTACCGAATGGTGGGAGAACTTCGTGCCACGCAGAGAACCCTCAAGATATCACTTGGGAAGAGTTCACGCATTGCATTCGACAGATCACGTGCCTGAAGGAATCATGGACCTTAAGAAGGAGGAGTTCAGAGCATCGAAGCAAGGTAATCAGCCGGTGGCCGACTACCTGAACAAGTTCACACAGCTAGCACGCTACGCACCGAGGATGTAGCGACGATAAATCCGCATACCTCGTTTTATGAAGGGACTTAACTCAGATTGCAAGTAGGGTTGATCACCCACACCTTTCCAGATTTCCAAGAGTTGGTGAATAAGGCGCTTATTCTTGAGGACAAGCGCAAGGAACTGGATGAGAACAGAAGCGCAGGATGCAACAAAGAAGGATCACGTCGAGGCGCAGCGGCGCTTGAGAGTTGCACCAAATCAATTCTTCAGATTCCAACCACGAGAATGCAACAAGGACACCATCCTCGGCACCAAGACCTGCCAATAACTACCGCACCCAGCCCCGCTTAGAAACGCTACCCCAGCAACAAGAAGGAACAAGTGAGACGCCGTTACAATCGCAACGAGCCAGACACTTTGCCAACAGCTTGTCCGAAGAAGACAGCAGGAGCGACCCCGCCGCTTCAATCTAGGAACCACCCCAGCTAGGACGCCCGACCAGGAGCCACACCCTGCATCGTGGTGAGAGGCCGAGTCAACCATGTCACCGCAGATGCACCGCGAGAATGCTACGGACGTCGTCTTGGGTAAGTTACTTGTTAACTCAAGCACTGCAACAGCTTTGTTTGACTCGAGCTTCGTGATTCGCTTGTTTCGCAAGGCTTTGCTACTAGAAATGACTTAAGGATTGCAAGACTTAAGTGCATGCTTTTAGTTCAAACCCCTGGTTCCGAACTCCGAACGGAAGTAGGATGTTCCGGGTGAGAATACTAATAGATGGAATAGAGTTCCTAGCAAACCTTATAATTTTGGAGACCCGGACCTTAGATGTTATATTGGGAATGGATTGGTTATCCAAGCACAAGGCCGTATTGGATTGTGGACGAAGGACTATCTCGATTGAGAGCCCGTGTGGGAAGAAGGTGGAATTTCAAGCCACTGCAGCTAGAGATGGACAGTTGATGGTTAACAGTACCAAGGCAATCAGCATAGAGGATGTCCCAAAGAGTGAATGAGTACCCGATGTTTTTCCCGAAGATCTACAGTATGCCGCGACAGGACATAGAGTTTGTGATAGAGCTTGTACTGCACAAAGACCGATAGCAAAGAGACCCTATCGGATGTCCACCGAGGAGTTGGTAGAAATGAAGAAACAACTAGAGGAGTTAATGGAGAAAGGATTTATCGACCGAGTTCGTCGCCGTGGGGAGCACCGCTTTGTTTGTCAAGAAGAAGGACGGAGTTTCAGGATGTGCATTGACTACCGTGCACTCAATGAAGTCACCGTGAAGAATAAGTATCCGCTACCCAGGATTGATGATTTGTTTGATCACTTGAGAGGAGCCGAGTTTTCTCCAAGATTGATCTCGAGATCGGGATACCATCGATTGAAGATCCGATCGAGGATATCCCGAAGATCGCATTCTCGTCAAGATATGGACATTACGAGTTTACGATTATGTCCTTTGGATCGATTTAATGCGCCAATTTATTTCATGAATATGATGAATAAGGTGTTCATGGAATATTTGGACAAGTTTGTCGTCGTGTTCATAGACGATATCCTAATCTACTCCAAGACAGAGGATGAACATGCCGAACACTTAAGGCGAGTTTTGGAAAAGCTGAGGGAACAGCAACTTTTCGCCAAGTTCAGCAAGTGTGATTTTTGGAAAGACAAGGTGGAGTTTCTTGGACATGTAATGACCGCAGAGGGAGTCGCTGTGGATCAAATCTAAGTAGAAGCTGTGTTACATTGGGAGCAGCCGAAGACTGTGACCCAGATTCGGAGTTTCCTTGGAATGGCAGGATACTACCGCCGTTTCATCGAAGGCTTTTCGACAATTGCGAAACCTCTTACGCAATTGCTGAAGAAGGAAAAGAAGTTTGCATGGACGCCAGAATGTGAGAAAGGATTTCAGGAGCTGAAGAAGCGATTGACATCAGCACCGGTGTTAGTTCTACCTGATGTTGCTCAAAGCTTCGATATTTATTGTGACGACGCGCCCAGGACATGGATGTGGGCTGATGCAGAATGGAAAGGTCGTCGCTTATGCATCAAGGCGCTTGAGGCCGCATGAGGAAAATTATCCGACACATGACCTAGAGTTAGTCTTTGTAGTGCATGCTTTGAAGATATGGCGTCACTATCTCGATTGGAAACAGATGTGAAGTGTATACGGATCATAAGAGTTTTAAGTACATATTCACCCAATCGGATCTGAATATGAGGCAAAGGAGATGGTTAGAGTTGATCAAGGACTATAATGTTGGAATCCATTACCATCCCTGAAGGCCAACGAGTAGCCGATGCTCGAGTCGGAAAAACCATACCGTGAGTACGTTGCTAGCCACAAGTCGGGATGAGTTATGTGAGGATTTTAAAATGAAGATTGAGGTTGTACCTAGCGGATTCTTGGCCACATTAGAAGTAAAGCCTACCTTAGAGGATCAGATCCGAGAAGGACAGAAGGATGATGACAAGATCCGCAGGATTAAGTCCATCAAGGAGGAAGGCAAGGCAGAGGACTTCAAGATGGATGAGCAAGGCACGCTGTGGATGAAGGATCGCATTTGTGTGCCTAACAAAAAGGAGTTAAAGCAACTGATTCTGGAAGAAGCCCATGACTCCAAGTACTCGATTCATCCTGGAAGCGCCAAGATGTATCAGGATCTGAAGGAGAGATTCTGGTGGCCGAGTATGAAACGTGAAGTTGCCGAGCATGTTGCATTGTGCGACGTATGCCAGAGAGTTAAGGCAATGCATCAGAGACCAGCAGGATTGCTACAACCGCTGAAAATACCTGAGTGGAAGTGGGAGGAAATCGGAATGGATTTCATTACCGGTTTGCCGAAGACTCAAGGAGGTTATGACTCCATATGGGTTATAGTGGATCGCTTGACTAAAGTAGCCCATTTTATCCCCGTGAAGACCACCTACTCGGAGATAAATTAGCAATTATACATGATCGGGATTGTTTGTTTGCACGGAGTGCCAAAGAGGATTGTATCGGACAGGTACCCAATTTACCTCAAGATTCTCGAATAAGTTGCATGAAGCCATGGGAACCCGTTTAAACTTCAAGATCTGACTTATCATCCACAGACGGATGGACAGACCAAAGAGTCAACCAGATTCGAAGATATGTTGAGAGCTTGTGCATTGGCTTATGCTACCTCTTGGGATAAGAGTTTGCCGTATGCCGAGTTTAGTTACAACAATAGTTATCAGGCTAGTTTCTGAGATGTCACCTTTTGAGGCATCAGATGGTCGACTCGCCTGACGCCATTGAATTGGAATGAGACCGGCGAGCGCCGTGTCTTTGGACCTGATATTCTTCAAGAGGTCAAGAAGCAGATCGCCATGATTAGGGAAAGGTTGAAGATAGCCCAATCTCGACAAAAGAGTTATGCCGACAATCGTCGCCGGATTTGAGTTTTGAACCGTAAGACTTTGTTTACCTCGAGTTACGCCTCTCGGGGAGTTAAGAGGTTCCATGCCAAAGGGAAACTTGCACCCTGCTATGTTGGACCATTTAAGATTTTGAGCCGCAGAGGCGGTTGCTTATCACCGGAGTTGCCACAATCGTTAGCGTGAGTACATGATGTATTCCATGTGTCCCGATTGAAGAAGTGTCTCCGAGTTCCTCGAGGAATGCATACACTGGAGTCAATTGAGTTGCAAGAGGATTTGACTTATAAGGAGTATCCCGTGGGGATTCTAGACACAATGGATCGAGAAACTAGAAACAAGTCAACCCGCTTCAGTAGAGTTCAAGTGGAGCAACCATGCAGAGAGCGAGCGACTTGGGAGCGCTAAGTGGATTTGAAGAAATTATTTACAAACCTATTGCTTGAGTATGACATGAATCTCGGGGACGTGATTCTATTAATGTGGGGAGGTTTGTAACATCCAAATATTTTGCTTTTCTTAAATTCATGTGTGATTTGGCACTTTGGTGAATTTTTGGAATTTTCTGGAATTTATTTGGATTTATTTGGAATTTATTTGAATTTAGTCCATTTTGAAATAATTAAAGAATTTAATTTTGCAAATAAAATTTTGTTGGAAATATTTTATTTGAGTCCAAAATGATCCAAAATATTTTCCAGAATTTTTCTGGAATTTTTCTGAGTCTTTTGCTATTTTTAATGAATTAAATGAATTATCGAATTATTTTAAATATTAATTATTGAAAAGGACCGACCGGTCGGTTATCGCTCATCCGATCGAGCCCGAGTCGGACTCGAAGTTCGAGTCCGACCCGAGCCACGTGACTCGACCAAACCCACTCCTAACCCTAATCAATCCCAACCGCTGGATCAAGATCCAACTACCGAGATCACCAGACGGCTCGAGCCAGATCCGGCCGGATCCGATCGCGCTGCGGCGATCGTGGCCGTCGATCGTGCCACGTGGACGGCCACGATTTCGTCGTCTTCGCCGAGTCCGGCCGGACTCGCCGCCCGCCGCCGTAACGAACTAGGTTTCCGTCTAGGGCACGAACGCCGAGGCTATTTAAAGCGTGAGACGTCCCCCGAGGTTGCCCTCATCCTTGCGCACTCGTTTCCCCGAGCCATCTCGCCTGAGCCGCCGCCGTTGAGCCGCAATCGCTCGCCGGAGTTGTCTCTTCCCTCCGCTGCGGTTTGCGCCGCTTTTCGCCGTCGTCTGGCTGCCTTCCGCCGAAGGAGCCCAGATCCGGAGTCCCCGCGACGAGACGCACCGAAGGGAGGTTTCATCTCGCCGGAGAAGCCCCGTGGCGCCGTAGCCGTGGTCATCGTCTCCAGCTCCGTCAAGCCAGCGCCGCCGTGAAACCATCGCCCGTCCGCGAGCTCGGAGAACCGCCGATCCAGATCGAACGGTTGAGGTGAGATCACGTGTTCCAAACCCGATTAGATCTGGACCGTTGGATCAAGATCCAACGGTTCACAATCGCCACGTGCCGTAGCAGTGCGATTATAGGATTAGATCCGACCGTCCGATCTAGATCGAACGGCCCATGAGCATCGAGTAGTTTCAACGCGTTAACCCTGGATCCAATCCGCGCCGCTGATTTTCAAACCAACGGCCGAGATTGCGCCACGCGTGTCGGGAAGTTGGACCGACGCGGTCGGGCCGCGCCCACGCACGCTGGCAGGTGACGCCGACACGCCGGCCCGCTGCGTGTCGAGGGGCCCGCATGTCGCTGGCTAACCCAGCCTAAGCGCCGACGTCACCCATGACGTCACGAGACCCCACCTGCCGCCACCATGGGCCGAGCCCCGCCGACGCCGGGCCGATGACGCTACCCGAGTGGGCCCACATGTCGGGCCTCACGTGGAGCCGTGGACCGAGTCCACCGTGAGACCCGAGCCAAGCGTGGACCAAGTCCATGGACCTACCGACGCCAAGAGGCCAATCGAGGCTGCCACGTGTCCATGCCGACGCAATAATTAATTTTCAAAAGAAAATGATTTATTAATTCGAAATATTGATTCAAATTTAAATTCAAACTTCAAACGCTTATAACTTTTATGCTTCAACTCCGATTTGAGCGATTCAAATTTCTAAATTTGTATAAAATTAAGATCTACCTAAATATGAATTTTATTTAATTTTTGGACTAAAGTTTTTCTCTGTAATATTATTTAATTGATTATTTAAACTTTAAATAATCATAACTTTTATGCTTTAACTCCAAATTTGATTTATTCCAGTTTCTAAAAATCCAGAAAATTATGTTCTCTCTGTTTATGGATTTTATTTGGAGTTTTGGGATCTTTTTGCATAGTGTTTATTGGTGTATTTGCTATTTGCACGCTTTACGAGTAGACGTTGAAGTGCCGGAAGGATTCGAAGGAGAAGTGTTGACTCAGGATCCAACTCAAGACCAAGAGCAAGTACTTTTTGAAGGCAAGTTGTGCTTTGACCATGTTGATCCTATTTCGAAATCTATTTTGATTTAAACTATTGCATGCTAGTTCAATTAGAAAGATACTTTGTTTAAACATGGGGGTTAGATAACTACCAATTTGTTATATGACACCTTGATTATCTAAGTATGTGCCATGATCCCTTGTCACCCTAGTTGTGGTTTACTAGTTGGACATTATTAAATTGCCAACATGGGTTTAGATCGTTGTAGTATCTTTGCTTAGACCTCGCTACGTGCTCATGACATGATTTTGGACAATCAAATGCTAATATTGACTTAATGATATATTGAACCTGTTTTGGAAAAGTATCATGTGATGTTGATGGCACGTGGTGCATGGTAATCAACTGGGGTTTGATAAACAGATTTCGACTGGGGCATGTGGCAAGAGTAATCAGGTGGGCCAGTTGTGGCATTGGGAGTGATGATTTGGTTTTTCGGGTAGTCTTGCCCTGGTCACTCTAAGGACTTAACCTTGCAAGCCTTTGAACTGGGTCATACTTGCAACCACATGGCTGGAATGGGACGGCCCTAGTTGACTAAGTCGCTAAGGACTCACTTGTGGAGCCTCAGGGTGTCAGTTACACCGTTTGTGTGATTGTACGGGGGAGCGTATCGTGGCTGTGGCCAGGTACCCATCTAACGGTGTGTTGGTCCCATACTTCGCCTTGGCTAAGGGAAGGGATGGTGTAGAGCACGTACCGGAGAGGACCACCTGTGTTGTTTGAGGCTTCCGAAAGGCTTTGTTACGGGAACTCGCCTTTGTGGTGTTTGACTGTATCTTGTGGGTAAAGTGCATAACCTCTGCAGAGTGTAGAATCTATTTGAATAGCCGAGTCCACGGTACTGGACAATGCTCGGGAATTACAGTCAAGGGGTAGATTTTCTGAAAATAACTTGGTTTTGAAAAGATGGGTTGGTTTAACAAGGAAGATGATGGAAATATGGTTTAGGATGGGAAAAATGTTTGTTAAACTTCTTGAAAAGTTATTTATGCTTTACTTATTTCTACTGCTTTCGAATCTACTTTTATTACTTGTCAAAAGTTGTTTACTGCAAATATACCCTGAGCTATTCCTTTGTACTAAGCCATGCATATAGTATATTAGCTTGCATTCTGTGCATGACTTGCTGAGTACCAAGTACTCACCCTTGCCTCAACACAATACCAGTTGAAGAGGAGATTACGCCAGCTTTGGAGGAGGAACTCCAAGAGGACCCGACTACTTAGGGATGCGAGCCCAGTCAGTTGCCTGTGGTATACTGGATGGCGCCACGAAGTTTATTTGATTTTCCGCTGCTATTATTTTTCTCTGAATAAGTTTCGCCTTGCGAGGCATACATTTGTAACTTGACCATGAGGTCAAGTAACCAGTTTGGTTATTTAAATAAAGTACTTTGATAATATCGATTGGTATGATTGTGATATTTACCGATGTTAAGACTGTGTGCACTAGCGCGTTCCTGGACTAGTGCTGAATACACAGAGGGTCCGGATTTGCAAATTCGGGGTCCCGACACGATCCTATTGGTAAAATAGGAAAGTCGATCAGACTCGAGCCTCGTTGGTGTCCACTAGGGTTAAGCAAGTCCCAGAGGAGGTGACTTCAGCACATATGGACATAAGAGTAGAGGGAAGTCGAGCAAGAAAAGCGATGGGAAGGAAACTTCAATGAACTCCATCCGATCAAACCTGTTAAAAAGTAATAAAGAAGGAAAGAAGTCATGCAAGATGAATTTGATTCAGCCGATGACTTAGACTCCCCCATTTTATGCAACGATTATCCACTACCGATGGACATTAACATGGTGTTCATCCTACTAGTAGAGTTCAAGGTATTGAAAGACTATGTGGAGGTATACCCATATTTGTGATAAGTAGTTGGCCATATTTGAGCAAGGTATGCTCTCGTTTGAGTTTGACTTGAATTGTATTTTCAAAATGAAGCAATTTGATTTGTGTTTGTGTAGAACTGCACTACTGATTTTGGATACATGGTAGTGCTAGCCAAGTGGCACTACTGGCTTGGGATGGGAAGTAGTGTCAGTTTGTTGGAGCTACCGACCAGAAGTGCAGTAGTTCTTTTCCATTGAACATTTTCTATGAGTTCATCAAGAGTGGCACTACAGGCCTTGACATGCGCGGTAGTTATTTTCTAGAGCGAGGTGTCTCGAGGGTTTCAGGGCAACTGGCACTGTCGTAAAGAACTACTGCATGTCTACTGAAAAGAACTACCACACGAGTTTTGGACCCATACTTCAAAAGATTCATCAACTCATGGTTCAGAACTTATGCTTTTCATTATCTACCCTATCAAGCCAACACTACCGCCCCTAAGAGCGGTAGTGCCACTAATCCAGCACTACCACCCTCTTGAACAGTAGTGCCAATCACATGCAGAGATTCTAAGTTTTTGTTCCCTCCTGATTGGGTTGGTTTATGGTTGGGCATCTACTTGTCAAGAAGGTGGGGAAAAATTTATTTGGGATCATTCACCCCCCCTCTCTGATTTCCATTTTGGTCCTTTAGGTATGTATTACATCGGCTAAAGAATCATTTGCAAAATTATACTTTGGATCATAGGATGCATTACTTGAGAAGCCACAAGGCTATCATTGGCATCTTAGGCCATTGTACTTGAATGGACATACCAAGGGCAAGCTGTTATCAAGGATGCTTGTGGATGGAGGGGCAACAATCAACTTGATGCCCTACTCTATGTACAAAAAGCTGGGTAAGTCTAATGAAGATTTTATCAAGACCAACATGGTTTTGAATGATTTTTTCGGGGATCCCATTGAGTCAAAAGGAGACATGGTGATAAAGCTAACCATCGTCAGTAAGACATTGCTGACCGCTTTCTTTATCATGGACATTAAAGGGAGTTATAGTGTGCTGCTGGGACGGGGCTGAATCCATATGAACTAATGCATCCCCTCGACCACGCACCAAAAGTTGATGCAGTGGAATGGATATGAGATTGAAGTAATTAAAGATGACATCTCAACTCACTTGAAGCTAATTGGCAACACGACGGAGCTGAATGCATATCGGGCAAGGCACCTAAAGATTGCGACTTCATCTTTAGAAATCAAACATGTCTTGTCCCGATTAATGTAAGGACGAGCATGTTTAATCGGACTAGCGAGATATTACGCTGATGGGGTCCAAATTGGCAATAAAGAACCTAAAAGATAGCATGTGGCTATCAGTAAATAACAAATAGCATGAAGCCATTTAAGACTTTGAAGATGCTACGTAATTAGGTCAAATTTTCATGTCTTTAGATCAACTAGAAGGAGTCCATATAAGTGATGGTGATAATAAAAGACCAACTTTTATTAGTTCAAAGATGACAATAGAGTACAAAGAAAAGTTGGTCAAATTGTTAAAGGAATGTAAAGATTTCTTTTCTTGTGAGTACCATAGAATGCCTGGTTTAAGTCGATAACTATTTGAACATCGGCTACCAACAAAATCAGGTTATAGGCCATTTAAGCAACCTCCTTGATGATTTAATCTGTGCATTTACAATTAGATAAAAGAAAAGATTGAGATATTGTTGGAAGCAAAGTATATACAGCCTTGCCGATATGTCTGGTTAACTTGCATGTACAGTATTCCGCCTAGTATTTCCACTCTTCCTTAGATCATGTACCCCACAAAAAAATTGAATTTAGTAGGGTATCTAAGTTTCATTTCCCTCAAAAATCTTGGGAATGAAAATTCACCCTTTATAAATCTACATCCCTAGGGCTTGTACCAAGTCTCCAACTTGAATTGCAGCCATTTGCCACCTCCAAGTATCAAAACTTTGCTCAAGAAGAAATTTCTTGGCCTTGTTTATAAGATCCTCCCGTTGTTTCTTAACCTTTGTCATCTTAGGGCCCTTGAGCAACCCTAAGTAGGTTTCCAAGTCATGCACACAAGCAGGGTCTCTAGCCTTGAAGAACTCTAGGGCAAGCTCAACGCCAACATGTGTGTAACATGCAGAACTCCATGGCAACTCCAATCTGCCTCCCAAAACCCTAGAGTTCTCATTCAAGAAGATGCCAGGCAATTTGGTGATTGGGTCGTTGACATTCACCACCCTTAGCACCTTCACGCCGAGCTCGTCGCACCGGTTCTTGAACCCTGTGTTCCCCACCCTCGGCCCAGCAAAGGAGTACACGGTGATGGGCACTGTGTTGCCCTTGTCGTGGCGGTTCAAGCCGAGCTCGGCTAGGTCGTAGCCTAGGAGGAGTGCCAGGGAGCTGCCCATGCTGTGTCCGGCCAGCGTGATGCTAGTGTCCTCGTGTTTATATTTGTTGATGAGCCGTGTCACCTCGGAGAGGAGCTGGTTCCGGCAGCTGCCGCAGGTGAACCGGCAGGTGGCATCGTCGGAGGTATACACGGAGAGGAACCCCGACTCCACCTTCACGTCAAGGCGGGGGTCTGCCGGGTCGAACCTCGCCGGCGCGAGCGAGCTCATCATATTGGCCACCCACTCCGACCCGGTCACCGTGCCGCGGAACGACACGACGATGTCGCGACGGCCGAGCCTCCGTGCAGTCTCATCCGATGCCACCGCCACATACCCGATCCACCGGCTCGGCCACGGGCCCGCCCCGCCGGGGAGCCCGACATCTGGGGCGGCGTAGATGTACCTCGTGATGGCGTATCCGGCCCCTGCCATGCCGACCTCCTGGAGCATCCGGGCCTTGCCGTACTTGCAGTTGAGGTACCGCTTGGAGCCGGCGTCGAGGTCGAACGCCTTGTACGTCGCCGCCACGAGCTCGCCGTACCGGACAATCTCAGCGCGGAGGAGCGGGTGCAGCGGCTCCACCAGCCCGGCCCAGTCGCCGTCGCCCTGGATCTCCCGCCACATGCTCGCCAGCATCTGCTCGTTCTTTCTCCTCTCCGGAGCAAGCACTGGAGCCACCGGGACAGCAAGCCTGGTGTTCACAGCGATGGTCGACGGCGCAGAAAGCCGCGTCATCTGCGGTGCGAACGTGGTGGTCGGGGCGGTGACGGCAGCCACCGCCGAGGCTGTCGACGTCGTCGAGGCGTGGCCACGCTGCTGCTGCGGCTTATTAGTGCAGAGCCCAGGAGACGGGTGAGGCACCGGGAGGTGTATGGCCATTAATTACGGATCGATCAGCTGCTGCTGCTGCTGCTGCTGTGCTTGTATGTAGTGAGATGATAGAGAGACAAGATGGAGGAGAGGAAAGAGGGGGTATGGTGCTTGGGAGCTGGGGGCAAGCGATCGACTAGAGGTGGGCTGGTGAGCTTTTATATATATATATATACGGGGCGCGGGGGAAAAGGACGCGGGGCGCGCGCGTGCAACGTTTTCTCGCGAGACGTGTTGGCTAAATGGAAAAGGAGGCAGGGGAAGTTGAGGATTAAGGAGCACACCTTGCACGTTGTGCGCGGGGATTTGACTGAAGCGCGAGCAGCGTTGAAGTGACGGCTCCTTTTGTTTCCCTTTCACTACCCTACTCTTCCTCTTTTCGTGTTTCGGTCCATGGGTTCCCCAGCATTCGGAAACGGGGGTTTACGTTGGTTTTTTTTTAGTAATGCCTTTTGTTTTTCGGGCACTATTCTACGCTGAGCTTACTATACGAGCCATGCGCTCCCTCTTATATCGAGCCACGTGTTGCTCTACAGTGATCATTCTAATCTATTCCTACGCGCTTCAGAAGCAGCCCAAACTTTTTCCCCTTACCTATGGGAACTTTTTTTAACTTAAAACTGAAAAATTAGAAAAAAAAATTCAACTAAAAGTTTTAAACTAAAAAAAAGTTAGATATAAAAAGTTTCAAATTCGAAAGTTTCATCCTGAAAAGTTTCAAATCGTAAAGGTTTCAACTCCGAATGTTTCAACTCGAAAATTTTATAATTAGAAAGTTTCAACTCGGAAAGTTTCAAATAGAAAAGTTCTACTCACAAAAGTTTCAATTCGAAAAGTTTAAAATAAAAAAAAAAATTCAATTGAAATTTTTCTGAGTTGAAACTTATTTTTCTGAGCTGAAACTTTTTGATTATAAATTTTCTGAGCTGAAACTTTCTAATTTAAATTATTTGATCTAAAACATTTTGGCTATTGATTGCATGAATCGACAAGGAAATGGATAGGCATACATTGAAATCACTGAGGTTCTTGATGTCGTAGAAATAATTAATCTTGTGCTCCATACAAAAGTCTCTTAGGATATCAACATTCTGATTTGCTCGCTCGTCACTGGTGTCATGTGTCGAGAGCTGCAGGGCCGGCCCTGAGAGGGGGAGGGTGGGCGGCCACCCAGGGCCCCAAACTAATTAAGCAAAGTGCCGGTCCATATATATATATATATATATATATATATATATATATATATATATATATATATATATATATATATATATATATATATATGGGGGACATATTCAGTGCAAACCTTTCTTACCGTGAAAACTCCGTGCAAACCACGTGTAAAAGTTTTAAAAAATTCTTAAAACATTATCATACGTAGGGGAGGTGATGTTCTACAACCTTGTAAAATTTGTATACCAAACTCAATCGCATTTGAAAGATATGAAAAAGACAAATCCAGTATAAATAGTGATTTTTCACTATTTAGCACTATTCATTTGCAATTTGTCTTTTTCATATCTTTCAAATGCGATTGAGTTTGGTCTTCAAATTTTACAGGGTTATATAACCCCACCTCCCCTACATATGGTAATTTTTTGAGAATTTTTAAAAACTTTTACACGTGGTTTGCACGGAGTTTTCACGGTAAGGAAGGTTTGCACTGAATATGTCCCATATATATATATATATATATATATATATATATATATATATATGCTTGGCAATTTGGCATTGGCCTAGTTGTGTTTGTGCAGGATGCAAAGACGTAAGCGACTAGAAGTCTTTTTGAGGAAAGAGGGTTTCCACCAAACACTACTACAAAACACTTAGGCCCTGTTTGGCAGAGCTCCAGATCTCAGCTCCACCTCAGAGCTGAAACTTGTAGACTGAAATAAAGTAACTTAAGTTTATAATTTTATTCTAAAATATAAACAAGATGACTTACCTAAACATTCTTAATATACCCACAGCTCCAGCTCCACGAATTTGGTGGAGCTAGGAATACCTAGCTCCACCAACTCCAAGAATTTGGTGGAGCTGGAACTCTACCAAACACCCCCTTAATAGGTGTCGGTTCATTAGTGTCGGTTTTTTTGGAACCGACACAAATAATGCATTATTTGTGTCGGTTCTAGCCAAAACCGATACTAATAGTAGTCATATTATTTGTGTCGGTTCTAGCAAAAAACCGATATAAATAGTCCAATTTTATGTGTCGGTTCTAGCTAAAAACCGACACAAATAGTCTGCCTATTATTTGTGTCGATTCTAGCCAAAAACCGACACAAATAGTCCGCGTCTCTGTGTGATAGTAAAACGGTCATAACTTTTGACTCGTAACTCCGATCGAGGCGTTCTTTGGCTTGTTAGAAAGATGACGAGAAGCTCTAGCCATAAATGAGTAGGTTTTTCAATTATTTACTTGTGTGAGTGCGAGCAAGATGAAAGAATTTAAACAAAAACAACATTTAAGACCTCAAAACGGCCTCCGAAGTTTAGTACTTGCTTTGGAGTATGATAACATTAAAATATATCTCAAACCGTGTTTAGAATATAAGAAAATTAAAATTGGTTTTCGGGTGCTTTGCAGGGTTAAGAGGAGAAAAACGCTTTATATGTCACATGCGATCACAACAGCACTAAAGCACTGTATCCTGTAAACCTTTCGGGAAGTTAAGCTCGATCTTGTTAGAACTTTGAAATTAAATGTGCTTGGGCAAGAGCACATACTAGTATGGGTTATATGTGGTTGATGCGTGGCATGGAGCCAGATTTAACACAACTACAAATAATAACAGATATATTTTTATCATATTATTTGTATCGGTTCTAGCCAAAAACCAACACAAATAATATAGCCAAAAACCGACACAGATAATATTATCTGTGTTGGTTCTAGCCAAAAACCGACACAAATAGTTTTATTAGTGTCGGTTTGAAAACCGATACTGATAATCTCCGATTATTACTGTCGGTACATCTGTGTCGTTTTAAAAACCGACACTAATGTCGGTTCCGAACTGACACAGATGAGGTTCTCTGTAGTAGTGAAAAGAATGCTTAGTGGTGGCTGGCGGCTAGGGGCTTCATCCAGGGAAAAAGTAAAAACAGGAAGGGCGGCGGGCGGCCGATCGCCCATACGTGGCGACGCATAGAGAGACAAAAAAAGGGCGATCGTCTGGACGTGGTGCACGGGTGCTCTCTGGACAATTCGCTGACGAGCTGTAATCTCTTTCCCTATTAGTATTATACTATTTAATCTTTGATACATTTATTATTATTTTCGGAGAGCTCTGTCCCAGCCGCACGAGAGGTGCGGTGCGAGCGACCGTAAAATAACAAAACTGTTGTTTTTTATGGAAAGACATTGTAACAAACTTGTGTTGGTCCTTTACATCGAATGGCCACGTATGTAGCTTGAAAATATTTTAATTGAGAACAACAGTACTGTTCTAGCAATATTGCGGGCTGTATATCCTAAAAATTATGATTCTTTCGTCTAGTAGGACAACATTATTTGTTTTCTCAGATATTCTATCTAATTGAGTAAAATTATTATTTATGGAACCAAGTTTACCAAAAAATTCCTTTTTAATCATAAAGTAATACATGTGGAGACAACTATTTCTTTACGGAAGTGTGCGGTGCGTTATTCTCTTTCTCACAGTGTTTGTCTACATGAAACCGAGTAACACGTACTAGTTATTTATCAAACACCATGGCTGTAAGAGTTTACATGCATGCTAGAAAAGCTTCTCCAAAAGAAAAAGGGTAAGGGAATTCTCCACTATGATCACACCAGCTTGTGGCAAAAGTTACAGAGAAAAGAACACAAGAAGAAAAATTTCAGGATATGTTCGGTACCATATGCCAAAATGTGCCAATGGTCGGTTGTGGGCTCTCCATGTGGTATATATGTGATTTGGAGTCGATTCTTCGGTGGGGCCCACGTGTGAAAGTTGCCCTCGGCACTTCGTTCTCTCCTCTCGTGCAGCAGGCTGCAGCTGCTGCTACTCGTTACGCGGCACGCAACGGTGGTACCGCCGAAATTTTTCCAACCACCTGTGAAAGTACTCCTACTTGTGTTGTTGTTCCGTACCATTTTTTAATTGTCATGTATTTGACCAGCTAATTAATTTTATTTTTTTCGGGAAGGCCTAATTAGTTAATTTTCTTAATTTGAATAGAAAGAATTCGCTACTCCCTCCATTCTAAAATGACTCACGTTCTAGCAGTTGGTACAACACTACTACAGAACTGGTCATCACAAGCGGTTCGTAACCGCTTTCAGAAGCGGTTTTAGAACCGCTGGTAAGCAACCGGGAGTGATACCCTTCGGGGTATCACAAGCGGTTCGGACAACCGCTTGTGGTGAGACAACACAAGCGGTTCGAAAGGCGTTCAGGAAGGCTCGGGGGACCGCCACGTGGGGTTCGTATTACAAACCGCCTGTGGAGGTGCTCTCTCCACAAGCGGTTCGAGATAATAACCGCTTGTGGAGAGGCATTGTATATTATATATTCAATATATAATATGTTTTTGAGTAGGGTATCAATATGTATGGATTTTGACATTAAAAATATATAGAAATATTTGGTTTTTGTATACAATTAAATATATATTACTCATGCGTACTCATTGAAATAATCACAGATCATTTACAGAAAAGTAAGAACTTAATAGACTAAAAGATGGACAGGTTTGATGGACACATGAAATAATGAGCACTTTTACAAGTTTGATTTACACATAAGCAACTTTTACAAGTTTGAAAGAATAAAAGGGTGAATCTCGAGTTGATTTAATTCTTGCGTGCATCGCTGTTTACGTCCTTGGTCGACGTTGATGTCAGTTCACCTGTCCTTATAGAAGGACAATCTCTCCAACCCGGTGTGTGGAACTCGCCGTCAAGGGATACAATCTCGTCGACAATAAAGCCAATGAGTTGTTCTTGGAGTGCTTCAACCCTGTGCGGCGGGATCACATCTTGCACATCGATGTTGGGCTGACAAAGAACGAAATTAATAAATCTCTGAGCATGTAATTAAAGTGTAAGTATTAATTGATATGTGCACTCACCTCGTTGTCGCTTATGGGCACATCACCGTGGGTAATATTCACTACTACAGAATAACACATTACTATCGCTTCATCTGTGTCGGTTCTAAACTTTTGACTTCAGAACCGATTGTGATAAGCATATTCCATTTGGAAATCTTGGTAACAGGTTATCACAATCGGTTCTGAGAGAGAACCGATTGTGATACGATAATAAGCCCAATCGGTTCTAGATAAGAACCGATTGTGATAATAATTTTTTTATCACAATCGGTTTTTATCTAGAACCGATTGTAATGAGTAGGTATTATCACAATCGGTTTTGGGAAGAAACCGATTGTCCCTGAAGCATTGAGGTTATCACAATCAGATCTTTCCAACCGATTGTAATGAGAAGGTATTATCATAATCGGTTTTGGGAAGAAACCGATTGTGATGAGCACATGGGTTATCACAATCGCTTCTTTTCCGTAACCTATTGTGATGATTTTTTGGCAACACCATTAGGTGCAACCAAGAACAGTTCATTAGAAACATAGTTTTTGTGAGATCCTCCACTCACACATTTCCCCTTCAGGGAAGAAGAAAAAAACAAACTCCAACACAGGCCGCTCTGCCAGAATCCCAACACGCACCTCTTGTACCCTTCATTCATGCTTTAATATTTGTGCAAAACTTGTATTTTCTGACGATGAACAAGTACTAATCATTAGAATTCCAACTCATGGTTCAACTCTCGCACAATTTATATAGACACATGTAGTGATGCAAATTATATATAACAATATAGTAGCATGCATGCAGCAGATAATAATAATATATATACCATTCCACACATTATACTTGTTTTTTTATCAATAGGACATGAAACATTTTGACTTGGAACAACAGAACATTAGAAAGATACAATGCACAAAAATATAAAAGAGATTCAAAATAGAGTGTAAAGGCAAATTAATAGACTTCATCTGCACTAGGCCAACAACCCTAATATATTAAACAAGTTGTATTTCATTACAATATATCACCACATCCATTGTTTATAATTAGTAAACATATAAAGGGGGACTGCATTACACCTAATATATTAAATTTACTACTCGCGGCTCTAGCCCGAGTAACCCGAGTCAACCGAGTCATCCGAGTGACCCGAGTCACCCGAGTCGCCAGAGTCGCTGGAGACTACACGGACTAGTGATGGTTCATCCTCCGATGATGAACCCGATCTAGATGACGCGCCGGTCCCTATGGTGATCGGCGCGTAGTACTCCTCCACCTTCTCCTCCTCCTCCTCCTCCTTCTCCTCCTCCTCCTCCTCCTCGCCGTAAGCCGCCGCCGCCGTCCCCCTCGCCGTCCTCCTCCTCGTCGTAAATGCCGTCCTCCTCGCCGTCCCCCTCAGAGTCGCCGCCATCCTCCTCGTCGCCGCCGTCATCTCTGGGGCGCTTATTCTCGCTGCCTTTGGAGGCGCCCGGATGGGGTGAGGCGCCGGAGGGACGCCGGAGACAGGTGGGCCGGGCGCCACGCCGGAGTGAGGCGCCGGAGGCCGAGGCGGCGCTACGGGCGGCGGTGAGGACGGTGGAGGAGGATGGAAGAGAGGCGACTCCACGGAGTCGCCGAACTTGCCGGAGATGGTGGTGGCACCGCCATTGCGGCCGAAGATGCAGAGAACGAAAGGAGCTATATGGACCGATGTGACCAGGATGCAGAGAACGAAAGGAGTTAAGTATTGTTTGAACGCCAAAATGGCGGGAAGACGAGGGGCGAATGGATATCCGTGGTCG
The DNA here is from genome assembly GCA_036346355.1 of Rhipidocladum racemiflorum. Taxonomy (NCBI): domain Eukaryota; kingdom Viridiplantae; phylum Streptophyta; class Magnoliopsida; order Poales; family Poaceae; genus Rhipidocladum; species Rhipidocladum racemiflorum. The sequence continues at coordinate 41,519,693 of CM070589.1, read as the reverse complement.
GTTCTTATCAAGAACCGATCGTGATGTTGACTTGCTTACGATCGGTTCCTTTTGAGAACCGACACTGATATATTATCTGTGTCGGTTCTATAAAGAAACCGACAGTGTTGAGAATCAAATTATCACAGTCGGTTTTACATATAAGCGACGGTGATAACTGATGGCGCCGTGATGGCACTATGGGTGTCCCGATCTTTCGATGAGAAACACACGATCGATTTGTTAGAGTCGACTTTGACGATCCGACTACACCGTACGACGATGCGCCTTAGCAATCGCTAAACCAACTCCAATGGTTATTGATCTTGCCGTAGGCACGATCAACCTGAACACGAGGTTCAATTCCTGCAAGCAAATCAAGAACAAGCAAGAACAATAGGATAAGCAATCTGAAATTGCGGATAAAACTGCAAGCAAAACAAAGTGGAATCTTATTGACGATCTTGACAAGGTGGTCGCCCAAAGACAACTCGCAGGATCAAGTTTGCACTTGGCTAAACTAATCAAATAAAACCCAAAACCCTAAGGAGCCGATGTCCGCTATGTATAAGAGGTAGGGGCGTGGGAAACACGTCCAAAGCAGTAGGATACCAACTACAACTCTATTACAAGGCCCAAAGCCCACGTCTTCTTGATTTGGAAAAGTGACGCCAATTGTTTTGCAGATTCCCGTCGACTCGGACGGAATTTAGGGATGGGGTCGGATCCGTTGGAAAGAGGACGTCGAAACCTTTCAAACCAGTACTCATAGACCCCAAACACCCTTGTGGATCAAAAGTTATGGTCATTTTAAGTTGGTGCTGTCCCGGAGGCCGAATCCGAGTATAACTTGTGCACCGGAAGAATTGGCTTCATGCTTGATGTTTGGAAGTCCTTCTCCCTGGTTCCTAAGGACAATAAAATTATCACGAGGATTAAATAGCATTCCATTCATTAAATTATCTGTATGCAACCCGAGGAACGCATTCACCTGGTAATTGAATTGTCGTGTCTTGAGCTCGAGTAATTGGCCCTTGTATGATATTGTTGGTTTCCATTGGGTTTGTAAGTATGGCCGTATCCATGGTAGTGATGTCCTCATCATCCTCCCCTTCTTGCATTTGAGTCGTCCTCGACTCAAGTTCATCATCCTCTCCCAAGTATGGTTTCAAATCGGTAATGTTGAATGTGGGACTAACCCCAAAATCTGCAGGCAATTCAAGCTTGTATGCATTATCATTAATCTTTGCCAATACTTTGAAAGGACCATCACCGCGGCATCAACTTAGATTTTCTTAATTCTGGGAATCGATCTTTTCGCAAATGTAACCAAACTAAATCGCCTGGTTCAAAAGTTACATGTTTCCTTCCCTTACTACCAAGAAGTTTATATTTAGCATTCATCGCTCTATGTTTTCTTTAGTTGTCTCATGCAGTTTCATAATCAAATCAAGACGTTGTTTAGCATCAAGATTCAATTTCTCCGAAGATGGTAGAGGTAACAAATCAATTGGAGCATGAGGTACAAATCCATATACAATCTCAAAAGGGCACATCTTAGTAGTAGAATGCATAGACCGATTATAAGCAAACTCAATATGAGGCAAACATTCTTCCCACAATTTAATGTTCTTTTTCAAAACAGCCCTAAGCATAGTAGATAAAGTTCGATTAACGACCTCGGTTGTCCATCAGTTTGGGGATGACAAGTAGTAGAAAATAAAAGTTTAGTCCCCAATTTAGCCCACAAAGTTCTCCAAAAGTGGCTTAAGAATTTAGTGTCACGATCTGAAACTATTGTGTTAGGCACACCATGTAAGTTTAACAATTTCACGAAAGAATAAGTCAGCAATGTTGGTAGCGTCATCGCTTTTGTGACAAGGTATGAAGTGTGCCATTTTAGAAAATCTATCCACAACGACAAAGATACTATCCTCCCCTTCTTTGTTCTAGGAGTCCTAAAACAAAGTCCATAGAAATATCCTCCCAAGGCACGTTAGGAACAGTGCAGAGGCATGTATAAACCATGGGGATTAAGTCGTGACTTAGCTTGTTGACATGTAGAACAGCGGCGATGAAACGTTCCACGCCTCGCCTCATTCTCGGGCCAAAAGAAATGGCTAGCGAGTATGTCCTCCGTCCTTTTCACACCAAAGTGTCCCATCAATCCTCCTCCATGCGCCTCACAGCAATAACAAACGAACGTAACTAGCTGGAATACATAGTTTGTTTGCTCTAAACACAAACCCATTATTGAGGACAAATTTGTTCCAAGTTTTTCCCTCTTTACAATTGAGCAACACATTTTTGAAATCATCATCATGCACATATTGCTCTTTAATCGCTTTCCAAACCAAAAATTTTGAAGTCAAGTTGTGAGAGCATGGTATATCTCCTAGACAAGGCATCAAGAATGACATTATCCTTTCCTGTTTGTGTTTGATGACATAAGGAAATGACTCAATGAATTCAACCCACTTTGCATGTCTACGGTTCAGTTTAGCTTGACTTCTAATATGTTTTAACGATTCATGATCCGAATGTATAACAAATTCCTTGGGCCATAAATAATGTTGCCATGTTTCTAAAGTTCGAACTAGCGCATATAACTCCTTATCATAAGTAGAATAATTCAAACTTGGCCCACTCAATTTCTCACTAAAATAAGCAACAGGTTTTCCTTCTTGTAACAACACCACCCAAACCAATTCCACTAGCATCACATTCTAGTTCAAAAGTCTTAGAAAAGTCCGAAGTCGGAGTAAGGGTGCATGGGTTAACTTAGCTTTAATGTTGAAGGCATCTTCCTCGCGCTTGCCCCAAGCAAAAGGTACACCCTTCTTGGTGAGCTCATTCATGGGTGCAGCGATGGTGCTCAAGTCCTTCACAAAACGACGATAGAATCCAGCAAGTCCTAGAAAACTTCGCACTGCAGGTGACCGTGTTAGAGTCGGCCAACTCAGATTGCTTCAACCTTGGCGTGGTCAACTTCAATTCCCTGTGGAGTAACAACATAGCCAAGAAAAGATACTCGATCCGTGCAAAAGGTGCACTTCTCAAGGTTACCAAATAAGCGTGCATCGCGTAAAGCATTAAAAACAGCACGTAGATGTTCAAGATGATCCTCTAAAGATTTGCTATAAATCAAGATATCATCGAAGTAAACTACCACAAATTTTACAATGAAAACACGTAAAACCTCGTTCATCAGTCTCATGAATGTGCTAGGAGCATTAGTCAACCCGAAAGGCATTACTAACCACTCATATAACCCGAACTTAGTTTTAAATGCTGTTTTCCATTCATCTCCTAACTTCATGCGAATCTGGTGATAGCCACTACGCAAATCCACTTTAGAGAACATAGTAGAGCCACTTAGTTCATCAAGCATATCGTCTAACCGAGGAATAGGATGGCGATATCTAATGGTGATATTATTAATTGCTCTACAATCCACACACATGCGCCATGTTCCATCTTTCTTAGGTACTAAAATGACTGGTACAAAGCACAAGGACTAAGAGATTCACGTCGTACCCTTTATCAAGCAATTCGTGAACTTGGCGTTGTATCTCTTGTGTCTCTTCAGGGTTGGTTCTCAGAAGGTGCTCGGTTGGGCAAGGATGCCCTGGAATGAGATCAATTTGATGCTCAATCCCTCTAATTGGCGGCAGCCCCGAGGGGATGTCCTTTGGAAAGATGTCGGTGTATTCCTGCAAAGGTTAGTGACAACAGGAGGCAAAGAGAGGGACATCTCCTCTAGAGAAAACAAAGTTTCTTTGCAGACCAAAGCATAGCATGTAGACCTACAAATAGCCAACTCATTCAAATCAGATTTTGTTGCAAGAAAACAAGCACCTTTCAATTTAATCTCATTCGCCTTAGCACAATCAAGGTTAGATTCTCTCTGCTTATGTTGTTCAAGTCCTTTGGTGACAATCTGATTTTCACTCTTAGAATTCTCTCGATTTTTCTCTTTGCTAGATCTAGCGATTTCATCCTTTACAATGGCATCAAAGCGACATTGGGTGTAGCACAATTTTCTTTTCTTTATGCACAAAAGAGTATTGATTTGTTCTACCATGATGTAAACAATCCTTATCATATTGCCACGGTCTACCTAATAACATAGAACATGCTTGCATAGGTGCGACATCGCAATCAACATAATCATGATAGGAACCTAAAGCGAAATGTACTCTTACCATGCGAGTTACCTTGAGTTTGCCGTTGTTGAACCATTGAATGTGGTAGGGCTGAGGGTGTGGTCTAGTGGAGAGTGCTAGCTTCTCCACCATGTCCATGTCTTTGGCTAGATTATTGCAACTCCCCCATCAATGATTATTCGAATGGATCGCTCCTTGATGACGCCTTTTGTGTAAAACAAGTTGTGGCGTTGATTTGGATCGGCGCGAGCAATCTGAAAGCACTAAGCACACGCTGTGCAATAATACTCAAATATTGGTCAAGATCACCAGCGCTCACGTGCGCCGTCGTGCTCGGCATTTTGATCGCCGTCTTCATGTGCAGCGAGCAAAGCATATGGGTCGTCCTCAAGATCACTTGCTGAGTCATACTCGCCGGCTTCCCGGATTATTAGCACACGCTTGTTCGGACACTCCTTCATCATGTGACCGAAACCCTTGCAGCGATGGCACTCAACATCTTTGGTGCGCCCCGTTGATGCGACCGCACGACGAACTATTTGTAGTAGCTTGTGTGGCACTTTTCGCTTCGGCGTTGGTTGTGGTGCCGAATTTGCGGTGGTGGACGCCGCTCGTTGATGGAAGAGGTCGGCGTGGTAGTACGGCCGGCAGGGCAGCAGGGGTGCGCGGTGTCCACGAAGTAGTTCGACCTGCAGAAAAGTTAGTCTTGGCCCTCGATTGACGACCACGCACTTCACGCTCAGCTTTGCAAGCAAGATGGAACAACCGAGTCATCGAATTATAATCCTTATAGTCTAGAATATCCTGGATTTCTCGAGTTAAACCACCTAAGAAACGAGCCATAGAAGCTTCCTCATTCTCAATTAATCCACAACGCAACATGCCAATTTGCAATTCTTGGTAATATTCTTCCACCGAATTCTTACCTTCTTTGTAGGCGCTGCAATTTATTTAATAAATCTCTAGCATAGTATGAAGGAACAAATCTATGCCTCATTAGCAATTTCAAGGCTTCCCAAGTGGTGGGTATATTATTTGGATGAGCACGGCAATGTTCTCTCCACCAAAATGTAGCAAAATCGGTGAACTCACTTGTGGCAGCTCTAACTCTTCTATTCTCAGGGAAATCATGGCACGCAAATTTTTGATCCACAAGTAATTCCCAACTAAGGTAACCATCAGTGGTCATATTTACCTTCAAACGGTGGCATGTTGAAATTTACCTTAGGGAAAACATCATCTCGTTCTCGTTCCTTGGTCGTGGAGGATCACGCCGCATACCTTGTCGATTGAAGCGTAGTCGTTGATGGTTACGATCATTATCGTAATGGATGGGGTTGACCTCCTCCGCATCGCTGGTGTCATCATATTCGTGCTCTTCGCTCGTTCTTCTAAATCTGTTGGGGCCTCCCTGTGGAGCTGAATTGTTGCTTGGACGACGGGAGGTGGATTGAAGCACCAGATGCAGCAGTGCAAAAGTATCAAGTCTAGCCAAAATAGTAGCAAGAGTAGTGTTAGCAATCCCTTGTGCGGCCTCGATGGATCTGAGACGGTCTTCTTGCATTGACATACGCTCATTAGTGAGCCGTACATCCTCGCTAAGACCATCGGTGGCTTCCTCGTCATCTTTTGGAAGTGAGCAATGATGCCCTTGGTTCGTGGAGAGTGATGAAGTGAACTCGTCACCGACATGGTTAGTTGATGACAAGGAAACAAAACCACAAGTATAATGTTCCTATCAACTACTAGGTGGCAAGTCTCTCAAGCGCTCAAGCCTATGACCCAAGTTCTTACAAGTTCTTACAATGCAAAGAGGCGTTGTCGGCCGTTAGCGTTGTCAAAGGTTCTCCGAAGTTTGTGTAGAGCGATTGCCAAGGGATCGAACGCCTGCGGGTAGAAAGTGGAGCTTGGACAGGCTTAATTTAGTAGCAAAAGGTTAGCAATAATCCAATCGGTGAATGCAAAATTGAAGAATTGTTCAACGCCTAGTCACTAGTTGCCGACTCGAGGCTAGCAAGGATCGTGACTCAAAAGCGTGGTCGGCGACAAGGGTTCCACAGCAGATGAAAAAAACAGCGCGAAAAAAAATTCGCGAAAGAAGGGAACTATCTCAAAAGACTGGGAATCTTGTGAAAATAGGTTTAGCACATAAAAATTTTCGGATCTGTTCCAGACTTTTTTTTTTTTTTTTTTTTTTTTTTTGCGGAACGATCCGACTCGTTTTTCTTTCAAGTGCTATGCAAAGTGAAGACCGGTCGGAGGCAACCACTGGCTAACAGGTAGGCGGCCGGTCGGCGACGGTCGGGAGGCAACCGAGGCAACCAGCGACGATCGGGAGGAGAAGAAAGCTTCGGTCCGAACACCTTTTTCTCTTTTTTTTTTTTTTTTTTCAAAAGTTCGGGACCGACACGGAACACAACTCGAAACGGAACACAACTCGAAACCGAACACAACACGAAAACCGTGGGAGACAAAATTTTCTTCTGACCTGGAACTAGACTAGAATTCAGCAACTCGACACGACGATGCAACCAAAAATTCAATAACGCAATGCACTGGAAAGGAAAATGCGAGGCTCAAATTGTTTTGGTATGGGGAGATCCAATCTGATGGCGCTTCTCTGGACTATAGGAAAGATATCAATCTACTAATCTAGGGTAAAGAATTCTCACCGAGCAACCTGGTTTGCTCTGATACCACTTGATGGCGTCGTGATGGCACTGTGGGTGTCCCGATCTTTCGATGAGAAACACATGATCGATTTGTTGGAGTCGACTTTGACGATCCGACTACACCGTACGACGATGATGCGCCTTAGCAATCGCTAAACCAACTCCAGCGGGTTATTGATCTTGCCGTAGGCACGATCAACCTGAACACGAGGTTCAATTCCTGCAAGCAACCGAAGAACAAGCAAGAACAATAGGATAAGCAATCTGAAATTGCGGATAAAACTGCAAGCAAAACAAAGTGGAATCTTATTGACGATCTTGACAAGGTGGCTGTCCAGCACAACTCGCAGGATCAAGTTTGCACTTGGCTAAACTAATCAAATAAAACCCAAAACCCTAAGGAGCCGATGTCTGGCTATTTATAAGAGGTAGGGGCGTGGGAAACACGTCCAAAGCAGTAGGATACCAACTACAACTCTATTACAAGGCCCAAAGCCCACGTCTTCTCGATTTGGAAAAGTGACGCCAATTGTTTTGCAGATTCCCGTCGACTCGGACGGAATTTAGGGATGGGGTCGGATCCGTTGGAAAGAGGACGTCGAAACCTTTCAAACCAGTACTCATAGACCCCAAACACCCTTGTGGATCAAAAGTTATGGTCATTTTAAGTTGGTGCTGTCCCGGAGGCCGAATCCGAGTATAACTTGTGCACCGGAAGAATTGGCTTCATGCTTGATGTTTGGAAGTCCTTCTCCCTGGTTCCTAAGGACAATAAAATTATCACGAGGATTAAATAGCATTCCATTCATTAAATTATCTGTATGCAACCCGAGGAACGCATTCACCTGGTAATTGAATTGTCGTGCCCGAGCTCGAGTAATTGGCCCTTGTATGATATTGTTGGTTTCCATTGGGTTTGTAAGTATGGCCGTATCCATGGTAGTGATGTCCTCATCAATAACTAATTAATCACAAACGGTTCTTCTATAGAACCGATTGTGATGAGGCTCGCTAGGTTTTATATGTACCGTCTGGACTCGGGAATGAACTTATTAACTCTCGTCGAGTTAGTTCGCTAGGCGATTTCTCTATTTTCCACCTATCTTACTCGTGGATTTATTCAACAGTGGGCCCGATTCCTTCGAATCCCTTCAATGTTGTATTAACGTACATTATTCGATTTTGATTTGGTCTCATTAGCAGAGTGTATGGTGGAGGAGATCGGTGCGTTGAAGGTCTCCGTTAATTGAAACCCGTGCTAGCTTGATCAGGAGCTAGATTTCCTCGCTTGTGGTTTTCCTCGAAGGTGACCAGCATTAATTCTTAGAAATCTCTTCAATATTGCAGAGGGACTTAAATTAATTGTTTTAATATTATTAATATGATCAATTATATATAATAGTTAATTAGGTCACAGAATCTATGCGTCTCCCATTCGAGGGTGCTTGTTTATAAGTATGCTAAAATGGCATATTTATAAATAAGCAAATCTCAATTGTCCACGTTTTTGATTAGCTGAGGATATGTGGCTCGGGCAAGTTCTTGTTGTTGTACAAAGCTGTAGTGAAAGTTTCGGCAGCATCTCCTGCCAGTGTTCTCCGAATACACATCCTCTTGACATGTTGTCGATACGTGTATTTGGAGAACAAATGAGATGCTGCCAAATTTTCTCTAAAGTTTGTACAACATCTTAATTAGGAACTTGCTCGAACCACATATCCTCGAATGGGATTAGGACCTAACCTACTTAGAGATTAGGAGTCATCGTTGGTAATGCACGCATTTAGTCGGTCTACAGATATACGTTTCTTTAAGATCATTCATTGATTAGGGCATTATTAATTTATTGTTTGCGGTTTACTTGTAGATGGACCGTGAAGAATGGATGTATCACAAAAGCCGTGTGAGTGCTGAATTTCAGAGGGGAGTTAAGGAGTTCATAAGAATTGCAGAAGAAGATATGGTTATGAGGGGTGTAAAGTTCATATATTGTCCTTGTATTGATTGCACCAATCTCAGGAGATTTAACAACTCATCTCAAATTGAAGGCCATTTGATTCGACGTGGCTTCGTGAGGAATTACATGTGTTGGATCCATCATGGGGAGACAGGTAGTACCCCTGTGATATGCAACGAAGATATGCTGGAAGCCGATCAGGAGTTGGAGCGTGATATGTTTGATGAGGATAATTTAGATCAAATGTTGCGGGATGTGGAGGGAAATTACACGGAAAGAGAGTTCAAAATTTAAAAGCTTGATGGATGACGATGCCAAACCATTGTTTTCAGGTTGCAAAGGGAATACACCAAGTTGGGTTCGGTCCTTGCATTGTTTGAACTGAAGGCAAAACACCGTTGGACAGATACAAGTTTCAATGCACTTTTAATACTTCTTTCGGATATGCTTCCAGAGGGAAACGAGTTGCCAACAAGTATTTATGAAGCGAAGAAGCTATTATGTCCCATGGGAATGGAAATAGAAAGGATACATGCATGTCCAAATGATTGCATACTATACCGCAACGTCCATAAGGAATCACAAGATTTGTCCTGTTTGTGGTGTACCCCGATACAAACAAAATGAGAAGCGTAATGACAAGAAGCGTAAAAACCGAATTGACCACGGTGAAGATGTGAAAAAAGGGGTACCAGCCAAGGTGTTGTGGTATTTGCCCATCATTCCCCGTTTAGAGCGGTTATTTGCAAATCCTAAAGAGGCAAAATTGTTGCGTTGGCATTATGAATCTCGAAAGGAAGATGGCAAGTTGAGACATCCCGCTGATTCGGCTCAATGGAGAAACATTAATTGGGAACATGAGGAGTTTGGTGCCGAGATGAGGAACATAAGATTTGGATTGAGTACGGATGGTATGAATCCGTTTGGTAATATGAGCAGTCGACACAGTACTTGGCCAGTTTTGTTGTGTATCTACAATTTGCCTCCTTGGTTATGCATGAAGCGGAAGTATATCATGATGTCGTTGCTAATCTCAGACCCAAACAGCCGGGTAATGATATTGATGTGTACCTATCACCACTAATTGAGGATTTGGTAAAATTGTGGAATGTGGGGTTGAGGTGTGGGATGCATACAAAAGAGAGAACTTCACCCTACTGCTATGATATTTTGCACCATAAATGATTTTCCAGCCTTTGGTAATTTGGCGGGCTATAGCACGAAGGGAGCCAAAGCTTGTCCAATTTGTGAAGAGGGCACCGATAGCTTGTGGTCAGCCGACCGAGGAAAACGGTGTACATGGGTCACCGTAGGTTTCTACCCCGAAGTCATCGATATCGTAAGATGGATGACAAATTTGATGGAAAAAGGGAAGTTCGTGCAGCCCCGCAGCCTATGACTGGAAGGCAAGTATATTCACGCGTAGAGGATATCGATGTACAGTATGGTAAGAGCCGTAAATCTGTTCGTCCTAGGACCATTTGGAAAAAGAGGTCGATATTTTGGGACTTACCATATTGGAAGGAGTTAGATGTCCGTCAATGTATTGATGTCATGCACGTTGAGAAAAATGTTTGTGATAATTTGGTAGGCATCCTGCTGAACATACCTGGGAAGACCAAGGATGGTGTGAATGCTCGCCGCGATATGACCTACATGGGGATCAGGCCCAAGCTTGCAGTGATGGAGGAGGATGGAAAAGGGCCGTACATCCTCGCTGCATGCTACACCTTATCCAAGAAAGAGAAAGAAGACCTCTGCAAGTGTCTCCACGATATTAAAGTTCCATCGGGCTACTCCGCAAACATTAAGAAGCTTGTGTCTATGGATGATTTGAAGTTGATCGGTATGAAGTCCCACGACTGTCATGTCTTTATGACCCAAATGCTCCCTGTTGCAATCAGAAATATCCTACCAGATGACGTCAGGTTGGCAATCATGAAGCTATGCTATTTCTTCAATGCGGTTTCATGCAAGGTTATTGATCCCGATATACTGGACAACTTACAAAGTGAGGTGGTGCAGACTCTTTGTTAGCTTGAGATGCATTTCCCCCCGTCGTTCTTCGACGTCATGGTCCACCTCGTTGTTCACCTTATTAGAGAGATTAAGATTTGTGGACCCGCATTCCTGCGTTACATGTATCCGTTCGAGAGGTACATGGGTATATTAAAGTCATACGTGAGGAATAGGTCGAAGCCTGAGGGTAGTATTATTGAAGGTTATGGGACTGAAGAGGTTATTGAGTTCTGCGTGGACTACCTAGGTAAAAGACAACCGATTGGTGTTCCTATATCTCGTCATGAGGGCAGACTTGGTGGCAAAGGAACCATTGGGTCAAATCTAATGAGCCCACAATTTGATATGTACTGTAAAGCGCATTTCACAGTCTTGCAACACAAATGAAGTTCATCCATCCATCCAGCAGCACAAGTTGATATTACGGGAAGAGAATCCACATATGGATGAGCTTTCCATCACACGAGAACACAATGATCGATTCCTCACATGTTCAAAGAAAAAGTGAAGGTCTCAGTCAGTACTGAGGCTGTCAAATGGTTGACTGACGGACCAAGATTTAATGTACAAACATGGCTGGGTTACGATATTAATGGCTACACATTTTATACTAAAAGTCAAGATGCAAAGAGTACAAGGTAAAAGCAAAGGTGTGAGCATAGATGCTTTGTCCGATGATCCAATTAGAGGATCGTCAACTGCAATGAACTGTTACTACGGGATGATCGAAGAAATATGGGAGCTCGACTACGGAATATACCTAGTTCCATTGTTCCGATGTAAGTGGGTGAGACTTCCTCACGGAGTTAAGGTCGACAAGACAGGTTTTACACTTGTTGATCTGAATAGACTGGCCTACAGAGATGAACCGTTCGTCCTCGCAAAGCAAGCAACTCAAGTTTTCTACGTGCGTGATCCGCCAATCCGAGGTTGCACGTCGTACTTCATGGGAAGAGGAGGATTGTTGGAGTTGAAAATGTCGTAGATGAAGAAGAGTACAACCAATTTGATGAAACACCTCCGCTTGCGATGGGGCATGTCTTAGCGGTGACGACGGCACACATGGAACACATTACATGCGTGTAGATCATCAAGAAGGGTTGTATTTTAAATAAATTATGTTGTAAGAATTCCCTGTATAATGTGGCATTTTGTAGAATATATATGTCAAATGGATCTTATAGTATAGCAAATTTGAAAAAGATTTGACTTTTCGACTCTTTTGAATGAAGATTCTGTTTTAAAAAAAATTAGAAATTGGATCATAGTTATCACAATCGGTTCTTTAGGAAACCGGCACAGATAGTATAATTGCGATCGGTTCTTTTAAAGAACCGACACAGATACTCCACATATTGCGATCGGTTTTTCTATAGAACCGACACAGATACTTAGTATAATTGCGATCGGTTTTTCTATAGAAACGACCGTGATAAAACCCAGAGCATTTTCATTTCGGCGCGCACTGATTTCGTTTCAATTCATTCCACAACCCTAGCTCCACCATCTCCCGCACCGGCGCCTCCCCCTCCGCCTCCTCCCCCCCGGCGCCTCCCCCTCCGGCTCCTCCCACACCCTAGCTCGACCACCTCCCCGACCGGCGCCTACCCCGTGGGCGCCTCCCCCCGGCTCCTCCCCCATTGGCGGGTACCCCGTGGGCGCCTCCCCCCCGGCGCCTCCCCCTCTGGGTCCTCCCCTCGCCTCCCCTCTGGGTCCTCCCCCGGTGCCTCCCAGCGCCTCCTCCTCGGCTCGTCCCCATCGGCGCGTCCCCATCGGCTCTTCCCCATTGCCGACTCGGTTCGGCGCCAGACCGTAAGATGCATTTCGGATCAGTGGGCTGTAATTGGTTATAAATAGCTCGATGATGATTGCTTTTGAATGAGGCTTGATTAATCTGATCATTAAAGGAACTTGCTAGACCTAGAACAACACTGCTCTTAGCTGACAATTTGGTGCCACTTGCTCTTAATGCATTGTTCTAGGGTCAGAGCAGTGCTGTGCTTATTCCTTTATGCTCTTAGCTGACAATTTGGTGGCACTTGCTCTTAATGCATTGTGGTAGGGTTAGATTAGTGCTATATTCATTCTGATATTATGCTGTACTTGTTGTTTTCTGTGCTAGAGCAGTGCTGTTCTAGGGTTGTGTAATCCTTAAATTTTTAGATGTAATAGCCGGTGATATATTGGCCATCTAGAAGTTGGACAGCTAATTAATTTAACAACCCTTCTATAGCAATCTGAGAGCAATCCATCATTGCAATTTGAAACTTGTAACACATGCTATATTATCGCACTTTATTATCGAGTTTAGTTGCGTAACCTATGTGTCTCCCGTTCGAGGGTGCTTGTTTATAAGTATGCTAAAATGGCATATTTATAAATAAGCAGTCTCGAATTGTCCACGTTTTTTGGACAGTTCGAGGATATGTGGCTCGGGCAAGTTCCTAAGCTGTTGTACAAACTCTAGAGAAAGTTTCGTCAGCATCTCCCTGGTGTTCTTCGAATACACACCCTCTTGACCTGTTGTCGAGACGTGTATTTGGAGAACAGCGGGGAGATGCTGCCGAAATTTTCTCTAGAGTTGTACAACAGCTTAGGAACTTGCTCGAACCACATATCCTCGAATGGGATTAGGACCTAACCTAATTAGAGATTAGGAGTCATCGTTGGTACGTACGTACTTAGTCGGTCTACAGATAGACATGTGAATTGCTTTCTATTATGTGAAATTTGAATTGCTTCCTCTCATGAAGTTTAGGTTTGACAATATACGTACTTACTTCGAAATGTCGCAAAGAGAGAGCACCGGCTCAACGCCAGAGAGAGAAGAAGGTCCTGCTACCCCATCGAGGAAGGTTAGAAAGGCCAGAGGACCGAATAAAGGAGCCACAGGGAGAACGCCGCAAGTGCTCCACTTCAATGCCAGGGGGGTTTGCACGGGTCCTGGCCCGTTTAAGGGGCACTACTCCTCTTTTATCGGCCAATTGGTGAGGGAGCGAGTGCCGATCACAATTAAGGACTGGAGGAAGGAAGTAAGCGACGAGCGTAAGAACCGATCGTGGGACGGTTAAGGGAAAATGGATTATACCAGATGAAGATGAAATCAATGCGAGACGGTACGCCTTGAAGAGAATGGGTGTGGCTTTGAGGCATTTCAGGGTGACCATGCATGCCGAGTTCGTGTTGAAAGACCGTACTCCCTTCCAAAGGTATCCATTTGTTACACCCGAGGTTTGGGAGGAGTTCGCAAGGATGAGGAGTACGCCCGAGGCGGAGGAGCTGAGAGAGAAGAATATCGCTATACAGAGGCGTAACACACACGCGCACCACCTCGGTTCCGGTGGGTACGTAGGGAAGAAGGCAGAGTGGGTGCGACTAGCCTCTGAGTGTGCAACCTCTGGGACAATGATGCCTTACTCCCACATATGCGAGGAGCGGGCACGCGACTGGGTATTAGCGAGGATGAAAAAAACCTTTGACGGTCAGATTGTCATTCCAAACCCCGCGACCGCACAGATCGTCACGACCATCGTAAGATATCTAACATAGTACATTGCATATTATATTCCCATTGTATTTTAGTAATAATTTATATTTGCGACCTGCAGGAGGAGGTAAGCCTGCAGAAAGAGCAAGGAGCATTTGAAAGCCAAGGGTCACGGGACATCCTGTGTTCGGCAATCGGGAAGCCCAATCATAAGGGGCGGGTGCTTGCCGCAGGTGCGGGGTATACGAAGAGGTCCTTCTTTGTAGAGGAGAGCGCGTCTAGTGCTAGGGCAAGATCATGGGAAGCACGTGAGGCGCGGATCCGTTTGCAGATGAAGGAGGAGTTGAAGGAGGAGTTAAAGGCTGAGATGATGGCTGAGATGATGGCGATGTTCTCCCAGAATCAGATTCCTCAACCATCGCCTATGCTACGCCCTAGCAGCTGCGCTTCCAATAAGGAAGTGTGCATTCCACACCTCAAGGTAATAACTGTTTCAGACCAAAAGGTACATGAGTAAGCTTAACACAGATTATGATGAAGATGCTGATCACTTCTTGCGTGGTCTGCCAAGTGCCGGCTAGTCCTGATCGACGACGGAATACAGATTGAGGCTGCGCGCGGGGTTGCATTTCCAAGCAAGGAGGATGACACGGTGCATGGTATACCTTTGGGGATGGGCTACATGAGGGTGCAGGTGGACTATGTCCACGATGTTTACATGTCTCATGCCCTGGAGTTCCCCCCGAACGAAGATATCACCACTCTCGGGCTAGCACGGATGTCGTTCATCAAGTGGCCCGCGACGGGTGTCGTAGTGCAAGCACCTCCTCCGCCGGCATCGCTGGTACTCTTGCTACCACTTCGCTCTCGCTGGTACAAGCTGCTACTACTACTCGCTATCGCTATCATCGCTATTGCCGCTACTACTCAAGCTCGCTAGTACCGGTATCAAGCTATCTTGTCGCTCTCATATCGCAATCGCTTCCTCCTACTACCGCTGCTCCTCTATCGCTATCTTTGGTACTATCGCTTCCTCCTACTATCGCTGCTCCTCATCGCAATCGCTTCCTCCTACTCTGCTTTGCTCCTCACATCGCTCACTGGTACTATCACTGCTTCCTCTGCTCGCACATGCTCCTGCCTCGCTACACAACTGCACCTATGCTCGCAGCTGCACCTCCTGCACCTACGCTGCATTGCAAATGCCAAATCGCAGGTGGGGCGAAAAGGACTTCTACCACGATGACGAAAGATACAAAGCGAGTTTAGAGAGTCCCTCCGTGAAGAAGGCAAAGTTGTCGAGGGCACAAAGCACCACTGATGATCACAAGCGGTACATACATGGAAAGCCCTTTCTCCCAAGCCAAGAATTGAATTCTTTGGGCTTGTTCACTCGTCACCTACATGGATGGTACATCGATAGGTCACATGAGGCCGAGCCTGCCACGATTTCATAGTGAAGTATCGAAAGGTGCCAATTCCACCGCAACGAGGATGGGACCTTTCGGTCGGTTTGAGGATCTCAGATTATGTACAGCTTGAAAGTCAGTCGATATTTCTACCATACGATCCTGGACGCCTGTGAGTCTCGCACCATACTCAATCAGATGACTATTTATTGATTTTGTATTATATTTTTAACAATTGACATGAATCGCAGGATCATGAGGCGGCCCGAGCCGTGGCCAGGTCGACACCCTATCGGGTTTGTCGACCCCGAGATGGTGTCTGCGACCATGGCTAAGTATCAATCGGAGTTCCTTGCAGGATACATCAAGCAGGCATTGCATGAGGAGGCAAAAAAGGACTTCATTCTCTTCCCATACCACCAGGAGTATGTACTACTATATAATTCAATTACATGTACACACTTCAACCTTGTATTAACTTATTCTCTTGCATTGTGTACCGTTTAATAAGCAACCATTGGGTTCTACTTGTGGTTGTTCCGAGTCAAAACAAGGTCTACACGTTGAACTCACTCGAAAATAGACCGATGGACTATGTGATCGAGCCTGTTTTGCAAAAAAAGTACATTCCTCTAACCTAACACTTTACATATTGAACTACGTTAGGTATTTTTAACCTCAATGCATGGCATCTCTCCAATGTATAGGGCTTTCATGTCTTACGTTGCTGAACGTGGCCGACACAATGATAAGCAAGGCACCAAACTCGAGTGGAAGCGCTTCAAGGTACAAGTGTCTATCATAGGATTTTTTTCTTACACCTATTTTTAATTCGTCTCCTAATTTAAGTTTCTTTGTTCACAGTGTCATCAACAAGGGTGCGATGATCTGTGTGGCTTTTACGTGATGCATCACATGCTGATTTTGGTTGGTCGCTCACATCTTTTCCCTAAGGTATAGAGCAGATTATTTGCACTACTGTCTATGTGATATTTGTTTACAAGCATAATACTATCAGCATGTTTTTGTTCCAATTTAAGACTTAAATATATTAGTGCACTACTATCTATTTTGCAGGACCTTGATATCATCCGAAGAGCCTAACCAACGCTGATCTCAAGAAATTACGAGACCATTTATGCCAGTGGTACTGGACAGAAGTTATAACGGATGATGGTAGATATAGAGACCATTCAAGCAAATACTAGTCCATAAAGTGTAAACAAAATTTATCTGAATGTGAATGTGATCTGTTACAGATTGTAAACAATATTAATTTCAATGTAATGTGTGTAGATTGTGATGTATATGTTATTTGATATTGTGGATTGTTATGAATGTGTCATGTTGTCAATGCGAGGCCATTTTCGGACGATGGACAGTAACATCATCACAATCGGTTCTTGGTTGGAACCGATTGGGATAGGTACAGTATCACAATCGGTTCTTGCTGGAACCGATTGGGATATTTTTAGTATCGCAATCGGTTTGCATAAAGAACCGATTTTGATAATATTCTTATCCCCATCGGTTTCAATAAAAAACCGATTGTGATAATGTAATAATTTGAATCGGTTCTAAAAGCGAACCGACAGATATTATACTTATCCCCATCGGTTTCAACAAAAACCGATTGTGATAATGTAATCATTTGTATCGGTTCTAAAAAAGAACCGACAGATATTATACTTATCTCAATCGGTTCTAAGCGAAAACCGATTGTGATAAGTGTAAATATCACAATCGGTTCCTAAAAGAACCGATAAAGTGATAATGTATTATTAGTGTCGGTTAAAAACCGACTGTGATATATCTACCTTATCACTGTCGTTGAACTTTGTATCGCCACCAAAACCGACTGTGTTGACCAAAAAGAACCGATTGTGATGTACGGATCTGTAGTAGTGATTTTGCATGTAGTGGCACACATAATAGCCACATAAGTTGTTTCCAGCTGTCTGTTTTAATACTCGAGTGCTTATTTGGACAGTGAATTCATTCTCGAAATGTCCTTGTTGCTTCTTGCGAAACCTTGCGAATGCCCTGTGTGACGCGTTATTATGAATAGCAATTATCAGACTTGGAATTAGTAAGGTATTTCAATATAATAAGGAAACAATTGTATATATATATTTGCTATAAACCTGTTTAGGACATCAATGATATACTGATATTGTTCCACCGGTCCCCTTTTTGAGTCTTGAACAATGATATTGCTACTATCAAGCTTGATGACCAAAAGGATCCAGTGATACCTGGTCATATATTGCGACATATATATAACTAGCTAGCTGTATTATCAATGCCTTGGAAAAGAAAAGTTTATTAATGCGTTATGAGAACACGTAAATATACGTACATGAAGTTGAAGGGCAGAAGTATGTATGGTTTGTAGTGTTGTCCCATGAATGCATCTAGAACGTAATCCTCAAGAGCCTTAGCGCTGTATCGAAAGACGATCTCATTGACAATTTCCGGGTCGAGGAAGCCCACGTTGAATATGTTCTGTTTTCTACATCGTTGTATCTCCATTCTACGTAGAAATGGATAAGTTATTAGAGTTGCACTTCTATGGTACAAGGATGGTAAAGTTATGAGCTTGATACTTACAGGCACCAGTAGCTCATGAGAGACACGTTCATAGAGTCGCTATGGTAGATATTGTATATGTCTTCGAATTCGAGCCATATGGTGTTGTCCCCACGATAGAAATCTTCTTGTCTGACCCGGAGGGGGAACATATTTCTTTGTTGAGCAGACTCTATCATGTACCATTCATGAAATTGTCGCATCTTGGTTGGCAGGTCCTTTATCTTATTTGGGTCAATTAACTCCCGGCCAAGCTTATATTGCCATCTGACTTCTGCCATTAGGAGAACATCTGATCCTACAGCACCAGCTACGGAACTGAGTCCTGCCTCCTTCATAAATCTCTCAAGGTTCTCCTGATCTTGCCGCAGCTGATCTTGATCTCTCTTTGGCACCGCCTGACCCCGATTACTCTTCCGTGTAGCCTTTCTTATTATACGTTCGTAGTTGGACGGCACAGGGAGTGGCTTTGCACGACAGGTCAAGAAGTGTTCCATCACTTTTGGATCAATTTGTACGTTTGGGTCAGCTGACTTCTTTGGTGCGAAATGTGCAGCCACTTCTTTGGTTATGACAGCGGAATTCTCCTCGTCGGTCCGATCATATGCCCTCTTTGGAGGTTCCTTTACCCTTTTTGACCGGCTGGACTGTGCCTTCATGGGAGCAGGTGGAGTAGTATGGCTCCTGGGCTTCTTCCTCGGAGGAGATAGTGGAGGCGTGGTCTGTCATTGTGGAGGAGGTGACGCTGAAGGAGGCGTCGGTTGTCGAGGAGGTGTCGGTTGTCGTTGCAGAGGAGGTGTCGGTTGTTGTTGTGAAGGAGGCGTCGGTTGTCGAGGAGGTGTCGGTTGTCGTTGCAGAGGAGGCATCGGTTGTTGTTGTGGAGGAGGAGTCGGTTGACGTTGTGGAGGAGACGAGATTCCTCCAACCGGTGGCTCCGATTGCGATTCAACTCTTGCCGGAGATGACGCCTCCACGCCATCTGGAAATATGATCATCCTTTTTCGCCATAGGATGATATTGTGGAGGGCCTGTCCAAGCTTGGTAACGTCGTCGCCTCCAGCAATATCGAGTAGTAGTTCTTCAAATCCGCTCAGCACCTCCTCCACAACGACTTTCGAGTAACCCATCGGTATTGTGTTGAAGTGGAAGGTCTGGCCCGGTGACACCGACAATGCCATGCCGTAAGCCACCTTGATGGAGAGGTTGCGCGCATCAACGTGTAGCTCACACTGGCGTCGAACCCTTATGTCATCAACGGGATAATGGGCTTGCAAGTCTTCGTCCCCTTGAGGGGCCCCGGTTGACGCGCAGCTGCTCCGCCGCGCTGAGGGGCTGATCGCGGCGTCCGGCTGATTGATTGGACCTGCTGATCCCTGAAAGTTACTGAGAGCTATCTGCACTTGTTGCGCAACTTGTTGCGCCACTAGGTCTCCAATGCTAGCCTGGGTTGCTCTAAGCTCCCGTTCCAATTGGCGCATTTTATTTGCTTCTCTTGTTTTGGTTCTCTGGCGGCTCCTGTACGAAAGCGTATCCTTCACGAAACCGTACTTCCATGGCGTCTTGCCAAAACCTCATGTCCGTCCCGGGTGCTCAGGGGTTTGGAGGGCATGTGTTAGCTCATCGTTCTCCCTGTCTACCACAAAAGAGCCTGACTGAGACTGCTCGACGGCTTGTACAATTCTCTGGCCAACATCTTGTACATTTGGTAGCATCACCAAACTGCCATCATCTGCAAGGCTCCCCCCGTGACCCATGAACCAATTGCGCAGGCGCTCTTCCCACAAAGCAGTAACCGGTGTGACGTCCTTGGCTAATAATTCTTCTTCTTTCTTGTCCCATTTCTGATGCCTTGAGGTAACCACCGGTGCCGAGATGGTGGTGGTACTTCTTCATCTGTGCATTGGTCTTATTCTTCTGACTTGCAGCCTGGCCTTCAGCTGACATCTTGTACTCCTTAAATTCGAAAACATCTATAACAACATATATATATATATAGGTATACATATACCAACATGAGGAAACAACATACATACATATATATAGGAATATGAAACGGATGAGGAAACACCACGTGTTGGTTTGATGAAAGAGAGACATTTTCTGTTTTTCCACTTCATTTCTTGTTGTAGGACAAGATGAAACTAGATGAAGACCAACTGAGGAAACACCACGTGTTGCCCATTTCTTGTTTGATTTTCGGAGATTTCTTAACTTGGAAATTGCAACTCTATGGCGATTCTAATTCGCGTTTGGTTGCCAAAGGAACTTCTCACTTGGACTCACAGCTCTGTTTGATCCTATTCATATCCACAACACTGATGTCAGCCTCATGTCAGATTCAACCACGCCGGACTCCAGCGAACTCATCCTCCTCCCAGTTGCTCCGTTGACTTGCCGGCACCGAGGATACTTGTGGGTGATGAGGAGGAAAGGGGACGTCGGTGAAAGAACAGATCTCACAGGAGTTGTTGTGTGAGGTGGAGGTATGGGTGGAAATGAGTCAAGTTCACATTTTTTCGGTCATTTTTAAAATTAACATAGTTTAATTTAATATCATTTTATTTATTGTTTGGAAGTATTTTTGGAATTGAGCTAACGAGCCAAGCCGAGCTAGCGCAAAATTCAAGTGAGGTGGACTAGTCTGTTAAATTGATAGATCGCCCCTTAATCAGAACTGTCCAAGACTAGTGGTGTATGCTCTACATTAATATGGTATATCACTTTGAATCCGTGTTTGTGATTTATTTTTCAATTGTCATACAATTATATACACATACATACCAACATACATACCAAATACCAAATACATACCAATATACATACCAACATACATACCAAATACCAAATACATACCAACATACATAACCAATATATATACACACATACATACCAACATACATACCAAATACCAAATACATACCAACATACATAACCAATATATATATACACAAACATACCAACATACATACCAAATACATATATGAACATACCAACATACATATACCATCATACCAACATACATATACCATCGCGAACATACCAAATACATGAAAACGCGGTGTGGGCATTTCGTCGAACACCTTATGGGCAAGCGCAACAGGAGGAGCTGGGGGTGTACACACAGCCATACCTAGCTCCTCCGGGGTGGGGTGGTGTAGGGCGACGTCGGCGTGGTGGCGGAGGCGGCGTCGGCGCGGTGCGCAGAGGAGTCGAGCAGGGCGCACACGGCGTGACCAGGGCGCGCGGGACTTAGAAAAAATTGGAGGTGTGACCAAGTGAGAGCGCGCAAGCGATATATAAAGGATGCCACTTCTACAAGCGGTTCATAAAATGAACCGCTTGTAAAACCTTCTACAAGCGGTTATTAATTGGAACCGCTTGTAGAGAGAGATCTGTACAAGCGGTTATTAATTGGAACCGCTTGTAGAGAGAAGATCTGTGCAAGCGGTTATTAATTGGAACCGCTTGTAGAGAGAGATCTGTACAAGCGGTTATTAATTGGAACCGCTTGTAAAAGCCATCTCTACAAGCGGTTATTAATTGGAACCGCTTGTAGTATTCCTCTCTACAAGCGGTTATTAATTGGAACCGCTTGTAGTATCCCTCTCTACAAGCGGTTATTAATTGGAACCGCTTGTAATAGTACCGACACATAATACTTAAAATATTGCGTTGCCTATTCAGGTTAACAAGAACTCTCCCCTCCCCCCTGGCTAGCGCGGGCGCTTGAGTGCGGGCAACCACGAGGTCGCCTGTTCGAGCCCCACTCGCGCCCCGCAGGCCTTTCTTTCTTTTTTACTTTCTTTATTTCGGCTGTCTCTTTTACTTTCTTTATTTCGGCTGTTTATTCCTTTATTGTTTATTCTTCATTTCTTTATTGTTTATTCCATAAGGTTTATTCCTTTATTGTTTATTCCATAAGGTTTATTCCTTTATTGTTTATTCCATAAGGTTTATTCCTTTATTGTTTATTCTTCATTTCTTTATTGTTTATTCCATAAGGTTTATTTCTTTATTGTTTATCCTTTATATTTTTTATTTCTTTATTGTTTATCCTTTATATTCTTTATTTCTTTATTGTTTATTCCATAGGGTTAATTTATTTATTGTATATTCTTTATATGGTTTATTTCAAATAAGCAGTATAAGACACGTATAAAAATTATCACACAAGTTCAAATAAATAAGTTTATACAGTAGTACTACATTTTAAGTAGTACCATACTATGTCTTTACATGTCTTCCTTCGTTATGATCGTGACGTATGTAAGGAGCATCCAGGTCTGTGTCATTCAGGAGGCTTATGTCAACATCCACCGCAAAAGGAGGGAGTTCATCGAACTGACTATAGTCTTCCTCATCTGTGACGTCCTCAACTCCGACAATCCTTCGTTTGCCTTGGAGAACCACGTGTCGCTTTGGCTTATTATTATTATTATCTTTCTGCTTCTTAGGCTTGCTTGACATGTCTATTACATAGAAGACCTGTCTCACATCATTTGCAAGGACGAACGGTTCACGCCTATAGCCGACTTGCGTGAGGTCAACGGTTGTCATGCCGTATTTGTCGACCTTTACGCCGCTTGAAGTCAGTTTGACCCATTGGCACTTAAATAGAGGGACCTTTAAAGGTCCATAGTCAAGCTCCCATATCTCTTCTATGAAACCGTAATATGTGTCCACCTTTCCTTTGTTGTCTTCGGCATCTATACGGACACCGCTGTTCTGATTAGTGCTCTTGTCATCCTGGGATCTTGTATAAAATGTGTAACCATTTATCTCGTACCCCTTGAATGTCACGATTTCACTAGAAGGTCCCCGTGCCAATCGTTGCAATTGTTCATTGTCTAACCCTTTGAAAAGGATATAGTTTTGTAACCAAGCGCCGAAAGAATCCATGTGCTTCAGTGTTATCCAATCCTCAGACCTCCCAGGGAATTCACGGCGTAGAATACTCTTGTGCTCAACAACATACGGGGCCACCACAGTTGATTGTTTCAAAACCGTGAAATGTGCTTGCTTAAATGTAAGAAGATCATTGCATGCAATTGCTTTCCTTCCTAGTGTCCCTTTTCCCCGTAGCCTGCCCTCATGGCGTGATATAGGGACGCCGATCGGATTTAGATCATTAATGTAATCCACACAAAATTCAATCACCTCCTCTGTCCCATAACCCTTGGCAATGCATCCTTCCGGACGAGAACGGTTACGAACATACTTCTTTAGCACACTCATGTACCTCTCGAAAGGGAACATGTTGTGCAGATACACGGGTCCGAGAATACCTATCTCTTTGACAAGGTGAGCAGTGAGATGAACCATAATATCAAAGAACGCAGGAGGAAATATCATCTCAAGACAAACCACACTTTGTACCACGTCATCCTGCAGCTTACTTAGTTTATCTGGGTCGATGACCTTATGCCAAATCGCGTTGAAAAAAGAACACAGCTTTGTGATTATCCCCCGTACCCACTCGGGAAGTATACCTCTTATAGCCACTGGGAGCAGCTGTGTCATCAACACAAGACAGTCATGGGATTTCAGGTGTACGATTTTATTCTCTTTCGTGTTTATGAGTCTCTTTACATTTGATGAGTATTCGGAAGGAACCTTCACACTATTCAGGCACTCTATCATGCTTTTTTTCTCTTCTTTGCTTAGAGTGTAGCTCGCAGGATGTAGGTAATGTTGTCCTTTTTCTCTCTTTTTCGGATGTAGGTCATTCCTCAGTTCCAAGAGTTTAAGGTCCTTCCGACCTTGCAGTGTATCTTTTGATTGGCCATACATATCTATGTAGCCTAGCAGGTTCAAGCAAACATTCTTCGTGATGTGCATGAAGTCAAGTGAGTGACGAACCTCCAAGACTTCCCAATAAGGCAAGTCCCAAAATATTGACTTCTTCTTCCACATTGGCGCCTGACCATCCTCATTCTGCACATGTTTGCTTCCAGGACCCTTTCCGAATACTACTTTCAGATTCTTTACCATAGCAAGTACATGTGGCCCATTGTTACAAATAACAATGCACATAGGGTGAAATACTCCCTTTTGTACTCATCCCATACCCGTGCACCATCCTCCCACAACGTCACAAGATCTGCAACCAATGGTTTCAGGTAGACATCGATGTCATTTCCAGGTTGCTTGGGGCCTTGGATCAACAATGGCATCATGATGTACTTTCGCTTCATGCACAGCCATGGAGGAATGTTATACATACATAGTGTAACAGGCCAGGTGCTATGGTTGCTGCTCAACTCTCCGAAAGGATTCATCCCATCGGTACTTAACCCAAACCTTATGTTTCTCACCTCTTGTGCGAAGTCTGGGTACGTCCGATCGACTTTCCTCCACTGTGATCCATCTGCAGGGTGTCTAAGCATACCGTCATCTTTACGCTCTTCTTTGTGCCAACGCATCATCTGGGCATGCGCTTTGTTAGCAAACATACGCTTCAATCGAGGAATCACAGGGAAATACCACAACACTTTAGCTGGAGGTCTCTTCTTCTTACGCTCCCCATCTATTTCACCTGGATCATCTCTCTTCACCTTATACCGTGATTCTTTGCACACTAGACAAACATCCAAATTGGCATACGCATTGCGATACAGGATGTAATCGTTACGACATGCGTGTATCTTCTGTACTTTCAGTCCCAAAGGACAGACGACTTCCTTTGCTTCATATGTAGATTCAGGCAGAGTGTTATCCTCTGGAAGCAACTTCTTTATGAGTGTCAACAACTCATCGAATCCCTTATCTGACACACTATTTGTGGCCTTCCATTGCATAAGTTCAAGTGTGGTATGCAACTTCTTGTGCTGCTGCCCACAATTTGGGTATAAAGGAGTTCTATGGTCCTCTAACAGGCGCTGGAATTTCTCGAACTGTCTTTCATCTGTGTAGTCTCCCTCACCGTCACGCAGCATCTGGTCTAGCTCATCATCACCAAAGTCACTGAGTGTACCTCCCACGGAATAGCATTGCGTGGCGTCCGAGATATTTTTGAATCCCTCTTCTTCTTCCTCGTCTTCTTCCTCGTCTTCCTCATCTTCGCCATGGTTGGTCCAACTGGTATAGTTTGGCATGAAACCTCTCATCATCAAATGGTTCATAACCTGCCATCGCTATGAGTGCTCCTTCTCGTTCTTGCAATCTACGCACGTACAACATATGAAGCTGCCTGGAGGCAGGAATGCAATGGCCGCATCGAGAAAAGCCTGCACGCCATCAATGAACTCTCTCGATCGACGGTCCGCATTGTACATCCATTGCCGGTTCATCTACAACAAGTTATAATTTCATATATTTTTTTCTTCTCCAAGAAAAACAACCCCACCTACACCTTCATGCAATTAAAGATCTACCTTTCTAATTATTTTTTTTATCCCTTTCTACCTTTGTAATTATTTTTTTATCCTTAACATGTTTTCCTATTTTATTTTATACACTACTAATTACTTCATTGCAATGTCATATTTTGAACTAGATCACCATACATCTTCATACCATAACAAAAACAAGCATACAAAATAAATTTTGGGGAACAACTTCATACCATACACATTTCAACATGTTCTACCTAGCAAAGCAACACATTTCAACATGAATAAATCATGATTTCTCCACATCCAATGCATAAAAAACAGCAATATGTAGGTGAGAAAGATGCTAACATGCTCTTACTGACCTTAAAACACTTAATTTGAAGCTAAATCACCAGCAATTTCAAAACAAAAAATTTGGGCAGCACCTCCCCGGAAGAACAGTGCTCGGCCCTTCTCTGTTCATCAGACTGTTGGCTCGGGGAGGAAGAAGAAGTTTAAAGCGCTGGGCGGGAGGGATTCTAGAAGCGGTTTCATATACAAACCGCTTCTGAAGGTTGAGTTCTAGAAGCGGTTTGTATTTCAAACCGCTTCTGACTTTGTAGAAGTGGTTTGACAAACAAACCGCTTCTAAAACCAAGACTTCAGTAGCGGTTTGATACACGAACCGCTTCTAAATATAAATCTCTACAAGCGGTTGAGGTCTCAAACCGCTTGTGATAATTCATAAGCGGTTTGGTAAACGAACCGCTTGTGATACCTGTTTAACACAAGCGGTTCGTATGACCAACCGCTTCTAGAGACCCCCTCCCGCCCGTTGCTCACGAACCGCTTCTGGTGCGTGGGCCAGAACCGGTTCGCACCTAACCGCTTGTAATATACCGCTTGTGATGCCCAGTTCTGTAGTAGTGCAAGAATTAAGGGCTGGTCTGAATTATCTGATTTACCGCTGTTTATTTTTTTTATCGGTGTTTGCATCCACATTAAAGAGAATCATATACAGTTTGGGAAGAAATGTGTAAATATCACATTGAAATCCTAAAATGTCACTTACACTTTCCAATAGCTAAAACGTCACAATTTAGAATAGAGCGAGTACTAAAGATGGTCTTAAGTTTGACATTTTTTTATAATGAAAAATAATCTATATGCAGCTTCCATTCATGAAAATGATGTTGTGTTTATATATATACTAATTATATGCCCGTGCGTTGCTACGAAAAATAAAAAATAAAAAATAAAAAATACTATTTCATAAGATCAAACATCTATCTTTAGCGCTTCGTTTCTTGCAAAAGCTGGCTAATTAAAGCAACGCTTCGTTTCTTGCGTAGGGCAATTAAGCAGGGCAATTAAGCAGGGCAATTAAGCAGGGCAATTAATGTGACGTGAGAAGAAACTCTCACTTTATATAGTAGATATATATATATATATATATATGTAAATGCTTTATACTCCTGGGTGTAGTTACTTCCACCTCTGAATTCTGAAATACAACCTAAACAAAATAATCATTTATCACTTTGGGTACACTCATATACTAATTATAAGATTGTTCGCGCTAAAAACGTGAAGCAGGTTTCCAGCCTCGAACATACAAGACAAAAGCCGGGTTTGCAGAGCGTGCCAGTCAATTTGACCTGTAATTGATAAGGTAGAAATTGTAAATCGATCAGAGCCGATAAACAAACGATTATCGTCTTGACACCAGTCGACTAATAGCCGATCAGGAGATAATTAGATCAACCAGTCACGGTTAATTCGAGGGTAAAGGCAGATCGACTTTGAAAGGCGATGCGCAACAAACAAAGTAGATCGAACCTTGGCAGACAAGTCGATGAGAGCAACAAATCGGCGATACGCAACTTTTATTGATCTCGATGACTTACAGAGGAAAGATTGCTACAAAAGACTAGAAACAGAAATTGTAAATAAGATTGTGTTGGTTGATTGGCTGATTGTCCCTTTGCCTTATGGTCCGTCTCCTTTTATATTGCTTCAGCCGATCCGAGTCCTGGATGGATACGTCGACTATATCCGTATCAGCTCTTGATCCGATTTTCTTTCCTTATTGGCGACGGATTCCTTGTTGGCACCGGTTTATCTTTTCCATAAGTCTCAAGGTTCGAATTGGGCCTAATTGGGCCGATTTTACCATATATGCCGAATTTTGGTGCAAACATATGCCCCCATTTTTGGGAGATGACTTGTCGTCTTCCAAAAATCATGTCCCGATTATATCGGCTTATCCATCGACCTCCATGGAATACCTCCTCGATACCTGCCCCGTTAATGGCGCCGTCAAAATCTCGGTGCGCTTTAAATGCAAAAATGTTCCCGCCTGTTCACCTCTTTTTACTGCGGTATAAATATGTGGGTCCCCCAGCGATCATTTTCACGCCTTCGAACTCTCGATTCACCAGTCATCGGCTTTCTCCCCTTTTTGCATCAATTGTTCCCTTTTTTACATCGGCTGCTATGGACCCTTCTCAGGTATTTATCCCGATTCCTCATAGCAACGATCAGTTTTTCCTTGGGCCGGTAGGAATCGTAGAAGCCGATGCAGTAATAAACCAAGAAATCCCTAGGATCCCCTTATCGGCTTTCGGATACAATATTACGGAATGGGGAAAAAGTTTTAGGGCTTGGTCTACACCCCTGAAAGGATGGTGGTCTTGGTATATCAGGGTATCGGCTCAAAAGAGAGTATAGTGGGAAAGAATGGGAATAGCCGATTGCCTCCCTTTGAGCTTGGCCGATTCGGAAGCTAATGAGCCGTTAGTAGCTGCGGCTTGTTACTTTTGGTCGGATTCTTTTAATGCCTTTCTCTTCCCGACTGGTCCAATTGGCCCTACTTTGCTTGACATAGCCCAACTCTGTTGCCTTAAGCCGAATGGTGATCAGATATCGGCTTTTAGTGGTAAGCCCAGCTACGAACTGATTTGAAAAAGGGGGAGGGTTGGCATAAATATATCCAGAATAACAACAAAGTTAACGGCCTAGTGTCGGCTAAGGAGCATGTGGCTTTTCATAACTTGTGGTTAGATAGATTTTTGTTTTGCAGGGCGTCCCTTGGTCCTACCCAAACTTTCCAATTAATAGTCGAACAACTAGTGGAGGGCCGTCGGCTTGCACTTTGCAAAAAATTTCTACGGGTTGTATACCAAATGATGCATATCATCCGTAGCCAACTTTTCTCAGGTTTTGCCAAGTACATAGTCGGTAATGTAGGGGGGCCACTATGGTTTATCCAGATCTGGTTATACTGCCTGTTCAGCTGATCCATTCTCTCTGAACCCTTAGGAAGCTCGGCCTTTCCAAGAGAATACTACCTTGAAACCGCTCAACCCCAATACAGAGCCAGCTGATCTTATGGAGAAAAATTCATCATGTGTTCTGCTGGTGAACTAAAGATGACCCCAGCTGGCTTCCACAAATACTTAAATTTCTTCTTACATCTAGATAGGTCCTCCTTTAGCCAGCAAGATTTTTTTCGTTATACCGATGTTGCTGATTTCCCATGGCCTTCCTTCCTTCGGCTTGATGCCGATAGCTCCTTGATGCCTCAATCTACCTTGGATTTGTACAAACTTTTTATTTCTCCTAGCGTAATCCATGTCAGTATGAACACCCGGAACCGCACCTTTCAACCATCCTATGAATTTTATCATCCTTCGGTCTATGCTCGTCAGTTGGGCTTTGGGCAGACCATCCCTAGCTTTCATTTGCTTTCTCTCATTGAGCCCCGTTCTCGGGTTACTGTAACACCCCAAAACTTTGCTTTTCTTAAATTCATGTGTGATTTGGCACTTTGGTGAATTTTTGGAATTTTCTTGAATTTATTTGGAATTTATTTGAATTTATTCCATTTTGAAATAATTAAAGAATTTAACTTTGCAAATAAAATTTTGTTGGAAATATTTTATTTGAGTCCAAAATGTTCCAAAATATTTTCCAGAATTTTTCTGAGTCTTTTGCTATTTTTAATGAATTAAATGAATTTCTGAGAATTTAATAGGATTATTTAATCGAGTGGGTTTTACTATTCCTCCGACCGAGCCCGAGTCAGACTCGAGTCCGAGTCCGACCCGGACCCGACCGCGCCACGCGACTCGGTCGAACCGCGTCCAAACCCTAACCCCCGTGGACCGTCGGATCGAGATCCAACGGCCCACGTAGCCACGTGCGTGAACCGCACTTACCCCTAACCTGGGATCAATCCGGACCGTCGGATCGAGATCCAACGGTCAGGATCAACCCGCGCTTTGCACGGCCGCGCCGAGCCGATCTCCGCCATTGATCGCGCCACGTGGACGGCTCACGTGCGTCCACGTCACCTCGCCGTGTCCAGGACGGACTCCGCCGCCCGTACCGGCTTCGCCACGGATTCCGCGGGGATCTCGGCGTCCGTGCCGGTATTTAATGCCCGGACCCGCGCCCGAGGTTCGCCTTTGCCTCATGCGTCGATTGCCCCACGTGCCCTAGCCCTAGCCGCCGCCGTCGACCCGCTATTGCTCGCCATAGTTAGCTCTCTCCTCCGCCACGATTCTTGCCTCGCCCCGCGCCGTCCGCCGTTCTCCGCCGCAGCGGAACCCAGATCCGGAATCCTCACAACGAGCTGCACCCGTGGAGCCAACTCATTCCGCCGGAGAAGCCCCGAAGATCCGTTGGGCTCGTCGTCGTCTTCGTCTCCGGTGGCCTCTGCTCCGCCGCGTCGCCATCGCCGTCCGCGAGCACCACTAGCCGTTTGATCAGAATCCGACGCCCCAGATCTCGCCACGTCATCCCACGGTGAGATTCCGTTCCAACCCCTAGATCCAATCTCGACCGTTGGATCTAGATCCAACGGTCCAGATTAAGCGCGTTCACCTCAAACGCTTGAGACCAGATCCAATCTGCGCCGTTAATTTTCAAATCAACGGCCGAGATCGAGCCACGTGTAAGGAAGTTGGACCGGCACGGTCAGCGTCGTACGCGTGTGTGACGCTGACACGCCGGGCCCGCGTGTCAGCGAGCGGCCAAACCGCACCATGACGTCACGCTGACGTCATGGGGGCCCACCTGTCAGCGGTCACCCCAGCCATGCGGTGACGTCAGCAATGACGTCACCGATGGAGTCCCACCTGTCGGATGGTGAGTCCCCGGCCCGACGTCAGCAATGACGTCACCCGTAGGGTCCCACATGTCAGAGACACGTGAGCCGTGGACCGGGTCCACGGTGGACCCGAGCCGAGCCGTGGGCTGAGCCCGTAGACCAGCTGACGTCAGCCGCCCAATCAGAGGTTGACACGTGTCCTTGCTGACGCAATAAATTACTTTCCGAAAAAGAAAATGAAATATTAATTCGGTTTAATGTTTAATTTGAATTTCAAAACTTCAAATGCTTATAACTTTTGCATTTTAACTCCGATTTGAGTGATTCAAATTTCTAAATTTGTATAAAATTGAGATCTACCTATTGATGAATTTTATTTAATTTTTGGACTAAATTTTTTCTCTGTATAATTATTTAATTGATTATTTAAACTTCAAAATGCTATAACTTTCGCGTTTAAACTCCGAATTTGACGATTCCAGTTTCTAAAAATTCATAAAATTATGCTCTCTCTGTTTATAAACTTTATTTGGATGTTTGGACACTTTTTGTCTACTGCTTATTTATTATTTGCTATTTGCACGCTTTACGAGTAGACGTTGAAGTGCCCAAAGGCTTCGAAGGAGAGGTGTTGACCCAGGAGCTAGCTCAGGACCAAGAACAAGTACTCTTTGAAGGCAAGTTACGCTTTGACCATGTTGATCCCAATTGGAAACCTATTTTGATTCAATTTAATTGCATGCTAGTTTAATTAGAAAATACTTTATATAATTCCGGGGAAATAGATAAATGCCAAATTGCTGTATTACACCTTTGTTAATTAAATATGTGCCATGACCCCTTGTCACCCTAGTTGTGGTTTACTAGTTGGACATTATTAAATTGCCAACATGAGAATTTAGACCGTTGTAGTATACTGCTTAGACCTGCTACGTGCTCATGACATGATTTGAACAATCAAATGTTAAAATTGACTTAATGATATATTGAACCTGTTTTGGAAAGGTATCATGTGATGTTGATGGCATGTGGTGCATGGTAATCAACTGGGGGTTTGATAAATAGATTTGACCGGGGCATGTGGCAAGAATGATCAGGTGGGCCAGTTGTGGCACCAGGAATGTTGGTTTGGTTCTTCGGGTAGTCTTGCCCTGGTCACCCTAAGGACTTAACCTTGCAAGCCTTTGAACTGGGTCAAACGTGCAACCACATGTCTGTAATGGGACGGACCTAGTTGATTAAGTTGCTAATAACGTACCTGTGGGACCTCAGGATGTCAACTACACCCTTTGTGTAGTTGTACGGGGGAGCGTACCGGGGCTGCGGCCAGGTACCCATCTAATGGTGGCTTGACCTAAACTTCGCCTTCGCTAAGGGAAGGGTTAGTGTGCAACACCGGGGAGGACCACTTGTGCTGTTAGAAGTTTCTGAAAGACTTTGTTACGGACACTCGCCTTTGTGGTGTTTAGCTGTATCTTGTGGGTAAGGTGTATAACCTCTGCAGAGTGTAAAATCTATTCGAATAGCCGTGTCCGCGGCATTGGACATCGCTCGGGAATTACAGTCAAGGGTTAGACTTTCTTGAAAATAACTTGGATTTGAAAGGTTGGGTCTGGTTTATTAATGATGTTGATGGAAATGTGAGTTAGGATTTGGGAAAAATGTTTATTAAACTTCTGGAAAAGTTATTGATCTTATACTTGTCTCTACTGCTTTCGAATCTACTTATGCTATTTGTCAAATGTCGTTTAATGCAAATATACCCTGAGCTATTCCTTTGTACTAAGCCATGCATGTAGTATATTAGTTTGCATTCTGTGCATGACTTGCTGAGTACCAAGTACTCACCCTTGCCACAATACAACATCAGTTGAAGAGGAGTCTGCACCAGCTTTGGAGGAGGAGCTCCCAGAAGATCCGTCTAACTAGGAAGCGAGCCCAGTCAGTTGCCTGTGGTATACTGGATGGCGCCACGAAGTTATCTTATTTTCCGCTGCTATTATTTCTCTTTTAATAAGTTTCGCCCTGCGTGGCATATATTTGTAACTTGACCATAAGGTCGAGCAACCCCGTTTGGTTAACTACTTTAAGTACTTATTATTTCATTGAGTATGATTGTGATATTTACCAATGGTGAGATTGTGTGCACTAGCGCGTTCCTGGACTAGTGCTGAATACACAGAGGGTCCGGATTTGCAAATTCGGGTCCCGACAGTTACCAATAAAACTGCCGCGGAAATTGTGCTTGAAGTGGCCGATGGACTACAAATATTCTCGGCGCCACGCTTTTTCCTCAACTCCCGTCGGTCGGCTACCTTCTCGCAGTGGTGGTCTACTGTAGCAGAAATGCTACTCTTGGACAGAGCTCCGTCGGCCATAATCCCTTTGTTTTTACCTGATTTCCATGCGCCGACAGTAGCTTCTGATCCCAGTGAGAGTTCTGGTTATACCAACTCCTCAGTAGCTGTAGAGGTACCGACGCTTATAATCTTCCTTCGAATTTTCCACTTCCGTTTGGTTTTATCGAGCTCTGGCTTTTGTAGGGGAGAACTATGACGGACACCGGCGGGCAATCGGCTGGGCCCGAGGCTCCTGTTACCGATAGCCGACAGAGACGGCCGGGACAATCGACAGGGACCACGGGCTATACGTCGGGTACCCTAGGTATCCGGAGTCCATCCCTGTCGGATCTCACTCCTCAACAACGACCTGCCAGTAAGTTGTTTTCATTGCGTCAGCTTCTGCCTTCTGTTTTATCGTTTTTGCCAATGCTTGCTTTGTGATTCAGAGAGGAAAAAGATGTCTACCAGGCGATCGTCCAGGCCTGTGAGACGCTCAGCCGACCACTCCCCAGATCACTCGGCCACTGACTTAAATTTGGTCCTTTTCCTTCTACCTTAAATTAGGTACCTTATTTTATGTGGTGCTGACCATCTTCTTATTTCAGCAATCGCCGTCAGTGCAAGTGGCCGGGGTTCTGGAAGATCTCCAGGGCACTTCGTCGGCCATCCCGTCTTTGCTGTCTCCGACGCTTCCGGTCGTGCCACCTCCGATAATTGACGTCACTGCTTCTCTGGATCTATCGACGAATCCAGCCGATCTTTTGGGTTTTACCTTGGATGGATTGGATGAACCACAAGTGGTGGCCACTGATGATTACCCGGCCAATGTCCAGAGGATTATTGATGCATCTGTCATTGCATCGGCTGTTGTGACCTCTGCGCCAGGCATGCAGGAGCGCCTTAATCGTCTTCTTAACAAGGTGATGTAGCCTGAAGCCCAGCTTTTGGTGAACACTCAACCTCTGAGAACTGCTATGGCCGCCGTGCAAGCCGATCTCCCACCCGAGGCTATGGCGGCTTTACTGGATGTCTATCATTTGGACGACCGGAGGGAAGAAGTTGAATCGGCCCGATCTCGTATAGCCAGGAGGCAAGCACAACAAGCCGACCAACTCCTTTTAGATCGGATGGTGCTGACGCTAAGCTCAAGAAGAAGGAATACGATCAAGGGTCCACAGCCCTGAAATTAAACAAGGGGCGAATACAAGAGCTGACGTTGGCCAAGAAGAATCTTGAAGAGCAATTGGCCCTGGTCACGAAAGAACTTGCCGACTGCCATGTGAAAACTGCCGAGTCGACTTCTTCCCTGGCAGACCAGAAGCGGCGGATTGGCGAAATGTTTGAAAGAGTGAAGCTCCAATCGGCCAAGGTGACTCCCATCCCTGGCAACGCAGCAGCTGATGAACAGCTTGTGGATAGTGTCCAAGAAACCATCGGTAAAGCAGCGGCAACACTCTCAGGCTTAGGAGCCCATTTGCCCGGATTAGGGTTGTAATTTCGTAAGCTTAAATGATGTCTTATTCGTCACTCGTGGTTGAATGTTGTCTAAAACTTGTGGCTGTAGTTTTTGGATGATTGGGATGTAAGTTTTATCATCGGCTCAAGTAGCCGACCGTTTAATACTTTTCGCTTTTATCCATACTGTCTGTGCCTATGCCCCGATCCACACGCTAGGATAGTACGGCTTCAAGTATTTTCCGTTAATCGCTTTTGGCAATACGTACCCTTCAAGAGTTTCGAGTATGTATGATTTACCACTGGTTAGCCGATTTATTTTATATGGGCCCTCCCACGTTGGAGACCACTTACCAAATCGGCCATCTTTAGAACCGACGGGCAATACGGTTTTCCATACTAAATCGGCTTGATAGAAAGATTTCGGTATCACCTTCTTATTGTAAGATCTAGCGACTACTTCTTTGTTCCTTTTAAGCCGAGCCAGTGTGGACAATCTTAATTCCGCCAAGTCATTTAAATTATCCAGCATCAAGTGTCTGTATTCATCAGCCGATAAATTGTCTTGCTCAGATATCCTGACCGAGTCGATGTTGATTTCCACGGGCAAAACGGCTTCTTGTCCATATACTAGCAGAAAGGGTGACAATTTAGTAGATCCATGGTAAGATAGCCGATAGGCCCATAAAGCTTCCGATAATGTTGAGTGCCAATTCCTCGGTTTTTCCTCAATTTTTCTTTTTATCAGCTTTATCAAAGTTTTGTTTGATGACTCGGCCTGACCATTGGCCTGAGCGTAATAGGGCGAAGAGTTGAGTAATCTGATACCAAAGCTTTTCGCGAAGTCTTGGAATTCTTTTGACATGAATGCCGTCCCTTGATCGGTCGTGATTGTCTGTGGGATTCCGAATCTGTGGATGATATGTTCGTTGACAAACTTGATCACTTCTGTACTTGTGACCTTTTTGAGCGGTATGGCCTCCACCCATTTTGAAAAATAGTCCATTGCCGCAAGAATAAACTTATGACCCTTGCTGGATGTCGGGAATATTTGGCCGATTGCATCTATACCCCATCCCCTAAACGGCCATGGTTTGATGATCGGATGTAAAACCGATGCTGGCACTGATTGTATATTGCCAAACTTCTGGCATGTTTGGCATCCCTTGTAATACTTGAAGGAATCTTCCAACATTGTCAGCCAAAAGTATCCTATTCGCCTTAGCATCCATTTCATTTTATGAGCCGATTGGTGTGATCCACAAATCCCTTCGTGTACTTCCCCCATTGCTACTTTGGCTTCCTCACTCCCAAGGCACCTTAGCAGTAGGCCTTCCATGGTTCGAAAGTACAAGGTACCCTCCAGTACAACATATTTTAATGCTTTGCGCCGGACTCTCCTTTCAGTCGGCTTATTCGGATCTAGCAAGTAATTTCTTATCTCTGTTCTCCAGTCGATAGGTTGAGCACACATAACCGACCCGTCGTTTAACTTGGTCGGTTCCTGTCGGCTTTTACTTTTGTACCCTGATGCCCATTGTGCTAGTAGGTTTGCTTTGCCGTTGATTTCTCTGGGGATATGTTTTATGGAGAACGCTGTGAACGTCTCGATTATTTCGAGGCATTGATGCAGATACTGAGCCAGTACTTCATCGTTGCATCAGTATTCCCCTTTGACCTGTTGCACGATCAACATTGAATCCCCAAAGGCTTCTACGTCGCTTACTCCCATGCCTTCTAGCAGCTGTAACCCCTTGAGTAACGCTTCATACTCGGCTTGATTGTTTGAACATCGATCATTAAGCCGATACATGAATTCAAATTCTTGTCCCTTGGGTAAGATCAATATTATGCCGATGCCCTCACCTTCTTGGCAAACCGATCCATCAAAGTACAGTTGCCAAGGAGTGACATCGGCCATTCCATTTAACGTGGTACCTCCCGTGAGGAAATCGTCTATAGCCTGTCCTTTGATGGATTTAGCCGATTCGTACGTTAGATCGAACTCGGTTAAAGCATACGCCCATTTGCCGAGTCAGCCCCGTAGAATTAGCGCAGATAGTATGTACTTAATGACATCGTTTCTACATACTATAGTGCATCTTGACGCCAAGATATAGTGTCTTAATTTTGTGCAAGCGAAGTACAAAGACAAGCACAATTTTTCCACAAGGGGGTACTTGATTTCAGCATCTAGAAGTCGTCGGCTTAAGTAAAATATGACTTGTTCTTTGCCATCAGATTCCTGCGTCAGGACGGCTCCTACGGCTTCTTCTTCAGCCGATATGTACATTCTGAAAGGTAAATCACCTTTTAGCGTGACTAAAACTGGAGGTGTCATCAAATAACTTTTTATGTCATCAAAAGCTCTCTGCTGATCGATCCCCCACATAAATTCCTGGTTGCTTTTTAGTTTCAATAACGGGGTGAAGGTGCGAATTCGACCAGACAAATTTGAGATGAAGCGCCGCAGGTAGTTAATCTTACCGATCAACATCTACAACTCTTTTTTATTTGTCAGTGGCTTAGTATCAGCTATAGCTTGGACCTTCGCTTGATTCACTTCTATTCCTTTTTCATGCACTGTGAACCCGAGAAATTGTCCAGCCGATACTCCAAAAGCGCATTTGAGCGGATTCATCTTCAGCCCATGTGCTCTTGTGCTTTCAAACATTTTTTCCAAATCGGCTAAGTGTTGCCAGTCATTTTTTGACTTTACCACGACATCATCGATGTAGATTTCTACAGTATGGCCGATTAAGTTGTGGAAAATATGGTTCATAGCACGTTGGTACGTGGCCCCAGCATTTTTCAAGCTGAATGTCATGACGATCCATTCGTAGAGTCCTGAAGCCCCTAGGCATCGAAAGGCTGTCTTAGGTATATCGGCTTCAGCCATAAATATTTGATTATACCCGACATTCCCATCAACGAAGCTTATGATTT
Organism: Rhipidocladum racemiflorum; assembly: GCA_036346355.1. NCBI lineage: Eukaryota > Viridiplantae > Streptophyta > Magnoliopsida > Poales > Poaceae > Rhipidocladum > Rhipidocladum racemiflorum. The sequence goes on along the minus strand of CM070589.1, from coordinate 41,482,246 downwards.
TGTTCCCAGATGCAGCATCGATAAGCATATCGGCTATTGGCATCGGGTACTCGTCTTTTGGCGTGGCTTTGTTAAAATCCCTAAAATCTACGCATACCCTTAGCTTACTGTTCTTCTTTTTTACTGGAATGATATTTGAGACCCACTCAGTGTATCGGCAAGGCCTGATAAACCTGGCTTCTAATAATCGCTCTACTTCCTCTTTTATAGCGTCGTGTAGTGTGGGATTAAATCACCTCGGATATTGTTTAAATGGCCGATACCCAACCTTTATGGGTAGCCGATGCTTGACGAGCTCTCGGCTTAAACCTGGCATTTCGTAGTACTCCCATGCAAAACAATCCTTGTATCTTCTAAGTATATCGACAATCTTTGCTTTGTATTCCGGATTTAGTTTGGTGCTTACATAAGTTGGCCTTTTCCTATCGCTTGGTCCAATGTCGACTTCTTCAAGCGGATCGGCGGAGGTAAATCCTTGCCCTCTTCTTTCTTCTTAGAGATCCTCTATAGCTTTTTCATATTCTATTTTTCGCCGATAGCTCCGCATCTTTTCCTGTAACTCTGTCACTACATTGGACTCCATCTTCTCACAACTTCATTCATCCGATCAAACGTGTTGGGTTTAACGCTGATCGGTTTTAAACCTGATTTCCCGATGCTGATGAAATCACAATCGTCCAAAAAATTTCCCGATATGCATTCGGCTTCTTCGTGTTGCCAGTTAGCGTCAGGGCTGGCCATGGCGATGTGAGCCGATGTATCGACCGACAGGACTTCAACTTCATCATTATTCTACTGTACGAGCTTTCTGATGCATAGTTGACAGAATGCAGCAATTAGCGTGGATCCAATCTCGTCCAAGGAGCACGCTGTAACTACCCTTAGCCTCAATCACAAAGAACGCAGTCGGTAGCGTCTTATTACTAACAGTTAATTCTGTCATCATCACCCCTTTCGCTTCGGTGGGATCTCCTGTGAAATCGTTCTGCACCATGTTGGTCTTAATTAGGTCTTCGTTGGCTTTACCCAACTTCCTGAACGTGCCTAGGGGCATTAGGTTTACCGTGGCTCCACCGTCGACTAACATCCTTGATATCGGTCGGCCATTGATATACCCTTTGATATACAACGGCTTCAAATGCCGATGCATGTCCTGAGGTTTCTCGAATATAGCATCCTGCGCACTAATGCATAACTGGGCGAACACCCCCTTGGCCGATTCCACTTCGGTCCTGAATTCTGCGGGTAATGTGAATACCATGTCGATATCCATCGGTGGCGTATTGTCTCTAATCATCGGGGATCCGGAATCGACCGATTGATCTGAATCACTATCGGCTTGATCTTTTTTCTTCCATTCTTGTCTTATGGCGAGTATTGGCCAAAGTCTATCGAAAACCTGATCCCGTTCTCTCTCTTCTTTGGCCACCCTTTCTTCCTGTGTCTTTAGTCGTTGGAGGCGTCTGCGTTGTGACTTTCTATGACCCAATGGACACCACCTTGGTTTAGGTTCAATCGGCTTTTAGATTTTTCCAGCCAGATTACTTACTTCGCCACCAGAATCTGGTTCGGCAGTAGTGTCGGAGACTGGTGCTTGTGTGCCCTTGGAGGATTCACCCTTTCCTAGTATTGAAAGCCTCTCATGAACTGGCCTTCTGTCTTTCGTCCCTAGCCAGTCATGTACTGATTTGTATAACCTATCCTTGACCAACCGAGTTGACCGATCTCTGAGTGGATGTTGCATGGGGCACGACTGTACTATGGGTAGAGTCATTCCCCTCTCCCAACAGAATTGACAAAAAGGACATTGCCAGTGAGCCTCTTCTTCGCCATTTGGTCGATAATAACTATCCGGCTGATAGCACTCCCTTGGTCGGTGAATTTTTGGTCGATGAAAATAGCTCGGCCGATGGTAACTTTGCCGTCGATAGCTTATCTTTTCATATTTCTCCAATAGCTGGGAGAAGGTTGGTTTTTGTTTGATATTGGGTCTTCTCGGCGAAGTTCTCTCTGCCTTGTACCATCTCCCAATTTCCAACTCCCCCTTTGGCTTCACGGTTCTTGAGCTTCCATCACTACAGTCGACTTCTATTTGTATTGAGCTGATGGTGATCTGTACTGTTTCGTCCCCATTAGTGCTGGATCGGACTTTGACTTTTTGCGTCGGCCTGGTGTCCTCTTCCACAGGTTCTTTTCCTTTTTTGGAGCATTGGACCATGTTGACTTGGAAAGGATTCACATCTATTTGCATAGTTGATTCGTCCACAAACTTCAATCGTCCATCATAAATAGCCGATTGTATCTGTTGCCGAAATATATTACAGTCGTTTGTATTGTGCGAAAAGGAATGGTGCCACTTGCAATATCTTCGCTTTCTAATCTCATCAGTCGATGGAATGACGTGCCCTTATGGTAATTTTATAAGTTTTTCCTGCAACAACAAATCAAACATCCTATCACACTTGGACACGTCAAAGGAATATTTAACCTCCGTTTTACTCTTCGTTGGGTTAAGCCACGAGCAAGCAAGTGGTTTCTTTGGACCCTTGGTCCACTCAGCTATATTCACGTCTGCTTCGTCGTCTTCTGATGTTTCATTTGAGCTACACTCGACCATGTTTACCTTACCCTTTTCACCATTATTCGCCCTAAACTTGTCCTTAAACCCTTTATCTGAATATCGGCTTTCTTGTGTCGATAAGCGATGGAGCAAATGGCCCAAGTCAGTGAATTATTGCCTCGCGAATTTCTCCCTCAGAGGCGGAATCAACCCTTGAAACGCCAAATCAGCCAATTGATCGTCGGGTAACATGACGCCAAAGCATTTGTTTCGCATGTCTCTAAACCTCCTAATGTAATCGGAAACCGACTCGCCGAATTTCTATCTGACCGAACTTAGATCGAAAATCCTTAATTCAGTAGTCCCAGAGAAGAAGTATTCGTGAAATCGTCTTTCCAAATCGTTCCAAACATGGACCAAATTTGGTGGTAAATTGGTGAACCATGTAAATGTTGTTCCTGACAAGGATAATGGAAACAATCTGATTTTTAACCCGTTGGACTGGGCTGCTTCGCCGCATTGAGCGATAAATCGTCCGACGTGTTCTAAACTGGTTACGGAATCGTCGCCCGAAAACTTCGCGAAATCTGGAATCCTATAGTTATGTAGGTAGGCCATGCGGTCAATGTAATCTGGGTATGGTTTCCTATATCCAATGACCCTTCCCCTAGGCTGCAAACCAAACTGCTCCCTCAAAACAGCAGCGATATGTTCTGCCCAGTTGATGTTATCGGCTTGTGGCGCTACATGTCCTTGCCAGTTATCGTGGTTTACGCCCTGCCCCCCGAGTGCAAACTCGGGCTGTCGGCCGAACCGTGTCGCCAGACACCTGGGCAATCGATCATAATCATTATCTCTTATAGCCGATACTTCAGGTGCAGGCGGATAAGGTTCATCATACGAGACAACCTTGTGTGGGGCCTAATGTCTGGGCATAGTCCTTTGGACTGGAGGAACCCTTCCTGCGTCAATTGGCCTAGAAGCCGATTGACAAAATCCACTAGCCGAGGGCACGCTGGGTAGATTCATATTTAGCTTAGCCCCATCTGTGTGCCCGTGGTAATGTGCAACTCCATTTATATGGACGCTGGGTTTTAACACGGTAGGTTGGGTCGGCATCATTAGGGGTGTTGGAGCTGACGCATTTACTGTGTCTGTTTTCAGTGGTATTGAATACACTGGGTACTTTGGTAAGGATTGTAACGGGTCTAGTAGACTCCCAGATATGGCCAACTCCTGAGCAATCGTTTTGACGCTATTTTCGATCATCGATTTTAGCGTGGAGACTAGAGCCGATGATTGATTTATCAATGCATGATGTACTGATTGCCCAATCATACTGGATAAATTAGCTAGACCGGGTATATATCGGCTTACCGGGTCAACAGGGGAATCGTTGATGGAATTGATGGTTGGAAGCGCAACCTTTTGGGTGACTCCCCGTCGTGTTTTCTGGAAGCACTTTAACATCATCTCTTCCATTGCTGCCTTCCGATCTTCAATTTCCTTTTGTTGCTCAGGAGTTAAATCGGCTAGTGTAAGCGCGATTATTGCTTCTGCATTGATGTCGGTGGTAGCTGTGGATTTTCCTGATGATGACATGATCGACTTCCTTCTGGTCCCACTGGGCATGCCAAAATATGTTCGCGCTAAAAACGTGAAGCAGGGTTTTCAGCCTCGAACATACAAGACAAACGCCGGGTTTGCAGAGCGTGCCAGTCAATTGGACCTGTAATTGACAAGGTAGAAATCGTAAATCGACCAGAGCCGATAAACACACGATTATCGGCTTGACACTAGTTGGCTAATAGCTGATCAGGAGATAATTAGATCAACCAGTCACGGTTAATATGGGGGTAAAGGCAGATCGACTTTGAAAGGCGATGCGCAACAAACAAAGTAGATCGAACCTTGGTAGACAAGTCGACGAGAGCAACAAATCGGCGATAAGCAACTTTTATTGATCACGATGACTTATAGAGGAAAGATTGCTATGAAAGACTAGAAACAGGAATTGTAAATAGGATTGTGTTGGTTGATTGGATGATTGTCCCTTCACCTCATGGTCTGTCTCCTTTTATACTGCTTCAGCCGATCCGAGTCCTGCATGGATACGGCGACTATATCCCTATCGGCTCTTGATCCGATTTTCTTTCCTTGTTGGCGACAGATTCCTTGTTGGCACCAGTTTATCTTTTCCATAAGTCTCAACGTTCGAATTGGGCCGAATTGGGTCGATTTTACCATATATGCCAATTTTTGATGCAAACAAAGATATTCTACCATGTTCTTTTGCATAAGTGAAATATAGTCAACAATAACAATAGTTCATTTCAAATGGAATTTTTAAAGAGTGATTAATGAGTATGTAAATAATAAGTATGTAATATAAATAAAAGCACTCACAATCCTTCATGATTGAGTTCTTCGAGCCATTCTCTGTCATACTCGGCATAACATTTGAAACATGACTACCCACCATTTCTCCAATTCAACTATTTTTATTAAAATACAAATCCTTACTAGTGTTAAAGTACCAAATCTCCCATGACCACGAGCATGGCTTTTCAAAAAGTTTTATACTCTGTAGAGGAGTACAACTTTACCCACAAGATATGACCAACTCTCATTGTTGTTATTTTCACACTTCCTTTGGTGTGTGGCGGAGAGATCCTGACAAAAACTATTACATCACCTAGACCCAAATTTGCACCAGCCTAGTGATGTTTAACATTATTATGGCGGTGGAAGATATTTGTACATAGAGTACCAATGTCTGTTCATGCACTGTCGAGACAACTTCCACCATAGCAAGGCATACACATATTTGCAAGCGTTATTCACAACACCATGGGGAGGCACTGCTTCAAGCAACCTACATGGAATGCTCATTCTGCTTCGGCCTTCCAATTTGAAAAGCTAAATCTAAGTAACTTACTAGGTTAAGGCTACCCCAAAATAGCACTTATGATTGTATAGAATATCTTGGATTATGGTAGGATTATGTTCGGTCCTTAACTGACCCAAGCGAGAACTCCCCTAACACTACGTGCACATCCATACACTTCACATATTACATAAATAACTCACCCACGTCAAAACCTATTTTTTATTTTTTATTTTATAATAAAATAATAGAGATAACTTTTTGAATATATCAAATTTTCCATTCGTGAACAAATGTTGTATCCAACCATTTGTTCTCGCAAGTATAGAGAATGGCTAAGCATGATTATAGATATTAAGTATACCCAAGTTGAGATATTTTATTGCCTAATCCATTAACTTATGGTTTTCAATAATTATCAAAGAATTTCCATGTAACAAGTAGGAATATCTAGCGATAACTGCAATATAAAAATTATTATTTGAAGTACTCGTAGGCATACATAAATTGATAAAAACAACATAATTTAAGTGAAATAATATGATCAATATAGTCAAAGGAGATGCTTACCTTGCTTTTTGATTTTCTGAGTTGATTTGGAGTTGACGAGGTAGGTTTTCAAAGCGTTAGTATCTACATTAGTACATTATAAAGCAATAATAAGAGCAAAATGAACTCAAACAGAGGCCAAATTCAAATATTTCCACAAAAATAAAAATATCATGATTTTATAAGAAATTTAGAAACTAGTTTCACTTAATTTGGAGTTAATTTGCAAAATTTATGAGTATTTTAATTTAAATTGGCTAGAAATTCCCTAAAATGAAGGTGACATCAAAGTAATATTCTTTGGAAATCATGCCTTCAAATAGAAAATTTGTATTCTCCTTTGAATAGAAAGCACATTTCTCATTTTTTAGGGTTTTAAACCTATTTTACGGTGGCTAACAGGTAGGGTCCATCTGTTAGAGTTTTACTAATTTCTAAAAAAGCCTGACAGGTAGGGTCCATCCGTGAGTGACTCATTTCTTAAATACCATTTCGTGTTTTAAAACTGAATTATTACTCTCACCTGGCACACATGTTAGTGACACAATTTTAAAATCCAAATTTAAAAAGAAAAAACGATAGGTTGGGCCAGCCTGTTAGTGAAACAACTTTTAAATATGGTTTTAAAAGAAAAAAACTGACAGTTTAGGGCGAGCTGCCTAGGGCACAATTTTTAAATATGATTTAAAAAAGAAAAATGATAGGTGGGACCGGCCTGTCAATGACAATAGAAGAGAGAGTAGGAGACACGAGTAATTGACAAGCGGAGCTAACTTCTTAGTGACCCATATCAGAGTAGTGGCTCGGGCAAGGCTACTGGCGGTGAATGGCGGCAAATGGTGTGGTGTGGGTGGTCCAAATGGCAGGGGGGCAGAGGAGAGTTCATGGGACCCATCGGCGGTGGATGGAGATTTTAGAGGAAAGAGCAGTGGAGGTAATGGTGCTCAATTAAACTATGGGAAAGTTTCAGTTGGTGCTAGGGTTCTATTTTTACGCTTGGTAGCTATGATGACTCACTAGGGAGCGCTAGCGATGGTACTGTAGCTGGAGAAGAGGACGAGGTGGCGGTGCTTTGAATGGTTTGAGGAACACACGACATGGGAATCCTAATTAGGGCATGGTCAGGATGACGCAAATCAATGGAATCAGGAAATGGCTTAGCTGGAGGATTACGCTTGGCTAACTCTAGGAGCTCTCGGCAGCATTGGAGCTTCACGGCGGTGCAAACACGTCGGCTCTAGGGCAAGGAGGAGGGTGTGTGGGGGCAAGGGCTGCCATGGAACTCGTTAAATAGGCAATGGGGAGGTGGCTCACTGCTCAGCCCATGAGCTGGGTTATGTGGCCAAGGGAGAACAGACAACGGCGAGGCGGGTCGTAGGATTTTTTGGTGAGTTGCAGCATGCAGAGTATCAGGGTAGTAGGGTGAGATGATAGCTTAGCGGTGCTTTGTGTAGGCTGAAATACCCCAAAATTCTCAAAATTAGGTTTAAATTAGACTTTATTTGCATTTTATGGTGTTTTCTGAATTTTTATTGGATTTTTTCGAATTTTATTTGGTGTGATTTGGAAACTTTCCGTTTTTGGAAGTTTTTCTCGCCGGGCGCTTTCCTCTTTCGGCCAATGCGCCTTCCCTCCTCCTCTTGCGCCCGCCGCGCGTTGCCGCCTCCCCCTCGCGCTCGCGCCCGCCGGCGTTGCCGCCTCGCGCTGCGCCCGCGCCCGGCGATGGCGCTTGCTCTATCGTCTTTTCCTGCGCCTCTGCCATGGCAGAGCTGCGCCGCCCGTGAACCTGCTCCACGCCGCTGTCCCCTCGCCGCCCTAGCCCCGTAGGCCACTCCACCTCCCGCCGCTGCTCACGTCGCCCTCGCTCCGAGCCCCACGCCGTCCGCCCCGTCCCATTGCCACAAGCCCCGCTCGATCTCCGTCGCAATCATGAAGCCGGCGACCTCCTCCGCATTCTCCCGGCTATATAAAGCCTCCATCGCCCTCACCTTCGTGCCCATCGAGCCCGCCGCCCACTCCTCTCTCGTTTCCCCTCTCTCTCCCTCGCTCCCGTGGCCTCCCGAGCCCGTTCCACGGGCGTCTTCCCCGTCTCCGGCAATCCTCCGCTGCCAGCTCGCCCAGCCGCCGCTCGGTCTCCCCGAGCTGTGCCCTAGAATCCGGGGTAAACCCCTCTCCCCTTTCCCCAATGTCCCGAGCGCTCCCATAATCCAATCGCGTTTTTCCCCATCCTCTTCCTCACCTCCGGCGCCCCGCTCGGCCTAGCGCTGCCCCGCTCCGGTCGACCACCTCCACCCGCCACTGCCACCCGGGCCCCACCTGCCAGCCCCCTCTCCCTCACTCTATGCGCCCCGTGGCCCACGCGCCAGCCTCTCTCCCTCCCCCTCTGCGCACCGGGCCCCACTGTCGAGCGGCTGGCCGCAAACTGGCCGCCCAATGGCCTCTCCACAATGAACACAGGCCGAAACCGATCGCCCAAATGACTTGATAGCCTTTTTCATTTTCTTTTCGGATTTTTATTTTAGAAATTCATTTTAATTCATTTTAATATCCAAAAATGCCCCAAAAATACCAGAAAAATCCAAAAATAGCCAAAAATACATATTCCGAACCCTTTCGAGCCACTAAGTTCAAAAATGACCTCCGTTTCGCCAAACTAAGTTTCCAAAATTCCGAAAACACCCCTCCAACCCATTTCCAGCTATTTTCTCTCAGTTTTCTCTTTTCTTTTCTCTTCTTTCTTTTTGTATTATTTATTGTTTATCTTATGGTGTTTGTTTACGCTAGAACCGACGTCCGAGCAGTACCAACTTCAGGAGTAGACTCAGGAGCAAGAGCAGTACTTGGAACAGGAGCCGGACCAGCGTGAAGCCGAGTACGACTACACCAACTCCAAACTAGGGAACCCCTCCGCCTCGCAAGGCAAGCCATACTCCATTGATCATTTTTGAACCCAATATTGTCTAAAATAATTAGCAGTTATTTTCTACCGCATTATTTTCCGAACTATATGTTGAAATAACACGAAGTTAGTATATTCGAATGACATGATAGCTAGTTAATGCCAAAAAGGCTCATGGAACTTCCTTGGCAAACTAATAATCCTTTGTAACCCTAGGAAAATACTATTGTCATCATTTGGCTAGATATTTCTATTATAGTTAAGTAGTCCATTTTAAAGAAAACATGAAATGTTGATGGTACGTTGATTTGGAATGTTTATGAAATGTTGCGGTCTGGGGGACAGTATTGGGCTAACCACCACGTGGGTGTTAGTCTGATCCCCGGCCGAGGACTATTACCAAGGTATGAATGGATGGTGGTACGTTGGATACCAGGGGCTGTGGAACGTAATGGTTTGGTCTATGACGAAGTAAGGACTTACAACCTTGGGCAAAGTAAATAACTTAAGAAATCGTTCAACCACAGGTTGGGCCGGTCAACTTCGTTGGCCTGACTCAACGTAGCTCGGTACATTGTACTTTCCCCGGAATACCTATAGGAATAGGTTACCTTCCCGGTATGGGAGATGGTCCGCGGTTATGGGTGTGGAACGGGAATGTGCACAAGAAAAGTGTAGCATTACGGGTTCACAACGGTAGGTGTCCAGAGTAAGCGGGATCGCGAACTCCACTCTGGCCAGTGGGGACCCCGGGTTAATGTGGACCGACACTCTACCGGATAAGGGCTAAAGGGGAAAGATCCAACGAAAAGCTATGATAACCTCGATCCGGCCGCATGCATAAAAGTTGCATGTTAATCGCGTGGCATTAACGATCGTGGAATCTTGTGGGTAAAGCTGAACACCTCTGCAGAGTGAATTAAATGGTATTCGAATACGCCGTGCTTCCGGTAAATGAAGCTGAGTTAAAATGGGGTGACTCCCAAACCTGAGCTCAAGTAGTTTTTGAGTAACAAGTGTGGAAGTATATAACTTTGGAAACCCCCCCTTATTCATATTATTATGGTTTGTGTTTTAAAATGAAATGTCAAATATTACGAAAACTTGCATACACCAAATGAGACATACATCTATTTCTTGTTATCCTTCGCATGTGGTATTTAGGTTTCACTGTGTGGCTTGTTGAGTACGTTGTAGTACTCACTCTTGTTTAATTAACCCATTTTAGAGTATCAAGATGCTGGAGAGTTCCAAGAAGTCGTAGATGGCGACACTGTGTGGTTTTAGTCTCGATCTTCGCTCAAACTGCCTGTGGAGTTCTTTTGTGTTGTAAAGACTATGATTTGCGCTTGCCGCGCTATTGTAAACTCTGGTCGTTAGGCCTTATTTGCTTAAAACTGTTGCTTTTGGATGTTAACCTGGTAATGTACATTTGGTTCCCTACGGTTAATCTTCCTGGGTAGCCGTAGTGGTAATTAAGCGGCCTCCCTAAAAAGGGCGGTCCGTCACATAGGCGGTGAGGCAGAGAGGGAAGACTGCGACACAAGTTCTGTGGCTTGGCATAGTGTCGCTGTCACGAGGAATGTGCTGGCGCGATGAAGGAGCAGGGCCTGGTGTTGCTGGCACGCTAAAGCATGCACAATGCATCACTGGCAGGCATGGGGCACACAACAAGTGAGGCTAGCGGCTGACACGTGGTTCTGACTAGGCAGGGGTTGACGAATGGGCCCATCTCATTAGTGAGAAAGAGGGAGAGAAGTTAACTTAGGAGGAAAGTGTATTTTCTAGGGTACGCCTTCTTGTAGTGAAAATAGCTTTCTAGGCTAGTCGCTTTCCATTTTTGCATTTAGCTAGATTTAAATTAAGTTTTTTAATTACTACTGGAGTTTATAGAATTTTCAAAGCTATCAAAGTAGCCTACAATTTTATGAAATTTTTTAGAGTGATTTGAGGTTATGCTGATGGTTTTGAAATTTTTTTAGTATTTTTACTGATTTGTATTATTCTTATAAATTCTTTTATGGCCTTAGTTTTAATACAAACTTCAGTATTTGACTTTTTAAATGCATTAACTTAACTCCAAAATTCGTGAAATTGTTCAAAGGGGTCCTCCAGACAATTTACGATTTATATAAAAGTTTTCCTATCTTTTAATGTTTTAAATTTTAGTTTGATATTTAGAACTAATCACTTGGTTATTGAAAAGTATTTTCTTTAAATGCGAAAATTCCAGAAAAAAATAGAAAAACTACGAAAATTCATAATAAACTCGAGAAATAACTTGGAAACTTTGTTTTTCATATTTAGTGAAAATTTGGGTTGTTACATCTAATAAAACATTTAAATCAAAAAACGATGTAATAGTTTCTAACAGTGATAAAAACCATGTCGTAGCAAACATTTTTTTTATGTGTTTCCCTACTTCTTCAATGTATTATGGAAGACAAGGATAGTTTAAATCTAAAGAAGTAGAAATTTAAGTTGAAAAAAATACATGGAGAAAAGGAAAAAAATTTGACCCAACGAGAAAATCAACAAAATCAACTGGTTCCTACTAGATCAGCGGCTGAGAAAAATTCAGGATTTTTTTAATCCATGGTTTCATGTAGTCCTCCGATGTTGGGAACTAGAATAGGAATTTATGCAAGTGAAACCCGAAAAACTCAAAATCAATAAGACATATGCTCTTAGATCACTAAATTCTCTTATCATATATTTGATCTTTTTTTTGTAAATGTAATATTCTGAAATGTTTTTTTTTATGATAGATTCATCGATAACATTTTCATTTATACAAACTATATGCTCTCAATAAATAAATATCTTTGATTAAAATTAATAGAGTTTGATTGCACATATTATACGGCACTCTTTTGCGATTAGATGGAGTACTTGAAACAATTTAATTTCTTGAAACTTTTAACTTAGTACGTCATTTAACTTGAGAATATGGCCCAAGATGATTCCACACGACTACACCAGTTCGAACGTCACCATCGATCCCCAATTATTTTCACCAAAAAAATGAGTCAAGAAATTATTATTTCCCTGAAAAATGCGGTACTAGTTTTTGGAGCTCGATCTCCATGTTAAGCTGGCGAGATACACACACTTGTGTTGACTTCCAAACTCAATTAATTAATTTAATTAATTTGTGCTGGGTAGCCGCAACTGCGACGTACGGTCTAATTAATTAGTTTTTGTTTCTTCCTCTGTACAATTCAACGCGGGACCGAAGAATTGCAATATATGCGGCTGCAGTCGAGGCACGACTCACGAGGCGCACTTAAGTATGAGATGAGCTACGTTACGTCACGAAAGAGCAATTAAGACGGTTGGTACGGCCACTAATTACATAATTAAGCAGGTGTGGACATACATCAGCGTATTTGCCATCAAATGTGCTTTCATAAATATTCTATATTTTCGTAATTACTAGTGGCGTAGTTAAAATTTTAGTTAAGGTTGGTCCATTTTTTTTAAATTATCTAACAGGACAACACATAAATACATAATGTATCAAAAGCACAATACAAATATAATAATGAGGTTTTGCAACCATTCAGAGAATATTACCATATTACTTTTTTTTTGTCAGGCTTATGCCTTCTAATAGACATAGAAGTCTCGATTATATCATCTTCATCCACTTTAGAAAACAAATCTCGCTCAATGAAAGTGACTAAACAATCATCCAAAAGACTATCACCCTTCCTATTTCTCAACTTATTCTTGACAAACTTCATTGCAGAAATACCCTTTCAACATTTGCCGTCGCCATCGGTAGAAAAAATACCAATTTGACAAGCAAGTACACCAAATCATGAACATTATGCCTCTTTGTTTCAACAAGCTTAACTAAGAGTTCAACTAGACTTTTTAAATCTTTAAAGGTGTCCTCTTTTCTCATGTCATCAATATAGTTGACAAGTTGCATTTCATGTCGTACAGTAAGCCGGAGCTTACAATGGACCGTGGGGCAATGGTTGGGCTGTGGCCCAACTGTGCCAACTGCTGGCTACGCCACTAGTAATTAGTGCTAATATATTTTTAAAAATGTACATTTGAGAATGATCAATATATATTATATAAAATGAGAACTATTTACTAAGAAAGCAAATTCATTATTTGGCACACAAAGTTACTCAGTTTAATTCCTGATGTGCCATCGAAAAAAGTGTTTCCATGTATGCCATCGAATTAAAATTTTGCTTCCTTTGGTGCCATTTTCGTCAGTTATGTTAATTTGTGTAGAAATGGCCATATTACCCGTTAGTATATTGGGCCCACTATTAGCCCAATTGTAACACCCCGGTTTTGTAATTAAGTATAATTAAGCTTAATGAAGCTAATTAAGTGTTGATTAGTGCTCTGATTTGTTTTTGAATCTTAATCTGGAGTTATTCGCTTTCGATTTCCCTTTTGTCATTTCGTTTGGTTGTTTTCCCCAATTGGAGCCTTCGCTTCGAATTCGGGCGAAGTCTCTATTCGCCTAGGTTAGAACCTAACCTTAAGTTTCTAAACCTTCATCAGGATTCCCCGAACCTATTCCAGAAGTCCCCGAAGCAATTGGTTGGGTGCAGTTGCGAAAGCTACGTAAACCCAGAACTTTCAACCTTGGGCGGTAGTACCGCAGGCGTAAGCCCGGTACTGCCGGCCGAAGCGTCGAGAACGGGGGACAGGCCCCTGTTCCCGCACGTCGCCGGCCACTCCATCCTTGTCTCGTTTCCCGTGCCCCCACATCGCCAAAGCGAGGGGAGGTGCCCCTCTTCCTCTCTCCCCCCCTCATTTCCACCTCTTCTCTTTCTCTCCCTTGCTCTCTCCCTCTCCATTTCTTCCTTCAACTCGAGCTTCACCTCTCCTCCTCCATTTTTGGCCGGCTTGAGCAAGATTGGAGTAAGAAGACCCAAGTTGAAGGTGCAAGGAAGCATCCTCAAGCCCCCAAGAAGCTTCTTGCTTGGAGGATCCAAGGATTGAGCTCAAACCCTGTAACAGCCCAAAAATGGTAGTTGTGATAAAATTATATTTAAATAAATGAAATGAGTTTTTCTGGAGTTTTGGTGGATATTTTTAAAACATTTGCAATCCAAAAGAATTTATATGCTTGGTTACTAGCTACTGTTAAATTAACTTTTGGACTTTATTTCAATATTAACATTGGCCAAAAGTAATTTAATGTAGTCTCAAATATTTCAAAATTTGTTAAGTCGATAATGCATGCATATCATGCTCATGTCATTCATGTTAGTGACATAATATTCACTCATTTAAAACATCATGAGTGATAGCATCATTTTACTTGAATGAGTAGAAAATTTGTGGGGACCCGTCCCTGGGATTCCACTGATTCACTCGGTAGCACCGCACAGCCCAAGTAAATCAAGGGAACCTCGAGTTGGTCTCAGGAAAGTTCACCAACACGTGCGGCAATGCATAACAGTTTGTATCACAACTCATACATAATTAACGGAAGCATAAGCATAACTACATACAAAAGCAGGACTGTTGTCCAAAACGACTGTAACACCCCAAAATTTTGCTTTTCTTAAATTCATGTGTGATTTGGCACTTTGGTGAATTTTTGGAATTTTCTGGAATTTATTTGGATTTATTTGGAAATTATTTGAATTTATTCCATTTTGAAATAATTAAAGAATTTAAATTTGCAAATAAATTTTTGTTGGAAATATTTTATTTAAGTCCAAAATGATCCAAAATATTTTCCGTAATTTTTGGAATTTTTAAAGTCATTTGCTATTTTTAATGAATTAAATGAATTCGGGAATTATTTTAAATATTAATTCGCTGGAAAATACAACTCGGGTCAAGTACTGTTCATCCGACCGAGTAGGACTCAGTCCGACCGAGCCGATTGACTCGGCCGAACCACTCCTAACCCTAATCGATCCCAACCGTTGGATCAAGATCCAACGGTGAGATCCGCCCGACCACCGAGCCGTGTCCGACCGGACCGATCGCGCCGTCGCGATCGTGGCCGTTGAGCGCGACACGTGGGCGGCCACGATTCGTCGTCTTCCGTAATCGAAGCTGGACTCGCCGCCGCAGCGTAGCCGCCGCGTCCGATTAGGTTTCCGGTGCACGCCGCCGAGGCTATTTAAGGCGTGGGTTATCGCCCGAGGATCGCCGTTCGTGTGCGCGCCTATTGCCCTAGTTTCCAACGCCCAAGCCGCCGCCGTCGCCTCGCGATTTCTCGCCGGAGTTTGGGGAGTGCCGCCACGGGTTTTCTTCGTTTCCGGCGCCGTTCGTCATCCTCCGCCGCCTTCAAGCCCGGATCTGAGAACCTTGCGTCGAGGCGCACTGTGGTGCACTCACTTGGCCGGAGACGCCCCGAAGCGCCGTTAGGGTGGTCGCCGTCCTCAGCGCCGGCAGCCGCAACGCCGCCGCAAGCCATCGTCGCCCGCGAGCTCGGTGCACCGTTGGATCAAGATCTAACGCACGAGGTGAGGCCACGTCGCCCGTTACTGTTTCCGTCTCTGATTAGGTTTCAACCGTTAGATTTAGATCGTACGGTTGTGGTTAGTTGCGTTGTAGCGATAGGGTTAGATCTGGACCGTCCGATCTAGATCGAACGGCCCGGATCAACCGTGTAGTTTTGAACGTGAGGTCTAGATCCAATCTGGACCGTTGATTTTCAAATCAACGGCCGAGATTGTGCCACGTGTGCTCAGCCGCGCCCACGCGCGTGGGGAGCGTGTCTCTGACACGCGGGACCCGCGAGTCAGAGGGCCCACGTGTCAGCCGCAGTCACGCGTGCGTGAAACCCAGCGCTGGCAGGTGGGGCCCACATGTCAGTCACGTGAGCCGTGGACCGAGTCCACCGTGGACCCGAGCCGAGCGTGGACCGAGCCCATGGACCGGCTGACGTCAGCAGGCCAATCAGGAGCTGCCACGCGTCCATGCTGACGCAATAATTAATTTCCGAAAAAGAAAATGATTTATTAATTCAAATAATGATTTCAAATTTAGATTCAAACTTCAAACGCTTATAACTTTTGCGTTTCAACTCCGATTTGAGCGATTCAAATTTCTAAATTTGTATAAAATTGAGATCTACCTAAATATGAATTTTATTTAATTTTTGGACTAAAGTTTTTCTCTGTAAAATTATTTAATTGATTATTTAAACTTTAAATAATCATAACTTTTGCGTTTTAACTCCAAATTTGAAGATTCCAGTTTCTAAAAATCCAGAAAATTATGTTCTCTCTGTTTATGGATTTTATTTGGAGTTTTGGGATCTTTTTGCATAGTGTTTATTTGTGTATTTGCTATTTGCACGCTTTACGAGTAGACGTTGAAGTGCCGGAGGGATTCGAAGGAGAAGTATTGACTCATGATCCAACTCAAGACCAAGAGCAAGTGCTTTTTGAAGGCAAGTTGTGCTTTGACCATATTGATCCTATTTCGAAATCTATTTTGATTTAAACTATTGCATGCTAGTTCAATTAGAATGATACTTTGTTTAAACACAGGGGTTAGATAAATACCAATTTGATATATGACACCTTGATTACTTAAGTATGTGCCATGACCCTTTTGTCACCCTAGTTGTGGTTTACTAGTTGGACATTATTAAATTGCCAACATGGGTTTAGATCGTTGTAGTATCTTTGCTTAGACCTGCTACGTGCTCATGACATGATTTTGGATAATCAAATGCTAATATTGACTTAATGATATATTGAACCTGTTTTGGAAAAGTATCATGTGATGTTGATGGCACGTGGTGCATGGTAATCAACTGGGGTTTGATAAACGATTTCGGCCAGGGCATGTGGCAAGAGTAATCAGGTGGGCGGTGTGGCACTGGGGATGATGATTTGGTTTTTCGGGTAGTCTTGCCCTGGTCACTCTAAGGACTTAACCTTGCAAGCCTTTGAACTGGGTCATACTTGCAACCACATGGCTGGAATGGGACGGCCCTAGTTGACTAAGTCGCTAAGGACTCACTTGTGGAGCCTCAGGGTGTCGATTACACCGTTTGTGTGATTGTGCGGGGGGCGTATCGTGGGCGTGGCCAGGTACCCATCTAACGGTGTGTTGGTCCCATACTTCGCCTTGGCTAAGGGAAGGGATGGTGTAGAGCACGTCTGGGAGAGGACCACCTGTGTTGTTTGAGGCTTCGAAAGGCTTTGTTATGATCGCTCATTCGCATACTCTTGTATGGCGATTCACGGTGACGTGGTGAGTGGATTGTATCTTGTGGGTAAAGTGCATAACCTCTGCGGTGTAGAATCTATTTGAATAGCCGAGTCCACGGTACTGGACAATGCTCGGGAATTACAGTCAAGGGTTAGACTTTCTGAAAACAACTTGGATTTGAAAAGTTGGGTTGGTTTAACAAAGAAGATGATGGAAATATGGTTTAGGATGGGGAAAAATGTTATTTAAACTTCTTGAAAAGTTATTTATGCTTTACTTGTTTTTACTGCTTTCGAATCTACTTATATTACTTGTCAAATCTGTTTTACATAAATATACCTTAAGCTATTCCTTTGTACTAAGCCATGCATATAGTATATTAGCTTGCATTCTGTGCATGACTTGCTGAGTACCAAGTACTCACCCTTGCCTCAACACAATACCAGTTGAAGAGGAGATTACGCCAGCTTTGGAGGAGGAACTCCAAGAGGACCCGACTACTTAGGGATCTGAGCCCGATCGGTTGCCTGTGGTATCTTTGGATGGCGCCACGCAGTTTATTTGATTTTTCCATTTGCAGTTATTTCTCTTTTAATAAGTTTCGCCTTGCAAGGCATATATTTGTAACGTGGCCATAAGGTCAAGTAACCACTTTGGTTATTTAAATAAAGTACTTTGATAATATCGATTGGTATGATTGTGATATTTACCGATGTTAAGACTGTGTGCACTAAGCGCGTTCTGGACTAGTGCTGAATACACACGAGGGTCCGGATTTGCAAATTCGGGTCCCGACAGAGGTGGTATCGAGCCATACTTATTTGTAGGCTCAACCCTAAGCTAGAATGGTCGTAGTGAGGATAAAACCTATTTTCTAAAGCTAAAAATTTGTGAAGACAAGAAATGACATCTCGACTTATCCCCTTCTCTCTTTCTCGTCTCTTGCTGAAATTTTCCCTTACCTTGTCACAATTTGAAAATTCCGAGTTCTTACGTAAAGCACTCTTGTGACAGATGGAGGAAGAGTTCAACTACGTTGATCCTGGGAGTTAGTCACGCCATGGAACTTTGGCATATGCTCTGAGACTCTCGGAGATTTTGAGAAGCCCCAATACCAAGTGGAAGTGATCGGACAAGCGGGGATTGATCAAGGCTTGTGGCGTGAGGATTGAGGTACTGCTAGGAAGAAGGGCCCAGGCAATCGTCCGATACAACGCTTGCCAGGAGATCTACAATGCGGATGGGTATCCAAGAAGTATCCACGACGAGCAATGCGGCACATTACCCGTGTCTCGCCAGAGAGTTGGAAATGCGGTGTTCCGTTACCATCCGCAAGCAGCGATAACCTTCTCGACCAAGGCGATTCGGGATGAGGATGCCACGGTTACCACGGTTGGCACGATTTGTCGTCGCCCAGGAGGATGTACTAGATAATACAAGCAAGGAGCTACAGAAGGGCCGCAAGGAAATCACGACAGAGAAGAACAGATGGCGGGAAGCTTAGGAGTATGTGGCACACCTTCTACGAAGGATTGACGAGTTGGAAATGACTTTGTATGCGGACCGGACCCGAGCCCGATTTGAGCTACACGAGCCGATCCAGGAGTCGGATCTCGATGAGGACACACGCTTCTTCGACTACCACAGATGACATAGTCATTTGGACATGGCGATCGTTTCGCGCCTATGCCGCGGCACCGTACCCAGCCGTGGAGGTTTTCTCGATGAGTGAGCTTAGGTTCTATAGTGAGACTCCTTCGCGAAGTCGCGTCATGAAATAAAGAGTCACCCTTTAGGCGTTAGACTCGAGTTAGTTCGATTTGGATTTGCTTTGTTTCTTTGAGTGTGCATTATGTGTTGCAAGGCCCTTAGGCATTGTAAGCAGCCATACCAAGTTATTAACAATAAAGATGGACCTTAAAGTTACCCCTTTCGCCCGCATAAGTTCCATATTACTTGTCTATTCTTGTTTCCCTCTCATCTCTAAACCTAGAGCAAATCAACAGATGGTGAACACCCGTGGGAACTTTGGAAGCAATGGGAGTGGATCTCGCCCAGAAAACCCCAATGATGGAGCACCAAAGACCGCCCTTTGGATGTGCAGAATTTTGGAGCATTTCTTGCTGCTCAGACCGATTGATGCATGCTATGATGCAACAAATGCAGCACGTCCTTTGCTCAGGCCACTTTGCTAATCAAGTTAATCGGGGACCACGCTTGAGAATACAAAGGCTGTCGAGTTCATGAGGACTCACCCACCCACTTTCTCACGGGAATGCCAATCCGTTGGAGGCCGACGATTGGTTAAGATCAATCGAGAGGAAGCTGCACATAGCCCAATGCATAGGGAATGAGAAGGTACTCTACGCTTCTCATCGCTTGGAAGGAACATTGCCGAATGGTGGGAGAACTTACGTGCCACGCAGAGAACCCTCAAGATATCACTTGGGAAGAGTTCACAAATGCATTCGACAAAGATCACGTGCTGAAGGAATTATGGACCTTAAGAAGGAGGAGTTCAGAGCAGAGGCAAGGTAATCAGCCGATGGCCGACTACCTGAACAAGTTCACACGATTAGCACGCTACGCACCGAGGATGTAGCGACGGATAAATCCAGGCAGTCTCGTTTCATGAAGGGACTTAACTCGGGATTGCAAGTAGGGTTGATCACCCACACCTTTCCAGATTTCCAAGAGTTGGTGAATAAGGCGCTTATTCTTGAGGACAAGCGCAAGGAACTGGATGAGAACAGAAGCGCAGGATGCAACAAAGAAGGATCACGTCGAGGAACGCAATGGCGCTTGAGAGTTGCACCAAATCAATTCTTGATTCCAACCGCGAATGCAACAAGGACACCCTCCCGGCACCAAGACCTGCCAATCAAAACTACTGCACCCCACTTCGCTAGAAACGCTACCCCGGCAACAAGAAGGAACAGTGAGACGCCGTTACAAGCGCAACGAGCAGGACACTTTGCCATGATTGTCCGAAGAAGACAGCGGAAGCGACCCGATTCGCTTCAATCTAGGAACCACCCCAGCTAGGACTCCAGCACAGGAGCCACACCCTGCATCGTGGTGAGAGGCCGAGTCAACCATGTCACCGCGGATGCACTTTGCAAAATGCTACGGACGTCGTCTTGGGAAAGTTACTTGTTAACTCGATTACACACAGATTTTGTTTGACTCACGGAGCTTACGCATTCGTTTGTTTTAGCAAGGCTTTGCTACTAGAAATGACTTGAGAATTGCAAGACTTAAGTGCATGCTTTTAGTTCAAACCCACAGTTCCGAACTCCGAACGGAAGTAGGATGTTCCGGTGAGAATACTAATAGATGGAATAGAGTTCCTAGCAAACCTTATAATTTTGGAGACCTGCACCTTAGATGTTATATTGGGAATGGATTGGTTATCCAAGCACAAGGTCGTATTGGATTGTGGACGAAGAACTATCTCGATTGAGAGCCCGTGTGGGAAGAAAGTGGAATTTCAAGCCACTGCAGCTTAGGGATGGACAGTTGATGGTTAACGATTACCAAGGCAATCAGCATAGAGGATGTCCGGTAGTGAGTGAGTACCCGATGTTTTCCCGAAGATCTACAGTATGCCGCGACAGGGGACATAGAGTTTGTGATAGAACTTGTACTGCACAAAGACCGATAGCAAAGAGACCCTATCGGATGTCTACCGAGGAGTTGGTAGAGATGAAGAAACAAATTTGGAAGAGTTAATGGAGAAAGGATTTATCGAGACCGAGTTCGTCGCCGTGGGGAGCACCGATTTTGTTTGTCATTAAGAAGGACTGTAGTTTCAGGATTTTCATTGACTACCGTGCACTCAATGTAGTCACCTTGAAAATTAAGTATCCGCTACCCAGGATTGTTGATTTGTTTGATCGGTTAAGAGGAGCCGGAGTTTTCTCCATGATTGATCTGAGATCGGGATACCATCGATTGAAGATCCGATCGTAAGATATTCAAGATCGCATTCTCGTCAAGATATGGACATTACGAGTTTACTGATTATGTCCTTTGGGCCGATTTAATGCGCCACTATTTCATGAATATGATGAATAAGGTGTTCATGGAATATTTGGACAAGTTTGTCGTCGTGTTCATAGACGATATCCTAATCTACTCCAAGACAGGAGGATGAACATGCCGAACACTTAAGGCGAGTTTTGGAAAAGGCGAGGAACGACAACTTTTCGCCAAGATCGGCAAGTGTGATTTTTGGAAGGACAAGGTGGAGTTTCTTGGACATGTGATGACCGCAGAAGGAGTCGCCAGTAGATCCAAGCAAAGTAGAAGCTGTGTTACATTGGGAACAACCAAAGATCGTGACCCATTCGGAGTTTCCTTGGAATGGCAGGATATTACCGCCGTTTCATCGAAGGTTTTTCGACAATTGCGAAACCTCTTACGCAATTGCTGAAGAAGGAAAAGAAGTTTGCATGGACGCCGTGAGAATGTGAGGAAGGATTTGAGGAGAGTGAAGAAGCGATTGACATCGGCACGGTGTTAGTTCTACCGGATGTTGCTCAAAGCTTCGATATTTATTGTGACGCATCGCGCCAAGGACTTGGATGTGTCTTTGATGCAGAATGGAAAGTTCGCCGCTTATGCATCAAGGCGATTGAGGCCGCATGAGGAAAATTATCCGACACATGACCTAGAGTTAGCGCCGTAGTGCATGCTTTGAAGATATGGCGTCACTATCTGTTGGAAACAGATGTGAAGTATATACGGATCATAAGAGCCTTAAGTACATATTCACCCAGTCGGATCTGAATATGAGGCAAAGGAGATGGCTAGAGTTGATCAAGGACTATAATGTTGGAATCCATTACCATCCCGGGAAGGCCAACGTAGTAGCCGATGCTCTGAGTCGGGAAGAGCCATACCGTGAGTACGTTGCTAGCCACAAGTCAGGATGAGTTATGTGAGGATTTTCAGAAAATGAAGATTGAGGTTGTACCTAGCGGATTCTTGGCCGCATTGGAAGTAAAGCCTACCCTAGAGGATCAGATCCGAGAAGGACAGAAGGATGATGACAGGATCCGCAGGATTAAGTCCATCAAGGAGGAAGGCAGGGCAGAGGACTTCAAATTGGATGAGCAAGGCACGTTGTGGATGAAGGATCGCATTTGTGTGCCTAACAAAAAGGAGTTAAAGCAACTGATTTTGGAAGAAGCCCATGACTCTAAGTACTCGATTCACCCTGGAAGCGCCAAGATGTATCAGGATCTGAAGGAGAGATTCTGGTGGCCGAGTATGAAACGTGAAGTTGCCGAGCATGTTGCATTGTGCGACGTATGCAGAGAGTCAAGGCAATGCATCGAGACCAGCAGGATTGCTACTGACCGAAAATACCTCGAGTGGAAGTGGGAGGAAATCGGAATGGATTTCATTACCGGTTTCAAGACTCAAGGAGGTTATGACTCCATATGGGTTATAGTGGATCGCTTGACTAAAGTAGCCCATTTTATCCCCGTGAAGACCACCTACTCGGGAGATAAATTAGCGGAATTGTACATGATCAGGATTGTCTGTTTGCACGGAGTGCCAAAGAGGATTGTATCGGACCGAGGTACCCAATTTACCTCAAGGTTACGGAATAAGTTGCATGAAGCCATGGGAACCCGTTTGAACTTCAAGATCTGACTTATCATCCACGCAGACGGATGGGCGAGGCCAGAAAGAGTCAACCAGATTCGGAGGATATGCTAAGAGCTTGTGCATTAGCTTATGCTACCTCTTGGGATAAGAGTTTGCCGTATGCCGAGTTTAGTTACAACAATAGTTATCAGGCTAGTTCTGAGATGTCACCTTTTGAGGCCTTTGTATGGTCGACTCTGTCGGACGCCATTGAATTGGAATGAGACCGTGAGCGCCGTGTCTTTGGGCCTGATATTCTTCAAGAGGTCAAGAGCGGTCGCCATAATTAGGGAAAGGTTGAAGATAGCCCAATCTCGACAGAAGAGTTATCTTGACAATCGTCGCGAGATTTGAGTTTTGAACCGAGAAGACTTTGTATACCTCAGAGTTACGCCTCTCAGGGGAGTTAAGAGGTTCCATGCCAAAGGGAAACTCGCACCCCGTTATGTTGGACCATTTAAGATTTTGAGTCGCAGAGGTGAAGTTGCCTACCAGCTGGAGTTGCCACAGTCGTTGGCAGGAGTGCATGACGTATTCCATGTGTCCCAGTTAAAGAAGTGTCTCCGAGTTCCTGAGGAACAGACACCGCTAGAGTCAATTGAGTTGCATGAGGACTTGACTTATAAGGAGCACCCTGTGAGGATTCTAGACACAATGGGTCGAGAAACTAGAAACAAGTCAACCCGCTTTCAGAGAGTTCAGTGGAGCAACCATGAAGAAAGTGAAGCGACTTGGGAGCGCGAAGAGGATTTGAAGAAAGAATTTCCAAACCTATTCCTTTAGTAAGCCCTGAATCTCGGGGACGAGATTCTATTAAGGGGGGGAGGTTTGTAACACCCCAAAATTTTGCTTTTCTTAAATTCATGTGTGATTTGGCACTTTGGTGAATTTTTGGAATTTTCTGGAATTTATTTGGATTTATTTGGAAATTATTTGAATTTATTCCATTTTGAAATAATTAAAGAATTTAAATTTGCAAATAAATTTTTGTTGGAAATATTTTATTTAAGTCCAAAATGATCCAAAATATTTTCCAGAATTTTTCCGAATTTTTCTCAGTCATTTGCTATTTTTAATGAATTAAATGAATTATCGAATTATTTTAAATATTAATTATTTGGAAAATCCAACTCGGGTCAAATCTTGTTTCATCCGACCGAAGTCGGACTCGAGTCCGACCGAGCCGATTGACTCGGCCAGACCCACTCCTAACCTAATCGATCCCAACCGTTGGATCAAGATCCAACGGTGAGATCCGCCTCGACCAGCCGAGCCGTGTCGGACCGGACCGATCGCGCCGTGCGATCGTGGCCGTTGAGCGACACGTGGACGGCCACGATTTCGTCGTCTTCCCGTAATCGAAGCCGACTCGCCGCCGCGTAGCCGCGTCGATTAGGTTTCCGCCGTGTGCACGCTGCGAGGCTATTTAAGGCGTGGGTTATCGCCCGAGATCGCCGTTCGTGTCTTGGCGCCTATTGCCCTAGTTTCCAACGCCCAAGCGCCGCCGTCGCCTCGCGATTTCGCCGGAGTTTGGGGAGTGCCGCCACGGGTTTTCTTCGTTTCCGCGCCGTTCGTCATCCTCCGCCGCCTTCAAGCCCGGATCTCGAGAACCTTGCGTCGGCGCACTCGTAAGTGCACTCACTTGGCCGGAGAGCGCCCAGCGCCCGTTAGGGTGGTCGCCGTCCTCGGCGCCCGGCATAGCGCCGCCGCAAAGCCATCGTCGCCCGCGAGCTTCGGTGCACCGTTGGATCAAGATCTAACGACGAGGTGAGGCCACGTCGCCTGCTTGCTTTCCGTCTCGATTAGGTTTCAACCGTTAGATTTAGATAAATGCGGTTGTGGTTAGTTGCGTTGTAGCGATAGGGTTAGATCTGGACCGTCCGATCTAGATCGAACGGCCCGGATCAACCGTGTCGGTTTGAACGTGAGGTCTAGATCCAATCTGGACCGTTGATTTGCTAATCAACGGCCGAGATTGTGCCACGTGTGCTCACCGCGCCACGCGTGGGAGCGTGTCTCTGACACGCGGGACCCGCGAGTCAGAGGGCCCACGTGTCAGCCGCAGTCACGCGTGCGTGAAACCCAGCGCTGGCAGGTGGGGCCCACATGTCAGTCACGTGAGCCGTGGACCGAGTCCACCGTGGACCCGAGCCGAGCGTGGACCGAGCCCATGGACCGGCCGACGTCGGCCAGGCCAATCAGAGCTGCCACGCGTCCATCTTGTACGCAATAATTAATTTCCGAAAAAGAAAATGATTTATTAATTCAAATAATGATTTCAAATTTAGATTCAAACTTCAAACGCTTATAACTTTTGCGTTTCAACTCCGATTTGAGCGATTCAAATTTCTAAATTTGTATAAAATTGAGATCTACCTAAATATGAATTTTATTTAATTTTTGGACTAAAGTTTTTCTCTGTAAAATTATTTAATTGATTATTTAAACTTTAAATAATCATAACTTTTGCGTTTTAACTCCAAATTTGACGATTCCAGTTTCTAAAAATCCAGAAAATTATGTTCTCTCTGTTTATGGATTTTATTTGGAGTTTTAGGATCTTTTTGCATAGTGTTTATTTGTGTATTTGCTATTTGCACGCTTTACGAGTAGACGTTGAAGTGCCGGAGGGATTCGAAGGAGAAGTATTGACTCAGGATCCAACTCAAGACCAAGAGCAAGTGCTTTTTGAAGGCAAGTTGTGCTTTGACCATATTGATCCTATTTCGAAATCTATTTTGATTTAAACTATTGCATGCTAGTTCAATTAGAAAGATACTTTGTTTAAACCTGGGGGTTAGATAAATACCAATTTGATATATGACACCTTGATTACTTAAGTATGTGCCATGACCCTTTTGTCACCCTAGTTGTGGTTTACTAGTTGGACATTATTAAATTGCCAACATGGGTTTAGATCGTTGTAGTATCTGCTTAGACACACTACGTGCTCATGACATGATTTTGGATAATCAAATGCTAATATTGACTTAATGATATATTGAACCTGTTTTGGAAAAGTATCATGTGATGTTGATGGCACGTGGTGCATGGTAATCAAGCGGGGTTTGATAAACGATTTCGGCCAAGGGCATGTGGCAAGAGTAATCAGGTGGGCGATGTGGCATTGGGGATGATGATTTGGTTTTGGGTAGTCTTGCCCTGGTCACTCTAAGGACTTAACCTTGCAAGCCTTTGAACTGGGTCATACTTGCAACCACATGGTCGAATGGGACGGCCCTAGTTGACTAAGTCGCTAAGGACTCACTTGTGGAGCCTCGTGGTGTCGATTACACCGTTTGTGTGATTATGCGGGGAGCGTATCGTGGTGTGGCCAGGTACCCATCTAACGGTGTGTTGGTCCCATACTTCGCCTTGGCTAAGGAAGGGATGGTGTAGAGCACGTCTTAGAGGACCACTGTGTTGTTTGAGGCTTAGAAGGCTTTGTTATGATCGCTCATTCGCATACTCTTGTATGGCGATTCACTACCGACGTGGTGAGTGGATTGTATCTTGTGGGTAAAGTGCATAACCTCTGCAGAGTGTAGAATCTATTTGAATAGCCGAGTCCACAGATCTTGGACAATGCTCTGGAATTACAGTCAAGGGTTAGACTTTACGAAAACAACTTGGATTTGAAAAGTTGGGTTGGTTTAACAAAGAAGATGATGGAAATATGGTTTAGGATGGGGAAAAATGTTATTTAAACTTCTTGAAAAGTTATTTATGCTTTACTTGTTTTTACCGCTTTGAATCTACTTATATTACTTGTCAAATGCTGTTTACATAAATATACCTTAAGCTATTCCTTTGTACTAAGCCATGCATATAGTATATTAGCTTGCATTCTCGCATGACTTGCTGAGTACCAAGTACTCACCCTTGCCTCAACACAATACCGCTTGAAGAGGAGATTACGCCACTTTGGAGGAGGAACTCCAAGAGGACCCAACTACTTAGGGATGCGAGCCCGGTCGGTTACTGTGGTATCTTGGATGGCGCCACGAAGTTTATTTGATTTTTCCGCTGCAGTTATTTCTCTTTTAATAAGTTTCGCCTTGCAAGGCATATATTTGTAACGTGGCCATAAGGTCAAGTAACCACTTTGGTTATTTAAATAAAGTACTTTGATAATATCGATTGGTATGATTGTGATATTTACCGATGTTAAGACTGTGTGCACTAGCGCGTTCCTGGACTAGTGCTGAATACACAGAGGGTCCGGATTTGCAAATTCGGGGTCCCGACAACGACATACATAGTAGTTTTACATCAAAGTAGCAGCGGAAAACATAAATGAACGACAAAAGGCCAGCGTAGTATGCCATAGACCCTTAGGCAACCGACTAGAAGTAAGAACGTGCCCCTAAGCGTTATCATCATAGAAATCTGTCCGATAAAGGTCTCCGGGCAGAGCTTCATCCTCACCTGCAGCAAGTGGACAATCCGTTTGAGTACAAAGAGTGTACTTGCACAATAATATAAGTAGTATGCTGAGTTCTAACTACATATGGTGGCTTCTTCACAAGAAAGGCACCAGGTTAATTTCAGCATAAAGCAATATTTGGAGTAAAAACATAGACACGTATAGATTGAAACTGCAGTTTGCTAAACATTTACAAAGTCTAATACATAATATAACATCATCATAATCATGTTCATCTCATGCCTTCCAGCAATCTCCGAACCATGAGTTCAACGCTCATGTTCGCTTACGCCCACGGATACTCCAATATCCGTGAAGTCCCTTCCACGAGTACTCCAATACTCGCGAAGTTCTCCTCATGAGTACTCCAATAATCATGAGACTTGGTTTTCCCAAACCATCCATTCTTACCCGGTCCTTAACACTCGCCCAATTACTGACAACTTAAGTGACCGTCCTTAACCATGGACGCGGCTATTCGAATAGTTTGAGCTCTGCAGAGGTACGACTTTACCCACACGACACGACACACTCGTAAGCCAAGCTATGAGCACAATTCCTTTGATGTGCCGGCCGAGGTGATCATGACAAAACCATTTTCCAGTATGTATGATAGTGCGCTTAAACCACCCGGGTGACTGTGACCCTCGATCCCGCGTGCCCAGTGCTGTGTGTATGTGGATCAAGGAGTACACCCGCTATTGAACATCCCTAACTCCACAAAGTTCGAGGGATTTCGAAGGGTACTCTCGACACTCCACAAAGTTTGAGGAGATCCCACGGACATTCCTTAACACTCTCCAAAGTTCAAGGAATTCCGAGTGCATGTGGTTTAAATGCCCTAGTCATACACAAGTACTTGGCTAAGCCGGTCCCATAAACGGCGTGTGGTTCGCATGATAGTTACTTAAAGAGATGTCACCAAGATTCGATCCTTAAGATCTTAACCAACATCGCTACATAATAACCACAACTGAACCATCATTATCATAATCATCTTTGATCCTCACGACCGATGGACTAAGTACATCTATCGCGGTTCCTAACGATGTTCGAAGCATGGCTAAGCAACTCGTACGAACCCATACATAATAATAAACCAACCACCTAGGGCGACAATGGTATACGAAAGGAACGGGGTAACAAGATAACATGTCAACAAGGTAGTAACTAAACATTCTACCCAAATATACTTGTAATTGAAAGTAAGCATGCAATTGACAAAATGACTTCAACATAATTTGCAATTAATAGGATCAAGTATGTTCAAGGAGTAAGGTAGTGCCTTGCTGCTCACTCTTGACGTCGTAGGCGTAGTCGTACTCGGGGTTGTCTTCCGAAGCGTTGACACCTAACGAGAAATCCAATTCCAAAGGAACACAAATCAAGAAACCAACAATAAACAACGCGAGAGCATGCACAATCATGCATGAAATGCATCATGGTTATATTCCTAATCCTAGCATGCATATGAGACCTTCCATAAAGAGCTTCAAATGGCGACATTTGAAGACTAGCTTGATAGATATTGTTGTAGGAGAACTCCGCGAATGGTAAACACTGCTCCCAATCCTTGCCGTATGTAAGAGCACAAGCTCTAAGCATGTCCTCCAGGATTTGATTCACTCTTTCAGCTTGTCCATCAGTCTGAGGATGATAGGCGGTGCTGAATGAGAGTTGAGTTCCCATGGCTCTGTGAAGACATTGCCAAAAACGTGAGGTAAAGTGGGTACCTCGGTCTGAGACAATTCTTTTGGGAACACCATGGAGAGATACGATTCGAGAGAGATACAGCTCTGCCAACTTGCTTACCGTATCGGTAACCTTGATAGGAAGAAAATGAGCGGTCTTTGTCAATCGGTCACCGATTACCCAAATAGAGTTGAAACCCTTTTGCGTCCTGGGTAAACCGGTGATGAAATCCATGCTGATCTCCTCCCATTTCCACAAGGGAATCGGTAGGGGCTGGAGTGTGCTTGCTGAATGTAAATGGTCAACCTTCACCCTTCGGCATACGTCATAGTCGGCAACATACCGGGCGATTTTTCGCTTCATCCGGGTCCACCAAAGTCTCGGCTTAAGATCTTGGTACATCTTCGTACTCCCTGGATGAATAGAGAATGAGGAGTTATGAGCTTCATTGAGAATGGATCGCTTCAACTCCTTACAATTCGGCAATACCAAACGGGTGCCAAACCATAAGACACCTTGGGGGTCTTCAGTGAAGCAATTAGCTTTACCTTGCTCGATGTTGGCTCGGATAAGTGTTATGCCCTTGTCCTTCCTTTGGGATGCTTTGATCTGATCCGAGAGGTCAGATCTAATCTCAAGGGCAGCAATGAATCCCTGATTGACCACTTCTAACCCAAGTCTTCAAAATTCAGCACACATCGCTCTCGACGCCGGCTCTGCCGAAATACAATTGCATTGTGATTTCTGGCTCAAGGCATCGGCAACGACATTGGCCTTCCTGGGATGATAATGAAGTACCATGTCATAGTCTTTGATCAGTTCGAGCCATCTTCTTTGCCTCAAGTTCAGATCGGCTTGAGTGAAGATGTATTTCAAGCTCTTGTGATCGGTGTAGATCTCGCAACGATTACCGATGAGGTAATGTCGCCAAATTTTTAGAGCATGCACCACAGCTGCTAGTTCTAAGTCATGGGTTGGATAATTCATCTCATGTGGCCTTAATTGTCTCGACGCGTATGCCACCACTCGGCCTCCTTGCATAAGTACACAACCGAGTCCGAGGCGTGATGCATCGCAATATATGTCAAAGGCCTTATGAATATCTGGCAGTACTAAGACGGGTGCAGTGGTTAAGAGAACCTTCAGCAATTGAAAACTTGCTTCACACTCTACTGACCATGAAAACTTCTTCTCCTTCTTCAGTAATTCGATCAGTGGCTTCGCGATCTTAGAGAAGTTCTCCACGAACCAGCGTTCGTATCCCGCAAGTCCGAGAAAACTTCGAACTTCCATGACGGTCTTAGGCTGTTCCCAATTAAGTACTGATTGCACTTTGCTCAGGTCAACTGCAACTCCGCCTTCCGACAGCACATGGCCTAGGAAGGTAACCTCCTTTAGCCAAAATTCACACTTGCTGAATTTTGCATAAAATCGGTGTTCTCGTAGTTTCTTCAGAACTATTTGAAGGTGTGCTTCATGTTCTTCTTCAGATTGGGAGTAGATGAGAATGTCGTTAATGAAGATGACAATGAATTTATCGAGGTACTCCATGAAAACTGAATTCATTAGACTCATGAAGTAGGTCGGTGCATTGGTTAAACCGAAGGACATGACGGTATACTCGTATAGGCCGTAACGAGTAGAGAGTGCCGTCTTCGAGATGTCTCCCGCTCTAATTTTGATTTGATGATAACCCGGCCTCAAATCAATTTTGGAGAATACATGGGCTCCGGTCATTTGTTCGAACAAATCGTCGATCCGTGGAAGTGGATACTTGTTCTTAACCGTTACCTCATTCAACGGGCAGTAGTCAACACACATCCGCAAACTACTGTCCTTCTTCTTCACAAACAGTACTAGGCATCCCCAGGGTGAGGATCTCGGTCGGATGAAACCCTTCTCTTGATGTTCCGCGAGTTGTTTCTTCAATTCTATCAACTCATTTGGAGGCATCCGATATGGACGCTTAGATATCGGGGCTGTTCAAGGCAGCAATTCAATGACGAATTCAACCTCCCGGTCTCACGGCATCCCCGGTAATTCTTCTAGAAAGATATCCAGGTAGTCACGTACCACTAGTACATCACTAATCCCGAGAAATGGCTCATCCCTCAAGGCACAGAGATGAGTAAAACCAAAACTAGATGCAAGGACAACTTGCTCGCCGCTTGCACTTGTGAGGGAGATGGATTTTTGGGCACAGTCGATGTATCCTTGATGCTTGGACAACCAGTCTATCCCAAGAATAACTTCAATTCCCTTCATCTCGATCATGATCAAGTCAGCCAGAAATCCTACCCCATTGACTTCAATGCTAATTCCCCGACAAATTCGATCGGTTCTCAACTTCGATCGGATGCAAAGGTTGGATTGGAAACCCCTTATGAGTAGCAAACCCCTCTCGAATGAATGACTGTGATGCTCCGGAATCAAATAAGGCAGTAGCTGGGTAGGAGTTGACTAGAAGCGTACCCAACACATCCGGCGCATCCTGAGCTTCTTCGGCGTTGACGTGGTTGATGCGACTGCGTGGTTATGCCGATGCGGCTCTCGGTGGAGCTGGCGGTGGCGGTGGCGGTGGTATGGTTCCAGCTGCATTCGGCGTTCGAGTCCCTAGCGTTATTGGGTTCCTTTGCAGGCATTGGCGCACAAAGTGCCCCGGCTTCTTGCATTGGTAGCACACTAGAACTGGGCGGCCTTGAGTGTTACCTCCTCGCTGATTCCCACAGGCATTCGGCGGAAGATTCTGCTGTGATGGACGCGCAATAGGTACCAGAGGTCTTGGGGGTGTCGAAGCTTGATAATTGGGAGGCGGGGGACGAGTGGTGCACGACGGTTGCGAGCTGTTGCTAGCCAAAATCTGAGCTGCTCGCTTGCGCTTGCGTGACACTTCCAGCTTTCCCCGCTTCTCGTCCACCACGATGGCCTTGTTGACCAAATGTTGGAAATTGCGGAATTCATGTGCAGCGAGCTCCAACTGCAACTCCTCGGAAAGGCAAGGAATTCGCGCTTCTTGATGGCCATAACACCCGCAGGAACATAAGCCTCGCGGAAGGCTGCGCGAGACTCCGCCCACGTGATAACGTGATCAGCAGGTAGCATGGCGGTGAAGCTGTCCCACCATGCGCACGCTGCTCCATCAAGCTGATGGGAAGCATAAAGGACATTCTCATGATCTGGACACTGAGCAATGGTAAGCTTGCGCTCAATGGATCGAAGCCAGTCGTCCACTTCAAGTGGATCCTCGGCACGGGAGAATAATGGTAGCTGCATGCGAAGGTACTCGCCAAGTCCTCCTGCAGCATGATGCCCTCCCCCACCGGCACCTCGGACAGGGCCTGGGGCAACGGCGGTACTGCGAGCAATCTGCTGCAAGACTAAGGTCTGATCCTGCCGATTCTGCTCAATCATGGCAAGCACTTGAGCCATGGTAGGAGGTGGTGGAAGTTCCGCCTCCGCACGAGGATGGTGCTGATTTTGACGGTGAGATGACTCTGGGTTGTCATGAGCAACCCCCTAAGCATGCTCCTCAGCTGCTTGGGAACCCGAGGTGTGTGGCCTCGTCCCTTGCTGAGTTTGTGATCGAGTGGTAGCTCCTGCCATCCTGTTGCCAACCCCAAGTTAGCAACAAGAAACAAGTACACTCATACAGATTCACACGAATGCAACAAAGGAAACACACAGCATAAGCACAAAACATCAAATGAAAGAAGTTCATAACTCCAACCACATCCATGAGCAACAACAAAGTTCCGAGATGATAACGAAAGAGCATAGTCTAAGTTACACGACAGAGTCTATTACATGACTTTGAATTAAGATAGTTCTCCCCTACATAGGGGTTACGCTAATTTGACTAAGACAACTCAAATGTCCCTAAGGAAGCCTGGGGGAAATTCATCGAAAAGATGGTATTCCGGCGATCCCGTATCTTTAGGATCCAAAGAGTTAGCGACACGTTGAGGAGACCCCAAGTAGGATGTATGTGCTCCTGATGATCCTTGCGCACGGAGACGCATTGCACTTGCCGAGTTGATGCGTGCACGGCTAGGGTTGAAGTGTTGGGCCTCCACCCCTGTCACGCGTGGGAATTGAAAAGGGCCTGGAGCTGCATCGTGGGGCGTAGTAGAATTGGGTCCATACACCACATTCCGTGGCACGATACCAGTCTGTAAGTATTGATGAAGATGCCCCTGGGCGACGCGAAGACCGGCACGAGTCTCCCATAACTCATGTACCACACAGCGATGAGCCCGGTCCAAAGCATCACCAAGCTCGCCAACTGGCGGACAGAGCGGTCTTCTCCCAGTTCAACTTCCGCAATGTAGTTGTAGGTGCCTGCCGGTCTTCGCTGCGGGAAGTAAAGGAATGAAGGCTCTAGTAGCTCCCGTAGATCATGACGAAGATGGCACATGGCAACATAGGCCACCTCTTGGATTGCCATCCAAAGGGATGTCCCCTGTGCTTGGAAGTGATGGGGAATGCTCCCCGGTATCATTCGGGCGATGATGTGGACCGTGGCAGTGTAGGTCTTCAATCCAGGTCCCAAAGCCCGCCCATAGACTGTGTACTCAGGTGCATAGGTGAAGCTGGCTCTCCAGAGCATGTCCCTGAGGAGGGAAGGAAAACCGTCCACATCCTCACCGCAGGTAACCATGACCAAAGGACCGTGGTTCATCTAACATTTTAGAAAAGAGAGATGAGTCAGAAAACAATTTTGCTATATCAAATGAACATAAAGATGAGTCATAGAACAAAGATGGATGAGGAACAAAAGAATGGCACAATGCTATCAGTTCAAAATTAATTGATAAGAAAAATAGTTTTGACTCAACGAGTTCTAAGCCAGTCGACCATGATACATTCTAACCTGCAGTCAATATAGAGCTCTGATACCAAGCCTGTGGGGACCCGTCCCCGGGATTCCACTAATTCACTCGGTAGCACCGCACATCCCAAGTAAATCAGCGGAACCTCGAGCGGCCCGCCTATATGCCCGTGTTGGTCCCAGGAAAGTTCACCAACACGTGCGGCAATGCATAACAGTTTGTATCACAACTCATACATAATTAACGGAAGCATAAGCATAAGTACATACATAATCAAAGTAGCAGCGGAAAACATAAATGAACGACAAAAGGCTAGCGTAGTATGCCATAGATCCTAAGGCAACCGACTGGAAGTAAGAACGTGCCCCTAAGCGTTAGCATCATCAAAATATGCCCGATAAAGTTCTCCGGGCAGAGCTTCATCCTCACCTGCAGCAAGTGGACAATCCGTTAGAGTACAAAGAGTGTACTCGCACAATAATATAAGTGGTATGCTGAGTTCTAACTACCTGTGGTGGCTTCTTCACAAGAAAGGCACCAGGTTAATTTCAGCATAAAGCAATATTTGGAGTAAAAACATGGACACGTATAGATTGAAATTACGGTTTTCTAAACATTTATAAAGTCTAATACATAATATAACATCATAATAATCATATTCATCTCATGCCTTCCATCATTCTCCGAACCATGAGTTCGACGCTCATGTTCGCTTACGCCCACGGATACTCCAATATCCATGAAGTCCCTTCCATGAGTACTCCAATACTCGCGAAGTTCTCCTCATGAGTACTCCAATACTGATGAGACTTGGTTTTCCCAAACCATCCATTCTTACTCGGTCCTTAACACTCGCCCAGTGACTGACAACTAAGTGACCGTCCTTAACCATGGACGCAGCTATTCAAATAGTTTGAGTTCTGCAGAGGTACGACTTTACCCACACGACACACCACTCGTATGCCAAGCTATGAGCACAATTCCTTTAATGTGCTGGCCGAGGTGATCGTGACAAAACCATTTTCCAGTATGTATGATAGTGCGCTTAAACCACCCGGGTGACTGTGACCTTCGATCCCGCGTGCTTAGTGCTCTATGTATGAGGATCAAGGAGTACACTCGTTATTGAACATCCCTAACTCCACAAAGTTCGAGGGATTTCGAAGGATACTCTCGACACTCAAGAAAGTTCGAGGAGATCCCATGGACATTCCTTGACACTCTCCAAAGTTCAAGGAATTTTGAGTGCACGTGGTTTAAATGCCCTAGTCATACACAAGTGCTTGGCTAAGCTGGCCCCATAAACAGCGTGTGGTTCGCACGATAGTTACTTAAAGAGACGTCACCAAGATTTGATCCTTAAGATCCTTAACCAACATCGCTACATAATAACCACAACTGAACCATCATTATCATAATCATCTTTGATCATCACGACCGATGGACGAAGTCCATCTATCGCGGTTCCTAACGATGTTCGAAGCATGGCTAAGCAACTCGTACGAACCCATACATAATAATAAATCAACCAACTAGGGCGACAATGGTATACGAAAGGAACGGGGTAACAAGATAACATGTCAACATGGTAGTAACTAAACATTCTACCCCAAATATACTTGTAATTGAAAGTAAGCATGCAATTGACAAAATGACTTCAACATAATTTGCAATTAATAGGATCAAGTATGTTCAAGGAGTAAGGTAGTGCCTTGCTGCTCGCTCTTGACGTCGTAGGCGTTGTCGTACTCGGGGTTGTCTTCCGAAGCGTCGACACCTAACGAGAAATCCAATTCCAAAGGAACACAAATCAAGAAACCAACAATAAACAACAAGAGAGCATGCACAATCATGCATGAAATGCATCATGGTTATATTCCTAATCCTAGCATGCATATGAGAAGCAATTCATCCCTATACGTCCGGAGTATCCGGGTCCTAACCCGGAGTATCCGGGTTGACCTACTTGGTTACTCGAATGCAGATTAACCCGGAGTATCCGGGTTATGTATCTGGAGTGTCCGGGTATACCGGACTATCCGGGTTGAAACCCCAGAGGGTCCGGGTTGGGTCCCTCTGTCATAATTCCCGATTTCGCCTGACACATCCGGAACGTTCGAACTGGGGTCCGGAGTATCCGGATTAACCCCGGAGTGTCCGGGTTAAATCCCCGGAGTGTCCGGGTTGGGCTGATCTGTCCGAAAATAGGTGTGGGTGCATGTGCTCCTATACTTCAAAAACGATAACTTGGGTATAGCCTTACTAATATGGGGATACTCTTGCACTCGGTGGAAGGTTGGTTCGACAGGGAGATCAAGAATGACGTTAAGATGGCGATTTTCGTCGTTTCTCCCGGTGTCAACTCCTCGCTTGTAGAAGCAATGCCTCCTCCTCTTGAGCTTGTAGTAGCGTCAACTCCTCCTCCTCAAGCTTGCTGCATTTGTGCAGAGTGCTGTTCTTTTCTGTTTTTGGGCAAGTTAAAGTAATTGGTGGTCAATTGGGGGTAGATGTATGTGTAGGTATTGTTCTTATGTTCATTTATAAACTGGAATCACTCGAATTGGTTGAGTAGATAAATAGATATGCTAATTTAATTACTTGTTGTCTGAAAATTCAGAGTTTGGGGTTAAAAACCAAAATGGTAGTGTGTTGCTGTTTTTAGATTTCAGAGATGCTACAAAAGTTAGGATTTGGTTGGAGTAGTGTAGAGCATTTCAAAATATTGCTTGGCTATTAATGTGTAGTGTTAATGTTTGCATTTTCACTTTTGATTGATGAATGTTTCATTCTTTTTGTAGCTAACATGGGTCTTTAGTTGTTATTCAATCTCATATGCATTGCATGCATCTCATTCCATATGCATTGTTATCATGTAGAGAACAATCACGCGGAGGTTGACGTGGCCGTGGCCGAGGGGGAAATTGAGGAGCAAATTGTGGTTGAAAATCCGGCATAAGCTCAAGGCAAGCACCTAAGCATATTTGTCGGGACCCGAATTTGCAAATCCGGACCCTCTGTGTATTCAGCACTAGTCCAGGAACACGCTAGTGCACACAGTCTCAACATCGGTAAATAATAAGGTACCTTAATTAGTTAACCAAGCTGGTTGCTCGACCTTAAGGTCAAGTTACAAATATACGCCACGCAGGACGAAAACTTAATAAGAGAAAAATAACAGCAACAGAATGTAAGATAACTTCGTGGCGCCATCCAGTATACCACAGGCAACTGACTGGGCTCGCTCCCTAGTTAGA
Organism: Rhipidocladum racemiflorum; assembly: GCA_036346355.1. Classification (NCBI taxonomy): domain Eukaryota; kingdom Viridiplantae; phylum Streptophyta; class Magnoliopsida; order Poales; family Poaceae; genus Rhipidocladum; species Rhipidocladum racemiflorum. The sequence continues at coordinate 41,445,329 of CM070589.1, read as the reverse complement.
CGGTTCCTCTTGAAGCTCCTCCTCCAAAGCTGGTATAGACTCTTCTTCAACTGGTGTTGTATTGTGGTAAGGGTGAGTACTTGGTACTCAGCAAGTCATGCACGGAATGCAAACTAATATACTACACGCATGGCTTAGTACAAGGAATAGCTCAGGGCATAATTGCAGTAAAACAACATTTGACAAGTAGTGTAAGTAGATTCGAAAGCAGTAGAAAAAAGTATAAGATCAATAACTTTTCCAGGAGTTAAATAACATCTTTCCCATTCCTAATCCACATTTCCATCAACATCATTATTAAACCAAACCCAACCTTTCAAGTCCAAGTTAATTTCAAGAAAGTCTAACCCTTGACTGTAATACCCGAGCAAAGTCCAATGCCGCGGACACGGCTATTCGAATAGATTTTACACTCTGCAGAGGTTATGCACTTTACCCACAAGATACAACCAAACGCCACTAAGGCGAGTGTTCGTAACAAAGTCTTTCGGACTACGCTCCCCCGTACAACTACACAAAAGGTATAGTTGACACCCCGAGGTCCCATAGGTACGTTATTAGCAACTTAATCAACTAGCTCCGTCCCATTACAGACATGTGGTTGCACGTTTGACTGAGTTCAAAGGCTTGCAAGGTTAAGTCCTTAGGGTGACCAGGGCAAGACTACCCGAAGAACCAAATCAACGCTCCTGGTGCCACAACTGGCCCGCCCGATCATTCTTGCCACATGCCCCAGTCGAAATCTATTTATCAAACCCAGTTGATTACCATGCACCATGTGCCATCAACAATTATAACACATGATACTTCTTTCAAAAACAGGTGCAATATCTCATTAAGTCAATATTAGCTTTTGATTGTCCAAAGCATTTCACGTGGCAAGGCTAAGCATACTACGTCGGCCTAACTACCTATGTTGGCAATTTTAATAATGTCCAACTAATAATCCACAACTAGGGTGACAAGGGGTCATGACACATATTTAACTAACCAAGGTGTCATACAGCAATCTGGCATTTATCTAATTTCCCATAATTAAATAAAATATTTTCTAATTAAACTAGCATGCAATAATTTAAATCAAATTAATTTGAAATGGGATCAACATGGTCAAAGCACAACTTGCCTTCAAAGAGTACTTGTTCTTGGTCTTGAGCTGGGTCCTGGGTCAACACTTCTCCTTCGATGCCATCGGGCACTTCAATGTCTACTCGTAAAGCGTGCAAATAGCAATAAATGAATAAATAGTAGACGAAAAGTGTTCAAACATCCAAATGAAGTCCATAAATAGAGAGAGCATAATTTTATGAATTTTTAGGAATTTGAATCGGCAAAATCGGAGTTAAAACGCAAAAGTTACAAGCGTTTAAAGTTTAAATAATCAATTAAATAATATTACAGAGGAAAACTTCGGTCCAAAAATTAAATAAAATTCACCATTAGGTAGATCTCAATTTTATAAAATTTAGAAATTTGAATCACTCAAATCGGAGTTAAATTGCAAAAGTTATAAGCGTTTGAAGTTTCAAAATTCAAATAAATCAATAATCTGAGTTAATTCATTTATTTTTATACTGAAAAACCGAATAATGACATCAGCATGACGTCAGCGTGGATTTTGATTTTCCACCGAATTATTTTTCTATTGAAAAATCGATTTATTGCGTCAGCCGGTCCATGGACGTGGTCCACGGTTCGGTTTGGGTCCACCGTGGACCCGGTCCACGAATACATGTCTCACTGACATGTGGGCCCCATCGGATGACGTCAGCGGTGACGTCATCACGCTCGGCTGAGGGACGGCTGACAGCTGGGCCCCACCGTGACGTCAGCGGTGACGTCATGGTGCGGTTCGGCTGAGCCGCTGACGCGTGGGTCCCACGCTGACGTCACGCGTGACGTCAGCGGCGACCACGGCTGACTGGGCTGACCGCGACGGTCCAACTACTGGGCACGTGGCATGATCTAGTCCATTGATTTGAAAATCAACGGTCCAGATCGGATCCAACCTCACGCGTTGAAAAACTACTCGGTCCAACTAGACCGTTCGATCTTGATCGGACGGTCAAGATCCGATCTAGAGTTTATAACATGGCTAACCCTAGCCGTTCGATCTAGATCTAACGGCTGACATCTAACCAAGCACAGTGCGGTTTTAGCTACGTGGCACAATCTAAACCGTTGGATCTAGATCCAACGGTTGAAAACAGATCTAGGAATTACAACATGAGATCTCACCGGGGATGACGTGGATGAATCTGAGCCCTTGGATCTTTATCGGACGGTTGGTGGAGCTCGAGCGACGGTGATGGCGCGCGGCGGAGCTGGCTCGCCGGAGACGAGGACGATGACCACGGCAACGGCGTTGCGGGGCCTTTCCGGCGAAGTGAAAGGTGCTCTCCGACGCGTCTCGTCCTTGCGGTTCCGGATCTGGGCTCAACGGCGGCGGAGGGCGGCGGAAACGATGAATAACCGCGGCGGACACCAAACGCAACTACGGCGAGCTCTAGCGGGCGAACGGTGGCGGCTTAGGTGACGTGGTCTAGGGCTACGGGTGCGCATGGGATTCGGCTACCCGGTGGCGGCGGCGGCGGTGGCGACTTAAATTGGTCCCTCGGCATCCGTGAAAATCGCGGAAACCGAGGCCCACACGGCTGCGGCGGCGGAATCCGAAATGGATTCGGATTGGGTGACGTGGCTCAACGTGGACCGTTGGATCAAGATCCAACGGCACGGGGGTTTGGGCTCGGGTCCGGCTCGGGCGACCTGGTTGGCTCGGTCGGGCTCGGGTTCGGGTGACGTGGCGCGATCGTGGCCGTTGGATTACGATTCAACGGTCACGCGCGTTAAGATTCAGTGACTTGGTTCGACCGAGACGGCTGGCGCGGTCGGGTCCGGGTCGGACTTGAGTCTGACTCGGACTCGGGTCCGGTCGGATGAACAGTGAAACCGGTTTGGGTTTTTCCAGCGATTAAATAATCAAATTAATTTCCAGAAATTCATTTAATTCATTAAAAATAGCAAAACACTCAGAAAAATTCCAAAAAAATTCTAGAAAACATTTTGGACTCAAATAAAATATTTCCAACAAAATTTTATTTGCAAAATTAAATTCTTTAATTATTTCAAAAGGGAATAAATTCAAATAAATCCCAGAAAATTCCAAAAATACAGAAAAGTGCCCAATCTTATTTAGACTCATGAAAAGTAAAAATTTGGGGTGTTTCAATATTCAACCTTATGTATAATTTTATTTTGGTGAATAAATTGTTTATTGGATGATTAAGTCATGCATTAGGAGTTGGATTGTGGGAATGATATTAGAACCTAATTGCTGCACATACACCCTTTTGGTATTTGTTGAACACCTCCTTTGGTGCTAGTCTATGGGTAAATATATTGTGTCCATGCTTAGTTTGCTTAGATGTCGGGTATGGGCCAAGTGGTGGATGGTTCCATCACTTGAGAATAATTACTTCGCACTATTGGGCTACAATGAATTTGGGGTAAGAATTGAAATGTGAAATTGAGACCGGGAGAGAGGGTTGGATCATTTGAGTGTGGAGACTCGAATGTGTAGTCTCGCCTGTGTCGGTTGAGGACGATCCGTTGTTTGCCCTTTGATCGAGCACACTTTGTTGATCGCATGCCTGATAATGGTACGGTAAGCCACCCTTTCATGGCATACTATTTGATGGATCATGCCCTCATGCGATTGGACATGGTTGAGGACGAGGCTTAGGCCGACTCTCGAGGGCCAAGCGAGGCTTGGGCCACTCGAGGGGGTGCTAGGTGCTCGGACCGCATGAAGATAGTTCAATGAATAGGTATGGATGGGAGGAGGGTTGACATGAGGTTCCTTCGTGGGATTCATGTCGTGTGATTGATGATCTCCTACAGGTTGAGTAAACGATTCGAATTGCCGCGCTCTCGGATATGAGCACGCTTGGTCATCGCACATTCAGCGTAGTAATAACTTAAACTTGAAGCTAGTTGGTACATTGATGATTATACTTGTTCGTGAATTACATGCTTCTCCTTATTGTTTAATTACAGATTTCACTCTAGTAATAGGTGCTGTCGATAAGTGCTATAAAACTTGTGAATAGAGTAGTAGAATGAAATTATGCAACAAAGTTAAGCTTTTCTGCACTTTTTACATTAAGCTTATTCCTTGCTACAACCAATGCATATTCTTCCGAGTCAGTCATATATGGACCATGGGTAGTCTTGCGAGTACCTTTTGTACTCATGCTTCTGCTTTGTGGTTTTCAGGTGAGGGTGAAGAAGGATGTGAGTTCTGTCCGTATTGCCTCTCGGTGAACGGGCGGGGCACCGAATAGAGGCTAAACTTGACGATACACACGCCCGGAAGTGTTCAGGGGCAGGACACTTCCGGAGTGTCATACTTTTAGTTTATTTTGGTGGTTTTGCATTGATTTTGTTGTATAGTTAGCCTTAAACTATGTCATGTCTAGGCTTGATTACTTTGCTATTTCTGTTGTTGAACCTTGTTGTGTTCGTGCTCATCTCGTGCTTTCTATGTTGCTCCTATCCATGTCGATTATTATGCTATGTTGTTGTTGTGGTGTCATGTGGAAATGTTAATTGATCTTCTGTCTACTGAGTGAATGTCCTCACTTCTAGAGGCATCATGCCGAAATTTTGTAGAAATCCTGAGTTTAGGTTGGATGTTGTTTTTATTTGCTTTGCGAGTTAGAATTTGTTGTTATGAGTTCTTGCCATGTGTGGTTGTCTGGTTTGTCTTTGTGCTTTGGTTTTTAGTCGTTTTTTTGTGCTTCCGCGGTTGCATTTCTGGTTGTAAAGTTTTGGGTTCGTTGCCCCCTTTATGCAAATTGAGTTGATATGGCAATGGAAACCGATATGCGGGGCGATCCTGGGCGAGCTTCGGGTCGCATACCAGGGGAATACCGGGATTGTTGTCGAGTTATTTGAATGGTCTCACGGTTGTCTTATTTGGTCTTGGGTGCTAGCATTGCGAGCGCTATCGGCGATCCGTTGCTAGCCTCCAAATCCGATGGCGATGACTGAGCATTCAAATAACCCGAGGACGGTCTGGGCGGCTCCTGACAAAGCTGGTATCAGAGCAAGGTGCATAAAGATGAACCATAAACTTGACAACCACTTAGGTGATTGATTGTGGTTTACTTAACCTCCTAGTAGCGATTAGCGCCATATTACCCACCCTATGTCTATAATTAGGGTTGTGTGGGTTGAATGGTGAGTGTGGGAGAAATGATCACGTTGGAATCGTACATTTCATACCATGCATGTAAGATCCATTTCATACCATGCACGCATATGTATTGCCATGTCATTTTGCATCTTGATCTATGCTTTCATATATGTTGGGTTTGTAAAATTCCTTTGTCTTGTGCTACTGTCTAGATCATGTTTTAAGTCTAAGAACATATCCCTTCCATGTGGAGTCTAACTCTTGTTGTCTGGCCTTGGTTAACGATAGAATGAGGACCCGCGGAGGTACGGGAGGCGATGATGGTGCGGGGCGATCGCAGCCCCACAATGGCGATCCGCCTCCTCCTCCCAACCTCTTGGATGTGTTGATGAGGTCTGAGCAGAATCATCAGGCAACCAACCGAATACTTGCGATGCTTGTTCAGAATCAGGCTCCTTGAGGTGGCCGCGAAGGGCGAGACCGACCTAATGGTTATCTGGATTTCTTGCATATGCAGCCACCCACCTTCTCTCGCGCCAGCGAGCCACTGGAGTCTGATGATTGGTTGCGCACAATTGAGCAGAAGTTTGCTCTCATTTGGTGCGAAGACCATGAGAAGGCACTCTTCGCTGCTCAACAACTTTAGGGTCCTGCTGGTGCTTGGTGGGCCAATTTCCTTATCATGCAGCTTGCCGGTCACCATGTGTCATGGGCTGAGTTCCGTGTGGCCTTTTGGGCATATCATACCCCGAAGGGGCTCATGGACATTAAGAGGCAGGAGTTCCTCTCCCTCAGGCAGTTGAACAACTCCGTGATGGACTACTCTCGCGAGTTCAACTATTTGGCCCAGTATGCACTAGAAGAGGTGAACACTGACCAGAAGAAACAAGATCGCTTCACGAATGGGCTGTTAGCCAAGATGCAAGACAAGCTCTCCGTGTGCGACTTCCCTTATTTCAATGCTTTGGTGAGTCCAGTGATCACAGTGGAGCACAAGATGAACAGGCACCATGTAACATCCCAAAATTTGCTTTTAATATATTTAGTGTGTTTTCGGGTTTATTTGAATTTTTCAGAAATTATTTAAAGTCCTCGCGGTTAATTCGGATTCAAGTCTATTGAAATAATCACGTTAAATAAAGATCCTACCTTTTCGCATATGCATAAAATTCGAAATTTTGGTTAAAATAAAGTTAATTGGAAGACGAGAGTGATCTCCTCAAATATATTCGGAAAACATGTTATATAACTTAATTCGTTGATTTTACAAAAGTCTGTGCAGGTGACTGATTTCACTAAAAGAATTTTTGCGAAAAATCTATACGTTGAAAAATCACGAAACCAACTTAGTTAAGTTCCAAATAGTTCCTAGTATTTTAGGGGATTTTTTTCCAGATTTTAGAACCTCTATATTTTTTTTCAACATATCTTTACAATGTATATGTGTATATAACCATATGTGCTTGACATTCGTTCCAGTCATTTCATTTTTTGAGCCCTTTTAATTGCCAGCCGTTACTCCCCTAATTAATGTCCATTCCTTAACTATTGCATGCATGAAACGTTCATGCATGTATACTTGAAGCACCTCTAGCCGTTTCTACTCCCTGCAGCCATTCCCACTTAACTCATTCAAGTTATACACATGCATGCACGAATGAAGTTTCCTTGCCAGCCGTTCTTTTTCATTTCCTTGCATGCACACATTTATACAAGGCAATGCATGCGTGATTAAGGGCGTGAACGTTTCTTCTCTCTAGCCATACGCATGCTACTGCTTTTCCTCTACTAGCTAGCGACCTTTTCATTTCCTTTGCAGCGCACACGTTTCCAATTCTCTGGCAATTTCCAACCTTCCAGCCATTTCTATCTCCCTAGCAACGTTTTCCATTTTTCAGTCATTTCTCCATTCCTACCACTCCTCATACCATCTGCTGACTTCGTCTCCAAACCACCAACTCAGCCGACCGCGCGCTTCTCTCGCCGTCGCCACTGTCACATCGCCGTTGCCGTCTCGCCACCATCGTCGTCACCGCTGCCATCGCCGCCGATCGGTATTTCTTTTCCTTCGTGTGCACTCTGTCTATCTCGATCGGTTGATCCCGTCATCTGTTTTTGTGCATGTATAATATTCTCTATGCGTGTAGATGAATATTAGACCCAAATGCACGTACGTACATATATATATGTGTGTGTGTGTTAGCATGTATATGTAGATATATACCGTGCCTTTTTACAATAGGTTGTATGTATATAGATATATGTTAATACGCATATTTGTTTCCGTATATATTTTGGGTAAGCGTATATATTTATACTCGAACGAACAGTATGCCTGCATATGTCTCTACCAACCGTAGCCAAGTTTTGTTTGCCTAGCCGAACACAAGAATACAGGTTTACGCTGTGGAATAGTGCCATGCATTGAAGAACAGAATGTCATTTGTACAAGTCTCTTCTCCGAAATCGTGAAATTTGTTATTTTCACTACAAATTCGTTATAAGCCCAAATCGCATGCAACAAATTTTGTAAATTAGTAAATATTAATACCTAGCTACGTTAATTTTACTGAAAATTTATAATTAAATTTATATTTTCAAATTATTCGCGGAATGTCCAAACTTGCGGATTTTGTAATTCCTATACTATACATTCAAAAATGTCCAAATAAATTTTGTAAATCTTGGAAAATGCTAAAGTAATTATCTATAAATTTTTCATGAGATTACAAACTAGTTTGATTTGTAGCATTTTCTGAATGTGTGTTGTATGTTGATTTGTGTGTTTATTTGGTTCTTTAACTGTTGCGCGTAGGCGTCGAACTGTGTGAGGGAGTTGGTTTCGAGGAACAAGCTCAAGATCAAGATCTAGACCAAAATTAGCTGATTTTTGAAGGCAAGTTATGCTTTGACCATTTTGCCCCCATGTTTCTACATATTAATTTGTTTTAAATTATGCATGCTAATTTAATTGTAATGTGTTCAAGTAATTTTGGATTAGATAATTACCACTTGGTATTGTCACCTTGTCCATAATACTTGTATGCCAATAAACCATTTGTCACCCTAGGTTGGATTATACATACTGGTTAATACTGATCACCAGAATGGGGTAGTTAGACCGTGGTAGTTCTGCTTAGCCATGCCATTCGAGCTAATGACACAAATTTGGAAGTAAAACTGAATACTGACTATTAAACTATGGAACCTGTTTTGAAAGAATGTGACATGTGTTGTTGATAAGTTGTTGGCACATGGTGCATGGTAACAAACTGGGTGGGAAAATGGTTTAGACTGTGGCAGGTGGTAAGAGATTAATGGGGGGCCGATGTGGCACATCGGAGAGATGTTGTTAAATTTGATTTTGTGAACTTTGGGTAGTCTTGCCACAGTCAACCTAAGGACTTAACCTTGCAAGCCTTTGAACTGGGCCTAACATACAACCACATGTCTGGAGTGGGACAGACCTAGTTGAGTATGATTCCGAAGTCTTAGCATGTGAGACCTCAGGAGGTTTTTGTAGCTATAAATGTGGAAAGAAGGGTGTAGTGTTTACCGGAATGGTCTTACATCTCTTCAACGGTATACGTTGGCCCTGTACTTCCGCTCTGCAAAAGGGAAGGGACAGTGGGAACTAAACCGGGAGGTACGCATGCGAGGATAGAAGTTTCGGAAAGACTTTGTTATGGTTACTCGCCTGTGTGGTGTTTAACTATATTGTGTGGGTAAGGTGTATAACCTCTGCAGAGTGTACAAACTATTCGAATAGCCGTGTCCACGGTATTGGACATTGCTCGGGAATTACAGTCAAGGGTTAGACTTTATTAAAAATGTGGTTGCGATAAAAGATGAAGTTGATGGAAGTATGGATGAGGATGTGGGAATACTTTTACTTAACTTTTGGAAAAGTTATTGTTACATTATTTGTTTTTACCGCTTTCAAATCTATTTATGTTACTTGTTAACTATTGCCTTACTGCAAAGTAAACCTGTTAAGCCATTCCATTGGAATAAGCCTGGCATGTAGTATATTAGGTTGCATTCTGTGCATAGCTTGTTGAGTACCAATGTACTCACCACTCCAAAATCACAACACCAGAAGAAGAGGATCTGCAAGTCAATGAAGAGGAGCAGAACGGAGAGACGAACAACTAGGGGCAAGCCAAGTCAGTTGCCTGTGTCAAACTGAGGCGCCACAGATAATTTTCATTCCGCTGCTATTTTAATGTAATTCTGAACTTAGCCCTGCGTGGCTTATAATTGTAAGGCCGACCATAAGGTCTTAACAATTATTATATGAGTTGAATACTTTATTATTATTATTATTATTATTTCCGCTGTGTATGTGTAATGGTATTCATCTTTGTTGTATCTGTGAACACCAGCGTGATCCTGGACTGGTGTGTCACACAAAGTGTTCGGAATTCCAATTCCGTGCGCGACAGGAGGTGGTATCAGAGCCATACTGACTGTAGGTCTTAACCCTAGATAGATTGACCGTCTCTCGGAGCATCAAAATTGTGACACTACGGAATGGTGTGACATTATTTAACGTGAATGTTAAGGTCAAAAACTTTATGAAATATGAAATTGGAGGTTGAAACCATATGGTATGAGGTTTAATTGCGTTTCCGGGCCGTTTCCGGGAGTTTGGGCCTTTCCGGGGGAGTTTGGGCCTAAAAGAAGGGGTTGTGAGCTTTGGTGGGATGGAGTATGAGTCCATTTAGGACTAGGAGTCTTGTGTGGGCTGGTAAAAGGCCCCCCCTACCCTCCTTGCGCCCACAACCCCCCCTTGGGCGCCCCCACCTCTCCCTCCATGCCCTAGCCGCCACCCCCACCTCCCCCTCTCCCTTGCATGCGCCTCCACCTCCCCCATTGCTCCCCTTTGCTCCACCACCTCTCCTCCACCCCCTTGCTGCCCTAGGGTGGCCTCCCCACCCCTGCACCTCGTGGATCCATCCGTTGGAGCGAGGAGCGATCCGGGAGGAGTTTCGTTGGGTTTTCGGTCGTCGGGCGAAGGTATGGCCATGGGGCTCCTTGGGGTTGGGCTAGGTACTATTCTAAGGGTGTTTATCATGATTTTAGAACAATTGGTGGTGCTGGACATGAGTAGATTGGGTTAGATCTAGATGTTGCCACGTTTCTGTTTTGGGACAGCATGAGCAGTCGACAGTTTTTCGCCAATTTAGATTTGGAATTTGGTCGGCCGCCTGTTGAAGAAGTTGTAGGTAATTTAATTATCTTTCAGAATACGCAAAGAACATTAAATTCCGATCAGCCGTTTGAAAGTTATGACTTTTTTACCGAGCGTGTTAAAATCTGTGACGTGATTGGAACAGATCACGATATTTTGTAGATTAAACAACTTTAGATTCCGAATCAGTCTTTCCCTATAACTAGAAAATGTTGGGAAATTTCCTAAGATACGCGAGGATGTACTCTTTTAATTGATTCGGAGTCCCAGAACGCAAGTTATGCCTTTTGGAAGGCTGCTGTCCCGACGGGACAGAACCTCTGTTTTTAGGTTTTGCGAGTAGTTGGCAATGTCGGGGTAGATGAGGGTTTGCGTACTGTTTTCTGGACTTGATTGTGAGTATGTGATGTCTATGTGCAGGTGGTGCGACCCCGGGAGTGCCTTCTACTTCCCGCCAATCCGTTGCCCGTGGTTGAGGCAAGTGTGCTGTAATGGATAGCGATTTGTAGGTTGTTTGTTGAGAATAGATGAAGTTGACTACATGATATATGATCACTTGCCATGCTTTAATGATTGCCAATGATATGATGAGCATGTTTATTATGTTATGATGCCATGTGTTAATATACGAGTTAAATATGATGTTGGCATAATTGCATACATGGCATGTTACATGGCCCGGGCGGTGGGAAAGTCATAACTAGTCCGGGGAAGGTCGGTGATAAAGTTATGACTAATCCGGAGAGCCATTGAGTAAGTCCTACATCATGATTCCATACACGTGGTGTTTGGAAGCGAGGAGTAGGCACCCTCCATCTTCGGGATGGAAGGAGGGAGAGGGTGCACACCGACGGGTGTGTACTCAACCATACCGGTATGAGTTTCCAAGGAGACATGAGCATTGCATTGCATTGCATTGCATACATAATGATGATGATAATGTTATGTGTTCATGAATGAGATGATATACATGATGTGAGACATTATTGCCATGTTATTGTTCTTGTTGTCCATTGCAATATGCTTGCTGAGTTTCGAACTCACGCTTGTGTTTTCTTGTTGTTTTAGGTACCATGAGACCGGCATGAGGGGAAGGGGAATAGTCACACTTCCACACGTAGCTTCACTCTTTTGATTTCACAAGTCATTCAATTAGTGTTGATAATAAATTGTGTGTGATGATCATTGCTTTACGGTTTAGCTTTGCTAAATGAGAGTCTTTTCGTTCGTTTGACTCTTGGAGACATTATATGATTGGAACTAGACATATATTGTGGCTAAGTCATTAATTATTGCTGTTTTTAGTTGTCTCTCATATTTCATATATTGCTATACTGTTGTTGTTCCTTCAAATCATGTTAAAACAAAGGAGATGCTGCCGAAATCTTGGTTTTTAACATGTGCGCCTTTGCTGGAATTTATGTTTAATTGTGGTGTTTAGATGTTGATTAACTTATGTTTGGTAGCATTCAGGCCTATTAGATGCCGGGGTGTTACAAAAATTATTTTCTAAAGAGAAAATTTAACTTGAAAGAATAATAAATTCTTATCTTATTCTTCTATTCTTCCCCCTTGCTGAAAATTTCTATCTTCCCCACTGGTTTAAATGGAAATCTTACCTGAGTCATTGTGAATAGTTAACGATGTTTCACACTTAAGGAGTAAGTACTGGGTATCGCTGCTAACCTTGAAGATCGTGAAGCAAGGAGTCATCAAGCTTGAAGAGAAGTGGATCGATGAAGTGTTTCAAAAACTTGAAGAACCAATGCTTTAGTATTTAGTTGAGACTCGTGTGTGGGAGTCGCGTCTCCTAAGATAAGAGTGTTACCTTTTAGACGCTAGATTGTTGTGTGCCTAGGGAAATACGATTCTTCCTTGATTGTTGAGTGTGCAGTATGTGTTGCATAGCTTCTAGGCTTGGATAAGCAACCATACCAAGATATTAATAATGTTTGTATAAGTTTTTGGGTTAAACATGTCTTCCCCGCATAAGTTTTCTTCTACTTGTCTATTCTTTTTCTCTCTCTTCTCTAAATTGTTGGAGCAACAACAGATGGTGAATACCTGTGGCAACACTGGAGCTGGATGAAGTGGTTCGCGCCAGGAAGGCAACCAGAATGAAGCACCAAATCCTCAGCCTGCGCCGCCAGTTGATATGCAGAATCTGGGAGCTTTTCTTGCTGCTCAAACTCAGCTGATGCAATCTATGATGTAGACTATGCAGCAGATGTAGAATCAAGCTGTCGCCAACAATAACAATCAGAACGTACACCAGAGGAACCAATTTCAATCCCGACTGTCTGACTTCATGAGAACCAGGCCGCCAATATTTTCTGGGAATGCCAACCCAATAGAGGCGGACGATTGGCTGAGGACTATAGAGAGGAAACTGCACATATCTCAGTGTGCAGCTAATGAGAGGGTCCTGTATGCTTCAAACCAGCTTGAGGGGACAGCCGCTGAGTGGTGGGAGAACTTTTGTGCATCCCACGAGCATCCTCAACAGATTACTTGGGTTATATGTGTATACCGTCATGTCGTTCGGATTTACGAATGCACCGGCATACTTTATGTACCTTATGAATTCCATCTTCATGGAAGAACTTGACTCCTTTGTGGTCATCTTCATTGACGACATCCTCATCTACTCAGAAAATGAAGAAGAGCATGCAAAGCATCTTCGCATCATTCTCGGGAGGCTCTGGGAACACCGCCTTTATTCCTAATTCAGCAAGTGAGAGTTTTTACTGAAGGAGGTATCTTTCTTGGGACATGTCCTCTCCGAGCAAGGTGTTGCTGTCGATCCAAGTAAAGTACAAGATGTTCTCAAGTGGGAACAACCCAAAACTGTCACAAAGATCCGTAGTTTTCTTGGGCTTGCAGGATATTATTGCTGATTCATTCAAGACTTCTCAAAGATTGCCAAACCCATGACCGAGCCACTGAAAGTGCATCTAGGCCCCCTAATATTGTTTTGGGTGATTAATGACAAACGATTAAAGAATCTAACGTGTTCAACTAGTTTATGAACATGTAAAAGTTTCAAGAAGAGATCATCTACGTCCATCGGTTACCCTCAAATTGAATTGAGTAAGAAAAGTGGCAACTGCGTATGTAATTTTAATTTGTTGAGTCATAGGAATGCCGTACTATTAAGAGGGATGCTTTGAAATTGGTCTAGAGATGGTCTAGCTGCTCAGATGAATGATGGTTAGTCCCTTGAAGAAGTTTAAGTCTCCACACTCGCATTGGATTGGGTTTGCTTTTAAGTTCCTATCGGATGTTCCGATGTTAGGTCGGATATTCCGATGCTCCAGACTTTCCGATGTGTAGCTATGCTCAAGTCTGAAGTCTTTTTGTAAGGGTCAGATATTCCGATATTTTGTATCGGAAGTTCTGATGCCTATTGTTCTCCTGTTAGGGTACTCTCTGTTGAGATCGGAAGTTCCAATTTTTCATATCGGAAGTTCCGATATGTGTTGTCCTGAAAAAAAGGGTACTCACTGTCAAGTTCGGACTGTTCGAAGTTTTGCTTCGGATGTTCCGAAGTAGTTGTTCTCCAGTTTGGGAACTCTCTGTCTGTTTTGGATGTTCCAATACTTCAATCAGACATTCCGATGTTGACTTAGAAAGTTTTGTTGAGTTCTCTCTCTGAGTGTCATCGGATGTTCCGAAGTTGAGATCGGAATATCATCGGAAGTTCCGATATTGGATCGGAACGTCCGATACTTTTCCGCTGCAGTAAATTTCTTTAAGATTTTAAAAAGCCTATTCACCCCCCTCTAGGCATTTATCACCTCTTTTCAGCTACTAAAGAAGGGTGCTAAATTCAAATGGTCAGCGGGCTATGAGCAAGCATTTCAGACCTTGAAACAACACCTTACTACAACTCATGTCCTCACACAGCCTGATATTCACAAGCCATTTGATGTTTATTGCGATGCATTAGGTATCGTCCTTGGCTGTGTGCTTATGCAAGAAAGCCGGGTGGTCGCCTATGCATCACGGCAATTGAAACAACATGAAGAGCACTACCCAACTCATGATTTAGATCTTGCTGCAGTGGTCCATGCTTTAAAAATTTGGCACCACTATCTTCTTGGGAACAAGTGCAACATCTATACCGATCACAAGAGTCTCAAGTACATCTTCACTCATGCAAATTTGAATATGAGGCAAAGAAGGTGGCTTGAACTGATCAAAGACTACAATTTGGAAGTGCACTACCACCCGGGAAAAGCCAATGTGGTGGCTAACGCATTGAGTCGCAAGACCCGATGCAATTGCCTCACTCTTCAACCCCGAAGTGCCACTATCTGTGCAGAATTATAGAAACTCAGCATAGAGATGGTTGAACAAGGTTCCTTGGCTAATCTAGAGTTGAATTCCACGCTGTTGGATAAGATTAGAGAGGCTCAAAAGAGGTATAAGGGCGTTGCCCGAATTTGTAGCAAACTGAATTCCGGCCAAGCTACTAGCTTCCATCTTGATGAATGTGGAACTTTATGGTTTTGGCAAGCGCCTAGTCGTCCCTAAAGACCAAGAATTGAGAAGAAAGATCCTCGATGAAGCCCACAACTCTTTACTCACAATCCATCCGGGCAGTAACAAAATGTATCAAGACTTGAAGTAGCGGTTTTGGTGGACTCGAATGAAGCATGAGATTGTTCGCTATGTGTCCGAATGTGATGTTTGCAAAAGGGTGAAGGCCGAACATCTCAAGCCGGCTGGCACTCTTCAGCCGCTGCTCATTCCAAGTTGGAAGTGGGAAGAGGTTGGCATGGATTTCATCACCGGCCTGCCAATGACTTCTTCGGGTCATGACTCGATATGGATTATAGTCGACCGGTTGACAAAGTACACACATTTCCTAGCCGTTCGCACCACCTATCGAGCCATGAGGTATGCGGAGTTGTACATATCTCGAATTGTATGTCTTCATGGAGTGCCAAAACGGATAGTTTCAGATCGAGGATCTCAGTTTGTCTCTCGATTCTGGAAAAGTTTGCATGAGGCATTGGGCTCCAAGCTACTTCACAGCTCAACATATCGTCTGCAAACCAGCGGCCAAACCGAGAGGGTCAATCAAATCCTCAAGGATATGTTGAGGGCTTGTGTTCTACCTTATGGGAAGAAATGGGATGAATGTCTTCCATATGCTGAGTTTGCTTACAACAACTGCTACCAAACCAGCATCAAAATATCTCCTTTCGCAGCACTCAATGGTCGTAGCTGTCGGACGCCCTTGAACTGGTCCGAGAGTGGAGAACGTCCCTTCTTTGGGCCCGAATTGGTCATGAAAGCAGAAGAGAAGGTGAAGACCATTCAAGAAAATTTGAGGGTAGCACAATAACGGCAGAAGAGCTATGCTGATCGTCGTAGGAGACATCTCTCTTTCAGCATTGGTGATTATGTCTATCTGAAGGTATCTCCCCTCCGGGGCACCACTCGTTTTGGGGTTAAGGGAAAGTTAGCAACTCGATACATAGGACCTTTCTGGATCCTTGCAAGACGCGGTCAAGTGGCATATAAGTTGGAGCTTCCTCCCTCTCTAGCAATGGTCCAAAATGTTTTCCATATATCACAATTGAAGAAATGCCTCCGTATTCCCTTTGAACCTCTTGAGGTCGATGAACTTGAAGTTCTGCCTGATCTATCTTACCAAAACTATCCTATTCAAGTTTTGGATGAAGCTGAACGCAAGACTCGTCCGAGAACTCTCAAATTCTATAAAATTTAGTGGAGCAATCACACTGAAGGTGAAGCCACATGGGAGCGGGAAGACTGTTTGAAAACCGAGTATCCCGAGTACTTCCATAGAATGTGAGTATTACCATCCATTCTCTTCGCAATTAAAGTCATATCATTTGTATGTTGTTGCATTGTCCATATGGAGTCCATCCGTCTATGCTCACATTTTTGAATCTCGGGGCGAGATTCTTTTAAGGGGGGAGGATTTGTCAAGGCCCCGAATTTGAGTTCGACTCATGTGGCTAGCATTCACACCAACCAAGCTTTAGCCGTGGTCAAGATCGATTACTAGCTCCCGAGCATATCCTAAACTGTCACTTAGGAGTATCCCAAGCATAACCAAAAGTTTAGAGCTAGAAAATTTTTAGACTTCAAATGTGATTTTCATCAAAGTTTAGAGCCTCACGATTACAGATCCATAATGATCTAGGATGTGCGTGTTGGTTGGTTACAAACTAGACACTCTTCTATGCCGCGTGGTTGAGTTTTGAGCCCAATCCAAAAGCAAACATTAAATTTAAACATGGCTCAAAAGTGAATCCATGTATTGAAACTATGGGGACTTAGCCCTAGCACTTAGTCTTCACTCAGTGTCCTTGTGTGTGGCCTTGTGTGTGGCTAGTGGGCACCAAATAGCAGCACATGGGCATAAAAATAGCAGCCACCCATTTCATTTCCTCCCCAAACCATGCACTCCCTGGCCAAGCTCCTCTTGTGGGGGTTCCTCCTTCCCCATTGCTCCACCTCAGCTCCTCCAACCTCTCCTCCATTTGCAGCACTTGGAGCTCCTCCACCAGCAGCCCAAGCCGCCCCTGCAGCTCCTGCACGCCGACGCCCTACTGCCCTGCCCAGCCGAGCCCTCTCTTCCTCCTCTTCCTCCTAGGGTTTCCCATGTGAATGACGAGGTATAGCTTCTCTTGGCTTGGATTGGAGTATTTCTTGGATTTGGGAGTAGTTCTTGTAGATTTGGGGCCCTAGGGTTTGTATAATTTGGGGAAAACTGCAGCTTACGGTGTTAAAGTCTGTTCTGAATTTTCGAGCTGCAATCTGAGCTTCAGTTTTCTGCATGTTTGAGATAGATAGAAGGGTCATATGCCCGTCCACCTGTGGAAGAAGTTGTATCTAGGTCTCTTTTAGTTGTTTAGAGCACAAGAAGTCAAACTTTGGCTAAACCAATCAAAAGATATCGCCGTTTTACTGCTGGCTGTCCAGATTTGGGGAAAATTGGACAAAGCTGCTGTTTGTTCAGGTTTTGGGTGAGCTAAACTAGTTTTTGTCCAAATGGGGCTAGTGGGAATTGTAGGTAAGGTTCTTATGCTCATTTAGAAACTGGTATCACTCAATTTGGTTGAGGGATTAAAAAGTTATGCCCATTTGAATGACTAGCTGTTCTGAAACTCTGAAATTGGCCAACTAAAATTGCTCTCTGTTCTTGGCCGAGCTAGAAGTTATACCTGTAGTTGTTGGTTAATTGGCAAAATCTAAGTCGTAGTTCTACGTCTTATGATCGTTTAGAATCTGAGTTTGCTCAATTTAGTGAAGTTGTTAGGAAGTTATGATTAATTTGGTGAAATCTATCCAGATTTGCTTTATTTGTGCAGAGTACTGTTCTTTTCTGTTTTTGGGCAAGTTAAACAATGGGTGGTCAATTTAGGGTAGATGTATGTGTAGGTATTGTTCTTATGTTCATTTATAAACTGGAATCACTCGAATTGGTTGAGTAGATAAATAGATATGCTCATTTTAATTACTTGTCTGAAAATTTAGAGTTTGGGGTTAAAAACCAAAAGGGTAGTGTGTTGTTGTTTTCAGATTTCAGAGATGCTACAAAAGTTAGGATTTGGTTGGAGTAGTGTAGAGCATTTCAAAATATTGCTTGGCTATTAATGCGGAGAGTTAATGTTTTCATTTTCACTTTTGATTGATGAATGTTTGCATTCTTTTTGGAGCTAACATGGGTCTTTAGTTGTTATTCCATCTCATATGCATTGCATGCATCTCATTCCATATGCATTGTTATCGTGTAGAGAACGATCACGCGGAGGTTGACGTGGCAGTGGCCGAGGGGGAAATTGAGGAGCAAATTGTGGTTGAAAATCCGGCAAAAGCTCAAGGCAAGCACCTAAGCATATTCAACCTTATGTATAATTGTATTTTGGTGAATCAATTGTTTATTGGATGATTAAGTCATGCATTACGAGTTGGATTGTGGGAATGGTATTAGAACCTAATTGCTGCACATACACCCTTTTGATATTTGTTGAACACCTCCTTTGGAGCTAGTCTATGGGTAAATATATTGAGTCCATGCTTAGCTTGCTTAGATATCGGGTATGGGCAAGTGGTGGATGGTTCCATCACTTGAGAATAATTACTTCATACTATTGGGCTACAATGGATTTGGGGTAGGAATTGAAATGTGAAATTGAGATCGGGCGAGAGGGTTGGATCATTTGAGTGTGGAGACTCGAATGTGTAGTCTCGTCTGTGTCGGTTGAGGACCGATCCGTTGTTTGCCCTTTGATCGAACACACTTTGTTGATCGCATGCATGATAATGGTACGGTAAGCCACCCTTTCATGGCATACTATTTGATGGATCATGCCCTCATGCGGTTGGACATGGTTGATGGCGAGGCTTAGGCCGACTCTTGAGGGCCAAGCGAGGCTTGGACCGCTCGAGGGGGTGCTAGGTGCTCGTACCGCATGAAGATGGTTCAACGAATAGGTATGGATGGGAGGAGGGTTGACATGAGGTTCCTTCGTGGGATTCATGTCGTGTGATTGATGATCTCCTATAGGTTGAGTAAACGATTCGAATTGCCGCGCTCTCGGATAAGAGCACGCTTGTCGGGACCCGAATTTGCAAATCTGGACCCTCTGTGTATTCAGCACTAGTCCAGGAACACGCTAGTGCACACTGTCTCAACATTGGTAAATATCACAATCATACTCAATGAAATAATATGGTACCTGAAATAGTTAACCAAGCTGGTTGCTCGACCTTAAGGTCAAGTTACAAATATACGCCACACAGGGCGAAAACTTAATAAAATAGAAATAACAGCAGCGGAAAATAAGATAACTTCGTGGCGCCATCCAGTATACCACAAGCAACTGACTGGGCTCGCTTCCTAGTTAGACGGTTCCTCTTGGAGCTCCTCCTCCAAAGCTGGTATAGACTCTTCTTCAATTGGTGTTGTATTGTGGCAAGGGTGAGTACTTTGTACTCAGCAAGTCATGCACAGAATGCAAACTAATATACTACATGCATGGCTTAGTACAAAGGAATAGCTCAGGGCATAATTGCAGTAAAACAGCATTTGATAAGTAGCATAAGTAGATTCGAAAGCAGTAGAAACAAGTATAAGATCAATAACTTTTCCCGGAGTTAAATAACATCTTTCCCATTCCTAATCCACATTTCCATCAACATCATTATTAAACCAAACCCAACCTTTCAAGTCCAAGTTATTTTCAAGAAAGTCTAACCCTTGACTGTAATTCCCGAGCGATGTCCAATGCCGCAGACACGGCTATTTGAATAGATTTTACACTCTACAGAGGTTATGCACTTTACCCATAAGATACAGCCAAACGCCACAAAGGCGAGTGTCCGTAACAAAGTCTTTTGGAAACTTCTAACAGCACAAGTGGTCCTCTCCGGTGATTGCACACTAACCCTTCCCTTAGCGAAGGCGAAGTTTAGACCAATCCACCGTTAGATGGGTACCTGGCCGCAGCCCCGGTACGCTCCCCCGTACAACTACACAAAAGGTATAGTTGACACCCTGAGGTCCCACAGGTACGTTATTAACAACTTAATCAACTAGGTCCGTCCCATTACAGACATGTGGTTGCACGTTTGACTGAGTTCAAAGGCTTGCAAGGTTTAGTCCTTAGGGTGACCAGGGCAAGACTACCCGAAGAACCAAATCAACGTTCCTGGTGCCACAACTGGCCCACCCGATCATTCTTGCTACATGCCCCAGTCGAAAACTATTTATCAAATCCCCAGTTGTTTACCACGCACCACGTGCCATCAATATCATGATCAATAACACATGACACTTCTCAAAACAAGTTCCATATCTTATTAGGTCAATATTATCATGTAATTGTCAAAAACATGTTACGTGGCAGGGCTAAGCATACTACATCGGTCTAGTTACCCATGTTGGTAATTTAATAATGTCCAACTAATAATCCACAACTAGGGTGATAAGGGGTCATGGCACATATTTAATTAACCAATGTGTCATACAACAATTTGACATTTATCTAATTTCCCAAAATTAAGTAAAGCATTTTCTAATTAAACTAGCATGCAATAATTTAAATCAAATTAATTTCAAAATGGGATCAATATGGTCAAATCACAACTTGCCTTCAAAGAGTACTTGTTCTTGGTCTTGAACTGGCTCCTAGGTCAACACTTCACCTTTGAAGCCTTCGGGCACTTCAACGTCTACTCGTAAAGCGCGTAAATAGCAATAAATAAAAAAACAGTAGACAAAAAGTGTCCAAACATCCAAATAAAGTCTATAAACAGAAAGAGCATGACGTCAAAATTTAATTAAAAAAATAAACCGAATTGCAAAAGTTATAAGCGTTTGAAGTTTCAAAATTTAATTAAAACAATAATCCGAATTAATCTATTTATTTTTATACTGAAAAACTGAATAATGACGTCATCATGACGTCAGCGAGGATTTTGATTTTCCACCAAATTAATTTTCTATTGAAAAATCCATTTATTGCGTCAGTCGGTCCATGGACGTGGTCCACGGTTCGGTTTGGGTCCACCGTGGACCCGGTCCACGAATACATGTCCCACTGACATGTGGGCCCCTTCGGATGACGTCAGTGCTGACGTCAGCGCACAGTTCGGTTGAGTGGGCTGACACGCGGGCCCCACCGTGACGTCAGCATGACGTCATGGTGCGGTTTGGCTCGGTCGCTAACACGCGGGCCCCACGTGACGTCACGGCTGACGTCAGCGGTGATCGCGGCTGACTGGGTTGCCCGTGACGGTCCAACTACCGAGCACGTGGCATGATCTGGTCCATTGATTAGAAAATCAACGATCCAGATTGGATCCAACCTCACACGTTGAAAAACTACTCGGTCCAACTGGACCGTTCGATCTTGATCAGACGGTCAAGATCCAATCTAGCGTTTACAACGCGGCTAACCCTAGCCGTTCGATCTAGATCTAACGGCTGACATCTAACCAAGCACGGTGCGGTTTTAGCTACGTGGCACAATCTAAACCGTTGGATCTAGATCCAATGGTTGGAAATAGATCTAGAGATTAACACGTGAGATCTCACCGGGTGACGTGGACGAATCTGGGCCCTTGGATCTTGATGGGACGGTTGGTGTAGCTCGAGCGACGGCGATGGCGCGCGGCGGAGCTGGCTCACCGGAGACGAGGACGACGACCACGGCAACGGCGCTTGGCCGCGATTCCGGCGAAGTGAAAGGTGCTCCCCGATGCATCTCGTCCTTGCGGTTCTGGATCTGGGCTCAACGGTGGCGGAGGACGCGCGAACGGCGGCGGAAACGACGAATAACCGCGACGGAAACCTAACGCAACTACGGCGAGCTCTAGAGGGCGAACGGCGGCGGCTCAGGCAATGTAGTCTAGGGCTACGGGTGCGCACGGGAGTCGGCTACCCGGTGGTGGCAGCGGCGCCTTAAATAGGGGCCTTGGCTTCCATGTATTGCACGGAGACCGAGGTCCACCCGGTTATGACGGCGGAATCCGAATCCAATTCGGATTCGGTGACGTGGCTCAACGTGGATCATTGGATCAAGATCCAACGGCACGGGGGTTTAGGCTCGGGTCTGGCTCGTGCGACCTGGCTGGCTCGGTCGGGCTCTGGTTCGGGCGACGTGGCGCGATCGTGGCCGTTGGATCTCGATCCAACGGTCACGCGCGTTAGGGTTTTGTGACTGGGTTCAACCGAAACGGCTGGCGCGGTCGGGTCCGGGTTGGAATCGAGTCTGACTCGAACTCGGGTCCGGTCGGATGAACAGTGAAACCGGTTCGGGTTTTTCCAGTGATTAAATAAACAAATTAATTCCCAAAAATTCATTTAATTCATTAAAAATAGCAAAACACTCAGGAAAATTCCAGAAAAATTCTAGAAAATATTTTGGAACAATTTGGACTCAAAAAAATATTTCCAACAAAATTTTATTGGCAAAATTAAATTCTTTAATTATTTCAAAAGGGAATAAATTCAAATAAATTCCAAATAAATCCAAATAAATTCCAGAAAATTTCAAAATTTCACAAAAGTGCCAAATCTTATTTAAATTCATGAAAAGCAAAAATTGGGGTGTTACAGCTTGGTCATCGCACATTCAGTGTAGTAATAACTTAAACTTGAAGCTAGTTGGTACATTGATGATTATACTTGTTCATGAATTACATGCTTCTCCTTATTGTTTAATTACAGATTTCACTCTAGTAATAGGTGCTGTCCATAAGTGCTATAAAACTTGTGAATAGAGTAGTAGAATGAAATTATGCAACAAAGTTAAGCTTTTCCGCACTTTTTACATTGAGCTTATTCCTTGCTACAACCAATGCATATTCTTTCGAGTCGGTCATATATGGACCATGGGTAAGTCTTGCGAGTACCTTTTGTACTCATGCTTCTGCTTTGTGGTTTTCAGGTGAGGGAGAAGAAGGATGTGAGTTCTGTCCGTATTGCCTCTCGGTGACCGGGCGGGGCACCGAATAGAGGCTAAGCTCGACGATACACACGCCTGGAAGTGTTCAAGGGCAGGACACTTCCAGAGATGTCATACTTTTGGTTTAATTTGGTGGTTGTGTGTTGATTTTGTTGTATAGTTAGCCTTAAACTATGTCATGTCTAGGCTTGATTACTTTGCTATTTCTGTTGTTGAACCTTGTTGTGTTGGTGCTCATCTCATGCTTTCTATGTTGCTCCTATCCATGTCCATTATTATGCTATGTTTTTGTTGTGGTGTCATGTGGAAATGTTAATTGATCTTCTATTTGCTGAGTGGATGTCCTCACTTCTAGAGGCATCATGCCGAAATTTTGTAGAAATCCTGAGTTTAGGTAGGATCTTGTTTTTATTTGCTTTGCAAGTTACAATTTGTTGTTGTGAGTTCTTGCCATGTGTGGTTGTCTGGTTTGTCTTTGAGCTTTGGTTTTTAGTCGTTTTGTTGTGCTTCCGCAGTTGCGTTTCTAGTCGTAAAGTTTTGGGTTCGTTGCCCCCTTTATGCAAATTGAGTTGATATGGCAATGGAAATCGGTATGCGGGGCGATCGTGGGCGAGCTTCGGGTCGCATACCAGGGGAATACCAGGATTGTTGTCGAGTTATTCAAATGGTTTCACGGTTGTCTCATTTGGGCTTGGGTGCTAGCATTGCAAGCGCCATTGGCGATCCGTTGCTAGCCTCCAAATCCGATGGTGACGACCGACCATTCAAATAACCCGAGGACGGTCTGGGCGGCTCCTGACAAAGCGTTGGCCCATCGAGGTTGCGCTCTAGAAAGGCAGTCAGTGCCCAATTAGTCGCCTCACCGCCACCAAGGCCTCAGCGACCTTTTCCTCGCACCCCTTAGTCTACGGTTCAATCCTATAACCATGGCGGGCAGATTCAAGGAGGACAGAATAGGATGATGCCGCTCTCGTGTTTTTAGTGTGGCCAAGTGGGGCATTTTGCCAATGTTTGCTCGCATCGATGACCCTTTCCGACTCGTCCTCCAGCACAAAGTGCTCTGATTCGTCCCCAAGCTCCTGCGAGTGGACATGGTGGCCACCAAGAAGGCCGAGCAGGACCCCGATCAGCACAGAGTCCTAGTCAAGGCCGACTCAATTTGGTGACCGCAGAGGAAGCAAGCAATGCGCTAGACGTGGTTCTTCGTACATTCCTTGTGTATACAGCTCCTACTGTGGTTTTGTTCGATTCTGGAGCTTCGCATTCCTTTGTGTATTCAAGATTTGTTAAGGATCAAGGGATCGAGACTAGTTTGCTAGGCAATTATATGCTAGTTCATTCTCCTGGCTCAGTCCTTCGAGCTCAATGTATTTGCCTAGGAGTACCAATGAAGATTGAAGGAGTGAGGTTCAGTGGAGATCTGATCCAGATTGACACACCCGGACTCGATGTAATCATGGGAATGGATTGGCTATCCAAGAACCAAGGACGCATCGATTGTGCCAATCGTTCTATATCCTTAGTGAATCCAAACGGCATTCAAGTTCGGTTTAACTCTAGCCTGTTGACCATGCAGAAACCCTCTCTTTATTCCCTTTCTCTTCCAAAGATGGGCCAAGTGCTGGTAGTCTGTGAGTATCTTGATGTCTTCCCCGAAGAATTGCCGGGATTGCCTCTAGACCGAGACCTGGAATTCATTATCGATTTGCTGCCTGGAACCACACCAATTTCCAGGCGACCCTATCGCAAGCCCTCGGACGAGTTGCTTGAGCTCAAGAAGCAACTCAAGGAACAACTAGCGAAATGTTTTATCCGTCCTAGCTCTTCACCGTGGGGAAGTCCAGTGCTCTTCGTCAAGAAGAAGAATGGCGGTCTTCGCATGTGTGTCGAATACCATTCGTTGAACGAAGTCACTATCAAGAACAAATATCCTCTCCCGCGTATTGACAATCTATTTTATCAGTTGCGCGGAGCTCAAGTCTTCTCCAAGATCGACCTGAGGCTT
The DNA here is from genome assembly GCA_036346355.1 of Rhipidocladum racemiflorum. Lineage (NCBI taxonomy): Eukaryota > Viridiplantae > Streptophyta > Magnoliopsida > Poales > Poaceae > Rhipidocladum > Rhipidocladum racemiflorum. The sequence goes on along the minus strand of CM070589.1, from coordinate 41,420,478 downwards.
GGTTACTTCCAACTCAACATTCGGCCGGAGGATATTCAAAAAACTGCGTTCAGTATTCGATACGGATTGTACGAGTATATCATGGTTTCATTTTGATCTTACCAATGCCCCTGCCACGTTCATGAACAAGGTATTTATGGAATACCTGGATAAATTCGTGGTAGTGTTCATTGATGACATTCTCATCTACTCCAGAAGTGAGCAGGAACATGAGTTTCATTTGCGTAAGGTGCTCGACAAGCTTCGCGAGCATTAGCTGTATGCAAAGTTTAGCAAATTTGAGTTCTGGCTCAAAGAAGTTGCATTCCTAGGACATGTTCTTTCTGGATGTGAAGTTGCTATCGATCTGAGAAAGGTGCAAGATGTGCTTGCTTGGGAGCAGCCCCGGACTGTTCCTGAGATTCAGAGTTTTCTTGGTCTTGCTGGATACTATCGACGATTCATCGAGAATTTCTCCAAGGTTGCGAAGCCACTGACTGAACTGCTCAAGAAGGAAAATAAATTCGAGTGGTCAGCAGCCTGTGAGACAAGCTTTCAAGAGTTGAAGCGAAGACTTACCTCTGCCCTAGTCCTTGTCTTGCCGGATATACACAAGAGCTTTGACGTGTTTTGCGATGCTTCGCGTTAGGGTCTCAGTTGTGTACTGATGCAAGAGGGCAAGTTGGTAGCTTATGCTTTTGCGTCAACATAAGCCTCACAAAGCCAATTATCCGACTCATGATTTGGAATTGGCGATAGTAGTTCACGCTCTGAATCTGTGGCGTCACTATCTCATCGGAAACCGATGCGAGATATACATCAACCACAAGAGCCTGTAGTACTTCTTCACTCAACCAGATCTGAATCTGAGGCAACGAAGATGCCTAGAGCTGATCAAGGACTACGATCTGGGAATTCATTATCATCCAGGAAAAATTAACGTGGTAGCAGATACCCTTAGTAGCAAACTGCACACCGTTAATGCTTTGACTCTCGTCAGTCAACCCCAGTTGCTGGATGAGTTTCGGAGACTCAATTTCGAAGTGGTTGAAAAAGGGTTCGTCGCAACTTTGACCCTGCAACCCACCCTTGAGTCCCAAATTAAAGCCGCACAGCTCAATGATGAGAAAGTGGCTGAAATTAAGCGCGAGTTGCAAGAAAGCACATCCTTGGAGTTTTCAGAAAGAGCCGATGGGATGGTCATTCGTGGACGACATGTTTACGTCTCGGACGACCAGGAAATCAAGTAATTGATCCTGTAAGAAGCTCATGAGACTCCTCTTTCCATCCACCCAAGAAGCACTATGATGTACCAGGATCTCCCTAAAAGCATTTGGTGGCCTGGTATGAAAATGGACAACGCCGCGTACGTCACCACTTGCGATGTATGTCAGTGAGTTAAAGCAGAGCATCAGCATCCTGCAGGATTGCTCCAACCCTTGAGGATTTCGGAGTGGAAATGGGATGAAGTTGGTTTGGATTTCATCACCGGTTTGCCGAGATCGTCAAATGGCCATGACTCCATTTGGGTGATTGTGGATCGATTGTCGAAGGTGGCTCATTTCATTCTAGTCCACACCACTTACAACGGAACAAAGCTTGTAGAACATTACCTGAACCACATTGTTCAACTGCATGGTGTCCCCAAGGTCATTGTGTCTAACCGTGGAACCCAAACACATTGTTCTGGAAGAATCTGCATGAACTTCTCAAAACCAAGCTGTTTTTCAGTACGGCTTATCATCCTTAGACCGATGGTCAAACTGAGAGGACAAATCAAGTCCTGGAGGACATGCTAAGAGCTTATGTGTTGTCCTACAACACGAAATGGGAGAAGTGTTTAGCCTTCGCTGAATTCTCCTACAACAACAGCTATCAAGCAAGTCTCCAGATGTCGCCGTTCGAAGCACTTTACGAAGAAAGTGCCGAACACCTCTATTCTTGTATGAAGTTGGCGAAAGACAATTCTTCGGCCCTGCTGTGATTCAAGAGGCCGAGGATCACGTCAAACTGATTCGGCATTAGCTGAAGGAAGCCCAATCGAGGCACACGTGTTATGCCGACAATCGTCGTCATGAGTTGAGTTTTGACGTGGACGATTTCATCTACCTCAAAGTATCACTGATTCGTGGCACTCGACGATTTCAAATTCGTGAGAAGTTAGCACCGCGATACGTTGGTCCATACCGTGTTCTTGCGAACAGAGGTGAAGTTGCTTACCAGTTAGAGCTTCCACCTCAGCTTTCTAAGGTACACGACGTATTTCACATGTCGCAATTGAAGAAATGTCTTCGAGCCCCCACAGAACTTACCCCGCTGGAAATAATCGATCTTCAGTCTGATTTGTCGTACCGCAAGCATCCAATTCAAGTGTTTGAAGAAGCCGAGCGTCATACTCGCAATCAAGTCATCAAGATGCTCAAGGTCCAATGGAGCAACCACAACCATGACGAAGCCACCTGGGAGCGTGAGGATAATCTTAGAGCAGAGTTCCCCTCCTTCTTCATTGAGTCTGGCTAATCTCGAGGACGAGATTATTCCATGGGGGGTAGGATTGTAACGCCCGTGTTCTGTAATTAAGCTTAATGAAGCTAATTAAGTGTTGATTAGAGCTCTAATTTTGTTTAGAATCTTAATTTGGAGTTGATCGCTTTCGTTTTCCTATCGTCGTTTCGTTCGGTCGTTATCCCCGATTGGAGCCCCTGGATTTGATTTCAGGTGAAATCTCTTTTTGTGTAGATCAGAACCTAAACATAAGTTTCTAAAATTTCATTAAGATCTTCCGAACCTATTCCAAAAGTCCCCAACGTATTTGGTTGAGCGCCGTTGCGAAAGCCGGGTGATCCAGAGATCTCGGCTCTGGGGCGACAGTACCGCGGGTGTAAGCCTGGTACTGCCGGTCGAAGCATCGAGAACTGTCAAGGCCCTAATTTTAAAAATTCTGAGAAATCTGGAGTATCCGGATTAAACATTTGGAATGTCCGGATATAGCCCGGAATGTCCAGATTAAATGTCCAGAGTATCCGGATTAGCTCGCCCGAACACCTCAACTCGTAGTATCCGAACTAATTGTCCGGAGTGTCCAGGTTAACCCTACCGAAGACCCCAACCCTGAGTCTCTGGGTTAGACGTCTGGAGTATCCGGACCTTGCGGGACTTGAGTATAAAAATCCCATTTCTTGTCTCCTCACTCACTTCCCCTCACATTTATTGCTCTCCACTCCCTTGTGAGTGCTCTCCTCCACCCCGAGCTCATCCCCGGCGACTCCCCACTGGCCGGCGTTTTCCCGTGCTCCTCCCCGGCGACTACCTCACCCCGGTGTCCTCAAGCTCCTCACCAAGACGGCGTCTTCCTCTTCCTACCCGGCTTCCCCTTCTTATTCTTTTCCGTCGGCTCGATTCAGCTCCGCCACCGCCCAAGCCTTGGCGGATCCGCCCCGCTACCGCCGCCCGGTGCGAGGTGATCCGCCTCCGCTGCTGGCGCCGGCGGAGGGTGATCCACCCCCGCCGCCGGCACCGGTTCTTCCTCCGCCGCCGCCGGCGCAGGGTGATCCACCCCGCCGCCAACACCGGTTCTTCCTCCACCGCCGCCGGCGCAGGGTGATCCACCCCCGCCGCCAGCACCGGTTCTTCTTCTGCCGCCGCCGGCGCAGGGAGATCCGCCCCCGCCGCCGGCACAGGGTGCTCCGCCGGTACTGGCGCCGCGCAGGGGAATAACACTCGCTCCTGCCATGCCCCATTTCAGGAGGCCTTCTGCCGGGTATACACACAGACACGTAGCAAACTGTCAAGTTCTTTCAATTTGAGAGACTTACCTCTTTTTCATCTTCAGGGCATCTACTTCGAGGGCTCCCGTCGGGGTCGACCAGGACACCGCGGCAGCCGCAGCTACGCCGGTTGCGGCTGTCGAATACCAAGGCGGCCCCGGCGACCACCCGGTGACCGCCGTCGGGGCGGCTGTCTTACCGCCCGGTGGCGGGATGGGCTTGCCGGCCAACCCGGAGGTTCCCAGCGCCCCAATCCTCTCGGCGGACGCGGACGCTCTGCTGGCCGCCCTTGCCGAGCTGCACTCCCATGTGAGCGGCCGCCTTGTGACGAGCAGGGAGATGTTGAGGGAGGCCATTGCGGAGAACACCCGCCTTCGCGCAGAGGTGCAGGACTAGCGTGGGCGAGCGAAGTTGTCGGAGCGAGGCCTGCAGCGGAAGAGGGAGCAAGGGTCCCTCAGCGTCACGGCGATCACCTGAGAGCGCGACGAGGAGACGGGCGAACTGCTTCGCGCGGAGGTCGAGGTCACCTCCATGCTGCGCCCTGCCTTTGACCGGATGGTGGCCAGCTTGGCGCCATTGGGGTTGGAGTAGCTGAGCAGACGGCCCAGCACTACGCCTTTTGCACAGGCTGGATCACTGACTTCCTCACCTTCCTGCCCAGCTCTTTAACCACCCGGTCCAGCCAAGAAGGGCGGGCAGTCGCGGCGGCCACGGCGTCGTACATGCTCGCCTGCTGCGCCAGCCGAGAAGCTAACTTTGACCCCCTGGTTGCCATCCAGGGAGTGGAAGGTGACTGGGCCCGTGCCGAGGCGCAGGTCAGCAGCGCCGCCAAGCTGGTCGCCGATCAGCTCGAGATGGTCAACCCGGCGCTTGAAGCAATTGACGAGGATGTGGCACTCGAGCTGGACGTCGCCCCAGTGGAGGACCAGTAGGCCACAGAAGCCGCGACAGATGAAGATTAAGGACCTTTATTTTGTTGTTCCTTGTAGCGGACTCCTGCAAGTTAGGGTCTTATCTTATAAATGCATATATTTCCCTTCGCGCGCCTTATGTTTGGGTGCCTGTTCACGCCTCCACTATGCTGGTTCTGAGCGAACAAAAAAGACAACGGCGCGCGTTAAGTGTTAGTTGGAGTGCAGGGCCCGGATCCCTCATGCCGAAACGTCGCTATCTCAGGACCTTAGGGCCCCGTGAAATTAATTATTCTCGCGGTCTCTTGGGGTCGAACACTTGGTGAGGTGTGGCAGGGTAGTAGTCTTTCGGTAGTGGTGTTTGAGTCGCCGGTTCTCACGGGAACACCTTGAGCGTCATGACCGTGTTGAAAACCGCGCCAAACTAGCCATCCGATCACCCATCCCTGTACGCCATGCTCACCCAGTGGGCCAACTTTTACCGTCGAGAACTCAGAAAGCCGTAATGCACTGAGGGCGATTACGCTGACACGGCCCATCGAGGCGCAAACCAGAAAAAGAGAACAAAGATGACAACTGCTTTGAATAGAAACTAGACATTGGATCAAACAGAGACTTCCTCCGACCAGCCTTGGAGAGGAGGGCTCAACTCGGCTGGTCGAGGCGCGTAGCTCTGTACTTACACCCTTGTCAGGGATAGAACTTGCGCAGAAGCTCTATGTTTTGTGAGTTCACCAACTCCTCCCCGTCCTCAGTGGCCAACCTGACTACCCCGGGGCGAGAGACTGAGACCACCTTAAAGGGGCCCTCCCACTGGGGAGACAGTTTGTGCAACCCGGCATGCGTCTGGACTCTGCGCAAGGCCAGGTCGCCAACTGCCAGTGTTCTCTCGCGGACCCAGGCAGCGTGGTACCGCTTGAGGCTCTGCTGGTACCGAGCAGCGCGCAAGGCCGCGCGATCCCGTACTTCTTCCAGGAGGTTGACGTCCTTTCGATGCAGATCTTCTAGGGCTTCCTCAGTGAATGCCGCCACGCGTGGTGACAGCAAGGCCAGCTCCGAGGGCAGGACCGCCTCCGCGTCGTAGACCAAGAAAAAGGGAGTTTCCCGGTGGCCCGGCTGGTGGTGGTACGAAGTGACCACAGCACTGCCGGGAGCTCCTCAGTCCACCGGGCTCCGCGCTTGTGGAGTCGATCCAATGCCCTGGTCTTGAGGCCCTTCAGCACCAGCGCATTGGCCCACTCAACTTGACCATTACTTCTTGGGTGGGCTACCGAGGCGAAACAGACCTTGGTGCCCATTCTTCACAGAAACCTAAGAAGGCAGCGCTGGTGAACTGCGTGCCATTGTCGGTGATGATACGATTGGCCACTCCGAAGCGGGTAAAGATTCCTTGCATGAATTTGATCGCAGCGGCAGCTGTAATAGCACTTATAGCTTTGGCTTCCACCCATTTGGTAAACTTATCGATGGCTACGAACAGATGGGTGTAGCCCCCTGTGGCCCGCGGGAACCGGCCCAGGATATCCAACCCCCAGACCGCAAAGGGCCACGAGAGCGGGATGGTCTGTAGAGCTTGGGCTGGTTGGTGAATTTGCTTGGCATGGAACTGGCACGCCTCACACTTCCTCACCAGCTCGCAAGCATCCTGGAGGGCGGTTGGCCAATAGAACCATTGGCGAAAAGCCTTCCCAACCATCGTTCGACTTGACATGTGGCTCTCGCACACGCCTCCATGGATATCAGAGAGCAAACTGCTCCTCTCTTCCCGAGTGATGCACTTCAGAAGAACCCCGTTTCTACCCCGGCGGTAAAGGTCCCCGCCCACCAGGGTATAGCACTTGGCCTTTCGTGCTATCTTCTCTGCTGACGCATCATCGTCGGGGCACACTTGATCCCACAGGTAGGCCAGGATCGGATCCATCCATGTGCCTTCCCGGTCAAGTGTGGCGACCACAGGGTGATCGCCCGGGTACTCCGCCTGGCCTGGCATTTCTGTCGGTACTGCCTTCCCTTCCAGAATGAGGGCTGAAGCAGCGTCACCATCGTCCCCACCAGAAACGGGGGCTGCGATGGACGGTCGCGGAAGCCTTTCTTCAAAGACTCCGACCGGAACCGGAGATCTTGTCGAGGCGAGCTGCGCGAGCTCGTCCGCCAAGTAGTTGTCGCGCCGAGGGATATGGGTATACCCCAGCCCATCGAAATATCGCTCCATCCTTCTAACCTCCGCCAGGTACTCCGTCTTGACGGGGTCAGAGCAGGAGAACTCCTTTCTCGCTTGGTTGACGACTAGTAGCGAGTCGCCCTTGACTTGTAGACACCGAACACCGATAGCTGCGGCGGCGTGAAGCTCCACCAGCAATCCTTCGTACTCGGCAACATTATTGGTGGCCTTGAAGTCCAGGACGACCACATACTTTTGGAGGTCCCCTGTTGGGGAAACCAGGAGGACCCCAGCCCCCGCGCCTTCAAGCCTGAAGGAACCGTCGAAGTAGAGTGTCCAGGGGGAGGGCGCGGGGGTTTCTTCGGCTTCAGACTCGGCAGGAGTCCACTCGACAACAAACTCTGCCAGCCTTTGACTCTTGATCACCATGTGGGGGGCACACTTGAGACCGAACTCTCCCAGTTCCACAGACCACTTGGCAATGCGGCCTTCAGCTTCGCGGCTGTGAAGAATCTCGCACAAGGGATAGGCGAACACCACCGTGATCTCTCTTCCTTGGAAATAATGCCGCAACTTCCGGGATGCCACCAACACGGCGTATACCATCTTCTGAGCCTACGGGTACCTTGTTTCTGCATCATGTAGCACCTTGCTGATGTAGTAAACTGGCCGCTGGACCCCTTCACGCTCCACCACCAGTGTCGCGCTCACAACTACCGGACTGGCCGCCACGTACAACAGTAGCGGCTCGCCCGGCTCGGGGGAGACTAGCACTGGAGGGGAGGAGAGGTACTGCTTCAATTCTTCAAGTGCTTACTGCGCTTCAGGAGTCCACTCGAAGGAGTTGGTCTTCTTCAGCAGCTTGAAGAAGGGGAGGCTCTTTTCCCCCAGTCGGGCTATAAATCGACCGAGAGAAGCCAGGCGACCAGCTAAACACTTAACTTGCTTGAGTCTTGTGGGTGGTTGCATGCGCTCGATGGCCGCGATTTTTTCCGGGTTGACCTCGATTCCACGGTTGGAGACGAGGAACCCAAGCAGCTTTCTAGACGACACACCAAACACACACTTCTCAGGATTCAGCTTGAAACAATACTGCCGGAGGTGGGAGAAAGTTTCCTCTAAATATTCGACAAGCCCAGCAATCTTTTTGGTCTTCACTACCAAATCATCAACATATACTTCGAGATTTCTCCCAATTTGCGATCGGAATACAGTATGCATAGCGCGCTGGTAGGTTGAGCCAGCATTCTTCAACCCAAAAGGCATTCAAATATAGCAGTACACGCCTAGAGGGGTCACAAAAGCAGTCTTCCCACGCCATGCTGATCTGGTGGTAGCCGGAGTAGGCGTCTAGGAAGCACAAGACCTCGCACCCTGCTGTGGAGTCGACAACTATGTCTATCAGCAGCAGGGGGTACGGGTCCTTGGGGCAGGCTTTGTTGAGGTCGGTAAAGTCGATGCACATCCGCCATGTCCCGTTCGACTTTTTGACAAGTACAGGGTTGGCCAGCCACTCGGGATAGGCTGCCTCCCGTACAATCCTCGCCTGCAGCAGTTTCTCCACCTCATCTCGAATGGCATCCTGCCGCTCTGGTGCCTGCCTCCGGACCTTCTACCGGACTGGGTGCACTCTAGGGAGCGTTGCCAATCGGTGCTCGATCACCTCCCTAGGGACCCCGATCATTTCAGATGGTTCCCAGGAGAACACATCTAGGTTAGACCGGAGGAAGGTGACGAGCGCGTCTTCCTATTTGGTGCCGAGGCTGGCACCGATCTTCACAACCTTCCCAGAGCCGTCCTCGCCCACGGAGACCACCTTCACCTCACCTGAGGGACCAGGTGAGGCGCGGGCCCTGATTGGAGGGAGCTTCGGGCAATCGTCCTCCTCTCTAGCCGAGCAGGTGGTGCCGGCCAGGTCCTGCACCTGCTTGCTGAGGCGCAAGGCTTCCAGCCGATCCACCTTCATGGTAATCGGGCCTCCAGACCCGGGGATCTTCATCATCATGTAGGCGTAATGCGTGGCTGCCATGAACTTGACCAGAGCTGGCCAGCCAAGCAACGTATTGTAGGGAAGGTCGAAGTCCACAATCTCAAAGTTGATTTTCTCTGTCCGGAAGTTCTCCACACTTTCGAACGTGACATGCAACCGGACCTGCCCCAGGGGCGTCAATCCCACTCCAGGGGCAACTCCGTAGAAGAGTGCGGCCAGACGCAACTCCTCATAAGGAATTTGGAGTGCCTTGAATGCCCCTACAGACATGAGGTTGATAGAGCTCCCTCCATCTACCAACACCCGTCCGAGTCTCGCATTCTGGACCGTGGGGGAAACCACGATCGGGAGATGGCCTAGGCCTGCGGTGCTCTCCGGGTGGTCGGCCTGACTGAAGGTGATCGGCTCCTCCGACCACTTTAGTAGCCTGCTCGCCCCGGGAGTTGGTACGGTGGCGCACACTTCTCTCACCTCACGCTTGTACTGCGAGTTTGAAGAGTAGGTGGCGGAGCCACCATGAATGAACGCTACTGTATGGTCCGCTTGCTGGAAGGCCAGCGGAGCGGGGTCTTCGTCCGCGTCGTCGCGGTCGTCTTTGTGGCGCTTCTTAAACCGTTGCTCCACCAGCTTGGACACGACCTGGCAATCTGCCAAGTCATCCATTGGTCCTGTGGATAGGGAAGTAAGATCTGCCTCTGTCGTCTTCTCGGCGGGGGGACCGGCGATCCCCGTGATCACCTCGTAGGCCTCGGCGATCGCCCCTCTTGTCCCGGCGGTCGCGCTTCTAGGGCTTGTCCTCCGGTTCGGCGACTAGAACCTCTCCGGCACTAATTTCCTTGCACTTCTTCTTCTTGTTGTGCTCGGAAGCCTTCGAGGCTCCCGCCTCGTTGTGGCCGGACGCCCCGCCGTGCACTCTCGGGCCTCCGCTGCCCTAGCGCACTTATGTGTCAGGGAGAACAGTTCGGAGGTGGTCGAAATGGTACGGGTAGCCATCTTCTCCCGCATCTTCTGATCTCGGACCCCCCTCCGAAAGGCGATAATCACCGATTGCTCAGAGATCCGGGGGATCGTGTTTCGGCAGTGGCTGAACCGCCGAATGAACTCCCTCAGGGACTCCCCCTTCGTCTGTTCCAGGGCATGAAGGTCGTCCTCCACACCCGGCTGAGTGCAGGAGCCCTAGAAGTTGGCGACGAAGATGTCGCATAATTCCTCCCACGAGTGCACGGAGCCTCGAGGGAGGTTCAGCAGCCAAGAGCGGGCAGAGCCCGTCAGCGATGTCAGGAGGTAGTTGGCCATGATCTTCTCAGATCCTCCCGCGGTGCGCACCACCGTGGTTTAGATTTGCAGGAATTCCTCAGGGTTGGTGGTGCTGTCGTACTTCTCGATGGACGCGGGGCAAAACCTCTTCGGCCACGCCGCTTAGCGTAGACGGAGGGAGAACGCCTGGCATCCCACGTTGTAGGGGGAGCAGCACCGCTCGCCTGCCCCTCGGCCCCGAGATGGAGTCGAGGGGTGCGAGTCTACGCTCGTCCGCTTGACATCAGGTGGCCCACACATTGCTGCTCGACCGCACGATGCCCCCTAAGGACGTCGCGCAAGTCAGCACCGCGCTGGGACCTTCTTTCATCCAAGCGGGCCCTCAGATCCCCACGGCTCCCCGCCGGCTCAGGGGAACCATGGGAAGAAGTGGGAGCACATGCACGTCCCCCTGTGCCCGAGGGGGCTGCAACCTGTGCACCCTTTCCTTTGTCCTGGCCCTCGCGACCGGGAAAAGTTGTGGCCGTGCGGCTAGAGGCTGCCGCCCGAGACCAGAAGCCCCCGGCTGATTCGCCACCTCCACCTGCTGTTGGGTGGCGTCCACTAGGCGGGCGATGTCCTGCAGCCATGGGACGGCCGGGGTTTCGCCCCCTAGTGCAACCGGGGGGTGATCGAAGAGCAGTCGGGACGCATGGATATTCCGCGCTGGGGTGTCGTCTCCCATAAGGAGACGCTGCTGGACAGGCTGGCCTCCTTGCGTAGAAGCACCACGCGTCCCTCCCTAGACGGAGGGACCCGGGGGGTCCGACGCCCTAGTCGAGTGCCGGGACAGGCCGCGAGCGCTGCTCTCCTCACGTAGACCGTCGTGCTTGGAGCGAGAGGCTGCCATGTTGATGATCGCCGAAGCTTCTTGCAAGCTTAGCAAGAAGATGGAAGAAGGATGAGCAATCCAACCACTGAGCCCCCTACCTGGCGCGCCACTATTAGCGTAATTACTAACAGACACCTTCCGAGGCGGGGGTGTAGGAAGTTCGAATCAAGAGCTTTCGTGGTGGATCGCTCGAAAGACGTTACGAAGGGAATGAACGAAGCTCACAAGGGAGAGAGACTCGGTTTTCCTAGGTTCGGGCCCTCCTTATGAGTAATAGCCCTAGTCCTGCTTGTGTTGTTCTTGGTTATGTTCTTGGTGGACACTACATTCATCCAACCGGAAAGATTTTTGGCCTTCAAGACCCTACTGAAAGAGAGCCAACCCCCACTCTCATGCACCCTGGCTCCGTTTTACTCGAGCTGGGGTGCACGGGGCTTACAAAAAGGCAGTACATTGAATACACTGAGCAGGCTGCATTTAATGCGCCCTTCACTGTTCTTGCAACACACTTAATGCCCTAGCACAGCCATCCTCTCTCCCCCGCTTCGGGACCAGCGCCTGCAGGCGTCGCCCGCTCTGCTGGAGTCGAAAATTGGACCATGACGTCACTTGTCATTATGGCGCGTGTTAAGAACACACGCCGCCATACTGTGGCCTTCATTACCCTCATTTAATGCGCACGATAAGCATTAAATGTCTTTGACCTCCTCCGCGGCTGCACAGGCTGCAAAGTGGCCTTGGGAACTGATCGCCAGTGGCGTGGCTTGGGCGCCACTTGTCCGCTGAGCGATCACACATTTGGCCTCCAGCGGCGTGGCCTGGTCGCCACCTGCCCGCCGGAGATCACGCAACTGACCATCAGCGGCATGGCCTGGTCGCCACCTGCCCGTCAGCGATCACGCAACTGACCATCAGCGGCATGGCCTGGTCGCCACCTGCCCGCCGGCGATCACACAGCTGACCGCCAACGGCGTGGCCTGGTCGCAACCTACCCGCCGGCGATCACGCAACTGACCGTCAGCGGCATGGCCTGGTCGCCACCTGCCCGCCGACGATCACACAGCTGACCGTCAGCGGCGTGCCTTGGTCGCCACCTGCCCACCGACGATCACACAGCTGACCGCTAGCGGCGTGGCCTGGCCGCCACCTGCCCGCCGGCGATCACACAACTGACCGTCAGCGGCGTGGCCTGGTCGCCACATGCCCGCCGGCTATCACACAGCTGACCGCCAGCGGCGTGGCCTGGCCGCCACCTGTCCACTGGGCGGCACCCTCTCCGATTGCTTGTAGCGTGGCCTGGACACCACGTGTCCGCTAGCGGCTCTTACTAAAGTGTAGTGGGCACCCTGGTGTAGAATATACCGACAACAGCCTTCTCTACTCGTTATGGATTGTACGAGTAGACCATCATGTCGTTCGGTCTGATGAATGCACTGGCGTACTTCATGTACCTCATGAACTCCATCTTCTTGGAGGAGCTCGATTCTCTTGTGGTCATCTTCATTGATGACATCCTGCTTTATTCAGCCAATGAGGAAGAACATGCAAAACACCTTCACATCATTCTCAGGCGACTCCGGGAACATCGCCTTTATGCCAAGTTCAGCAAGTGTGAGTTTTGGCTGAAGGAGGTATCTTTCTTGGGACATGTCCTTTCCGAGCAAGGCGTTGCTTTCGACCCAAGTAAAGTACAAGATGTTCTCAAGTGGGAACAGCCCAAAACTGTCACAGAGATCCGTAGCTTTCTTGGGCTTGCCGGCTATTATCGCCGATTCATTCAGGATTTCTCGAAGATCGCTAAGCCCATGACAGAGCTACTGAAGAAAGGTGCTGAGTTAAAATGGTCAGTGGACTATGAGCGAGCATTCCAAACTCTGAAACAGCGCCGGACTATAGCTCCTGTCCTTACCCAACCCGATATCCACAAGACTTTCGATGTCTATTGCGATGCATCTGGTATCGGCCTTGGCTGTGTGCTTATGCAAGAGAGCCAGGTTGTTGCCTATGCATCTCGGCAGTTGAAACTCCATGAAGAGCAATACCCAACTCATGACTTGGAGCTTGCAGCAGTGGTCCATGCCTTAAAAATCTGGCGCCACTATCTCCTTGGGAACAAGTGCAATATCTACACCGACCACAAGAGTCTCAAGTACATCTTCACTCAGGCAGATTTGAATATGAGGCAACGAAGGTGGCTGAGTTGATTAAATACTATAGCCAGGAAGTGCATTATCACCCGAGAAAAGCCAATGTGGTGGCTAACGCGTTGAGTCGCAAGGCTCGATGCAACTGTCTCACTCTTCAACCCCAAAGTGCCACTCTCTGTGCCGAATTCCAGAAACTCGGCTTAGAGATGGGCAAGGAAGGATTCTTGGCTAATCTGGAGTTGAGTTCCACCTTGCTGGATCAGATTAGGGAAGCTCAAAAGGGGGACAATGTCATTGCCCAAATATGCAGCAAACTGAGTTCCGGCCAAGCCACTAACTTCCATCTTGATGACCGTGGAACTTTGTGGTTCGGCAAGCGCCTGGTCGTCCCCGAAAACCAAGAATTGCGAAGGAAAGTTCTTGATGAAGCCCACAACTCCTTGCTCACAATCCATCTAGCATTGGAGTTCTAATTAACATCCCTATTTTTGGTTTTCTAAAAAAATAATAATTTAAATTAATTAATTCAAAGTTTTGGAAATGTGAACTCAAGTGCCTGATTTGTAGTTGTAGAACTCAAGTTATGCTTCTTGGAAGCCTGCTGTCCCGTTGGACAGATTCTCTGTTTTTTGGGTTTTAGGAGTGGGTTGCGAAGTCGATGTAGATTATCATTCTTGTATTATTTTGTGGGCATGTTTTTGAGTGTATTGTACCTATGAGCAGGTGGTGTGACCCTGGGAGTGCCCTCAACATCTCGCCACTCTGTCTCACACGGTTGAAGGCAAGTGTATTGTGATGGATGTGGTTCGGTGATCTTATGCTTGCTTATTGTTGTGATACAATCATGTGAGATGATGATCATGTGTTTACTTATGGTTATGAAAGTGTGTTGTGGTGGTTATGGCTTGGGTGGCCATATTGCTTTCTATGTGTAGCTTATCCATGTGTTATGTTAAGTTGCCATGTTTGGTACTTCCATGAGTTATGATGATTATAGTTTGTTAAATGGCTATGCAATGGATAATTTGAGTACTTATGCAAGTTATTCATATGTCGGGACCCGAATCTGCAAATTCGAACCCTCTTTGTATTCATCACTAGTCCAGGATCACGCTAGTGCACACAATTTCAACATCGGTAAATATCACAATCATACTCATCGAAATAATAAAGTATTTTAATTAAAATAACCAAATGGATTGTTTGACCTTATGGTCAAGTTACAAGAGTATGCCACACAAGGCGAAAATTTATTAAAGGAAATAAATTGCAGCGGAATAAAAGCATCAACGTGGTGCCATCCAGTATACCACAGGCAACTGGCTGGGCTTACTCCCTAGATAGATGGTTCCTCCTGAAGTTCTTCCTCCAAAGCTGGCGTCGCTTCTTCTTCAACTTGTGTTGTATTGTTGCAAGGGGTGAGTACTTGGTACTCAGCAAGTTATGCACAGAATGCAACTAATATTCTACATGCATGGCTTAGTACAAGGAATGTTTCATGGTTCATTTGCAGTAAACAGCAATTAACAAGTAGCAAAAGTAGATTCGAAAGTAGTAGATGTAAAGAGAATATCAATAACTTTTCCAGGTGTTAAGTAAACACTTTCCATTTCCTAATCCACATTTCCATCAACGTCATCATTAAACCCAACCAAACTTTCCAAGTCCAAGTTGTTTTCATGAAAGTCTAACCCTTGACGGTAATCCCCGAGCAGTGTCCAGTGCCGTGGACTCGGCTATTCGAATAGGTTGTACACTCTGCAGAGGCTATGCACTTTACCCACAAGATACAGTCAAACAACACAAAGGTGAGTGATCGTAACAAAGCCTTTCAGAGACCGCAAACTAAACATGTGAACCTCTTCGGTTTTTGTCATACACCATCCCTTCCCTTAACAGAGGCGAAGTATGGGACCGACATATCGTTGGATGGGTACCATGCCATAGCCCTGGTACGCTCCCCTTTCGAGCTGCACAAAAGGTGTAGTTGACACCCCGAGGTACCATAGGCAAGTTATTAGTAACTTACTCAACTAGGTCCGTCCCATTACAGACATGTGGTTGCACGTTTGACTCAGATCAAAGGCTTGCAAGGTTAAGTCCTTAGGATGACCAGGGCAAGACTACCTGAAGAACCAAAACGACTTCCCCGGTGCCAATCATGGCCCACCCGATTATTTTTGCCACTTGCCCCGGTCTAAATCTATTTATCAGACCCTGTTGATTACCATGCCCCACGTGCCATCAACAATCACAACACATGATACTTCTCTAAAACAGGTTCAATATCTCATTAAGTTAATATTAACATTTGATTGTCCAAAATCATGTCATGTGCACTTGGCGGGTTTAAGCAATAACTACAACGGTCTAAATACCCAATGTTGGTAATTTAATAATGTCCAACTATATATTCCACAATTAGGGTGACAAGGGTTCATGGCACATAATTTAAGTAATCTACGAGACCAAGCCCCAAGTCCACTCCCAAGAATGACCCAAGAACCCACGAATCAACTCCAAGAAGAGGTCTTACCTTCAAGGAGGATGAAGGAGAGGAATGGGAAGCTAGGTAGGAGAAGGAAGACGCCGACTTGGGGAGGAGCTTGAGGTCACCGGAGTAGGGAGCCTCCGGGGATAACCCACGGGAGGCCACCGGACGGTGGGGTGTCACCGGAGATGAGCTCGAGGTGGAGGAGAGCACGCACAAGGGAGTGGAGATCAAAAGGTAGGGGAAGAAATGAGGTAGGGGCTAAGAGAAACGGGTCTTTATACTTAACCCCCCGAAAAGTCCGGACTCTCCGGACAATTAGTCCGGATACTCCGGGTTGGGGCATTCGGTCAACCCAATCCGGACACTCCAGATTTTTAACCCGGACACTCCAGGTTGAGGTCTTCGGGTAAACACAGTCCGGACACTCCGGATACTTCGGGTTCCATCCGACATTCCGGTCATATTATCCGGATACTCCAGACTACCCAGAATTTCGGCACAGGACCCCATCGCCGCGTGTGTCGAACTTGAAATCAGGGCCTTGACAAACCCTCCCCCCTTAAAGGAATCTCGCCCCAAGATTCAGAACAAACGCATAAGAGGAATAGAACGCAGATAGACAGTATAGTCACACACTAATCGACATGCCTGAAATTGCGAAGAATTTGCATACTAGCAACTTATATGGTATGGAAGAACTCGGGATACTCGGTTCTTAGACGATCTTCTGGCTCCCAAGTGGCTTCGTCTTCAGTGTGATTGCTCCATTGAATTTTGTAGAACTTGAGAGTCCATCACGGGTCTTGCGTTCAGCTTCATCCAAAACTCGAATAGGACGCTCTTGGTAAGACAGATCAGGTTCAGGTAGAACTTCGAGTTCGTCCACCTCCAGTGTTTCGAAAGGAGTACGGAGGCACTTCTTCAATTGAGATATATGGAAGACATCATGGACCATTGCCAGAGAGGGAGGAAGCTCTAGCTAATATGCCACTTGACCACATTTTGCAAGGATCTGAAAAGGTCCTATGTAGCGAGGTGCCAATTTCCCCTTAACTCCGAAACGACGCGCGCCTCGGAGAGGAGACACCATCAGGTAGACATAATCACCAACATCGAAGGAGAGAGGTCTCCTACGGTGGTCAGCATAACTCTTCTGCCATGATTGTGCTACCCTCAAATTCTCTTCAATGGTCTTCACCTTTTCTTCTGCCGTCTTGACCACATCAGGTCCAAAGAAGGGACGTTCTCCACTCTCGGACCAGTTCAGGGGTGTCCGACAGCTATGACCATAGAGTGCTTCGAAAGGAGACATTTTGATGCTGGTTTGTTAGCTATTGTTGTAAGCAAACTCAGCATACGGAAGACATTCCTCCTATTTCTTCTCATAAGACAGAACACAAGCCCTCAACATATCCTCAAGGACCTAGTTGTCCCTTTCGGTTTGGATGTCAGTTTGCGGATGATATGCTGAGCTGTGTAACAGCTTAGTGCCCAATGCCTCATGCAAACATTTCCAAAATCGCGAGACAAACTAAGAGCCTCGATCTGAAACTATCCGCTTTGGCACTCCATGCAGGCATACAATTCGGGAAATGTACAACTCTGCATACCTCTTGGCTGGATAGGTAGTGCGAACAGCTAGGAAATGGGCGGACTTTGTCAACTAGTCGACTATAACCCATATCGAGTCATGACCCGCAGAAGTCGTCGGTAGGGCGGTGATGAAATCCATTCCAATATCTTCCCACTTCCAACTCGGAATGGGCAGCGGCTGAAGAGTACCAGCTGGCTTAAGATGCTCAGCCTTCACCCTTTTGCAGTCATCGCATTCAGACACATAGCGAGCAATTTCGCGCTTCATGCGAGTCCACCAAAACCGTTGCTTCAAATCTTGATACATCTTGTTGCTGCCCAGATGAATTGTGAGCAAAGAGTTGTGGGCTTCATCGAGAATCTCTCTTCTTAATTCTTGGCCTTTGGGGACGACCAAGCGCTTGCCGAACCACAAAGTTCCACAGTCATCAAGATGGAATCCCGTGGCTTGGCCGGAACTCAGTTTTCTACAAATTCGGGCAATGTCCTCGTCCTTCTTTTGAGCCTCTCTAATCTGATCCAACAGCATGGAATTCAACTCCAGACTAGCCAAGGACCCTTCTTCGACCATCTTTAAGCAAAATTTCTGAAATTCGGCACAGTGGGTGGCACTTTGGGGCTGAAGAGTGAGGCAATTGCATCGAGCCTTGCGACTCAACGCGTCGGCCACCACATTGGCCTTTCCCGGGTGGTAATGCACTTCCAGGCTATAGTCCTTGATCAACTCAAGCCATCTTATTTGCCTCATATTCAAATCTTCCTGACTGAAGATGTACTTGAGACTCTTGTGATCGGTATAGGCATTGCACTTGTTCCCAAGGAGATAGTGGCACCAGATTTTCAAGGCATGGACCACTGCTACAAGCTCCAAGTCATGGGTTGGGTAGTGCTCTTCATGACATTTCAATTTCCGAGATGCATAGGCAACAACCCGGCTTTCTTGCATGAGCACGCAGCCAAGGCCGATACCTGATGCATCGCAATACACATCAAACGGCTTGTGAATATCAGGATGGGTGAGAACAGGAGCTGTAGTCAGGCGTTGTTTCAAAGTTTGGAATGCTTGCTCACAGCCCACTGACCATTTGAATTCTGCACCCTTCTTCAATAGCTCAGTCATGGGCTTAGCAACCTTGGAGAAGTCCTGAATGAAACGACGATAATAGCTGGCAAGCCCAAGAAAACTACGGACCTCCGTGACCATGCTGGGCTGCTCCCACATGAGAACATCTCGTACCTTACTTGGATCAACAGCGACACCTTGCTCCGAGAGGACGTGTCCCAAGAAAGATACCTCCTTCAGCCAAAACTCACACTTGCTGAATTTGGCATAAAGGCGATGTTCCCAGAGTCGCCCGAGAACGATGCGAAGATGCCTTGCATGCTCTTCCTCCTTGGCTGAATAGACGAGAATGTCATCAATGAAGATGACCACAAAAGAATCGAGCTCATCCATAAAGATGGAGTTCATGAGGTACATGAAGTACGCCGGTGCATTCGTCAGACCGAACGACATGGCGGTGTACTCATATAAACCATATCGGGTGGAGAATGCTGTCTTTGGGATATCCTCAACCCGAATCTTAATTTGATGGTACCCAAGCCTCAAGTCAATCTTGGAGAATACCTGCGCACCAGCAAGCTGATTAAAGAGGATGTCGATCCGACACAGAGGGTATTTGTTCTTGACAGTGACGGCATTCAGCGGTCGATAATCAACACAGAGTCGAAGGGAACCGTCCTTCTTGGTCACAAAGAGAGCCGAGCAGCCCCAAGGTGAGGAGCTCAGGCAAATGAATCCTTTGTCCATTAATTCCTTCAGCTGAGTCTTCAGTTCAGCCAATTCATTGGGTGGCATCCTATACTGACACTTAGAAACTAAAGCAGTCCCCGGCTGAAGCTCGACTACGAACTCAATGTCCTGATCGGGCGGCATCCCTGGCAGTTCCGCTGGGAACACATCCGGGTATTCCGAAACCATGAGAATGGACTCTAATTCTCCAACTTCAGCGCCATTCATGGAGCAAAGAGCGGCCTCGCCATCCTCGAGGAGCAGAGTCAGCCAGTCACCCTTCGGTCTCTTGAGCAAGATGGAGCGATGAGAGCAATCTAGGATAGCCTGCTGCCGTGTGAGCCAATTCATGCCCAAGATGACATCCATCCCATGAAGGTCAAGGAGCAGCAGATTGACAAGGAAAGGAACCCCTTGGATTTGTATAGTGGCTTTTTGGACCAATTGGTTAGTAACAATCTTTGAACCCGGTGCTTCAATTAGGAACGAGGTGTGGCTGCAACTCACTCTCATTTGAAGTTGCATGGTGAAAACCTTACTAATAAAAGAATGGGAAGCCCCCGAATCAAACAAAACCCTGGCAGTATATCCCTCTATGCACAACATACCAGTCAGCACAGTGGCCCCCTCGGGAACCGCCTCAGCATCAACGTAGTTGACTCGGCCACGGTTCGACACAGGAAGTGGAGGTGGTGCAGTCGCGCCTTGAGGTCTTGGGGCGTTGGAATTGTTGTCCCTCCTTCGAAAGGGACAATAGAGGATGAAATGCCCCGCACGCCCACAGTTGTAGCATGGGCCCGGTCCAGAGTTCGTCACAACCCGCACACCCAGCTGTGGCTGCGAGGGCCAAGGAGCAGTGACAGGAGGCCGAGCCATCCCAGCCGGTAGGGGAGGCACAGGGGCAGGGGCCCTTGGTGGTGGAAGAGGAACAGTTTGGGCCCGCTGCGAGCTGCCACCCGCCAAGTGCTGTACCGCCCTTTTTCGCTTCTTCTCCTCTTGATGGTTCCTCATCTTGTGCTCTACAGTGATCGCCCGACTCACCAAGGCATTGAAGTCGGTGAAGTCACACACTGAAAGTTTGTCCTGCATCTTGGCGGACAGCCCATTCATGAACTGACTCTGCTTCTTCTGATCGGTATCGACTTCCTTCGGCGCATATTGGGCCAAATAGTTGAACTCCCATGAGTAGTCCATCACGGACTTGCTCAACTGCTTGAGGGCAAGAAATTGCTGCTTCTTGATATCCATGAGTCCCTTCGGGATATGGTATGCCCGGAAAGCCTCACGGAACTCCGCCCAAGTCACCTGATGACCGGCGGGCTGCATCACCAGGAAGTTGGCTGACCAAGCACTGGCGGGACCATGAAGCTACTGCGCGGCAAAGAGTGCTTTCTGAGGATCCTCACAATGGATGAGGGCAAACTTCTGCTCCATCGTGCATAGCCAATTGTTGGCCTCTAACGGATCACTGGCCCAGGAGAAGGTCGGCGGCTGAGTGTGTAGGAAATCCAGATAGCCATTTGGTCGGCCTCTCCCTTCACCATGGCCACCTGGAGCGGCCTGATTCTGGACCAACATCTCCAAGATTCTGTTGGTAGCCTGCTGGTTCTGTTCTGATCACAACAATACATCCAGCAGGTTGGGAGGAGGAGGCAGATCGCTACCGCCAGGCTGCGATCGCCCAGCACCCCCATCGTCTACCGAAGCCCCGCGGATCCTCATTCTGTCACCAATCAAGGTCATACGACAAGAGTTAGACTCCACGCGAAAGGGATAGGCCTTAAGCTTGACAAAACCTCAAACTAAATCTAATCTAAACTGTAGCACTTCAACCTAACTCCATTGTGGGGTGCCACTAGTCCAACATACCCCAAAACACAACTCATGATGCAAGATGGCATGGCACATGCATGATATGACATGAAATGCATGATTCCAACGTAACCCTTTTTCCCCACACTCACCATATATAAACATAGGGAGGGAATAAGTATTACCTTCTACCTAATGCATTATGCAAGTCCTAATCAATCCCTAAGTGGTTGTCAAGTTTGGGTTCATCTCCATGCACCTTGCTCTGATACCAGCCTTGACAGGAGCCGCCCAGACCGTTCTCGGGTTATTTGAGTGCTCAGTTATCCTAATCGGATTTGGAGGCTAACAACAGATCGCCGATGTGGGGGCTCCGGTCTTTGTAACAGAGATTCGGGTACTCACTGTTGCGTCGGACTGGAATTAACGCAACTCGTTAGTAAACCGAACCCCAATTACAAAGTGTACCCGGATTGAGGCCAATCAATCGGCACGACACACTCGGCACGTGGTCATATGCCAAATGATTGATTCCAACCCGAGCTTCCCCGAGATATGTGCCTAGTGCTAGTTCCCTGGATCAGTAGCCTAGCACCCACATATTTCCACAATAAGTTGCATCAAAACACTTACATTAACAAAATGGTTACAGTAGTACAGGTTTGATTACATCGAGATAGTAATACAAGACAGAAATTCTGCCAAATAGCTACAAGAGCTACAGAGAGACTTAGAGTACAGCAACAGCAGCAGAGTGCCTTCCCAAACCCAAAGGCAGTAGCTGAGTTGCGACCGAGAGAAAACCTAATCTACAGCCGCAAAACTCGACGTTCTCTGAATCGAAGCGATCCTCGCCTAGCTCGCCTTCTTCTCACTTGACTCCGTCTTCTGAGCTTGGTAATCAGTTTTAAAGCAAACGGTGAGTACACGTATGTACTCGCAAGACTTTAGTATTTGCAAGTATAATAAGTATGCAGGTTAATCAATAAAAAAGGCTGCTAATCCAGTTCAGAGTTGCATAAAGCTAAATTTATTTGCAATAGAATAATAGATTTCAGAAGATGCTCAATTTACAAAAGCAATTGATAAAGAATGTAATTCAATACATAATTGTATAATTCATTCAGTATCCACATCCAAATTCCTCCAATTTATCCAACACCACCATCACATGGCATCAAGAATCACCACCAGCACAAAATTGAACATCCAACATACCATCATATGGCATCAAGAATCACCACCAGCACAATTGAATTACTAATCCAATCAGTCTCTGAGTCTAACGACTCAACATTTTGCATGTTACAACCCAACATTTAAAAGATCTACCGGTTCCAAAATATTTTCCAAAACAAAACCAAAAATACTATACTTGACAATAATTATCCAAGCTGCTCGTGACCGTGAGCACGACTAATCAATTAGATTTATTCTCTGCAGAGATTGTACACTTTACCCACATGACACACTCTAGCAATCATGTCAACCATGCCACGCGATACGAAACGCACCCGTTTTGCTAGACTGTGACGGAACTGTTCCACTTGCGAGTTTCTAGTCTTGCGTCAGCCCCGGTGAAGTGCACCCCTTGCTATGGCGGGTGATCAGCCCCACACACAAAAACAAATACAACTTTCGCGATGGTTTACGATTACCGTCCATCGCCTCACAACCCATAGCAAGGCCTTCACCGTTGTAACGGTACCGTATTGGGACGGTATACTCCAACACCTGTGCGAGGTGAGGGAGACCCTTAGACAGCACCAGCACGTCAGTGACTGTCCAACTGCTTCGACCTACCACGGTGCAAGACCAGTCACTCACTCCTGTACTATGTTCAGGTCATCCCATACTAACACATGTGGTTGTACGATTTGACTCAGTTAACACCATCAAGTTCGGTCCTTAGGGTTGCACAGATGAGACCTCCACCCGTCTGTCCGGCATAAAACCACCTTTCACCTTTTTCCTTTTCCTCTTTTTACCAACATAGATTTTTCCACCAAAACCACCATTTCAAAATCCTAATTATGTTTCCAAAAGAATTTGATTGATTGGGTCCACCGATCAACTATCAATTGCACTAACGCTGGGCTAAGCGTATGCAATTATTAAACATATAACCCAATTGACACTTAATACGGTGTCTACCATTATCCTAGGGATTTACAAGGATCACAATGTAACTGATAATCGAGGAAAACCATTCAATCCAGGTTTAACTACCAATGCCCACAATTTATCATTTGTACCAATTCTTAAGCATGCATAATAGTTTTGGCAATTCAAATTAAATTTGTAAATATGGGATCAATATGGTCAAAGGAGGTGCTTGCCTGTTTGCTTTGTACTGATTACACTTCCGGGAAAGAGATCGAGAATCACGCAGCGCCCACCATCAGCCAACGTCTACGCGAACGAGCGACAACAAAACGAAAACAAAACGATCAAACTCAGAACAAACAGGGCGAACAAGAATCAATTAAGACAATTAAGAAGCAAAAAGAACAACTAAACCAATCAGAGAAACAACGGAGAAAAGGGGACTAAAAGAGACCTAAATCGGTCAATGAGTACGGCAGTAAAGGCGGTATAACCCCGGTAGTGCCGCCCTCAAGCCCGGCAGTACCGGCCACGGGGCTCGGTACTGCCGGCGACCGACGACCCAAAAGGGCGCTCTCTGGAAAAAAGGTACCGGCTACCCGGCAGTACCGGCCAGGGAGGGCGGTAGTGCCGGATTCCCAGAGACCAAAGGAGGAGCTCACTGGAAATTAGATGCCGGCGTTGTGGTTACGGTAGTGCCGCTCGGGCGGCAGTACCGGCCCCATAACGTCGGTAGTGCCGGCCTCAGGAAGAAATTAGGATTTCGCAAAATGGGACTTTGCGCAAACGGATTCAAAACTTCATGACGATCGCATGGTTAGGTTCCTAGTGATGCCAGAGACCCATCCATGCAGGTCTCACCAAGTTTCGAGTTCGTTTAACCCAATTTCCACTTTTTCGAACTCGATAACCCTAATTACCGTTAGAATTCGACTTTCAATCCATCAAGTCCAAACTTGATTCTTTTTGAGAGGGTCGACTTCTAACGACATCAGATATATTCTAGAGTCATATCCTCAGCTTTTGGAGCTAGGGTTCAAGGAAAACTCCAAAACTCGAGAATTTGACGCCGCTTGCGAACAAATCCGATAAACTCTGAATCAGGGTTTTCGACTCGACCTTTTTCCAGAACTAGAACCGATAGGGCACCAAGAACCAATATGTGTCACTCTCGGGATTTTTGGAGCTTCGAAACTCGAAGACGCTCCAAATAGCTTGATAATGCACTTTTCGCAAATCGAATCGAAATTAAGGATTTGCGACTAACGTATTAATTCTTTTTGCATGTAAGGGTTCCACAGGGTCTAACTTGCACTCAAAAACTCTTCGCACGACGATCGAACCATTCGAACTCAAAACCCTCAATTGGAACTAAATTCGATTCCAGATCCGGATTGAGATCAAACTCAAATCTTTTCACAGGAATCGAACTCAGACAACGTCAGATATACTCAAAGGTCAATTTCTCGACTTTTCGGAGTTAGGGTTCGAAGGAACTCCAAAAATTCGGGAAAACGACTTTTGGGCCAATAAATACAACAGAGAACCGATTAGGGTTTTCAGATCGAATCGTCCACGCTAACTTATTCTACTGAGCTAACCTAGGTCTAGCAACTCCAAAACGCGACGATGCACCTCTAGGGTTAGGGTTTCAAGACTAAACCAAAAGAGAAACTAATAGAGAAGAGAGGGGGACTTAGGGTTTAGCTCAAAACCTCGGGGATCAAACTAGAACTCGATTCCTCCGGTCTTGAGGCTGCTTTAGGGCTTAAGGAAGATCCTCCACATCTCGCGGCTTGACCTCTTGCTACTCCTTGAGCTCCACAACCATCAAGAAGTGAGATGGAGAGAGGGATCAGTGGAGGGAGAGGGAGAGAATGGCAGGGAGAGGGAGAGAAAGCACGGGAGAGTGGGAGAGAGTGAGGAAGTGTGAGGGAGAGTGAGGGGTGAGTGAGTGAGGTGAGAGGGAACCAGCTGGGCTTTAGAAGAGAGGAACGATCGAGAAGAGAGCTGAGGTGGCCAAGCAACGGGCAGCGACGGCCGCTCCAACCCCTGCCCGCACGACTCGACCGGCAGTACCGCTCCTGCCGAGCGGTAGTGCCGCCCGACCGGCAAGATCGGCCGCCGGGCAGATCGCCGCCTCTGCAAAGAAACTCCGAGTTTCTTCGTAAACTTCTCTCCAATCTTCGGGTTTAACCTCGGGAAACTTAAGGGAAGAATTTCGGGACCTCAAAGGAAGGGTTTAAGACTTATGCTCCTACGGATTTCGGAAGATTTCGACCAGCTTCGAACTTGGAGTTTCGGGCCAAAAACAGTCGAAACTACCCGAACGACGAAACACCGACACAACCAAAACCAACTAAAGGCCAAATTAAGATCCAAAAGCACTCAACACACAAACAAGCACACAATTAGCTTAATTAAGCTTAGTTAATCCTAATTAATCTTAATTACAAATTCCAGGATGTTACAGCCGAGGACGCTCGTAGTGTTAGCACCCTAAGCCCAGTTGAGACAACAGTGAGACTGTAACACCCCAAATTTTTCTTTTCATGAATTTTAATGATATTATGCACTTTTGTGAATTTTTGGGATTTTCTGGGATTTATTTGGAATTTATTTGAATTTATTCCCTTTTGAAATAATTAAATAATTTAATTTTACAAATAAATTTTTGTTGGAAATATTTTATTTGAGTCCCAAATGCCCTAAAATATTTTCTAGAATTTTTTTGGAATTTTTCTGAGTATTTTGCTATTTTTCATGAATTAAATGAATTTCTAGAAATTATTTTGAATATTTAATCTCTGCGGGTTTAGTACTGTTCCTCAGGTCCGAGTCGGACTCGAGTCCGACCCGAACCCGACCGCGCCAGCCGTCTCGGTCGAACCACGTCACCCGAGCCCAACCCTAACCCTAATCGCATGACCGTTGGATTGTGGATTGAGATCCAACGGCCACGAGTGCGCCACGTCGCCCGGGCCAGAAACCGACCGAGCCAGCCAGGTCACCAAGCCAGACTCGAGCCTAAACCCCGTGCCCATTGGATCTTGATCCAACGGTCCACGTTGATCCACGTCACCCAATCCGAAATTGATTCGGATTCCACCGCCGCCCGTGGGTGGGGCCTCGTTTTCCGCGTTTATCACGGACATCGAGGGCCTATTTAATGCGCCGCCACCCCTGCTGATGAGGACATCACTACCATGGATACGACCATACTTACAAACCCAATGGAAACCAACAATGTCATACAAGGGCCAATTACTCGAGCTCGGGCACGACAATTCAATTACCAGGTGAATGCGTTCCTCGGGTTGCATACAGATAATTTAATGAATGGAATGCTATTTAATCCTCGTGATGATTTTATTGTCCTTAGGAACCAAGGAGAAGGACTCCCAAACGTCAGGCATGAAGCCAATTCTTCCGGTGCACAAGTTATACTCGGATTCGGCCTCCGGGACAGCACCAACGTAAAATGACCATAACTTTTGATCCACAAGGGTGTTTGGGGTTTATGAGTATTGGTTTGAAAGGTTTCGACGCCCTCTTTCCAACGGATCCGACCGCATCCCCAAATTCCGTCCGAGTCAACGGGAATCTGCAAAACAATTGGCGTCACTTTTCCAAATCGAGAAGACTTGGGCTTTGGGCCTTGTAATAGAGTTGTAGTTGGTATCCTACCGCTTTGGACGTGATTCCCACGCCCCTAGCTTTCATAAATAGCCAGACATCGGCTCCTTAGGGTTTTGGGTTTTATTTGATTAGTTTAGCCAAGTGCAAACTTGATCGTATGAAGCCAGCCGACAGCCACCTTGTCAAGATCGTCAATAAGACTCCACTTTGTTTTTCGCTTCCAGTTTTATCCGCAATTTCAGATTGCTTATCCTATTGTTCTTGCTTGTTCTTCGGTTGCTTGCAGGAAGTGAACCTCGTGTTCAGGTTGATCGTGCCTACGGCAAGATCAATAACCCGCTGAAGTTGGTTTAGCGATTGCTAAGGCGCATCGTCGTCGTACGGTGTAGTCGGATCGTCAAGGTCGACTCCAACAAATCGATCGTGTGTTTCTCATCGAAAGATCGGGACACCCATAGTGCCATCACGGCTCCATCAAGTGGTATCAGAGCAAACCAGGTTGCTCGGTGAGAATTCTTTACCCTAGATTAGTAGATTGATATCTTTCCTATAGTCCGTAGAAGCGCCATCGATTGGATCTCCCCATACCAAAACAATTTGAGCCTCGCAATTTCCTTTCCAAAGACATCGCATTATTGAATTTTTGGTTGCATCGTCTTGTCGAGTTCTTTGAATTCTAGTCTAGTTGGAGTCCAGGTCGAAGAAATTTTTGTCTCCCACGGTTTCGAGTTGTGTTCGGTTTCGAGTTGTTTTCCGCTTCGGTCTCGAATCGTTGAAAAAGAGAAAAAAAGAAAAAAAGAAAAGGTGTTCGGACCGAAGTTTTCTTTTCATCCGATCGTCGCCGCTTGACTAGTCGCCCACTTGTTCGTCCGACCGTTGCCCTCTGTTAGCCGATCGTCGCTTCCCGATCGTCGCCGCCGACCGTCGCCTCCGATCGTCGCCGCCGATCGTCGCCACCTGATAGCCCATCGTCGCTCGACCGGTCGCTGCCTCGATCGTCGCCTGATCGTCGCTGATCGTCGCTTCACTGATAGCCCATCGTCGCCCGATCGTCGCCGCTCGATCGTCGCCACCGATAGCCCATCGTCGCCTGATCGTAGCCGCTCGATCGTCGCCTCCGATAGCCGATCGTCGCTTCACCGCCGTCCGACCGTCACACGATCGTCTTCCGCTGCATAGCACTTGAAAGAAAAAGAGTCGGATCGTTCATAAAAAAAAAAAAAAAAAAAAAAGTCCGAACAGATCCAAAATTTTTATGTGCTAAACCTGTTTTCACAAGATCCCGATCTTTTGAGATAGTTCCCTTCTTTCGCGAATTTTTTTTTTTTTCGCTGATTTTTTTCTTTCATCTGCTGTGGAATCAGCATCGTCGCCGATCATAGCTTTTGAGTCACAGTCCTTGCTAGCCTAGAGTCAAGAACTAGTGACTAGACGTTGAACAATTCTTCAATTTTGCATTCACCGATTGGATTATTGCTCACCTTTAGCTACTAAATTAAGCCTGTCTAAGCTCCACTTTCTACCCGCATGCGTTCGATCCCTTGGCAATCGCTCTACACAAACTTGGAGAACCTTTGACAACGCTTAACGGCCGACAACGCCGCTGCATTGTAAGAACTTGTAAGAACTTGGGTCATAGGCTTGAGCGCTTGAGAGACTTGCCACCTAGTAGTTGATAGGAACATTATACTTGTGGTTTTTGTTTCCTTGTCATCAACTAACCATGTCGTGACGAGTTCACTTCATCACTCTCCACGAACCAAGGGCATCATTGCTCACTTCCAAAAGATGACGAGGGAAACCACCGATGGTCTTAGCGAGGATGTACGGCTCACTAATGAGCGTATGTCAATGCAAGAAGACCGTCTCAGATCCATCGAGGCCGCACAAGGGATTGCTAACACTACTCTTGCGACTATTTTGGCTAGATTTGATACTTTTGCAGCTGCTGCATCTTGTGCTTCCAATCCACCACCCCGTCGTCCAAGCAACAATTCAGCTCCACAAGAGAGGCCCCCAGCAGATTTAGAAGAACAGAACGAAGAGCACGAATATGATGAAACCACTGATGTGGAGGAGGTCAACCCTGTCCATTACGACAATGATCGTGACCATCATCGGCCACGCTTCAATCAAAGCAAGGTATGCGACGTGATCCTCCACGACCAAGGGAACGAACGAGATGATGTTTTCCTAAGGTAAATTTCAATATGCCACCTTTTGAAGGTAAATACGACCCTGATGGTTACCTTAGTTGGGAATTACTTGTTGATCAAAAATTTGCGTGCCATGATTTCCGAGAATAGAAGAGTTAGGGCTGCCACAAGTGAGTTCACTGATTTTGCTTCTGTTTGGTGGAGAGAACATTGCCGTGCTCATCCAAATAATATACCCACCACTTGGGAAGCTTTGAAATTGCTAATGAGGCATAGATTTGTTCCTTCATACTATGCTAGAGATTTATTGAATAAATTGCAGCGCCTACACCAAGGTAAGAATTCGGTGGAAGAATATTACCAAGAATTGCAAATTGGCATGTTGCGTTGTGGATTAGTTGAGAATGAGGAAGCTTCTATGGCTCGTTTCTTAGGTGGTTTAACTCGAGAAATCCAGGATATTCTAGACTATAAGGATTATAATTCGATGACTCGGTTGTTCCATCTTGCTTGCAAAGCTGAACGTGAAGTGCAGGGTCGTCAATCGAGGGCAAAGACTAATTTTTCTGCAGGTCGAACTACTTCGTGGATACCGCGCACCCCTGCAGCCCCTGCCGGCCGTACTACCACGCCGACCTCTTCCATCAACAGAACGACGTCCGCCACTACAAATTCGGCCCCACGACCAACGCCGACGAAAAATGCCACACAAGCTACTACAAATAGTTCATCGTCGTCGGTCGCATCAACGGGACGCACCAAAGATGTTCAGTGCCATCGCTGCAAGGGTTTCAGTCACATGATGAGGGAGTGTCCGAACAAGCGTGTGCTAATAATCCATGAAGACGGCGAGTATGACTCAGCAAGTGATCTTGATGAAGAAACATATGCTTTGCTCGCTGAACATGAAGACGGCGATCCAAATGCCGAGCACGACGAGGTGCACGTGAGCGCTGGTGATGCTGACCAATATTTGAGTATTATTGCACAACGTGTGCTTAGTGCTCAGATTGCTCGCGCCGATCCAAATCAACGCCACAACTTGTTTTACACAAAAGGCGTCATCAAGGAGCGATCCATTCGAATAATCATTGATGGTGGGAGTTGCAATAATCTAGCCAAAGATGGACATGGTGGAGAAGCTAGCACTCTCCACTAAACCACACCCTCAGCCCTACCACATTCAATGGTTCAACAACGGCAAACTCAAGGT
Organism: Rhipidocladum racemiflorum; assembly: GCA_036346355.1. NCBI lineage: Eukaryota > Viridiplantae > Streptophyta > Magnoliopsida > Poales > Poaceae > Rhipidocladum > Rhipidocladum racemiflorum. The sequence goes on along the minus strand of CM070589.1, from coordinate 41,390,590 downwards.
AACTCGCATGGTAAGAGTACATTTCGCTTTAGGTTCCTATCATGATTATGTTGATTGCGATGTCGTACCTATGCAAGCATGTTCTATGTTATTAGGTAGACCGTGGCAATATGATAAGGATTGTTTACATCATGGTAGAACAAATCAATACTCTTTTGTGCATAAAGAAAAGAAAATTGTGCTACACCCAATGTCGCCTGATGCCATTGTAAAGGATGAAATTGCTAGATCTAGCAAAGAGAAAAATCGAGAGAATTCGAAGAGTGAAAATCAGATTGTCACCAAAGGACTTGAACAACATAAACAGAGAGAATCTAACCTTGATTGTGCTAAGCCGAATGAGATTAAATTGAAAGGTGCTTGTTTTCTTGCAACAAAATCTGATTTGAATGAGTTGGCTGTTTGTAGGTATACATGCTATGCTTTGGTCTGCAAAGAAACTTTGTTTTCTCTAGAGGAGATGTCCCTCTCTTTGCCTCCTGTTGTCACTAACCTTTGCAGAATACACTGACATCTTTCCAAAGGACATCCCCTCAGGGCTGCCGCCAATTAGAGGGATTGAGCATCAAATTGATCTCATTCCAGGGGCATCCTTGCCCAACCGAGCACATTACAGAACCAACCCTGAAGAGACACAAGAGATACAACGCCAAGTTCACGAATTGCTTGATAAAGGGTACGTACGTGAATCTCTTAGTCCTTGTGTCTTTGTACAGTCATTTTAGTACCTAAGAAAGATGGAACATGGCGCATGTGTGTGGATTGTAGAGCAATTAATAATATCACCATTAGATATCGCCATCCTATTCCTCGGTTAGACGATATGCTTGATGAACTAAGTGGCTCTACTATGTTCTCTAAAGTGGATTTGCGTAGTGGGTATCACCAGATTCGCATGAAGTTAGGAGATGAATGGAAAACAGCATTTAAAACTAAGTTCGGATTATATGAGTGGTTAGTAATGCCTTCGGGTTGACTAATGCTCCTAGTACTTTCATGAGACTGATGAACGAGGTTTTACGTGCTTTCATTGGAAAGTTTGTGGTAGTTTACTTTGATGATATCTTGATCTACAGCAAATCCTTAGAAGACCATCTTGGACATTTACGTGCTGTTTTTAATGCTTTACGCGATGCACGCTTATTTGGTAACCTTGAGAAGTGCACCTTTTGCACGGATCGAGTCTCTTTTCTTGGCTATGTTGTTACTCCACAGGGAATTGAAGTTGATCAAGCCAAGGTTGAAGCAATACAGAGTTGGCCGACTCCTAACACGGTCACATAGGTGCGGAGTTTCCTAGGACTTGCTGGATTCTATCGTCGTTTTGTGAAGGACTTCAGCACAATCGCCGCACCTTTGAATGAACTCACCAAAAAGGGTGTACCTTTTGCTTGGGGCAAGCCGCAGGAAGATGCCTTCAACATTCTGAAAGCTAAGTTAACCCATGCACCCTTACTCCAGCTTCCAGACTTTTCTAAGACTTTTGAACTAGAATGTGATGCTAGTGGAATTGGTTTGGGTGGTGTTCTGTTGCAAGAAGGAAAACCTGTTGCTTATTTTAGTGAGAAATTGAGTGGGCCAAGTTTGACTTATTCTACTTATGATAAGGAGTTATATGCGCTAGTTCGAACTTTAGAAACATGGCAACATTATTTATGGCCCAAGGAATTTGTTATACATTCTGATCATAATCGTTAAAACATATTAGAAGTCAAGCTAAACTTAACCGTAGACATGCAAAGTGGGCTGAATTCATTGAGTCATTTCCTTATGTCATCAAACACAAAAAGGGAAAGGATAATGTCATTGCTGATGCCTTGTCTAGGAGATATACCATGCTCTCACAACTTGACTTCAAAATTTTTGGTTTGGAAACGATTAAATAGCAATATGTGCATGATAATGATTTTAACAATGTGTTGCTCAATTGTAAAGAGGGAAAAACTTGGAACAAATTTGTCCTCAACAATGGGTTTGTGTTTAGGGCAAACAAACTATGCATTCCAGCTAGTTCTGTTCGCTTGTTATTGCTACAGAAGCGCATGGAGGAGGATTGATGGGACACTTTGGTGTGAAGAGGACGGAGGACATACTCGCTAGCCATTTCTTTTGGCCCAGATGAGACGAGACGTGGAACGTTTCATCGCCGCTGTTCTACATGTCAAAAAGCTAAGTCACGACTTAATCCCCATGGTTTATACATGCCTCTGCCTGTTCCTAACGTGCCTTGGGAGGATATTTCTATGGACTTTGTTTTAGGACTCCCTAGAACAAAGAAGGGGAGGGATAGTATCTTTGTCGTTGTGGATAGATTTTGTAAAATGGCACACTTCATACCTTGTCACAAAAGCGATGACGCTACCAACATTGCTGACTTATTCTTTCGTGAAATTGTTCGCTTACATGGTGTACCTAACACAATAGTTTCAGATCGTGACACTAAATTCTTAAGCCACTTTTGGAGAACTTTGTGGGCTAAATTGGGGACTAAACTTTTATTTTCTACTACTTGTCATCCCCAAACTGATGGACAAACTGAGGTCGTTAATCGAACTTTATCTACTATGCTTAGGGCTGTTTTGAAAAAGAACATTAAATTGTGGGAAGAATGTTTGCCTCATATTGAGTTTGCTTATAATCGGTCTATGCATTCTACTACTAAGATGTGCCCTTTTGAGATTGTATATGGATTTGTACCTCATGCTCCAATTGATTTGTTACCTCTACCATATTCGGAGAAATTGAATCTTGATGCTAAACAACGTCTTGATTTGATTATAAAAATGCATGAGACAACTAAAGAAAACATAGAACGCATGAATGCTAAATATAAACTTGCTTTGGTAGTAAGGGAAGGAAACATGTAACTTTTGAACCAGGAGATTTAGTTTGGTTGCATTTGCGAAAAGATCGATTCCTGCATTAAGAAAATCTAAGTTGATGCCATGAGCTGATGGTCCTTTCAAAGTATTGGCAAAGATTAATGATAATGCATACAAGCTTGAATTGCCTGCAGATTTTGGGGTTAGTCCCACATTCAACATTGCCGATTTGAAACCATACTTGGGAGAGGATGATGAACTTGAGTCGAGGACGACTCAAATGCAAGAAGGGGAGGATGATGAGGACATCACTACCATGGATACGGCCATACTTACAAACCCAATGGAAACCAACAATGTCATACAAGGGCCAATTACTCGAGCTCGGGCACGACAATTCAATTACCAGGTGAATGCGTTCCTCGGGTTGCATACAGATAATTTAATGAATGGAATGCTATTTAATCCTCGTGATGATTTTATTGTCCTTAGGAACCAAGGAGAAGGACTCCCAAACGTCAGGCATGAAGCCAATTCTTCCGGTGCACAAGTTATACTCGGATTCGGCCTCCGGGACAGCACCAACGTAAAATGACCATAACTTTTGATCCACAAGGGTGTTTGGGGTTTATGAGTATTGGTTTGAAAGGTTTCGACGCCCTCTTTCCAACGGATCCGACCGCATCCCCAAATTCCGTCCGAGTCAATGGGAATCTGCAAAACAATTGGCGTCACTTTTCCAAATCGAGAAGACTTGGGCTTTGGGCCTTGTAATAGAGTTGTAGTTGGTATCCTACCGCTTTGGACGTGATTCCCACGCCCCTAGCTTTCATAAATAGCCAGACATCGGCTCCTTAGGGTTTTGGGTTTTATTTGATTAGTTTAGCCAAGTGCAAACTTGATCGTGCGAGTTGTGCTGGACAGCCACCTTGTCAAGATCGTCAATAAGACTCCACTTTGTTTTTCGCTTCCAGTTTTATCCGCAATTTCAGATTGCTTATCCTATTGTTCTTGCTTGTTCTTCGGTTGCTTGCAGGAAGTGAACCTCGTGTTCAGGTTGATCGTGCCTACGGCAAGATCAATAACCCGCTGAAGTTGGTTTAGCGATTGCTAAGGCGCATCGTCGTCGTACGGTGTAGTCAGATCGTCATGGTCGACTCCAACAAATCGATCGTGTGTTTCTCATCGAAAGATCGGGACACCCATAGTGCCATCACGGCTCCATCACCTGCCGTGGAGCCCTCTCCCGTGCGCACCCGTAACCCTAACCCACAGTGCCAGAGCCGCATCTGTCCGCCCGCAAGAGCTCGCCGTAGTTGGAGGAGGCGTCCGCCGCGGTTTTCCGGCATTTGCCGCCATCTCCGTCATCCTCCGCCGTGAACAAGCCCAGATCCGAGTCCGCCGCGTCAAGATGCATCGAGCAGTACCACCCACCCTGCCAGAGGAGCCCGCAAACGCCGTTGCCCGCATCGTCTTCTTCCCCTCCGGTGACCTCGCTCCGCCGCACGCCATCGCCGACCCGCGAAGCATCTCCACCGTCCGACCACCAACCAACATCCCAGATTCAGCCACGTCATCGGGAGGTAATCTGCACGTTGCTTTTTCCAGATCTAATCCCCGTCGTTGGATCTAGATCCAACAGTTTAGATCATGCCACGTAGCCGTAACTGCACCGTGCTTGGATAGTTCTCAGCGGTTAGATCTAGATCGTACGGCTAGGGTTAACCCATGTTGTAGCTTTAGATCGGATCTTGACCGTTCGATTAAGATCGAATGGTGCAGATCGACCGTGTTGTTTCCTAACGCGTGAAACCCAGATTTGATCTGGGCCATTGATTTTCAAATCAACGGCCGAGATCTAGCCACGTGGCCGGTAGGGTGCCGTCCTGATCGGCCATGATGCCGCCCGATCGCCGGCCCGGCGTCACGCGTGACGTCAGCATGGGACCCGCGTGTCAGAAGCTCAGCCGAACCGCACCATGACGTCACCGCTGACGTCACGGTGGGGCCCAGCTGTCAGCCGTCCTTAGCCGAGCGTGATGACGTCGCCGCTGACGTCATCCGAGGTAGCCCACATGACAGTGAGACATGTACTCGTGGACTGGGTCCACGGTGGACCCAAGCCGAACCGTGGACCACGTCCATGGACCGGCTGATGCAATAATCCAATTTTTCAATAGAAAAATAATTCAGTGGAAAATCAAATTCCACGCTGACGTCATGCTGACGTCATAATAGGATTTTTCAATATAAAAACAAATGGATTAATTTGGATTATTGATTTATTTGAATTTTGAAACTTAAACGCTTATAACTTTTGCATTTTGACTACGATTTAAGTGATTCAAATTTCTAAATTTTTATAAAATTGAGATCTACCTAAATGTGAATTTTATTTAATTTTTGGACCAAAGTGTTTCTCTATAATATTATTTAATTGATTATTTAAACTTTAAACGCTTGTAACTTTTGCGTTTCAACTCCGATTTTGACGATTCAAATTCCTAAAAATTCATAAAATTATGCCCTCTCTGTTTATGAATTTTATTTGAACTTTTGAATACTTTTTTGTACTGTTTATTTATTTTTTGCTATTTGCACGTATTATGAGTATACGTTGAAGTGCCCGAAGGCTTCGAAGGTGAAGTTTTGACCCAGGAGCCATCTCAGGACCAAGATCAAGTACTGTTTGAAGGCAAGTTGTGCTTTGACCATGTTGATCCCATTTTTGAAATTATTTTGATTTAAATTATTGCATGCTAGTTCAATTAGAAAATGCTTAAATTAATTTTGGGAGATTAGTTAATTGCCCAGTTACTGTATGCCACCTTGACATAAATAATTGTATGCCATGAACCCCTTGTCACCCTAGTTGAGGATTAAATAGTTGGACATTATTGAATTGTCAACCTGGGTATTTAGACCGTTGTACTATAATGCTTAGACCTGCCACGTATACCTGACATGATTTTGACAATTACTTGTTAACATTGACTTAATGAGATATGGAACATGTTTTTGAAGAAGTGTCATGTGTTATTTATGATGATGTTAATGGCACGTGGTGCATGGTAATCAACTGGGGTTTGATAAATAGTTTTCGACCGGGGCATGTGGCAAGAAATGATCGGGTGGGCCAGTTGTGGCATCGGGAAGGATGATTTGGTTCTTGGGTAGTCTTGCCCTAGTCAACCTAAGGACATAACCTTGCAAGCCTTTGAACTGAGTCAATCGTGCAACCACATGACCGGAGTGGGACGGTCCTAGTTGAGTAAGTTACCAATGACTTGCATGTGATACCTCGGGTGTCAACTACACCTTTTGTGTAGCTTGAATGGGGAGCGTACCAAGGCTATGGCTTGATACCCGTCCAACGGTATGTCGGTCCCATACTTCGCCTCTGTTAATGGAAGGGATGGTGTATGGAAAAAACCGGAAAGGTTCACTTGTGTAGTTAGAAGTTGCCGAAAGGCTTTGTTACAAGCACTCGCCTTTGTGGTGTTTGTTTGTATCTTTTGGGTAAAGTGCATAACCTCTGCAGATTGTAAAATCTATTCGAATAGCCGTGTCCGCGGTATTGGACATTGCTCGGGAATTACAGTCAAGGGTTAGACTTCCATGAAAATAACTTGGACTTGGAAAGTTTGGTTGGGTTAATTGATGACGTTGATGGAAATGTGGACTAGGAGTGGGAAAGATGTTTATTTAACTCCTGGAAAAGTTATTGATATTATAATTTTTCTATTGCTTTCGAATCTACTTATGTTACTTGTTAAATGCTGTTACTGCAAATGAACCATGAGCTATTCCTTTGTATTAAGCCATGCATGTAGTATATTAGCTTGCATTCTGTGCATGACTTGCTGAGTACCAAGTACTCACCCTTGCCACAAAAACAACATCAGTTGAAGAAGAGGTGACGCCAGCTTTGGAGGAGGAGTATCCGGAGGAGCCGTCTAACTAGGGACCGAGCCCAGTCAGTTGCCTATGGTATACTGGATGGTGCCACGAAGTTATCTTATTTTCCGCTGCTGTTATTTCTCATTTAATAAGCTTTCGCCCTGCGAGGCGTACTTTTGTAACTTGACCTTAAGGTTGAGCAACCAGTTTGGTTACTATAATTAAGGTACTTTCTATTTCGTTGAGTATGATTGTGATATTTACAATGTTGAGACTGTGTGCACTAGCGTGATCCTGGACTAGTGCTGAATACACAGAGGGTCCGGATTTGCAAATTCGGGTCCCGACAGAGACCCTTCAAATAACTCAACAACAATCCCGGTATTCCCCCGGTATGCGACCCAAAGCTCGCCAAGGATCGCCCCGCATACCGGTTTCTATTGTTATATCAGCTCAATTTGCATAAAGAGGGCAACAACTCGAAACCCCACAACCAGAGTACGCAACGCAGAAGCATGACAACCAACTCACACATGCACGAAGACAAAACCCGACAAGGAATGCAAACCAACCCAAAATAACACCACGACAACCACCAAGCAACGAGACCCGAAGGGAGAGAGAGTACCACAGTAAATTAAGGAGTTACAACGAAGTAAACAAGTATTCAACATAAACATGACACAACTTAAAACTAGCTGCACAACAAAAATGGACACACGACTGCTAAACTAAAACAAAAGTAAGGCATCTCCGGAAGTGTCCTTCCCCCGAACATTCCCGGGCGTAAGCAACGTCGCCGGTAGCCTCTACTCAGTTCCCCGCCCGGTCACCGAGAGGCAGTACGGACAGAACTCACATCCGTCTGGATCCTCACCTGAAAACCACAAAGCAGAAGCATGAGTACAGAAGGTACTCGCAAGACTTACCCGTGGTCCATATATGACCGACTCGAAAGAATATGCATTTGGATTTAGAAAGGAATCAAGCTTTACGGTACAGAGTGCGGAAAAGCTTAACTTTGTTGTTTATTTTCATTCCCCTACTCAATTTCACAGATTTTATAGCACTTGTGGACAGCACCTATTACTAAAGTAAATTCTGAAACTTTACCATTAGAGTAAAGCAAGCGTCGACACAAACAAGTATCACAACCATATCCAACTATCATCTAGTTCAAGTTATTACTACGTTGAAGTGTCAGATCATACAAGCGTGCTCATATCCGAGAGCGCGGCAATTCAAATCGCTTATTCACCCTGCAGGGGATCATCAATTGCATGACATGTGCCACAAGGAACCTCATGTTAACCCTCCTCCCATCCATACATACTCGTTGGGCCATCTTCATGCGGTCCGAGCACCTAGCACCCCCTCGAGTAGCTGTAACACCCCGGCATTTAATATGCCCGAATGCTACCAAACATAAGCTAAACAACATCTAAATGCCACATTTAAACATAAATTCCAGCAAAGGGATATATGCTAAAAACCGATATTTCGGCCGCATCTCCTTTGTTTTTCCATGAATTAACACAATATCGAAATCATGGCAAGATATATCATAGCACATGACATCTAGAACATCAACATAAATGGACATATCATCGAATTATGCCATTAATACCACGCTCAACCACTTCATAATCTATAACGAAGCAAATAAGGAATCACAAGCATGCTAAATTAAACCATACATTAAGTTTAAGGCACAACTCTTAATATCATGTCTCCAAGTGTGTATTTATGGATTATGATGGTGGAGCTACGTGTAGAAGTGTAGCTAAACCCCTTTTTCCCGCATGCCGATCTCAAGTACCTAAAAAACAACATAAAACACAAGCGTGAGTTCGAAAACTCAGCAAGCATATCGCAATGGACAACAAGATCATTTACAAGACAATAATACCTCACGTCACATATAACATTTCATACTTGAACACATAACAACATCCTCATCATTTAATATGTATTGTAATGCAATGCAATGCAATGCTATGCTCATATCTCCTTGGAAACTCATACCGGTATGGTTGAGTACACACCCGTCGGTGTGCACCCTCTCCCCCCTTCCATCCCGAAGATGGAGGGTGCCTACTCCTCGCTTCCAAACACCACGTGGATGGAATCACGATGTAGGACTTACTCAATGGCTTTCCGGATTAGTCATAACTTTCTCACCGACCTTCCCGGACTAGTTATGACTTTCTCACCGCCCGAGCCATGTAACATGCCATGTATGCATTTATGCCAACATCATATTTAACTCACATATTAACACATGGCATCATAACATATTAAACATGCTCATCATATCATTGGCAATCATAAAAGCATGGCAAGTGATCATATATCATGTAGTCAATTCCATCTATTCTCAACAAGCAACCTACAAATCGCTATCCATCACAACACACTTGCCTCAACCACGTGCAACGGATTGGCGGGAAGTAGAGGGCACTCCCGGGGTTGCACCACCTGCACATAGGTACCACACGCTCACAAACATAACCACAAAACAGTACGCAAACCCTCATGTACCCCGACATTGCCATCTACTCGCAAAACCTAAAAACAGAGGTTCTGTCCCGGCGGGACAGCAGCCTTGCAAAAGGCATAACTTGAGTTCTGGGACTCCGAATCAATTAAACGAGTACATCCTCGCATAGCTTAGGAAATTTCCCAACTTTCTCTAGGTATATGGAAAGACTGATTCGGAATCTAAAATCGTCTAATCTACAGATTATCGTGATCTGTTCCAATTACGTCACAGATTTTAACACGCTCGGTAAAACAGCCATAACTTTCAAACGGCTGATCGGAATTTAACGTGCTTTATGTCCACGGAAAGATAATTAAATTATCTACAACTTCTTCATCATCTGTACGGACAGAATAGGACTCTAAGTCGACGAAAACTCGAACCCTAGTCCGACTGCTCATGCTGTCCCAAAACAGAAACGTGGCAACATCTAGATCTAACCCAAATTACTCCAATCCAGAACCTCCAATTGATCTAAAAACTTGATAAACACCTTAATAATAGTACCTAGATCAATCCCCAGGGTTCCCATGGTCATACCTTTGCCCGACGCACGAAAACTCCAATAGATCTCCTCGCTCTTCGCTCCTCGCTCCTCGCACCTCGCTCCTCGCTCCTCGGATGGATCCATGAGGATGCAGGGGTGGGGAGGCCACCCTAGGGCAGCAAGGGGTGGAGGAGAGGTGGTGGAGAGGTGGGGAGCAATGGGGCAAGGGAGGGGGAGGCGCACGGCCAAGGGAGGAGGGAGGCGGCTAGGGCAAGGGCAAGTGGGGGGGAAGGGCGCACAAGGGGCAGGGGTGAACGCCCAAGGGCTGGTGGGGAGCCCTTTTACCATCCCCCACAACCAATCCTAGTCCGTTACGGAGACCTACTCCATCCCACCAAAGCCCACTTAAGGCCCAAACTCCCCCGGGAAGGCCCAAAACCCCGAAAACGGCCCGGAAACGGCCCGAAAACATTATTAACCTCCATACCTTATGGTTTTGTAACGCCCGTGTTTATAATTAAGCTTAATTAGGCTAACTAGGTGTGGATTAGTGCTCTGTAAAGTTTCCAGTTTGAATTTGGAGTTATTTGCCTTTGAATTCGGTTTTGTCGTTTCGTTTGATTGTTTTCCCCGATTGGAGTCTCAGAATCCGAAATCGGGTGAAATCTAAAATCGTGAGAGATAGATCCCAAACCTAAGTTTTAAAACCTTTATCAGGACCCCTCGAACCTATTCCAATAGTCCTCAAGTTAGTTGATTGGAGAACCATCGCGAAAATTGTGAAATTCCTGAGTTTTCTGCTGCCGGGCGGCACTACCGCATGATTTTGCTCATGTACTACCGGCGCGGCAGATCACGCCGCCGGGCGATCTTGCCGGCCGTAGCGAGGGCAGCGGGGCCAGAGCCCTGTTTTACTCCTGTGCTTGTGGTTATCCTCTTACCTCGTTTCTCGTGCCCTCCCTACTCCCTCAAGACACCAGGGAGCACCTCCTCTCCCTCTCCTCTCTCATTTCTCCTCCTCTCCTCTTCCTTCTTCCTCTCCTCTTCCTTCTCTCTCTCCCTCCTTGTCATTTCCAGCTGGTTGGAGCTCCAGGAGGCCGAGTGGAAGCGAGAGCAAGGGTGGAGAAGCGTCTCCAAGCAGTCAAGGAGCTTTACACGAGGTAGGTGTTAGAGTTAAACCTAAACCCTAGGTGTGAATGCCAACCCTAGCTCTTCTTTGACTTGTAATCGTTCTTTACGTCCTAGTTAAACTCTAGAAACCCTAGTTGTTCTGGTGCATAGTCATTTTCCGAGTGGTTAAACCTAGGTCAAGGGTAGAAGAATTCTTCCACGTGATCGAGTAGTTTCTGTAACCCTGATCTACGCTTCGTTGGACTCATTCGCTGCAAGGAGTCATTTCTGGAGTTCCGGAGTCCTTCCTCTCGGAACCCTAACTCCGGGAAGTCGGGAAATGACCTGCGGATGTTTTCTTAGAGCCTCGTAAGTCGTTTCTTGCGGGAGAATCGAGTTTGAACTCGATTCGGGATGAAAGTTGGATTCGGAAAGTATATTTAGGTTTTCGGGTAGTAGAAGTCAAATAGCGTATTTCGGAGGTTCCAATCAGTAGTTAGATCACGTAGGACCTTAGTGTTCTAGCGGGCCTAGTGCGCGTGTTGTGAAATCCGTTTTCCCGTAGGATTTGCAAAAGTTGCACTCTGGGCATTCGGAACGATTTCAAGTTCCGAAGTCCCAAAGCTCGCAGGTCTAGCGCACTTAAGTCCCTAGAGTAGTAGAGAACCCGTTGCCGCGATGAAACTCGAGTTTCGACACCCTCTGGGTTGAAATCCATTTTCGCGCCGGTATCGGGAGAGAAAGGATCCGAAAAGTGAGATTTTGAGCAATCGATCTCAAAACTTGACGAAACCTGCGTGAATAGGTCCCATGGGTCCCCAGGAACCTATCCATGCACTTACATCGAAGTTCCGAAGTCTTTTGGACGAAATCTCAATTTTTGGGATTTTGTACTAGGGGAGAGCGGCACTACCGCTGGTGTGAAGGCGGTACTGCCGGAGGGTCCGGCACTACCGGGTTTAGAGCGCCGGTAGTTATTTTCCAGAGAGCGACCCATTTCGGTTTCTGACCAGCGGCACTACCGGGAAATCCAACCGGTACTGCCGGCCAGAGCGGCACTACCGCCCAATCAACAGCGGTACTGCCGGCCTCTGGGAGAAAATTTAGAATTTCCTTTTTCCGTCTAGGTTCTCGTTTTCCGTTTTCGCTTCTTTTTGGATTTTGATTGCTTCTTCGCCTATTTTGATCGATGATTTTGGGTCTCGTTGCTTTTCGTGTAGACGTAGATGCTTCGAACGTCGCCGACGATCCCGACTACGTCCCGGAGACCGATTTCACCGAAGAGCAAACAGGCAAGCGCCTCCTTGACCATTTCCAATCCCATATTTGCAAATTCTTACTTTTGATTGCCAAAACTACTATGCATGCTCATAAGTTTACTAAAAGTGATAATTTGTGGGAAGCAATAGTTAAGCCGAAAATTGTTGGATTACCTCAATCTAATCTGAATATGCAATCCTTGATAGACTTAAGAATAATTTAGACACATTAGTAAGTGTCAGAGGGTATTAAAGAATAATAGTTGCATATGCTTAGTTCAGCAATAGAATTGGTTGCAGGAGATCATGACGTTCTTATTCATAAACTCCTGGAACTATAGAATGGGTGAAGGGTGTCAGGTTGGAATTGGAGATTTTGGGGTTTTGTTGGAAAAAGGGAATGGTTGCGTGAGTAAAATGGAAAAACTTGGAGAGTTTAGACCGGGCGAGATGTTTGGTGGTTCGGAGTTGGTGGTATTTGACCGGGTAATGGTTAGGTTGGTAATTTGGTTTCGTGTTCAGATTGGTTGTCAGCCGCTGGTGGTTTGGAGTGGTTTGGTCTGAGTTGGTCCCTTGCTATGGGGAGATTGAAGGCTAGTGTGGGATCGGGGGGGCCGCTAGTGTCGATCCTCTGTGGCCATAGCAAGTGGGTTTGGAAGATCTCACTTTGAGTCACCCTAAGGACCGAACTTTGTGCTATTTACTGGGTATAATTCGTGCAACCACATGTGCCAGTATGGGATGGCCTCAGCCTAGTACGGGGAAAAGGGATCTGACCCTGCATTTTGGAGGGCAAAGAGGATTGGATGCACCTGTGGTGTCGGTGCATTCTAGGGACTTTCTTGTCGAGGCATCGAAGGAAAGTTTACCCAATACAACGGTAATGCCTACTATAGGGAGGTCGTGGGCTAGTGGGTGCCTATGGGAACCACTGGCGGCCTCTGTGGCTGTAGTTAGGGATGCACGTTATCGGGCCGGTGCAGGATTAAAACTCCAATCTCTCGAAAGGTTCCGTCACTGTCTAGCAAATCGGGTACTTCGGTATCGCGAGGCATGGATGACATGACTGCTAGAACGTGTCATGTGGGTACAGCACGATCTCTGCAGAGATAAATAAACTAATCGATTAGCCGTGCTCACGGTCATGAGCAGCTTGGAAAGTATTATCAAGTATAGATTTTGGGTCTGGGTTGACTTCTGGGGAAATGGGTTTTGAGGTTAGATTATGTTGGTCAGGTGTGTGTTTGGATCTTGGATTCGGATAAGGTGCAGGTGGTTGGTTGTTTTGGTGAAAGGAACGGTTGGATGGTTGATTTGGTTAATGGTTTATCTATTACTATTTGTTTGAAATGTTTTCTTCAGCTTCTTTTGTAAAAATGCGAATGTGAATCTATTATCATATTGCAAGCAAAATCTGCTTTGTGCTCAAAAGACTAGTGTAGAAACCTATTATTCATTGATTTAACCTACATTTTATATGTTTATATTCCATACACTAAAGTCTTGCGAGTACATACGTGTACTCACCGTTTGCTCTAACGGACTTTGGTCAGAAGGAGAAGAAGCAGGTAATGATGCAGATGTTCCGCATTTAGTCGCGCTTCTCTGTTGACGCCGATTTATCTACCGGGCTTAGCTGGGTTATCATCCAGCCAGTTGCCTGGGGGTGGAGGCACACTGCGTGTTCTTCTTTTGGAGTTTCCGCTGGCGTTGGAGGATTATTTTGGACTTGTGCCGGCTGTAAGCCGAGACTTGTAAAGTTAAACTATTGTAATAACGTTACCTTTCATGTGTAATATATTTACTCTTGCATAGTTGAGACCTGTCTTGTATGACAACGCGTGGGTACTGGGCTACTGATCCAGGGAACCAGTACAATGCACGCGGTTGCGGGAAGCTCGAGTTGGGATCAATCAGTTGGCATGTACACTCCTCACGAGTTTTGCCGATTAATTGGCCCCAATCCGAGTACGGAGTCGGTTTAACGGTCAGGAGACGTTACGGGTTGCATTAATCTTCTGACCAATGCAACAGTAATGTCCTGCACCGCTAATCTGATTCCGGAGCCCCCACAAGAGGTGGTATCAGAGCTATGTTAAAACTGAAAGGATAAAGTAGATCGCTAGATAATAGAACTTAGGAATGAGTTTTCCCAGGTGAGTTATTTTAATTTAGTATTCTTAATTGTGAAATGGTAGAATGCTAGCCTTTTCCCCTCTATAGCTTCTTTTTCTGATTTCGAATCTTCAAAGTGAATTTCCTCTTAGCTGATTTTCAAACTTTGTTTTCTGGGACAGGAGTGAAGTAGAAAAATGGGATTCATTCTATTCCCTTTCTCACTCAAAACCTAAAGATAGAGTTTGGGGAAGTCTTACCTATTCAACAGTTAGTTACTCGTTGTTTAAGGACAAGATTAAGGCTTCGGGCTGTGGCTTTCGCAGTTGTTTTGTGTGGTAGTTGCTTGGTTTCCTCTTTTTTTGGTTTGTCTCCGTTGAGGTTTTGCTAACTAGTTCTTTTCTTGCTTTTAGATGTCGGGACGTTGGGAACCTCGTTTCTACACGCGTGCTATCCTAGAGGGTTCTGTTCAGGCCACCCTTTGGGAGATGATGCGCCGTGTTGGGTTCACTGAGCCACCAGAGTTCATGATCTCAAGCGCTGGACTTAGCCCAAAGATCCTCTCTTTGTGGCAGAGGTCACCATTCGAGGTCGTCTTGCGGGAGAGCGTACACGTCTCTACTATGGCACAACTCCGAAGTCCTCTCAGCGTTGCTAGATGGGGCGATATGGCAATCCTTCGACTCCGTTTCGACCTTCCCGAGCCGCCGCAGATGTTTCCGAAGTTGTCCCTCCCGTGAGTCGGATGGCCGTGCAAACCTCTATGCACAGTGAATCCGCAGATGGATTTAGTGGAAGCTTGGCAGGTTGGGTACGCGTGCGAGCTGTTGACAGTACTGCTTCGCCTTCGGACGAGCCAGTCGCTCGCCGTCGTATTTCCGAGCTAGAGAGCCATATGGCACCGTTCGTCAACCATGGCTTCTTCACCACTGAGATGATCTACGGGGAGCACGATGAGCTTGAGCCGGCAGAGGAGCTTCCTCGCCCTTACAGATCCTACCGTCGGGTCTCCCGCAATGCCAGGATGTCTGTGCGAGGCAGCAGCCGTCGTCGCGTCTCAGCTGTGCGCCCTGGAGCCTCGTCGAGTGCAGCACCAGGTCGTAACCTCGTCTTTGGCGGTTGTGAGTACGAGCTGATGTACCCGGTGGAGTCATCTACTTCTTCTGCAGCTCCAGGCCCTTCCGATGCTCCTGCCGAGAATGGTGGAGATGTGTAGACCTGGATTTTAGGAGTCCTCTGTGTAATAGGTAGTACTGAAGCTCGCTTTTGTCGTAGATACGAGCTGGCTGGTGATGTACTTTTGCTGTACAGAGGTTAGGTGGGAACTTGTGTTAAGTGGAAGTGATGATGTAATATGAATCAACTGTAGCGCGCAAGGAAGTGCCTTGTTGTCGTCCTTAAATCTATCGTGTATGCAATCCTTTCGCTGCAATGCATGCTTCATTGCCTTGTATTGCTGCGAATCCTATTAAATGCATAGGAATCCTGCAGTAATCCCGTTGTGTCGTCTCATTTCTGGTATGTCACCTGTTGTTCACATTGTTGAACCTTGTGTTAGCAGGATGCCGAGGAGACGGCCAGTCCGTGCGATTACGGCCGAGGGTACGGCGCGAGATGAACCGAACCCCTCACTTCGTGATCCGCCGCAGCAGGGATCCCATAGCCATGTTTTGCGGCATTCTAATGATCCAGTGGCGTAAGCACATGGACGTCAGGAAGCGCAGAGTGAGGAATTACCTCCTCCTCCGTCCATGGCCCAAGCATCGTGATGCACTGCGTTTACTCGAGAGATTGGTGCAGAATTCGGAGAATGTGGGTGCTGTTGCTTTTGGAGGTGTGGCAGCGATGCAACCCCATACTCGGCTGGCAGAGTTCCAACGGACTCGCCCACCGAATTTCTCCACGGCCACTGATCCTTTGGACGCGGACGACTAGCTCCGCGACATTGAAGATAAACTTGAGTTGGCTAGGTGCACGGATGATGAGAAAGTCCAGTATGCTGCACATTATCTCCAAGGAGCGGCAGCAGCATGGTGGAACAGTTTTAAGACTATTCGCCCTGTTGGACAAGTTACCACTTGGGCAGATTTCAAAGAAGCTTTTCGTGCAGTCCATATTCCCTCTAGTTTGATGGAGATAAAGAAGAGGGAATTTTATAATTTGAAGCAAGGGTCCATGTCCATTATGGACTATCTGCATAAGTTTAATTACCTGACTCGTTATGTCACTGATGAGATTCCGAGCGAGGCCCGGAAAACTGTTTGGTTCCGGGAGCATTTGAATGATGAAGTTAAACATTCGCTTGCAGCTCTTGATTTCCCAAATCTCCAAGAGCTAGTGGATAAGGTGATTCGGGTGGAAGACAGTGCAAAGGCAGTTGCGGAAAATCGAAAACGGAAGTGGCTGGCCCAAAAAGCAGCCGGTGCGGGCCCGTCAAGGTCTCGCCCTGGGAAGGCTGTTAGTGTTCAGTCCATCACTTCTCCTCCAAAACCTCAACGACCTGTTCCTCGTGCCTCTCAATCTGCGGTTCAATCCCATAACCGCGGTGGGCAGATGCAAGGAGGACAACAAAGGGGGACACCGCTTTCATGCTTTGCATGTGGACAGGTTGGCCATTTTGCCAATGTTTGCCCTCATCGTCGACCCCTACCGACTACTTGGCCGATTCAAAGCGCCCGGTTCGTCCTCAAGCTCCTGTTAGTGGACGTGGTGGTCATCGAGTTGGCCGAGCGGGTTCTCGCTCGCGCAGAGTCCTGCTCAGGGTCGTCTTAATTTGGTAACAATGAGGAAGCAAGTAATGCACCGGATGTGGTCCTCGGTATGTTTCTTGTGCATTCAGCTCCTACTGTGGTTTTGTTTGATTCGGGAGCTTCCCATTCCTTTGTGTCTTCAAGGTTCGTTAAGGACCAAGGGATTAAGACTAGTTTGCTAGGCAATTACATGTTAGTTCATTCCCCTGGCTCAGTCCTTCGGGCTCAATGTATTTGCCTAGGAGTCCCGATTGTGATTGAAGGAGTGCGATTTAGTGGAGATCTGATTCAGATCGATACACCTGGACTTAATGTAATCCTAGGGATGGATTGGTTATCTAAGAACCAAGGACGCATCGATTGTGCCGAACGTTCTATTTCCTTGGTGAATCCAGATGGCATCCAAATCAAATTTAACTCCAGCCCGTTATCGGTGCAAAAGCCCTCTCTTCATTCCTTGTCTATTCTTGAGATGGGACAAGTACCGGTTGTCTGTGAGTATCCCGATATTTTTCCTGAAGAATTGCCGGGATTGCCTCGAGCATGCAGACTTGGAGTTCATTATAGATTTGCTACCTGGAACAGCACCAATATCCAAGCGCCCTTACCGGATGCCCTCGGATGAGTTGATCGAACTCAAGAAGCAACTCAAGGAGCAGCTAGCAAAGGGTTTTATCCGTCCTAGCTCTTCGCCATGGGGTAGTCCAGTGCTCTTCATTAAAAAGAAGGACGGCAGTCTTCGCATGTGCGTCGACTATCGTTGGTTGAACGAAGTCACCATTAAGAATAAGTATCCCCTTCCGCGGATCGATGATCTGTTTGATCAATTGAGCGGAGCTCAAATCTTTTCTAAAATCGATTTGAGGCTTGGGTACTTCCAACTCAAAATTCGACCGGAGGACATTCAGAAAACTGCGTTTACTACTCGCTACGGATTGTACGAGTATACAGTGGTTTCCTTTGGTCTTACCAATGCCCCTGCCACTTTCATGAATCTCATGAACAAGGTATTCATGGAAAACCTGGACAAATTCGTGGTGGTGTTCATTGATGACATCCTCATCTACTCCGGAAGTGAAGAAACGCATGAACTTCATTTGCGGTTAGTGCTCGACAAACTCCGCGAGCACCAGCTTTACGCAAAATTCAGCAAGTGTGAGTTCTGGCTCAAAGAAGTTGCATTCTTAGGGCATGTTCTTTCTGGAGGTGGAGTTGCAGTTGATCCAAGTAAGGTGCAGGATGTAATTGCTTTGGAGCAGCCACGGACTGTTCCTGAGATCCGAAGTTTTCTCGGTCTTGCCGGTTACTACCGACGGTTCATCGAGAACTTCTCCAAAGTCGCTAAACCGTTGACAGAAGTACTCAAAAAAGAAAAGAAATTTGAGTGGTCATCAAGTTGTGAGGCAAGTTTTCAAGAGTTGAAGCGAAGACTCACCTCTGCCCCAATTCTTGTTTTGCCAGACATACATAAGAGCTTTGACGTTTTCTGTGATGCTTCGCGTCAGGGTCTCGGTTGTGTGCTGATGCAAGACGGCAAGGTGGTAGCTTATGCTTCACGACAACTGAAACCTCACGAAGCCAACTATCCAACCCATGATTTGGAATTGGCAGCGGTCATTCATGCTCTAAAACTGTGGCGTCATTATCTCATTGGAAACAGATGTGAGATATTTACCGATCACAAGAGCCTGAAATATTTCTTCACCCAACCAGATCTGAACTTGAGGCAGCGCAGATGGTTGGAACTGATCAAGGATTATGATCTGGGAATCCATTATCATCCAGGCAAAGCTAATGTGGTTGCAGATGCCCTCAGTCGCAAACTGCACGCCATTGGTGCATCAACTTTTGTTAGTCAACCTCAACTAATGGATGAGTTTCGGAGACTCAATTTGGAAGTGGTTCAAGAAGGGTTTGTGGTGGCCCTAACCTTAGAGCCCACTCTTGAGTCCCAAATTCTAGCCACACAAATCGTTGATGAGAAAGTGGCTGAAATTAAGCGCAGCTTGAAGGAAAGCGCGCCTTCGGAGTTTTTGGAAAGAGCAGATGGGATGGTCATGCGTGGACGGCGATTGTACGTTCCGAATGACCAGGAGATCAAACAATTGATCTTGAATGAAGCTCATAATACTCTTCTTTCGATCCACCCTGGAAGTACGAAAATGTACCAGGATCTCCATGTAAGTTTCTGGTGGCCTGGTATGAAAAAGGAGATCGCTGAATTTGTCGCTACTTGCGATGTGTGTCAGCGAGTGAAAGCGGAGCATCAACGCCCTGCGGGATTGCTCCAACCTTTAAAAATTCCAGAGTGGAAATGGGATGAAGTTGGCATGGATTTCATCACTGGTCTGCCGAAATCTTCAGGTGGCCATGACTCCATTTGGGTAATCGTGGATCGATTGTCCAAAGTGGCTCATTTTATTCCAGTCCATACCACCTACAATGGGCCTAAACTTGCAGAACTTTACCTGAATCACATAGTCCGACTGCATGGTGTTCCTAAGGTCATTGTGTCAGACCGTGGGACCCAATTTACGTCGCGATTCTGGAAAAATCTGCATGAACTCCTTGGTACTAAGTTGTTTTTCAGCACAGTACCATCCTCGGATCGATGGCCAAACCGGAAAGAACTAACCAAGTCTTGGAGGATATCTTTGAGAGCTTGTGTGTTGGCTTACAACGCAAAGTGGGAAAAATGTTTAGCTTTCGCTGAATTCTCCTACAACAACAGCTATCAGGCAAGTCTCCAGATGTCGCCGTTCGAAGCACTTTATGGGAGAAAGTGCAGAACTCCTTTGTTCTGGTCTGAAGTCGGCGAAAGACAATTCTTCGGCCCTGCTGTAATCCAAGAAGCCGAAGATCATGTCAAGTTGATTCGAGACCGACTAAAGGAAGCTCAGTCGAGGCAGAAAAGTTATGCTGATACTCGTCGCCGCGAGCTGAGTTTTGATGTAGACAATTTCGTCTATCTCAAGGTGTCGCCGCTACGTGGCACTCGTCGTTTTCAAGTTCGTGGGAAATTAGCGCCGCGTTACGTCGGACCATACCGCATTCTTGCGAGGAAAGGTGAAGTTGCTTACCAGATTGAACTTCCCCTCGCCTTCCGAGGTACACGATGTATTCCACGATCGCAGCCTAAAGAAATGTCTTCTAAGCCCACGTAACTTACCCCATTGGAAACGATTGATCTTCACCGATCTATCGTATCACGAGCATCCGATCCAAGTACTTCAAGAAGTCGAGCGCCTTACTACGCAATCAAGTCATCGTAATGCTCAAAATCCAATGGAGTAATCATACCCAGGACGGCTACTTGGGAACGAGAAGATCGTCTTAGAATTGAGTTTCCTCTTTCTTCGCAGAGTCTAGCTAATCTCGAGGACGAGATTATTCCAAGGGGGTAGGATTGTAACGCCTGTGTTTATAATTAAGCTTAATTAGGCTAACTAGGTGTGGATTAGTGCTCAGAAAGTTTCCATTTGAATTTGGAGTTATTTGCCTTTGAATTCGGTTTTGTCGCTTCGTTTGATTGTTTTCCTCGATTGGAGTCTCAGAATCCAAATCGGGTGAAATCTAAAATCGTGAGAGCTAGATCCCAAACCTAAGTTTTAAAACCTTTATCAGGACTCCTCGAACCTATTCTAATAGTCCTCAAGTTAGTTGATTGGAGAACCATCGCGAAAATTGTGAAATTCTGAGTTTTCTGCTTGCCGGCAAGATCTGCAGCTTTGCTCATGCGGTACTACGAGCGGCAGATCTTGGCCGCCGGCGATCGGGCCAGAAGCGAGGGCAAAGCAGGGCCAGAGCCCTGCTTTACTCCTGTGCTTGTGGTTATCCTCTTACCTCCCTTCTCGTGCCCTCCCTACTCCTCAAGACACCAGGAGCACCTCCTCTCCCTCTCCTCTCTCATTTCTCCTCCTCTCCTCCTCCTTCTTCCTCTCCTCTTCCTTCTCTCTCTCCTTGGAGCTCTCTCTCTCCCTCCTTGTCATTTCCAAATGGTTGGAGCTCCAGGAGGCCGAGTGGAAGCGAGAGCAAGGGTGGAGAAGCGCCTCAAGCGATCAAGGAGCTTTACACGAGGTAGGCGTTAGAGTTAAACCTAAACCCTAGGTGTGAATGCCAACCCTAGCTCTTCTTTGACTTGTAATCGTTTCTTACGCCCTAGTTAAACTCTAGAAACCCTAGTTGTTGTGGTGCATAGTCGCTTTCCGAGTGGTTAAACCTAGGTCAAGGGTAGAAGAATCCTTCCACGTGATCGAGTAGTTTCAGAACCCCGATCTACGCTTCGTTGGACTCATTCGCTGCAAGGAGTCATTTCGAGTTCCTGAGTCCTTCCTCTCGGAACCCTAACTCCGAAGTCGGGAAATGACCTCATGGATGTTTTCTTAGAGCCTCGTAAGTCGTTTCTTGGGAGAATCGAGTTTGAACTCGATTCGGGATGAAAGTTGGATTCGGAAAGTATATTTAGGTTTTCGGGTAGTAGAAGTCAAATAGCGATTTCGGAGGTTCCAATCAGTAGTTAGATCACGTAGGACCTTAGTGTTCTAGCGGGCCTAGTGCGCGTGTTGCGTAAATCCGCTTTCCCGTAGGATTTGCAAAAGTTGCACTCTGGGCATTCGGAACGATTTCAAGTTCCGAAGTCCCAAAGCTCGCAGGTCTAGCGCACTTAAGTCCCTAGAGTAGTAGAGAACCCGTTGCCGCGATGAAACTCGAGTTTCGACACCCTCTGGGTCGAAATCCATTTTCGCGCCGGTATCGGGAGAGAAAGGATCCGAAAAGTGAGATTTTGAGCAATCGAACTCAAAACTTGACAAAACCTGCGTGAATAGGTCCCATGGGTCCCCAGGAACCTATCCATGCACTTACGTCGAAGTTCCGAAGTCTTTTGGACGAAATCTCAATTTTTGGGATTTTGGACTCGGGGAGAGCGGCACTACCGCTGGTGTGAAGGCGGTACTGCCGGAGGGTCCGGCACTACCGGGTTTAGAGCGCCGGTAGTTATTTTCCAGAGAGCGACCCATTTCGGTTTCTGACCAGCGGCACTACCGGGAAATCCAACCGGTACTGCCGGCCAGAGCGGCACTACCGCCCAATCAACAGCGGTACTGCCGGCCTCTGGGAGAAAATTTAGAATTTCCTTTTTCCGTCTAGGTTCTCGTTTTCCGTTTTCGCTTCTTTTCGGATTTTGATTGCTTCTTCGCCTATTTTGATCGATGATTTTGGGTCTCGTTGCTTTTCGTGTAGACGTAGACGCTTCGAACGTCGCCGACGATCCCGACTACGCCCCGAGACCGATTTCACCAAGAGCAAACAGGCAAGCGCCTTCTTGACCATTTCCAATCCCATATTTGCAAATTCTTACTTTTGATTGCCAAAACTACTATGCATGCTCATAAGTTTACTAAAAGTGATAATTTGTGGGAAGCAATAGTTAAGCCGAAAATTGTTGGATTACCTCAATCTAATCTGAATATGCAATCCTTGATAGACTTAAGAATAATTTAGACACATTAGTAAGTGTCAGAGGGTATTAAAGAATAATAGTTGCATATGCTTAGTTCAGCAATAGAATTGGTTGCAGGAGATCATGACGTTCTTATTCATAAACTCCTGGAACTATAGAATGGGTGAAGGGTGTCAGGTTGGAATTGGAGATTTTGGGGTTTTGTTGGAAAAAGGGAATGGTTGCGTGAGTAAAATGGAAAAACTTGGAGAGTTTAGACCGGGCGAGATGTTTGGTGGTTCGAAGTTGGTGGTATTTGACCGGGTAATGGTTCCGGTTGGTAGGCTGGTTTCAGGTTCAGATTGGTTGTCAGGCCGTTGGCTGGTTTGGAGTGGTTTGGTCTGAGTTGGTCCCTTGCTATGGGGAGATTGAAGGCTAGTGTGTGCTCGGTGGGGCCGCTAGTGTCGATCCTCTGTGGCCATAGCAAGTGGGTTTGGAAGATCTCGCCTGAGTCACCCTAAGGACCGAACTTGGTGCTATTTACTGGGTATAATTCGTGCAACCACATGTGCCAGTATGGGATGGCCTCAGCCTAGTACGGGGAAAGGGATCTGACCCTGCATTTTGGAGGGCAAAGAGGATTGGATGCACCTGTGGTGTCGGTGCATTCTAGGGACTTTCTTGTCGAGGCATCGAAGGAAAGTTTACCCAATACAACGGTAATGCCTACTACAGGGAGGTCGTGGGCTAGTGGGTGCCTATGGGAACCACTGGCGGCCTCTGTGGCTGTAGTTAGGGATGCACGTTACCGGGCCGGTGCAGGATTAAAACTCCAATCTCTCGAAAGGTTCCGTCCACATCTAGCAAATCGGGTACTTTGGTATCTCGAGGCATGGATGACATGATCGCTAGAACGCGTGTCATGTGGGTACAAAGCAGGCCTCTGCAGAGATAAATAAACTAATCGATTAGCCGTGCTCACGGTCATGAGCAGCTTGGAAAGTATTATCAAGTATAGATTTTGGGTCAAGGTTGACTTCTGGGGAAATGGGTTTTGAGGTTAGATTATGTTGGTCAGGTGTGTGTTTGGATCTTGGATTCGGATAAGGTGCAGGTGGTTGGTTGTTTTGGTGAAAGGAACGGTTGGATGGTTGATTTGGTTAATGGTTTATCTATTACTATTTGTTTGAAATGTTTTCTTCAGCTTCTTTTGTAAAAATGCGAATGTGAATCTATTATCATATTGCAAGCAAAATCTGCTTTGTGCTCAAAAGACTAGTGTAGAAACCTATTACTCATGGATTTAACCTACATTTTATATGTTTATATTCCATACACTAAAGTCTTGCGAGTACATACGTGTACTCACCGTTTGCTCTAACGGACTTTGGTCAGAAGGAGAAGAAGCAGGTAATGATGCAGATGTTCCGCAGGCAGTCGCAGTTCTCTGTTGACGCTGACGATTCCGCTGGGGCTTAGCTGGGTTATCATCCAGCCAGTTGCCTGGGGGTGGAGGCACACTGCGTGTTCTTCTTTTGGAGTTTCCGCTGGCGTTGGAGGATTATTTTGGACTTGTGCCGGCTGTAAGCCGAGACTTGTAAAGTTAAACTATTGTAATAACGTTACCTTTCATGTGTAATATATTTACTCTTGCATAGTTGAGACCTGTCTTGTATGACAACGCGTGGGTACTGGGCTACTGATCCAGGGAACCAGTACAATGCACGCGGTTGCGGGAAGCTCGAGTTGGGATCAATCAGTTGGCATGTACACTCCTCACGAGTTTTGCCGATTAATTGGCCCCAATCCGAGTACGGAGTCGGTTTAACGGTCAGGAGACGTTACGGGTTGCATTAATCTTCTGACCAATGCAACAGTAATGTCCTGCACCGCTAATCTGATTCCGGAGCCCCCACAAGAGGTGGTATCAGAGCTATGTTAAAACTGAAAGGATAAAGTAGATCGCTAGATAATAGAACTTAGGAATGAGTTTTCCCAGGTGAGTTATTTTAATTTAGTATTCTTAATTGTGAAATGGTAGAATGCTAGCCTTTTCCCCTCTATAGCTTCTTTTTCTGATTTCGAATCTTCAAAGTGAATTTCCTCTTAGCTGATTTTCAAACTTTGTTTTCTGGGACAGGAGTGAAGTAGAAAAATGGGATTCATTCTATTCCCTTTCTCACTCAAAACCTAAAGATATAGTTTGGGGAAGTCTTACCTATTCAACAGTTAGTTACTCGTTGTTTAAGGACAAGATTAAGGCTTCGGGCTGTGGCTTTCGCAGTTGTTTTGTGTGGTAGTTGCTTGGTTTCCTCTTTTTTTGGTTTGTCTCCGTTGAGGTTTTGCTAACTAGTTCTTTTCTTGCTTTTAGATGTCGGGACGTTGGGAACCTCGTTTCTACACGCGTGCTATCCTAGAGGGTTCTGTTCAGGCCACCCTTTGGGAGATGATGCGCCGTGTTGGGTTCACTGAGCCACCAGAGTTCATGATCTCAAGCGCTGGACTTAGCCCAGCATCCTCTCTTTTTGTGGCAGAGGTCACCATTCGAGGTCGTCTTGCAGGAGAGCAGACACGTCTCTACTATGGCACAGCTCTGAGTCCTCTCACAGCGTTGCTAGATGGGGCTTATATGGCAATCCTTCGACTCCGTTTTGACCTTCCCGAGCTGTCGTAGATGTTTCCGAGTTGTCCCTCCCGTGAGTCGGATGGCCAGGCAAACCTCTATGCACAGGTGAATCCGCAGATGGATTTAGTGGAAGCTTGGCAGGTTGGGTACGTGCGAGCTGTTGACAGGTACCTGCTTCGCCTTCGGGACGAGCTTTCCGTCGCCGTCAGATTTCTCGAGCTAGAGAGCCATATGGCACCGTTCGTCAACCATGGCTTCTTCACCACCGAGATGATCTACGGGAGCACGATGAGCTTGAGCCGGCAGAGGAGCTTCCTCGCCTACGGATCCTACCGCCGGGTCTCCCGCAATGCCAGGATGTCTGCGGCGAGGCGCAAATTGCCGCCGCTGTCTCACCAGGCGCTCGGAGCATCGTCGAGTGCAGCACCGGGTCGTAACCTCGTCTTTGGCGGTCGTGAGTACGAGCTGATGTACCCGGTGGAGTCATCTACTTCTTCTGCAGCTCCAGGCCCTTCCGATGCTCCTGCCGAGAATGGTGGAGATGTGTAGACCTGGATTTTAGGAGTCCTCTGTGTAATAGGTAGTACTGAAGCTCGCTTTTGTCGTAGATACGAGGTGGCTGGTGATGTACTTTCTTTGTCTGAGAGGTTAGGTGGGAACTTGTGTTAAGTGGAAGTGATGATGTAATATGAATCAATCAGAACGCGCGCAAGGAAGTGCCTTGTTGTCGTCCTTAAATCTATCGTGTATGCAATCCTTTCGCTGCAATGCATGCTTCATTGCCTTGTATTGCTGCGAATCCTATTAAATGCATAGGAATCCTGCAGTAATCCCGTTGTGTCGTCTCATTTCTGGTATGTCACCTGTTGTTCACATTGTTGAACCTTGTGTTAAGCAGGATGCCGAGGAGACGGCCAGTCCGTGCGATTACGGCCGAGGGTACGGCGCGAGATGAACCGAACCCCTCACTTCGTGATCCGCCGCAGCAGGGATCCCATAGCCATGTTTCGCGGCATTCTAATGATCCAGTGGCGTCAGCACATGGACGTCAGGAAGCGCAGAGTGAAGAATTACCTCCTCCTCCGTCCATGGCCCAAGTACTGGTGATGCAGACTCGTTTACTCGAGAGATTGGTGCAGAATTCGGAGAATCTGGGTGTCGTTGCTTTTGGAGGTGTGGCAGCGATGCAACCCCAGACTCGGCTGGCCGAGTTCCAACGGACTCGCCCACCGAATTTCTCCACGGCCACTGATCCTTTGGACGCGGACGACTAGCTCCGCGACATTGAAGATAAACTTGAGTTGGCTAGGTGCACGGATGATGAGAAAGTCCAGTATGCTGCACATTATCTCCAAGGAGCGGCAGCAGCATGGTGGAACAGTTTTAAGACTATTCGCCCTGTTGGACAAGCTACCACTTGGGCAGATTTCAAAGAAGCTTTTCGTGCAGTCCATATTCCCTCTAGCTTGATGGAGATAAAGAAAGTCCTCTAGCTTGAAATGTTTTCTTCAGCTTCTTTTGTAAAAATGCGAATGTGAATCTATTATCATATTGCAAGCAAAATCTGCTTTGTGCTCAAAAGACTAGTGTAGAAACCTATTATTCATTGATTTAACCTACATTTTATATGTTTATATTCCATACACTAAAGTCTTGCGAGTACATACGTGTACTCACCGTTTGCTCTAACGGACTTTGGTCAAAAGGAGAAGAAGCAGGTAACGATGCAGATGTTCCAGACGAGTCGCAGTTCTCTGTTGACGCTGACGATTCCGCTGGGGCTTAGCTGGGTTATCATCCAGCCAGTTGCCTGGGGGTGGAGGCACACTGCGTGTTCTTCTTTTGGAGTTTCCGCTGGCGTTGGAGGATTATTTTGGACTTGTGCCGGCTGTAAGCCGAGACTTGTAAAGTTAAACTATTGTAATAACGTTACCTTTCATGTGTAATATATTTACTCTTGCATAGTTGAGACCTGTCTTGTATGACAACGCTGGAGTACTGAGCTCTGATCCAGGAACCAAGATAATGCACGCGTTATGCGAAGCTCGAGTTGGGATCAATCGGTTGGCATGTACACTCCTCACGAAGTTTTGCCGATTAATTGGCCCTAATCCGAGTACGAGTCGCTTAACTGGTCGAGAGACGTTACGGGTTGCATTAATCTTCTGACCAATGCAACAGTAATGTCCTGCACCGCTAATCTGATTCCGGAGCCCCCACAGGTTTTAACCTGCCATACCCTATTTCATAAAGTTTTTGACCTTAACATGCACCATTTAAAAGGTTACGACACTCCGTGTTGACACATCACTTCAAACGGCCCAAAAACGCGAGTAAACCTCAAGCCGAAAGGTTTTATTCTCTAATTTCACATTCTATAATGTCACACCATACCGTAGTGTCACATTCTCCCCCCTTCAATAGGATTCGACCTCGAATCCAAAGGACGCCAAAATCAATGACAAAATCCCCAAGGGACAAACGGCTTCTCTGCAGCACAAAACATTCACACAACGACTAAAACCGGAACAAACAACAAACGAGTTCCTAAAACCAACACATAGAGAAAAAGTGTTGATCTAGCTCAACTAAGGGCAACCCCTCACAAATCGACCTTCACTTCAATTCCCCAACAGAATCTGCGTTTCAACCACAAAGGGCTCCATCAACCAAAACGCTCGAATCCTCACGGCAAACACTTCATACTTCTATCACAACCAACCTGACTACCATACTCCATTAAACTCAACATGACATAATCAAAGGAAGTCACAATTCCTTTAACGACCTTTCTACATTCCCGAAAATTTCCATCGAGGGGAAAACTCATTAAGGCACACTTGCCCTTCCGATACACCATCATACTAACATTTTATTCCATCCTTTCCTGCACAAGACTCAAATCCAAGAACAACTAGTGACGACAAATGCTCACGGCAGGACAAATATCACCGAACTACCGTCAACTTCACTTCCACCCATCGCTACACTTAATAATGGTTAAACCCATACATCATCAACCTCCATCACAAACCACCCTTATACCACTAGGATTCAACACCTAGCCCCAAGCTAGGATCGAAAAACCTTACCAAACCACAATTGGTTCCTTTCTTAAGAGGGTCTCGCCCTCACACAAAAACACTTAGGTATCAACCCCAAGTGTACACACGACAACTCAAACCCAAAGCGTTAACAACCATTTTGGAAAGAATTCGGCAACATCCAAGCCAAATCACAAAGGAAGCATAAATCCCCTACACTACAACCAAAATACCATAATTTCTTCATTCTTTCTTTTCATACTAGAAAGAAATGGACATCTCGATTCTTGACATGCATGCACATTTTTCAAGAGCACTCCGGATTAGTCATATATCCTTATATGACTTTCTCACCGACCTGGCTCGTCGACTCCTTTATGATTAATTATGCATAAACAATGTCTCGTTTTCCTTTTTCACCCTTCATTCATCATGTAACAACGGCACCGAATAGTCATTCACCAAATGACTTCTTCCTCGGTATCAAATGATGGAAACACAATTAACATCGAAGGTTGCGGAAATTCATATAGACTATGACGGGCAGATAGTTGACAAGAAACACCACGTCGTAAAAGACCCCACATCAGTTGAAAACTGAACTTGCACAACATTGTATTTCATCCAAATTCAACATTTTGGAAAAGAACATCAAAATTTCAAGTCGAGCATCTGCTCCCACAACCATCACGAACTTCCTCAAGGAGAGGGAAACTCATTCCTAAAAGGGGAACACCTCACTAACAAAATCACTTTGTAAAACTTTCATAAAGTCCACCTTTTTGAAGCACTCGCAACATCACACACATTTTCAAAACAACTCCAGCTCTAGCCAAAAAGAGTTACACATTAAGGGCTCAACTCAAAAGTTTCCAACACAACCCTTTAAGACCATCTGCTTCCTTTTAAAATTAATTCCAAAGATAATTCAGTGCGAATGCGAAAGGGCGCGATCGACTCAAAACTTTTGGATGTAAATCCAAACTCACAACACGAACTAAACAAATTCGCCAAAACCAAAGGTCGACACCAAACTTTACGAGTTTTGGGTAAACTCTAAAACACAGCTGTGATACCACGGGATGGCAAAGACATTATAGAATGTGAAATGGAGGTATTAAACTTTACGGCATGAATTTTAATCGCGTTTCCGGGCCGATTTCGGGAGTTTGGGCCCATGAGGGAGTGGGGGGCAGCATACCCTGCCTTGGGGGCGCCCTCCCCTTGCCCTAGGCGCCCTCTCCTCTTCCCCCCTCAAGCCGCCACCTCCTCCTCCCCATCTCCCTCTCCTAGCCACCCCCATCTTTCCCCATTGCGCCTCCACCCTTCCCCTCCCTTCCCAAGCCATCCACCCCTCTCCTAGCAGCCCCACGGCATCCCCTCTCATGGTGCTCCTCGCTGTCCCGCTCGGAGGATCTCCGGAATTCGAGAATCTCCGGCGAACCGTTGCGGATCGGGAGGAAGGAGCGGCCGGCGGGAAGGAAGGCTTCGTCGGTTTCGGATCTTCTTGGCGAGGTATGGCATGGGTGATCTGTGGGTTAGGTCTAGGTGTTGTTCTAAGGATCATTACCATGTTTTTTAGATCAAGGGAGGTGCTGCCATGGGGTAGATTTGTTGAAAACTAGAGTTGTATTCACGTTCTGGTTCGGGCAGATTGGGAACCCGAACTAGGGCAGGAGTTTTGGCCAATTTAGAGATTGAATCTGACCGTACGGACTTTTAGGAAGTTGTAGATAATTTCATTATCTTTCCGTGGACATAAAGAAATTGAAATTCCGCCCAGCCGTTTGGAAGTTATGGATATTTTACCGAGCGCTGTCAAATCTGTGACGAGATTGAGACAGTTCGTGTTCAACATTAGATTAAACTAATTTAGAGTCCGAATCAGTCTTTCCATATAACTAGAAAAAGTTGGGAAATTTTCTAAGCTACGCGAGGGTGTACTCCTTTATTCAATTTGGAGTCCTAGAACAGAAGTTATGCCCGTTGGAAGACTGCTGTCCCGAAGGGACAGATTTGCTGCTTTCTGGTTTTAGGAGTTGTAAGCGAAGTCGGGGTAGTGGGATTTATGTGTGTTGTTTTGTGGACTCGATTTGAGTGTATGGCACATGTTTGCAGGTGGTGTGCCCCCGGGAGTGCCCTCGACCTCTCGTCACTCCGTTGCCGTGGTTGAAGGCAAGTGTGTTGCGTGGATTGTATGTTATATGCGTTGCTAGATTTGCTAGATAGCATTCGGAATAGATAACATGTTGTCTTGCCATGAATTACATGTTATAATTGATATGACGTCCTTAGGCCATGATTTAAAGGTTATCTATGATATGGTGTCCACATGCCATGATTAAAAATGTTTGTTGTTGATGAATGAATCACATGCCATGTTTTGAATGGTTACCATCGATTGTTGAGTACGGACCTACATGTTTCGATGCCAAGTGTTGATATGCAATAGTTCTATTCATGTATATGTTGCTGTCCGTTTTGCACACATGGCATATTTTTCATGGCCGGCCGGTGAGATAAGTCATAACTATTCCGGTAGGGTCGGTGAGAACTGTTATGACTAGTCCAGGGCTATTCTTTCGAATAAGTCCTACATCGTGATTCCTTCACCGAGGTGAATGGAAGCGAGTGATAGGCACCCTCCATCTTCGGGATGGAAGGGGAAAGGGTGCATGCCGACGGTGTGCACTCAACCATACCGGTATGAGTTTCCAAGGAGACATGTGCATTGCATTGCATTGCATTAATGAAATATGTATATGATGATGTTTATGAGATGACGATGTGAATACTTATGAGTTACTCATGAGATGAGTACATGGATGCTTAAAAGATGTTTGGAATGCTAACCATGTTGTGTTATGATGTGCTTTTGGAGATTGGTGATGATGGTTTGTTGACTTGATCTTTGTTTTTCCATTACAATACACTTTGCTGAGTTTTGAACTCACGCTTGTGTTTTATGTTGTTTTTAGGTACCTTGAGATCGGCATGAGGGAAAAGGGAATAGTCACACATCTCCACGTAGTTCACGTAATTGATTCCACAATGGAATCATTTGGAGTCATGACAATAAACTGAATGTGATACCATTGATGTTTATGGTTTAGATGTGTGCTAGTATTGCCTTATTCGTTTCATTTGGCTAATGATGACTTTGGGATGCTTAAAGTGGACTTATATTGCTTCCGTGCGCTTATTATTGCTGTTTTAGATGTTTCATATTATGTCATATTCTGCTATGCTATTATGGTTGCGCGAGATCATGATTAAACAAAGGAGATGCTGCCGAAATTTTCGGTTCTAGCAATTGGTCCTTTGCTGTAAGTTTCTTTTATTTGTAGTTTTAGATGATACATAATCGATGTTTGGTAGCATTCAGGCGTATTAGATGCCGGGGTGTTACAGCTTGGTATCGAGCTGTGTTTCAGGTCCGTGGTGTATGAATTTAGTGAAATACCATAGGGTTAACTAAAACTTTGATGTGGGATAACCTAGAAACATGGCTTAGGTTATCACTAAAATTTTGCTATAGGATAGCAACCTTAAAACTTGTGTATGTGGAATAACTAATTTAAAATTTGACACACATGGATGCACAGTAGGAAAGGGTATGGGTATCGTTACTTTACGCTTAAATGTTATATTTAAGCCTTAATGTTGAATGTTTTATGTGATAAAGTATGCTGCTATGCGTATGAGATAATTGATTGAATTGCTCTTGCTATCGTGATAAAGTGGGGTTGTGGTGCCGAAGGGTTTCGGTCACCTTTTTGTTCATAGTAAGGTTGTGGTTTAACGGTATGGCCGATTAAAACCATCACCGAAGAGCTATTAACCCTTGTGGGGAAAGAGTGCTTACCTTTTCTGGCCGCAGCTTGGGTAGTTGATTGGAGTCAAAAGGAAGAGTTAGTGGTGGATTCCTTCAGATGTCGTGGTACCGCTCGACGGCCGCTTTTGGTTGTTTTTCTTGGCTTTAGTTGAGTGAAATCAAATGAAAAGTATTGGGTTTTCGCGGATTGTTCCGTAGGCGGTTTGTGGTTTTGTCTTCTTCGGTAGTAGGCAAAGAAGAAGAGTTATGTGTGCGTGTCTTTTGGTAGCAACGTTTGGTTTTGACGTCGGTTTTGTTGGTTGCCTTGCAAAGAAAAGTATCATTTTGCTCTTGCGTGTCTTACTCTGAGTTTAAAAGAGGTTCTTGAAGTTGTGTACAAGAATTTAAGATGTGTCGATTTATGTTTTGTGCCTTTGTCCGCAAAGGTTACTTGATCGCTTGGTTCCCTCCCGTGGGAGTCTTTAAGATTTAAAGGTGATTTGGAGATCTTTTGCTTGATCCAGTGTGAGTCATGTTCCATTGCAACTTTTGGGGAGTCAAGTTTCTTTGTGAGTCTTGGATGAGTTTTAAAAGAAAATGCTGTAAACGGAGTAAGTAGTCTTTTGACTGAAATTATTTGTCAAATAGTGAGAATTGTTGTTTAGAATGTTATGTGGTATGTAACAATGTGGTTAATGGAAATGATGTACTCCTTAGTTAATTTGTGAGCTGAATCAATTTAATGTAATAGTTATCTTTAGCTTAAGATTAAATGAACTTCTAATGTTGTAGATTACTCTATAGCGAGAATGATTAAAGGTGTTAATATACATGCTCAGATTCTGTTGTTTACTTTAAAAGTGCTTTTGACCCTCGATAATGTTTAAAGTTTTAAATCCTGATGCATAGTTAAAACATTAAGATGATGTGGACTGCTGATATTGTTAAAGATGCTCTAATTTTACATGTTATTAGAGAGATTTAATCGTGTTGGTGACTTTAACTTGGAAGTTGATTAGACTTGTTATTTATGATGTTGCAAACTGTTAGTATATTTGGAAGTTTGCATATGTGTTCTTTTAATGCTAGCACCGA
The DNA here is from genome assembly GCA_036346355.1 of Rhipidocladum racemiflorum. Taxonomy (NCBI): domain Eukaryota; kingdom Viridiplantae; phylum Streptophyta; class Magnoliopsida; order Poales; family Poaceae; genus Rhipidocladum; species Rhipidocladum racemiflorum. The sequence goes on along the minus strand of CM070589.1, from coordinate 41,357,586 downwards.
TGTCGCTTGGGAAGACATAGGTTTAGTGGTTGTGGTAAGAGCTTTGTGATGGTCTAACTCATTTAATTTGTTTTAAATAGTTCGAGCATGTTGAGTAGTGACAATTTGCTATAGCCTTTGGATAGGATAACTAAAAGTAATGTTGCGCTTTTAAGATTATGCAAACAATTGATATTGATGACTTGGTAGTGTTGTTAATTGTTGGAAACCATTGATCCAATAGAGAAAAGTGTAAACTGTGAAACTTATGTCGAGTACATGTTGTGATGGGATGAACAATGGATAATAATCATGATGTAAGATTTTAATCTTAATGAATGCATATTTTAGAATGCTATTTACGAAGTTTATCTTGTAGAGATAATACTTATTTGTTGAAGTCATTTTATTGATTGAACAAGTTTTAATTGTCAAGATGTTGACGTATGGGTGGTATAAAATGGATAGGTTGACCATGCTCGGGTATTTGTTGAAGTAATCGTATTCTAAATACGTAAAATGATGTATTACGATATGTTGGTCCGTGGGGATCTTGTTGACGCAGCCTTAATTGGATGTCTTTTGATAAGCATCATAAACTTTAATTAAAAGTGTTGGGAATGGTAACTAGAGAAAGAATTTGTTATGTAAATTTTGTTAAATCCGGTTGGACCTTCCCAATGAGTAAGTAGTGAATTTTGAAGTCTTTAATGGAAAGCGTAGTGGAACACTAGAGATGGTTGTATTTATGCTAAGCCGGTGTTTAAAACCTTTTGACTCGGTTTGGTTGTTTGCGCGTTTGGTTGAATGCTTTCGGGCAAAGTATTCCTTTGTCATATTTCAGAGTTTCCCTAAACTTGTAGTGATTGGTGCCAATCTTTGATTTTGGCTAATTTGTTTAGTTTGTGCTATGAGTATGGATTTAGACCCAAAAGTCTTTGAGTGGATCACGCTCCTTTGCGTTCACACTGAATTATCTTTGGTATAAATGTTTAAAAGGAAGCAGATGGTCATAGTGGGTTGTGTTGGGAACTTTTGAGTTAAGCCCTTGATGGGTAACCCTATTTGGCTAGAGTTGGAGTTAATTGGAAAATGTGTCTGTGTTTGCGTGTGCTTCACAAAGGTGGTTTTTGCGAATGTTCATAAGTGATTTTGTTGGTAAAGTGTTCTTTTTGGAAATGAGTTTCCCTTTCTCTTTGAGAAATTTATGACGGTTGTGGAAGCGGATGCTTGACTTGAAGTTTTGATGTTCTCTTTCAAAATGTTGAATTTGGTTGAAATGCAATGTTTTGCAAGTTCAGTTTTCAATTGTTGTGGGATGTGATGCGACGTGGTGTTTTATTGTTAACTATGCTGCCGTCATATTCTATATGAATTTTTGCAACCTTCGATGTTAATTGTATTTCAATTATTTGATAATGAGAAAGAAGTCATTTGGTGAATGACTATTCGGCATCGTTGTTACATGATGAATGAATGGTGAAAGGGAACAACGAGACATTGTTTATGCATAATTAATGATAAAAGAGTTGTTGAGCCAGGTCGGTGAGAAAGTCATATATGGATATATGACTAATCCGAGTGCTCTTGGGAAGCCGCATGCATGTTCCGAGTCGAGATTTCAATTGCCTTCTAGTATGAGGAGTAAGAATGAATACCTTCCGTATGTTGGTTGTGATGTAAGAGATATGAGCTTTCTTTGCATCTTGGCTTAGGAAAAATAGAATGAGTACTTTTTGGTTGATGCCGAATTCTTTCCAAAGTGGCTTTTAGCGCTTTGGAGCTCGAGTTGTTGTATGTGGATCATTTTGGGTTCATGGATCTTGGTTGAGCTTACTCAATGATTGTATTCTTTGTTCTAGTCCTTTGAGTGGAAGAGCCTGAGGGCGAGACCTTCTTAGAGAGAGAAATCCGATTGTGGGTTGTTAATGACCTCGCTTATTAAGTGTTACTAGTAGTTAATCGAAAATAGTTTAAAAGTGAAGAGTAAAGGAAGGTTGTGTTGGATTCAATGCAAACCTTCTTGGGGTATTGTGTCGTTGATGTATTCCTCGGTAGGGTTGATTAAGTTACTCGTGGACCACTTGGTGGTTGCTAGTAATTGCTTTTCCTTTTCGAAGTGTATTGGATCTTTTGTCGCTGATCTATGAGCGAGTTGAGTCAACCGTAGTGGTTTTGTTTGGTTGTTATTGTTCTTGCGGGTTTTAAGAACCTTGGTTTTAAAGAAAGCTTTTTTTTTTTATGTTAGTGGTGGGTATTGGTCTTTTGTAAAAGATCAATCCTTTGCATGGTTTTAACCCCGTTTGTTCAAACAGTGGGTTGTCTTGGAGTGTAGTGTCTCGTTTGGGTCGTCGTCGTCTTGAATACGGCAAACCACAGTAGAGAGGGTTCTAGCGGTTGAAGCCGTGGTCTTCTGGGGAGTAGTGTTGGTTAAAAGAATTGGGCACTTTAGTGCTAAGGAATGTATAGTTTGAGGACGGTGAGACCGTTTTCTTTGGTGGTCTGTTTGGGAATTTATCCTATCGCTTGGGTCGTGCTGAGGCCTTGTGTGAGTACTTGTGTTTCAATGTTAAGTAAAGTTCTTGCAAGTTTTTACTGTGAAATATCGTTAATGCCTTTGGTCTTCAAACCTGAGAGTTTGGTCATCGAGTCTTGATCAGTGTAGTTCCCGTGATTTTAGTTAGAGAGAGCAGTGACCGGGGATATTGAAGTCTCGCGTGTGCAAGCAATATCCATAGTTATTTCCGATTTGGTGTGAGCTGCAAATCCTAGCTATCTTTTGTTTTGCTGGATTGTCTAGTGATGTCTTGGATTCGAGGTCGAATCCTGTTGAAGGGGGGGAGAATGTGATACCACGGGATGGCAAAGACATTATAGAATGTGAAATGGAGGTATTAAACTTTACGGCATGAATTTTAATCGCGTTTCCGGGCCGATTTCGGGAGTTTGGGCCCATGAGGGAGTGGGGGGCAGCATACCCTGCCTTGGGGGCGCCCTCCCCTTGCCCTAGGCGCCCTCTCCTCTTCCCCCCTCAAGCCGCCACCTCCTCCTCCCCATCTCCCTCTCCTAGCCACCCCCATCTTTCCCCATTGCGCCTCCACCCTTCCCCTCCCTTCCCAAGCCATCCACCCCTCTCCTAGCAGCCCCACGGCATCCCCTCTCATGGTGCTCCTCGCTGTCCCGCTCGGAGGATCGCCGGAATTCGAGAATCTCCGGCGAACCGTTGCGGATCGGGAGGAAGGAGCGGCCGGCGGGAAGGAAGGCTTCGTCGGTTTCGGATCTTCTTGGCGAGGTATGGCATGGGTGATCTGTGGGTTAGGTCTAGGTGTTGTTCTAAGGATCATTACCATGTTTTTTTTAGATCAAGGGAGGTGCTGCCATGGGGTAGATTTGTTGAAAACTAGAGTTGTATTCACGTTCTGGTTCGGGCAGATTGGGAACCCGAACTAGGGCAGGAGTTTTGGCCAATTTAGAGATTGAATCTGACCGTACGGACTTTTAGGAAGTTGTAGATAATTTCATTATATTTCCGTGGACATAAAGAAATTGAAATTCCGCCCAGCCGTTTGGAAGTTATGGATATTTTACCGAGCGCTGTCAAATCTGTGACGAGATTGAGACAGTTCGTGTTCAACATTAGATTAAACTAATTTAGAGTCCGAATCAGTCTTTCCATATAACTAGAAAAAGTTGGGAAATTTTCTAAGCTACGCGAGGGTGTACTCCTTTATTCAATTTGGAGTCCTAGAACAGAAGTTATGCCCGTTGGAAGACTGCTGTCCCGAAGGGACAGATTTGCTGCTTTCTGGTTTTAGGAGTTGTGTTAAGTCGGGGTAGTGGGATTTATGTGTGTTGTTTTGTGGACTCGATTTGAGTGTATGGCACATGTTTGCAGGTGGTGTGCCCCCGGGAGTGCCCTCGACCTCTCGTCACTCCGTTGCCGTGGTTGAAGGCAAGTGTGTTGCGTGGATTGTATGTTATATGCGTTGCTAGATTTGCTAGATAGCATTCGGAATAGATAACATGTTGTCTTGCCATGAATTACATGTTATAATTGATATGACGTCCTTAGGCCATGATTTAAAGGTTATCTATGATATGGTGTCCACATGCCATGATTAAAAATGTTTGTTGTTGATGAATGAATCACATGCCATGTTTTGAATGGTTACCATCGATTGTTGAGTACGGACCTACATGTTTCGATGCCAAGTGTTGATATGCAATAGTTCTATTCATGTATATGTTGCTGTCCGTTTTGCACACATGGCATATTTTTCATGGCCGTCGGTGAGATAAGTCATAACTATTCCGGTAGGGTCGGTGAGAACTGTTATGACTAGTCCGGGGCTATTCTTTCGAATAAGTCCTACATCGTGATTCCTTCACCGAGGTGAATGGAAGCGAGTGATAGGCACCCTCCATCTTCGGGATGGAAGGGGGAAAGGGTGCATGCCGATGGGTGTGCACTCAACCATACCGGTATGAGTTTCCAAGGAGACATGTGCATTGCATTGCATTGCATTAATGAAATATGTATATGATGATGTTTATGAGATGACGATGTGAATACTTATGAGTTACTCATGAGATGAGTACATGGATGCTTAAAAGATGTTTGGAATGCTAACCATGTTATGTTATGATGTGCTTTTGGAGATTGGTGATGATGGTTTGTTGACTTGATCTTTGTTTTTCCATTACAATACACTTTGCTGAGTTTTGAACTCACGCTTGTGTTTTATGTTGTTTTTAGGTACCTTGAGATCGGCATGAGGGAAAAGGGGAATAGTCACACATCTCCACGTAGTTCACGTAATTGATTCCACAATGGAATCATTTGGAGTCATGACAATAAACTGAATGTGATACCATTGATGTTTATGGTTTAGATGTGTGCTAGTATTGCCTTATTCGTTTCATTTGGCTAATGATGACTTTGGGATGCTTAAAGTGGACTTATATTGCTTCCGTGCCGCTTATTATTGCTGTTTTAGATGTTTCATATTATGTCATATTCTGCTATGCTATTATGGTTGCGCGAGATCATGATTAAACAAAGGAGATGCTGCCGAAATTTTCGGTTCTAGCAATTGGTCCTTTGCTGTAAGTTTCTTTTATTTGTAGTTTTAGATGATACATAATCGATGTTTGGTAGCATTCAGGCGTATTAGATGCCGGGGTGTTACAACAGCATAAGGAACACCTTGACCGAAAACCCTTCAACCAAAATGGCAAACAACCAAACCAGTCCAAAAGCTTTTAAACACAAGCTCAGCATAAAAAGAACCATCTCTAGAATTCCACTACGCTTTCCATTAAAAGACTTTAATAATCACTTTTTACTCCCTGAGGAGCCCCAACACAATTCAACCAAAAGCTTCACAACAAATTCTTCCTCTAGTTACCATTCCCAAAACTTTTAATAAGGGTTTATGATGCTTATCAAGAAGGCACCCAACCAAGACTATAATGATATGATCCCCACGGATCACCGAATCATAATACTTCTTATTCTAAATTTGAAACATAGTACTTCCACAAATCTTTCAGCAAGATCAACATATAAATTTCATACCTCCTATCTATTCACGTCTCGATAACCGAACCTTATTCAGTTAAACAACGACTTCAACATGTAAATATTATCTCTACAAGACAAAGTTCATAGCTAGGATTCCAAGGCATACATTCATTAAGGATAAAACTCTATATCAGGTTAATTATCCATGGTTTACTCCATCACCACAGGTTACAACACCCTCCATTTAGTCAATGGTTTCCAACAAGTATTCTACACAACTACCACCACTACTAAGTCATCAATAAAAACAAATGGGCATAATCATCAACCGATCAACATTACTTTTAGCTACCCTATACATAGGTGATAACAAAATTACAACATACTCCAACTATTTAAAATAGATTGAAAACTAGCATTGAAGGGTCACAACTGCATACTTCCAAATATACTAGTAGTTTACAACAACATACATAACCACTCCAATCAACTTCCAAATTAAAGTCACTAGTCTCTACTAATTCGTTAGATTAGCACATCTTTAAACGCCAAGCAAAGCTTCTTAACAATATCAGCAGTTTACATCATCTTAATGTTTTAACTATGCATCAAGGTTTAAACTTTTAACATTAACGAGGATCATAAGCACTTTTAAAGCAAGGCAACAGATTCTAAGCATGAACATTAACACTTTCAATCATTCTCGCTAAGAGTGAACTACAACACTAGTAGTCTATTTATTCTCAAACTTAGAGATTTTACTCACATTGAATTGATTCAACTCAAAATTTAACTTAGCAACACATCAATCCATAAACCACATTGTTACCTACTACATAACATGCTAAACATCAATTCTTACTAGGACAAACGATTTCAAAAAAGACTACTTACTTTGTTTACAGCATTTTAGTTTTAAAACTCATCCCAAATTCATAAGGAAACTTGACTCTCAAAATTGCAATGAGACAAACCCAAACTTGGTTATGCAAAGGAATTCTCCAAAACACTTTTCAATCTCAAAGACTTCCATAGAGGAAACTGGTTGGAAGACAACTTTTTTCGAAAGGGAACCAAGTGCTCCATTAACCTTTTCAAATAAAACCTTAACACCAGACCCCTAACTTTCACGACTCAAGAGGGACTTTCAAAGATGATTTCTCAAACCAGTAAAATGATGAAATCAAACACCACTTACTACTACGAAGCCACAGAACTTCAGCCCTAACAGCCAGGTCTGGCACAACTCCGAACAAAACTCCTTTAGCCTTGGAGACAGACAACCACAGGAATAAATCGAATGCTTGTTCAATCCCCAGGGACACCCTAGAGGTCAAAGAACTCAACAAAATATGAGATCACATATGCATATGGTACTGGACAGAGGTTATAGCTCTAGACGGTATGTATAAAGACGAGAAAGCGTCCTACTAGTGATGAGGACATCACTCCTATGCATATGACCGAGCCTCCTCCAGTTGTGATGCAAGGACCCATCACAAGAGCACGAGCACGGCAATTGAATCAACAGGTGAGCTCGTTCCTAAGTGCCCGTGCAGATACTTGTGAGGATGGTATGTTACCTAATGATATTATTGATTATCTTGTACTTAGGAACTTTGGAGAGGACCATGAAGGCCTTGGAAACCAGCAAGGACCAGGTGGGAGGCAAGGAGGGTGTCCAAGTCAAGTTGGAGGTTCAATTCATCTCGGAGTCGACTACCTCGGCCACCAGGAGCAGTGTTCACTAAAATCGTCGCCCAGGCCACAAACGGGCTCCGATTTTGATGATCCACATATGCATTGAAAGCTAAGGAGATAAACTTTACAATGGCACCAGTTTTAGGTCATTTGGACTTCGGTGTCGACGGGAATTTACATTGCAAGTTGGCGGACAGAATCTGTCCCAGGGTGCTACGTCACCAATTTGGGCCGTTGGCCCATGTATCGTATTGGAGTCCATCATGGACACGTCTAGGGTTTCTAGGACGTCCCCTAGCCTTTATATCCAGTAGCCGCCGCTAGGGTTTGATTCGGGTTTTGCTTAGATTAATTCTGTCTTTAAACAGTGTTGCCGTTCATCGGTTTGTGAGACCCCAACTCGTGAGCTTCACCCTCAATTTCAAATTCAGTTGCATCTTTCTTGTTCTTGCTTGTGTTCTCGGTTCATTGGCAGGGATTAGCCTTCGTGGCGAGGTCAACCGGGCAGCGCACGGTTGATAACCAGAGGACGCGTGGTGCTGCGATTGCAGGGGTTTTTGATCATGTCGATCAAGAAGCCAGATCGTGTGTGTCTCGCGCCACCTAATCGACTTATCCTCCACCTGACAGAAGTTCGGGCATCCCTCTACACCCCATCAAGTGGTCCATACAAATGTTGTAATATTATATTATATCATACATACAATTAAATGTTGTAAACAATATTATATTATGTCAATGTGACATGTGTTCTGTCAATGATATTGTGAATGTGATTTGCAATGTGAGTTATTGTGAATGTTCTGTGATATTATCGTGTACTATGATTTTTGTATTGTGATTATGTGAAATTGGTGCTATTTTCGGAATATCTATAGTGATAAAACCTCATCACAGTTGGTTCTAACATAGAACAGACTGTGATAACTTCTTCATCACTGTCTATTCTCAACTAGACCTGACACTAGTATAGTGATGTGATCAGCGTCGGTTTTGAACTAGAATCGACTGTGATAATAGTATAGTGATGTGATCAGCATCAGTTTTCAACTATAACCAACTGTGATAATCTTATGATCAGTGTCAGGTCTAGTTGAGAACTGACAACGATGAAGAAGTTATTGCTGTCAGCTGGGAACCGACTGTGATAGAGACTGCTCATCACTGTTGTTGGACTTTGTGTTGCCACTAAAACTGATAGTGATGATGAAAAAGAACCGACAGTGATGTATATTCATGTAGTAGTTATCATAAGACATCTAACTTAGTACATGAAGTTGACCATTCCTGTTGTATTTTAGCACTAACTTATATTCGCTTCTCGCAGGAGGAGGTAAGCCCTCAGAAAGAGTAGGGGACGTTTCAAAGCCGAGGGTTGAGGGACATCCTATCTTCATGGACCGGGAAGTCCGACCATATAGGCCAGCTTCTTGCCGCAGGTGCGGGGCATATGAAGAAGTCCTTCAGTCCAAATGACGGCGATTTCAGTGCCATGTCAAGATCATGGAAAGCACGTGAGGCACGCTTGAGGGCCAAGCTAAGGTAGGAGATGAAGGAATGTGAGGAGTGCCTAAGGGAAAAGATGATGGCGATGTTCTCCATAAGTCAAAGTAATATGACCTCGCCTCTCGTAGAACCGCCTATAATACGTCCTAGTAGTTGCATTTCCAGAAATGATCAGCGTAGTCTCTAGCTTAAGGCAATTAACATTTCTGACTAAAAGTTACAGGAGTAAACTAAACAATGATTTTAATCAAGTTGCATAATTCTTGCAACCGCCTGCCAAGTGCCAGCTAGTCCTGATCGAAGATGGATTTACCATTGAGACTGGACACTATATTGTTCCATGCAAGGAGGATGACATGGTGCATTGTAGCCCTTTGGGGAAGGGCTACATGAGGGTGCAGGTGTGTGACACTACGGAATGACCGTATGAGTCATTTTCGATGTCGGCATTAAGGTACGACTTTGGTGTCATGTTTTTGGGCTTTTTCTGTGAGTTTAGACTTTTCTGGGGGAGAATTTGGGCTTTCCGGAGGGGAATTGGGCCTTCCGGGGAGTTCGGGCCTTGGGGGGTCTATTTGGGTCGAAGGTGGGACATAATTGGGCCATGTGGAGGTGGACTAGGACAGTAACCCTGCTGCCCTAGCCCTTTGTGCGCCCCCCCTCATTTGTGCCACTCCACCTCCCCACACAACCCTAGCCGACTCCCCCTCCACCCCCTTGCACCTCCACCCTTCCCCTTCCTCCTCCACCTCCTCTAGTCGGCCCTAGGCGAGTTCCAACCCCTCCCCTTGCTACCACGCCCTTCCATACCGTTGTCCTCGCCGTTGGGAAGCTCCGCGACGAGAAGATCCGGCGGGATTGGCGCGTGGAAGGAGATCGGGTGATCGGGAGGAGTTTTCGTCTGTTCATCGTTCGTCGGGCTAAGGTATGGTGATAGGAGATCCTTGGGGTGGTTTAGGTGCTATGCTAGAGGTGTTTTTGATTCTTTAGATCCATATTGAGGTGCTGTTCCTAGATGAGATTAGAGAGTTTGCATTGTTGTCTCACGTTCTGTTTCCGGCAGATTGGATGTCCGACCTAGGGTTTGAGTTTTCACAATTTTAGATTCAGAATTTGGTTGGCCGCCTGTTGATAAGGTTGTAGATAATTTCAATACCTTTTAGTGGACACCAAGAACGTTAAATTCCTCCTATCCGTTTGGAAGTTATGGCTGTTTTACGAAACGTGTTCAAAACTGTGATGAGATTGGAACATATTACGTTGTTCTGTAGATTAAACCATTTTGGAGGTAGAATCAGCTTTTCCCAATACTTATAAAAAGTTAGGAAATTTCCTAAGCTTCGCAATGATGTACTCGTTTATGTGACACTACGGAATGTTGAATCATTATAAAATGTGAAATCGGAGGTTAAAACTTTACGCTATGAGTTTTAATCGCATTTTCGGGCCGATTTCGGGAGTTTGGGCCTTTCCGGGGCTAGTTGGGCCTTAGGGGGGACCCCTCGTGGGCCAAAAGTGGGGCTCTCTGGCCCATGAAGGTAGAGGGGGGCAGCAAGGGGCCTTTGGTGCGCCCCCCATGCTGCCCTAGCAGCCCTCCCACTTCTCCCCCTTCGTAGCCGCCACCCCCTTCTCTTCCTTGGTGCGCCCCCATCTCCTTCCCCGTTGCGCCCCTCCCCTCCCCTCTCCTCTTCACCATCCTTGTTGCCCTAAGGGAGCTCTCCACCGTGCCACCCCACTGTTCCATCTATCGGAAGGCCCCGCGACGAGGAGATCCGGTAGTTCCGACGCGAGGAGGACGATCGGGGAGCCCGGGAGGAAGGATTTCGGCGTTCATCGTTCGTTGGGCGAAGGTATGGTATCGGGAATCCTTGGGGTTGGTCTAGGGGCTGTGCTAGAGGGTATTTGGATGCTTTTAGATCAAGTGGTGGTGCTGTGATTGGGTAGATTAGATGAAAACTAGAGTTTGCCACGTTCTCTGCTTCGGGTAGATGTGCAGTCGACCTAGGGTTTGAGTTTTCGCGACCTTAGAATTGGATTTTGGTCAGTCGCCTGTTGAGAAAGTTGTAGGTAACTTTAATACCATTCAGTGGACATAATGAACGTGCAATTCTGCCCAGTCGTTTGAAAGTTATGCTCGATTTACTGAACGTGTTCAAATATATGACGTAGCTGGGACAGAACGTAGTGTTTTGTAGATTAAACAACTTTAGAGTCCGAATAAGCTTTTCAATATACTTAGAAAAAGTTAGGAAATTTCCTAAGATACGAGAGTATGTACTCGTTTAATCGATTCAGATTCATAGATCTAAAGTTATGATAGTTTGAAGTCTGCTGTCCCGAGGGGGACAGATTCTCTATTTTTCGTTTTCGGGAGTAGTTTGCGATATCGGGGTAGATGGGCAATGGCGTACTGTTTTGTGGGCACGTTGTGATTGTGTGGCATATATGTGCAGGTGGTGTGACCCCGGGAGTGCCCTCCTCATCCCGCTAATCCGTCGCCCGAGGTTAAGGCAAGTGTATTGGGATGGGTAGCATGTGGTTTATTTCCTTGTTTTGACTAGATGCAATTGTTCCCATGTTATGCTATCTTGCCATGCTTAGTTTTTTCCATGATATGATAAAAAGGGAATGTTAAGATGCTGTGCAATGGTTTATGGTTAATGATTATGGCATATGTTGCATACATGACATGAAACTTGGCCCGGTCGGTGAGAACGTCATAACTATTCCGGTAAGGTCGGTGAGAAAGTTATGACTAATCCGGAGTGCCATGGATGTAAGACCTACCTCGTGATTCCACCCACGCAGTGAGTGGAGGTGAGGAGTACGCACCCTCCATCTACGGGATGGAAGGGGGACGTGGGTGCACGCCGACGGGTGTGCACTCGGCAATACCGGTATTTGTGTCGAGGAGACATGTGCATTGCATTGCATTGCATACATGATGATGTTGACGATGAAATGATTTCAATGAGGTTGAGATATGAATATGATGTTGCATATAAAGTATGACTTAATCATGATGTTAAGTTTGTTATGTAGTGATGATAATATTGAATTGTTCTGTATGACCCATTGCAATATACTTGCTGAGTGATGAACTCACGCTTGTATTTTATGTTGTTTTAGGTACCATGACACCGGCATGTGGGAAGGGGCATTAGCCACACATCTTCACGTAGTTCCAGTCACATTTATCAATTTGAGTCATGATCATAATAAGTGCCATGAACTTGGTGTATGGAATAGTTTAGTGTGCTTGTGATCCTTATTTGCTTAGCTATAGATTATGGAGTGGGTGGATTCGGTTTTATTGGTTTATGTTGATGCTTTATCCATTGATATTGATGTTTTAGATGTCTTATGCTATGATATAACTTGCTATGTGATTGTTATTGCTCCAATTCATGATAAAACAAAGGAGATCCTGCCGAAATTTCGGTTTTAGCATTTGTGCCTTTGCTGTAATTTATTTTAATTTGTGGTATTTAGGTGATGTTTAGTCTATGTTTGGTAGCATTTGGGCATACTAGATGCCGGGGTGTTACAGTTTACTCGATTTAGAGACCTAGAACTCAAGTTATGCTAGATTGAAGTCTGCTGTCCCGGGGGGACAGATTCTCTGTTTTTCGTTTTCGGGAGTAGTTTGCATAATCGGGGTAGATGAGCGAGTATGTACTATTTTGTGGGCATGTTTTGAGTATGTGGTACTTATGTGCAGGTGGTGTGACCCCGGGAGTGCCCTCAACCTCTCGCCAATCCGTCACCGACATGCGGGAAAGGGGCTTAGCGGCACATCATCACATAATTTCCACACTATTAGCCAATATTTACCTTTCGGATTTGTGATCATGAATCTAGTGTGATGAAACTAGGATTATGATTTGTTCATGTGCTTGTTTACATCCTTTACTTCGATTTGGTTCATAGAGTGGTTAAATTCATTATGTTAGACTTAAATTGCCGCTATATTACCTGTTATTGCTGCTTTGGATGTTTTTCCGTTATGATATATCATGTAATATTTTGTTGTTGCTCCGAATCATGGATAAACAAAGGAGATGTTGCCAAAATTTTCGGTTCTAGCATTTGCTCCTTTGCAGTAATTTATCTTTATTTGAGGTTTTTAGATGTTGTTTAATCTGTGTTTGGTAACATTCAGGCACACTAGTTGTCGGGGTGTTACAAGGTGGACCATGTCCATGATTAATTTCTATCTCATGTGCTGGAGTTCCCCCCGAATGAAGATATCACCAGTAACAAGGAAGCACAGATGTCATTCATCAAGTGGCCCATGATGGGTGTCGTACTACTGAAGATATTAATCCCCACATCTTCTCCGTTATTCCAATGTTGCAACACATCATGTTATATATGAATGTGCTTTCTAGGTTACTACGACTACTCCTGCACCTGCTCCTCCTGCTCCTACAGCTGCACCTAATCCTACTCTTGCTGCTACACCTGCTTCTGCTCTTACACCTTTTTCTCATCCTGTAGCAGCACCTGTAACTTCTCCTGCTCCTACACCTACTCATGCTCCTTCACCTGATCCCGCGCCTACTCCTCATGATGGTGCTCCTGCACCTACTCATGCTCCTACACCTAAATAGAGAGCAGAACTGGTGCGCAAAAGGACTAATAGCACGCTGACGAAAGATCCACATGAGAGCTCAGAGAACCATTCTATTAGGAAGGCAAAGTTGTCAGAGGTCACATGGGCCCTTCCAATACAAGGGAAGCCCATTGTCTCGATCTCGAAAACTCCATCTATCCAAAAAGAAAAGTTAAAAGATGCCTTAGCGCCCCGATACAATTTTAAGGCTTACATGCAAGGAAAGCCTCTTGTCCCTCCTCACGTATTCAATGCTCTGCCCAAAGCTTGTCACTTGCTGCATGGATGGTACTACGACAAGGCAAATACGGACGAGCGTCAAGTCGATTTCATTGTTTCGTATCGAGGGGAACATTTTCACCGCCTAGATCATGGGACATTAGTAGTGTTTCGGGGATCTGTTCTGGTTGTACAAACTAAAAGCCATTGATATTTCTACTATACAAACATAGATGCTGTGAGTATCGCACCACACAGCATGAGCCTATGGCTGTTATAGGAGTTTGTATTATGTTTGCTAATAATTAACACGAGTTGTAGGATAATGAGGCAGTGAGCCGCGTTGGATCGACATCCAGTTGGGTTCGTGGACCACAAGATGGTATCTTCGACCATAGCTAGGCTTGAATCGGAGTTTGTTACCAACTACATGAAGCACGCATTTAATGATGAGGCAAAAAAGGAATTCAATCTCTTCCCGTACCACAAGGAGTAGGTAATACTCAGATGACTTTAGCCTTCAATTACTTGTACGCATGTAAACCGTATAGGAACTTATTTTCCTGCACTGCATACCATTTCAAATACAACCATTGGGTTCTACTCTCGGTCACTCCGAAGGAAAACAATGTATACACTATTAACTCGCTTGAGAAGAGGCCAATGGCCTACGCTATCAAGGATGTTTTTGTAGAAGTTGGTACATTTCTCTAAATTAACACTTTCTGCAATTAACTATGTTTATTTTTTTCCTCGACGACATCTCTCCAATGTATGGGCTTTCTCGTTGTACGTTGTTGAAGGAGGGCAACCTGATGAAAAATTACATGACCAGCTAAAGTGGAAGCGCTTCAAGGTACAAATCCCTAGCATTGGATTTTTTTTCTAACATCTAATGTTCATCTCCTAACTTGATTATCTTTCTTCACAGTGTCATCAACAGGGGTGCGATGACTTTTATGGCTTCTTCATCATGCATCAAATGATGAACCTGATCGGCGCCTCATACATATTCCCTAAGGTTTATATATATGTATATATGCATAATAATTTCAGCCTATCTATACATGCATAATAAGCTCAGCCTTTTACATACTTATTTTAAAACTTAAGTTAGTGAACTTTCTATTTTGCAGAAACTCAATACCCCCTTCAAGAGCCTAGACAACAAAGATCTCAACAAAATACGAGATCACATATGTATGTGGTACTTGATAGAGGTTATAGTGGAGGACGGTAGGTGTAGAGACGACAAAGGGTCCTAGTAGTCCATATATATGTTGTAAACATTATTATCATGTTAATGTGTTATATATGGTTGTGTTGTGAATGTGATGTGTGCACTGTGAATGTTATGTGCTATGTTGTATTATGAATGTTCTGTGATATTGTGAATATATGTATACTATGATTAATTTTTTCGTTATAATGCGAATTTGGGACTGTTTTGGATGGGTCTATATTGCAATTAGTTTTATTTAAAAACCCACACAAATTTATTCAGTTTTGCAATCGGCTTTATTTAAAAACCGATATAGATTTATTAGTATTACAGTCGGTTTTACTCAAAAACTGACACAGATGTATGGCGCTATTACAATCGATTTTATTTAAAAACCGATACAGATGTATTTCGCTATTACAATCGGTTTTATTTATAAAATGACACAGATGTATTGCACTATTACAATCGGTTTTATTTAAAAACCGACACAGGTGTATTTCGCTATAACAATTTGTTTTACTTAAAAACCGACACAGATTTATTGAGTATTACAATCCATTTTTCTTAAAAATCAACACAGATTTATTTAGTATTACAATCAGTTTTATTTAAAAACCAACATAGATGTATTTCACTGTTATAATATGTTTTATTTAAAAACCGACACAAATTTATTGCAATCAGTTTTAGTTACAAACTAACAAAGATAAAGACGTTCATTGCAATCGGTACTAGGTGAGAACATGTTGTGATGACCCTCATCATTACAATCGGTTCCCACCTAGAACCGATTGTGATGACTGATTTATTACTGCCACGTGATGATCAACTATGATAGAGCCTCCTCATTACTGTTTAAAAACTGTGTCGCTACAAAAACCGACTGTGATGACGAAAAAAAATCAATTGTGATGTATATTCCTGTAGTAGTGCCGGTAGCTTAAGCTCTCTCAAGTGGATCATCCGCACCTAATTTGTGTGCCGTTTATCATCAACAAACTAGAAATAACACAATGATATATAACTCCCTCGATTGAAATTATAAGGCACCGTTTGATATATCACAGTTTCTAAAATTGAACTTTGACCGTTAATATCTTTTACAATATACTGTTTGTAACAACAAAACCATGATTTTACGAAAATACTTACAAATACAAATTTAATGGTAATACTTTTGTGTCGCTAAGCATATACATAATTGGAATAGTTGTTGGTAAAATAATTACAATAATCACTTCTTTTTATACAATCGTTTTCTTAATTTACCTACGTATATGACTTGCAATAACACCACTTACTGTGGGCTAAAATCATCAGTAAGCACAGCACGAGGACTGGCGCTGCAAACTTAGGCGGATCATCTGTCCTGTTCAAAACCGACGTCAACTGTCCATTTTATTCTTCCACAAGGACACTATGGAAGGTTCACTTAAAGATCTGCAGATATATGGCCACCAATAACCAACGATCTTCTTTCACAAGTGGCCTTTTTCGGCGCCGACGGGAGTACTTCCACGTGTTTTTTTTTTCCCAAATGGTCGGAATGTGTGTTCTTCTGTTGGAAAATTTTGGCGCATGCTAGCAAGGGCGGGCACAAGTCACTGCGTCTGTTGGACTACCTACTGTTAGACAACCTCGCTATCGAATAGTCCGGGGTTGCCTAATAGATCTAAACTGGAGAACAGAGAGAGAGGGCGAGAAACACAATATGAGGAGGAACATGTCTGCTTTATTATTCTGTATGCTTGTGTATAATGGGGTGACCCCCTGCCTCCTATATATAGCGGTTCTGCTTAGAGATAAGGAAGAGTCCATATAGGATACGTCAATCGGTTTCCTAACACTCCCTCTTGGACTCTTCACTGCGAGATGCATATGCCTCATTAAAACTCCATAAAAACCCAGTGGGAAAAATAATTAGAGAAAGAGTACATAGCACACGCTTGCTGTGTTGCACGGATTGCCTCATCAAAAACCTTATGTAAGAAAAATTTCAATGAAAAACTTACTTAAGAAAAAGAGTACAATCCACCCAAACTTCAATGTTAATCTTCAAGATTCACGTTGGGTACTCAAACTTCGTGTTCAAGATTTATGTAGGAGTATGTGAAAATTCTCCCCCTGAAATCTGCACTTCTCTAAGCCTCATCATCCCGATTCTTCTAACACATCTTTCAAAGGAAGATGCCGGGAGTGACTTAGTGAATAAATCTGCGAGATTTTCACACGACTTAGTATGTAGTATTTTTATCTCGTTCATCTTATGCAATTCATGAGCATAAAAGAACTTGGGGTTGATATGCTTTGTGAGGTTACTTTTCACATATCCCATTTGCACTTGAGCAACACAAGCTGCATTATCTTCATAGATAATGGTGGGGGGTTGTTCCATGTTCAAACCACATGACTTCTGGATGTGGTGAACCATTCTTCGAAGCCATGCACATTCTCAGAGGCTTCATACAAGGCAATTATTTCTGAGTGGTTTGTCGACGTCGAGACAAGAGTCTGCTTTGATGACTTCCACGAAATTGCTGTTCCACCGCAAAGGAAAACATACCCGGTTTGTGACTTCCCAGTATGCGGGTCCGATAGGTACCCAGCATCGGCATAGCCCACCAAATTCAATTCATTGTCCTTTCTATAGAACAAACCGAGATCTTTGCTTCCTTGAAGGTAACGGAAGACGTCCTTAACCCCTTTCCAATGCCTTTTGGTGGGTTACGCCTTTGTCAGTGCTAGCAAATTCACGGCGAACGCAATGTCCGGTCTAGTGCTATTTGCAAGGTACATGAGTGCTCCAATTGCACTCAAATATGGGAATTCCGCTCCCAGGACTTCCTCCCCCTCTTCTCTAGGCCTGTGTCTAGGTCTGCTTGGAGACCTTCCGACCATTGGGGTCTTTGCGGGGTATGCCTTCTCAAAACCAAATCTCTCCAACACTTTCTGCGTGTAGGATGATTGGTGTACCAAGATTCCGCCTTGGACATGTTCAAGCTGCAAGCCTAAACAGAACTTGGTTTTACCCAAGTCTTTCATTTCAAATTCAGACTTCAAGTATGTGCATGCTTCTTCAATTTCTTCATCCGTCCCAATGATGTTCAAGTCATCTACATAGACGGAGATTATACAAAATCCATTCGGGGATCGTTGTATAAACACACATGGACAATCTTCGCTGTTCCTGTAGCCTTTCTTGCAAAGAAATTCACTCAAGCGATTGTACCACATTCTTCCCGACTGCTTCAGCCCATACAGTGATTTCTCCAATTTCACACTGTATAGGTTTTTGTTTGCTCTGTCTTGGTTCGGGATAGGGATACCTTCCGGTACTTTCATGTATATCTCCGAATCCAAGTTTCCATACAAATATGCTGTGACAACATCCATTAACTTCATTCTCAACTTCAAGTTGACTGCCATTGAGATCAAGTATCTAAAGGTAATTCCACCCATGACCGGGGAATAGGTTTCTTCATAATCAACCCCAGGACGTTGAGTGAAACCTTGAGCGACAAGCCTTGCCTTGTACCTTACAACTTCATTGTTTTCATTCCTCTTCCGAACAAAAACCCATTTGTGACCCACAGGGTTTATATGGGGAGGCGTGCGGCACACAGGCCCAAACACCTCTCTTTTGTTCAGAGAGACTAACTCTGCGGTGATTGCCTTCTTCCAATCTTCCCAATCGAGCCTTTTCTTGCACTCTGCGAGAGATGCAGGCTCGGGATCATGATCAATGATAATGGCAATCTTCTTTGCAAAGTATGCATCGACATTGGCTATTGCTCTATTCATCGATTCTCCCGTTATTACAAAGTTTATGGCCATTTCATCATGGGGTGCTTCGTGCACTTCTACTTGCTCTTCATTGCTATTTCCCATTCCAGGAGCAAGTTCCTTTAGTTTTTCTCCGCCAATGAGTGCGCACACATTATTTCCGGCGGCTTCTTCCAATGGAAGGTTCAGATCTAGAATTGCCTTTTCCATAGGCTTCTTTCCAGTGCCAGGTCTCAACTGGCTCCCCTTCTTGTTTTGGGGCATTTTCGTGATTGGCTGTGGTAAGTCCTCTTGCCTAGTTTTCCCCAGACGTCTCCGGGTACTTTGGGTTTGAGAAGCCAGATTTCCTGTTCTTTTTCTTTGAGGCCTCTGAACAGGATGAGGGATACCTTCTGCTTTCTTAGGTATTTCCACCCTCTCTGGTGCATTTCTTGCTAGTACATGCGACTTAACCACGCTCTTCAGATCACAAAAATGATCAGGCAATTCATTTGCTAAATTCTGCAAATCAATTATCTTCTGGACTTCTTGATTTGCTTCATTAGTGCGAGGGTCATGCGCGGGGATCCCAGTGGAATGCCATACTATTTCCCGGCATTTTTCATCCAATGGTTGATTCTCTCCCCCTAATGACGGGAAACGGTCCTCGTCAAAGATGCAATCAGCGAAACGTGCTGTATGCAAGTCTCCAGTCATGGGATCCAAATACCTGATTATGGATGCACTCTCATAACCAACGTATATCCCAGATTTACGGAGAGGGCCCATTGCAGTCCGCTGTGGGGGTGGTATAGGTACATATACCATACAACCAAATTTTCTAAGATGGGAAATCTTCGGGATGACCACTTGCACTAATTGCATTGGTGAATGGATGTTGTAGGCCGATGGTCTATAATTGATGAGTGCTGCTGCGTGCAGGACTGCGTGTCCCCAACAAGTGTTGGGCAAGTTACAACTCTGCAAGAGCGATGCGGCAATGAACTTAATCCTCTTTATTAGTGCTTCACTAGCCCATTTTGCGTATGGACGCGTGGTACAGAGTGCTCAACAGTTATTCCCGTTGCTGTACAATAATCATCAAATGCCTTGGAAGTAAATTCGCCGGCATTGTCCAATCGAATGGACTTCACGCGATGATCAGGAAAAGCATTCTTAATTCTGATGATCTGCGAGATCAATTTTGCGAATGCATGATTCCTTGTTGACAGCAAACATGTATGCGACCATTTCGAGGAAGCATCAATGAGCACCATAAAGTATCGAAACGGCCCTGACAAGAGCTGAATCGGGCCGCAAATATCCCCCTGAATGCGTTCCAGGAATGCAGAGATTTCATGTTGCACTTTCATAACAGAGGGTCTTGTTATTAATTTCCCGGTGGCACATGCATGGCACACAAAATCTTCATGATTCGGGAAATTTTTAACATTAATGCCATGACCTTGTGAGTTATAAACTATATTTCTCATCAATCTAAGACCAGGATGACCTAATCTACAATGCCATAAAGAAAATAATTCAGAGCTTCTAAAGACAGTCTTCAAAGAAGTATACACTGCGTGTGCATTGATTTTTGTGTAGTACAGCCCAGATTCATACGAGGGACATTTTTCTAGTACCATTTTTTCATATTCCGCGTGCTTCACAATGCACAAATGCTCTTTGCCATTTTCTTCATTGGTTTCTACGTGAAACCCATTGGCGCGGATATCTTTGAAACTTAAGAGAGTGCGAGTTGATTCAGGGTACAAGAGGACTTCTTCAATTACCAAAGTTGTACCCATTGGCAATATAATTGTGGCTCTTCCTGAGCCTATTATATGTGTATCGCTTCCTGCGATTGTCGTAATCCTTCCAGCGTTCTTCGTGATCGTCTGAAAGTATTTCGACTCTCTTAAGATGGTGTTTGTTGTGCCACTATCAACAATGCATATTTCCTCCATTGGGCGCTACACGATTTTTAGATGAAAAGAAATATAATTCTCATCAGACAGTGGTAAAGTAATTTAAACATTGCTTGTAAATAAAGAATACTGGAATAAATAATAAACTGCATATTCATTCATGAGAAAAATGCTCTTCTAAAGCTTGTAATTCATTATGCAATCTGATGTCTATGTGAGATGGTTCTGACCATTCGGGCCAGTTCTTTCAAAAATCACGTTTGACAATGCCAAACCTTTTCATATTCACAAGG
Source organism: Rhipidocladum racemiflorum (assembly GCA_036346355.1). Classification (NCBI taxonomy): domain Eukaryota; kingdom Viridiplantae; phylum Streptophyta; class Magnoliopsida; order Poales; family Poaceae; genus Rhipidocladum; species Rhipidocladum racemiflorum. The sequence continues at coordinate 41,336,834 of CM070589.1, read as the reverse complement.
TTCTTCCATTAGATTACTGCATGCAATCTAATAGGAAGTGGCTGCTAGATTCAATAAAATGCATAAAAATCTCATGAATTTCCAGTAAACTAAAAGAAAGCAATAATTTCAAGATTCACATATACAAAGATAAATGCAAAATTTTATAAGTACGGAATTCATAAATACAAGGTAAATGCAAGATTCATAAGTGCGAGATTCATAAATACAGCTTCGTGCATACGATCGGATTCATATGCTTGATCGACTTCTTGCGATCTGCTTTATGTGCGCGATCGGTTTAGCGCGGCTTCATGCGCGCGGTGGATTCAGTTCTATGCACGTCGGCCTTCTTGGCGCGACGGTGGCCGCTTCGTGCGGCGTGCTTGAATTTGCAATGAATATATTAAAGCAGTAAATACAATGCATGAAACAGAACAATAATTGCACAATTCATGAATAAATGTAAAAAGAAATTATCATGAATTTTCAGTATACTAAACAAGGCAATTATTGCAAAAACATATTCAAGAATTCATAAATACAGAAAATTAGGCTAAATACAAATTAAAAACAGAGCTAAATAATTTTCTGAAATTTTCTGGGAATTTTCATATTTTCCTGGCAATTTTTCAGAATTTCTGGAATTTTCTTATCAATTTTCTGAATATTATTCAATTTTCAAAAAATAAAGGAATAAAATAAAAAAAATGAATTAAATAATCGGGGGGCAAAGGGGTAATTTCCCCTTGCCCCCACCCCCACCGTGCGCCAAACCTGGTAAAACCAGATTGGAGTCCAGAGGACTTCAAGTCCAAAAGGATACACATCTAGATGGACTTTAAGTTGCTGATCTAGATGGACTTCAAGTCCAAAGGGAAGCCAGTCCGGCCGTCTTGGGCGAGTGCCATGCATGCGGCAAGGCTGCTGGCCTAGTGGCGCGGTGGCACCAAGTAGCACGGCTAGCGGCGGCGGGTGGTCATGAAGGTGTCGGGCAAGCGGTGGCGCAGTAACTCGATGCGGCTGTGCTATTCGGCGGACCAGCGACAAATAGCAGCGAGGCCGCTCCAAGCGGTTCTACCGGCCGTGGCGTGACCAGCGATAGTGCGGCAACGTGTGGCGGCTCGGCCTCGGCGATCGCGAGTGACAAACTGGAGCCCGGCGATCGGTGCAGAGCGGATCGGCTCGCGCGGCAATGGCCGGGCCGAGCAGCGCGGCGCCGACAGATCAGGCCAGCGACACGCCCGACACAGCGCGGCAGCGGAGCTCTGTCAGCGATCAGCCCGGCCCGGCTTCATCTTTGAAAGGAGGCGGTGGCGGCCCGGCTTCAAAGCGACCTCATGCCACAAGGCCTGATGGTGCGATGGCATCGAGGCGGCACCGGCAGGCGAGGCGCCGGCGCCACGCGGTCGAGGATGCGGCGGCGCGCCAGGAGGCCACGACGCGTGGCGATGCAGGCCTGCGAGGCCATCGAAGCACAGCGGCTTCGTGCGAGTCCGGTTCCACAAGCGGCTTCAAGCCGGGCGGAGTTCGCAGCGAGAAGGCCAGTAGCCGATTGGGCGCGTCGGCTTGCCGACGGCTTCAACGGTGCTTCGTGGTCGTGGGAGGGTCGGCTGGCGAGCCGGCGGCTTCAGTGCGGCTGGTGGGCGCTGGATGGCTTCGTACCGAGGGGCCACTTCGAGCGGTGGGCTGTGCGTGCCCGAGCCGTTCCATGTAATTTTGATGTGTTCTGTGACTTCGTGTCACGAATTGCAAAATATTATTGTAAGATGTAGCTTCGTGCTACGTGACTTCATGTCTCTGGAAGACCGGCCGGTGAGCCGGCGGTCGAGGACTGTATCGAGTGCTTCGAGCCGAACGATATGGTAGCTTCGTGCTACATTGGTTTTGCCTACTGTAGATGCATTCATATACCGTGTACTGGAAATTAAAGAAAACACTGCTAACTCGTAGCTTCGTGCCACGGAGCGTAGACTAGATGCATGCATAGATTCAACGAGCGATTAGATTCAATCCTCGTATTCTCACCATTCAATCCGTTCGCCGGTAGAGCTTCGTGCTGATAACGTGTTAGACAACCTCGCTATCGAATAGTCCGGGGTTGCCTAATAGATCTAAACTGGAGAACAGAGGGAGAGGGCGAGAGACACAATATGAGGAGGAACATGTCTGCTTTATTATTCTGTATGCTTGTGTACAATGGGGTGACCCCCTGCCTCCTATATATAGCGGTTCTGCTTAGAGATAAGGAAGAGTCCATATAGGATACGTCAATCGGTTTCCTAACACCTACAAGGGAGATGCTGCGAACTGCGAAAAGTTCTCCTTTTCGGCATGCATGGCATGTCTATCCGTCTGCAGTTTGCCACGTAAGGAAAACGAAAGAGAAAAAGGCCACAGGTCGCTCCACTAGCTAGTTTGTAAACTTTGTATACATATATAATAGGAAGTGTACTTTGCATGGAACAAGAAAAATGCATACGAATCATGTGGAATACATTCAGTCAAACTTTATAAAAAATTGCTACAAGTATCTTTTTTAATATTTATATCGAACACATGGATGAAACCAATACTTACAGAATTGTCTCAAAAACTTTTTATACAATAGTATAATTTTATTAGATTTTATAAATCTATTTCAATATAAATTTATGATCAAAGTTGTATTTTAGCGAGTGTGTTACTATCCAAAAAGCCAGTGTCTTACTGTGACATTATGGAATGTGACATTATAGATTTCGGCATTACGGTACGACTTTATATCGTGTTTTCGGGTCATTTTCGGGTGTTTGGGCCTTTCCTTAGAAGCTTGGGCCTTTGAGGGATCATTTTGGGCCGAAGGTGGGGGATCATTGGCCCATGTGGAGGAGGATTTTGGGCAGCAGCCATGATGCCCTTGAGCCCCACCCATATTGTGCCCCACCCCTATTGCACCCCCCAATCCCCTCCCCAACCCTAGCTGCCCCCTTGCACCCCTTGCGCCTCCACCTATCCACCCCCTAGCTGGCCCAAGCAGGGGTTTGTGGAATAGCTGAGGTCGGGGTCCTTTAAAGGAGCCCACGGCCGGCCTGCTAGAGGATACCGGGCCACAAGGTTACCATGGTTTCAAGCGAACAAGGCCGCAAGCCCATTCTTCTTCAAGGCCCACGGCATACCGCCCGCCCGACCGGGCTCCACCTCGCGACAGAACGCCCCTGCATAAAGTAGGGCGCACGGTCTGACGCCCACAGCCTGAGACCAAATAACCCTGGCGAATCGACAGGCGTGGGTCGGGAAAGCGGAGAGCAGATCCTTCGGTGGTAGCTGAGCCAGACGAGTGAGGACAAACGGGATACTCATGAGCCAACCTGATGCAATGCCAGGTGGCACCCCCTTGTAATATCCCCTTCCCCCAGTATATAAGGCGGGAGGGGCAACCCTGTAGAAGGGGGAAGAAAAAAGAGAAAAGAGAGGAGACTCATATCAACAAGAACACAGGACTAGGGTATTATCTCCACCGTGAGAGCCCGAACCTGTCAAAAAGATCACCCTCACATCCTGTGTTACCATCTTGCTCTAATCTCGCACAAATCCCCTCGAATCACAAATCTCATTGTCGGCCGAACCGATTGTCGACAGTTGGCGCGCCAGGTAGGGGAGCATGTCAAGATCTCCGTTGAGCTTGATGGCTGCAACGAGCGGAGTCTCCACAGTTTTCTCCCCAGGTCAGGTTTTCCACTTCGGAAGCCTGGTCTTCATCGCCAACAGCCTTGGGAATCTTTCCCTCTCTGAGGAGGTCACGTTCCAGCATGGCAAGGTCTCCGGGGAGCCATCGTCGCGACTTCCGCGCGGATTGGGAGGTCCCCCTATCTCATGCTCAAAAGCACTGAGCAGAGGACTAAAGACCCGGTCCCGCCAAGGAGTCGGATCAACAGGCGCCGAGTTGCGAATGGTGGGTGTTCTCACCGCCAAACCACTCGGCACCTCCGAGCGCCTGGGACTATCTCCTTCGGCCTCGCCCAGCTCACCGGCCGAGTCAGAAGAGAGCCTGGTGAGTTGCTGGAACTTTCGCAGAGTCTGCGTGATCGAAGGCTCGCGGGCGGATTCGCAACAACGCCTCGATACCTCGGGGGCCGCTGATCTGGATGGCGGCTGAAAGACAGAGCTGGACGCGCGGGCGCATGCCCTACGAGACCGCAACCGCGGTGTCAATGAAGACATCCTGCAAGCCAAGATGGGGGACCAAGCGGTCTTCCATACTCCACAGCAGAATATCATCGCCTCCAAGACACTCTTGGATACATTGAGCCCCATGCTGGAGGCTGGTAATCCAGCTGCCCCGATCGTGGCCCAAGTAAAGGCCATGGTGATTGCGGCAGTGATCCAGCAGGCTCAGACGGACCAGCCGGCAAAGGTGCAGTCACGCACTCCAGCGAGGACCCAGACGGCCAGCAGTCGGCCGGGACATGAAGCCCCCCATCGGGGACGTTATATTCCTACCCGCGGGGACGACTTGCGCCACAGCCTCAACCGCGACCTTCGTTCCGACCTCGAAGCCAGGCGGCGCGACCGAGAGAGGGAGGAGCAGCGCCATCATGCCGATGAGTATGAATGTTTCAACATCCTTCCAGGAGATCGCGACGCTCGCCAAGCCCGATCCCCTCCGCGTCGGTCACCGCCCGGGAGTTGTCGCGGGGTCATTGAAGGGGTACGTGCGTTTACCCCTCACCTACGCCGAGTGGTCTGGCCTGATGGGTTTAACCCCTAGGGCATCACTAGGTTTGATGGAGAAAGGGACCCAGAGGCTTGGTTATAGGTGTACGCTCTAGCGATCTTGGCTGCCAGGGGGATCAGAAAGTGATGGCAAATTACTTGCCAGTTACTCTCTCGCCCCTGGGCCAAGCTTGGCTCACCGGACTCCCAGCGAACTCTATAGATTCATGGGGAGAGCTGTGTGAATAGTTTATTTCAAATTTCCAAGGTACGTATGAGCGCCCCGGCACCCCCTGGGACCTGTATCAGCTGCACCAAATGAAGAATGAGTCCCTACGGGAGTTCGTCAAGCGCTTTATGCATAGGAAGAGTACTGTTCGGGATGTCACGGATGCGGCTGTGATAGCGGCCTTCCAGAAGGGAGTCGGCGACCCTGATCTCATCAAGAAGATGTCCCAGAAGCCACCAACGTCGGTTCGTGAGCTGTTCGCCCTAGCGGACCGCTACGCTTCCGCCTCCGAGGCCTTGGCGGAGCGGCACGTCGAGAAGAAGGATCAGGCCAAGCCCTCCAGGCGGAAGGAGAAGAAGCGCAAAGGTGAAGAGCTAGTGGCAGTCACTGAACATGCCCGCCCTCGTGCACTCAAGGAGGATGCGTATGACAAGGTGATGAACTCGCTTTGCCCTTTCCATCCGAAGGGAAGACATGCCGCCAAGGACTGCTTCACTTTGAAGAGATTCGCAGGGAGAGCTGCAAGATGGCCGAGACGCTGGAGGCGCAAGCAGGCCGGGAGAGGATTTGGCAAGAGGCAGATTCAAACAAGCCGGATGGCAGCATCCCTATCCGCAGGGCGCCGAGCTCCGGAATTGGTCCCGAAGAAGGTACCAAGAGAATTATCCTCGACCCGTCCGATTCGGCTCAGACGGCCTTGATCGGGACAGGGCTCGGAGAGAAATAGGAAGACGCGCTCGTCACCTTTCTACTGGCAAACAAAGACGTCTTTGGATGGAAGCCGTCGGACATGCCTGGAGTTCCCAGGGAGGTGATCGAGCATGCGCTGAATGTGAATGAAGTGGCCAGGCTGATCAAGCAGAGGTTGCGACGGTTCGCTCAAGACCGCCGGGAAGCCATCAGGGAGGAGATCACAAAGCTGCTAGCCGCACGCTTTATCAAAGAAGTGTATCATCCCGACTGGTTGGCAAACCCTGTACTTGTTCAAAATAAGAATAAAAGTTGGCGCATGTGTGTTGATTATACCGACCTCAACAAGGCATGCCCAAAAGATCCCTTCGGTTTGCCCCGCATCGATCAAGTGGTAGACTCCACTGCTGGATGTCAACTCCTTAGTTTTCTGGATGCCTACTCAGGCTATCACCAAATCCGGCTTCGAGAGGAGGATTGCGAGAAGACTTCGTTCATCACTCCATTTGGAGCATATTGCTATGTCACGATGCCGTTTTCACCATCAACTCGGACGCAACGTGGAGGCATATGTAGATGATGTAGTGGTTAAAACGAGAGCGAAGGACAGTCTCACCTCCGACCTGGCCGAGACCTTCGAAAGTCTAAGGGCGTTCCGGATTCATTGTCTCTCATCGTGGGATCGAGCCAAATCCAGAGAAGATCGAGGCCATCATGAGGATGAGGCCACCTACCAGCCAGAAAGATGTTCAAAAGCTTACTAGTTGCATGGTGGCGCTTGGTAGGTTCATCTCCCGGTTGGGGGTTCGGGGATGCCTTTATTTAAGCTCCTCAAGAAGCAGGACTGTTTCGAGTGGACAGCTGAGGCGCAACAAGCCTTCGAAGAACTCAAGGTGTTCCTCTCCACCCCCAATCCTAGTCTCGCCGGTGCCAGGAGAACTTCTCCTGCTTTACATAGCGGCAACAGCTCATGTAGTCAGTGCCACAATAGTTGTGGAGCGGGAGGAATCAGGGCACCGCTACGGTGTACAGCGCCCGATCTACTTCGTCAGCGAAGTACTGGGCGAATATAAGGTGCGATATCCTCAAGTTCAGAAGCTGCTATACGCAGTGTTGATCTCGTCGCGGAAGCTGAAGCATTATTTCCAAGGACACTCGATTTCAGTAGTGGCTTCTTTCCCGGTGGGAGAGGTCCTCCATAATCGGGAAGCTGCTGGGAGAATTTCAAAATGGGCGGTCGAGCTTGGAGCCTTCGATATCTCGTTCAAGCCGCGCACCGCCATCAAGTCCCAGGCCTTGGTCGACTTCACGGCCGAGTGGACTGAATTCCAAGCTCCCCGTGTCGAAAAAGAGCTGGAGTATTGGACAATGCATTTCGACGGATCTCTCATGCTTGGCGGGGCCGGGGCTGGAATTCTCCTCATCTCGTCGAGAGGCGATTGACTCAAGTACGTCCTTCGGATTCAATTTTCGACCTTGAACAACGCCGCAGAGTACGAGGCACTCATCCACGGGCTTCATATCACCATATCGCTCGGGATCCGACGATTGGCGGTCCGCGGAGACTCGCAGTTGGTGGTGAGCCAGGTACAGAAGGACTGGTCGTGTGTCGATCAGACTATGACGGTGTATTGTCAACAGGTTCGAGAATTGGAGGGCAAGTTTGACGGACTGGAGCTGGTCCATGTCCTACGCCGCAACAATGAAACAGAGGACGAGTTGGCTAAGATGGGAGCCACTCGGGCAGAGGTCCCGAGTGGAATCTTCGTCCAGGATCTTTACGAGCCGACAGTTACTAAACAACGAGAGCCAAGTAAGGATCCTGAAACTGAAATCCTGGTCATTAACCCCGACTGGACGGCTCCATATCTAGATTATCTCTTGAAGGACAAACTTCCTGAAACTCCCACTCTGGCCGAGCGCATTTTGCGACAAGCCAAGTCCTATGTGGTGATTGGGGGAGAGCTCTTTCGAAAGAGCGCCTCCGGTATCCTTAGGCGGTGCGTTTCGGAACAAGTGCGAAAGGACCTACTCAAAGAAATCCACTCTGGAATGTGCGGCAATCACGCCGTATCAAGCGCCCTGGTTGGGAAAGCTTACCGACAGGGCTTCTTTTGGCCTACAGCGGTGACGGATGCGAAAGAGATCATTCGAACTTGTGAGGGCTGCCAGTTCTATGCGAGGTAGACACATTTGCCAGCACAGGAGCTGCAAACCATCCCCATCTCTTGGCCCTTCGCGTTCTGGGGGCTCGACCTAGTCGGACTCCTCAAGAAGTTACAAGGCGGCTTCGCCTACCTCTTCGTAGCCATTGACAAGTTCACCAAGTGGATCGAAGCTAAACCCGTCGCCACGATCACTGCGGTCAAGGCCAAGGAATTCTTCCAGGATATTGTGGTTAGATTTGGAGTTCCCAACCGGATCATTACAGACAATGGCACCCAATTCAGGAGCAAAGAATTTCAAGAGTGGTGCGAAAGCGTCGGAATCAAGATTTGCTTCGCCTCGGTGGGTCATCCGCGGAGCAATGGGCAAGTTGAGCTGGCTAATGGCTTGGTCCACCAGGGTCTCAAAGCCAGGATTTTCGATCGCCTCAAGCCATATGCTACCCGATGGGTGAAAGAATTACCGTCAGTACTTTGGGGACTCAGAACCACTCCTAGCCGAGCAACTGGGCAAACTCTCTTTTTCCTAGTTTACAGTGCAGAGGCGGTTTTGCCAACCGAGCTAGAATTTGGATCCTCGAGGGTCCGAAATTACAAGGAAGCCGAGTCCGAGGAAAGCCGAGTGGTAGAGCTTGATCAACTCGAGGAAGCTCGAAATGTCGCAGCCATCCAGTCAGCCAAGTACCTCCAGGGACTTTGGCGCTACCATTCTCGCAATGTCCGAAGTCGTGCCTTCTCAAAAGGAGATTTGGTCCTCAGAAGGAACCAGAAAAGTGAGCACAAGTTCTCTCCGATTTGGGAAGGCTCGTACATTGTAGAGGAGATAGTTCGACCAGGTGCCTATCGACTCAGACTTGGAGATGGCGCGGTTTTGGCGAATACTTGGAACGCCAAACAGCTACAACGCTTCTACGCATAAGTTATGTACGCGACTCTCACGCATTAAATAAAGTTGTGAACTGTTTCATTTTCCGAATTCCTGCTGTGTAATGTTAGTCCCGAGTGGTTATTATCCAACTAGTATAGCGTTTAAGCCCAGTCGCGCCGGTACAAAACGCATGGAAATAAAGACCACAATGAGTGGATGAATCCGGCAGTTTGTACCAGTGCGCGAAATGGGAAAAACAAAGCTAGAAAATACTGACCACTCGCGGACTACAATTTGAAGCACCAGAATTTTTCCAAGAAAGCAACACCTAGTCACAAGTTTCTAACTGTCAAAAGTTCGAGCCTCAATGCCTCGCTGCTGGCGCTGGAGCGATTGGCTATGACAGCTGACTAGGCAAAACCTTAAGCTCGGAAAAATTAAAATGGCGGAGACTGGGCAAAAGTTTATGTTCTATTCCATAATAAACTTTTTACATCGCTAATCTTTTTTCACCCTATTTTCTCGCATTAAAGAAAACAAAAAAAAGGGGGCGCTGCTGGTGTTGCTGTAGGTGCTGCTGCTGGTGCGGCTGCTGGGACTGTCGAGTCGGGGTCGCCGAGGTTAGGCGCGGCGCGCGCGGCATAGAGCCGCAAGGATCTCGTCCTCGACCACCCAAAGGGGTGGTACGAGGCGGACGAGCGCCTCAACGGCTAGGGCGTCGCGACGCTCGCGCCCTACCATCTCTGTGATGACTTCAGCTACCTCAGAAAGCCCCGGCGCCACCTCCAATAAGGCGGCCACAGCGGCGGCGGCCCTGGCAGCCCCAGCCTGCTCCTGCGTCTCTAGTACAGCGAAGTCGTGGTCCTCGCAATACTCCGCCTCCTCCAAGCTATAAAGCAGGCCGAAGAAGCGGTGGCGGAAAAATGCCGCGTAAGGGCCAAGCAATCTCTTCATGGTAGACATGGCGGGAAGCTTGGAGAAAGAAGAAGAAGACTCGAAAAGGAGGGCGATCGCTCAAGAGCGGTAACGCCCCATTTATAGACCATGCATGGCCCGGAAGCTGAGGCGACACCATTTAAAGGCACAGAAGACGAAGCGGCGCTGCGACGCTGCTGATACTTTCAAAATACGCAGATGCTCAACGCGTGGGCCCAAAAAAATCACACACACCACTCGACGTGGTCCCACAGATGGGGGTGTGCACAGCACCATCTGAGGCGTAAAGGCCACGAGCCTAAATCCAGGCGCTCGGGGGCTGTACCAGTCGGCTGAAGGCCGCCCGGAAAAGCGTGTTGGGGGCGAAAAGGCCACGAGCCAAAGTCCCAGCACTCGGGGGCCGTACCAGTCGGCCGAAGACCATTCAGAAAGGCGTGACGGGGGCGAAAAGGCCGTGAGCTTATGTGTTAGCAACTCAGACAAGTGGAAAAGAGCGAAGGAGGTTGTGAGCTCACTTAGCGAAGAGCAAAGCAGGAAAACTATATTCAAATAAGAAATACAACGTCTTGAACAAGATCAGGCATTCAACATCGGTCTACGTTAAAAGTCAGAGGTCAAGATTCTCCAATAAAGCCTGCGTTGTGCTGGAGACCTCTCCCAGAAGCGCATCGGCCTGCCCTTCGTCGCAAGCAAATCCCTCCTTGATAGCTTCGAGGTTAACTCGAGGGTAGAGGGACTTCATGACCGCCAGAGCTTGGTTCGCACTTAATGATGCCGACTCCCTGGCATACGCCCTCACCCTCTCAACCCCGCTCGTGAGTAGTGGAATGGCGTCGTCCGCAAGGCCCAGCTCAGCTTCATCGCCGTATAGGAGGCCCAGTACCGGCTCGCAGGCGTTGCGCAGCTCGACACGCTTTTGCTCGGCAGTCTCCGCTTCCTTCTTGCGCTCTGCACGGAAGCCAAACCGTCGTCAGTAAACGTGTCCGCCTCAAGCAAACCGAAGCGGAGCCGAGTGACTTACTCTCCAATTCCAGCCAAGTCCTCTCCAGGTAAACTTTGCCTTCAGAGTTGGACTTCTTCGAAGCCTCTAGCTGTGCCTCGAGCTCGGCGATTGTCGAGTCGCGTCCTGAAATACGAGGATGCCGTCATTCTTCCTAATTATTTAAGAGAGCGTCCATGCCAAACCCAGAGGAGAATCTTACCTTGGAGCGTATGCTCAAGCTTCGCCTTTTTCTCTCGGAGTTTCATGCACTAGGCCTCCAGCCCATGGACCTCTCTCCATCTTCCTTCGCCAATCTCATTGATCTTGTCTTGATATTTTTGGTGCTCTTTGAGCTTGGGGAGCACCTTCCGAAAAAACTGTGATCTCTTCTCCGAGCGCTCCCCCATATCCTAGGTGTCACAGCAAAGTCTCGGGAGGGGGTCATCATTTCGTGATGTTAACAGACTAAAGAAGAATAGAAGACTTACCCTGACGAGCTTGCTGCACCAGACAGTGAGCTCATAGAGCTCCATCCTGGACACCACCTCCGCTTCCTCGTCCTCCTCCATTCCATTCCAGTCGGAACCCCCATCACACCACACGGTCCGGGTCGGAGGCTTCGGGAGAGGACCAAGCGGTGGCGGCTCTCGATGGACCTCCTCCACTTCGGGATATGAAGCCGGGTCAAGCTCCTCGACCGCCGGACCACCCGACGGCTCGGTGGTCGAGCCAGCCGCCGGAGGGGGTGGCGCCCCAGCTGCTGGAGGAGACAGCGACCTAGCCGACGGGGAGGTGGTCCCCCTTGGAGAAGTTGGCTTTGGGGGCTCCCTTTCATGAGACTCCTCCACCGGGATGTCCATGGTGGGAGTCCTGGGTCGTCAAAAAGGAAGCATGTCAGCACAGGTAAAAATAAAAAGGCAAGGATTAGCCAAAAGAATACCTCCTGGATTTCTTAAACTTCATCCAGGCCTCATCCAAGCCCCGACACCACTCGGAGGAGAGCCCAACCCGACGCCAGCAATCGGGGCTGCTCTTGAGCCAAAGGGCCGGGGCTCTGTGCCTTGTTGCCCGGGGACACTGGAGGTAGAAGGCCCGGCCGATGAAGGATCAGAAACCTCCTCCACCGACCGCCGGCGCAGCTCATCGGCCGAAGTGTCAGCCGGGCGTTTTGCCTGAAGGTTCCGCAGCCGAGAGAGGGCGACGGCCGGAGCGTCAGAAACAAAAGCACCGCGTTCCTGGAAGACAGACCACCACCAATTGTCAATGCCATGGATCAGGCAAAGCTCACGAAGCGACTTCAAAAGGTACTCACAGGAGGGGGAGGGTTTGCCGCCGAAAACTTGTGAGGGCAGCCCCTGTTGGTGATCTCAGTGCTTGGAGCGAAAAAGTTAATCACCCGCGCCGCGAGCATATCTCTCGGGAGGGGTGCGTCCGTTTCCCGGGTGGGGTCCTGGGTCCCACTATACTGGAACCCGAAGTGAACCCGCTCCTTCAACGGCTACACCCGGCGCTTGGCGAAGCTGATGGCAATGCTGACTCCGGTCAAGCCCTTGACCTTCAATTCTACAATCAAAGCCAGCAGATCGGCGATCTTGGCCATCTTGGGGCAGCCATTTGGGGCATCGCCCCAGCATCGAGAGGCTTTGGGGGCGCGGCCAGTGAAAGGAGCGAGGAAGGGGTCAATGTTGGCGCAGTAAAACCACTCCCGTTTCCACCCCTTGAGGGAAGATTTGAAGGGGATGGAGAAGTAGTATCTTTTCACGCCCTCCCGCAGCTGGAATCCCGTGCCCCCGATGGCGCTGCGAGAGCTCCGAGTCGGGTGGGGCTTCATAAAAAATATGGATCGGAACAAATCGAAATGAGGCCGGATTCCAAGAAACACCTCGCAAAGCTGAACAAAAATGGTGATGTGAAGAATGGAGTTGGGATTTAAGTTGATCAGCTCGATTTCATAGAAGTGAAGGATCCCTAGAAAAAAGGCGCTCCCAGGAACACTGAACCCCCGCCAAAAGAAGGACACGAAGACAACAATCTCATTTTCCTGAGGTACGGGGTAAGGTTCACCTGCGGCGGGCCGGGCGGAGATCAATTCCAGCGGAGGAAGAACGCCGGCCGCGACCAGCTCCTCCAGGTGAGACTTCATAGTAATGGAGGACTCCCACCCCGCAGTCGCCGGGCCAGCGCTACCATCCGATGATGATGAAGAGGCTAAAGAAGAAGACATCTCGAAGAAGTAAGGCCTGTGGGGGGAACCGCCACAAACTTTGGGCACGAAGCTAGGAACCCTAGGCCGTCGAGATCGCCTTCAGAGGCCTCGGAGATGTGATAACTGCTCTGGGGGGGCAGAAGTGTCTGTCCCCTAGCAAGGGTTCCCCTGTTTGTAAGAAGTGGGGCCAAATTTCTATCTTTCAACGGGAAGACAGCAACGGGCCGCACACATATCACTGAGCCAGATCTAGGGCATGCCCCACGTTGGGCCCTACGCTGTGCCGCGCAAGACGTGGCCAGGTGTCAAGTCTGGTTCGAGGTTTGGGATAAAGTGCGCCCCATGATGGGCCCGAACGCCGGCCGCCACGGAACATTGGTGTCGGGCACTTTCCGAACATCCTCTAGCGGTACATCCCATAATTTGGGGTCACATGCTGGTCATGGCTGTTCTGCATGATTGGGTATCGTCGGAGGATCCAACCAAAACGGTCTTGACGATACACTCCATGAGGGTCAAAGCCGCGCGCCGTAAACGGGCGTGGGTATCACTATGCGCAACCATGGTACGCCCCATGAGGGTCAATTGAGCTCTAAGCCGATTGCCGCATACCGTAATCGGGTGCGGGTACCACTCGGCTACAAGCCACCCGGCCTTGAGCCAACAAATTTCAGGTACGCCCCATGAGGGTCAATTGAGCTCTAAACCGATTGCCGCGTACCGTAATCGGGCGCGGGTACCACTCGGCTACAAGCCACCCGGCCTTGAGCCAACCAATTTCAGGTACGCCCCATGAGGGTCAATTGAGCTCTAAGACAATTGCCGCGTACCGTAATCGGGCGCGGGTACCACTGGCTACAAGCCACGCGGCCTTGAGCCAACCAATTTCAGGTACGCCCCATGAGGGTCAATTGAGCTCCAAGCCGATTGCCGCGTACCGTGATCGGGCGCGGGTACCACTCGGCCACGAGCCACCCGGCCGCGAGCCACCCTGCCATGAGCCATGCGGCCGCAAGCCGTCCGGCCCCGGTGGAGTAACCGCTTGGGCAAGAGCTGCCAAGCCCCGACGGCAGTTCTGGGTACTAACAAGTCCTTTATGATCTTCTTACCCTCGAGGGTCTTTGAAGTAGCAGGACAAGGAACTCCGATCCTAAAGCACTTGGGGGCTGCTGTGGAATAGCTTAGGTCGGGGTCCTTTAAAGGAGCCCACTGCCGGCCTGATAGAGGGTACCGGGCCACAAGGTTACCATGGTTTCAAGCGAACAAGGCTGTAGGCCCACTCCTCTTCAAGGCCCACGGCATACCGCCTACCCGACCGGGCTCCACCTCGCGACAGAATGCCCCTGCATAAAGTAGGGCGCACGGTCTGACGCGCATAGCCTGAGACCAACTAACCCTAGCGAATCGACAGGCGTGGGTCGGGAAAGCGGAGAGCAGATCCTTCGGTGGCAGTTGAGCCAAACGAGTGAGGACAAACGGGATACTCATGAGCCAACCTGATGCAATGCCAGGTGGCACCCCCATGTAATATCCCCTTCCCCCAGTATATAAGGCGGGAGGGGCAACCCTGTAGAAGGGGGGAAGAAAAAAGAGAAAAGAGAGGAGACTCATATCAACAAGAACACAGGACTAGGGTATTATCTCCACCGTGAGAGCCCGAACCTGTCAAAAAGATCACCCTCGCATCCTGTGTTACCATCTTGCTCTGATCTCGCACAAATCCCCTCGAATCACAAATCTCTTTGCCGACGGAACCGATCGTCGACAGGATTCATCCCTTCCTTGCTGCCACATCCTCCCCCTCCATTAATCTCTTCGTTGGGAAGATTCGCAACCGAGAGGATCCGGCGGAATTGGCATGTGGAGGGAGATCGAGGCTGGGAGGAGAAGGTTTTCACCGTTCGAGTGGGTTTTCGAGGGAGGTAAGTGTTGGTAGCTTATTTTGTAGGGTTTTGATGTTGGTTAGAAGGCAGAATCCATGCCTAAAATTCATGTATAGATGCTGTTTCTTGATGGGAATAGGGTAATTGCAAATCTGTCCAATGTTGTGATCTTGGGCAGATTGGACGCTTGTGTTTAGGGCTCGTTTTTGGAATTTTTAGATGTATTTCCTGATCGGCTGGCTGTTATGAAAGTTGTAGGTAATTCAATTATCTTTAATTGGACACTAAAAACATTAAATTCCGTTCAGCCGTTTAAAAGTTATGACTGTTTTACCGAGTGCTGTCCAATCTGTGACGAGATTAGGACAAATTGTGTTCAACTATAGATTAGAGTACTTTAGATGCCGAATCAATCTTCTCGAATACTTAGAAAAAGGTGGAAAATTTCCTAAGGTTCAAGAAACTGTATTCGTTTACCTTATTCGGAGTTCTAGAACTCAAGTTTTGTTAGTTGAAAGCCCATTGTCCCGTTGGACAGATTCTTTGTTTTCGGGTTTTAGGAATGGGTTGCGAAGTCGTTGTAGATGGTCCTTCTTGTTTTGTTTTTGTAACACACCAAAATTTTGCTTTTCTTAAATTCATGTGTGATTTGGCACTTTGGTGAATTTTTGGAATTTTCTGGAATTTACTTGGATTTATTTGGAATTTATTTGAATTTATTCCATTTTGAAATAATTAAAGAATTTGACTTTGCAAATAAAATTTTGTTGGAAATATTTTATTTGAGTCCAAAATATTTTCCAGAATTTTTCTGGAATTTTTCTGAGTATTTTACTATTTTTCTTGAATTAAATGAATTACTGGAAATTATTTTAATGATTAAATCGCTGGAAAATCGAGTCGGGTCAAGTACTGTTCATCCGACCGGAACCGAACCTGAGTCAGACTCGAGTCCGACCAGAGCCACATGATCCGGTCAAACCCTGATTGATCCGGACCGTTGGATCGAAATCCAACGGTCGGAATTGGGCCGCACCGATCAAACCAGATCCGGCCCGGACCCGTTGCGCCGTGCGATCTCGGCCGTGGATCGGGGCCACGTGGACGGCCACGATTTCGTCGTCTTCCCGAGTCCCGCTCGGACTGCGCCGCCGCGTAGCCGCCGTGTCCGTTAGGGTTTCGCGATTTGCGCGCACGTCGAGGCACTATTTAAAGCCCCGAGGCCACCCCGTTGAAGCTCTTTGCCGTGCGCACCTTTCCCCTCAAGTTTCCGAGCCCTAGCCGCCGCCGTCTAGCCGCAAAAGCTCGCCGTAGTTGCTTCTCTCTTCCACCACGTTCCTTTGCCGATTCCGCCGACGCCCGCCGTTCTCCGCCGCACCTAAAGGCAGATTTGGAATCCCCGCGACGAGGCGCACCCATGCATACCACCCATCTCGCCGGAGAAGCCCTCGAGCGCCCTTGGTCGTGTCGTCTTCCCCAGCTCCGGTCCGCTCCCTCCGCCGCGTGGCCATCGACGTCTTCGAGCACCCTCAACCGTCCGATCAAGATCCGACGGCTACGGTAAGCCACGTGCATCTCAAACCCGTCAACCTAGATCAGATCTGGACCGTTGGATCTAGATCCAACGGCCCACGATCACCGTGTAGTTTGTAACGGTGTTAGCCTAGGGTAGATCTGGATCGTCCGATCTAGATCGAGCGCCCAGATCGGCCGTCGCGATTTTCAACGCGTCAACCTTAGATCTAATCACGGCCGTTGATTTTCAAATCAACGGACACGATTGTGCCACGTGTGCCCTGGCCGCGCCGTGCGCACACGAGCGCGTGTCTCTGACACGCGGGGCCAGCGTGTCAGCGGGTCAGCCGAACCACACCGTGACGCCACCCCTGACGTCACGGTGGGGCCCGCTTGTCAGTAACGTCGTCGAGCGTGGTGACATCAGTGCTGACGTCATCCAATGGGTCCCACCTGTCAGTGGCACACGCGCCGTGGACCGAGTCCACCGTGGACCGAGCCAAGCCGTGGGCTGAGCCCATGAGCCGGCTGACGTCAGCCAGCCAATCAGGAGCCGACGCGTGTCACCCATGACGCAATAAATAATTTCTGAAAAAGAAAATGATTTAATAATTCGGTTTAATAATTGATTTGAATTTTAAAACTTCAAACGCTTATAACTTTTGCGTTTCAACTCCGATTTGAACGATTCAAATTTCTAAAAATTCATAAAATTCAGATCTACTCAAATATGAATTTTATTTAATTTTTGGACTAAAGTTTTTCTCTGTAATATTATTTAATTAATTATTTAAATTTAAATAATCATAACTTTTGTGTTTTAACTCCGATTTGAGCGATTCCAGTTCCTAAAAATTCATAAAATTATGTTCTCTCTGTTTATGAACTTTATTTGGATGTTTGGACACTTTTTGTCTACTGTTTTATTCATTTGTTGCTATTTGCACGCGTTACGAGTAGACGTTGAAGTGCCGGAAGGATTCGAAGGAGAAATATTGACCCAGGAGCCAGTTGAGGACCAAGAACAAGTGCTATTTGAAGGCAAGTTGTGCTTTGACCATGTTGATCCTATTTTGAAACCTATTTTGCTTTAATTTATTGCATGCTAGTTCAATTAGAAAATACTTTATTTAAATATGGGAAATTAGATAAATGCCAAATTGCTGTATGACACCTTGGTTAATTATATATATGTGCCATGACCCTTGCCACCCTAGTTGTGGTTTACTAGTTGGACATTATTAAATTGCCAACATGGGAATTTAGACCGTTGTAGTATATTGCGTAGACCTGCTACGTGCTCATGACATGGTTTTTGGACAATCAAATGTTAATATTGACTTAATGATATATTGAACCTGTTTTGGAAAGGTATCATGTGTTGTGATGTTGATGGCACGTGGTGCATGGTAATCAACTGGGGTTTGATAAATAGCTTTTGACCGGGGCATGAGGCAAGAATGATCGGGTGGGCGGTTGTGGCACCGGAAAGCGTTGGTTTGGTTCTTGGGTAGTCTTGCCCTGGTCACCCTAAGGACTTAACCTTGCAAGCCTTTGAACTGGGTCAATCGTGCAACCACATGTCTGTTATGGGACGGACCTAGTTGAATAAGTTGCTAATAACATACTTGTGGGACCTCAGGTTGTCAACTACACCGTTTGTGTAAGTTATGCGGGGAGGCGTCTGCAGGGGCTGCGGCCAGGTACCCATCTAACGGTGGATTGACCTAAACTTCGCCTTAGCTAAGGGAAGGGTTAGTGTGCAACACCGGAGAGGACCACTTGTAATGTTAGAAGTTTCCGAAAGACTTTGTTACGGGAACTCGCCTTTGTGGTGTTTGACTGTATCTTGTGGGTAAAGTGCATAACCTCTACAGAGTGTAAAACCTATTCGAATAGCCGTGTCCGCGGTATTGGACATCGCTCGGGAATTACAGTCAAGGGTTAGACTTTCTTGAAAATAACTTGGACTTGAAAGGTTGGGTTTGGTTTATTAATGATGTTGATGGAAATGTGGATTAGGATTGGGAAAGATATTGATTAAACTACTGGAAAAGTTATTGATGTTATACTTGTTTCTACTGCTTTCGAATCTACTTTTGATACTTGTTAAATGCTCTTACTGCAAATATACCTTGAGCCACTCCTTTGTATTAAGCCATGCATGTAGTATATTAGCTGCATTCTGTGCATGACTTGCTGAGTACCAAGTACTCACCCTTGCCGCAATACAACACCAGTTGAGGAGGAGACTACACCAGCTTTGGAGGAGGAGCTCCAAGAGGAACCGTCTACTTAGGGAGCGAGCCCAGTCAGTTGCCTGTGGTATACTGGATGGCGCCACGATGTTATCTTATTTTCCGCTGCTATCATTTCTCTCTTAATAAGTTTCGCCCTACGTGGCGTATATTTGTAACTTGACCATAAGGTCGAGCAACCAGTATGACTATTTAATTAAAGTACTTTGTTAGTATCGAGTGGTATGATTGTGATATTTACCGATGTTAAGACTGTGTGCACTAGCGCGTTTCTGGACTAGTGCTGAATACACAGAGGGTCCGGATTTGCAAATTCGAGTCCCGACAGAGGTGGTATCAGAGCCATACTGACCGTAGGCTCAATCCATAGTTAGAATGGTCGTAGTGAGGATAAAACCTATTTTCTAAAGATAAAATTTGCCAAGATAATGAATGAATTCTCGACTTACCCCTTTTCTTTCTTGTTCATACCCTTGCTGAGTTCTTTTTGTCTTCCACATTGGTTTTAAAGTGCTGCGATCTTACGCAAGTATCCTTTGACAGATGATGATGAAGAACAACTACGCCGAGCGTGAAGGAGGCTATGCCACCGAGTTGTGGCGTATGCTTCAGTTTCTTGGAGGTTTTGAGAGGCCGCTCTAACGAGGGACTACACTTGTGCAAGCAGGACTGGTCACAGGATGGGACGTCCGGATCACAGTGTATGCCCGAGAGAAGACCAAGTTCAGTCGCCCTTTCCACTTCACCGCCAGGAGGTCTACCTTTGAGATGGGAATCCAGGAAGTGTCGCATCGAGCGATGCAGCAGATCGCTCGCACCTACTCTAGGGAGCTGGAGGGCACAGTGTTCCATCACCACCCACGTCGAGACAGCAGAGCTCAACGGAAGCCGATAGAAGATGAGGATGCTACCGTCACTCACTTAGCCAGATTCGTCGCTGCTCAGGAGGAGCTGATCGAAGACACAGTTCAGGAGTTGAAGAAGGCTCGTGAGCAGGTTGAGGAAGAGAAGAAGCACTTGGAGAATGCTCGTGAGTATGTCGCTTTTGCTGCGGAAAGGATCGCAGAGTTGGAGACTGCACTGTATGGCCAGGGTCCCGATCCAGTGTTGGAGTTGGATGCTCCAGACCCAGAGGAGGAACCAGAAGAGGCGCCACAGCCACAGCAACAGCCAGATCCAGAGCCAGAGGAAGACGCCGCGTCGTCGACCACAGCTGCAGTTGCAGGGCATGGCGATTGTTTCGCGCCTATGCCGCAGCACCCGTACCCAGGCAGTGGAGGTTTTCTCGATGAGTGAGCGTAGGCGTTGAGGTTGGGACTCCTTCGTCGAGTCGCGTTATAGAATAAGAGTCACCCTTAGAGTCGATTTGGATTTTCATTGTTTGCTGAGTGTGCAGTATGTGTTGCAGGCCTTTAGGCATTGTACGCAGCCATACCAAGTTATTAATATTATTAATAATAAAGTTTGATTTTGAGTTACACTTTTTCCCCGCATAAGTTTTCCCTATTACTTGTCTATTCTTGTTCCCTCTCATCTCTAAAACTTGGAGCAATCGACAGATGGTGAACACCCGCGGAAACCTTGGAGGCAATGGAAGCGGTTCTCGCCCAGCTGGAAACCCCAACAATGGAGCACCTGCACCCCAACCAGCACCGCCAGTTGACATGCAGAATTTTGGAGCTTTTCTTGCTGCTCAGACTCAGTTGATGCATGCCATGATGCAACAGATGCAGCACGTCACCGCTCAGGCCACAGCTAATCAAGTCAATTAGGGACAACGCCAGAATACAAGACTGTTAGAGTTCATGAGGACTCATCCACCCACTTTCTCCGGGAATGCTAACCCGTTGGAGGCCGATGATTGGTTAAGGTCAATTGAGAGGAAGCTACACATTGCTCAATGCATGGGAAATGAGAAGGTACTCTACGCTTCTCATCAGTTGGAAGGAACAGCCACCGAATGGTGGGAGAACTTCTGTGCTACGCAGGAGAACCCTCAAGATATCACTTGGGAGGAGTTTACAGCTGCGTTTCGTCAGTATCACGTGCCGGAAGGAATCATGGACCTCAAGAAAGAGGAGTTCAGAGCACTGAAGCAAGGTAATCAGCCGGTGGCCGAATACCTGAACAAGTTCACACAGCTTGCACGCTACGCACCTGAAGACGTAGCGACAGATAAAGCAGGCAGTCTCACTTCATGAAGGGACTTAACTCGGGACTACAGTGGGGTGATCACCCACACCTTTCCAGTTTTCAGGAGCTTGTGAATAAGGCGCTTATTCTTGAGGACAAAGCGCAAGGAACTGGATGAGAACGAGGAAGCGCGAGATGCAAGAACAGGATCGGGTCGAGGAGCACAGCGACAGCGTTTGAGAGTTGCGCCAAATCAGTTTTTCAGATTCCAGCCGCATAATGCAACACGGACACCGTCACCAGCACCAAGACCCGTCAATCAGAACTATCAGACCCCAGCCCCAGCCAAAAACGCCGCTTCAGGCAGTCAACAAGGGACAGTGAGACGCTGCTACAACTGCAACGAGCCAGGGCACTTTGCCAACAGTTGTCCTAAGAAGACAGCAGGAGTGACCCCAGTCCGCTTCAATCTAGGGTCCACACCAGCGGGGCGCCTGCACCAGGAAGCGAAGCGAGGGACAACCTGATCGAAGCGGCACCAGGCATCGTGGTGAGAGGCCGAGTCAACCATGTCACCGCAGATGCACTGCAGAATGCCACGGACGTCGTACTGGGTAAGTTACTTGTTAACTCAGTACCTGCAACAGTTTTGTTTGATTCTGGAGCTTCGCATTCGTTTGTTTCACAAGGCTTTGCTGCTAAAAATGATTTGGAGATTGCAAGACTTAAATGCATGCTTTTAGTTCAAACCCCTGGTTCCGAACTCCGAACGAAAGTAGGATGTTCTGGGGTGAGAATACTAATAGATGGGATAGAGTTCCTAGCGAACCTTATTATTTTGGAGACCCAAACCTTAGATGTTATTTTGGGAATAGATTGGTTATCCAAGCACAAGGCCATACTGGATTGTGGACGAAGGACTATCTCAGTTGGAGCCCGTGTGGAAAGAAAGTGGAATTTCAAGCCACCGCCGTTAGAGATGGACAGTTGATGGTTAACAGTACCAAGGCTATCAGCATAGAGGATGTCTCAGTGGTGAATGAGTACCCAGAGGTTTTTCCTGAAGATCTACCTGGTATGCCGCCAGACAGGGACATAGAGTTTGTGATAGAGCTTGTACCTGGTACAGCGCCGATAGCAAAGAGACCTTACCAGATGTCCACCGAAGAATTGGTAGTGATGAAGAAGCAACTTGAAGAGTTAATGGAGAAAGGATTTATCAGACCGAGTTCGTCGCCGTGGGGAGCGCCAGTTTTGTTTGTCAAGAAGAAGGACGGGAGTTTCAGGATGTGCATTGACTACCGTGCACTCAATGAAGTCACCGTGAAGAATAAGTACCCGGTACCCAGGATCGATGATCTGTTTGATCAGCTGAGAGGAGCCGGAGTTTTCTCCAAGATTGATCTGAGATCGGGATACCATCAGTTGAAGATCCGATCAGAGGATATTCCGAAGACCGCATTCTCGTCAAGATACGGACATTACGAGTTTACTGTTATGTCCTTTGGTCTGACGAATGCGCCAGCATATTTCATGAATATGATGAATAAGGTGTTCATGGAGTATTTGGACAAGTTTGTTGTTGTGTTCATAGATGATATTCTAATCTACTCCAAGACAGAGGATGAACATGCAGAGCACTTGAGGCGAGTTTTGGAAAAGCTGAGGGAACAACAACTCTTCGCCAAGTTCAGCAAGTGTGATTTTTGGAAGGCCAAGGTGGAGTTCCTTGGACATGCAATGACCGCAGAAGGAGTCGCCGTTGATCCAAGCAAGGTAGAAGCTGTGTTACATTAGGAGCAGCCAAAGATCGTGACCCAGATCCGGAATTTCCTTGGAATGGCAGGTTACTACCGCCGTTTCATTGAAGGCTTTTCAACAATTGCGAAACCTCTTACGCAATTGCTGAAAAAGGAGAAGAAGTTTGCATGGACGCCAGAGTGCGAGAAAGGTTTTCAAGAATTGAAGAGGCGATTGACATCAGCACCGGTGTTAGTCCTACCGGACGTCAATCAAAGCTTTGATATTTATTGTGACGCATCGCGCCAAGGACTTGGATGTGTCTTTGTCTGAGAATGGAAAGGTCGTAAACGCTTATGCATCAAGGCGATTGAGGCCGCATGAGGAGAATTATCCGACGCATGACCTAGAGCTAGCCGTAGTGCATGCTTTGAAATTATGGCGTCACTATTTAATTGGAAACAGATGTGAAGTATACACGGACCATAAGAGTCTTAAGTACATCTTCACCCAATCAGACCTGAACATGAGACAAAGGAGGTGGTTAGAGTTGATCAAGGACTACAACGTTGGAATCCATTAACATCTCGGAAAGGCCAACGTGGTGGCCGATGCTCTGAGTCGGAAAAGCCATACCGTGAACATGTTGCTAGCCACAAGTCAGGAGGAACTATGTGAGGATTTCCATAGAATGCAGATTGAAGTCGTACCAGAAGGATTCTTGGCCGCATTGGAAGTGTAGCCTACCCTGGAGGATCAGATCCGAGAAGGACAGGAGGATGACGACAAGATCCGCCGAATTAAGTCCAACATGGACGAAGGCAAGGCAGAGGACTTCAAGTTGGATGAACAAGGCACGTTATGGATGAAGGATCGAATTTGTGTGCCAAATAAGAAGGAACTGAAGCAGTTGATTCTAGAAGAAGCCCATGACTCTAAGTATTCAATTCATCCTGGAAGTGCCAAGATGTATCAAGATTTAAAAGAAAGATTCTGGTGGCCGAACATGAAGCGTGAAGTTGCCGAGCATGTTGCGCTGTGCGACATGTGCAAGAGAGTCAAGGCAATGCATCAGAGATCAGCAGGATTACTACAGCCGTTGAAGATACCTGAGTGGAAGTGGGAGGAAATCGGAATGGACTTCATTACCGGTTTGCCGAAAACTCAAGGAGGATACGATTCTATATGGGTTATAGTGGATCGCTTGACCAAGGTCGCCCATTTTATCCCTGTGAAGACCACTTACTCAGGAAATAAGTTAGCAGAGTTGTATATGATCAGGATCGTCTGTTTGCACGGAGTGCCAAAGAAGATCGTATCGGATAGAGGTACCCAGTTTACCTCGAGGTTCTGGAATAAGCTGCATGAAACTATGGGAACCCGTTTGAACTTCAGTACAGCTTATCATCCACAGACGGATGGTCAGACTGAAAGAGTCAATCAGATTCTGGAGGATATGTTAAGAGCGTGTGCATTGGCTTATGCTACCTCTTGGGATAAAAGTCTGTCGTACGCTGAGTTCAGCTACAACAACAGTTACCAAGCAAGTTTCCAAATGTCACCATTTGAAGCACTATACGGTCGACCCTGTCGGACACCATTGAAATGGAATGAGACAGGTGAACGCCGTGTCTTTGGATCAGATATTCTTCAAGAAGCTGAAGAACAAATTGCCATGATCAGGGAGAGATTGAAGATAGCCCAATCACGACAGAAGAGTTATGCTGACAACCGTCGCCGAGACCTGAGTTTCGAACCGGAAGATTTCGTGTATCTCAGAGTCACCCCGCTCTAAGGAGTTAAGAGATTCCATGCTAAAGGAAAACTCGCGCCGAGATATGTTGGACCATTCAAGGTTCTCAGCCGCAGAGGTGAAGTTGCTTATCAGCTAGAGTTACCGCAATCACTAGCAGGAGCGCATGACGTGTTCCATGTGTCCCAGCTGAAGAAGTGTCTCCGAGTGCCTGAGGAGCAGACACCGCTAGAGTCAATTGAGCTACAAGAAGATCTGACTTACAAGGAGCATCCCGTGAAGATTCTGGACACCATGGATCGAGAGACGAGAAACAAGTCAACCCGTTTCTGCAGAGTTCAATGGAGCAACCACGCGGAGAGTGAAGCAACTTGGGAGCGCGAAGAGGATTTGAAGAAAGAGTTTCCGAACCTATTCTATAGAGAGCCCTGAATCTCGGGGACGAGATTCTGTTAAGGGGGGAGGTTTGTAACACCCCAAAATTTTGCTTTTCTTAAATTCATGTGTGATTTGGCACTTTGGTGAATTTTTGGAATTTTCTGGAATTTACTTGGATTTATTTGGAATTTATTTGAATTTATTCCATTTTGAAATAATTAAAGAATTTGACTTTGCAAATAAAATTTTATTGGAAATATTTTATTTGAGTCCAAAATGTTCCAAAATATTTTCCAGAATTTTCCTGGAATTTTTCTGAGTATTTTACTATTTTTCTTGAATTAAATGAATTACTGGAAATTATTTTAATTATTAAATCGCTGGAAAATCGAGTCGGGTCAAGTACTGTTCATCCGATCGAATCGAACCGAAGTCGGACTCGAGTCCGACCGAGCCACGTGATCCGGTCAAACCCTAATTGATCCGGACCGTTGGATCGAAATCCAACGTGAATTGGGCCGCGATCGATCAAACCAGATCCGGCCGGACGTTCTTGCGCCGCGTCGCGATCTCGGCCGTGGATCGGGGCCACGTGGACGGCCACGATTTCGTCGTCTTCCCGAGTCCCGCTTGGACTGCGCCGCCGCGTAGCCGCCGTGTCCGTCAGGGTGTCGAGATTTGCGCGCACGTCGAGGCACTATTTAAAGCCCCGAGGCCACCCCGTTGAAGCTCTTTGCCGTGCGCACCTTTCCCCTCAAGTTTCCGAGCCCTAGCCACCGCCGTCTAGCCGCAAAAGCTCGCCGTAGTTGCTTCTCTCTTCCACCGCGTTCCTTTGCCGATTCCGCCGACGCCCGCCGTTCTCCGCCGCACCCGAAGGCAGATTTGGAATCCCCGCGACGAGGCGCACCCGTGCATACCACCCATCTCGCCGGAGAAGCCCTCGAGCGCCGTTGGTCGTGTCGTCTTCCCCAGCTCCGGTCCGCTCCCTCCACCGCGTGGCCATCGACGTCTTCGAGCACCCTCAACCGTCCGATCAAGATCCGACGGCTACGGTAAGCCACGTGCATCTCAAACCCGTCAACCTAGATCAGATCTGGACCGTTGGATTTAGATCCAACGGCCCACGATCACCGTGTAGTTTGTAACGGTGTTAGCCTAGGGTAGATCTGGACCGTCCGATCTAGATCGAATGGCCCACATCGACCGTGTAGTTTTCAACGCGTCAACCTTAGATCTAATCACGGCCGTTGATTTTCAAATCAACGAACACGATTGTGCCACGTGTGCCCTGGCCGCGCCGTGCGCACACAAGCGCGTGTCTCTGACACGCGGGGCCCGCGTGTCAGCGGGTCAGCCGAACCGCACCGTGACGCCACCCCTAACGTCACAGTGGGGCCCGCTTGTCAGTAGCGTCGTCGAGCGTGGTGACGTCAGTGCTGATGTCATCCAATGGGTCCCACCTGTCAGTGGCACACGCGCCGTGGACCGAGTCCACCGTGGACCGAGCCAAGCCGTGGGCTGAGCCCATGAGCCGGTGGCGTCGACCCGACCAATCGAGGGACGCGTGTCACCCATGACGCAATAAATAATTTCCGAAAAAGAAAATGATTTAATAATTCGGTTTAGTAATTGATTTGAATTTTAAAACTTCAAACGCTTATAACTTTTGCGTTTCAACTCCGATTTGAACGATTCAAATTTCTAAAAATTCATAAAATTCAGATCTACTCAAATATGAATTTTATTTAATTTTTGGACTAAAGTTTTTCTCTGTAATATTATTTAATTAATTATTTAAACTTTAAATAATCATAACTTTTGTGTTTTAACTCCGATTTGAGCGATTCCAGTTCCTAAAAATTCATAAAATTATGTTCTCTCTGTTTATGAACTTTATTTGGATGTTTGGACATTTTTTGGTCTACTGTTTTATTCATTTGTTGCTATTTGCACGCGTTACGAGTAGACGTTGAAGTGCCGGAAGGATTCGAAGGAGAAATATTGACCCAGGAGCCAGCTCAGGACCAAGAACAAGTGCTATTTGAAGGCAGGTTGTGCTTTGACCATGTTGATCCTATTTTGAAACCTATTTTGATTTAATTTATTGCATGCTAGTTTAATTAGAAAATACTTTATTTAAATATGGGAAATTAGATAAATGCCAAATTGTTGTATGACACCTTGGTTAATTATATATATGTGCCATGAACCTTGTCACCCTAGTTGTGGTTTTCTAGTTGGACATTATTAAATTGCCAACATGGGAATTTAGACCGTTGTAGTATATTGCGTAGACCTGCTACGTGCTCATGACATGGTTTTTGGACAATCAAATGTTAATATTGACTTAGTGATATATTGAACCTGTTTTGGAAAGGTATCATGTGTTGTGATGTTGATGGCACGTGGTGCATGGTAATCAACTGGGGTTTGATAAATAACTTTTGACCGGGGCATGAGGCAAGAATGATCGGGTGGGCTAGTTGTGGCACCGGAAACGTTAGTTTGGTTCTTCGGGTAGTCTTGCCCTGGTCACCCTAAGGACTTAACCTTGCAAGCCTTTGAACTGGGTCAATCGTGCAACCACATGTCTGTTATGGGACGGACCTAATTGAATAAGTTGCTAATAACATACCTGTGGGACCTCAGGTTGTCAACTACACCGTTTGTGTAAGTTGTACGGGGGAGCGTACCGGGGCTGCGGCCAGGTACCCATCTAACGGTGGATTGACCTAAACTTCGCCTTAGCTAAGGGAAGGGTTAGTGTGCAACACCGGAGAGGACCACTTGTATTGTTAGAAGTTTCTGAAAGACTTTGTTACGGGAACTTGCCTTTGTGGTGTTTGACTGTATCTTGTGGGTAAAGTGCATAACCTCTACAGAGTGTAAAACCTATTCGAATAGCCGTGTCCGCGGTATTGGACATCGCTCGGGAATTACAGTCAAGGGTTAGACTTTCTTGAAAATAACTTGGACTTGAAAGGTTGGGTTTGGTTTATTAATGATGTTGATGGAAATGTGGATTAGGAATGGGAAAGATGTTGATTAAACTCCTGGAAAAGTTATTGATGTTATACTTGTTTCTCTTTGCTTTGAATCTACTTATGATACTTGTTAAATGCTCTTACTGCAAATATACCTTGAGCCACTCCTTTGTATTAAGCCATGCATGTAGTATATTAGCTGCATTACATGCATGACTTGCTTGAGTACCAAGTACTCACCCTTGCCGCAATACAACAAAGCCGCTTGAGGAGGAGACTACACCAGCTTTGGAGGAGGAGCTCCAAGAGGAACCGTCTACTTAGGGAGCGAGCCCAGTCAGTTGCCTGTGGTATACTGGATGGCGCCACGATGTTATCTTATTTTCCGCTGCTATCATTTCTCTCTTAATAAGTTTCGCCCTGCGTGGCGTATATTTGTAACTTGACCATAAGGTCGAGCAACCAGTTTGACTATTTAATTAAAGTACTTTGTTAGTATCGAGTGGTATGATTGTGATATTTAGCGATGTTAAGACTGTGTGCACTAGCGCGTTCCTGGACTAGTGCTGAATACACAGAGGGTCCGGATTTGCAAATTCGGGTCCCGACAGTTTTGTGGGAAAGTATTTGAGTGTATTGCACCTATGTGCAGGTGGTGTGACCTCGGGGGTACCCTCAACATCTCGCTACTCTATCGCACACGGTTGAAGGCAAGTGTATTGGGATGGATTTGGGGTTTTGGGTAACCAACTAGATGTGTAGCTTTGCTATGATACTATGTGATGCGCTAATTTGCCATGTTGATCCTTGCATGAGATATGATGTTCATGCTTAGTTTAAAGGTTATGCCATTGTTATATTGAGTTTCTTTCATGCAAGTTATGTCATGATGTGGCATGTGTGCATTCATAATGGAAGAGGTGACTTATTCTGATGCGGGCCTCTGTGTTCACACGTAGTGAACACGAAAGTCCTACCTCGTAGTCCCATCCACGGTTGTGTATGGGAGCGAGTCAGTAAGAGTAGGCACCCTCCACGGGATGGAAGGGAAAGAGGGTGCACACCGACGGGTGTGCACTCGGCAATACCAGTATGTGCTAAACAAAGAGACATGTGCATTGCATTGCATGTATGATGATGTTAATGAGATGCATACAAGATGAATTATGAGATGCCTATGAGGTTGACATGTTGAATATGAAATATAGTGATGATGGTATTGAAAACTGTTTTGCTTTATTCTATTGCAATATACTTTGCTGAGTGATGAACTCACGCTTGTTGTTTTATGGTGTTTTTAGGTACCATGAATCTGGCATGCGGGAAAGGGAGTTAGCGGCACA
Organism: Rhipidocladum racemiflorum; assembly: GCA_036346355.1. NCBI lineage: Eukaryota > Viridiplantae > Streptophyta > Magnoliopsida > Poales > Poaceae > Rhipidocladum > Rhipidocladum racemiflorum. The sequence continues at coordinate 41,308,097 of CM070589.1, read as the reverse complement.
TCTTCACTTAGCTTCATTCACCTAGACAACTACACTCTATCATTCATAGTTGTGATGATTAGTTTTATTGCTCTAAATTTGGAATATGCCATAATGTGTGCTTGTTTATTTTGTTCACCCTGTTTTGGTTCATCAACGTTTGAGTTTATAAACTGGCTTTGAATTGATGCTATAGTTCCTGATATTCATGTTTTAGATGTCATCCGTTAAGTTATTATGATATGATATTATTATTGCTGTTTTCAAACCATGAAAAACAAAGGATATGCTGCCGAATATTGCATATAAGGTTTTTTGCGTGCTTGCTGTAATTTGTCTTTAATTATGATATTTGGTTGCTGCTTCTACTCTGTTTAGTGAAATTCTGGGCATACTAGGTGCTGGGGTGTTATAGTTGGTATCAAAACGGGCTTCAGGTCCGTGGTGTATGAACTTAGTGAAATACCATAGGGTCAACTAAAATTTTGATGTGGGATAACATAGAAACATGGCTTATACTTAAAATTTTGTCATAGGATAGCAAAATTAAAACTTGTGTAAGTGTAATAACTAATTTAAAATTTGACACACATGGATGAACAGTAGGAAATGGTATGGGTATCGTTGCTTTACGCTTAAATGTTGTATTTAAGCTCTGATGTTAAATGCTACATTAGGTAATGTATGTTGCTATGCTTATGAAATAAATGATTGAGTTGTTCTTGTTATGGTGATTAAGTGAGGTTGTGGTGCCGAAGGGTTTCGGTCACCTTTTGTTCATAGTAAGGTTGTAGTCTGACGGTGTGGCCGGTTAGAGCCATCACCGAAAGACTAATAACCTCCAGTGGTGGAGAGTGCTTGTCCTTTATGTCGTAGATCGTGTAGTGACTAGAGTCAAATAGAAGAGTTTGGTGGTGGATTCCTTCGGATTTTCTTTACCATTATGACGATCGGTTTTGGCTGGTTTTCTTGGTTTTAGTTGATTGAAATCAAAGGAAAAGTGTTTGGTATTGGATTTTTGCAGATTGATCCTCCGGCGGTTTGTGGTTTTATCTTCCTTGGTTGAAGATGAAGAAAAAGAGTTTAGTATTGCGCCTTTTTGGTCGCCTTTTTGTCTTTGACACCAGTTTTGTTGGTTACTTTGCAAAGAAAAGTATCGTTCTATTCTTGTGTGTCTTACTCTGAGTTTAAAAGAAGTTATTAAAGTTGTATGCAAAAACTTAAGATGTGTCGATTTATGTTTTTTGCCTTTGTCAGTAAAGGTTTACTTGATCATTTGGTTCCCTCTTGTGGGAATCTTTAGGATTTAAATGTGTTCTGGAAATCTTTTGCATGATCAAGTTTAAGTCAAGTTTCTTTGTGAATTTTGGTGAATTTGATAGTCAAGTTTCTTTGTGAATTTTGGTTGAGTTTGAAAAAGAAAATGCTGCAAACAAAGTAAGTAGTCTTTGGACTGAAATCATTTGTTATTAGTGAGAATTGTTGTTTAGCATGTTATATAGTATGTAACAATGTGGTTTATGGAAATGATGTACTTCTAAGTTAAGTTGTGAGTTGAATCAATTAAATGTAATTGTTATCTTCAGCTTAAGATTAAATGAACGTCTAGTGTTGTAGATTACTCTATAGCGAGAATGATTAAAGGTGTTAATGTACATACTTAGAATCTATTAGTTTATCTTAAATGCACATGACCATTGACAATGTCTAAAGCACTAAATCTTGATGCCCAGTTAGAATATCGAGATGATGTAAACTGCTATCATTCTTAAAGAAACTTGGTTGGTTATTTAAAGATGTTCTAATTTAACGTGTTAGTACAGAAATTTAATCATGTTGGTTTGTGACCTTAACTTGGAAGTTGATTGGAGTTGCTATTTATGTTGTTGCAAACTATTAGCTTAATTGGAAGTACGCAGTCGTGTTCCTGAAATGCTAGTATCGATGCCAATTGAGAAGCTATAAGATTTGTTGTTTGATGATGTTTTAAGAGCATTATGATCGCCTAATTTATTAAGTTATCTTAAATAGTTGGAGTATGTTGAGTAGTGGCAAACTGTTATAGCCTTTGGATAGGGCAATTAAAAGGATAATTAAAAACAATGATGTTGTTTTATGATTGTGCAAATAAGTGACATTGATGACTTAGAAGTGGTGTTAATTGTTTAGATTAATCGTTGAAAAGCCATTCTTAAAATAGAGAAAATTGTAAAATGTGGCAAGGTGTCGAGCACATATTGTAATGGAATGAACAATGGATAATCATCATGATGTAAGATTTTATCATTAATGAATGTATTCTTAGAATCCTACTTATGAATTTTGTCTTATGGAGATAACATTTATGTGTTGAAGTCATTTATTGATTGAGTAAGTTTCGATTGTCGAGAAGTTGACATATAGATGGTATAAAAATTGATAGGTTGATCATGCTAAAGTATTTGTTGAAGTACTATGTTTTAAATATAGAATATGATGTTATATGATTTGATGGTCCGTGGGGATCATGGTGAGGTAGTCTTGATTGGATGTCTTATGATAAGCACCAGAAACTTTATTTTTGAGTATTGGGAAAGGTAATTACAGAAAGAATTTGTTATGTGGTTTTTGTTAAGTCCTGTTGGGGCTTCTCAACGTGTAAATAGTGAATATTAAAATTTTTAATAGTAAGCGTAGTGGAATACTAGAGATGGTAGTGTGACACCCCAGAATGTGACATTTTAGAATTCGGCATTTCGGTTCTACTTTATACCGTGTTTTTGGGCCGTTTCCGGGTGTTTGGGCCTCTCCGGGGGACTTTGGGCCTTGGGGTTTGAGTTGGGCTCCGGTGGAAGGGTTTGGGCCCAAGGAGGGGAACTTTTGGGAAGCCAAACCTAGCCGCCACCGACCCCTCTTCTGTTGGGAACGCGGTATGCTACACTAGCACAAATTAAAATTTCTACCGCAAACCAGAAAGGCTACTCGCAAGAAGGGGATCATAGATATATTACCACTAGACGCGCAGTTGCGGAATCCTTCGCACGTCGTTGTAGTGGATCGTTCTCGACGTGGATCGTCCTCACCGCGGATCGTCCTCGCCGCAGATCGTCCTTGCCATGGATCGTCCTCGCCGCTGATCGTCCTGGCCACGGATCGTCCTCGCCGCGGATCGTCCTCTCCACGCCGCAGTAGCAGCAGCGTCACCACAGCAGTCCACACGTCCGGGGATGTAACGCCGTGCATCTGTGTACAAGCACCGGGTCGCTCGGCAGAGGCAACGTGAGGAGGTGGCTAGGGTTTCTGGCGAAACACCTCTAAACCACACGAAAGTGTGTGTTGTGCCCAGCCTCCTCCCCTCCTTATATAGCCACGAGGTGAAACCCTAGGCAGTTAGGGCCCATCTACGCGCTAAGCCCATGAGGTCCATTAATTACGGATCCAATCCGAATTAATGCGTCGGCTTTGTTAAGTGTGTGACCACAGAGGTTCATGCACATTTGGACATGGATTCGGAAAAACCCTTTTCTAATCCAATAGTCGGTAGCGGCTCCTTGCAGAGCATGCCAACTCCCAAATGCATATGATTAAAGTACTGATGTAATAATCCCTTTGCCAAACTATATGAAGATCGAAATCAAGGCGAGAAGCATGTCATCCTTTGACAGTTCAATCCATCTCTCGTATCCGTGATATATTAATAAGTTGTGATGGACTTCTCAATCATGGCATGGCCATGCACTTCCTTAATCATATCACACGAGTGGCCTAGACATATATCTCCGTTACATTGGAGTGGCAAATTCCATCTTGACTGCTCACTTCCCTCTACATGTTTCATAGTAAACATGAAAGCTACCTTTATAACTATCCGGTTAGGAAATAGTGTTTGGAAACCCCAAGGTAAACTATTACACATGTAGGGAATATGACAATCTCAGGTCTAAGGATCATACATCTACTATGTATGCGATACACTGATGACACATAAGAATGTAACATTCTCGCAGTGTCCCATTGTGGGTCTATCTAACACATGTTCTTAAACATGCGCCCACAATATATTGATGATATCTCCATATCCCATGATCTATGAAACATGATCATCGAACAATACATGTGCTGATCTATTCTTCGTGGTCCTCAACGATGATATCCGATCAGAGATATTTATCGAATTATATCAATAAGTAAAGAGCTTCATAAACAAGTCACACACTTGTTTATCAAAACAATGATATACATTCATTGGACAAATAATCATATTATTATTCATAAAAACATAGTCATGTTACAATCATCCATATGATTGCCTCAAGGGCATAACACTAACATCTTTCCCCCATGCGCCTCCCCCATTGCCTCCCCTAGCCGCCACCATGCTCCTTCCTGCCCACCACCTCTAGCCGGCCCTAGGCGAGCTCCACCCCCACCCCTTGCTGCCACGCTCTTCCACGCCGTTGCCCTTGCCATTGGGGAGCTCCACGATGAGAGGATACGGCGGGATTGGCGCGTGGAGGAAGATCGGACGATCGGGAGGAGTGTTCGTCGGATTCTTCGTTCGTCGGGCGAAGGGATGGCTAGGGGTAATCCTTGGGGATGGTATAGTTGCTGTGCTAGAGGATGTTTTGGTGTTGTTAGATCTAAAGGTGGTGCTGTGATTGGATAGATTTGATGTAAAGTAGAGATTGCATAGTGTTCTCCTTCGGGCAGATTGGGCACACAACCTAGGGTTTGAGTTTTCGCAATTTTATATTCGGAATTTGATCGGCCGCCTGTTACAAAAGTTGTAGATAACATCAATACATTTAATTGTATACCAAGAATGCTTAATTCCGTTCAGCCGTTTGAAATTTATGGCTGTTTTACCGAACGTGTTCAAATCTGTGACAAGATTGGGACAGATTACTTTGTTCTGTAGATTAAACAAATCTAGAAGCCGAATAAGCTTTTCCCAATACTTAGAAAAAGCTAGGAAATTTCCTAAGCTATGAGAAAATGTACTCGTTTACTTGATTTGAAGTCCTATAACTCAAGTTATGCTAGTTGGAAGCCTGCTGTCCTGGCGGGACAGATTCTCTGTTTTTCGGTTTTGGGAGTAGTTTGCGAAGTCGGGGTAGTTGAGCGATTGTGTACTGTTTTGTGGGCATGTTTTGAGTGTGTGGTATCCATGTGCTGGTGGTGTGACCCCGGGAGTGCCCTCATCCTCTCGCCAATCCGTCGCCCGCGGTTAAGGCAAATGTATTGGAATGGGTAGCATGTTGTATGTTGCTAGTCTTGACTAGATGCAAATGGATTACATGATGTGATATCTTGCCATGATTAGTGTTTTCCCATGATATGGTGAAAATGGTATGTTTTGATGCTATGCAATGATTAATTGTTTATGTTTATGGCATATGTTGCATACATGGCATGAAAACTGGCCCGGTCGGTGAGAACGTCATAACTAGTCCTGTAAGGTCGGTGAGAAAGTTATGACTAATCAGGAGCGCCATTGAGTAAGACCTACCTCGTGATTCCATCCACATGGTGAGTGGAAGCGAGGAGTAGGCACCCTCCATCTACGGGATGGAAGGGGGAAAGAGGGTGCACGCCGACGGGTGTGCACTCGGCAATACCAGTATGTGCTTCGAGGAGACATGTGCATTGCATTGCACTGCATACATGATGATGATAATGAAATGTGCACAATGAGATTGGGACATGGTTATTGATGAGGACATCACTACCATGGATACGGCCATGTCTACAAACCCAATTGAAATCAACAATGTAATACAAGGGCCAATTACTCGAGCTCGCGCACGTCAATTCAATTGCCAGGTGAATGCGTTCCTCGGGTTGCATACAAATAATTTAATGAATGGAATGCTATTTAATCCTTGTAATGATTTTATTGTCCTTAGGAACCAAGGAGAAGGACTCCCAAAAGTCAAGCATGAAGCCAATTCTTCCGGTGCACAACTTCAACTCGGATTCGGCCTCCGGGACAGCACCAACTTAAAACGACCATAACTTTTGATCCACAAGGGTGTTTGAGGTCTATGAGTACTGGTTTGAAAGGTTTCGACGTCCTCTTTCCAACGGATCCGCCCCACCTCCAAATTCCTTCCGAGTCAACGGGACTATGCAAAACAAGTTCGGTCATCTTTCCAAATCCGAGACAAACTAGGAATATGAGTCTTATTCTGCCATGAATGTGTTTTGGACGCCCCAAGCATGGTTTTGGCCTCTTATTTCTCCTATATATAGCTAGGTAGTCCCCCAAAATAACTTGGGTTTTGGTTATTTGATAGTTTAGCCTTTTGCTACTATTTGAGTCTTTTAGACGTGCTCAACAGCCGCCTAACAAGCTCCTTGTATCGGAACCCCAACTTTTCAATACTTCATCTATATTTGCAATTTTAGATTGCTTTTGCCTTGTTCTTGCTAGTTCTTCGATTGCTTGCAGGAATTGATCTTCGTGATCAGGTTGATCGTGCCCACGGCAAGGTCAATAACCCTCTGGAGTTGGTTTAGCGATTGCTAAGGCGCATCGTCGTTGTACGTTGTAGTCGGATCGTCAAAGTCGTCTCCACCCAAATCGAAGGTTATCATTCTCATCGAAAGATCGGGACACCCAGTGTCACATCAGTTATGATGTTGTATATGAAAGTATGACTTGATCTTGATGTTAAGTATGGTATGTACCGATGTTGGCATTGATTTGTTCTTTATGATCCATTGCAATATACTTGCTGAGTGATGAACTCACGCTTGTGTTTATGATGTTTTTAAGTACCATGACACCGGCTTGCGGGAAAGGGACTTAGCGGCACTTCACCACATAATTTCCGCACAATTAGACAATCTTTACCTTTCGAAGTTGTGATAATAAATCTAGTGTGATGAGACTAGGATTATGTTTTGCCCATGTGCTTGTTTACGTCCATTACTTCCTTTTAGTGCATGTTGTGGCTAAATTTGATAGGCTAGACTTAAATTGCTGCTATGTCACCTGTTAGTGCTCTTTTAGTTCTTTCCCGTTATGATATATCTTGTGATATTATTGTTGATGCCCCGTACCATGGAAAAACAAAGGAGATGCTGCCGAAATTTTCGGTTTTAGCATTTACTCCTTTGCTGTAATTTACCTTTATTTGTGGTATTTAAATGCTATTTAGTATATGTTTGGTGACATCCAGGCATACTAGATGCCGGGGTGTTACAGTTTGTATCAGACCGGGCTTCAGGTCCGTGGTGTATGAATTTAGTGAAATACCATAGGGTTAACTAAAATTTTGATGTGGGATAATGTAGAAACATGGCTTAGGTTATACTTAAAACTTTGTCATAAGATAGCAACATAAAAACTTGTGTAAGTGGAATAACTAATTTAAAATTTGACACACATGGATGCACAGTAGGAAAGGGTATGGGTATCGCTTCTTTACACTTAAATGTTGTATTTAAGCTTTGATGTTGAATGCTTCATTTGATGATGCATGTTGCTATGTTTATGAGTTAAATGATTGAATTGTTCTTGTTTTTGTGAAGAAGTGGGGTTGTGGTGCCGAAGGGGTTTCGGTCACCTCTTTTTGTTCATAGTAAGGGTGTGGTTTGACGGTGTGGCCGGTTAGAGCCATCACCGAAGAACTATTAACACCTGTGGGAGAAGAGTGCTTACCCTTTCTGTCGTAGATCGGGTAGTTGATTGGAGTCAAATAGAAGAGTTTGGTGTTGGATTCCTTCGGATGTTCCTTACCGTTCTGACGGTCGGTTGGTTGGTTTTCTTGGTTTTAGTTGATTGAAATCAAAAGAAAAGTGCTTGATATTGGATTCTCGCGGATTGTTTCGTAGGCGGTTTGTGGTTTTGTCTTCCTTGGTTGAAGACGAAGAAGAAGAGTTGTGTGTTGGGCGTCTTTTGGCCGCAATTTTTGTTGTGACACCTGGTTTTGTTGGTAATGGTGGACTGTCTTGGGGTGAAAACATATGTGGTTGTTGTTCTCCCTATCTAAGAATTTGTTGAAGTTTTTCTTTGTGCAGACCTTAAGTTGGGTGGCGTTAAATTTGAATCTTTATCGGAAAAGATTTGGTGGAACATTTGTTTTTTTTTTTCCTGATGCCTCCATCTTCCTTCTTGGAAGTGTAGTTTTGAGGTTTTTTGATGAGTTTTGGGCTATCAAAGTTGGAAATTTGAGAGTTGAGCTCTCCCGCATTTCTGTTGGAGTGTTATTTTTCTTCCTTGCCTGGAAAGGGGAAATTTTTATACGGTGTTCATTCCTGTTCTTGAGCTGTGGTTATCTTTAAAGTTGGGTTGCATCCTGTTTGTCAAGAGTTCGTGACCCATGAAGGTGTTTAGAAAGTTTTGTGTCTGTGCTATGTAGTATGTAATATTGTGGTTTACGGAATGACATATTGCTAAGTTAATCTGTGAGTTGAATCGATTCAATGTGATTGCATCTTTAGCTTGAGGATAAATAGACTACTAGTGTTGTAGTTGGCTCTATAGTGAGAATAGTTAAATGTGTTAATGTTCCGGCTCAGAATATGTTGCTTTGCTTTAAAAGTGCCTATGACCCCCGATAATGTTTCAAGTTTTAAACCCTGATGCATAGTTAGAACATTAAGGTGATGTAAACTACTGATATTGTTAAAGAAACCTTACTGGTTGTGTGACACTACGGAAAGTCGAAACATTATAAAATATGAATTTGGAGTTTAGAACCTTACGGCATGAGGTTTAATCGCGTTTACAGGCCGTTTTCGGGAGTTTGGGCCTAGCGGGAGCTAGGTTGGCCTTAGGGGGATGAATTGGGCCGAAGGTGGGGGAAGTACGGGCCAATGTGGAGGGGTTTTTGGGGGCAGCAAGGCTGATGCCCTGCCCCCTTGCGCCAGCCCCCACCCCTCTCTAACCCTAGCCGCCACCCTCCCCCTCGCCCCATGCGCCTCCCCTAGCCGCCCCACCCCTCTTGCTCTTGCGCCACCACCTCCCCTCCCTTCCCAAGCCACCCTTGTAACACCCCGGCATTTAATATGCCTGAATGCTACCAAACATAAGCTAAACAACATCTAAATACCGCATTTAAACATAAATTCCAGCAAAGGCGCACATGCTAAAAACCGAGATTTCGGCAGCATCTCCTTTGTTTTAACATGATTCGAAGGAGCAACAACAGTATAGCAATATATGGAATATGAGAGACAACTAAAAACAGCAATAATGAACGACTTAGCAACAATGTAAGTCCAGTTCCAAACATATAATGTCTCCAAGAGTCAAACGAACGAAAAGATTATCATTTAGAAAAGCTAAGCCTTAAAGTAATGATCATCACACGCAATTTATTATCGACACTAATTGAATGACTTGTGAAATCAAAGAGTGAAGCTACGTGTGGGAGTGTGACTAATTCCCTTCCCCGCATGCCGATCTCATGGTACCTAAAACAACAAGAAAACACAAGCGTGAGTTCGAAACTCAGCAAGCATATTGCAAGGGACAGAAAGAACAATAACATGTCAATAAAATCTCACATCATGTATATCATCTCATTCATGAACACTTAACATTATCATCATCATTATGTATGCAATGCAATGCAATGCTCATGTCTCCTTGGAAACTCATACCGGTATGGTTGAGTACACACCCGTCGGTGTGCACCCTCTCCCCCCTTCCATCCCGAAGATGGAGGGTGCCTACTCCTAGCTTCCGTTCACCACGGTGAACGGAAGCACGATGTAGGACTTACTCATTGGCTCTCCGGATTAGTCATAACTTTCTCACCGACCTTCCCGGACTAGTTATGACTTTCTCACCGCCCGGGCCATGTAACATGTCATGTATGCAATTATGCCAACATCATATTTAACTCGTACATTAACACATGGCATCATAACATAATAAACATGCTCATCATATCCTTGGCAATCATTAAAACATGGCAAGTGATCATATATCATGTAGTCAATCTCATCTATTCTCAACAAGCAACCTACAAATCGCTATCCATTACAACACACTTGCCTCAACCACGGGCAACGGATTGGCGGGAAGTAGAAGGCACTCCCGGGGTCGCACCACCTGCACATAGGTATCACACAATAACAATCATGTCCACAAAACAGTATGCAAACACTCATCTACCCCGACATTGCCAACTACTCTCAAAACCTAAAAACAGAGGTTTTGTCCCGTCGGGACAGCAGCCTTGCAAAAGGCATAACTTGAGTTCTGGGACTCCGAATCAATTAAATGAGTACATCCTCGCGTAGCTTAGGAAATTTCCCAACTTTTTCTAGGTATAGGGAAAGACTTATTCGGACTCTAAAGTTGTTTAATCTACAAAATACCGTGATCTGTTCCAATCACGTCACAGATTTTAACACGCTCGGTAAAACAGCCATAACTTTCAAACGGCTAGGCGGAATTTAAAGTTCTTTATATCCACGGAAAGATAATGAAATTATCTACAACTTCTTCGACATCCGTACGACCAGATTCTGAATCTAAATTTGCGAAAAACCGAACCCTAGGTCGACTACTCATGCTGCCCGAAATAGAGAACGTGGCAACTTCTAGATCTAATCCAATCTACTCAAATCCAGCACCACCAATTGATCTAAAAACTTGATAAACACCCTTAGAACAGTACCTAGACCAACCCCAAGGATTCCCATGGCCATACCTTTGCCCAACGCACGAAAACCCAATAGATCTCCCGGTTCGCGCGATCTCCTTCCTCGCTCCAATCCCGCCGGATCTCCTCGTCGCGGAGCGCTCCAACGGATGGATCTTTGAGGTGTGGAGGTGGAGAACTACCCTAGGGGCAGCAAGGGAGGAGGAGAGGTGGTGGAGAGGTGGAGGAGCAATGGGGAGCAATGGGGGAGGTGGAGGCGCCACAAGGAGGAGGTGGGGAGGTGTGGGGGGGCGGCTAGGACTTGTGGGGGCGCAAGGGCAGGGGGGTGGATGCCTAAAGGGGCTGGGGGAGGCCCCCAAACAGGTCTCCTACTCCTAGTAGGACTCAAACTCCATCCCAGCGAAGCCCACGACCCTTTCCTTTAGGCCCAAACTCCCCCGGAAAGGCCCAAAACCCCGAAAACGGCCCGAAAACGCTATTAAGCCTCCTATCATATGGTTTTAACCTCCAATACCATGTTTCATAAAGTTTTTGACCTTATCATTCACATTAAATAATGTCACACCATTCCGTAGTGTCACATTCTTCCCCCCCTTCAACAGGATTCGACCCTGAATCCGAGACACGCCACTTTGCAAACAACCAAATCAAAGGGAGTTATGGTTCATGCCTCAGAACCTGCTCGGAAGCCCCTACGCTTTGCACCAGCCAGCACTCTGACGCAAGGAGCTAAGGATCAAAGACTGACAGCTCTAATGATAACTCACAATCAAAAACACTTGCGAGAACTTTACTCAACATTGAAACACAAAGCACTCAAACAAGGCCTCGGCATGACCCAAGTGATAGGATAAAATCCCAAACAGACCACGCAGGAAAACGATCTCATACTCCTCGTTCTAAGCATTCCTTGGCACTGAAGTGCCCGATCCCTTTAACTCAGGCTACTCTCCAGAAAAACACGGTACCAACCTCCCTTCTGTGTTTCCTTGTACTCAAGACGACGCGAAGCAGGAGAGACACACGCTCTAAGAATACCACCAGAACGAACAACCTACTTTAACCAGGATCTGTAAGACTCACGTAACAGAAACGACCGAACGTTCCTCTGCAGTTGACACAACTCGCTTCTTGCCCAACGACAAAAGCACCAATACACTTCAAAAGGAAAAGCGATCACTAGCAACCACCAAGTGGTCCACTAATAATGTAATCAACCCTACCGAGGAACACCTCAACGACACAATTCTCCACGAAGGTTTGCATTGAGTCATACACAACCTTCCACTCAATGGACCACGATAAAGAGCACAATCATTGAGTGAGCTCAACCATAACATGACCCCAAGTGGCCCTCATCCAACAATCAAACCCCAAAGCGTTAAAACCACTTTGGAAAGGATTCGACAACAACCAGAGAGTATTCATTTTAATTTCCTAAGCCAAAACGCAAAGGAAACACAAATCCCTTCACCACAACCAACACCAGAAATTCTTCATTGTTTCTTTTCATACTAGAAAGCAAGGGAAATCTCGTTTCATGACATGATGCACATTCTTCAAGAGCACTCCGGAATAGTCATATCTCCATATATGACTTTCTCACCGACCCGGCTCAACGACTCTTTTATCATTTAACATCTAAAAACGATGTCCTGTTTACTTTTCATCATTCATTCATCATGGAACAACAATACCGAAAAGTCATTCACCAAAAGACTTCTTCCTCAGTATCACATGATTGAAATACACATAACACTGATGGTTGCGCTAAATCATATAGACTATGACGGCAACATCGTTAATCAACAAAACACCACATCGTGTGAAAACCCAACATCCATTTAAAACTAACCTTGCAAAACCTCGCAAAATCAAACTCAACACTTTGGAACAGAACATCGACTCCAAAGTCAAACATCTGCACACACAACCGCCATAAATTTTATCAAAAGATAGGGAAACTCAATCCCAAAAGAAAACTCTTCACTAACCAAATTCACTTATGAAACATTCATAAAGACCAGACTTGTGAAACATCCGCACACCAGACACATTTTCCAAATGACTCCAACTCTAGCCAAATAGAGTTACACATCAAGGGTTTAACTCAAAAGTTTCCAACACAACCCTTTATGACCATCTGCTTCCTTTTAAAATTAATTCCAAAGATAATTCAGTGCGAACGCGAAAGGGCGCGATCGACTCAAAAACTTTTGGGGGTAAATCCATACTCATAGCACCAACTAAACAAATTAGCCAAAACCAAATATTTGCACCAATTTCTACGAGTTTTAGGGAAACTCAGAAACACAGCATATGGAACTCCTTGACCGAAAACCCTTCAACCAAAATTGCAAACAACCAAACCAGTCCAAAAGCTTTTGAACACAAGCTCAGCAAAAAGAACCATCTCTAGTACTCCACTACGCTTTCCATTAAAGACTTCAATAATCACTATTTACTCCTTGAGAAGCCCCAACACAATTAAACCAAAAGCTTCACAACAAATTCTTCCTCTAGTTACCATTCCCAACACTTTTAATTAGGGTTTATGTTGCTTATCAAAAAGGCACCCAACCAAGACTATATTGACATGATCCCCACGGATCACCGAATCATAATACTTATTCTAAATTTGAAACATAGTACTTCAACAAATCTTTCAGCAAGATCAATATATAAATTTCATACCTTCTATATATCCACATCTCGACAACCGAACCTTATTCAGTTAAACAACGACTTCAACATGTTAAATATTATTTCTACAGGAGAGAATTCATAAGTGAGACTCCAAGTTATACTTTCATTAAGGATAAGATCATTTATCGTATTAATTATCCAAAGCTCACTCCATCACAACATGTTAAAATTTTCCTCTATTTTAACCATGGTTTTCCAACGAGTAATCTAAACAGTTACCACCACTACTTAGTTATTAATAACAACAAATGGGCATAATCATCAACCAACAACGTTACTTTTAGCTACCCTATACATAAGTGATAACAAATTACCACCACACAACATACTCCCATTATTTAAAATAGATTGAATACTAGCATTAACACAACCCTTAACAACATCATTAACATCATGTCTTATGTCTTCTCAATTTATATCAATACTAGCATTGAAGGGACACGACTGCATACTTCCAAATATACTAGTAGTTTGCAACAACATAAATAGCAACTCTAATCAACTTCCAAATTAAAGTCACTAGGCAACACGATTAAATTCCTCTTTTACTCCATTAGATTAGAACATCTTTAAACAACTAGCAAAGTTCTTTAACGGTAATAGCAGTCTACATCATCTTAATGTTTTTAACTAGGCATCAGGGTTTAAAACTTTTAAACATTATCGGGGGTCAAGCACTTTTATAACAAAGCAACAGATTCTAAGCATGTACATTAACACATTTAATCATTCTCGCTAAGAGTAAACTACAACACTAGTAGTCTATTTATTCTCAAGCTAGAGATATTAATCACATTGAATTGTTTCAACTCACAAATTAACTTAACAATTCGTCATCCCAAAAACCATATTGGTACATGCTACAAAACATGCTAAACAACAATTCTTACTAGGGACAAACGATTTCAGTCAAAAGACTACTTACTTTGTTTGCAGCATTTTAGCTTTAAAACTCATCCCAAATTCATAAGGAAACTTAACTCTCAAAATTGCAATGAGGCAAACCCAAACTTGGTCATGCAAAGGAATTCTCCAAAACACATTTCAATCTCAAAGACTCCCACAGGAGGAAACCAACCGATCAAATAAACCATTGCAAATAAAACCTTAACACCAAACCCCAATCTTTCACGAAACAAGAAGGGTTTTTCAAGGATGATTTCTTAAACCAGTAAAATAACAAAATCAAACACCACTTACTCCTACAAAGCCACTGAACTTCAGCCCTGACAGCCAGGTCTGGCACAACTCCGCAATAACTCCTTTAACAAGTTTTAGATTAGTTATACCACTTTTGCAAGTTTTAATGTTGCTATCCTATGACAAAATTTTAGTTAAGACCTAGGCCTTGTTTCTAAGTTATTCCACATAATATTTTAGTTGTACCCTATAGCATGACACTAAAAATACACATTCCAAGGACCTACAGCCCGCTCTGATACCAACTGTAACACCCCGGCATTTAATATGCCTGAATGCTACCAAACATAAGCTAAACAACATCTAAATACCGCATTTAAACATAAATTCCAGCAAAGAAGCACATGCTAAAAACCGAGATTTTGGCAGCATCCCCTTTGTTTTAACATGATTCGAAGTAGCAACAACAGTATAGCAATATATGGAATATGACAGACAACTAAAAACAGCAATAATTAACGACTTAGCAACAATGTAAGTCTAGTTCCAAACATATAATGTCTCCAAGAGTCAAACTGTAACACCCTGGCATTTAATATGCCCGAATGCTACCAAACATAAGCTAAACAACATCCAAATATCATATTTAACATAAAATTCCAGCAAAGGCGCATAGGCTAAAAACCGAGATTTCGGCAGCACCTCCTTTGTTTTATCATGAATTTAAGGAGCAACAACGATATAGCATTATATGGCAATAAGGGAAACATCTAAAACAGCAATAAATAGAGTCTTAACGACAATAAAAGACTAACATTTAGCACTTAAAGTTCCAAGTGTCAAACGAACAATAAAACTATCATTAACCAAGCTAAGCCTTAATTTAATGACCATCACACGCAATTTATTATCAATCTAAAAGAATTGACTTGGGGAAACATTAAGGTGAAGCAACGTGTGGGCATGTGTCTATTCCCTTTTCCCGCATGCTGTTCTCATGGTACCTAAAACAATAAGAAAAAAACACAAGCGTGAGTTCGAAACTCAGCAAGCATATTGCAATGGACAACAAGAACAACAATATGGCAATAGCATCTCCCTTCATGTAAATCATCTTATTCATAAACACTTAACATTGTCATCATCAATATGTATGAGATGTAATGCAATGCTCATGTCTCCTTGGAAACTCATACCGGTATGGTTGAGTACACACCCGTCGATGTGCACCATTTTCCCCCTTCCATCCCGAAGATGGAGGGTGCCTACTCATCGCTTCCATTCACCACGTGGATGGAATCACGATGTAGGTCTTACTCAATGGCGTTCCGGACTAGTCATAACTTTCTCACCGACCTTGCCGGACTAGTTATGACTTTCTCACCGCCCTCGCCCTATCTCATGTCATGCATGCAACTATGCCAATTATCATATTTCACATGTACATAAACATATGGCATCTCATCATGACAAATATTAACACATGGCATCGAATCATGATAATCATACTCAATATATCATTGGAAAACAGCAAGCATGGCAAGTGATCATAGCAAGTATTCAATCTTTCATCTAATCTCCACAAGCAACCTACAATTCCGCTATTCATTACAACACACTTGCCTCAACCGTGGGCGACGGGATTGTGGAAAGTAGAGGGCACCCCCGGGGTCACACCACCTGCACAACGGAATCACATACTCTCAATAATGCCCACAAAACAGTACACAAATCCCCATCTCACCCGACATTGCCCGCTACTCGCAAAACCTAAAACAGAGGTTCTGTCCCGGCGGGACAGCAGCCTTGCAAAGGCCATAACTTGAGTTCTGGGACTCCAAATCGATTAAATGAGTACACCATCGCGAAGCTTAGGAAATTTCCTACCTTTTTGTAGTTATACGGAAAGACTGATTCGGACTCTAAAATTGTTTAATCTACAGATTATTACGATCTGTTCTAATTGCGTCACAGATTTTAACACGCTCGGTAAAATGGCCATAACTTTCAAACGGCTGATCGGATTTTAACGTGCTTTATGTCCACGGAAAGATAATTAAATTATCTACAACTTCTTTTAAGTCCGTATGGACAGATTCGGATTCTAAATGGACGAAAACTCGAACCCTAGCCCGACTGCTCAATCTGCCCGAAAACAGAAACGTGGCAACGTCTAGATCTAACCCAAAGAACTCCAATCCAGCACCACCAATTGATCTAAAAACTTGATAATCACCCTAAGAATAGTACCTATATCAATTCCAAGGATCCCCATGATCATACCTTTGCCCAACGAACGAATCTCCAATAGATCTCCTCGCGGATCGCTCCTCGCTCCAACAGATGGATCCACAAGGTGCAGAGGTGTGGAGACCACCCTAGGGCAGCAAGGGGGTGGAGGAGAGGTGGTGGAGAGGTGGGGCAATGGAGGAGAGCAAGGGGGAGGCGCAAGGCTCAAAGGGAAGGGGCGGCTAGGGCTTGGCAAGTGGGGGGGAGGTGAGGGGGGCGCACCAAGGCCTCAAGGGGCGCAAAGGCAGCAGGGTGGACGCCCCAAAGGGGCAGGGAAACCCCTTTTACCAGCCCCCACACCCAATTCTAGTCCGTTACGGAGACCTAATCCATCCCACCAAAGCCCACCAAGGCCCAAAACTCCCCCGGGAAGGCCCAAAACCCCGAAAACGGCCCGGAAACGGCCTGGAAAAGCTATTAACCTCCATATCCTATAGTTTTAACCTTAATTCCACATCTCATAATGTTATTAACCTTATCATGCACGTTAAATAAGGTTACGACACTCCGTGGCGACATAACACTTCAACCGGCCCAAAAACGCGAGAAAACCCTAAGCCGAAAGGTTTTATTCTCTAGTTTCACCTTCTATAACGTCACACCAAACTATAGTGTCACATTCTTCCCCCCTTCAACAGGATTCGACCTCGAATCCGAAGGACGCCAAAAACATCAACAAAGTCCCCAAGGGACAAAAGGCTTCTCTGCAGCACAAAACATTCGCACAACGACTAGAACCAGAAACAAACGACAAACGAGTTCCCAAAACCAACACTTAAAGAAAAAGTGTTGATCTAGCTCAATTAAGGGCAAACGCTCACAGTTCAACTTTCAATTCAAATCCCAAACAGAATCTGCGTTTCAACCTCGAAGGGCTTCAACAACCCAAAACGCTCGAATCCTCACGACAAACACCTCACACTTCTATCACAACCTACCTGACTACACACTGCAATAAACTCAACATGACATAATCAAAGGAAGTCACAATTCCTTTAACGACCTCTCTTCATTCCCGAAAGTTTCCATCGAGGGGAATAACTCATTAAGGCACACTAGCCCTTCCGATACACGATCATACTAACATTTTATTCCATCCTTTCCTAGGCAAGACTCAAACCCAAAAACAACTAGTGAAGACAACTGCTCACGGCAGGGCAATTATCACCGATCTACCGTCAACTTCACTTCCACCCATCGCTACTCTTAGTAAAGGTTAAACCCATACATCATCAACCTCCATCACAAACCACCCTTATACCACTAAGGTTCGACACCTAGCCCAAGCTAGGATCGAAAACCTTACCAAACCACAATTGGTTCCTTTCTTAAGAGGGTCTCGCCCTCACACAAAAACACTTAGCTATCAAGCCCAAGTGTACACACAACAACTCAAACCCAAAGCGTTAACAACCATTTTGGAAAGAATTCGGCAACATCCATGCCAAAACACAAAGGAAGCATAAATCCCCTACATCACAACCAACATACCAGAAATTGTTCATTGCTTCTTTTCATACTAGAAAGCAAGGGAAATCTCGTTTCATGACATAAATGCACACTCTTCAGGAGCACTCCGGATTAGTCATATCTCCATATATGACTTTCTCACCGACTGGCTCAACGACTCTTTTATCATTTAACATGTAAAAACGATGTCATGTTTACTTTTCACCATTCCCTCATCATGTAACCACACTACCGAATAGTCATTCACATGATGACTTTTGCCTCGGTATCATATGAATAAATCTCGAATAACATCGAGAGTTGCGCTAATTCATATAAACTATGACGGCAACATCGTTAATCAACAAAACACCACATCGTGTGAAAACCCATCTTCGATTTAACACTAGCTTTGCAACACCTCGCAAAATCAAACTCAACCCTTTGGAACAGAACATCGACTCCAAAATCAAACATCTGTGAGACACAAGCGCCATAAATTTTTATCAAAAGAGAGGGAAACTCAATCCAAAAAGAAAACTCTTCACTAACCAAATTCACTTATGAAACATTCATAAAAATCCAGACTTGTAAAACACCCGCACACCAGACACATTTTCCAAATCACTCCAACTCTAGTCAAATAGAGTTACAAATCAAGGGCTTAACTCAAAAGTTTCCAACACAACCCTTTATGACCATCTGCTTCCTTTTAAAATTAATTCCAAAGATAAATCGGTCTGAGCGAAAGGCGCAGTCCACTCAAAACTTTTGGATGTAAACTCAAACTCACAACACGAACTAAACAAATTCGCCAAAACCAAAGGTCAACACCAACCACTACGAGTTTTGGGAAACTCTGAAAACTCAACATAAGGAACACCTCAACCAAAGCATTCAACCGAGATGGCTAACAACCAAACTAGTTTCAAAGGTTTTTAGACAACATTTCGACATGAAAGGAACCATCTCTAGTACTCCACTACGCTTTCCATTAAAGACTTCAATAATCACTATTTACTATCCGAGGAGCCCCAACACAATTCAACCGAAAGTTTCACAACAAATTTTCCTCTAGTTACCATTCCCAACATTTTTTAATAAGGGTTTATGATGCTTATCAAAAAGGCACCCAACCAAGACTATAATGACATGATCCCCACGGCTCACCGAATCATAATACATCTTATTCTAAATTTGAAACATAGTACTTCCACAAATCTTTCAGCAAGATCAACCTATAAATTTCATACCACCTATATATTCACGTCTCGACAACCGAACCTTATTCAGTTAAACAACGACTTCAACATGTAAATATTATCTCTACAAGACAAAGTTCATAACTAGGATTCCAAGGCATACATTCATTAAGGATGAAATTCTACATCATGTTAATTATCCAAAGCTCACTCCATCGCAACATGTTAAAATTTTCCTCTATTTTAACCATGGTTTTCCAACGAATAATCTAAACAGTTACCACAACTACTTAGTCATCAATAACAACAAATGGGCAACGGAAAGATAATGCCTCAACCACGGAAAGTCAATCTACAAATCGCTATCCATTACAACACACTTGCCTCAACCACGGGCAACGGATTGGCGGGAAGTACAAGGCACTCCCGGGGTCGCACCACCTGCACATAGGTATCACACACTCAGAATCATGTCTACAAAACAGTATGCAAACCCTCATCTACCCCGACATTGCCAACTACTCGCAAAACCTAAAAACAGAGGTTTTGTCCCGTCGGGACAGCAGCTTTGCAAAAGGCATAACTTGAGTTCTGGGACTCCGAATCAATCTAACGAGTACATCCTCGCGTAGCTTAGGAAATTTCCCAACTTTTTCTAGGTATAGGAAAAGACTGATTCAGAATCTAAAGTTGTTTAATCTACAAAATACCGTGATCTGTTCCAAACACGCTCGGTAAAACAGCCATAACTTTCAAACGGCTGGGCGGAATTTAAAGTTCTTTATATCCACAGAAAGATAATGCAATTATCTACAACTTCTTCAACATCCGTACGACCAGATTCCGACTCTAAATTTGCGAAAAACCGAACCCTAGGTCGACTGCTCATGCTGCCCGAAACAGAGAACGTGGCAACTTCTAGATCTAATCCAATCTACTCAAATCCAGCACCACCAATTGATCTAAAAACTTGATAAACACCCTTAGAACAGTACCTAGACCAACCCCAAGGATTCCCATGGCCATACCTTTGCCCAACGCACGAAAACCCAATAGATCTCCTCCCGGTTCGCGCGATCTCCTTCCTCGCTCCAATCCCGCCGGATCTCGTCGTCGTGGAGCGCTCCAACGGATGGATCTTTGAGGTGTGGAGGTGGAGAACTACCCTAGGGGCAGCAAGGGTGGAGGAGAGGTGGAGGAGCAATGGGGAGCAATGGGGGAGGTGGAGGCGCCACAAGGAGGAGGTGGGGAGGTGTGGGGGGCGGCTAGGACTTGTGGGGGCGCAAGGGCAGGGGGGTGGACGCCTAAAGGGGCTGGGGGAGGCCCCCAACCAGGTCTCCTTCTCCTATTAGGACTCAAACTCCATCCCACCAAAGCCCACGACCCTTTCCTTTATGCCCAAACTCCCCCGGAAAGGCCCAAATCCCCGGAAACGGCCCGAAAACGCTATTAAGCCTCCTATCATATGGTTTTAACCTCCAATACCATATTTCATAAAGTTTTTGACCTTATCATTCACATTAAATAATGTCACACCATTCCGTAGTGTCACAACCCTACCCTCCACTAGCAGCCCCACGACATCCTCCCATGTGGTGCTCTTCGCTGTCCCGCTCGGAGGATCGCTGGATTCAGGAATCTCCGGCGAGTCGTTGCGGATCGGGAGGAAGGAAGGCTTCGTCGTCTTCCGGATCTTCTTGAAGAGGTAACAAATCGTGGTCTCCTTGGGGTGGATTAGGTGCTGTGGTAGAGGGTGTTTTGGTGCTTTTATATTAAGAGGTGGTGCTGCGATTGGGTAGATTGGATAAAAACTAGAGTTTGCCACGTTCTCTGTTTCGGGCAGATTGTGCAGTCAACCTAGGGTTTGATTTTTCGCGATTTTAGATTCGGAATTTGGTCGGCCGCCTGTTGAACAAGTTGTAGGTAACTTCAATACCTTTAATTGGACACCAAGAACGTCCAATTCCTCCCATCCATTTGAAAGTTATGGTCATTTTACCGAGCGTGTTCAAATCTGTGACGTGATTGGGACAGAACGTAGTGTTTTGTAGATTAAACAATTTTAGAAGCCGAATCGGCTTTTCCCAATACTTAGAAAAAAGCTAGGAAATTTCCTAGGCTTTGTGATGATGTACTCGTTTAATCGATTCAGAGTTCCAGAATTAAATTTGTGCTAGATTGAAATCTGCTGTCCAGGAGGGACATATTCTTTGTTTTTATGTTTTGGGAGTAGTTTGTGAAGTCGGGGTAAACGAGCTTTTGCGTACTATTTTGGGGGTACGTTTTGAGTGTGTGGTATGTTTCTGCAGGTGGTGTGACCCCGGGAGTGCCCTCAACCTCTCGCCAATCCGTCGCCCGAGGTTAAGGCAAGTGTATTGTAATGGGTAGTGTAATGTATGTTGCTAATTGCGACTAGATGCAAATTGCTTACATGTTGTGATATCTTGCCATGATTAGTGCTTGCCAATGTTATGATGAAAATGGACTATTATGATGCTATGCCATGTTTAGTTCAGTTTGATGCAAGTTGTTTACGTATATGGCATATGTTGCATACATGGCATGAAAGCTGGCCTGGTTGGTGAGAACGTCATAACTAGTCCGATAAGGTCGGTGAGAAAGTTATGACTAATCTGGAGTGCGATGGTTGTAAGACCTAACTCGTGATTCCACCCACGTGGTGAGTGTAAGCGATGCGTAGGCACCCTCCATCTACGGGATGGAAGGGGGAAGAGGGTGCACGCCGACGGGTGTGCACTCAGCAATACCGGTATATGCTTCTAGGAGACATGTGCATCGCATTGCATTGCATGCATGATGATGAAAATGAGTTGTGAACAATGTGCTTTGTCATGGCTATGATGTTATGGATGAAATTATGCTTTGATCATGATGTTAAAGTATGGTATGTGTTGTTGTTGGCCCTGATTTAATCTTTATGACCTATTGCGATATACTTGCTGAGTGATGAACTCATGCTTGTGTTTTTATGTTGTTTTTAGGTACCATGAAACCGACATGCGGGAAAGGGGCTTAGTGGCACATCTTCACAAAGTCTCACTCTTTAAGATATATACAATTTTGCCATTCGTAGTTATGATTATAAGTTAATGCGTTGAGAACTTGGAGTATGACTTATTTGTGTGCTTGGTCATATTATTTACTTCGTTTTAGATCATGGAGTGGTTAAATTCATTATTCTAGACTTAAATAGTTGCTATGTCACCTATTATTGCTGCTTTAGATGCTTCCCATTATGATATAACTTGTGATATTATTGTTGATGCTCCATACCATGGAAAAACAAAGGAGATGCTGCCGAATTTTTCGGTTTTTGCATGTACTTCTTTGCTGTAATTTACCTTTAGATGTGGTATTTAGATGTTGTTTAGTCTATGTTGGTGACATCCAGGACATACTAGATGCCGGGGTGTTACAGTTGGTATTAGAGCGGGCTTCAGGTCCGTGGTGTATGAACTTAGTGAAATACCATAGGGTTAACTAAAATTTTGATGTGGGATAACCTAGAAACATGGCTTAGGTTATACTTAAAACTTTGTCATAAGACAGCAACATAAAAACTTGTGTGAGTGGAATAACTAATTTAAAATTTGACACACATGGAAGTACATTAGGAAAGGGTATGGGTATCGCTTCTTTACGGTTAAATGTTGTATTTAAGCTTTGATGTTGAATGCTACATTTGATAATGTATGTTGCTATGTTTATGAAAGAATTGAATTGAATTGTTCGTGTTATTGTGTTAAAGTGGGGTTGTGGTGCCGAAGGGTTTCGGCCACCTCTCTTTATTCATAGTAAGGGTGAGGTTTGACGGTGTGGCCGGTTAGCGCCATCACCGAAGAACTATTAACCCCTGTGGGAGATGAGTGCTTACCCTTTCTGTCGTAGATCAGGTAGTTGACTGGACTCAAATAGAAGAGTTTGGTGGTGGATTCCTTCGTATGTTCTTTACTGTTCTGACGGTCGTTTTTGGATGTTTTTCTTGGTTTTAGTTGATTGAAATCAAAGGAAAAGTGTTTGGTATTGGATTTTCGCGGTTTGATCCTTCGGCGGTTTGTGGTTTTGTTTTCCTTGGTTGAAGACGAAGAAGAGGAGTCTAGTGTTGGGCCTTTTTGGTCGCCTTTTGGCTTTGACGTCGGTTTTGTTGTTTGCTTTGCAAAGAAAAATATAGTTTGGTTCTTATGTGTGTCTCACTTTGAGTTAAAAAAGAAGTTATTGAAGTTGTGTGCAAAAAAAAAAACTTAAGATGTGTCGATTTATGTTTTGTGTCTTTGTCTGTAAAGGTTTACTTGATCGCTTGGCTCCCTCTTGTAGTAGTCTTTAAGGTTGAAATGTGTTTTGGAGATCTTTTGCATGACCCAGTGTGAGTCGTGTCCCATTGCAACTTTGAGAGTCAAGTTTCTTCGTGAAGTTTGGTTGAGTTTTAAAAAGAAAATGCTGCAAACAAAGTGTAACACCCCAAAATTTTGCTTTTCTTAAATTCATGTGTGATTTGGCACTTTGGTGAATTTTTGGAATTTTCTGGAATTTATTTGGATTTATTTGGAATTTATTTGAATTTATTCCATTTTGAAATAATTAAAGAATTTAATTTTGCAAATAAAATTTTGTTGGAAATATTTTATTTGAGTCCCAAATACCCTAAAATATTTTCCAGAATTTTTCTGGAATTTTTCTGAGTCATTTGCTATTTTTAATGAATTAAATGAATTACTGGGAATTATTTTAAATATTAAATCGCTGGAAATTCAACTCGGTCGAAATCTTGTTCATCCGATCGAAGTCGAACCCGAGTCGGACTCGAGTCCGACCGAGCGATTGACTCGACCAAACCGGCTCCCAACCCTAATCAATCCCAACCGTTGGATCAAGATCCAACGGTGAGATCCGCCCGTCTGCGGTTCGAGCCGTGATCCGGCCGGATCCGATCGCGCCCGTCGCGATCGTGGCCGTTGATCGTGCCACGTGGACGGCTGGCGTCATCGTCTCCGCCGAGTCCGAAGCCGGACTCATGCCGCCGCGCCCGCCGCCGTGTAGAACTAGGTTTCCGTCTCGGGCACGAACGCCGAGGCTATTTAAAGCGTGAGACGTCCCCCGAGGTTGCCCTCATCTTTGCGCACCCGTTCCCCCGAGCCATCTCGCCTGAGCCGTCGCCGTTTGCCCGTACGTGCTCGCCGGAGTTGGAGCCCTGTGCGCAGCGGTTGAACGCCGATTCCGCCGCCGTCCGTCGTCTTCCGCCGAGGAGCCCAGATCCGGAACCACCGTGACGAGACGCAACCGAAGGAAGGATTCATCTCGCCGGAGCGACCCCGAAACGCCGTCGGGCTCGTCGTCGTTCTCGTCTCCGGTGCCCAAGCCTCGCCGCGCCATCGCCGGACTTCGCGAGCTCGGTGAACCGTCAGATCCAGATCGGACGGTTGAGGTGAGTTCACGTGTCCCCAACCCGATTGGATCTGGACCGTTGGATTAAGATCCAACGGTTCACAATTGCCACGTGCCGTAGTAGTGTTATTATAGGATTAGATCTGGACCGTCCGATCTAGATCGAACGGCCCACGATCAACGAGTAGTTTCAACGTGTTAACCCTGGATCTAAATCCGCGCCGTTGATTTTCAAACCAACGGCCGTGATTGCGCCACGTGTCGGGAAGTTGGACCGACGCGGTCAGCGTCGTACGCGCGCGTGCGTGGCCACTGACACGCGGGGCCCGCGTGTCAGCGACTGCACCGTGACGTCACCCATGACGTCATCGGTGGACCCACCTGTCGCCAAACCGTGGTCGAGCCCGCCGACGTCGGCGATGACGTCACCCGAGTGAGCCCACATGTCGGCCGACACGAGTCGTGGACCGAGTCCACGGTGGACCCGAGCCGAGCGTGGACTACGTCCATGGACCGGCTGACGTCAGCAGACCAATCCAGTGCTGCCACGTGTCCATGATGACGCAATAATTAATTTCCGAAAAAGAAAATGATTTATTAATTCGAAATAATGATTTCAGATTTTGTTTCAAACTTCAAACGCTTATAACTTTTGCGTTTCAACTCCGATTTGAGTGATTCAAATTTCTAAATTTGTATAAAATTGAGATCTACCTAAATATGAATTTTATTTAATTTTTGGACTAAAGTTTTTCTCTGTAAAATTATTTAAATGATTATTTAAACTTTAAATAATCATAACTTTTAATCTTAACTCCAAATTTGTGATTCCAGTTTCTAAAAATCCAGAAAATTATGTTCTCTCTGTTTATGGATTTTATTTGGAGTTTTGGGATGTTTTTGCCTAGTGTTTATTTGTGTATTTGCTATTTGCACACTTTACGAGTAGACGTTGAAGTCTTGGGAAGGATTCGAAGGAGAAGTATTGACTCAGATCCAACTCAAGACCAGGAACAAGTACTTTTTGAAGGCAAGTTGTGCTTTGACCATGTTGATCCTATTTGAAATCTATTTTGATTTAAACTATTGCATGCTAGTTCAATTAGAGAAATACTTTGCTTAAACATGGGGATTAGATAAATACCAATTTCTTTGTATGACACCTTGATTATCTAAGTATGTGCCATGATCCCTTGTCACCCTAGTTGTGGATTACTAGTTGGACATTATTAAATCGCCAACATGGGTTTAGACCGTTGTAGTATCTTTGCTTAGACACCTTTCGTGCTCAGGACATGATTTTGGACAATCAAATATTAATATTGACTTAATGATATATTGAACCTGTTTTGGAAAAGTATCATGTGATGTTGATGGCACGTGGTGCATGGTAATCAACTGGGGTTTGATAAACGATTTCGGCCAGGGCATGTGGCAAGAGTAATCAGGTGGGCCAATTGTGGCATTGGGGATGTTGATTTGGTTCTTCGGGTAGTCTTGCCCTGGTCACTCTAAGGACTTAACCTTGCAAGCCTTTGAACTGGGTCATACTTGCAACCACATGGCTGGAATGGGACGGCCCTAGTTGACTAAGTCGCTAAGGACTCACTTGTGGAGCCTCAGGGTGTCAATTACACCGTTTGTGTGATTGTACGGGGGAGCGTATCGTGGCTGTGGCCAGATACCCATCTAACGGTGTGTTGGTCCCATACTTCGCCTTGGCTAAGGGAAGGGATGGTGTAGAGCACGAACCGGAGAGGACAACCTGTGTTGTTTGAGGCTTCCGAAAGACTTTGTTACGGGAACTCGCCTTTGTGGTGTTTGACTGTATCTTGTGGGTAAAGTGCATAACCTCTGCAGAGTTTAGAATCTATTCGAATAGCCGTGTCCGCGGTATTGGACATCGCTCGGGAATTACAGTCAAGGGTTAGATTTTCTCAAAAATAACTTTGGTTTGAAAGGTTGAAATTTGGACTAATAATGAAGTTGATGGAAATGTGGATTAGGATGGGAAAGATGTTTACCAAACTTCTTGAAAAGTTATTTATGTTTTACTTATTTCTACTGCTTTCGAATCTACTTATATTACTTGTCTAAAGCTTTTTACTGCAAATATACCTTGAGTTATTCCTTTGTACCAAGCCATGCATATAGTATATTAGCCTGCATTACATTGCATGACTTGCCGAGTACCAAGTACTCACCCTTGCCTCAATACAACACCGGCTTGAAGAGGAGACTACACCAGCTTTGGAGGAGGAACTCCAAGAGGATCCGCTCTACTTAGGGAAGCGAGCCCGGTCGGTTGCACTGTGGTATACTTGGATGGCGCCACGATGTTACCTTATTTGATTTTCATTGCTATTATTTCTCTTTTTAAATAAGTATCGTCCTGCGAGGCGTACATTTGTGACTTGACCATAAGGTTGAGTAACCAGTTTGGCTATTTAAATAAAGTACTTTGATGGTATCGATTGGTATGATTGTGATATTTACTGATGTTAAGACTGTGTGCACTAAGCGCGTTCTGGACTAGTGCTGAATACACGGAGGGTCCGGATTTGCAAATTCGGGGTCCCGACAGAGGTGGTATCGAGCCATACTTGATTTGTAGGCTCAACCCTAAGCTAGAATGGTCGTAGTGAGGATAAAACCTATTTTCTAAAAGCTAAAAGTTTGTCAAGATAAGAAATGACATCTCGACTTATCCCCTTCTCTCTTTTCTTGTCTCTTGCTGAAATTTTTCCTTACCTTGTCACAATTCAAAAATTTCGAGTTCTCACGTAAGCACTCTTGTGACAGATGGAGGAAGAGTTCAACTACGTTGATCTGGGAGTTGGTCATGCCGCGGAACTTTGGCATATGCTACAAATTCTCGGAGATTTTGAGAAGCCGCAATACCAAGTGGAAGTGATCAGACAAGCGGGATTGATCAAGGCTTGTGACGTGAAGATTGAGGTACCTGCTAGGAAAAAGGGCCCAGGCAATCGCCCGATACACTGCACTGCCAGGAGATCTACAATGCAGATGGGTATCCAAGAAGTATCACGACGCGCAATGCGGCACATTACCCGTATCTACGCCAGAGAGTTGGAGAGCACGGTGTTCCGTTATCACCCGCGCAGCGATAACCTTCTTGACCCGAAGGAGATTCAGGATGAGGATGCCACGGTTACACAGTTGGCACGATTTGTTGTCGCTCAGGAGGATGTACTAGATAATACAAGCAAGGAGCTACAGAAGGCCCGCAAGGAGATCACGGCGAGAGAAGAACAGATGGCGGGAAGCTCAAGAGTATGTGGCACACCTTTTGCGAAGGATTGACGAGTTGGAGATGACTTTGTACGGACTGCACTCCAGAGCCAAGATTTGAGCTACGAGCGGATCCGGAGGAGTCGATCTCGATGAGGACACTACTTCTTCGACTACCATAGAGGACACGATTCTTTGGACATGGCAATCGTTTCGCGCCTATGCCGCAAAGATCCGCACCCAGGTCGTGGAGGTTTTCTCGATGAGTGAGCATAGGTTCTATAGTGAGACTCCTTCGCCGAGTCGAGTCATAGAATAAAGAGTCACCCTTTAGGCGTTAGACTCCAGAGTTAGTTCGATTTGGATTTGCTTTGTTTGCTGAGTGTGCAGTATGTGTTGCAAGGCCCTTAGGCATTGTAAGCAGCCATACCAAGTTATTAATAATAAAGTTGGACCTTAAGGTTACACCTTTCGCCCCGCATAAGTTCCATATTACTTGTCTATTCTTGTTTCCCCCTCATCTCTAAACCTAGAGCAAATCGACAGATGGTGAACACCCGTGGGAACTTTGGAAGCAATGGGAGTGGATCTCGCCCAGCAGAAAACCCCAATGAGGGAGCACCAGCACCACCACTGGATGTGCAGAATTTTGGAGCCTTTCTTGCTGCCCAGACTCAGTTGATGCATGCTATGATGCAACAAATGCAGCACGTCACTGCTCAGGCCACTGCTAATCAAGTTAATCAGGGGCCACGCCAGAATACAAGACTGTCAGAGTTCATGAGGACTCACCCACCCACTTTCTCTGGGAATGCCAATCCATTGGAGGCCGATGATTGGTTAAGATCAATCGAGAGGAAGCTACACATAGCTCAATGCATAGGAAATGAGAAGGTACTCTACGCTTCTCATCAGTTGGAAGGAACAGTCGCCGAATGGTGGGAGAACTTCTGTGCCACGCAAGAGAACCCTCAAGATATCACTTGGGAAGAGTTCACAGCTGCATTCCGACAGTATCACGTGCCTGAAGGAATCATGGACCTTAAGAAGGAGGAGTTCAGAGCAGAAGCAAGGTAATCACCCGGTGGCGACTACTGAACAAGTTCACACAGCCTAGCACGCTACGCACTGAGGATGTAGCGACAGATAAATCCAGGCAGTCTCGTTTTATGAAGGGACTCAACTCAGGATTGCAAGTAGGGTTGATCACCCACACCTTTCAGATTTCCAAGAGTTGGTGAATAAGGCGCTTATTCTTGAGGACAAGCGCAAGGAACCGGATGAGAACAGAAGCGCAGGATGCAACAAAGAAGGATCACGCCAGTGGAACGCAATGGCGCTGAGAGTTGCACCAAATCAATTCTTGATTTCAACCACGAGAATGCAACAAGGACACCATCCCGGCACCAAGACCTGCCAATCGAACTACGGACCCAGCCCCTGCTAGAAACGCCGCTGCTCCGAGCGATCGGCAAGAAACAGTGAGACGCTGCTACAAGCGCAACGAGCCAGGACACTTTGCCAACAGCTTGTCCAAAGAAGACAGCGAGAGTGACCCGATTCGCTTCAATCTAGGAACCACCCCAGCTAGGGCGCCAAAGACCAGAGCCACACCCAGGCCGTGGTGAGAGGCCGAGTCAACCATGTCACCGCAGATGCATTGCGAGAATGCTACTGACGTCAATCTTGGGTAAGTTACTTGTTAACTCAGTACACCTGCAATTTTTGACTCTGGAGCTTCGCATTCGTTTGTTGCGCAAGGCTTTGCTACCAGAAATGATTTGAGGATTGCAAGACTTAAGTGCATGCTTTTAGTTCAAACCCACAGTTCCGAACTCCGAGCGAAAGTAGGATGTTCCGGTGAGAATACTAATAGATGGAATAGAGTTCCTAGCAAACCTTATAATTTTGGAGACCCGGACCTTAGACGTCATATTGGGAATGGATTGGTTATCCAAGCACAAGGCCGTATTGGATTGTGGACGAAGGACTATCTCGATTGAGAGCCCGTGTGGGAAGAAAGTGGAATTTCAAGCCACTGCGATTAGAGATGGACAGCTTGATGGTTAACAGTACCAAGGTAATCAGCATAGAGGATGTCCCAAGAGTGAATGAGTACCCGATGTTTTCCCGAAGATCTACCTGGTATGCCGCCAGACAGGACATAGAGTTTGTAATAGAGCTTGTACACAGTACAAAGACCGATAGCAAAGAGACCCTATCGGATGTCCACCGAGGAGTTGGTAGAAATGAAGAAACAGCTAGAAGAGTTAATGGAGAAAGGATTTATCAGACCGAGTTCGTCGCCGTGGGGAGCACCAGTTTTGTTTGTCAAGAAGAAGGACGGGAGTTTCAGGATGTGCATTGACTACCGTGCACTCAATGAAGTCACCGTGAAGAATAAGTATCCGCTACCCAGGATTGATGATTTGTTTGATCAGTTGAGAGGAGCCGGAGTTTTCTCCAAGATTGATCTGAGATCGGGATACCATCAGTTGAAGATCCGATCAGAAGATATTCCGAAGACTGCATTCTCGTCAAGATATGGACATTACGAGTTTACAGTTATGTCCTTTGGATTGACAAATGCGCCAGCTTATTTCATGAATATGATGAATAAGGTGTTCATGGAATATTTGGACAAGTTTGTCGTCGTGTTCATAGACGATATCCTAATCTACTCCAAGACAGAGGAGGAACCTGCCGAACACTTAAGGCGAGTTTAGGAAAAGCTGTGGGACCGGCAACTATTCGCCAAGTTCAGCACGTGTGATTTTGGGCCGGCCATGGTGGAGTTTCTTGGACATGTCCTGACCGCAGCAGAGTCGCCGTAGATCCAAGCAAAGTAGAAGGCGTGTTACATTGGGAGCGACCAAAGACGGTGACCAATTCGGAGTTTCCTTGGAATGGCAGGATACTACCGCCGCTTCATCGAAGGCTTCTCGACAATTGCGAAACCTCTTACGCAATTGCTGAAGAAGGAAAAGAAGTTTGCATGGACGCCAGAATGTGAGAAAGGATTTCAGGAGCTGAAGAAGCGATTGACATCAGCACCGGTGTTAGTTCTACCGGATGTTGCTCAAAGCTTCGATATTTAGTGTGACGCATCGCGCCAAGGACTTGGATGTGTGCTGATGCAGAATGGAAAGGTTGTCACTTATGCATCAAGGCAGTTGAGGCCGCATGAGGAAAATTATCCGACACATGACTTAGAGTTAGCTGCCGTAGTGCATGCTTTGAAGATATGGCGTCACTATCTGATTGGAAACAGATGTGAAGTATATACGGATCATAAGAGCCTTAAGTACATATTCACCCAGTCGGATCTGAATATGAGGCAGAGGAGATGGTTAGAGTTGATCAAGGACTATAATGTTGGAATCCATTACCATCCCGGGAAGGCCAACGTAGTAGCCGATGCTCTGTGTCGGAAAAGCCATACCGTGAGTGCGTTGCTAGCCACAAGTCAGGATGAGTTATGTGAGGATTTTCAAAAAATGAAGATTGAGGTAGTACCTAGCGGATTCTTGGCCGCATTGGAAGTAAAGCCTACTTTAGAGGACCAGATCCGAGAAGGACAGAAGGATGATGACAAGATCCGCAGGATTAAGTCCATCAAGGAGGAAGGCAAGGCAGAGGACTTCAAGTTGGATGAGCAAGGCACGTTATGGATGAAGGATCGGATTTGTGTGCCTAACAAGAAGGAGTTAAAGCAATCGGTCTGGAAGAAGCCCATGACTCAAGTATTCAATTCATCCTGGAAGCGCCAAGATGTATCGGGATCTCAAGGAGAGATTACGGTGGCCGAGTATGAAGCGTGAAGTTGCCGAGCATGTTGCATTGTGCGACGTATGCCGTAGAGTCAAGGCAATGCATCGAGAGACCAGCGAGGATTGCTACAACCGCTGAAAATACCCGAGTGGAAGTGGGAGGAAATCGGAATGGATTTCATTACCGGTTTGCCGAAGACTCAAGGAGGTTATGACTCCATATGGGTTATAGTAGATCGCTTGACTAAAGTAGCCCATTTTATCCCTGTGAAGACCACTTACTCGGGAGATAAATTAGCGATTATACATGATCAGATTGTCTGCTTGCACGGAGTGCCAAAGAGGATTGTATCTGATGAGGTACCCAATTTACCTCAAGGTTCTGGAATAAGTTGCATGAAGCCATGGGAACCCGTTTGAACTTCAAGACGGCTTATCATCCACACAGACGGATGGACAGACCGAAAGAGTCAACCAGATTCGGAGGATATGTTGAGAGCTTGTGCATTAGCTTATGCTACCTCTTGGGATAAAAAGTTTGCCGTATGCCGAGTTCGATTACAACAATAGTTATCGTGCTAGTTCTGAGATGTCACCTTTTGAGGCCTTTGTATGGTCGACCACTGTCGGACGCCATTGAATTGGAATGAGACCGTGGCGCCGTGTCTTTGGGCCTGATATTCTTCAAGAGGTCAAGAGCAGATCGCTATGATTAGGGAAAGGTTGAAGATAGCCCAATCTCGATGTAAGAGTTATCTTGACAATCGTCGCCGAGATTTGAGTTTTGAACCATAAGACTTTGTATACCTCGAGTTACGCCTCTCGGGGAGTTAAGAGGTTCCATGCCAAAGGGAAACTCGCACTCGATATGTTGGACCATTTAAGATTGTGAGCCGCAGAGGCGAGGTTGCTTATCACCGGAGTTGCCACGATCGTTAGCGAGGAGTGCATGACGTATTCCATGTGTCCCGATTGAAGAAGTGTCTCCGAGTTCCTGAGGAACAGACACCGCTAGAGTCAATTGAGTTGCAAGAGGATTTGACTTATAAGGAGCATCCCGTGAGGATTCTAGACACTATGGATCGAGAAACTAGAAACAAGTCAACCCATTTCTGTAGAGTTCAGTGGAGCAACCATGAAGAAAGCGAAGCGACTTGGGAGCCTTGAAGAGGATTTGAAGAAAGAGTTTCCAAACCTATTACAGTAGTGAGCCACGAATCTCGGGACGAGATTCTATTAAGGGGGGAGGTTTGTAACACCCCAAAATTTTGCTTTTCTTAAATTCATGTGTGATTTGGCACTTTGGTGAATTTTTGGAATTTTCTGGAATTTATTTGGATTTATTTGGAATTTATTTGAATTTATTCCATTTTGAAATAATTAAAGAATTTAATTTTGCAAATAAAATTTTGTTGGAAATATTTTATTTGAGTCCCAAATACCCTAAAATATTTTCCAGAATTTTTCTGAGTCATTTGCTATTTTTAATGAATTACTGGTAATTATTTTAAATATTAAATCGCTGGAAATTCAACTCGGGTCGAGTACTGTTCATCCGACCGAGTCGGAACCCGAGTCGGACTCGAGTCCGACCCGAGCCAGTTGACTCGACCAAACCAGCTCCCAACCCTAATCAATCCCAACCGTTGGATCAAGATCCAACGGTTGAGATCCGCCCGTACTGGTTCGAGCCGTATCCGGCCCGGATCCGATCGCGCCCGTGCGATCGTGGCCGTTGATCGTGCCACGTGGGCGGTGGCGTCATCGTCTCCGCCCAGTCCGAGCCGGACTCATTGCCGCGCGCCGCGCCGTGTAGAACTAGGTTTCCGTCTCGGGCACGAACGCCGAGGCTATTTAAAGCATGAGACGTCCCCCGAGGTTGCCCTCATCTTTGCGCACCCGTTCCCCCGAGCCATCTCGCCTGAGCCGTCGCCGTTTGCCCGTACGTGCTCGCCGGAGTTGGAGCCTGCGGCGCGCGGTTGAACGCCGATTCCGCCGTCCGTCGTCTTCCGCCGAAGGAGCCAGATCCGTAACCACCGTGGACGAGACGCAACCGAAGGAAGGATTCATCTCGCCGGAGCGACCCGAAACGCCGTCGGGCTCATCGTCGTTCGTCTCCGGTGCCCAAGCCTCGCCAGCGCCATCGCCGGACCAGCGAGCTCGGTGAACCGTCGAGATCGGTCGGACGGTTGAGGTGAGTTCACGTGTCCCCAACCCAATTGGATCTGGACCGTTGGATTAAGATCCAACGGTTCACAATTGCCACGTGCCGTAGTAGTGTTATTATAGGATTAGATCTGGACCGTCCGATCTAGATCGAACGGCCCACGATCAACGAGTAGTTTCAACGTGTTAACCCTGGATCTAAATCCGCGCCGTTGATTTTCAAGCCAACGGCCGTGATTGCGCCACGTGTCGGGAAGTTGGACCGACGCGGCCGCAGACGCTGCTGGCAGGCGTACATCGACACGCCGGGGCCCGCGTGTCGGCCGATCGCACCGTGGACGTCACCCATGACGTCATCGGTGGACCCACCTGTCGCCACCGTGGTCGAGCCCGTGACGTCGGCGATGACGTCACCGAGTGGGCCCACATGTCGGCCGACACGTGAAGTCGTGGGACCGAGTCCACTGTGGACCCGAGCCGAGCGTGGACTACGTCCATGGACCGGCTGACGTCAGCAGACCAATCCAGTGCTGCCACGTGTCCATGATGACGCAATAATTAATTTCCGAAAAAGAAAATGATTTATTAATTCGAAATAATGATTTCAGATTTTGTTTCAAACTTCAAACGCTTATAACTTTTGCGTTTCAACTCCGATTTGAGTGATTCAAATTTCTAAATTTGTATAAAATTGAGATCTACCTAAATATGAATTTTATTTAATTTTTGGACTAAAGTTTTTCTCTGTAAAATTATTTAAATGATTATTTAAACTTTAAATAATCATAACTTTTGCGTCTTAACTCCAAATTTGACGATTCCAGTTTCTAAAAATCCAGAAAATTATGTTCTCTCTGTTTATGGATTTTATTTGGAGTTTTGGGATGTTTTTGCCTAGTGTTTATTTGTGTATTTGCTATTTGCACGCTTTACGAGTAGACGTTGAAGTGCCGGAAGGATTCGAAGGAGAAGTATTGACTCAGGATCCAACTCAAGACCAGGAACAAGTACTTTTTGAAGGCAAGTTGTGCTTTGACCATGTTGATCCTATTTCGAAATCTATTTTGATTTAAACTATTGCATGCTAGTTCAATTAGAGAAATACTTTGCTTAAACATGGGGATTAGATAAATACCAATTTGCTGTATGACACCTTGATTATCTAAGTATGTGCCATGATCCCTTGTCACCCTAGTTGTGGATTACTAGTTGGACATTATTAAATCGCCAACATGGGTTTAGACCGTTGTAGTATACTGCTTAGACCTGCTACGTGCTCAGGACATGATTTTGGACAATCAAATGTTAATATTGACTTAATGATATATTGAACCTGTTTTGGAAAAGTATCATGTGATGTTGATGGCACGTGGTGCATGGTAATCAAGCGGGGTTTGATAAACGATTTCGGCCAGGGCATGTGGCAAGAGTAATCAGGTGGGCCAGTTGTGGCATTGGGGATGTTGATTTGGTTCTTCTGTAGTCTTGCCCTGGTCACTCTAAGGACTTAACCTTGCAAGCCTTTGAACTGGTCATACTTGCAACCACATGGCTGGAATGGGACGGCCCTAGTTGACTAAGTCGCTAAGGACTCACTTGTGGAGCCTCAGGTGTCAATTACACCGTTTGTGTGATTGTATGCGGGGAGCGTATCGTGGTCGTGGGCCGATACCCATCTAACGGTGTGTTGGTCCCATACTTCGCCTTGGCTAAGGGAAGGGATGGTGTAGAGCACGAACCTGAGAGGACCACCTGTGTTGTTTGAGGCTTCCAAAGACTTTGTTACTGAACTCGCCTTTGTGGTGTTTGACTCAGATCTTGTGGGTAAAGTGCATAACCTCTGCAGAGTTTAGAATCTATTCGAATAGCCGTGTCCGCGGTATTGGACATCGCCGAATTACAGTCAAGGGTTAGATTTTCTCAAAAATAACTTTGGTTTGAAAGGTTGGGCTGGACTAATAATGAAGTTGATGGAAATGTGGATTAGGATGGGAAAGATGTTTACCAAACTTCTTGAAAAGTTATTTATGTTTTACTTATTTCTACTGCTTTCGAATCTACTTATATTACTTGTCTAAAGCTTTTTACTGCAAATATACCTTGAGTTATTCCTTTGTACCAAGCCATGCATATAGTATATTAGCCTGCATTCTGTGCATGACTTGCTGAGTACCAAGTACTCACCCTTGCCTCAATACAACACCAGTTGAAGAGGAGACTACACCAGCTTTGGAGGAGGAACTCCAAGAGGATCCGTCTACTTAGGGAAGCGAGCCCAGTCAGTTGCCTGTGGTATACTGGATGGCGCCACGATGTTACCTTATTTGATTTTCCGCTGCTATTATTTCTCTTTTTAAATAAGTATCGTCCTGCGAGGCGTACATTTGTGACTTGACCATAAGGTTGAGTAACCAGTTTGGCTATTTAAATAAAGTACTTTGATGGTATCGATTGGTATGATTGTGATATTTACCGATGTTAAGACTGTGTGCACTAGCGCGTTCCTGGACTAGTGCTGAATACACAGAGGGTCCGGATTTGCAAATTCGGGGTCCCGACACAAAGTAAGTAGTCTTTTGGCTGAAATTACTTGTCAATAATGAGAATTGTTGTTTAGCATGTTATGTAGTATGTAACAATGTGGTTTATGGAAATGATGTACTCCTAAGTTAATTTGTGAGTTGAATTAGTTTAATGTGATTGTTATCTTTAGCTTGAGAATAAATAGATTACTAGTATTGTAGAGTAGTCTATGGCGAGAATGATTAAATGTGTTAATGTACATGCTTAGAATATGTTGCTTTGCTGTAAAAGTGCCTATGACCCCCGATAATATTTAAAGCTTTAAACCGTGATGCGTAGTGAGAACATTAAGGTGATGTGAACCATTAACATTGTTATAGAAACTTGGTTGGTTGTTTAAAGATGTTCTAAATTAACATGTTAGTACAGAAATTTAATCATGTCGGTTTGTGAACCCAATTTGGAAGTTGATTATGTAGCACCCCGGCATTTAATATGCCTGAATGCTACCAAACTTAGACTAAGCAACCTCTAAATACCAAAAATACAAGTAAATTACAACAAAGGCACGAATGCTAAAAACCAAAATTTCGGCAGCATCTCCTTTGTTTTAACATGAATTGAAGGAACAACAACAGCATAGCAATATATAACACTATAAGAGGCATCTAGAATTGCAGTAATTAAAGGCATGACAGCAATATAAGTCTAAATCCAAGCATTTAATGTCTCCATGAGCCAAACGAACAATAAGACTCTCATATCGCAAAGCTAAACCATAAATCAATAAGCATCACACTTAATTTATTATCAAGACCCAATTGAATGACTGTGGGAACAAATGAGTGAAGCTATGTGTAAAAGTGTGACTAGTTCCCTTCCCCGCAGGCCGGTCTCATGGTACCTAAAACAACAAGAAAGCACAAGCGTGAGTTCAACACTCAGCAAGCATATTGCAATGGTACAAAAGAACAATTACATGGCTACAACAACTCACATCATGTCTATCATCTCATTCATGATCACATATCATTATCATCATCATTATGTATGCAATGTGATGCGATGCACATCTCTCCTTGGAAACTCATACCGGTATGGTTGAGTACACACCCGTCGGTGTGCACCCTCTCCCCCCTTCCATCCCGAAGATGGAGGGTGCCTACTCCTCGCCTCCATACACCCTGGTGGATGGAATCACGATGTAGGACTTACTCATTGGCTCTTCGGAATAGTCATAACTTTCTCACCGACCTTCCCCGGAATAGTTATGACTTTCTCACCGCCCGGGCCATGTATCATGCCATGTATGCAAACATGCCAACATCATAAATAACTTGTACATTAACACATGGCATCATAATATAATAAGCATATTCATCATATCATTGGCAATCATTAAGGCATGGCATGTGAACATATCATATATTCAATCTCAATCTCAATCAATCTAGCAAACTACAACTCACTACCCATTCCAATACACTTGCCTCAACCACGGGCGACGGATTGGCGAGAAGTAGAGGGCACCCCCGGGGTCACACCACCTGCACATAGGCACCACACACTCAAAATCATGCCCACAAAACAATATGTAAACACTCTTCTACCCCGACTTCGCAAACTACTCGCACAATCCAAAAACAGAGGTTCTGTCCCGCTGGGAGCAGACTTGCAACGAGAATAACTCGGGTTCTAGGACCCCGAATCGATTAAACGAGTACATCCTCGCGTAGCTTAAGAAATTTCCTAACTTTTTCTAAGTATATGGAAATACTGATTCGGAATCTAAATTGGTTTAATCTACAGAATACCGTGATATGTTCCAATCACGTCACGGTTTTTAATACGTTCGGTAAAACGAGCATAACTTTCAAACGGTTGGGAGGAATTGGACGTTCTTTATACCCATTGAAAGTTATTGAAGTTACCTACAACTTCTTCAACTGGCGGATGACCAAATTCCGATTCTCAATTAGCGAAAACCCGAACCCTAGTTAGACTGCTCATGTTGCCCAAAACAGAGAACGTGACAAACTCTAGATTTCATCTAATCTACCAAATTACAGCACCACCAATTGATCTAAAAACATGATATTAACCCTTATAACAGATTCTAGACCAACCCCAAGGATCCTCGTGGCCATACCTTCGCCCGACGAACGAAAACCCAATGGATCTCCTCCCGGTTCGCGCGATCTCCTTCCTCGCTTCAAATCCACCAGATCTCCTTGTCGCGGAGCGCTCCAATGGACGGATCTGCAGGATGGTGAGGTGGAGAACTCCCTTAGGGCATCAAGTGGTGGTGGAGTGGTGAGGAGAGGGGCGCAAGGGGCTTGGGAGGTGGCGGCTAGGAGAGGTGGAGGCAAGGGGTGGAGGGGAGAGTGGGGGGCGGCTAGGGTTGCAAGGGGGGTGCAAGGGGCCAAGGGCTGGCGCAAGCAGCCCCCCTTGCTGCCATTTCTCCCCTCATGGGCCAAAGGGTCCGTCTTTTGGCCCAGGTGGGATTCCCCTAAAGCCCACCTCGCCCCGGAAAGGCCCAAACTCCCGAATTTGGCCCGAAAACGCGAATAAACCTCATACCGTATGGTTTTAACTTCATATTTCACATTTTATAAGATTTTGACAGTCTGTGGTGTCACATTCTCCCCCCTTTCAACAGGATTCGACCTCGAATCCAAGACATGCCACTACGCCAAACCAACAACACACAGAGATCTAAATCTTCGCGGTTCAAACCTGAAGAAAAGAGGTTTGGGTAAAGCTCGCCCCCACGAGACTTCAACTCCCAGGTCGCTTCTCTAAATAAAACCACTGGAATTTACACTGATCGAGACTCGATGACAGGACGCCTAGGTTCGAAGACCAACGGCTCTAACGATAACTGGCAATCAAAACTTGCGAGAACTTTACTCAACATTAAAACACAAAGTACTCACACATGGTCTCAGCACGACCCCAAGCGATAAGATAAATCCACAAACATCCCACAAAAGAAAATGGTCTCATACTCCTCGTTCTATGCATTCCTTGGCACTGAAGTGCCCGATCCCTTTAACTAATGCTACTCTCCAGAAGAACACGAACCTCCCTTCTGTGGTTCCTTGTACTCAAGACAACGCGAAACAGGAGAGACACAACGCTCTAAGATTACCACCAGAAGGAACAACCTACTTTATATCCAGGATCCTTAAGACTCGCGCATGTAAAGCTTGACCGAACGTTCCTCTGCGGTTGACACAACTCGCTCATTGCCCAACGACAAAAAGATCCAATACACTTCAAAAGGAAAAGCGATTACTAGCAACCACCAAGTGGTCCACTAATAATTTAATCAACCCTACCGAGGAACACCTCAACGACACAATTCTCCAAGAAGGTTTGCATTGAGTCATACACAACCTTCCACTTAAAGGACCACGATAAAGAGTACAATCATTGAGTGAGCTCAACCATAAACATGAACCCAATTTGTCCACATACAACAACTCAAACCCCAAAGCGCTAAAACCACTTTGGAAAGGATTCGGCAACATCCAAAGAGCACACATTTTATTTTTCTAAACCAAATCGCAAAGAAAACTCAAACCTCTAACACCACAGCCAAAATACCACAATTTATTCATTCTTTCTTTTCATACTAGGAAGAAATGGAAATCTCGATACATGACAAGAATACACACTTTTCAAGAGCACTCCGAATTTGTCATATATCCATATATGACTTTCTCACCGACCTGGCTCATCGACTCCTTTATGATTAATTATGCATAAACAATGTCTCGTTTTCCTTTTCACCATTCATTCATCATGTAACAACGGTACCGAATAGTCATTCACCAAATGACTTCTTCCTCAGTATCAAATAAAGGAAACACAATTAACATCGAAGGTTGCGGAAATTCATATAGATTATGACGGCAGCATAGTTGACAGTAAAACACCACGTCGCATCACATCCCACATCAATTGAAAACTGAACTTGCAAAACATTGCATTTCATCCAAATTCAACATTTTGGAAGAGAACATCAAAATTTCAAGTCGAGCATCTGTTCCAACAACCGTCACAAATTTTTCTCAAGGAGAGGGAAACTCATTTCAAAAAGGGAACACATCACTAACAAAATCACGTTATAAAACATTCATAAAATCCACCTTTTTGAAGCACTCGCAAACATCACACACATTATGCAAATAAATCCATCTCTAGTCAAAAAGAGTTACAAATTAAATCTCAAGAGTTTCCAACACAACCCACTATGTCCATCTGCTTCCATTAAAATTTATTCCAAAGATAATTCAGGGTGAATGCGAAGGAGCGCAATCCACTCAAAAACTTTTGGGTGTAACTCCATACTCATAGCACAAATTAAACAAAATAGCAAAAACAAAAGATTGGCACCAATAGCTACGGGTTTTAGGGAAACTCGGAAACACAACACAAGGAATACCTTGACCGAAGGCATTCAACCAAAATGGCAAACAACCACACCAGTTCAAAAATGTTTTAAACACCAGCTCCGCATGAATCCCACCATAACTTGTATTCCACTTCCTACCATTTAAGCATTCAATAATCACTATTTACTCATCAAGAGAGTCCAACCGGATTTAACAAAATTTACATAAAAAATTCTTTCTCTAGTTACCATTCCCAACACTTTTAATTAAGGTTTAAGATGCTTATCACAAAGGCACCCAACCAAGACTACCTTGACATGATCCCCACGGATCACCAAATCATATAACAACGTATTCTATATTTCAAACATAGTACTTCAACAGCTACTTGAGCATCAACCTATCAATTTTATACTATCCATATGTCAAAATCTTGACAATTGAAACTTATTCAATCAATAAAATGACTTCAACAAATAAGTAATATCTCTACAAGATAAAATTCGTAAATAGGATTCTAAGATATGCATTCATTAAAATTAAAATCTTGCATCATGATTATTATGCATTGTTCATCCCATCACAACATGTACTCGACATAATACCACAGTTTTACACTTTTCTTCTATTGGATCAATGGTTTCCAACAATTAAGAACACTACCAAGGCATCAATATCAATTCTTTGCATAATCATCAATCAACAACATTGCTTTTAGCTACCTTACACATAGGTTGCAACAAAATTGTCACTACGCAACATACTCCAACTACTAAAATAGATTTAATAAGTTAGATCAGCACAATGTTCTTAAAACAACAACCAGACCTATGTTTTTTCCCAATTGACATCGGTACTAGCATTAACACTGCCCTTAACAATATCAATGACA
This sequence comes from Rhipidocladum racemiflorum, assembly GCA_036346355.1. NCBI lineage: Eukaryota > Viridiplantae > Streptophyta > Magnoliopsida > Poales > Poaceae > Rhipidocladum > Rhipidocladum racemiflorum. The sequence continues at coordinate 41,266,325 of CM070589.1, read as the reverse complement.
ATAAGTCTTATCTATTCTCAATTGATATCAATACTAGCATTGTAGAGACACCCGTCATTTAATATGCCCGAATGCTACCAAACATAGACTAAGCAACCTCTAAATACCACAATTACAAGTAAATTACAGCAAAGGCACTAATGCTACAAACCGAAATTTCGGCAGCATCTCCTTTGTTTTATCATGAATTGAAGGAAACATAATAGCATAGCAATATAAGGCAATATGAGAGACATCTAAAATAGCAATAATTAAGTGCATGACAACAATATAAGTCTAATTCCAAGCATTTAAAGTCTCCATGAGCCAAACAAACAATAAGACTCTCATATCGCAAAGCTAAATCATAAAGAAATAAGCATCACACTTAATTTATTGTCAAAGCCTAATTGAATGTCTTGTGAGACAAATGAGTGATGCTACGTGTAGAAGTGTGACTAATTCCCTTTCCCGCATGCCGTTCTCATGGTACCAAAAACAACAAGAAAGCACAAGCGTGAGTTCAACACTCAACAAGCATATTGCAATGGTACACAAGAACAACACATGGCTACAACAACTCATATCATGTTTATTGTGACACTACGGTATGGTGTGACACTATAGAATGTGAAATTAGAGATTAAAACCTTTCGCCTTGAGGTTTACTCGCGTTTTTGGGCCGTATGAAGTGTTGTGACACCACGGAGTGTCGTAACCTTATTCAACGTGCGTGATACGGTCAAAAACAGTATGAGGTGTGGAAATAAGGTTAAAACCATAGGATTTGTAGGTTAATAACGTTTCCGGGCCGTTTCCGGGGTTTTGGGCCTTCCGGGGGGGGGGATTTTGGGCCTTAAAGGGGGGTTGTGGGCTTTGGTGGGATGGATTAAGAGTCCATTTAGGACTAGGATTCAGAGTAGGGGCTGGTAAAAGGGGGTCCTTGCTGCCCTTTGAGCGCCCACCCCCTCTTTTGGTGTGCCCCCACCATCCTCCCCCTTGGCCCTAGCCGCCACCTCCCCTCTCCCTCCCCCATTGGCCGTGCGCCCCCTTGCCCTTGCCCTCTCCACCTCTCCACCTCTCCTCCACCCCCCTTTCTGCCCTAGGGTGGCCTCCCCACCCCTGCATCCTCGTGGATCCATCCGAGGAGCGAGGAACGAGGAGCGAGGAGATCCATTGGAGTTTTCGTGGGTCGGGCAAAGGTATGATAATGGGGTTCCCTGGGATTGATCTAGGTACTGTTATTAAGGTGATTATCACGTTTTTAGATCAATTGGTGGTGCTGGATTGGAGTAATTTGGGTTAGATCTAGACGTTGCCACGTTTATGTTTTGGGACAGCATGAGCAGTCGACCTAGGGTTCCTGTTTTCGCCAATTTAGATTTGGAATCTGACCGTACGGACTTTGAAGAACTTGTATATAATTTCATTATATTTCTGTGGATATAAAGAACGTTAAATTCCGCCCAGCCGTTTGAAAGTTATGGCTGTTTTACCGAGCGTGTTAAAATCTGTGACGTAATTGGAACAGATCACGGTAATCTGTAGATTAAACAACTTTAGATTCCGAATCAGTCTTTCCTTATACCTAGAGAAAGTTGGGAAGTTTCCTAAGCTACGCGAGGATGTACTCGTTTAATTGATTCGGAGTCCCAGAACTCAAGTTATGCCTTTTGCAAGACTGCTATCCCGCCGGGACAGAACCTCTGTTTTTAGGTTTTGCGAGTAGATGGCAATGTCGGGGTAGATGAGGGTTTGCGTACTGTTTTGTGGTTATGATTGTGAGTGTGTGATACCTATGTGCAAGTGGTGCAACCCCGGGAGTGCCCTCTACTTCCCGCCAATCCGTTGCACGTGGTTGAGGCAAGTGTGTTGTGTTGGATAGCGAGTTGTAGGTTGCATGTTGATATTAGATGGAATTGTCTACATGATATATGTCCACTTGCCATGTTTTAATGATTGCTATGATATGATGAGCATGTTTAAGATGTTATGATGCCATGTGTTAATATATGAGTTATATATGATGTTGGCATGCTTGCATACATGACATGTTACATGGCCCGGGCGGTGAGAAAGTCAATATCTAATCCGGGAAGGTCGGTGAGAAAGATATGACTAATCCGGAGAGCCAATGAGTAAGTCCTACATCGTGATTCCCTTCACCGCGGTGAACGGAAGCGAGGAGTAGGCACCCTCCATCTTCGGGATGGAAGGGGGGAGAGGGTGCACACCGACGGGTGTGTACTCAACCATACCGATATGAGTTTCCAAGGAGACATGAGCATTGCATTACATCGCATACATAATGATGATGACATTGTTAAGTGTTCATGAATGAGATGATATACATGATGGGAGATGTTATTGCCATGTTGTTGTTCTTGTTGTCCATTACAATATGCTTGCTGAGTTTCGAACTCACGCTTGTGTTTTCTTGTTGTTTTAGGTACCATGAGAACGGCATGCGTGGAAGGGAAATAGTCACACGCCCACACGTAGCTTCACCATAATGATTCCACAAGTCATTCTATTAGTTTGATAATAAATTGCGTGTGATGATCATTGCTTTAGTGTTTAGCTTTACTATTTGAGAGTTTATTTGTTCATTTGACACTTGGAGACATTAAGGGCTTGATGTTAGACTTATATTGTCGTTAAGTCTTTAATAATTGCTGTTTTAGATGTCTCTCATATTGCCTTACATTGTTATAATATTGTTGATTCTTCGTAGCTTGTTAAAACAAAGGAGATGCTGCCGAAATCTCGGTTTTTAGCATATGTACCCTTGCTGGAATTTATGATAAATTGTGGTATTTAGATGTTGTTTAGCTTATGTTTGGTAGCATTCGGGCATATTAAATGCCGGGGTGTTACATTTATCATCTCATTCATGATCACATATCAATAACATCATCTTTATGTATGCAATGCGATGCGATGCTCATGTCTCCTTAGAAACTCATACCGGTCTGGTTGAGTACACACCCATCGGTGTGCACCCTCTCCCCCCTTCCATCCCGAAGATGGAGGGTGCCTACTCCTCGCTTCCCCACACCGCGGTGGATGGAATCACGATGTAGGACTTACTCAATGGCTCTCCAGAATAGTCATAACTTTCTCACCGACCTTCCCCGGACTAGTTATGACTTTCTCACCGCCCGGGCCATGTATCATGTCATGTATGCAATCATGCCAACATTATAAATCACTTGCACATTATCACATGGCATCATAACATAGTAAGCATATTCATCATATCATTGGCAATCATTAAAGCATGGCAAGTGATCATATCATAGAATCAATTTCATCTAGTCTCAACTAGTAACCTACAAACCGCTGTCCATTACAATACACTTGCCTCAACCACGGGCAACGGATTGGCGAGAAGTAGAAGGCACTCCCGGGGTCACACCACCTGCACATAGGTACCACACACTCACAATCATGTCCACAAAACAGTAAGCAATCCCTCTTCTACCCCGACATTGCAACCTACTCACTAAACCCAAAAACAGGGGTTCTGTCCCGTCGTGACAGCAGCCTTCCAAAAGGCATAACTCGGGTTCTAAGACTCCGAATCAATTAAACGAGTACATCCCCGCATAGCTTAGGAAATTTCCCAACTTTTTATAACTATATGGAAAGACTGATTCGGACTCTAAAGTGGTTTAATCTACAGAAAACCGTGATCTGTTCCAATCACGTCACAGATTTTAATACGTTAGGTAAAACGACCATAACTTTCAAACGGCTGGGCGGAATTGGACGTTCTTTATACCCACGGAAAGATATTGAAATTATTTACAACTTCTTCAGCAGGAGGCCGACCAAATTCGGACTGTAAATTGGCGAAAACCCAAACACTAGGTCGACTGCTCATGCTGCCCGAAACAGAGAACGTGGCAACTTCTAGATTTCATCTAATCTACTCTATTCCAGTACCACCAATTGATCTAAAAACGTGATAATGACCCTAAAAACAGTACCTAGGCTAACCCCAAGGAGTCACATGGCCATTGTAACACCCTAGCATCTAGTATGCCTGAATGCTACCAAACATGAGCTAAACAACATCTAAATACCATGAATTAAGGTAAATTACACCAAAGGAGTAAATGCTAAAACCCGAAATTTCGGCAGCATCTCCTTTGTTTGAACATGATTTGAAGGAGCAACAATAGCATAGCAATATAAGGCACTATGAGAGACAACTAAAACAGCAATAATTAAGGACTTAACAACGATATAAGTCTATTTTTAAGCATGTAATGTCTCCAAGAGTCAAACGAACAATAAGACTCTCAAATAGCAAAGCTAAACCTTAAAGCAACAATCATCACACGCAGTTTATTATCAAAAACTAATTGAATGACTTGTGAAATCAAATGAGTGAAGCTACGTGCGGAAGTGTGACTATTTCCCTTCCCCGCATGCCGGTCTCATGGTACCTAAAACAACAAGAAAACACAAGCGTGAGTTTCAAACTCAGCAAGCATATTGCAATGGACAACAAGAACAATAACATGGCAATAATGTCTCACATCAGCTATATCATCTCATTCATGAACACATAACATTATCATCATCACTATGTATGCAATGCAATGCTCATGTCTCCTTGGAAACTCATACCGGTATGGTTGAGTACACACCCGTCGGTGTGCACCCTCTCCCCCCTTCCATCCCGAAGATGGAGGGTGCCTACTCCTCGCTTGCAAACACCACGTGGATGGAATCATGATGTAAGACTTACTCATTGGCTCTCCGGATTAGTCATAACTTTCTCACCGACCTTCCCCGGACTAGTTATGACTTTCTTACCGCCCGGACCATGTAACATGCCATGTATGCAATTATGCCAACATCATATTTAACTCGTACATTAACACATGGCATCATAACATAATAAACATGCTCATCATATCATTGGCAATCATTAAAGCATGGCAAGTGATCATATATCATGTAATCAATTTCATCTATTCTCAACAAGCAACCTACAAATCGCTATCCATTACAACACACTTGCCTCAACCACGGGCAACGGATTGGCGAGAAGTAGAAGGTACTCCCGGGCTCACATCACCTGCACATGGGTACCACACACTCACAATAATGTCCACAAAACAGTAAGCAAACCCTCTTCTACCCCGACATCGCAAAGTACTCGCTAAACCCAAAAACAGAGGTTCTGTCCCATCGGGACAGCAGCCTTCCAAAATGCATAACTGGGGTTCTAAAACTCCGAATCAATTAAACGAGTACATCCTCGCGTAGCTTAGGAAATTTCCCAACTTTTTCTAAGTATATGGAAAAACTGATTCGGACTCTAAAGTTGTTTAATCTACAAAATACCGTGATCTGTTCCAATCACGTCATAGATTTTAACACGCTCAGTAAAATGATCATAACTTTCAAACGGCTGAGCGGAATTGGACGTTCTGTATACCCACGGAAATATACTGAAATTACCTACAACTTCTTCAACAGGCGGCCATCCAAATTTCGAATCTAAATTGACTAAAACTCAAACCTTAGGTCGACTACTCATACTGCCCGAAGTAGAGAACGTGGCAAACTCAAGATTCCATCTAATCTACTCAATTCCAGCACCACCAATTGATCTAAAAACATGATAATCACCCTTAGAATAGATCCTAAACCAACCCCAATAATTCCCATGGACATACCTTCGCCCGACGACCGAAAACCCAACGGATCTCCTCCCGGTTCGCGCGATCTCCTTCCTCGCTCCAAATCCACCGGATCTCCTCGTCGCGGAGCCCTCCAATGGACGGATCTTCGAGGTGTTGAGGTGGAGAAATGCCCTAGGGGCAGCAAGGGAGGTGGAGAGGGGAGGAGAGGGGTGGTGGCGCCATGGGGGAAGATGGAGAGGAAGGGGAAGGGTGGAGGTGCATGGGGGGCTAGGGGGTGGCGGCTAGGGTTGGGAGAGGGAGTTTGGGGCGCACCAAGGGGTGGGGGCCAGATTTGGCTGCCCAAAAGTCCCCCCTGGGCCCAAACCCTTCCACCGGAGGCCCAACTCAACCCCCAAGGCCCAAAGTCCCCCAGAGAGGCCCAAAACACCCGAAAACGGCCCAAAAACATGCTATAAACGGCATAACGTAAAGTTTTAACCTCCATTTACATATTTTATAATGTTTTGACCTCAACATCCACATTTTATAAGATTACGACACTCCGTGGTGTCACAGCCATACCTTCGCCCGACGCACGAAAACCCAATAGATCTCCTCCCGGTTCGCGCGATCTCCTTCCCCGCTCCAATCCCGCCAGATCTCCTCATCGCGGAGCGCTCCAACGGATTGATCTTCGAGGTGTTGAGATGGGGATCTCCCCTAGGGGCAGCAAGGGAGGTGGAGAGGTGGTGGAGGGGTGGTGGAGCAATGGAGAGAGGTGGTGGGGGCGCACGGCATGGAGGGAGGTAAGGGGTGGCGGCTAGGTGGGAGGGAGGGAGGTGGAGGCACCCAAAACCAGGGTGGGGCGCATGGGCAGCAGCATGCTGCCCTAAACCCTCCCCCACCTGGGCCAAAGGCCTCCCACCTTCGGCCCATGTGGGTTCCCCAAGGCCCAATGTCCCCCGGAAGGCCCATTCTCCCTCCCGGAAGGCCCAAAACACAAATAAACCCCATACCGTATGGTTTCAACCTCTAATTCCATATTTCATAATGTGTTTGACCTCAACATTCACATTATATAAGGTTACGACACTCCGTGGTGTCACATTCTCCCGCCCCCTTAAACAGGATTCGACCTCGAATCCGAAGAACGCCAAAATCAACAACAAAATCCCCAAGGGACAAAAGACTTCTTTGCAGCACCAAAACATTCACACAGAGACTAAAATCGGAACAAACGACAAGCGAGTTCTCAAAACCAACACTAGCGAGAAAATGTTTATTTAGCTCAACAGAGTGCAACCTCTCACGGTTCCATCTTCACTTCAATTCCCAAACAGAAACTGCGTTTCAACCACAAAGGGCTCCATCAACCCAAAACGCCTGAAACCTCACGACAAACACTTCACACTACTATCACAACCAACATCACTACCACACTTCAATAAACTCAACATGACACAAACAAAGCGAGTCACAATTGCTTTAACGACCTCTCTACATTCTCAAAAATTTCCATCGAGGAGAACAACTCATTAAGGCACACTTGCCCTTCCGATACACGATCATGCTAACATTTCATTCCATCCTCTCCCAGGCAAGACTCAAACCCAAAAACAACTAGTTAATACAATTGCTCACGGTAGGACAATTATCACCGAACTACCGTCAACTTCACTTCCACCCATCGCTACTCTTAATAAAGGCTAAACCCATACGTCATCAACCTCCATCACAAACCACCCTTTTACCACTAAGATTCGACACCTAGCCCCAAGCTAGGATCGTAAAACCTTACCAAACCACAATTGGTTCCTTTCTGAAGGGGGTCTCGCCCTCACACAAAAACACTTAGTTATCAAGCCCAAGTGTACACATATTTCGCATACTCAACCATAAACCAAGAACATTCATACCCTCACTCCCATCTATAGAGCAAAAGAAGTACGATTCTTTTGAACCCAAGTGAACCACATACGACAACTCAAATCCAAAGCGTTAACAACCACTTTGGAAAGAATTCGGCAACATCCAAGGAGCATTCATCATTTTTTTTCCAAGCCAAATCACAAAGGAAGCACAAATCCCCTACACCACAACCAAAATACCAGAAATTCTTCATTCTTTCTTTTCATACTAGAAAGAAATGGACATCTCGATTCATGACATGAATGCAAACTTTTCAATAGCACTCCGGATTAGTCATATATCCATATATGACTTTCTCACCGACCTGGCTCATCGACTCCTTTATGATTAATTATGCATAAACAATGTCTCGTTTTCCTTTTTCACCATTCATTCATCATGTAACAACGGTACCGAATAGTCATTCACCAAATGACTTCTTCCTCGGTATCAAATAATGGAAACACAATTAACATCGAAGGTTGCGGAAATTCATATAGACTATGACGGCAGCATAGTTGACAATAAAACACCACATCGCATCACATCCCACATCAATTGAAAACTGACCTTGCAAAACATTGCATTTCATCCAAATTCAACATTTTGCAAGAGAACATCAAAATTTCAAGTCGAGCATCTGCTCCCACAACCGTCACACATTTTCTCAAGGAGAGGGGAACTCATTTCAAAAAAAGGAACGCCTCACTAACAAAATCACTTTATAAAACATTCATAAAATCCACCTTTTTGAAGCACTCGCAAACATCACACACATTATGAAAATAAATCCATCTCCAGTCAAAAAGAGTTACAAATTAAATCTCAAGAGTTTCCAACACAACCCACTATGTCCATCTGCTTCCATTAAAATTTATTCCAAAGATAATTCAGGGTGAATGCGAAGGAGCGCGATTCACTCAAAAACTTTTGGGTCTAAATCCATACCCAAAACACAAATTAAACAAAATAGCCAAAACCAAAGATTGGGACCAATAGCTATGGGTTTTCGGGAAACTCGAAAACACAACACAGGGAATACCTTGACCGAAGGAGTTCAACCAAAATGGCAAACAACCACACTAGTTCAAAAGGTTTTAAACACCAACTCAGCATGAATCCCACCATAACTTGTATTCCACTACACTTACCATTTAAGCATTCAATAATCACTATTTACTCATCAAGAGAGTCCAACCGGATTTAACAAAATTTACATAACAATTTCTTTCTCTAGTTACCATTCCCAACACTTTTAATTAAGGTTTAAGATGCTTATCACAAAGGCACCCAACCAAGACTACATTGACATGATCCCCACGGATCACCAAATCATAATACATCTTATTCTAAGTTCGAAACATAGTACTTCAACAAATCTTTCAGCATGATCAACCTACGAATTTCATATCACCTATATGTTCACGTCTCGACAACCGAACCTCATTCACTTAAACAATGACTTCAACATGTAAATATTATCTCCACAGGGAAGAATTCGTAATTGAGACTCTAAGTTATACTTTCATTAAGGATAAAATCATTCATCATGTTAATTATCCAAAGCTCATTCCATCGCAACATGTTAAAGTTTTCCTCTATTTAACCATGGTTTTCCAACGAGTAATCTAAACTGTTACCACCACTACTTAGTCATCAATAACAACAAATGGGCATGATCATCAACCAACAACATTACTTTTATCTACCCTATACAGAGGTGATAACAAAATTACCACCACACAACATACTCCAACTATTTAAAATAGATTGAATACTAGCATTAACACTGCCCTTAACAACATCATTAACAATAAGTCTTATGTTTTCTCAATTGATATCAATACTAGCATTGTAGAGACACAACTGCCTACTTCCAAATATACTAGTAGTTTGCAACAACGTAAAAAGCAACTCTAATCAACTTCCAAATTAAAGTTATTAGTCAGCACGATTAAATTTCTCTATTAATCCATTAGATTAGAACATCTTTAAACAACCAGCTAGGTTTCTTTAACAATAACAGCAGTCTACATCATCTTAATGTTTAACTGTGCATCAAGGTTTAAACTTTTAACATTAACAAGGATCATAAGCACTTTTAAAGCAAGGTAACAGATTCTAAGCATGTACATTAACCCATTTAATCATTCTCGCTATATAGTGAACTACAACACTAGTAGTCTTTTTATTCTCAAGCTAGAGATAACAACCGTCTTGAATGGTTTAAACTCACAAATTAACTTAACAATACGTCATCCCATAAACCACATTGGTACATGCTACATAACATGCTACACAACAATTCTTACTAGGGACAAACGATTTCAGTCAAAAGACTACTTACTTTGTTTGCAGCATTTTAGTTTTAAAACTCATCCCAAATTCGTAAGGAAGCTTGATTCTCAAAATTGCAATGAGACAACCCAAACTTGGTCATGCAAAAGGAATTCTCCAAAACACTTTTCAACCTCAAAGACTCCCATAGAGGAAAAAGGTTGAAAGACAATTTTCTCGAAAGGGAACCAAGCGATCAAGTAATCCTTTTCAAATAAAACTTTAACACCAAACCCCAACGTTTCACTAAAAAAGAAGGGTTTCAAAGATGATTTCTGAAACCAGTAAAATGACGAAATCATACACCACTTACTCCTACAAAGCCACAGAACTTCAGCCCTGACAACCAGGTAAGGCATGACGCCGCGATAACTCTTTTGACCTTGGAGAAAGACAAACACAGGAATAAATTGAATGCTTCTCCCCATAAAGCAATCAACAAAGTGAGCATCAAAGCTGGAAAGGCGACCAAAAGAAGCACAACACTAGACTCTTCTTCTTCGTCTTCAACCAAGGAAGACAAAACCAAACACCGCATACGGAACAATCCGCGAAAATCTAATACCAAACACCCTTTTTTCTTTTGGTTTCAATCAACTAAAATCAAGAAAACCAACCAAGACCGACCGTTAGAACGGTAAAGAGCAATTTAAAGAATCCACCACAAACTCTTCTATTCGACGCCAGCCAACTACCCGGTCTTCGATAGAAAGGATAAGCACTCTTCTCCCACAGGGGTTAATAGTTATTCGGTGATGGTGCTAACCGGCCACACCGTCAAATCACACCCTTATTATGAACAAAAAGAGGTGATCGAAACCCTTCGGCAACACAACCCCACTCTATCACAACAACAAGAACAATTCAATCATTTATCTCATTGACATAGCTACATGCATTATCAAATGAAGCATTCAACATCAAAGCTTAAATACAATATTTAAGCGTAAATAAACGATACCCATACCCTTTCCTACTGTGCATCCATTGTGTGTCAAATTTTAGATTAGTTATACCACTTTGCAAGTTTTAATGTTGTTATCCTATGATGAAATTTTAGTTGAAACCTAAGCCATGTTTCTAAGTTATTCCACATCACTTTTTAGTTGTACACTATAGCATGACACTAAAAATACACATTCCAAGGACCTACAGCCCGCTCTGATACCAATTGTAACACCCCGGCATTTAATATGCCCGAATGCTACCAAACATAGACTAAGCAACCTCTAAATACCATAATTACAAGTAAATTACAACAAAGGCACTAATGCTACAAACCGAAATTTCGGCAGCATCTCCTTTGTTTTATCATGAATTGAAGGAAACACAATAGCATAGCAATATAAGGCAATATGAGAGACATATAAAATAGCAATAATTAAGTGCATGACAACAATATAAGTCTAATTCCAAGCATGTAATGTCTCCATGAGCCAAACAAACCATAAGACTCTCATATCGCAAAGCTAAATCATAAAGAAATAAGCATCACACTTAATTTATTGTCAAAGCCTAATTCAATGTCTTGTGAGACAAATGAGGGACGCTATGTAACATCCCAAAATTTGCCTCTAATATATTTAGTGTGTTTCTGGTATTATTTAGAATTTTCCGGAATTTATTTGGACTCAAGTTTATTGAACTAATCGCATTAAATAAATATCACGCATTTTTGCATAAGCATAAAATCCAAAATTTTGTTGATAATTAAGATAATTGGTAGACGAGAGTGTTCGCTTCAAATATTTTCGAAAAATATGTTAACGTAAGTCGTTGATTTTACAAAAATCGGTACAAGTGTCTGATTCACTAAAAGATTTTTAGCGAGAAATCCATACGTCGAAAAATCACGAAACCAACTTCGTTAGGTTCCAAACAGTTCCTAGTATTTTAGAGGAATTTTTCTGATTTTTAGAACCTCCCTGGTATTTTTTTTCCGCGGCACGTTTTGAGAACATGTTGTGTGTATGTATATATACATCTCTTTCCACATGGGTGCACGAATCAAGCCAGTTGGCTGGGATGGTTCCTTTCCAACCGTGTCTTATGCATGGGCGTGTGGACGGTTGAGTGTTCCAAGCAGTGCTTACCTTTTCCCATTCCCAGCCGCTTTCACCATCTGAGTGTCTCTTCATTTCATCAGTTTCCAGACGTTCTTACGTTGCATTCCAACAGTTACTAGTACCAGTCATTTGCTCCAATTGATTTCCCTACACGTGGACCTAGCAACGTTACCATTCACCAGTATACAACTCTCTCCATTGATTTTCTTTATTCACCGTTGCTAGTCCTCCACTTCCTCCATACGTTGCTACCAAAATTCTTCTTTCCATTCCATTTCTCCAAGCCTTACAAAGCTATACACAACCATTTCTAGTGCCTCATTCCAACGTTCTAGTCACCACACCATTTCCAATCGCCTCACTTCCGCCGTCGTCTACGCCGCCGTTGAAGCCGCCATCGCCGTGTATGCCGCCGTCTCGCCGCCGCCGCTGCCGTCTCGCCGTCACCTCCGTCGTCGCTTCTGCCGGCGTCTACGTTATCGCTGTCGCCATCGTCTACGTTGGTTGTCGCCACCGCCGTCGCTACCGCCGCTGACGCTGCCGTCTACCTTGCCGCCGTCATCGTCGTTACCGCCGCTTACCGAACCGTCGACGCACTCTCCGGTCTCGCATCCCCTGCGTCGCCGCCGTCGTTGCCACTGCCGATCGGTAGTATTTCTTTTTCTCTCTCGCGCGCTCTGTCTTTGTTAATCGGTGGGTCTCGTCATCTATTTTTGCGCATGTATATATGTGTTAGTCATGTATACATGTATAATTGTTAGTACGTAGGATGTATACTCCTCTATATGCGTATAGATAAATATTAGACCCTAATGCATGTATGTACACGTTTATATATTAATCAGGACTCATGTTGTTAGTCTGCACGCGTGTATATATATATACTTGGTCGATTCGCGTGTAAATATAGTCGCGCGTAGGTATATTTGGTTGCTACGTAGGTAAACATAAATATCGTAGCATATTGTTTTGGTCCTCTCTGTTATTAGAACACTATCAGTCGGTTTTGCATAGGTATATCTGACCGATCTCTATTTTTACGCTTGTGCATGTGTGTATACATCTATATATATAAGTGTATACATGCATATTAGTTCTAGCCAAATCAGTTGCGTGCACGAGCCCTCCTCACGTCCAGAACAGTACCATGCATGCATAAGTAAAGAGACTAGTTAGTTAGTTGTACATACATTTTTCAGAAATTGTGAAATTTGTCTTTTTCGCTACCAATTCATTTTCAGTCCGAATCATTTGCCACGAGTTCTGTTAATTAGTAAAAATTAATATCTTTCTACAGTAATTTTTATGAAATTTTGTAAATAAGTTTATACTGTTAAAATATTCACGGAAGGTCCAAACTTGCGAATTTTGTATCTCTTAAAATATATGTCCAAAAATGTCGAAATAAATTCTATAAATCTTAGAAAATGCTAGACTAATTATCTGGAAATTTTCATGAGATTACGTGCTAGTTTGATTTGTAGTAGTTTCCGGATGTGTGTTTGATTGGTTGTTTGCTACGCGTAGACGTTGAACTGTGCGAGAGTGCGGACGTTGAAGACCAAGCTCAAGCCTTACATCAAGATCTTCAACTGTTTGAAGGCAAGTTGTGCTTTGACCATATTGTTGCTAGATTTTGAAAATATATTTGGTTTTAAATTATGCATGTTATGTTGATTAAAATGAATAGTTTAATTTGGGATAACTAGTTAATCCACCTAATTGTTAATTCCATCCTTGTTAATAATATTTTTATGCCATATATTCCATTGTCACCTAGAGTTGGGATCAAATTGTTGGATGATACGATTGTGCCAACACGGGAGGCTAGACCGTGACTAGTTGCTTAACTATGCTTGCACGAAATATATTTCAAATAGCAAAATAATATTGACTAATGACAAATGGAATGATTTTGGAAGTTAAGTGTGATCATGTCACGTGATGATGTGAAGTGTAGGTACCTTTGTGGTTCTACATGGTAACTGATATTATTGTTGGCATGTGTTGCACAATAATGGAACAGGGGTGGGAAAAGATTTAGTCTGGGGCAAGTGGTATGAGGCTTTATGCCAGGTGGGTCTTTATGGCACAGATTTTGAGATAACAGCCTTTGCGGCAATGGGATGAGTGATGTGAGAAGATTTGGGTCAGGGTTTGTGAGAAGGATGTCTTGCCCTGGACAGTTAAGGACTTCACCTTGCAAGCCTTTGAACTGGGCCTTACGTACAACCACATGGCTGGAGTGGGACGGTCTTAGTTTAGTAGGATTCTGAAGTCTTACCTTTGATACCTTAGGGTGACAGTTACGTCAGGGTAACTGTGTGGGGGAGCGTACCGGTGCTACGCCTAGGTACCCTATTCAACGGTGATTGTCGGTCCTACACTTCGATCCTTCGTGGGGGAAGTGATAGTGAAGGCAATACCGGTGAGGGTCATAGGTGTAGATAGAAGTTTCTGAAAAACTTCGTTACGGTCAATCGCCTTTGTGGTGTGCGACTGTATCATGTGGGTAAAGTGTACAAGCTCTACAGAGTGTGTCAAAACTATTCGAATAGCCGAGTCCACGGTACTGGACAAAGCTCGGGGATTACAGTCAAGGGGTAGATTTTCTAAAATAAAAATGTGGGAATGGGTGGCTGTATGCCAAAGATAACTGCTAAAGTGATTTAGGGCTTTGTGCCAAACTGCTTGAAAAGAGATTGATAACTTATTATATAATATGGTTTTACCGCTTTTGAATCTATTAAGATTATTTGGTAAAAGCAAAATGCTGCTTGATGCAAAATAACCACTTAAGCCATTCCTTTGGAAGAGGCCATGCATATAGTATTAGAACTGCATTTTCTGTGCATGACTTGCTGAGTATGTTGTATACTCACCCTTGCTTTCAACACAATCATCAGTTGAGGAGAAGACCAAAACTTCGAAGGAGGTGAAGTTCCACGAGGTGGCGATTATCTAGGAGTTGAACCTTGTCAGTTGCCTGTGGCCTATTGATGGGGGTCAGCGACGTTCTTCGTTCCCCTGCTGATTATTTACTTTTGTTATTGTAAGCCCTACGTGGCAGACAATTTGTAAGTTGGCCTTAAGGTCTTGCAACAATTTATATTAAGGTTTTGATGTACTTTATTTATATTTCCGCTGTGTATGGATGTGATATTTAACCCTGTTTGACTGTGTGTACTAGCGCAATCCTGGACTAGTACAGAATACACAGAGGGTCCGAATTTGCATATTCGGGTCCCGACACGCTAAGTGTAGAAGTGTGACTAATTCCCTTTCCCACATGCCGTTCTCATGGTACCTAAAACAACAAGAAAGCACAAGCGTGAGTTAAACACTCAGCAAGCATATTGCAATGGTACACAAGAAGAACACATGGATACAACAACTCATATCATGTTTATCATCTCATTCATGATCACATATTAATAACATCATCATTATGTATGCAATGTGATGCAATGCTCATGTCTCCTTGGAAACTTATACCGGTCTGGTTGAGTACACACCCGTCGATGTGCACCCTCTCCCCCCTTCCATCCCGAAGATGGAGGGTGCCTACTCCTCGCTTCCCCACACCGCGGTGGATGGAATCACGATGTAGGACTTACTCAATGGCTCTCCGGAATAGTCATAACTTTCTCACCGACCTTCCCCGGACTAGTTATGACTTTCTCACCGCCCGGGCCATGTATCATGTCATGTATGCAATCATCCCAACATTATAAATCACTTGGACATTATCACATGGCATCATAACATAGTAAGCATATTCATCATATCATTGGCAATCATTAATGCATGGCAAGTGATCATATCATAGAATCAATTTCATCTAGTCTCAACTAGTAACCTACAAACCGTTGTCCATTACAATACACTTGCCTCAACCACGGGCAACGGATTGGCGAGAAGTAGAAGGCACTCCCGGGGTCACACCACATGTACATAGGTACCACACACTCACAATCATGTCCACAAAACAGTAAGCAATCCCTCTTCTACCCCGACATCGCAACCTACTCACTAAACCCAAAAACAGGAGTTCTGTCCCGTCGTGACAGCAGCCTTCCAAAAGGCATAACTCGGGTTCTAAGACTCCGAATCAATTAAACGAGTATATCACCGCGTATCTTAGGAAATTTCCCAACTTTTTATAACTATATGGAAAGACTGATTCAGACTCTAAAGTGGTTTAATCTACAGAAAACCGTGATCTGTTCCAATCACGTCACAGATTTTAATACGTTCGTTAAAACGACCATAACTTTCAAACGGCTGGACGGAATTGGACGTTCTTTATACCCACAGAAAGATATTGAAATTATTTACAACTTCTTCAGCAGGAGGCCGACCAAATTCGGAATGTAAATTGGCGAAAACCCAAACCCTAGGTCGACTGCTCATGCTGCCCGAAACAGAGAACTTGGCAACTTCTAGATTTCATCTAATCTACTCAATTCCAGAACCACCAATTGATCTAAAAACATGATTATGTCCCTAAGAACAGTACCTAGGCCAACCCCAAGGAGTCCCATGGCCATACCTTCGCCCGACGCACGAAAACCCAATAGATCTCCCGGTTCGCGCGATCTCCTTCCCCGTTCCAATCCCGCCGGATCTCCTCATCGCGGAGCGCTCCAACGGATTGATCTTCGAGGTGTTGAGATGGGGATCTCCCCTAGGGGCAGCAAGGGAGGTGGAGAGGTGGTGGAGGGGTGGTGGAGCAATGGAGAGAGGTGGTGGGGGCGCACGGCATGGAGGGAGGTAGGGGGTGGCAGCTAGGTGGGAGGGAGGGAGGTGGAGGCGCCCAAAACCAGGGTGGGGCGCATGGGCAGCAGCATGCTGCCCTAAACCCTCCCCCACCTGGGCCAAAGGCCTCCCACCTTCGGCCCACGTGGGTTCCCCAAGGCCCAATGTCCCCCGGAAGGCCCATTTTCCCTCACGGAAGGCCCAAAACACAAATAAACCCCATACCGTATGGTTTCAACCTCTAATTCCATATTTCATAATGTATTTGACCTCAACATTTACATTATATAAGGTTACGACACTCCGTGGTGTCCCATCAAGAACCAAAACGAACAACGATAGAAAATTTCTCCTTTCCAGGCAAGGAAGAAAAACAAAACTCCAACAGAAATGCAGGAGAGCTCAACTCTCAAATTCCCAAATTTGCCCACAAAACTCTTCAAGAAATCTCAAGATCTATTCTTCCAAGAAGGAAGAATGATGCACCAGGGAAAATCAAATGTTCATTAAATCTTTTCTAATAAAAGATTCAAACTTAGCTCCACCAACTCAAGGCCTGCACAAGGGGAAACTCCAACGCTTTTTCTTAGATAGGGAGAACAACAACCACAAAAGTTTCCTCCTCAAGACAGTCCGTAATGACCAACAAAACCGGTGTCAAAGTAAAATTAGCGACCAACAGATGCGCAACACAAAACCTTTCTTCTACGTCTTCAACCAAGGAAGACAAAACCACAAATCGCCTACGGAACAATCCACGATAAATCAAATACCAAACACTTTTCTTTTGATTTCGATCGACTAAAACAAAGAAAACCAACCGAAACTGACCGTCAGAACGGTAAAGAACATCCATAGGAATCCACCACCAATCTCTTCTATTTGACTCCAGTCAACTACCTGACCTATGACAGAAAAGGTGAGCACTCTTCTCCTACAGGGGTTAATAATTCTTCGGTGATGGCTTTAATCGGCCATAACGTCAAACCACAACCTTATTATAAACAAAAAGGTGACCGAAACCCTTCGGCACCACAACCCCACTATAACACAAATAACAAGAACAATTCAATCATTTATCTCATAGACATAGCAACATACATTATCAAATGAAGCATTCAACATCAAAGCTTAAATACAACATTTAAGCGTGAAGAAACGATACCCATACCCTTTCCTACTGTGCATCCATGTGTGTCAAATTTTAGATTAGTTATTCCACTTTTGCAAGTTTTAATGTTTCTATCCTATGACAAAATTTTAGTTGAAACCTAAGCCTTGTTTCTAAGTTATTCCACATCACATTTTAGTTGTACCCTATAGCATGACACTAAAAATACACATTCAAAGGACCTACAGCCCGCTCTGATACCAACTGTAACACCCCGGCATTTAATATGCCCGAATGCTACCAAACATAGACTAAGCAACCTCTAAATACCACAAATACAAGCAAATTATAGCAAAGGCACGAATGCTAAAAACCAAAATTTCGGCAGCATCTCCTTTGTTTTAACATGAATTGAAGGAACAACAACAGCATAGCAATATATGGCACTATAAGATGCATCTAGAATAGCAATAATTAAAGGCAACACAGTAATATAAGTCTAAATCCAAGCATTTAATGTCTCCATGAGCAAAACGAACAATAAGACTCTCATATCGCAAAGCTAAACCATAAATCAATAAGCATCACACTTAATTTATTATCAAGACCCAATTGAATGACTGTGGGAACAAATGAGTGAAGCTACGTGTAGAAGTGTAACTATTTCTCTTCCCCGCATGCCGGTCTCATGGTACCTAAAACAACAAGAAAGCACAAGCGTGCGTTCAACACTCAGCAAGCATATTGCAATGGTACAAAAGAACAATTACATGGCTACAACAACTCACATCATGTTTATCATCTCATTCATTATCACATATCATTATCATCATCATTATGTATGCAATGCGATGCGATGCACATGTCTCCTTGGAAACTCATACCGGTATGGTTGAGTACACACCCGTCGGTGTGCACCCTCTCCCCCCTTCCATCCCGAAGATGGAGGGTGCCTACTCCTCGCCTCCATACACCCCGGTGGATGGAATCACGATGTAGGACTTACTCATTGGCTCTCCGAAATAGTCATAACTTTCTCACCGACCTTCCCCGGAATAGTTATGACTTTCTCACCGCCCGGGCCATGTATCATGCCATGTATGCAAACATGCCAACATCATAAATAACTTGTACATTAACACATGGCATCATAACATAATAAGCATATTCATCATATCATTGGCAATCATTAAGGCATGGCATGTGAACATATCATATATTCAATTTCAATCTCAATCAATCTAGCAAACTACAACCGACTACTCATTCCAATACACTTGCCTCAACCACGGGCGACGGATTGGCGAGAAGTAGAGGGCACCCCCGGGGTCACACCACCTGCACATAGACACCACACACTCAGAATCATGCCCACAAGACAATATGCAAACACTCTTCTACCCCGACTTCGCAAACTACTCGCACAATCCAAAAACAGAGGTTCTGTCCCGCCGGGACAGCAGACTTGCAATGAGCATAACTCGGGTTCTAGGACACCGAATCGATTAAACGAGTTCATTCTCGCGTAGCTTAGGAAATTACCTAACTTTTTCTAAGTATATGGAAAGACTGATTCGGACTCTAAAGTGGTTTAATCTACAGAATACCGTGATCTGTTCCCATCACGTCACAGTTTTTAATACGTTCGGTAAAACGAGCATAACTTTCAAACGGCTAGCTAAATTGGATGTTCTTTATGCCCACGGAAAGGTAATGAAGTTAACTACAACTGCTTCAACAGGCAGATGACCAAATTCCAACTCTAAATTAGCGAAAACCCAAACCCTAGGTCGACTGCTTGTGCTGCCCGAAACAGAGCACGTGGCAAACTCTAGATTTCATCTAATCTACCCAATTACAGCACCACCAATTGATCTAAAAACATGATATTAACCCTTAGAACAGATCCTAGACCAACCCCAAGGATCCCCGTGGCCATACCTTCGCCCGACGAACGAGAACCCAACAGATCTCCTCCCGGTTCGCGCGATCTCCTTCCTCGCTCCAAGTCCACCGGATCTCCTCGTCGCGGAGCGCTCCAATGGATGGATCTGCGGGATGGTGAGGTGGAGAACTCCCTTAGGGCAGCAAGGGGTGGTGGAGAGGTGAGGAGAGGGGCGCAAGGGGCTTGGGAGGTGGCGGCTAGGAGAGGTGGAGGCAAGGGGTGGAGGCAAGAGTGGGGGGCGGCTAGGGTTGCAAGGGGGGGCGCAAGGGGCCAAGGGCTGGCGCAAGCAGCCCCCTTGCTGCCCTTTCTCCCCCTCATGGGCCAAAGGGTCCCTCTTTTGGCCCAGGTGGGATTCCCCCTAAAGCCCACCTCGCCCTGGAAAGGCCCAAACTCCCGAATTTGGCCCAAAAACGCGAATAAACCTCATACCGTATGGTTTTAACCTCAGATTTCATATTTTATAAGATTATGACACTCCGTGGTGTCACAGATTAGAATTGCTATTTATGTTGTTGCAAACTATTAGCATAATTGGAAGGATGTAATTATGTTTTTGAAATGCTAATACAGATGACAATTGAGAAGGTAGAAGTTGTTGTTTGATGTTGTTGTAAAGAGCATTGGGATTGTCTAACTCATTAGATTCATTTTAAAATAGTTGGAGTACGCTGTGTAGTGGCAATTGTGTTATAACCTATGTATAGGGTAGGTAAAAGCAATGTTGTTGTTTGATGATTATGCAAATTATTGATACTGATGACTTGGTAGTGTGATTAATCGTTGAAAACAATTGTCAAAAATAGAGACAAACTGTAAAATGTGGTTTAATGTTGAGCACTGTTGTGATCGAATGAACAATGGATAATTATCATGATGTAAGGATTTATCCTTAATGAATGTATGTCTTAAAGTCCTATTTACGAACTTTATCTTGTGGAGAGGACATTTACTTGTTGGAGTCATTCATTAATGGAATAAGTTCGATTGTTGAAAAGTTGATGTATGGATGGTATGAAATAGATAGGTTGATCCTGCTAAAGTACTTGTTGAAGTATTAAGTTTTTAAATATAGAATATGATGTTATATGAATTGATGGTCTGTGGGGATCATGATGAGGTAGTATTGGTTGGATGTCTTTTTGATAAGCATCATAAACTTTAAAAAAAAAGTTGGGAATGGTAACTAGAGAAAGAATTTGTTATGTAAATTTTGTTAAATCCGGTTGGACCTTCTCAATAAGTAAGTAGTGAATTTTGAAGTCTTGAATGGAAAGCATAGTGGAATACTAAAGATGGTTGTATCTATCCTAAGTTGGTATGTAAAACCTTTTTGGACTGGTATGGTTGTTTGCTAGTTTGGTTGAATGCTTTCGGGCAAGGTATTCCTTATGTTGTGTTTCAAAGTTTCCCTAAAACTCGTAGAGATTGGTGCCAATCTTTGGTTTTGGCTGATTTGTTTCGTTTATGCTATAACTATGGATTTACACCCAAAAGTTTTGAGTGGATGGCGCTCCTTCGCGTTCTCACCGAACTATCTTTGGAATCATTATTTTAAAGGAAGCAGATGGACAAAGTGGGTTGTGTTGGAAAATCTTGAGATTTAATTTGTAACTCTTTTTGACTAGAGTTGGATTTATTTGCATGATGTGTGAGATGTTTGCGAGTGCTTCAAAAAGGTGGATTTTATGAATGTTTCATAAGTGAATTTGGTTAGTGAAGAGTTCTCTTTTGGGAATGAGTTTCCCTTTCTTTTGAGAAAATTTGTGGTGGTTGTGTGTGCAGATGTTTGACTTTGGAGTCGATATTCTTTTCCAAAATGTTGATTTGGTTAAAATGCGATGTTTTGCAAGTTTAGTTTTCTATCATTGGTGGGTTCTAATACGATGTGGTGCCTTACTGTTAACTATGCTGCCATCATAGTTTATATGAATTAGCGCAATCCTCGATGTTATTCAAGTTTTATTCATGTGATACAGAGGAAGAAGTCGTCTTGTGAATGACTATTCTGTATTGTTGTTACATGATGAAGAAATGGTGAAAAGGAAATATGACATCGTTTATAGATGTTTAATGATAAAGGAGTCGTTGAGCCAGGTCGGTGAGAAAAGTCATATATGGATATATGACTAATCCGGAGTGCTCTTGAAAAGCTGCATGCGTGTCATGAATCGAGATTTCAATTGCTTTCTTGTACGAAAAGAGAGAATGAATATCTTCTGGTATTTTTTTTGGCTGTGGTATAGGAGATTTGTGTTTCCTTTGTGATTTGGTTTAAGAAAATAAAATGAGTACTTTTTGGTCGTTGCCGAATTCTTTCTAAAGTTGCTTTTAGCGCTTTGGGGTTCGAGTAGTTGTGTGTGGATTAATTGGGTTTATGGTTGGTGGTTGAGCTTACCCAATGGTGGTACTCTTTGTCTTGGTCCTTTGAGTGGAAGGATGTGAGGGCGAGACTTCCTTAGTAAGAGAAATTTGGTGTTGCTAGAAGTTGGTCATAAATGGTTTAAAAGTGAAGAGTAAAGGAAGGTTGTGTATGACCCAATTCAAACCTTTTTGGAGAATTGTGTCATTGATGTGTTCCTCGGTGGGGTAGATTAAATTATTAGTGGACCACTTGGTGGTTGCTACTAATTGCTTTTCCTTTTGGAAGTGTATTGGATCTTTTTATCGCCGATGTCTGAGCGAGTTGTGTCAACCGAAGTGGATTGCCGGGTTGTTATTGTTTTTTGCGGTTTTAAAGACCCTGGATTTAAATTAGGCTTTGTCTTCGGTGGTAGTGGTGGGTATTGGTCTTTTGTAAAAGATCAATCTTTTGCAAGGTTTTTGCCCCAATTGTTCAAGTAATTGGTAGCAGCTGGTAGTCTTGGAGTGTAGCGTCTCACTTGGTTCGCGTCGTCTTGAATACGACGAACCACAGTTGAAAGGTAGAGGTGTGAAGACACTTTTGTGCGTGGGAGCTGAAGAGGGTTTCAGAGGTTGGTGCCGTGCTCTTCTGGATGTAGCATCGGTTAAAGGGATCGGGCACTTTAGTGCCAAGGAATGCATAGAATGAGGAGTGTGAGACCACTGTCTTTTGTTGTTTTTTTGGGAACTGATCCTTTTTCTCGGGACGTTCTGAGTCCTTGTGTTAGCGCTTTGTGATTCAATGTTGAGTAATATTCTGGCAAGCTTTGATTGTGAGTTATCGTTAGAGCCGTTAGTCTTCGAGCCTTAGCTCCCTTTGATTTCTATGTTTGCGAAGTGGCATGTCTCGGATTCGGGGTCGAATCCTGTTGAAGGGGGAAGAATGTGAGACTATGAAAAGTCAAAACATTATAAAATGTGAATATGGAGTTTAGAACCTTACAGCATGAGGTTTAATCGCGTTTTCAGGCCGTTTTCGGGAGTTTAGGCCTAGCGGGAGCTACTTGGGCCTTAAGGAGATGAATTGGGCCAAAGGTGGGGGAAGTACGGGCCCATGTGGAGGGGTTTTTGGGGCAGCAAGGCTTCTGCCCTGCCCCCTTGTGCCAGCCCCCACCCGTCTCTAACCCTAGCCGCCACCCTCCCCCTCACCCCATGTGCCTCCCCTAGCCGCCCCTCCACTCTAGCTCTTGCGCCACCACCTCCCATCCCTTCCCATGCCACCCTACCCTCCCCTAGTAGCCCCACGACGTACTCCCACGTGGTGCTCTTTGTTGTCCCGCTCGGACGATCGCTGGATTCGGGAATCTCCGGCGAGTCGTTGTGGATCGGGAGGAAGGAAGGCTTCATCGTCTTCCGAATCTTCTTGAAGAGGTAACGAATCGTGGTCTCCTTGGGGTGGATTAGGTGCTGTGCTAGAGGATGTTTTGGCGCTTTTAGATCAAGAGGTAGTGCTGCGATTGGGTAGATTGAATGAAAACTAGAGTTTGCCACGTTCTCTGTTTCGGGCAGATTGTGCAGTCAACCTAGGGTTTGAGCTTTCGCGATTTTAGAATCGGAATTTGGTCGGCCGCCTGTTGACAAAGTTGTAGGTAACTTCAATACCTTTAATTGGACACCAAGAACGTCCAATTCTGCCCATCCGTTTGAAAGTTATGGTCGTTTTACCCAGCGTGTTCAAATCTGTGACGTAATTGGTACAGAACGTAGTGTTTTGTAGATTAAACAATTTTAGAAGCCGAATCAGCTTTTTCCCAATGCTTAGAAAAAGCTAGGAAATTTCCTAAGCTTCGCAATGATGTACTCGTTTAATCGATTTGGAGTCATAGAATTAAAGTTATGCTAGATTGAAGTCTGCTGTCCAGGAGGGACAGATTCTCTGTTTTTATGTTTTGTGAGTAGTTTGTGAAGTCGGGGTAGACGAGCTTTTGCGTACTATTTTGGGGGCACGTTTTGAGTGTGGTATGTTTCTGTAGGTGGTGTGGCCCCGGGAGTGCCGTCAACCTCTCGCCAATCCGTCGCCCGAGGTTAAGGCAAGTGTATTGTAATGGGTAGTGTAATGTATGTTGCTAATTGCGACTAGATGCAAATTGCTTACATGTTGTGATATCTTGCCATGATTAGTGCTTGCCAATGTTGTGATGAAAATGGACTATTATGATGCTATGCCATATTTAGTTCAGTTTGATGCAAGTTGTTTATGTATATGCATATGTTGCATACATGCCATGAAAGCTGGCCCGGTCGGTGAGAATGTCATAACTAGTCCGGTAAGGTCGGTGAGAATGTTATGACTAATCTGGAGCGCCATGGTTGTAAGACCTACCTCGTGATTCCACCCACGTGGTGAGTGGAAGCGATGCGTAGGCACCCTCCATCTACGGGATGGAAGGGGGAAGAGGGTGCACGCCGACGGGTATGCACTCAGCAATACCGGTATATGCTTCCAGGAGACATGTGCATCGCATTGCATTGCATAAATGATGATGAAAATGAGTTGTGAACAATGTGCTTTGTCATGGCTATGATGTTGTGGATGAAATTATGCTTTGTTCATGATGTTAAAGTATGGTATGTGTTGTTGCTGGCCTTGATTTAATCTTTATGACCTATTGCGATATACTTGCTGAGTGATGAACTCACGCTTGTGTTTTTATGTTGTTTTTAGGTACCATGAAACCGACATGTGGGAAAGGGGCTTAGTGGCACATCTTCAAAAAGTCTCACTCTTTAAGATATATACAATTTTGACATTCGTAGTTGTGATTATAAGTTAATGCGTTGAGAACTTGGAGTATGACTTATTTGTGTGCTTGGTCATATTATTTACTTCGTTTTAGATCATGGAGTGGTTAAATTCATTATGCTAGACTTAAATAGTTGCTATGTCACCTGTTATTGCTGCTTTAGATGCTTCCCATTATGATAAAACTTGTGATATTATTGTTGATGCTCCATACCATGGAAAAACAAAGGAGATGCTGCTGAATTTTTTGGTTTTTGCATGTACTCCTTTACTGTAATTTACCTTTATATGTGGTATTTAGATGTTGTTTAGTCTATGTTGGTGACATCCAGGGCATACTAGATGCCGGGGTGTTACAGGTTGTTTAAAGATGTTCCACGTGTTAATAGAGAAATTTAATCATGCTGGCTTGTGACCTTAACTTGGAAGTTGATTAGAGTTGCTATTTATGTTGTTGCAAACCATTAGTATATTTGGAAGTATGCATAAGTGTTCTTATAATGCTAGTACCGATGTCAATTGGGAAAATATAGGTTTTGTTATTGTTTTAAGAACATTGTGCTGGTCTAACTTATTAAATTTATTATAATAGTTGGAGTATGTTGTGTAGTGACAATTTATTAAGATATATGGATAGAGTAACTAAAAACAATACAGTTGCTTTTTTGATTATGCCCATTTGTGATAGTGATGACTTAGTAGCGGTGGTAATTGTGTAGACTACTTGTTGGAAACCATTGTTAAAATGGAGGTTATTGTAACATGTTGTGATGGTGTGAACCATGGATAATTAACATAATGTAGAATTTTATCCTTAGTGAATGTATATCTTAGAACCATAGTTACGAATTTTGTCTTGTAGAGATAATATTTACTTGTTGAAGTCATTTATTGGCTGAACAATTTCAATTGTCCAGATGTTGACGTATGGATGGTATAAAATTGATAGGTTGATCATGCTTGAGTATCTGTTGAAGTACTATGTTTGAAATATAGAATACGTTGTTATATGATGTGTTGATTTGTGGGGATCATGATGAGGTAGTATTGGTTGGATGTCTTTTGATAATCGTCATAAACCTTATTTATAAGTGTTGGGAAAGGTAATGTGAGGAGCCGCCCAGACCGTCCTCGGGTTATTTGAATGCCCTGTCGCTCTCGTCGGATTTGGAGGCTAGCAACGGGTCACCGATGGCGCTCACAGTGCTAGCACCTAAGCCCAAGCGAGGCAACAAAGATGCAAATCGAATAACTCGACAACAATCCCGGTATTCCCCCGGTATGCGACCCAAAACTCGCCCAGGATCCCACATACCGGTTTCCAAGACCACATCAACTCAATTTGCGTAAAGCGGGCAACGAACGCGAAACTATAAAACCAAACGCAGCGCGGAAGCAAACACACGCAAAAAGACAAACCCGACAACCACAACCAAAACCCAACGCGAGAACCACACAAAAACCAAACACCAACCCAATCCGAACACGAGAAACACTAAGACCCAAAATTCTATGAAAATTCGGCATGACCTTTTTGCAAACTATGGACATCCACTCAGCAGACAAGGAAATAGCAGTTGATATATATATTACAACCATAATCCAACATCAGAAGTAGTTCTAAGTACTCAACCACAAGAAAGAGTTAAACATCTAACTCAACAACAGAAAGATATAGAACCGAAAGCGACACAAGTGTGGACGAACTAATTACACAACAAAAGAGAATTCATCCACAACAACAAAAATTTAAGCCTCTCCGGAAGTGTTCTGTCCCTGAACACTCCCGGACGTGCGCGACGCGCTAAACAGCCTCTACTCGGTGCCCCGCCCGGACACCGAGAGGCAGTATGGGCAGAACTCACAACTGCCCAACTCCTCACCTGCAAAACAACAAAGTAGAAGCCTGAGTACAAAAGGTACTCGCAAGTCTTACCCGGGGTCCATATATGACCGACTCCAAAGGAGATGCATTTGGGTGTAGCAAAAGTAGGCATAAGGTATAAGTGCGAAAAGCTTAACATTTGTTGTATGGTTCTTTTACTAATCAAATTACCACATTTAAAGCGGTTATAAACAACACCTACTTCGAGCATGAGTTGTGATCATCATCAATTAAAGCGACCACCACTTTTCAGATTAAGGCTCAAACCCAAAGGCGAACCACATATTCAAGTTATTTACTCGCAGGAAAAGTTTAGATCAAGCTTGCTCATATCCGAGAGCTCGGCAATTCGAATCGCTTAATTAACCCTGCAGGGAAGCATTGATCACACGACATGTGCACGAAGGAACCTCATGTCAACCCCCTCCCATCCATACTTACTCGCCGAAGTACCCTCATGGGTCCGAAAACCTAGCACCCTCTCGAGTAGCCCAAGCCCGGCTTGGCCACTCGAGAGCCGGCCTAGGCCTCGCCCGCATCATCACGCCCAACCGCATGAGGTCGTAGTCCTTCGAGTAAGCATGAGATAAAACAGGGCTTACTCCTACCATAATCGTGCATGTGACCAACCGGGGGTGCTCAATCCGTATCCTCCTTACGGCTCGGTCCTTAATTGGCACGGACGAGACTACACGTTTGGATCTCCATACCCAAACAACCAACCTTCTCGCCCGGCCCACAAGTTTAACATTCTCAAAACCATTTGCCACCATTTTCCCATAGCTCAACATGTATAAACATTTAATCTCGAGCGGCGGAACCCTCCACCACTCGGCCCATCCCGACCTCTAAGCAAAGCTAAGCATGATATGACTTAATTACCCATAAGCTAGCTTCAAGGACAGGATTAACAACATCAAGGAGTAAATGCAGCAATTTGGATCTAACCTAACCCACAGTTCAATTCCTAATGCTAATACTTAAGCACTGAATAAGCAAGTTATTCTCCAAATTAAAATGATATACAGAGTTAGATATGCATAGGAGCTTGCCTTGTGCTTCTGCTTGCGAAACCTCACCCTCTTGACCCACGGCACCCTCGTCGGCTACCGCCGCGTCAACTCCCGCGGAATCGTTCGCTACACGATACATATGTATGAAATGAGATGTATGCGATGCATATGAGATGAATTATTCAATGTATAAACCATGGAAGTTTTAAAGGTGCAACAATCACCACAATTCACAACAATCGACATAGTGCTAACATTTACTTCAAACCTATAGAAAAAATCTGAATTTAGCATCATACTCCACTAAACAAACACAACTTTGGAATGGCTAATCCCAAAATTGATTTTCTTGCACTCTAATGACAAAATTAGGATAATCTACAGTTGGGACTTGGACTTAAAGTCCCCAAACTGAAATCTGAACCTCACATTCAAAAATCTGAATTTTTGAAATCTTTCAATTTCTGGGCAGATTGCAATACAAATGGCCATAAACAGGACACATACTCTTATTACTCAACTACACACTTAGTAAATGGATCTAAAGCCCCTAATCTGAACATTGAAGACAAAAACCGAAATTGGGGATTTTGAGCTTTTTTTTTTTAGAAATCTGGGCACTACTACAAACTGGCATAACTTACTCCAAATTCATCCAAAATAAGCAAACAAATACATTTTTGAAATCTACACGAAATTCCCTACAAGTTCTCAGGCAAATTTTTTTCCAAATTTGGCCTCCAATTAATTCTAATTCGCAGCTCAATATCCAATTCACCAATTTCATCCATTTCGGACAGTCGAAACTAAAAATGGTATAACTTTCTAATGGAATGTCCAAATGGAGTGATTCCAGTTGGAGATGCTAGATAATTTCACCCTCTACAACTTCCTAAGCAAATGTAAACTCCAATTCGGCATCTAAGTAGCTCGAATTCGCAGAAAACTGAGAGCCAAAAATCTGCCCGAAAATGACAGATTTTCCACTCAACCCTAACTTTGCTCCCACATCATTTCTCCTCAAAACTAAGCATTAGAACTCCATGGATAGCATCTAGGGACCCCATGGAGGTAGATCCAAGTTTTGGGGAGGCTCTCACCTAGCTCATTCAAGAGATGACCATGGAGGGAGAGAGAAAGCTTGGAGGAGATGGGGGGGCGCCGGCCGGTTGGGGGAGCTGCTGGGGTGGGGTGCTCCGGTGGAGGAGGAGCAGGGGAGGTCGCCGGAGCTCGCCGCCGGTGGAGGAGGTGGCCGGTTGGAGGTGCTCCAATGGAGTGGATGTGTGCTGGAGGGAGGTGGAAGAGGACGTGAGCAGCTCACGGTTTGGGAAAAAATGGGGATGAATTGGCTGTCACCCACACCACATAACCCACACTTTCATCTCCCCAAAATACCCCCCAAGCAAACCAACCAAATTGGCTAAGTCCTCCAACACAAAACATCGCTAGATTCACTTTTTGAGCCAAGTTTAAAATTAGTGTTTGACACCGGATTGGCGAGATGACTCCACCACTATATAATGAAATGTTTTTACTTCGCAACCATGTAACCCGCGCACTCTAGGTCATTATAGATTGCCAGTTACAAGGCTCCAAAGTTGGTTGAAAGTCACAAGTGCGGACTGAAATTTTTGGCTCTAAACTTTTGGTTAAGCTTGGGATACTCCTAAGTGGCAGTTTAGGACATTAACTGAAGCCGGGAATTGACCTTAAGAGCGGCTAAAACTTAATTGATGCGAAACTTAGCCGCTAGAATCGAATTCGAATTCGGGACCGTGACAGGTAACCAGAGAAAGAATTGGTTATGTGGCTCTTGGTTGAATTATGATGGGCTTCTCGATGAGTAAATAGTGAATATTGAACGTTTTTAGTGGTAAGTATAGTGGAATACTAGATATGGCGGATTTCATGCTGAGCTTGTCTCTAAAACCTTTCAGACTGGTTTGGTTGTTTGCCATTTTGGTCGAAGGGTTTCGGTCAAGGTGTTCCTTATGTTGTGTTTCAGAGTTTCCCTAAAACTCGTAGAAATTGGTGCCAATCTTTGGTTTTGGCTAATTTGTTTAGTTTGTGTTGTGAGTATGGATTTACACCCAAAAGTTTTTGAGTGGATCGCGCTCGTTCGCATTCACACTGAGTTATCCTTGGAATAAATTTGAAAGGAAGCAGATGGACATAGAGGGTTGTGTTGGAAAACTCACGAGGTTTAATTTGTAACTCTTTTTGGCTAGAGTTGGAGTTATTTGGAAAATCTGTGTGGTGTTTACGAGTGCTTCAAAAGGTGGTTTTTGTGGATGTTTCATTAGTGATGCTGTTAGTGAAGTGTTCTCTTTTGGAAATGAGTTTCCCTTTCTCTTGAGAAAATTTATGGCGGTGGTATGTGCAGATGTTTAACTTTGGAGCCGATGTTCTTTTCCAAATGTTGATTGTGGTTAAAGTGCGAGGTTTTGCAAGTTTAGTTTTTCAATTGATGTGGGTTCTTTTACAACGTGGTGTTTCCCTGTTAATGGTGTTGCCGTCATAGTTTATATGAATTTCACAGCCATCGATGTTAATTGTGTTTCAATCATGTGATACCGAGGAAGAAGTCTTTTTGTGAATGATTACTTGGTATTATTGTTACATGAAGAATGAATGGTGAAAAGGAAGCATGACATTGTTTATACATGTTTAATGATGAAAGAGTCGATGAGCCAGGTCGGTGAGAAAGTCATATATGGATATATGACTAATCCGGAGTGCTCTTGAAAAGTGTGCATTCATGTCACAAATCGAGATTTCTATTTCTTTCTGGTATGAAAAGAAACAAAGAAGAATTTCTGGTATGTTGGTTGTGGTGTAGGAGATTTGCGTTTCCTTTCCGTCTTGACTTAGGAAATTAAAATGAATACTCTTTGGTTGTTGTCGAATCCTTTCCAAAGTGATTGTAGTGCATTGGACTCAAAGTTATGCATGGGGATCAATTGGGTTGATGGTTGGTGTGGGATGTCCGAGATAGGGGTCCCGCAAGTGGGGCCTGTACCCGACTGGGCTAGACGGGCGGAGCAGTAGGCCCAAAGCCCAGAAGCGCCACGACGAACCCGGAGGAGGTTTCGACTTGTTCCCCAAGGCAACTCCCGATCCTTCGGGGAAGCTTCACGCCACGCCTAAACAACCCGCCAAAAGGGGAGCATGCAGCCTGACATTCGCAGAGCCTGCAGGCTCTGGGACCTGACAGGGCGGCAGGCGCGGGTCGGGGAAAAGCACAACCACCTCTCCAAGACGTAGTGTGCCATAGCCGACGAAAGAAAAGTACGTGTTGGTGAGGCCACCATGTTGAGGGCCAGGTGGCGCCCATCTATCATGTATCCTTCCCCCAATATATAAGGGGAGGAGGGAGAAACAAGAAAGGAGAGACGCTCATATATCCAAGAACACAGGACTAGGGTATTATCTCCTTCGAGAGAGCCCGAACCTGTCTAAACACTGATTGCCCTCGCATCCTGTGTTACCATCAAGCTCAGATCCCGCACGAATCCCCTAGAATCACAAATCTCATTGCCGGCGAAACCGATCGTCGACAGTTGGCGCGCCAGGTAGGGGCTTGTGTCAAGATCTTCGTCAAGCTTGATGGCTACGACGAGCGGAGTCTCCACAGTCTTCTTCCCGGGTTAGGTCTTCCATTTCGGAAGCCTGACCTTCATCTCCAACGACCTCGGGAACCTCTCCCTCTCTAAGGGGACCGCGCTGCAGCACGGTGAGGTTTCCGGTGAGCCATCGTCGCGACTTCCACATCGACCGGGGAGTCCCCCTGTCTCGTGCTCTAAAGTGCCGAGTTGGGGACCGAAGGCCCGGTCCGGCCAGGAAACCGGACCCAAGG
Source organism: Rhipidocladum racemiflorum (assembly GCA_036346355.1). Classification (NCBI taxonomy): domain Eukaryota; kingdom Viridiplantae; phylum Streptophyta; class Magnoliopsida; order Poales; family Poaceae; genus Rhipidocladum; species Rhipidocladum racemiflorum. The sequence continues at coordinate 41,234,682 of CM070589.1, read as the reverse complement.
GCGCCGAGGTACGAATGGTGGGGGTTCTCGCCGCCAAACCACTCGTTACCTCCGAGCGCCTGGAGTTATCCTCTTCAGGCTCACCCAGCTCGGCGGCCGAGTCAGAAGAAAGCCTAGGGAGCTGCTGGAATTTCTGTAAAGTCTGCGTAATCGAGGGCTCGCGGGCGGATTCGCAGCAGCGCCTCGACACTTCGGCCGCCGCCGACTTGGAAGGTGGCCGAACAACTGAACCTGACGCGCGGGTGCGTACTCTGCGGGACCGCGCCCGGGCTGTCAATGAAGACATTCTGCAAGCCAAAATGGGGGACCAAGCTGTTTTCCGTACCCCACAGCAGAATATTATCGCCTCCAAAACACTACTGGATACCCTGAGCCCTATGCTGGGGGCGGGTGATCCAGTCGCCCCGATCGTGGCCCAAGTAAAGGCCATGGTGACGGCGGCAATATCCAAAGAAGCCTGCACCGACCAGCCGGCAAAGGAGTTGTCACGTGGTCCGGTGAGGACCCAGACGGCCAGCAGCCGGTCAGGTCGGGAAGCCCGCCAGATGCATCATGTTCCACCCCACGGAGACGACTTGCGGCATAGCATCAACCGCGACCTCCGTTCAGACCTCGACGCCAGGCGCCGCGACCGAGAAAGGGATGAACAACGCCGCCATGCCGATGAGTATGAACGCTACGGCATCCTTCCACGAGATCGCGAAGCACGACAAGCACGATCCCCTCTGCGTCGATCGCCGCCCGGAGGTTGTCGCGGGGTCATTGAAGGGGTTCGCGCGTTTACCCCTCACCTACGCCGAGTGGTTTGGCCTGATGGGTTTAATCCTAAAGGCATCACTTGGTTTGACGGTGAGAGGGACCTGGAGGCTTGGCTACAGGTTTACGCTCTGGCAGTCAGGGCCGCCGGGGGGGATCAGAAAGTAATGGCAAACTACTTACCGGTTACCCTCTCGCCCCTGGCCCAAGCATGGCTCACTGGACTCCCAGCGAACTCTATAGATTCCTGGGGAGATCTGTGTGAGCAGTTCATTTCAAATTTTCAAGGCACTTACGAGCGCCCAGGCACCCCCTAGGACCTATATCAGCTACACCAAAGGAGGAACGAATCCCTCCGGGAGTTCGTCAAGCGCTTCATGCACCGGAAAAGCACCGTTCGGGATGTCACGGATGCGATTGTGATAGCTGCCTTCCAGAAGGGAGTCAGCGACCCCGATCTCATCAAGAAGATGTCTCGGAAGCCACCAAGGTTGGTTCGAGAGCTGTTCGCCCTAGCGGACCGTTACGCTTCAGCCTCCGAGGCTTTGGCGGAACGGCGTGACGAGGGGAAGGACCAGGCTGAACCCCCCCGGCGGAAGGAAAAGAAGCGCAAGGGCGAAGAGCTGGTGGCAATCGCTGCACCAACTCACCCACGCGCCCTCAAAGAAGATGGGTATGACAAGGTGATGAACTCACTTTGCCCCTTCCATCCGAAGGGGAGACATGCCGCTAAGGACTGCTTCACTCTGAAGAGATTCGCCCGCGAGAGCAAGAAGCAGGCTGGACAAGGTCCGAGTGGACACGCCGCCGGCAAGCCACCTCCCCCCAAAGCCGAGGAGGACTATCAGGAAGTCGATCTCGAGCTCAACTACATATTCGGGGGCTCGGCTGCATATGAGTCCAAGCGGAAGTAAAAGCTCACCGCCCGGGACATCAACGCAGTGGAGTCGGAGACCCCCCGGTATGTACGGTGGTCCGAGGTCGCGATAACTTACGACCGCTCGGATCACCCAGATCATGTCCCATTCCCCGGCAGATATCCTCTTGTCTTGGCGCCCGTTGTCCGCGGCATCAAGCTCAAGAGGGTATTGATCGACGGTGGAAGCGGGCTCAATGTCCTCTTTGTCAAAACTCTTGACGATATGGGGATTCCGCGGTCGGAGCTAAAGCGCGGATCGTCGCCTTTCCACGGTGTCATACCTGGAACTTCTGCTACACCACTCGGACAAATCACTCTGCCGGTCACTTTCGGCACCAGGGAAAATTACCGGACAGAGAACCTTGGCTTCGACGTGGCTGATTTCGCAACAGCGTATCATGCCATCTTGGGGAGACCGGCGCTGGCCAAGTTCATGGTAGTGCCCCACTACGCATACCAGACATTGAAGATGCCAGGGCCGAGTGGAATCATCGCTCTACGCGGTGATATAAGGCAGTCTTTTTCTTGTGACAAGGAGAGCTGCGAGATGGCCGAGTCCTTGGAGGCGCGAGCGGGTCGGGAGAGGATTCGGTGAGAGGCGGATTCCGACAAGCCGGAAGGCAGCGTCCCTACCCGCAAAGCGTGAAACCCCGGGATCGGCCCCGAGGAAGGTACCAAAAGAATCCTCCTCGACCCGTCCGATCCGGCGCGAACCGCCTGGATCGGGACAGGGCTCAGAGACAAATAGGAGGACGCGCTCGTCACCTTTCTGCGGGCAAACAGAGACGTCCTTGCCTGGAAGCGGTCGGACATGCCCGGGGTCCCTAGGGAGGTGATCGAGCACGCGCTGAATGTAAACGAATCGGCCAGGCCGGTCAAGCAAAGGTTGCGACGGTTTGCCCAAGACCGCCGAGAAGCCATCAGGGAGGAGATCACGAAGCTACTAGCGGCAGGCTTCATCAAAGAAGTGTATCACCCCGACTGGTTGGCAAACCCTGTACTCGTCCAAAAGAAGAATAAAAGCTGGTGCATGTGTGTTGATTACACCGATCTCAACAAGGCTTGCCCGAAAGATCCCTTTGGTCTCCCCCGCATTGATCAGGTGGTAGACTCCACTGCTGGATCCCAACTACTTAGTTTTCTGGACGCCTACTCAGGCTATCATCAAATCCGGCTTCGAGAGGAGGATTGCGAGAACACTTCATTTATCGCCCCATTCGGAGCATATTGCTACGTCACCGTGCTGTTTGGGCTGAAGAATGCCTACAAGAACTTATCGGGCGATACAATGCAGTTTTCACCATCAGCTCGGACGCAATGTGGAAGCATATGTGGATGATATAGTGGTTAAAACCAAGACAGAGGACAGCCTCACCTCCGATCTGGCCGAGACGTTCGCAAGTTTGAGGGTGTTCCAGATGAGACTAAACCCTGAGAAGTGCGTTTTCAGAGTTTTTTTGGGAAACTACTCGGGTTCATTGTCTCTCATCGTGGGATCGAGCCAAACCCGGAGAAAATCGGGGCCATCATAAGGATGGCCCCGCCTGCCAGCCAAAAAGATGTCCAAAAGCTTACTGGCTGCATGGTAGCGCTTCGTAGGTTTATCTCCCAGTTGGGAGTTCGGGGGATGCCTATCTTCAAGCTCCTCAAGAAGCAGGACCGCTTTGAATGGATGGCAGAGGCACAGCAAGCCTTTGAAGAACTCAAGGTGTTCCTCTCCACCCCTCCAATTCTAGTCTCGCCGGTGCCAGGTGAACCTCTTCTGCTCTACATAGCGGCAACAACTCATGTAGTCAGCGCTGTGATAGTTGTGGAGCGGGAAGAATCCGGACACCGCTACGGCGTGCAACGCCCGGTTTATTTTGTCAGCGAAGTGCTGGGCGAATCCAAGACACGATATCCTCAAATTCGTGGTCGCCAGACGCAATTTTGATCTCGTCGCGGAAGCTGAAGCATTATTTCCAAGGACACTCGATTTCAATAGTGACCTCTTTCCCCGTGGGAGAGGTCCTCCATAATCGAGAAGCTACTAGAAGAATTTCAAAGTGGGCAGCCGAGCTTGGAGCTTTCGACGTCTCGTTCAAGCCAGCGACCGTCAAGTCCTGTGCTTTGGCCGAATTTACGGCCGAGTGGACCGAATCCCAGGCCCCCCGCACGGAAGAAGAGCCAGAATATTGGACCATGCACTTCGATGGATCTCCCATGTTTGGTGGAGCAGGGGCGGGAATTCTCCTTGTCTCGCCGAAGGGTGACAGGTTGAGGTACGTCCTTCGGATTCACTTCCCGGCCTCGAACAATGCCGCAGAGTACGAGGCTCATCCATGGGCTCCGTGATCGCCACATCGCTCGAATCCGACGATCGGGCGCTTTCGTGGAGACTCCCGATTGGTGGTGAGCCAAGTACGTATGATTGGTCGTAATGCCGATCAGACTATGACGGTGTATTGCCAGCAAGTCCGAGAATTGGAAGGCAAGTTTGACGGTCTGGAGCTGGTCCATGTCCTCTGCCGCAATAATGAGGCAGCCGACGAATTGGCCAAGATGGGAGCTACTCGGGTCGAGGTTCCGAGTGGTATCTTCGTCCAGGATCTTTACGAACCAACCGCGGCAAAACGACGGGAGCCGAGCAAAGATCCTGAGGTCGGAGTCCTGCTCGTTGATCCCGACTGGACGGCCCCATACCTGGATTATCTCCTGAAGGACAAACTTCCAGAAGCAACCGCTCTGGCAGAGCACATCTCCCGACAAGCCAAATCCTACGTGGTGGTTGGCGAGGAGCTCCTTCGCAAGAGCACGTCAGGTGTCCTCAGGCAGTGCATTTCGGGACAAATGGGAAGAGATCTGCTCCAAGAAATCCACTCGGGGATGTGTGGCCATCACGCGGCGTCAAGCGCCTTGGTGGGGAAAGCCTACCGCCAGGGCTTCTTTTGGCCCACGGCAGTGACGGATGCTAAGGAGATCGTTCGAACTTGCGAGGGCTGCCAGTTCTATGCAAGGCAGACACACTTGCCGGTGCAGGAGCTGCAAACTATCCCCATCTCTTGGCCCTTCGCGGTCTGGGGGCTCGACTTAGTGGGCCCACTCAAGAATGCTCAAGGCGGCTTCGCCTACCTTTTTGTAGCCATCGACAAGTTCACCAAGTGGATCGAAGCTAAACCAACGCCACGACATCGCGGTCAAGGCCAAGGAGTTCTTCCAGGATATCGTGGTCAGATTCGGAGTTCCCAACCGGATCATTACAGACAATGGTACCCAATTCAGGAGTGAAGAATTTCAAGAATGGTGTGAAGGCGTCGGGATCAAGATTTGCTTCGCCTCAGTAGCTCATCCACGAAGCAACGGGCAGGTGGAGCGGGCTAATGGCCTAGTTCTCCAGGGCCTTAAGGCTAGGATCTTCGATCGCCTCAAACCATATGCTGCCCGATGGGTGAAGGAGTTACCGTCGGTACTCTGGGGACTCAGAACCACCCCCAGCCGAGCAACTGGCCAAACCCCCTTTTTCCTAGTTTACGGTGTAGAGGCGGTTCTGCCGACCGAGCTAGGATTCGAATCCACGAGGGTTCGGAATTACAAGGAAGCCGAGTCCGAGGGAAGCCGAATGGTGGAGCTTGATCAACTCGAGTAGGCTCGGAACGTTGCAGCCATCCAGTCGGCCAAGTACCTCCAGGGACTTCGGCGTTACCATTCTCGCAATGTCAGAAGAAGAGTCTTTTCAAAAGGAGATCTGGTCCTCAGGAGGAACCAAAAAAGTGAGCACAAGCTCTCTCCAATTTGGGAAGGACCGTACATTGTGGAGGAGACAGTACGGCCGGGTGCCTATCGACTCAGACGTGAAGATGGTGAGGTTTTGGCGAATACTTGGAACGCCGAACAGCTCCGTCGCTTCTACGCATAAGTTATGTACCCGACTCTCACATGTTAAATAAAATGGTGATCCATTTCATTTTCTGAACTTCTACTGTGTAATGCAAGTCCCGAGTGGTTATTACCCGACCGGTGCAACACTCAACCCTGGTCGCGCCGGTGCAAAACGCACGGAAATAAAGACCGCGATAAGCGGACAACTCCGGCGGTTTATACCAGCGCGCGAAGCGGGAAGGGTAGAGCCTAAAAGCACTAACCACTCAGGGACTACAATTCGCAGCGCCAGAACTTAACCGAGATTCGCCTAAGTCGTGGGTTTCTAGCTGTCAAAAGCTCGAGCCTCAACGCCTTGTTGCTGGCGCTGGAGCGACTGACTAGAACGGTTGATTAGGCGGAACCTTAAACTCGGGATAATTATGATGGCATGAACTGGGCAAAGTTTCACATTTTGTTCCGTAATATTAATAATTTACATTACTGACTTTCTTTTTCATTTTCTTGCGCTAAAAAAAAGGGGGGAGGGGCGGCTCCTACCGCCAATCCTGCTTCTTCAGGCTTTGTCAGTCTTGGTGCTGGTGCTCTGGTGCTGGTATACAGTGCTTCGCTACCGAGGCCCAGGGGCAGGATCGTCGAGGTCAGACGCGACTCGCGCGACCCAAAGCCGCAAGAATCTCGTCCTCAACCACCCACAGGGGTGGTATAAGGCGGACGAGGGCCCTGGCGGCTAGGTCGTCGCGGCGTTCGCGCCCAACCATCTCGGTGATGATCTCGACCACCTCGTGGAGCCCCGGTGCAGCCTCTAGCAAGGTGGCCACGGGGGCGGCGTCCCTTGCGGCCCCCTCCTTTTCTTCCGCCTCCAGGATAGCGAAATCATGCTCCTCCCAGAATTCAGCCTCCTCCCAGCTGTAGAGCAGCCCAAAGCACTGCTGGTGAAAGAACGCCGCGTATGGGCCAATGAACCTCCTCATGTTAGACATGGAAGGAAGCTGGAAGAGGAACAAGAGGGAGGAGACGAGAGGAAATGGGCGATCGCTCATCAGCGGTGTTACCCTTTTTATAAACCATCCCAGCCACGGAAATCGAAGCGTCTCCAAAGGCAATCAAACGTGCCACCCCGCAATCAATGAAGCGCAAAAAACAAAGCGGCTGCGCGAATACCAAAGAAGATCAGCACATTGAACAAAATTAAAGGACATTTCGCCACACACGTGTCACGAGCAGTTCAAGTTAATTCGGCCTTCCCGCTCACTTCGCCTAGTTAAGCGAGAAGTCTGGGGGCTGTGAGCCGGGAGGCGACGATGACCCTCGAGGGCTGAACCACTCAGCCACTCGGAAAAGCGTGTCTGGGCGAAAAGGCCACGGGCCAAGACCCTGGCGCTTGGGAGCCATACCAGTCGACTGGAAGCCACCCAGAAAGGCGCAACGGGGGCCAAAAGGCCGTGGGCCTATATTCTAGCAACTCAGACAAGGGGGAAAGAGTAAAAGAGGTCTGGAGCCAACTTGGCAGAAGACAATACAGACAAATTATATTAAAGTGAGAAAATACAACGTTTCAAACAAAGAGGGGAGGGCCAGCACTCGGCATCAAGGTTCACATCGAAATCAGAATTCAAGATTCTCTAACAAGGCCTGCGATGTACCGTAGACATCTTCGAGGAGTGCGTTGGCTTTGTCTTCATCACAGGCAAAACCCTCTTTCACAGCTTCAAGGTCAATTCTCGGATAATGAGACTTGACCACCGCCAACGCCTGGTTCGCACTCATGGTCGCGGACTCCTTGCCATAAGCTCTGATCCTGTCGGCTCCTCCAGAGAGAAGCGGAACAGCGTCGTCCCCCTGGCCCAGCTCAGCTCCTTCAATACGCAGAAGGTGCAGAACTGGCTCGCAGGCGACGCGCAGCTCAGTCCGGCTCCGTTCGGCAGTGGTCATCTTCTCCTTGCATTCTGCACCAAAGCAGAACTGCCATCAGAAAACACACCCGACGCCAAGTACGTTCACTCCAAGTCAAAGAAATTTACCCTTCAGCTCCCGTTGTATCCTCTCCAAGCCGACTCGAGCTTCGAGGTCAGAACTTTCTGAAGCTTCCAGTCGGGCTCTCAGCTCAGCAATGGTCGAATCGCGCTCTGAAACACAAGAGCGTCATCATCCTTTCCAATTGTCCAAAAGATGTCCAAACTGAGTCCAGGGGAGGATCTCACCTTCGAGCGCATGCTCAAGCTTCGCCTTCTCCTCTCGGATCGCCATACATTGGGCCTCTAGCCCGTGGACCTCTTTCCATCTGTCGCTGCTGATCTCGTCGACCTTGTCCTGATACTTCTGGTGCTCCTTGAGCTTGGGGAGCACCTTCCGAAAAAATTGCGACCTCTGCTCCGAACGCTCTCCCATGTCCTAGGCGACGGGGCAGAGTCTCAGGTGGAGGCCAACATTCCCTAATAAGAACAGACCAAAGAAAGACAGAACTTACCCTGACGAGCGTACTACACCTGACGGTGAGCTCGTAAAGCTCCATCCGAGCAGCTATCTCCGCTTCCTCGTCCTCCTCCAACCCTTTCCAATCGGAACCTCCCTCACTCCATACGGTCCGATTCGGGGGTTTCGGCAAGGGACCGAGTGGCGGTGGCTCTCGACGCACCTCCTCCACTTCGGGAGGCAGAGCCGGGTCAAGCTCCTCGATCAGGGCCACTTGTCGGCTCGGCCGGTCGGGCCAAAGAAGGCGAGGTGGCGACGCCCCAGCTGCCGAGGGAGACGGTGACCTAGCTGACGAGGGGGGTGTCCCCCTTGGAGAAGCCGGTCCCAAGGGCTCCTTTTCAGGAGACCCCTCCACTGGGACGTCCATAGTAGGAGTCCTGAATCGGCAAAAAAGGGAAAAACATCTCAGCATAGGTAATAACAAAAAGAGAAGGATTGCCCAAAAGAATACCTCCTGGATTTCTTAAATTTCATCCCAGGTTTCATCCGAGTCCCAGCACCACTCGGAAGGGAACCGGACCCAGCACCAGTAGCCGGGGCTGCCCCTGAGACAGAGGGTTGTGGCTCTGCGCTTCGTGATCCGGGTACGCCGGAGGTTGAAGGCCCGGCTGACGAAGGGCCAACAGCTTCCTCCGCTGATTCCCGACGCAGCTCATCGGCCGAGGTGTCAGCCGCTCGCTTGGCTAGAGCATTCCTCAGCCGAGAGAGGCCGACAACCGGAGCGTCAGAAAAGAAGGACTCACGTTCCTGAAAAAGGAACGATCGCACGCTGTCAGAATCACACATCAGGCAAAAATCATGGGACAGTTTTTCGGGAGAGTGGTGCACTCACAGGAGGGGGAGGATTCGCCACTGAAAATTTGTGAGGGCAGCACCTGTTGGTGATCATAGTACCAGGCACGAAGAGGTCAACCACCCGCGCCGCCAATGCATCCTTCGACAAGGACGTATCCGACTCCCGGGTGGGATCCTGAGACCCGCCGTACTGGAACCCCAAATGGATTCTCTCCTTTAAGGGCTGCACCCGGCGCTGCACAAAGCTGATCGCGATTCCGGGGCCCGTCAGCCCTCGGTTCTTCAGATCGTTAATCCATTCCAGAAGCTCGGAGACTTGGTCCAAACCGCCGTCATCCGGGGCATCGCTCCAGCATCGGGAAGCTTTAGGGGCGCGGCCAGCGAAAGGGGCGAGAAAAGGGTCAACATTGGCACAATAGAACCACTCCCGCCTCCAACCTTTGAGGGAGGTCTTGAGGGGGATGGCGGCATCGCTTTCTTCAAGCCCTCTCGCAGCTGGAGTCCGGCGCCCCCAACGACGCTGGGAGCAGCCCGGTTCGGATGAGGCTTGAGCAAGAAGAGGGAGCGGAACAAGTCAAAGTGAGGACGTATCCCAAGATACGCCTTGCAAAGCTGAACGAAGATAGTAATGTGAAGAATGGAGTTGGGATTCAAATTGATCAACTCGATTTCGAAAAAGTGAAGGAGCCCTCGGAAGAAGGCGCTTCTAGGAACGCTAAATCCTCGCCAGAAGAAGAACTCGAACACCACAATCTCATTCTCTAGAGGTGTGGGGTAAGGGTCACCTGCTGCAAGATGGGCGGAAATCAACTCCAACGGAGGAAGGACGCCGGCAGCGACCAGCTCCTCCAAGCGGGACGTCGTTGTGACGGAGGTCTCCCACCCCGCGGTTGCAGGGTTGGCGTTACCCTCCAACGCTGATAAGGATTCCGAAAAAGAAGACATCTCGGTGAAGGAGACCCGGTGGGAGCAACCGCCGAGGGTCTTGGGCGCAAAGCTAGAAACCCTAGGTCGCCCAAATCGCCAAAGGAGACTTAAAGATTTCTCAACCGTGGTGGGGGAGGGACAAAGGTATCTTCGCCTAGCAAGTTCTCCCTCATTTATAAGGAATAAGCCTCAATTTTCGCCTTACGGCGGGAAAAGCAAGAGCCTTCGTGCTCGACCCTGGGCCAGATCTAGGGCACGCCCCATGTTGGGCCTATAGCTGAGTTGCGCAAAACGCGACCAGGTGTCAAGTCTGGTTCGAAGTTTGGGATAAAGTGCGCCCCATGATGGGCCTGAACGCCGGCCGCCACGGAAGCTTGGGGCCGGGCACTTTCCGAACATCCTCAAGCGGTGTGCCCCATAATTTGGGGTCAATTGCTGGTCACTGCTTCTTTGCGTGATTGGGTACCGTCCGAGGATTTTCACTAACCCGGTCTTGAGAATGCGCTCCATGAGAGTGCGAAAGCGGTCTTGGCAAATGCGAACCCGCAGGCATTACTCTATATGACCATAGTACGCCCCATGAGGGTCAGCTGAGAAACAAGCCGGTTGCTGCGCACCGTAAACGGGCACGGGTACCACTCGGCCATGAGCCAAAAAACTACGGTATGCCCCATGAGGGTCAGCTGAGCAACAAGCCGGTTGCCGCGCACCGTAAACGGGCGCGGATACCACTCGGCCACGAGCCAAAAAGATTACGGTACGCCCCATGAGGGCCAGCTGAGCGACAAGCCAGTTGCCGCGCACCTAAAACGGGCGCGGGTACCACTCGGCCACAAGCCGAAAAGATTACGGTACACCCCATGAGGGCCAGCTAAGCGACTAGTTAGCTGTCACAAGACCGTGAAATCCAAGCGCGGGTACCACTCGACCACGAGCCAAAAGACTACGGTATGCCCCATGAGGGTCACCGAGCAACAAGCGGTTGCTGTCGCAAGATCAGAACGGGTGCGGATACCACTCGGCCACGAGCCAACCAACCACAGTGGCTTCACACTGCAAGTTCTTTATGATCTTTTTTCCCGTATAAATCTCTATGACAGGATAAGAGACGGAAATCCGATCCTAAAGCACTTGGGGGCTGCTGTGGGATGTCCGAGATAGGGGTACCGCAAGTGGGGCCTGTACCCAACTGGGCTAGACGGGCGGAGCAGTAGGCCCAAAGCCCAGAAGCGCCACGACGAACACAGAGGAGGTTTCGAATTGTTCCCCAAGGCAACTCCCGATCCTTCGGGGAAGCTTCACGCCACGCCCAAACAACCCGCCAAAAGCGGAGCATGCAGCCTGACATTCGCAGAGCCTGCAGGCTCTGGGACCTGACAGGGCGGCAGGCGCGGGTCGGGGAAAAGCACAACCACCTCTCGAAGACGTAGTGCGCCATAGCCGACGAAGGAAAAGTACGTGTTGGTGAGGCCACCATGTTGAGGGCCAGGTGGCGCCCATCTATCATGTATCCTTCCCCCAATATATAAGGGGAGGAGGGAGAAACAAGAAAAGAGAGACGCTCATATATCCAAGAACACAGGACTAGGGTATTATCTCCTCCGAGAGAGCCCGAACCTGTCTAAACACTGATTGCCCTCGCATCCTGTATTACCATCAAGCTCAGATCCCGCACGAATCCCCTAGAATCACAAATCTCATTGCCAGCGAAACCGATCGTCGACAGTTGGTGGTTGAGCTTACCCAATGGTGGTACTCTTTATCTTGGTCCTTTGAGTGGAAGGATGTGAGGGCGAGACTTTCTTAGTAAGAGAAATTTGATGTGGCTAGTAGTTGATCATAAATGGTTTAAAAGTGAAGAGTAAAGGAAGGTTGTGTATGACCCAATTCAAACCTTCTTGGAGAATTGTGTCATTGATATGTTCCTCAGTGGGGTTGATTAAATTATTAGTGGACCACTTGGTGGTTGCTAGTAATTGTTTTTCCTTTTCGAAGTGTATTGGATCTTTTTGTCGCTGATCTTTGAGCGAGTTGGGTCAACCGAAGTGGATTGCTTGGTTGTATTGTTTTTGCGGGTTTCAAGGACCCTGGTTATAAAGTAGGCTTTTCCTTCGATGGTAACGGTGGGTGTTGGCCTAGTTGTAAAAGATCATTCTTTTACAAGGTTTTAACCCCGTTTGTTCAAGCAGTTGGTAGTCTTGGAGTGATGTGTCCCGCTTGGTTCACGTCGTCTTGTTTATGACGAACTACAGTAGAGAGGTTGAGGTGTGAAAGCATTTTTTGCATGTGAGAGCTGAAGGGGGATCTAGAGTTGGAGTTAGAGGTTGGTACAGTGTTCTTCGGGAGAGTAGCATTGGTTAAAAGGATCGGGCACTCTAGTGCCAAGGAATGTATGAAATGAGGAGTGTGAGATCGTTTTCTTTTGTGGTCTGTTTGAGGATTTATCCAACCGCTTGGGTCGTGCTGAGGCCGTATGTGAGTGCTTTGTGTTTCAATGTTGAGTAAGATTTTGGCAAGTTTTGATTGTGAGTTATCGTTAGAGCCGTCAATCTTCGAGCCTTAGCTCCTTGCTCTTGAGTCCGGGCTAGTGCAAATCGTAGGGGTTTCTGAGCGGGTTCTGAGAAGTGAACCTTAGCTCCCTTCGATTGGGTTGGTTGCGAAGTGGTGTGTCTCGGATTCTTGGTCGAATCCTGTGAAGGGGGAGAGAATGTGACACCCCAGAATGTGATATTTTAGAATTCGGCATTTCGGTACGACTTTATAGCGTGTTTTTAGGCCGTTTCTGGGTGTTTGGGCCTCTCCGGGGAACTTTGGGCCTTGGGGGTTGAGTTGGCCTCCGGTGGAAGTGTTTGGGCCCAAGGGGGGGACTTTTGGGCAGCCAAACCTAGCCCCGACCCCTTGGTGCGCCCCCCACTCCCCTCTCCCTCAACCCTAGCCGCCACCCACCCCTCTTTCCCCCATGCGCCTCCCCCATTGCCTCCCCTAGCCGCCACCTTGCTCCTTCCTCCCCACCACCTCTAGCCGGCCCTAGGCGGGCTCCACCCTCACCCCTTGCTGCCACTCTCTTCCACGCCGTTGCCCTTGCCATTGGGGAGCTCCACGATGAGAGGATCCGGCGGGATTGGCGCGTGGAAGAAGATCGAGCGATCAGGAGGCGTGTTTGTCGGATTCTTCGTTCGTCGGGCGAAGGTATGGCTAGGGGTAATCCTTGGAGATGGTATAGGTGCTGTGCTAGAGGATGTTTTGGTGTTGTTAGATCTAAAGGTGGTGCTGCGATTGGATAGATTTGATGAAAACTAGAGATTGCATTGTGTTCTGGTTCGGGCAGATTGGGCACACAACCTAGGGTTTGAGTTTTCATAATTTTATATTCGGAATTTGGTCGGTCGCCTGTTACAAAAGTTGTAGATAACTTTAATACCTTTAATTGTACACCAAGAATGCTTAATTCCGTTCTGTCGTTTGAAAGTTATGTCTGTTTTACCGAACGTGTTCAAATCTGTGACGAGATTGGGACAGATTACGTTGTTCTGTAGATTAAACAAATTTAAATGCCGAATAAGCTTTTCCCAATACTTAGAAAAAGCTAGGAAATTTCCTAAGCTATGAGAAAATATACTTGTTTACTTGATTTGAAGTCCTAGAACTCAAGTTATGCCAGTTTGAAGCCTGCTGTCCCAGGGGGACATATTCTCTGTTTTTCGGTTTTGGGAGTAGTTTGCGAAGTCGGGGTAGATGAGAGATTGTGTACTGTTTTGTGGGCACATTTTGAGTTTGTGGTATCCATGTGCAAGTGGTGTGACCCCGAGAGTGCCCTCATCCTCTCGCCAATCCGTCGCCCGCGGTTAAGGCAAATGTATTGTAATGGATAGCGTGTTGTATGTTGCTAGTCTTGACTAGAAGTAAATGGATTACATGATGTGATATCTTGCCATGGTTAGTGTTTGCCGATGATATGGTGAAAATGGTATGTTATGATGCTATGCAATGATTAATTGTTTATGTTTATGGCATATGTTGCATACATGGCATGAAAACTGGCCCGGTCGGTGAGAATGTCATAACTAGTCCTGTAAGGTCGGTGAGAAAGTTATGACTAATCCGGAGTGCCATTGAGTAAGACCTACCTCGTGATTCCATCCACGCGGTGAGTGGAAGCGAGGAGTAGGCACCCTCCATCTACGGGATGGAAGGAGGAAAGAGGTGCACGCCGACGGGTCTGCACTCGGCAATACCGGTATGTGCTTCGAGGAGACATGTGCATTGCATTGCATTGCATACATGATGATGATAATGAAATGTGTACAATGAGATTGGGACATGGTTATGATGTTGTATATGAAAGTATAACTTGATCTTATGTTAAGTATGGTATGTACCGATGTTGGCATTGATTTGTTCTTTATGATCCATTGCAATATACTTGCTGAGTGATGAACTCACGCTTGTGTTTATGATGTTTTTAGGTACCATGACACCAGCATGCGGGAAAGGGACTTAGCGGCACTTCACCACATAATTTCCGCACAATTAGACAATCTTTACCTTTCGGAGTTGTGATAATAAATCTAGTGTGCTGAGACTAGGATTATGTTTTGCCCATGTGCTTGTTTACGTCCATTACTTCCTTTTAGTTCATGTTGTGGCTAAATTCGATATGCTAGACTTAAATTGCTGCTATGTCACATGTTAGTGCTCTTTTAGATGTTTCCCGTTATGATATATCTTGTGATATTATTGTTGATGCTCTGTACCATGGAAAAACAAAGGAGATGCTGCCGAAATTTTCGGTTTTAGCATTTACTCCTTTGATGTAATTTACCTTTATTTGTGGTATTTAGATGTTGTTTAGTCTATATTTTGTGACATCTAGGCATACTAGATGCCAGGGTGTTACAGGTAGTGTTTATGCTAAACTTATGTTTAAATGAAAGTGGGTTGGTTTGGTCGTTTGGATGAATTGCCTATTGGCTACAGCATTCCGTACAATGGTTACTAGAGCGTCCCTACATTAACGTGAATGTTGCTGAACTTGGTGTCAACCTTGAGGCTTGAAAATGAGGCTGGAAGAACAATTAACTCTGAAGTAAAATGGGATGGTTTTGGAATGATTCATTTCGTTGCATAGCGTCATACATGTGTGTTTGCTAAGAAAGTTAGTTTAAGTGATGACTGTGGGATCTTCCCTAAAAGAGTGTATGATTGTTTTGCGCTCCTCAGCGTACAAATGAGTCATCTATTGTACTATGAGTTAATGAAAACAAGCAAACCCAATGTAATGTTTTTGAAACTCTTGAGTTAAGCACTTAATTTGTAACTCTATTTGACTAGAGTTGGATTTATTCGAAAAATGTGTGTGGTGTTTGCGAGTGCTTCAAAAGGTGGATTTTATGAATGTTTCATAAGTGATTTTGTTAGTGAAGTGTTCCCTTTTGGAAATGAGTTTCCCTTTCTCTTTGAGAAAATTTGTGGCGGTTGTGGGTGCAGATATTTGACTTTGGAGTCGATGTTCTTTTCCAAAATGTTGATTTTGGTTAAAATGCGATGTTTTGCAAGTTTAGCTTTCAATTGATGGTGGGTTATGATACAACGGGGTGTTTTCCTGTTAACGGTGCTGCCGTCATAATTTATATGAATTATCGCAATCATCGATGTTATTTGTGTTTCATTCATGTGCTACCGAGGAAGAAGTCTTTTGGTGAATGATTATTCGATATTGTTGTTACATGATGAATGAATGGTGAAAAGGAAAAATGACAATGTTTATAGATATTTAATCATAAAAGAGTCGACGAGCCAGGTCGGTGAGAAAGTCATATATAGATATATGACTAATCTGAAGTGCTCGTGAAAAGTATGCATTCATGTCATAAATCGAGATTTCCATTTCTTTCTAGTATGAAAAGAAATAATGAATAATTTCTGGTATTTTGCCTGTGGTGTAGGAGATTTGTGTTTCCTTTGCGATCTGGCTTAGGAAAATAAAATGAGTGCTCCTTGGATGTTGTCGAATTCTTTCCAAGTGAATGTTAGTGCATTGGATTCAAATTGATGCATGGGGATCAATTGGGTTCATGGTTTATGGTTAAGCTTACTCAATGATTGTACTCTTTGTCCTGGTCCTTTGAGTGGAAGTATGTTAGGGCGAGACCTTCTTAGAAAAAGAAATCTAGTGTGGGTTGTTAATGACCTAAGTTATCAAGTGTTGCTAGTCGTTGATCGTAAATAGTGTAAAAGTGAGGAGTAAAGCAAGGTTGTGTATGACTCAATTCAAACCTTCTTGGAGAATTGTGTCATTGATGTGTTCCTCGGTAGGGTTGATTAAATTATTAGTGGATCACTTGGTGGTTGCTAGTAATTGCTTTTCCTTTTCGACGTGTGTTGGATCTTTTTTTCGCTGAGCTATGAGCGAGTTGTGTCAACCGAAGTGGATCGTTCGGTTGTTATTGTTTTTGTGGGTTTTAAGGACCCTGGTTAAAGTAGGCTTTTCCTTTCGGTGGTAGTGGTAGGTATTGGTCTTTTTGTAAAAGATCAATCTTTTTCAAGGTTATAACCCTGATTGTTCAAGCAGTTACAAGTCTTGGAGTGTTCTGTCTCACTTGGTTCGCGTCGTCTGGAATACGACGAACCACAATTGAGAGGTTGAGGTGTGAAAACATTCTTTGTGCGTGGGAGTTGAAGAGGGTTCTAGAGATTGGTGTTGTGTTCTTCTGGAGAGTAGCATCGGTTAAAGGGATCGGGCACTTTAGTGCCAAGGAATGCATAGAATGAGGAGTGTGAAACTATTTTCCTTTATTGTCTGTTTAGGAATTTATCCTATTGCTTGGGACGTTTTGAGTCCTTTGTGTTAGTGCTTTGTGTTTCAATGTTGAGTAAGATTCTGGCAAGCTTTGATTGTGAGTTATCGTTAGAGCCGTCAGTCTTCGAGCCTTAGCTCCTTGCTTTTGAGTTCTGGCTAGTGCAAATCGTATGGGTTTCTGAGCAGGTTTTGAGAAGTGAACCTTAGCTTACTTCGATTTGGTTATTTTGCGAAGTGGCTTGTCCTGGATTTGGGGTTGAATCCTGTTAAGGTGGAGAGAATGCGACATTATGGAATGTGACATTATAGATTTCAGTATTACGGTACGACTTTGTATCGCGTTTTCGGGCCGTTTTCGGGTGTTTGGGCTTTTCCGGGGAAGCTTAGGCCTTGGAGGGATCTTTTGGGCCGAAGGTGGGGGATCATTGGCCCATGTGGAGGGGGATTTTGGGTAGCAGCCCTCCTGCCCTTGCGCCCCCCAATCCCCTCCCTAACCCTAGCCGCCCCCTTGCCCCCCTTGCGCCTCCACCCTTGCCCCCCCACCTTGCGCCTCCACCTCTCCACCCCCTAGCCGTCCCTAGCAGGTATTCATCCCCTCCTTGCTGCCACACCCTAACCCTCCATTGATCTCTCCGTTGGGAAGCTTCGCAACCGAGAGGATCCGGCAGATTTGGCTTGTGGAAGGAGATCGAGGCCGGGAGAAGGTTTTCTCCGTTTGACTGGGTCTTCGACGGAGGTAAGTGTTGGTAGATTATTTTGTAGGGTTGTGATGCTGGTTAGAAGTGAGAATCCATGCCTAAAATTCATGTATAGGTGCTGTTTCTAGATGGGACTAGTAAAGTGCCCGTGCATTGCAACGGATCCCAAATAGATGATGACACCACAATTTCTAAACTCTTAAAAACAAAAAAAAATGAGAATTTAAAACTTGAGCTATCACTTATTTGAGATCCGTTACTGAAGAATCACTGAACAAAAAAACGTGAAGGGCTGACGTGATGGCTACAGTGACTCACCTACTGGGCCTTGGGCCTCTATGTTCTGGCCCAAGAATGGCCTGGCAGACTGACCATCACCACCAACTCATTCTTATAATAGTTAAGATTAGGGTAATTGCAAATCTGTCCAATGTTGTGATCTCGGGCAGATTGGATGCTTTTGTTTAGGGCTCGGTTTTGGCAATTTTAGATGCATTTCCTGATCGGCTGGCTATTTCGAAAGATGTAGGTAATTCAATTATCTTTAATTGGACACCAAGAACCTTAAATTCCGTTCAGCCGTTTAAAATTTATGACTGTTTTACTGAGTGATATCCAATCTGTGACGTGATTGGGACAGATTGTGTTCAACTGTAGATTAGAGTACTTTAAAGGCCGAATCAGTCTTCTCGAAAACTTAGAAAAAGGTGGGAAATTTACTAAGGTTCAAGAAACTGTACTCGTTTACCTTATTAGGAGTTGTAGAACTCTAGTTATGCTAGTTGAAAGCCCGCTGTCCCGTTGGACAAATTCTCTGTTTTTGGGTTTTAGGAATGGGCTGCGAAGTCGTTGTAGATGGTCGTTCTTGTATTGTTTTGTGGGCAAGTATTTGAGTGTATTTTACCTATGTGCAGGTGTACCAACTGTAACACCCTACAAATCTAAACTGTCGTACAAGAAAAATTCGACAGCATCTCCCCTAAAATTAGGACAAAACGGAAGCGACAACAAGATGCATAATAAACATTACAAACAAGAATAACATAAAAGCATCAATACTAGAGATAACAAGTCTAAATCAACCAGAAAACAAACATAAACGTAAAACAGCTCCAAAGAGGACATCAACAGGTCTATGATTAATAAAATTTCAGCAAGCTAATGAATTATTAAATGCACTAGTCCATGTGATTCGTGGATGACCCGGAGGGTTGATTGTGCTACTAAGCCCACCCTTCAAGCTTACGACTCATGAGAACTACGAAAACAACAAAATAACAAGGGGTGAGATTGGGTAATCTCAAGAAGCGTAACAACTAATACAAATAACACATCCACCATAAAACTAGCATACCACATTCCTCATATCCAATACCACATCAGAGAGTCCACACAACCTCAGTAAAATGCATATGATTGTGCACATGCTTATGCCATGATCCTCCTCACCGTGCCCTTTCTCAGAACACACGGTGTTGTACTGCACGGTCGCCAAGACAAGGCGTCGACAAAACTTCCAATGCATGATTATGCAGTTAATGCTTCATGCATGAATTCATTCATAACCTTCCCCACTGAGTCCACATGTTTGCATATCATCATATAGCATGGATAGAAAGCAAATATCATTGAGATGAAATGTTTAGACAATTCATCGTAAACAACATCATTCTTCACCTTACTCATGATTCATAGCCAAACCACAACATCACAATGCCAGTCAAGATATTGCAATCCTCAAAGCAAGTGATTAAACCATGTATGATTGCTGTAATTGGAGTTTATAATGAAGGCGAAGCAAACAACGATGTATAGCTTAACAATACAACTACTTCCACTTGCCTTTACCGACGTAGACGACGGATCTAGTTGCGTCCAGAAGGGGCACCACCTGTACAAGCATATTTTCAGTATGTAATAACACCAGAATTGATCACACAACTCAAACACGCAATTCCTACAACCCGTTCCCCTTTTCCAACACCGAAACCCCGATCTGTCCGGATCGAACAGCAGCAACCCCCATTCTCTTTTTCGTATCTTTTTTTCTACAGAACATAAAAATATGAAAAAATTACAGGAGCTAGATATTGACGAGATCTACAACTTTCCAGAAGATCATAAATTCTAATTCCTCTGTTAAATATGCCTAAACAGTCGTCCAACACAGTGGATGAAATCTGTTCCCAGATTCTGTTCGTCGGTTTGTAACAGCGATAACTCTCAGAGAACTTCCCCAAAAATTCTGAAAAAAATACAGAAGCTAGGTCTCGACGTTATCTACAACTTTCTAGTTATAGGTTTTGGCAGGAAAAATCATCTATGCCACGTAAAACGCGAAACAATCCGCGCTGCACAATCCCCCCTTCCAGAAACAGCACCACGTGAACATCTACCCTTCTCCCCCAACAAGATCCATCCAAAACCCTCACCACCAGATCTAATACACTCCTAATCCCTAGGTAAAACAGAGGTAAAAGTTTGGGAATTTTACCTAGTGTTCTCCCTTGCGAACCCACGAAGAACATGCGATGAACCCCGAATCGGCGATCTGCTCGTCCTCCACGCCTCCACGGAGTCGCTCCTCGCCTTCTCCTTCACGATTCGCGGCGGATCCTGAGCCACCACGTAGGGGAAGGAAGGGGAGGGAGAGGTGGCTGCTAGGGGAGGGAGAGGGAGAGGGAGGAGGCGCCTAGGGTTAGGGGGAAAAGGGGTGGCGTCCCCCCTTGGCTAGTGGGCCGGCCCACTTAGGGGAAGGGGGAGGGAAATCCCGGCCTCGGCCCAGGTTGTCCTCGACCCACTGATTCTAGCCCGACGCTCCAAAAAAAATATTAAAACGTCGCATGAACTTTAGTTAATCAATTCCCGACCAAACTTCTCTCTTTTCGAAACAACCACGACGGAAAAGAACTAGGATCGCTCTCAGACCTAGGGCATCACATTCTCCCCTCCTTAAAAGGATTCGTCCCCGAATCTACTCCTCTTTGCTACGGAACCTTAAAAAAAAAGGAAGGCAAAATGGTAATTAACACTTTACCTTCAGCATCCTCAAAGAGTGTAGGATACTTCTTCCGCATCTGGTCCTCAAGTTCCCAAGTTGCATCCCGCTCAGACTAATTGGTCCACAAATCTTTCATTGGACACTAACACGAACTATTCCCCTATTAAATAAAGGACACCTATTAGGTGAATCTGGTATCGATCTGGAATCTCAACTCCCACTTCTCTCTTCAACCCGATCGCGAAACTCCGCATTCCAATCTCAACTCCTCTACCACGCTTCGTCGATTCGATGACGCTTGAACCATGTGAGACACAATGCTCTAGGTAAGTCTCTAAATCATCCCAAACACAAACTCCTATCTCCTACAAGTGATTGATCTTTTACAAAAGAACGAATATCCACCCTTACCAACGACAGAGATAGCCTACTTTACAACCAGGGTCCGTAAATCCATGAGAAACAATAACAACCGAACACAATCACTACGGTTGACACAAACTCGCTCGAACCCAGCGACAAAAGTTCCAAAAAAATTAATGTAATTACCTGCAACTTCCAAGTTGTCCACTACTAAATTAAGCAACCCCACCGAGGAACACATCAATGAAAACAATTCCCAAAAAAGGTTTGAATTGAGTCATACACAACCTTCCTTTACTCTTCACTTTTAAACTACTTACGATCAGCGACCCACACTAGTTTTCCCTTGTAAGAAGGTTTCGCCTTCACAATCTTCCACCCAAGGACCAGGGCAAGGAATACAATCCTTGAATAAACTCAACCATAACATAAACATTCATTTTCTTACCCCCAAGCTTGAACGTAAAAGAAATCTTAATTCTCACTAACACAACGAACGACAATCACCACCTTTAAACCAAAGGGCTGAAATTCACATACACGGGAACTCAACTTGGAAGAGGAACTCCATAGAACCAAAACCACCAAAAAAAAAAAAATTCTTCGGGGAGAAGCTCTATTCAAAAGAGAAACACCGCGAAAGTCTTCTGCAAATGCATTTCACTTTTTCCAAAACAAATCATCTCACTTTTATCCAAGGCCGAGCCATTCAGAAAAAGAAACCGATCAAGGAATTTAAATGCTTCTACACAACCACCATCTCTTTTTCCTTAAAAAGGAACCAAACTCACTTCCCAACAGAAAAAATTGTTTCAACCACGAATATCATTCATGTCACAACCAGAAGAATCGTCTCTTAAACAAAACTGTCAAACACCTCACACCACAACACAACTCTAGCCCAAAATAGAAATACAAATATTTCCAGATCATGAAGTTCCAAATCTTACATTGGATTAGCTACTTCTTTTGATCAACAATGCAACCGATAACTCGACCTTGAAAACTACGGACACAAATAAAGCATACATCCTTGAGCATAAATGTCGCATTCATAACTTAAGCTAGTTTTCTTATCAAAGATGAATGAATGACGATATTTAATAGAATAACATTCCAAAATCTCCACAAATTACTTCAAGGTTAATCATTCTTTTATCCTTGTTTTAAGCCTCGAAATTAACCCACATTTGGCAGAATCATTCTAAGTTTAGGGAAACTCAAACACAAGACAAAGAATATTTTGACCGAAAGTATTCAACCCAAATATCAAACAAACAAACCAATCCATATGAATTTTTAAACATAAGTTCAAAGCATAACTCCCGCCATCTATAGCATTCCACTACCCTTACCATTTAGATTTCAATATTCCCTATTTACTCATTGAGAAGGCCCATCAGATTTAACAACAACTACACAACAAATTCTTACTCTTATTACCTTTTCCACAATTATAAATAAAGTTCACAGTGCTTATAAAAACACATCCAACCAACACTACCTCATCAAGATCCCCACTGAGCAGCCTAACCTATATCATCATATTCTAAATTTGAAAGGCGATTGCTTCAACAAGTCTTTCAAAGATGATGAACCTATAAATTCCATACCACATACGCGTCAACATCTCGACAATGGAAATTTATTCACCTAAAAGATGACTCAACAAGTAAATATTATCTCAACAAGGCACCAATCATAAATAGAAGTTTAAAACATACATTTATTAAGGACAAAATCACGCGTCATGCTAACTATCCCTGGTTCACTCCATCACAACATGTTACAATTTCCACCATTTTAACAAAGGTTTTCAACAATTAATCTAATCAGTTACCACCACTACTAAGTCATCAATATCAATAATTGGCATAATTGTAAAACAACAACATTGCTTTTAGTTACCCTATCCATAGGCTATGACAAACTGTCACTACACAACATACTCCAACTATGTAAAATAGATTGAATAATTTAAGCCATCCAAAGCTCTTATAACAACAACGCTAAATTAAATTTAAATTTAAATTTTTAATTTTTTTTTAGCTACCCTATACACGGGTTATAGCAAAATTGCCACTCCAAGACATACTCCAGCCTTTTTTTTAAAGTGAACTGAATAGGTGAAATCATCACAAAGCTCTTACGGCAATGGCAAAAACTTATGTCTTCCCAATTGATATCGATACTAGCATTATTGGAACGCAACTGCATACTTCCGAATCTACTAATAGTTTGCAACGTCATAAATATCAACTCTAATCAATTTCCAAGTTAAAGTCACTAGCCAACACGATTAAATTAGAACATCTTTAAACAACCAAAGATGGTTTCTTTAACAATATCGGTAGTCCACCATTACAATTAAATTGTTCTACCGACCTTATATTAAAATGTCTCTAAATAACCCACTAATTTTCTATTACCTTCACAAAGAGTTTACATCATCGTAATGTTCTTACTACGCATCAAGATTTAAAGCTTTAAACATTGTCCATGGTCAAGGGCACATTAAAATAATGCAATAAATCCTAAGCATGGACATTAACACATTCAATCATTATCGCTATAGAGCAATCTACAATACTAGAAGTTTATTTAATCTCAAGCTAAAGATAACAATTACATTTTAATTGATTCAACTCACAAATTAACTTAGAAGTACATCATTCCATAAACCACATTGTTACATACTACGTAATACGGACATAAAATTTCTAAACACCGTCATGGGTCACCTACCCTTGACAAACAGGAGGCAATCCAAAACATTAAAAACAAACACAGTTCTAGATCAAGAACAAACACCTGAAAAAAATTCTTCTTTTCGTGCAAGGAAGAAAAGCAAAATCCAAACATAAATGCAAGAGAGCTCGACCCTCAAATGTCCAATCATAGTAGCCAAAACTCTTCAAGAAATCCAAAACCTACACTTTCCACAAAGGAAGACGGATGCAAAAGGGAAGACCAAATGTCCAACTAAAATTTTCCGATAAAGATTCAAACTTAGCTCCATCCAAATTTTGATCTGCAACAGAGAAACTCCAACCCCTTCTTTTTTAAAAAAACAAAAAATCGGGAAACAACAACCACGTAAATTTCCTCCCAATGACACCCATCACAATAAATCAAAGCCAAAGCAAAATTGTGACCAAAAGACGCCAAGAACGTAGGACTCTTCTTCTCGTGTCTTCACTCAAAGGAGACAAAACCACAAACCGCCAAAAGGACAAATCAGCGAGTGCTCAAAACTAAGCATTTTCCTCGGTTTCAACCAACCACATACCCAGAAAACCAACCAAAACCGACCGTCACAAGACGGTGAAAGAACATCCGAAGGAATCCATCACCAACCTCTTCTATTTGACTCCAGTCACTACCCGATCTACGACAGACACGGATAAGTACTCTTTCCCTACAGGTATAATAGTTCTTCGGTGGTGACTCTACCCGCCACACCACAAATCATAGCCTCACTACAAACAAAAGGTGACCGAAACCCTTCTAAGACTACAACCACACTTTATCACAAATGAAGCAACTCAATCAAATCTATCATAAATATAGCATTATACATCATCAAAAGTAGCATTCAACAACAAAGCTTAAATTCAACCTTTAAGCATAAGGCAACGATACCCATACCCTTTCCTACTCAGGCATCCATGTGTGTCAAATTTTAAATTAGTGATTCCACTTACACAAGTTTTAATGTTGCTATCCTATGACAAAATTTTAGTTAAAACCTAGGCCATGTTTCTAAGTTATTCCACATCACATTTTAGTTGTATCCTATAGTATGACACTAAAAATAGACATTCCAAGGACCTACAGCTCGCCTCGATACCAATCAGAACACCCTACAAATCTAAACTGTCGTACAAGAAAAATTCGACAGCATCTCCCCTAAAATTAGGACAAAACGGAAGCGACAACAAGATGCATAATAAACATTACAAACAAGAATAACATAAA
The DNA here is from genome assembly GCA_036346355.1 of Rhipidocladum racemiflorum. NCBI lineage: Eukaryota > Viridiplantae > Streptophyta > Magnoliopsida > Poales > Poaceae > Rhipidocladum > Rhipidocladum racemiflorum. The sequence goes on along the minus strand of CM070589.1, from coordinate 41,210,113 downwards.
AGCATCAATACTAGAGATAACAAGTCTAAATCAACCAGAAAACAAACATAAACGTAAAACAGCTCCAAAGAGGACATCAACAGGTCTATGATTAATAAAATTTCAGCAAGCTAATGAATTATTAAATGCACTAGTCCATGTGATTCGTGATGACCCCGGAGGGTTGATTGTGCTACTAAGCCCACCCTTCAAGCTTACGACTCGCGAGAACTACCTGAAAACAACAAAATAACAAGGGGTGAGATTGGGTAATCTCAACAAGCAGAACAACTAATACAAATAACACATCCACCATAAAACTAGCATACCACATTCCTCATATCCAATACCACATCATAGAGTCCACACAACCTCAGTAAAATGCATATGATTGTGCACATGCTTATGCCATGATCCTCCTCACCGTGCCCTTTCTCAGGAACACACGGTGTTGTACCGGTACGGTCGCGCACGCTGGCGTCGACAAAACTTCCAATGCATGATTATGCAGTTAATGCTTCATGCATGAATTCATTCATAACCTTCCCCACTGAGTCCACATGTTTGCATATCATCATATAGCATGGATAGAAAGCAAATATCATTGAGATGAAATGTTTAGACAATTCATCAGGTAAACAACATCATTCTTCACCTTACTCATGATTCATAGCCAAACCACAACATCACAATGCCAGTCAAGATATTGCAATCCTCAAAGCAAGTGATTAAACCATGTATGATTGCTGTAATTGGAGTTTATAATGAAGGCGAAGCAAACAACGATGTATAGCTTAACAATACAACTACTTCCACTTGCCTTTACCGACGTAGACGACGGATCTAGTTGCGTCCAGAAGGGGCACCACCTGTACAAGCATATTTTCAGTATGTAATAACACCAGAATTGATCACACAACTCAAACACGCAATTCCTACAACCCGTTCCCCTTTTCCAACACCGAAACCCCGATCTGTCCGGATCGAACAGCAGCAACCCCCATTCTCTTTTTCGTATCTTTTTTTCTACAGAACATAAAAATATGAAAAATTACAGGAGCTAGATATTGACGAGATCTACAACTTTCCAGAAGATCATAAATTCTAATTCCTCAGTTAAATATGCCTAAACAGTCGTCCAACACAGTGGATGAAATCTGTTCCCAGATTCTGTTCGTCGGTTTGCAACAGCGATAACTCTCAGAGAACTTCCCAAAAATTCTGAAAAAATACAGAAGCTAGGTCTCGACGTTATCTACAACTTTCTAGTTATAGGTTTTGGCAGGAAAAATCATCTATGCCACGTAAAACGCGAAACAATCCGCGCTGCACAATCCCCTTCCAGAAACAGCACCACGTGAACATCTACCCTTCTCCCCAACAAGATCCATCCAAAACCCTCACCACCAGATCTAATACACTCCTAATCCCTAGGTAAAACAGAGGTAAAAGTTTGGGAATTTTACCTAGTGTTCTCCCTTGCGAACCCACGAAGAACATGCGATGAACCCCGAATCGGCGATCTGCTCGTCCTCCACGCCTCCACGGAGTCGCTCCTCGCCTTCTCCTTCACGATTCGCGGCGGATCCTGAGCCACCACGTAGGGGAAGGATGGGGAGGGAGAGGTGGCTGCTAGGGGAGGGAGAGGGAGAGGGAGGAGGCGCCTAGGGTTAGGGGGAAAAGGGGTGGCGTCCCCCCTTGGCTAGTGGGCCGGCCCACTTAGGGGAAGGGGGAGGGAAATCCCGGCCTCGGCCCAGGTTGTCCTCGACCCACTGATTCTAGCCCGACGCTCCAAAAAAAATATTAAAACGTCGCATGAACTTTAGTTAATCAATTCCCGACCAAACTTCTCTCTTTTCGAAACAACCACGACGGAAAAGAACTAGGATCGCTCTCAGACCTAGGGCATCACAGCGACCCCGGGGGTGCCCTCAACATCTCGCCACTCCGTCGCACACGGTTGAAGGCAAGTGTATTGGGATGGATTTGGGGTTTTGGGTAACCAACTAGATGTGTAGCTTTGCTATGATACTATGTGATGCGCTAATTTTCCATGTTGATCCTTGCATGAGATATGATGTTCATGTTTAGTTTAAAGGTTATGCCGTTGTTATATTGAGTTTCTTTCATGCAAGTTATGTCATGATGTGGCATGTGTGCATTCATAATGGAAGAGGCGACCCATTCTGATGCGGGCCTCTGTGTTCACACGTAGTGAACACGAAAGTCCTACCTCGTAGTCCCATCCACGGTTGTGTATGGGAGCGAGTCAGTAAGAGTAGGCACCCTCCACGAGATGGAAGGGAAAGAGGGTGCACACCGACGGGTGTGCACTCGGCAATACCGGTATGTGCTAAACAAAGAGACATGTGCATTGCGTTGCATGTATGATGATGTTAATGAGATGCATAAAAGATGAATTATGAGATGCTTATGAGGTTGACATGTTGAATATGAGATGTAGTGATGATGATATTGAAAACTGTTTTGCTTTATTCTATTGCAATACACTTTGCTGAGTGATGAACTCACGCTTGTTGTTTTGAAGTGTTTTTAGGTACCATGAATCCGGCATGCGGGAAAGGGAGTTAGCGGCACATTTTCACGTAGCTTCATTCACCTAGACAACTACACTCTATCATACGTAGTTGTGATGATTAGTTTTATTGCTCTAAACTTGGATTATGCCATAATGTGTGCTTGTTTATTTTGTTCACCCTGTTTTGGTTCATGAGCATTTGAGTTTATAAACTGGCTTTGAATTGATGCTATAGTTCCTGATATTCATGTTTTAGATGTCATCCATTAAGTTATTGTGATATGATATTATTATTGCTATTTTCAAACCATGAAAAACAAAGGATATGCTGCCGAATTTTTCATATAAGCTTTTTTGCATGCTTGTTGTAATTTGTCCTTAATTATGATATTTGGTTGCTGCTTCTACTCTGTTTGGTGACATTCTGGGCATAGTAGGTGCCGGGGTGTTACATCAACTACACCTCGTATATTGCAATGACAAATCATCAATTATTTCACAAAACAACATTCTTTTGTTACCACATAAAGTACATAACGTTGAAACTCACGTGTTTCACACCTGCTCTTACAAGATACAAATATACATATATATATAAATACATATACATATAGATATACAGATACATATATGCACCCACTTATAGATATCTATATCTCTATATGTTTTGTGTGTCTATATATGTGTATATATGTATCTGTATATATATGTATATATGTGTGCGCGCGCGTATGTGTGTATATAGGAAAATAATTCCATACTACTCCCACTTCTCATATACCGCTTAAACAAATATGTTATACCTTTTTATTGTTTTGAGCATACTCTAACAAAGATTATAATATAATCTAAAGTGAGTTACAAGAAAAAAGTTACCAAAGTCCACTTTTTGTGGGGGCTCCGGTATTAGATTAGCGACTTAGGTTCTTATTGTTGCATCGGACAGGTAATTAACACAACCCGCAAGAATTCTGAATGCTTAACTAAAATCGTACTCAGATTGGGACCAATTGATCGACAACCGCTCGACTTAAGTGCTCGTGCCAACCGATTGAAGCCAATTCGAGCTTCCCATAAACATGTGTCAAGTGCTAGTTCCCTAGATCAGTAGCCTAGCACCCACACCTTATCATACGAGACGCATCACAACCATACAAGAGTAAATAACTTTACATCTGGAAGGAAGAGTTATTACAGCTACCTTAGTTACAGTTTACGGCCAACCGACCAAATACAAACCAAAATAGATTTCCGTTACAGCGGAAATCCAAAAGGAAACTTCGCAGTGTGCCGTCCAACCATAGGCAACTGACTAGGAAAGAACCCAGTTAACCCTTAGCAAATTCGTCGAAATCTGAAACGTACTGCGACTCATTGAGATCTCCTTCATTACCTTCTTCTTCTAGCCAAAAGTCATGAGAGCAAACGATGAGTACACGTATGTACTCGCAAGATTTTAGTGTATGCAAACAATAATATAGATGCAAGCTACAACAAAGGATGCAGGTTTCTACACTAAGTTTGTTTTGAGCACAAAGCAAGATTTATTTGCAAAAACATAATAGAATCGAATTTTGTAAAGCAATTGTAATGAGAACATTTCAATGTAATCAATAAGCATATAATACTTGAACCATAATCCAATTAACCGACCATTCCATTTCCATAATCCATTTCTGAACCACTCCATTGAACCAAAACCGTAACCAAACCAAGATTCAACCCATTCCATTTTCCAAAACATAACCAAACCAAGTTTCAACTCATTCCATTTTCCAAATTCTTTTTCTAAACCAAAACCCAAAACCAAAATCTATACTTGACAGTACTTCCCAAGCTGCTCATGACCGTGAGCACGGCTAATCGATTAGGTTAATTTCTCTGCAGAGATTGCACACTTACCCACATGACACATTCTAGCTATCATGTCATCCATGCCACGCGATACTCATCATATCCGTTTTGCTAGACTGTGATGAGACTTTCCAAAAGGTTGGGATTTACCCCTTACACTAGCCCGGTAATGTGCGTTCCTGCTATGGCGGCAGGGGTCGCTAGCCCACACTCACTGTGCTCATGATGGACCCATGTCACATCGCCCTCGCCCTCCCCATAGCCAGGCATTCACCATTGTATTGGGTAAACTCCCACTTCGACGCCACGACGAGAGAGTCCATAGAACACACCGCTACCACAAGTGTGTCCAACTCTTCTGCCTCCTAATAGTGCAAGAGGTTAAATCCTTCCCAATTTATTAAGTCAAGGCTATCCCATACTAGCATATGTGGTTGCACTATTTGACTTAGTGATAGCATCAAGTTTAGTCCTTATGGTGACTTAGGTGAGATCTTCGAAAACCATGCTATGGCCATAGAGGTTGGTCATCAGCGGCCCCTCGGAGCTCCTACTAGCCCACGCCCTCCCCCTAGCAAGGCAAGCAAACAACAAGCCCTTGCTTGTAATCCACAACCCATTCCAAACTAAACCAGACCAACATATTCCAAACCACCAAACTCCACACATCTCACCCGTGTCTAAATAGTCCTTTTCCTTTATCCATTTTTCCCACACAACCATTTTTCATCCATTAGGAACCAATTTCCAATTTCCCAAACCAAAACCCCATTTTCCAAACCGTAATCCAGTCCAATTATCAAAATTCTCCGAGGGATTGTATTTGTCTATATCGTAGTCTCCTGAAGCACTTACTACAGCAGGACTAAGCATATGCAATTATTACTTATTAATACCCACTTGACATTTATTACTATGCCTAGGTTAACCAAATTTGACAAGGTTCATAGATCAATTCAGATTGAGGAAATCTTCCAATGTCAGGTTTATCTACTATTTTCCACAAACTAACATCTTTATTGAACATACACGCATGCATAATAGTTTTGACAATTGAAAATAGAATTTGCAATTATGGGATCAAAATGGTCAAAGAAGGTGCTTGCCAGTTTGCTCTTCGATGAAATCTGACTCGGGGTGTATGGGACTATGAGGTAGGACTTTCGTGTTCACTACGTGTGAACACAGAGGCCGACATCAAAATGGGACGCCTCTTCCATTATGAATGCACAAATGCAATTTTCATGACAAGATGCAATTTACATTCGTTACTAGCATTTGCATAACCACAACCATAAACATACCTCCATTCCATATTTCAATTCTTAGGATAGCATTCATGCCATTCTAATCAAATTCCACATTAATCACATGGTAAAGCAAAACATCATTCCTACCATGTTAGTATGTCATGACAACAACAATTCAATTACATTACCAACAATTCTCATCGCAACACACTTGCCTTTAACCTCTCGAACCCAACTGGCGAGGAGTTGACGCTGCTCCTAGGATCACACCACCTGCATATGGATGCATTCCACTCAAAAACTTGCCAACAAAGCAATGCAAGGCTCACAACTACATCGGTTTCACGACCCACTCCTGAAACCCGAAAAATAGCACTTTGTCCAACCGGGACAATAGCGCTCCAATGACAAAAACTTAAGTTCTACAACTCCAAATCAAGTAAATGAATAAATTTTCCTAATTTACAGGAAATTTTCCATCTTTTTCTATGTATACTAAAAGAATGATTCGGCCTCTAAGTTTCCCTAATATACCGATGAACACAGATTGTACCAATCATGATAGGAATTGGACAGGACTCGGTAAAAAGGGCATAACTTTCAAACAGCTGAACGAAATTTTGTGATTTCAGTCTTCATTGAAACGTGATTCGATTATCTACAACTTTTGTAATAGCCAGATCTCCAGAAAACGCCTCTAAAATTTTCAAAATTGCGCCCTAAGACAGAGGTCTAATCTGCCCGAACACACAGTAAAAAGCACGAGCCTCAAAACACTTAATCAACATTTTCCCCTAACCCTACCACCATCAAACCTACCCTAAACAACCCTAAACGCAGCCTACCAACCCCCCATGGAACCCTAGATCAACAAATAAACCACAAAACAGTACCTTCCTGTTGTAGCGAGATCGACGATGATCCGCCACGCCGTCACCCTCCAATCACAAGCCGCTCCGGCAACGATCCTAGGACTCACCAAATAAGTGGGAGAGGGGGATCTTGGCAGGGAGGAGGCAACTAGGAGGGGCAAGAGAGGGTGTGGGAGGGAGAGGAACTTGCGGAAGGGAAGGGGGCGAGAGAGAGATGGCATGGGGGAAAGAGGAGTGCGGCCAGGGTGTGGGGGTGCCCAATGGGGAGGAGAGGCAGCTGCCAGGAGGGGAGGGGGCAAATGAGGAGGTGGGGGAGATGTGGGCTTGGGTTAGGACAATTCCCTTCCCCCAAAGGCCCAAAAAAGGCACCCCTAAGGCCTAGATTGGCTCCCTCTGGCCCAAAACCCCTACCGAAGCCTCCTAAAGCCCAACAAAAGAATTATGACCTGATCGTCCAATGAAAAATCAGATTTTAGCTCTAAAGTATCCCTGGAATACTACAAGTTTTGAGCTTGTTTGCTCAAATTCTCGCTTTTTGACCTTACAAACTACGAAAACGATAAGAAATCTGATTTCGACTCGAAAAGAGTCCAAACTCGATTTTTCTTCATGGAAATAGAACCTCTACGGCACTAAGGTCTTATCTACGCTATCTAATTGAGGTTTTGAGCTCGGCATGACTAGTTTTCACCTTTTGACCTCAAAGATCCTAATTAGCCCCAAACTTTGATTTTCGACTCGAATCGAGTTCGAACTAGATTCTTTTCACGAGAATCGAACTTGGGTGACATCGGATACAATCGTATGTTGTTTTCTTGGCACATGGAATTAGGGTTTCAAAACTAACTCCAAGAACACAAAGAAATGACTTCTAGGCGATTAAATCTGACAAAATGGTAATTAGGATTCTTGGATCAAATCGATCGTGCTAACTCATTCCTATGAGCTTGAACTAGGTCTAGCAACTCAACGAAAGGACGATCTACCACTAGTACTAGATTTTTTTGGGTTAAACAAGAGAGAAAAGAAAAGAGAAAAAGAGAAGAGAGCTAGGGTTTGGATCAAAACCTAGGGATTGAGCTTCAAATCTAGATCCACTAGTCTTGAAGGTTCTTGAGGGCTTGGTGAAGCTATCCCACACCTTGTTCTCGATCTCCTTGCTCCCAATGATCTCCAACCGGCTGGGAAATGGAGAGGAGAGGAGGAGCTCAGGAGAGGAAGAGAGAAGGGAGAGAGAAGGGAGAGAGGGGGAGCAAGAGAGACAGGGAGGATGAGCCAATGGGGAAGAGGAGAGAGGAGGTTCTCCCCTGGGGTTTAGGGTTGGTGCAAGGCAACCCTGGATTAATGGAGGAGGAGTGGGCGACGACGTGCGCAACAGGGGCTGGTGTCGTGTGCCTCTGACCTGACGGCCAGTAGTACCGCCTAAGTTGGCCGGTACTGCCGCTCGGCCAGTAGTACCGGGCATTAGACTGTGGTACTGTCGCCCAGTAGATGGAAGTTTTGGAATTTTTGTGGTTTCGCTTCGGCACTTGACCGATTGGCTTGGGGTCTTTTGGAATAGGTTCGAGGGACCCTAATGAAGGTTTTGGAGTGTAGGTTTTAGTTCTAACTTTTCCGGCTTAGAGTTTCAACAAAAATCGAAACTCGGGGCTTCGAACGGGAAAAATGATCGAACAAAACGACGAAAAGGATTCAAAAGTAAACAACTCCAATTTAAGATCCAAAAATGAATCAGAACACTAATAAGCACTTAATTAGCTTTATTAAGCTTAATTACAAGAACCTGGGTGTTACCTTTTTACAGCATAATTTATTAATATAATCCTTTTACATATAAAAATGTGTGTATAGAAAAATAAAGGGCTCCGATGAATTTTTTTTAATCATGTCGCACTAGAGTATCTTAAAATTACTATTTAGGTATATCGAAAGTGATAAAAAAAAGTATAATACGTTCATTTAATAGGTATATGAGAAGTGAGAATACGTACTCCCAAAAGTATGGAAAAATCTTCGTATATATATAGGATGCATACTTTCTATTCGAGGGACTAGTTACTCCCTATGCCGTATCTTACAATGTAGAAACTATATCGTGCAACGAAGCATACATAATTTTAGTATCCAGGTTTGCAAGATCACCTAGATGGTATTTTTATTTTAGTATACAAACTCCTTTTTATGTGTGTGTGAAGGTATTTGCAAACTATTGTAAAAACTATGCACTCCTATGCAATTTTTTTCGTGTGATTCACATTTATATATTCATGTGTGTGCATATATATAATAACTTGTACTTCCCGGTGCAGTCCCTCGCACCTTTGAAAATTCGCCACATTTAGGGAAGATATTCTCAAAAATTAGCCACATGTAGGGATGTAATCTTCTACAACATTGAAAAGATTGACGAGCATACTCAATAGCATTTAAAAGATATAAAATTAGCAATCAAAAGATAAATAGTGCCAAACTGCGAAAAAAATCACTATTTAGCTGAATTTATTTTTTTATATATTTAAAAAGAGAGTGATTATGGTCTTAAAATTTTTTGGGGTTGTAAACTATTAGCTTTCATATGTATGGTAATTTTTTTGAGATTTTTTGAAAAATTTTACCTGCCGATTTGGTGTCCATTCGGTAATAAACCATTGTTACTGTGTAAACTTCTCAAAAATTTACCACACATAGGGAAGGTAAGCCTCTAGAACCCAGAAAATTTTGAAGAACAAACTCAATAGCATTTGAAAGATATGAAAATTAACTAGCAGCAGATAAACAATACTAAACTATGACAAAAACACTATTTAGCTGAATTTATATTTTTTGTATCTTTGAATTGAAATTTAATTTGGTCTTCAAAATTTACGGGGTAGTAGAATCTCACCTCCACTAGCTATGATAATTTTTTGGGAATTTTTAATATGACACGCATATAGTTTCCATAGATTTTACACAAGATGTTACTAGTCTATGGTTTATGCATGATTTATTGCTTTTTACTATCGAGCAACTAACAATTTATTACATATTTATATAAGATGTGACTATACTGAAATAAAGAGAATTGTCATAACATGGATTTAATTTTATTTGTCGGCCTTATAGAAAAATGATTGAAAAAATCTTAAAAAATTACCATATGTAGGGAAGGTCAGCTTGTACAATCATGTAAAATTTGAACACCAAACTTATTCACGTTCAAAAAATATGAAATTGACAATGCGCTTAACAATGAAAAATTTGTATTCAACCAAATTTATCTTTTCACATCTTTTAGATAAAATTGATTTTGGTATTCAAATTTTACAGTATTGTAGAACATCACATTTCCTACATATGGTAGTTTTTTAAGAATTTTTGAAAACATGTACATAGGATTTTTATAAACAAAAAATTAGTTCTGTTTGTTAGCCCTATAGTAAAATATTTGAAAATTTCTCAAAATATTATCATACATAGGGGAGATAAGCTTCTACAGCTCTGTAAAATTTGAAGACTAAATTGAATTGCATTTGAAAAATATAAATTTGACAAAGCGCTAAATTGTAAAAAATCACTATTTTACATAATTTGTCTTTTTCATATCGTTCAGCTGACTGATTTTGGTCTTCAAGTTTTACAGGGTTATGGAATCTCACTTCCACTAAGTATGGTAATTTTTTATAGTTTTGAAAACTTGTACATTTGATTTTCATAAATTTTACTCGATAGAAGTGGTTTACACATGATCTGTTGCCCTTTTTCAATCCTAAAAATAACATTTTACTCGCTATTAAGCAAGCTGTTACTATACTGAAACAAAATGAACTATCACAATTACAATTTAGTTCTATTTGTTTTATTATAGTAACACCTTGTTTAATAGCCAGTTACATGTTATTTGTTTGAATAGTAAAAGAAAATTTATTTAGTGTTTTCAAAACTCCATGAAAAACACATATATGAATTTTCAAAATTCTTAACAAATTATCATATGTAGGGGATGTAAAATTCTACAACAGTATAAAATTTGAAAACAACAATCAATATCATTTGAATGTTATGGCTAAATCAAAGAAATAAAGATTCATGTACAAACAATATGTAGTATTTATTAGTCATTTACTAGTTGGGTTGCCACAAATCATATGCGATTGCTTGGTTGGTTTGTGTTAAATAGCTGGAAAACAGTATAACCTATTCTACATGCAGCCATAGAATAACATCTCATTATATATATATATATATATATATATATATATATATATATATATATATATATATATATATATATATACACACACATATGTATATATAAGTCATGTGGTCCTGTTGGTCCTAAGATATTCTGTAAATTCAAAATAGAACAAGAACAACGTAAAATATCTCCGTGTCCATTTGTTAATAAGAGCACGCACATTCTCCGCGTACAAATAAATTCTTCTGTGCGTTTGAGTAGTCCACTGCTTTCACGAGGAATCAGCATCATCCAAAATTTATTAATTTATTCAAATAATATCACCATGGCAGATGTGTTTGTAGTACTCCAAATAAATGTATTGTTCGGTAAAGTCACGTTTTTAAATTACTTATGTACTATCAATTCAAAATCTTGCACTTCGTTCCTACTCCCCTTGTGGGACCCACCATTTGGAGCCCGATCCTGTCACTTTCAGTGACTTTCTTGAGAGATGACTGATGTGAAGGCACCGATACGCAATCCATCAGTGGTACTTCACAAAAAAAAAAAAAAAGCAAATGCTTAGATATCAACCTTTGTTTATGTTCGTGGGAACAAGGGATGGCCGGTATGAAATCTATGAATAACGGCCGATGTCGGCCGGTGGCTTTGCGCTAGCTCTCATGCTCCATGCCGGGCGGTTACAAGTCACTCTGTCTCTCTCTATTATCTATGTAGCCTTTTTTCTTTCTTTCGAGTCAATTCAATTATCTAGCTTTATAACGTCTGATTGGAGGAAGTCACTGTCCTCACAGCAGTTCCAACTTCCAAAGCAGCAATTGACAGTTCGATGGCTGCATGTGGCACCATTTTTCTGGGTTTGCTAAGACATAACAATCAGCGGATTTTTCCCAGGCCTCTAATAATTTTTTTCACATTTAGCCTCTATACTATTTTTTTTTCCAAAAATAGCCGCTACAGCATAGAGGAAGCGTTGTAGGCCCATGTGGTACTGTAGCATGCTACATTATCGTACGCCAATTTTTTTAAATGAATTTTGGATTGTAGCTGAAAAAAATATTTGATGACCACTTGCGGCGGTAAAAAATATTGCTCACAATAAATATTATTGATAGCCCGCATAATTGTGAAAAAATAATATTGACCTGAACTGCAAATAATATTTTTGCGGGATCTATATTTGCGGGCCCATATTTTTTGCGGGCAATATTTACCGTCGCGGGTGACCATGAAATATTTATTTACCGTCGCAAGTCACGAATTTTTCACTATTGTAATCGTTAAGAAATCATTTTTCAAATTTAGCCTCCGACCGTAATCCCGCTCGATCGTCCTCAACTCAGCATGGTCTTCAGGATACTGTGACGATACAAAAAGTGATTAAGTTGTGTTTCGGTCAATTCAGGGTTTTTGGGCTATCGCCGAGGAGATTGGGCCTTGAGGGACTGAGTTATGGGCTTTCTGTGGATGGTTTCTGTGAAGGGAGATCATGGTCATGAGGAGTAGAGATCTATTGTCCTTTTGATTCTTCAAGGAGAGGTACGTATTGTAGGTTCTTTTGTAGGGGTTTGGGTGCAGTTTAGGTGGGAGATTTCATGCCAAAAACCTCTAACTAGGTGCTGCTACTAGATGTGTTTAAGGTAAATCTAGATGTGTCATGCGTTATGTTCTCGACCAGATTAGACCCCCCCAGCTTAGGGCATGAATTTGAGAATTTTAGGCTCGTTTTCTAGGGGACCAACTGTTTCGAAAGTTGTAGATAATCGAATTATCTTTCAAAGAAGACCGGAATCACTAAGTTTCATTTAGCTGTTTAAAAGTTATTGCAGTTTTACCGAGCATTGTCGAATCTATATCGCGAATGGTAATGTCTGTGTTCATCTGCAGATTAGAGGAACTTAGAAGCCGAATTAGATTTCGAATACATAAAAAAGATGAGAAATTTCCTGTAGTTTAGGAAAATTTATTCATTTACTTGATTTGGGGTTGTAGAACTCAAGTTATGATCGTTAGAATGGTGCTGTCCGTTTGGGCAGATTGTTGTTTTTCAGGACTTAGGAGTGGGTCTGGAGTCGATGTAGTTATAAGTCTTGTGTTGCTTTGTTGGCATGTTTTTGAGTGAAATGCATGTATTTGCAAGTGGTGTGACCCCAGAAGTGGCATCAACTTCTCGCGACACCGTTTCGAGAGGTTAAAGGCAAGTGTATTGCGATGTGGTTTGTTGTTAGCGCAATGATAGCTTGTATTGTTATGTTTACTCGCATGGTAGAGAAGATGTGTTGCTTTAACATGTGTTTAACCTGGAATTAGATTATAGTTGGCATAAATGATGTTCTAAGGATTGTGAGCAATGGTGAATGTTATGTTTATGGTTGTGGTTATGTGAATGTTAGAAGCGAATATAACTTGCACTATGTTCATGTCTATTGCATTGTGCATTCATAATGGAAGAGGTGTCCAATGCTGATGCGGGCCTCTATTGTGACACCATGGAGTGTCGTAACCTTATATAATGTGAATGTTGAGGTCAAAAACATTATGAAATATGGAATTGGAGGTTGAAACCATACGGTATGAGGTTTATTTGCGTTTTTGGGCCGTTTCCGGGGATTTGGGCCTTTCCGGGGGAGTTTGGGCCTAGGGGAAAGGGTCGTGGGCCTTGGTGGGGAGGAGTTTGAGTCCATTTAGGAGTAGGGGACCTGTTTGGGGGCCTCCTCCTGCCCTTTTGTGCGCCCCGCCCCTGCTGGTTGCGCCCCCACCTCCCTCCTCTTTGCCGTAGCTGCCCACACCTCCCTCCTCCTAGCCGCACCCCCACCACCTCTCCACCTAGCTTTGTTGGCATGTTTTTGAGTGAAATGCATGTATTTGCAAGTGGTGTGACCCCAGAAGTGGCATCAACTTCTCACGACACCGTTTCGAGAGGTTAAAGGCAAGTGTATTGCGATGTGGTTTGTTGTTAGCGCAATGGTAGCTTGTATTGTTATGTTTACTCGCATGGTAGAGAAGATGTGTTGCTTTAACATGTGTTTAACCTGGAATTAGATTATAGTTGGCATAAATGATGTTCTAAGGATTGTGAGCAATGGTGAATGTTATGTTTATGGTTGTGGTTATGTGAATGTTAGAAGCGAATATAACTTGCACCATGTTCATGTCTATTGTATTGTGCATTCATAATGGAAGAGGTGTCCAATGCTGATGCGGGCCTCTATTGTGACACCATGGAGTGTCGTAACCTTATATAATGTGAATGTTGAGGTCAAAAACATTATGAAATATGGAATTGGAGGTTGAAACCATACGGTATGAGGTTTATTTGCGTTTTTGGGCCGTTTTCGGGGATTTGGGCCTTTCCGGGGGAGTTTGGGCCTAGGGGAAAGGGTCGTGGGCCTTGGTGGGGAGGAGTTTGAGTCCATTTAGGAGTAGGGGACCTGTTTGGGGGCCTCCTCCTGCCCTTTTGTGCGCCCCACCCCTGCTGGTTGCGCCCCCACCACCCTCCTCTTTGCCCTAGCCGCCCACACCTCCCTCCTCCTAGCCGCACCCCCACCACCTCTCCCCATTGGCGCCACCACCCCTCCACCACCTCTCCACCTCCCTTGCTGCCCCTAGGGGAGTTCTCCACCTCAACACCTCGAAGATCCATCCGTTGGAGCGCTCCGCGACGAGGAGATCCGGCGGAATTGGAGCGAGGAAGGAGATCGCGCGAACGGGGAGGAGATTCATTGGGTTTTCGGGCGTTGGGCAAAGGTATGGCTATGGAAATCCTTGGGGTTGGTCTAGGTACTGTTATAAGGGTTATTATCATGTTTTTAGATCAATTGGTGGTGCTGGAATTGAGTAGATTAGATGAAATCTCGAAGATGCCACGTTCTCTGTTTCGGGCAGCATGAGTAGTCGACCTAGGGTTTGGGTTTTCACCAATTTAGAGTCGGAATTTGGTCGGCCGCATGTTGAAGAAGTTGTAGGTAATTTCAATACCTTTCAGTGGGTATAAAGAACGTCCAATGCTGCCTAGCCGTTTGAAAGTTATGCTCATTTTACCGAACGTATTAAAAACTATGACGTGATTGGAACAGATCACGGTATTCTGTTGATTAAACCACTTTAGAGTACGAATCAGTCTTTCCATATACTTAGAAAAAGTTGGGAAATTTCCTAAGCTACGCGAGGATATACTCTTTTAATTGATTCGGAGTATTAGAACCCGAGTTATGTCTTTTGGAAGGCTATTGTCCCGACGGGACAGAACCTCTGTTTTTGGGTTTAGCGAGTAGTTTTCGATGTCGAGGTAGAAGAGGGTTTGCTTACTATTTTGTGGACATGATTGTGAGTGTGTGGTACCTATGTG
Organism: Rhipidocladum racemiflorum; assembly: GCA_036346355.1. NCBI lineage: Eukaryota > Viridiplantae > Streptophyta > Magnoliopsida > Poales > Poaceae > Rhipidocladum > Rhipidocladum racemiflorum. The sequence continues at coordinate 41,195,091 of CM070589.1, read as the reverse complement.
CAGGTGGTGTGACCCTGGGAGTGTCTTCTACTTCTCGCCAATCCGTTGCCCGTGGTTGAGGCAAGTCTATTGGAATGGGTTGCGGTTTGTAGTTGCTAGATTGGTTGAGATTGAATTTGAATACATGATATGTTCACATGCCATGCCTTAATGATTGCCAATGATATGATGAATATGTTTATTATGTTATGATGCCATGTGATAGCGTACAAGTTATTTATGATGTTGGCATGTTTGCATACATGGCATGTTACATGGCCCGGGCGGTGAGAAAGTCATAACTAGTCTGGGGAAGGTCGGTGAGAAAGTTATGACTATTTCGGAGAGCCAGTGAGTAAGTCCTACATTGTGATTCCATTCACCGCGGTGAACGGAAGCGAGGAGTAGGCACCCTCCAACTTCGGGATGGAAGGGGGGAGAGGGTGCACACCGACGGGTGTGTATTCAACCATACCGGTATGAGTTTCCAAGGATACATGAGCATCGCATCGCATTGCATACATAATGATGATGATATTGATATGTGATCATGAATGAGATGATAGACATGATGTAAGTTGTTGTAGCCATGTAATTGTTCTTTTGTACCATTACAATATACTTGCTGAGTGTTGAACTCATGCTTGTGCTTTCTTGTTGTTTTAGGTACCATGAGACCGGCATGAGGGAAGGGGAATAGTCACACCTTTACATGTAGCGTCACTCATTGTTTCCCACAAGTCATTCAATTGTGCCTTGATAATAATTAAGTGTGATACTTATTGATTTATGGTTTAGTTTTGTGTTATGAGAGTTTTTTTGGTTAGTTTGGCTCATGGAGACATTTAATGTTTGGACTTAGACTTATATTGCTTTCATGCCTTAAATTATTGCTATTTTTGATGCCTTTTATATTGCCATATATTGCTATGCTATTGTTGATCCTCCAATTCATGTTAAAACAAAGGAGATGCTGCCGAAATTTTGGTTTTTAGCATTTGTGCCTTTGCTGTAATTTAATTGTATTTGTGGTATTTAGAGGTTGTTTAGTCTATGTTTGGTAGCATTCGAGCATATTAAATGCCGGGGTGTTACATCTATGCTCACACGTAATAAGCATAAAAGACATACCTCGTAGTCCCATCCAAAGTTGTGAATAGGAGCGAGTCAGTAAGAGTAGGGCCCTCCACGGGATGGAAGGGATGATAGGGTGCACACCGACGGATGTGCACTCGGCAATACCGGTATGTGCTAAGAAAAGGAGTATAACAAGAGCATGCATGATGCATTACATGAGAATGTGAATGAAAAAGTTGTATGAATTGATCCTCATATGGTTTAGGTCATGAAGTATATTCATATGAATGTCACATGCTATTAATTTGTTTCGCATTGCATTACACTTTGCTGATTATTGAACTCACGCTTGTTGTTTAATGTTTTTTTGTGTACCATGATCACGTCATTTGGGAAAGGAAACTAGATTCATCGTTGCACGTAATATCACTTCATTGGACAATTTTATATCCATACCTCCTATGTGATGGCTTACTTTATTGAACCATATTGTGGTTGATGTCCTCTTTGTTGCTATGATCGAATGTTTATCTCGCAATTGTTCACGTGATGTTTAAATTTATAGCCTTGGTATGAATTGATGTTGCAATCCTTGTTTATCATAGTATTGTTATCTTCCATTATTCTATTGTGCTATGAATTTATTAATGATGCTTACTGTAACACCCCGGCATCTAGTATGCCCGAATGCTACCAAACATAGACTAAACAACCTCTAAATACCACAAATAAAGATAAATTATAGCAAAGTCACAAATGCTAAAAACCGAAATTTCGGCAGCATCTCCGTTGTTTTAACATGAATTAGAGCGATAGCAATAACAAGACAAGTCATATCAAAACATAAGGCATCTAAAGCAGCAATATAAGTGAATATAGCATCAACATAAGACAATAATACTAAAACCAACCACTCCATAAACTATGGCTAAGCAAATAAGGATCACAAGCACACAAATGAATCCATACACCAAGTTTCATGGCACTTATTAAGATCATGACTCAAGTTGATAAATCTGCCTAAAGGTATGGAGCTAGGTGAAGATGTGTAGCTAATGCCCCTTCCCACATGCCGATGTCATGGTACCTGAAAACAACATAAAACACAAGCGTGAGTTCATCACTCAGCAAGTATATTGCAATGGAACAAAAGAACAAATACATTGCTACAACACTACAAATCATGCTTAATCACAATAATCATTCTCACATCTCATTATTCACATATCATCATCATCATGAGTGCAATGCAATGCAATGCAATGCACAGTCTCGTGGAAGCATATACCGGTATTGCTGAGTGCACACCCATCGGCGTGCACCCTATTCCCCCTTCCATCCCGTAGATGGAGGGTGTCTACGCATCGCTTCCACTCACCACGTGGGTGGAATCACGAGGTAGGTCTACAACCATGGCACTCCGGATTAGTCATAACTTTCTCACCGACCTTACCGGACTAGTTATGACATTCTCACCGACCGGGCCAGCTCATGCCATGTATGCAACATATGCCATAAACATAAACAACTTGCATCAAACTGAACTAAACATGGCGTAGCATTATAATAGTCCATTTTCATCATAACATTGGCAAGCACTAATCATGGCAAGATATCACAACATGTAAGCAATTTGCATCTAGTCACAATTAGCAACATACATTACACTACCCATTACAATACACTTGCCTTAACCTCGGGTGACGTGTTGGCGACTGGATGAGGGCACTCCCGGGGTCACACCACCTACACATACATACCACACACTCAAAACGTGCCCCCAAAACAGTACGCAAACAATCTTCTACCTCGACTTCGCAAACTACTGGCAAAACCCAAAAATAGGGCATCTGTCCCGACGGGACAACAGACTTCCAACGAGCATAACTTGAGTTCTAGGACTCCGAATTGATTAAACGAGTACATCCTCGCGTAGCTTAGGACATTTCATAACTTTTTCTAAGTATATGGAAAAACTGATTCGGCCTCTAAAGTGGTTTAATCAACATAATACCGTGATCTGTTCCAATCTCATCACAGTTTTGAACACGTTCGGTAAAACGAGCATAACTTTCAAACGGCTAATTGGAATTAAGCATTATTTATGTCCAATTAAAGATATTTTAATTACCTACAACTTCTTCAACATGCGAACAACCAAATTACGAATCTAAAATCGCGAAAACTCAAACCCTAGGTCGAGTGCACAATCTGCCCGAAACAGAGAATGTGGCAACTATAGTTTTCTCCCGAATCTACCCATTGGCAGCACCACCACTTGATCTAAAAACATGAAATCGACATCTAGAACAGTACCTAGACCCAACCCACAGATCACCCATTCCATACCTCTCCATGAAGATTCGAAACCGAAGAAGTCTTCCTTCCCGCCGGCCACTCCTTCATCCCGATCCGCAACGGTTCGCCAGAGATTCCCGAAATCCGGCGATCCTCCGAGCGGGGCAGCGAGGGGCACCACGAGAGGGGACATCGTGGGGCTGCTAGGAGAGGGGTGAGGGGCTTGGGAAGGGAGGGGGAGGGTGGAGGCGCAAAGGAGGGAGATGGGGCGGCTAGGAGGAGGGAGGCGCCACAAGGGGAGGTGGGGGAGGTGAGGCGGCGGCTAGGGCATTGGGGGGGCGCTTATGGGCAAGGGTGGGGTGGAATTATGGGCTGGGGGAGGTGCACCAACCAGCCCACGCTGGCCTCCCACTCCAACATGGACTCAAACACCATCCCACCTAAGCCCACGACCCTTTCCCTTAGGCCCAAACTTCCCTGGAAAGGCCGAAACTCCCGGATTCGGCCCGGAAACACAAATAAACCTCATACCGTAAAGTTTGAATCTTCGATTTCCCATTTTATAACGTCACACCATCCCGTACTATCACATTCTCCCCCCTTCAACAGGATTTGACCCCGAATCCTAGACACGCCACTAAGCCAAGCGAACGTCACAAAACAAAAGACAGCTAGCTTCACATCTCATAGCTGAGGCGAAAAGCTCGGTGTACTTCTCGCGCATGCGAGACTCCAGTTCCCAAGTCGCTTCTCTCTCAGTCTGATGTGACCACAGGACCTTGACAAACTTGAGCGTCCTGCTCTTCATCACTCGCTCTGAAGTCTACAGAATTTTCACAGGACGGGACTCGAAGGTGAGGTCCTGCTCAAGCACTAATGGTTCCAACGGAGCCACCAACTCCGGATCATGCCAGTACTTTCTCAGCATCGAGACATGGAACACATTATGGACTCCCTGCATTGACTCCGGTAGCTCCAAGCGATAGGCCAACTTCCCAACTCGAGAGATGACAGGAAATGGCCCAACATACCTCGGACTGAGCTTCCCTTTTGTGCCAAAACGCACCACACCCTTGGTGGGAGATACTCGCAAGAGCACCCTACCACCCACCTCAAACTCCAAATCTCGCCTTCTCACATCAGCATAGCTTTTCTGTCTACTCTGCGCCGCGAGAAGGTTCTGCCGCACCTGAGCCACTCGATCAACAGTCTGTTGAACCCAATCCGGTCCAAGAACTGCTCTCTCACCCACAGCATCCCAACAAAGCGGTGATCTGCACTTCTGGCCATACAACACCTCATAAGGAGCAGCCCGGATGCTAGAATGATAGCTGTTGTTATAAGCAAACTCTGCTAGAGGCAAATGATCTTCCCAGCTACCCTTCCAAGCCATCACACAGGCCCTGAGCATGTCCTCCAAAGTCTAAATGGTACGCTCAGACTGCCCATCGGTCTGAGGGTGAAAAGCGGTGCTAAGGCGAAGCTGTGTACCCAAAGCACTCTGCAAGCTCTCCCAAAATTTGGAGACAAACTTCGCATCCCGATCAAAAATAATCGTCTTGGGCACACCATGCAATCTCACAACCTCCCGCACATAGATGGGAGCCAACTTGTTCACTGAATTGGTAGTGCGGATAGGAATGAAATGCGCGGATTTGCTGAGACGGTCCACTACAACCCACACAGCATCCTTCCCTCGCGGAGTACGAGGTAGGCCAACCATGAAATCCATGGAAATGTCATCCCAAGGCCACACAGGAATCTCCAATTGCTGCAACAAACTAGCGGGACGCTTGTGCTCAGCCTTGATCTTCTGATAAATCCCACAAGATGCCACATACTTGGCAATATCAACTCTCATCCGTTTCCACCAGAAGTTCTTTTTCAGATTCCTGTACATCTTGGTCTCCCCAGGATGAACCGTGTATGGGGTGCGATGAGCCTCTCTCAAGATATCAACATTGATTTGGGATTTCTGAGGTACACATAGGCGACCCTGAAACCTCAAAGCTCCCACATCATCAATGGAAAAGTCTCCAGACTTACCATCCTCAAGGCGTTTCATCACCTGCTGGAGCAAACGATCATGCTGCTGTGCCTCCCACACATGCTCGGGAATCGCTGACTCAAGAATCAATTGAGTTTCAGCTTGCACGGTCCCCGCAAAGCAGTAGGAGACTCCCAATCGCTCAAAATCAGCAACAAGACAAGCAATGACATGGGGAATTGTCTTGCGACTGAGAGCATCAGCCTCCACATTTGCCTTGCCCGGATGATACTGGATAGTGAGGTCATAATCCTTTATCAATTCCAGCCACCTCCTCTGCCTCAAATTCAGATCTTTCAGAGTAAAGATGTACTTGAGGCTCTTATGATCAGTGAAGATATCACAAGACTCACCATACAGATAGTGCCTCCATATCTTAAATGCAAATACCACAGCGGCTAGCTCAAGATCAAGCGTGGGATAGTTCTGCTCATGCTTTTTCAGCTGCCTCGATGCATAAGCAAGTCCCAAACGAGAGGCATCAGAATAAACCATGAAACGCTTCCCAGGCTCAGGAAGAGTAAGAACAGGAGCAGTCACTAACTTCTCCTTCAAAGTGAAGAAACTGTGCTCACACTCTGTAGTCCACTGAAATTTCATCCCCTTCTGAGTCAGCTGCGAAAGTGGCTTGGCAATGATAGAGAAATCCTGCACAAAACGCCAATAGTAGCCAGCCAACCCAAGGAAACTACGCACCTCTTTAACATTGGAAGGCCTCTTCCAATCCAGAACTGCAGAGACTTTGTTAGGATCTACAGATATGCCTTCTGGATTGACGATGTGGCCAAGAAAACCCACTTCTGAAATCCAGAACTCACACTTTTTTAGCTTAGCAAAGAACTGATTCTCCCTCAAGGTACTCAGCATAAGCCTCAAATGCCGCTCATGCTCCTCTTCTGATTTAGAGTAAACCAGAATGTCATCGATGAACACAACCACAAATTCATCAAGGTACTTGTGTAGCATACTGTTCATCACCTCGATAAAGACATCGGGAGCATTAGTTAGTCCAAAAGACATAACTTTAAATTCGTAATGCCCATACCTAGTGGAGAAAGCAGTCTTCTCAATGTCCTGCTCCCTCACGCGAATCTGATTGTACCCCGACTAAAGATCAATCTTGGAGAACACCTTTGCTCCCTTCAGTTGGTCAAACAGATCCTCAATGCGCGGCAAAGTATACTTGTTCTTGACTGTCACTTGATTAAGAGCACGATAATCAATGCACTTACGCCAACTCCTATCCTTCTTCGAAACGAAGAGGATGGGTGCTCCCCATGGTGACACACTGAACCGAATAAAGCCCTTGGCCAACAGATCCTCCAACTGCTTTTTCAACTCGTCTTGAAAAGGACGAGCCAAGCGGTAAGGAGAGATAGAAATAGGTCGACTGCCAGGAACAAGATCTATACGAAACTCCACATTCCTTATAGGAGGTAAACCAGGCAACTCCTCAAGGAACACATCAACAAACTCCTTCACTACAGGAATCTCCTCAATGAAAACTGAAGAAGATGGCTTTTCTGACATAGCCATGAGGAAACCCAACTGCCTCAAACGGCGACCAGAAAACAGACTAGCCAAAGCAAAGATGGAGCTGGAAGGTATACCACCCTAAAAGGTCAACTCTACCCCTGACGGGGCCTGCAAGGTAACCGTCTTCCAAAAGCAATAGATCTTGACACGGTACTGATGCAACCAGTCCATGCCCAAAATGACATCAAAAGGAGCCAACTGAATCACCATAAGATTGGCAAAGAAAACCTCATTATCAATGGCAATGGTGCAACCCGGGCAAACCAAAGAACTAGCAATCAAACCCCCAGGAGAACTGACTATCACAGACTCAGAAATCTGCTGAACTCCCAACTTAGCCCTACTAGCAAACTCAGACGACACAAAGGAATAGGATGTTCCGGAATCAAACAGAACAAAGGCATCAATTGAATCCACAAGCAAAGTACCTGAAACCACCTCTGGATGCCCTGGCTGACTCGGCGGTCGGCAAGGCGTACACTCCTGGTGGCGCCAGGACAGCGGGAGCCTCGACACCCGGCTGATGCCCCAACAAAGCTGGGGGCGGAAGAGGCAACTGAGGAGGAGCCGACGGCTACGGGCACCAGTAGGCTGCTGGTGGCGCCCAAGCATAGGGCGGCTGAGGAGCGAAAACCACCATCATGTGCACCGTCCCTCTGGAAGACGCCGCTGGAGTGGAAGGATAAGGTACCGTCTCCCACTTGATGATGCTACCGGGATTCATCCAGCAGACTCGCCCCATGTTGCTGGGCTTGCCACAATGGTTGCAACTCCCGGTCCAACAACACTCCGAAGCACGGTGCTCACCACCGCACTTGAAACAAATCATGCCCTGCACGGGCACAGGACGAACAGCCGCTCACGAGGAAGACGACTGGGGTGGCCTCATCTTAGCCCCTAAGGAGGAGACCTATCCCCCCTTGAACTTCTTGAAGGTGGGTCACTGAGAAGACCCACCTCCTCCACCAAAGGTCCTCTTCTGGCCCCCGCCTGGGGCCGTTGGAACCCCAGAACCACCAGGATTTTGCTTATCCCGGGAGAGCTCCTACTCGAGCTCCATGCCCTTCGCTTGCTCCACCACGGAGCAGAAGTCACGAGGGACAGTCGCCCCCATGACAATTCTGAACTCCTTGTTGAGGCCCCTACGGAACCTCCTCGCCTTCTCCCTGTCGTCGGCTACCACAACCGGTACAAAGCGCACCACATTGTTGAACTTAGCCTCATTGAAGGATCGTTATTTTTGATCCAGTTGATTTTGATGATGAGTATTTGAAAAAGATTTGAAACCAGTTTGATATTTCGACAAGATTTATTTTTTGGTTTCTTTATTTGAAAAGATCTGAAATCAGTTTGATTATTTGAAAAGCTTTTTGATTTTTGCAAAGGTTTTTGTTCGTGTTTTGAAATCGTGTTCTTAGAATATTTAATGCAATGCACTCATGTGAGTGGTTGCATGGTTTAATGTGAGTCAAGTCACGGACTTGTGCTCGGAATCGTTTTGTGGTTTGTTCATGTGCAGGTATTGCTCGAGGGCGAATGTGGTCGATGACGGGACTGGAACTAGGTTCATGGAGGAACTGAGGTTCGACTAGGTTCAGGGGAACCGAGGTCTTGGTGGTCAAGGATGTCATGCGGGACGTTCGGGCTAAGAGAATGGTGCACATGAAGAATGGTTAGTCACGTGAGAATGGCATGAGGTCATTCGCGTGCAAAGTGTTAGTCACGTGAGTATGGTAGGGTTGCCATACGCGTGCAAGAGTTGTACTCGGCCAGGTTGGGCCAAGTGGAGTTGTGTTAAATACATGCTCTTTCTAGGATTAGGAGTGGGAATCCTTTTAGGATTAGGAATCCTTCTAGGATTAGGACTCCTTCTAGGATTAGGTGTGTTTGCCTTCTTTAAATAGAGGGGTTGCCTCCTATTGAAGGCAATCAAGCTTTGAGCAAGCTTTAGGGTTGTACTCTTTTGTTTGGAGTATTTTAGACAAAAGAAAGGAGAAATAAAGATCAAGTTCATCAAATCTTTCGGCGAGCTACAATTCTAGTTAGATTTATTCTCGCCATCTTCTGGAACAGTAAGCTTGCAAAGGTCATAAAGTTTGATCCATAAGTTTGATTGAGCTGATTCTTTTTGGGTTTGATTCGTATTGGAATCTAGTTTCTTGTGTCCAAATTTCAGATCGATCGGACGGTTGGATCTCCGGGAATTCGTGTTTTACCAAACCTCTATCATTCTATTTTTTTCGAAAACGAGGCAATTATTTGGTTCTATTTTGGGGTAAACTTTTAATAGATCAAGAATTTGGTTTTAGCTTCCGCACAATCATTCACCCCCCTCTGATTGCTATATTCGGTCCTACAAGTGGTATCAGAGCAAGGTTCTACTAATCCATCTTAACAGGTGATTAGTAAACGGTAAGTTATGGCAACAGAGAAATACTCGAACAAACCGCCAATCTTCGATAGCACAGACTTCCCCATCAAGCGGATCCGATGATCGCATATCTTCAAGCTCAAGGTAACGCGATTTGGCGCAATGTATAAATTCCGTAATAGCTTCCTTCTAATAATGATATTGATAAAATCTAGTTTGAAAAAGATGTTGAAAACAATAATAGAGCTAGAAACATATTGCTTCAAGGACTTGCTAGAAAAGAATTCGATAGAGTCTGTCATTTACTCATCGCTCATGAAATTTGGAAATCTCTTCAAGATTATCATGAGGGCAATGCACTCTGTAAAAGAAGCTAGGCAAGATCAATTTAAAAGGAATACACTAGATTTGAAATGAACTCGAGAATCTCTAGATGATTGTTTTGCTCGCTTTAATGTAATTTTAAACAATCTTAGAGTCAGTAGATGTAAAGTACATCGACTCTGAAAATGCTAGACATTTCCTATCATCTCTTGATCTTAAAATCGGCAAATGAAAGTGATCTGCATTTAGGAGGCTCACAAGATGAGTGAAATGACATTGGATAAATTATATTCTAGTCTCAAGACTTTTGAAATTGACATTGTTTCCAGAACATCCAATAATAACTCTTTGGCTCTTAATGCAAATTCTTCTTCATGTGATAATGCTACTAGTTCTTCATCATCATATTCCATTTACGCCTTGAGTGCTCTTAATGATGAACAGCTAGATCAAATACCGTAAGATACACTTGCTCTTCTTTCCAAGCGTGTCAATGCAGCGTGCATGAGATCAAGGGAGAGAAGAGGAGCCTCCATCCATCGCTACAATCTGCGGCAAGGCGGGGCACATCCGTGCTAAGCTGTTTCAAGAACAAAGATAGAGAGGAGAAGGAGCAAAGCAACTCCTCCAAGTCCTTCCGGCCAAGAGAGAGCAAGGATAAAAATAAACAACGAACAAAGAAGATGCTCAACAAAGTCTTGAGGCAATTGGTCGCTTAGACTTAAGCGACATTGATGACTCAATCAAGATGAGAAGGAAGCGAAGCAAACGGTTGAATGAGAAGGATCTCACCTGACTATGCTTCATGGCAAAAGGGAACACTAGTGATTCTAGTGACAACAACAAGACTCTCCAAATGACGGTGATGAGGTAATGCCTTCAGATAATGAGCTTTGTGAAGTTTTAGTCATATTGAGAAAATCTTTAAGAAAATCCTCACTCAAAAATAAAAGCTTAGAAAAGATCTATCCATGCTAAAATCAAAACTTTGATCTTAGAAATTCAAATTCTGAAAATATTTGTGATACTTGCTTAGATCTCAAATTTGAAATTAAGTCACTAAAAGAGGAACATGTGATTAAACTAGAACAAGTTTATGCCGAACAATTAAAAATGAAAAACTTGTGAAAAATATTGGTTGCTCTAATCGATAGTTTACATGATCAAATTGCTTGCTCTAAATGTTCTAAACTAGAGTTGAAATTAAAATATGAAAGTTGTATAGTAACACAATTAACAAATTACATGATCACTCATGAAATTAACTCTTGTTCAAATTGCCGTAACAGCAGCTAAAATTGACACTCCTTGTGATAATTGTTTAACTTTTGATAATATAGTTGATTCCTTGGAAAATTCTTTGGAACGTTTCATCGATGGCAAGAAAAACCTAAACATGATTTTGGATCAATCAAAAGTCAAAGCACTCGTAACAAAGGTTTAGGTTTTGATTCTTATGCTCATCATAAATCACATGCTCCCACTGTTGTCAAAACACTTGGAAGTGGAAAATTTGAAACTGTCAATGAGCCTAAGAAAAATGTCTTTAAATCTGGTGGTCTTTTATCTTCTACTATGATGAATGCAAAATGTGCTTTTCTTTGTTAAAGCAAAACATCATGTTAAGTACACTTGCACTCATTGTGGTAGAGATGGACATCTAGTAGACTTTTGCTTTAGACTAGCTAAACAACAAAAGAGAGAAAGGTTTAATGCTAGGTCTAATTTCAGACTGGTGCACGTTTCATTTCTCATTATGTGCCTAGGGTGATGCAAATACCTCTTGTTGCTAAGAACACGAGAAAAGACAAATCTTCTTTTATGCATAAGAATGCTCGTATTGTGCCAACTGTTGTGCGTCGTGTGTCTCAAGATCGATTCCTAAACATCTTATTTCTAACCCCGCATCGAGACATCGACACTTTCGCTTCTATGTAGGCTTCTCACTGAGGAAGGAGAACATATGGCTAGTGGATTCCGGATGCTCACGCCACATGTCCGATGATAAGAATTGGTTCTCCTCCTTCACTTGTGCATCTCGTGCTAAAAGTGTTATTTTTCAAGATGCTTCCTCCACCTCTGTTTTCGAAAAAGGCACTAGTCCAAATAGTGCAGTGCAGTGCATATGTTTAGGGGGAGAGTATCTTTGTTGATGAAGATGATGATGATGATGATGCTGTTGAGGATGAGATAATTGGAGTTTGCTGTGTGCTTGTGTGCTCGTTTTCAAGCTTCCCCGCGTGCTTCACATCGACAAGCTATCAAGAGGATTTTAAGGTATCTCCGTGGTACTCAAGATTTTGGCATTTGGTTTTCTGCTTCTTCACGCATTAGTTTAAGACCTTTCTCTGATGCTGAATTTGGAGGATGTGGAATTGATAGAAAAAGTACATCTGGTTCATGCCACTTCTTGAGTAATTCTCTTTCTTGGACACATTGACATCAGATTTCATTTTCTTAGAGATCATGTTGAAAAAAGAGCTATTGAACTGAAATTTGTTGATTCGGGTGCTCAGCTTGCTGATATTTTCACTAAACCGCTTGATTTTTATGTTTATGCTATCTTACGCTGTGAACTTTGGATCATTCATCCCCATGGGTTGATTTGAGGGGAGTCTTGAGTTTATCTCTTTTGGGTTACTTGACTTTGGTTCCTAGAAGTGATTTTTTTATAAGTGGTATTTTGACTTTACACCTCAAGTAAAAACCCCTGTTTACATTGCATCATGTAGTACAAAGCTTTGGTGATTATTCTTGTGTATATAGCCAAGTTAATGCTCAATGCTTTACTTATCACTAAAAGGCTAAAATAATTCAATTTGAGATGCTTTTCGAGAATATTTTGGCTCTTGCTCATTATGGTATTGCATTTGTGAAATAGGCTTAAAAGTTTCTTGTCATCTGTTGAAAGGCTAGAGCTGATTAGAAACTATGTGTGAGTTTTTGTTGGACTTCAAATGATCATTATGAGTCTCAAGCAAAATCAGTGTTTTAATATTAAAAGCAAGTTGAAAAGATGCAAGCAAAAGCTACTTGGCTAAACACAAGTTTCGTACAATGTGCAGCTTCCTTGCCAGGATTTAAATGCAAAAGATGCAAGAAAAGGCTACTTGTCTAAACAAAAGTTCAGAACAATGTGAAGCCACTTGCCCATTTAAACTGAGAAAGATACAAGAAAGAACTACCTACTCATACACAAGTATGGGCTAGTGTGCGATTACTTGTCATCCTCGTTGATCACAAAGCAAAATTGTCAAACTTGCTAAAAGAGAAAAAGGAAATTCAAATGGTTGAAAAAGGCTTGAGACAAATATTAGTGAATTTGAAAGTCTCTCTATGCTCATGATAGATTTCTTTTTCGCTTTGGCAAAATCTGTTTATGACATTTTACTTGTTTGCTCTAATTTGCTTATGCAATAACTATTCTATGTGTTAGAGCCTCCATATTCTCACAATTTGCTTTCTCATTGGATAATTTGGTACAAAATGAGAAAGTTCTCCTAAAATCTCTTCAAATGCTTTACTTTGATTATATACCTTGAATATACTTCAAAGCTTGAGATACTGCATTCATTAAGGGGGAGTTTTGAGATCTTGATGACTATTTTGTCAAAAAGGGGGAGAACAAGTCAAGGAGGTTTTTGAATTGGGATTATTTGGTCTTTTGGTTCTTGCTCAATCTCTTGTCAAATCTTATATTGTGTTTTGTCAAATTACTCATCAAGGGGGAGATTGAAGGATCGTTATTTTTGATCCAGTTGATTTTGATGATGAGTATTTGAAACCAGTTTGATATTTCGACAAGATTTATTTTTTGGTTTCTTTATTTGAAAAGATCTGAAATCAGTTTGATTATTTGAAAAGCTTTTTGATTTTTGCAAAGGTTTTTGTTCGTGTTTTGAAATCGTGTTCTTAGAATATTTAATGCAATGCACTCATGTGAGTGGTTGCATGGTTTAATGTGAGTCAAGTCGCGGACTTGTGCTCGGAATCGTTTTGTGGTTTGTTCATGTGCAAGTATTGCTCGAGGGCGAATGTGGTCGATGACGGGACTGGAACTAGGTTCATGGAGGAACTGAGGTTCGGGACTAGGTTCAGGGGGAACTGAGGTCTTGGTGGTCAAGGATGTCATGCGGGACGTTCGGGCTAAGAGAATGGTGCACATGAAGAATGGTTAGTCACGTGAGAATGGCATGAGGTCATTCGCGTGCAAAGTGTTAGTCACGTGAGTATGGTAGGGTTGCCATACGCGTGCAAGAGTTGTACTCGGCCAGGTTGGGCCAAGTGGAGTTGTGTTAAATACATGCTCTTTCTAGGATTAGGAGTGGGAATCCTTTTAGGATTAGGAATCCTTCTAGGATTAGGACTCCTTCTAGGATTAGGTGTGTTTGCCTTCTTTAAATAGAGGGGTTGCCTCCTGTTGAAGGCAATCAAGCTTTGAACAAGCTTTAGGGTTGTACTCTTTTGTTTGGAGTATTTTAGACAAAAGAAAGGAGAAATAAAGATCAAGTTCATCAAATCTTTCGGCGAGCTACAATTCTAGTTAGATTTATTCTCGCCATCTTCTGGAACAGTAAGCTTGCAAAGGTCATAACGTTTGATCCATAAGTTTGATTGAGCTGATTCGTTTTGGGTTTGATTCGTATTGGAATCTAGTTTCTTGTGTCCAAATTTCAGATCGATCGGACGGTTGGATCTCCGGGAATTCGTGTTTTACCAAACCTCTATCATTCTATTTTTTTCGAAAACGAGGCAATTATTTGGTTCTATTTTGGGGTAAACTTTTAATAGATCAAGAATTTGGTTTTAGCTTCCGCACAATCATTCACCCCCCCTCTGATTGCTATATTCGGTCCTACACTCATACTCTGCCACCGACCTCTTTCCCTGGGAAAGAGTAATCAAATTATGCTCCATCCTCTCAAGGAAAGACTCTGGGTAGAACTTGGCTCGGAAGCGAGCCACAAAGTCCTCCCAGGTGACCGATCCAAGAGCGGGGGCTCTAGCAGCCAGAACCCCTCCCACCAGATATCAGCTTGGCCCTTCAGCTGAAAGGCCACAAAACGTGCCCTCTAGACCGAGGTCAACTCTAGGACCTCAAACTGCCGCTCCATGTATCGCAGCCAATCTGCGGACTGGACCGGCGTGCCCGCTCCGTCCAAAGTGTCAAGACGGAGGGACATCCACTCCCGGAGACTCATCCTCGGCTCCGGCACAGTGGGGGAAGCAACTAGGGCCGCTGCGGGGGGAGGCACAACAGCAGGGGCTGCCCGTAACTGCTGGCGCAGCTCCTGAACCTCCCTCTGCAGAGCCTGAACTAAGTCCGCAATGGCGGTGGGTACCTCAGCCCCTGACTGTGCCGCCAGGAGCTCCTCCTGCGCTAGCCCATGAGCATTGGGTGCATCGCTACCCTCAGCTACAGACTCAGCAACTCCCTGAGAACCTCGCCCCTGGCCTCCACGGCCACGGCCACCACGGACTCTACCCCTCGGCATGGCTGCTACAGTCATACAACCACCCAATCACACAATCATAAGCACAACATCATATAATCAAGAACAGAGATCAAACATCATCATAAACATAGTCTTCATCATATAATCAAGCGCAATGCAATGATGCACCAAAACCCCATCCTACTGTGCAACCAAGTGTGTCAAATTTTAAATTACTTATTCCACTTTTGCAACTTTTACTATTGCTATCCTATGACAAAATTTTAGTTAAAACCTAAGCCATGTTTCTAAGTTATCCCAAATCAGATTTTAGTTGTAGCCTAAGGTATGACACTAAAAATACACATTCCAAGGACCTACAGCCCACTCTGATACCAACTGTAACACCCCGGCATCTAGTATGCCCGAATGCTACCAAACATAGACTAAACAACATCTAAATAACACAAATAAAGATAAATTACAGCAAAGGCACAAATGCTAAAAACCGAAATTTCGGCAGCATATCCTTTGTTTTAACATGAATTGGAGCGATAGCAATAACAAGACAAGTCATATGAGAACATAAGGCATCTAAAGCAGCAATATAAATGAATATAGCATCAACATAAGACAATAATACTAAAACCAACCACTCCATAAACTATGGCTAAGCAAATAAGGATCACAAGCACACAAATGAATCCATACACCAAGTTTCATGGCACTTATTAAGATCATGACTCAAGTTGATAAATCTGCCTAAAGGTGTGGAGCTTTGTGGAGATGTGTAGCTAATGCCCTGTGACACTACGGTATCGTGTGACATTATAAAATATGAAATTAGAGAATAAAACCTTTCGGCTTGAGGTTTACTCGCGTTTTTGGGCCTTTTGAAGTGTTGTGACACCACGGAGCGTCGTAACCTTATAAAAGGTGCATGATGAGGTCAAAAACATATTGAAATATGATATGGGAGGTTAAAACCATAAGGTATGGAGGTTAATAGCGTTGTCGGGCCGTTTCCGGGGTTTTGGGCCTTCCTGGGGGAGTTTGGGCCTTCCTGGGGGAGTTTGGGCCTTAAAGAGGGGGTTGTGGGCTTTGGTGGGATGGAGTGGGAATCCATTTAGGATTAGGAAAGGGGCTTAGGGCTGGTTAAAGGGGGGTTTCCCTGCCCTTTTGGGCGTCCTCCCCCTGCCCCTTGCGCCCCCAAGTGCCCTAGCCGCCTCCCACACCTCCCCACCTCCTCCTTGGGCGCCTCCATCTCCCCCAAGCCTCTCCCCTTGCGCCACCACCCTCTCCACCACCTCTCCACCTCCCTTGCTGCGCCTAGGTGAGTTCTTGACCTCACCACCTCGAAGATCCATCCATTGGAGTGCTCCGCGACGAGGAGATCTATTGGGTTTTCGTGCGTTGGGCAAAGGTATGTCCATGGAAATCCTTGGGGTTAATCTAGGTACAGTTCTAAGGGTGTTTAACAAGTTTTTAGATCAATTGGTGGTGCTGGAATTGAGTAATTTGGATTAGATCTAGATGTTGCCACGTTCTGTTTTTGGGACAGCATGAGCAGTCGACCTAGGGTTTGCGTTTTCGTCAATTTAGATTCCGAATATGTCCGTACGTATGTTTAAGAAGTTGTAGATAATTTCATTATCTTTCAGTGTGTATAAAGCACGTTAAATTCCACCCAGCCGTTTGAACGTTATGGCTGTTTTACCGAGCGTGATAAAATCTGTGACATAATTGGAACAGATCACGGTAATCTGTAGATTAAACAACTTTAGATTCCGAATCAGTCTTTCCATATACCTAGAGAAAGTTGGGAAATTTCCTAAGCTACACGAGGATGTACTCTTTTAATTGATTCGGAGTGCCAGAACTCAAGTTATGCCTTTTGCAAGGCTGCTGTCCTGACGGGACAGAACCTCTGTTTTTAGGTTTTGCGAGTAGTTGGCAATGTCGGGGTAGATGAGGGTTTGCGTACTGTTTTGTGGACATGATTGTGAGCGTGCGGTACCTATGTGCAGGTGGTGCGACTCCAGGAGTGCCCTCTACTACCGCCAATCCGTTGCCCGTGGTTGAGGCAAGTGTGTTGTGATGGATAGCGATTTGTAGGTTGCTTGTTGAGAATAGATGGAATTGACTACATGATATATGATCACTTGCCATGCTTTTATGATTGCCAATGATATGATGAGCATGTTTAATATGTTATGATGCCATGTGTTAATATGTGAGTTAAATATGATGTTGGCATAAATGCATACATGGCATGTTACATGGCTCGGGCGGTGAGAAAATCATAACTAGTCCGGGAAGGTCGATGAGAAAGTTATGACTAATCCGGAAAGCCAATGAGTAAGTCCTACATCGTGATTCCATTCACCGCGGTGAACAGAAGCGAGGAGTAGGCACCCTCCATCTTCGGGATGGAAGGGGGGAGAAGGTGCACACCGACGGGTGTGTACTCAACCATACCGATATGAGTTTCCAAGGAGACATGAGCGTTGCATTACATTGCATACATAATGATGATGATATTGTTAAGTGTTCATGAATGAGATGATATATATGATGGGAGATGTTATTGCCATGATATTGTTCTTATTGTCCATTGCAATATGCTTGTTGAGTTTCGAACTCACGCTTGTGTTTTCTTGTTATTTTAGGTACCATGAGAACGGCATGCGGGGAAGGGAAATAGTCACATGCCCACACGTAGCTTCACCATATTGATTCCACAAGTCATTCTATTAGTTTGATAATAAATTGCGTGTGATGATTATTGCTTTAAGGTTTAGCTTTGCTATATGAGAATTTTATTGTTCGTTTGACCCTTGGACTTATATTGTGGCTAAGTCGTTAATTATTGCTGTTTTTATTTGTCTCTCATAATCCATACATTGCTATACTGTTGTTGCTCCTTTAATTCATGTTAAAACAAAGGAGATGCTGCCGAAATTTCGGTTTTTTAGCATATGTACCTTTGCTGGAATTTATGGTAACTTGTGGTATTTAGATGTTGTTTAGCTTATGTTTGGTAGCATTCAGGCATATTAAATGCCTGGTGTTACTGATTGGTATCAGAGCGGGCTGTAGGTCCTTGGAATATGTATTTTTAGTGTCATACCTTAGGTTACAACTAAAATGTGATGTGGAATAACTTAGAAACATGGCTTAGGTTTTTACTAAAATTTTGTTATAGGATAGCAACATTAAAACTTGAAAAAGTGGTATAACTAATCTAAAATTTGACACACAATGGATGCACAGTAGGAAAGGGTATGGGTATCGTTTCCTTACGCTTAAATGTTGTATTTAAGCTTTGATGTTGAATGCTTCATTTGATAATGCATGCTGCTATGTCGATGAGATAAATGATTGAATTGTGCTTGTTGTGGTGATAAAGTGGGGTTGTGGTGCCGAAGGGTTTCGGTCACCACTTTTGTTCATAGTAAGGGTGTGGTTTGACGGTATGGCCGGTTAAAGCCATCACCGAAGAACTATTAACCCCTGTAGGAGAAGAGTGCTTACCCTTTCTGTCGTAAATCGGGTAGTTGACTGGAGTCAAATAGAAAAGTTTGGTGGTGGATTCCTTCGGATGTTCTTTATCGTTCTGTGGTTGGTCTTGATTGGTTTTATTGGTTTTAGTTGATGGAAACCAAAAGAAAAGTGTTTGGTATTGGATTTTCGCGGATCGTTTTGTATGTGGTGTGTGGTTTTGTCTTCCTTGGTTGAAGACGAAGAAGAGGAGTCTAGGGTGGCGCTTCTTTCGGGCGCCTTTCCACTTTTAATGCTTAGTTTGTTGATTTCTTTATGGGGAAGAAGCATTCAATTTCATTCCTGTGTTTGTCTTTCTCCGAGGTTAAAGGAGTTATTGCGGAGTTGAATCATCGTTGAAAAACCCTTCTTGTTTCGTGAAAGTTTGGGGTTTGGTGTTAAGGTTTTAATTGCAAAGGTTTAATTGAGCGCTTGGTTCCCTTTCGAGAAAATTGTCTTTCAACCATTTTCGTCTATGGGAGTCCTTGAGATTTAAAAGTGTTTTGGAAAATTCCTTTTGCATGACCAAGTTTGGGTTTGTCTCATTGCAATTTTGAGAGTCAAGTTTCCTTATGAATTCGGGATGAGCTTTAAAACTAAAATGTTGCAAACAAAGTAAGTAGTCTTTTGACTGAAATCGTTTGTCCCTAGTAAGAATTGTTGTTTAGCATGTTATGTAGCATGTACCAATGTGATTTATGGGATGATGCATTGTTAAGTTAATTTGTGAGTTGAAACAATTCCATGCGGTTGTTATCTCTAGCTTGAGAATAAATAGACTACTAGTGTTGTAGTTTACTCTTAGCGAGAATGATTGAATGTGCTAAAGTACATGCTTAGAATCTGTTGCTTTGCTTTAAAAGTGCTTATGACCCTTAATAATGTTTAAAGTTTTAAACCCTGTTGCATAGTTAGAACATTAAGATGATGTAAAATCATTGATAGTGTTAAAGAAGCTTTCTTTGGTTGTTTAAAGATGTTCTAATTTAAACATGTTAGTAGAGAAATTTGATCATGCTAGCTTGTGACCTTAACTTGGAAGTTGATTAGAGTTGCTATTCATGTTGTTACAAAATATTAGCATGATTGGAATTATGCAGTCGTGTTCCTAAAATGCTAGTTTTGATATCAATTGAGAAGACATAAGACTATTTGTTAATGATGTTGTTAAAAACATTGTGCTAATCTAACTTATTAAATCCAATTTAATAGTTGGAGTATGTTGTGTGGTGGAAGTTTTGTTATAACCGATGTATAAGGTAGCGAAAAGCAATGTTGTTGATTGATGATTTATCAAAGAATTGATATTGATGCTTTGGTAGTGTGGTTAATTGTTGGAAACCATTGATCCAATAGAAGAAAAAAGTGTAAAACTGTGGTATTTTGTCAAGTACATGTTGTGATGGGATGAACAATGGATAATAATCATGATGCAAGATTTTAATCTTAATGATTGCATATCTTAGAATCCTATTTACGAATTTTATCTTGTAGAGATATTACTTATTTGTTGAAGTCATTTTATAGATTGAACAAGTTTCAATTGTCAAGATTTTGACGTATGGATGGTATAAATTGATAGGTTGACCATGCTCAAGTAGCTGTTGAAGTATTATGTTTCAAATTTAGAGTAAGAAGTATTATGATTTAGTGATCCGTGGGGATCATGTCTGGGTTGGGTGCCTTAGTGATAAGCATCTTAAACCTTAATTAAAAGTGTTGGGAATGGTAACTAGAGGAAGAATTTGTTGTGAAGCTTTTGGTTGATTTGTGTTGGGGCTCCTCAAGGAGTAAATAGTGATTACTGAAGTCTTTAATAGAAAGCGTAGTGGAGTACTAGAGATGGTTCTTTTTATGCTGAGCTTGTGTTCAAAAGCTTTTGGACTGGTTTGGTTGTTTGCCATTTTAGTTGAAGAGTTTTCGGTCAAGGTGTTCCATATGTTGTGTTTCAGAGTTTCCCTAAAACTCGTATAAATTGGTGCAAATATTTGGTTTTGGCTAATTTGTTTAGTTGGTGCTATGAGTATGGATTTACACCCCAAAAGTTTTTGAGTCGATCGCGCCCTTTCGCGTTCGCACTGAATTATCTTTGAAATTAATTTTAAAAGGAAGCAGATGATCATAAAGGGTTGTGTTGGAAACTTTTGAGTTAAGCCCTTGATGTGTAACTCTGTTTGGCTAGAGTTGGAGTCATTTGGAAAATGTGTCTGGTGTGCGGATGTTTCACAAGTCTAGATTTTTTATGAATGTTTCATAAGTGAATTTGGTTAGAGAAGAGTTTTCTTTTGGGATTGAGTTTCCCTCTCTTTTGATAAAATTTATGGCAGTCATTTGTGCAGATGTCTAACTTTGGAGTCAATGTTCTTTTCCAAAACTTTGATTTTGGTTAAAATGCGATGTTTTGCAAAGTTTAGCTATCTATCATTGGTGGGTTCTGATTTGATGTGGTGCCTTACTGTTAACTATGTTGCCATCATAGTCTATATGATTTAGAGCAACCGTCAGTGTTATGGGTATTTCAATCATTTGATACCGAGGAAGAAGTTATTTGGTGAATGACTATTCGGTACCATTGTTCCATGATGAATGAATGGTGAAAAGTAAACATGACATCATTTTTACATGTTAAATGATAAAAGAGTCGTTGAGCCAGGTCGGTGAGAAAGTCATATATGGAGATATGACTAATCCGGAGTGCTCCTGAAGAATGTGCATTTATGTCATGAAACGAGATTTCCCTTGCTTTCTAGTATGAAAAGAAAGAATGAAGAAATTATGGTACCTTGGTTGTGGTGTAGGGGATTTATGCTTCCTTTGTGTGCTCTTTGGATGTTGCCGAATTCTTTCCAAAATGGTTGTTAACGCTTTGGGTTTGAGTTGTCGTGAGTACACTTGGGCTTGATAGCTAAGTGTTTTGTGTGAGGGCGAGACCCTCTTAAGAAAGGAACCAATTGTTGTTTGGTAAAGTTTTTACGATCCTAGCTTGGGGCTAGGTGTAGAACCTTAGTGGTATAAGGGTGGTTTGTGATGGAGGTTGATGATGTAAGGATTTAACTTTTATTAAGAGTAGTGATGGGTGGTAGTGAAGTTGACGGTAGTTCGGTGATGTTTGTCCTGCCGTGAGCAATTGTCATCACTAGTTGTTTTTGATTTGAGTTTTGCCTCGGAGAGGATAGAATGAATGTTAGCATGATCGTGTATCGGAAGGGCAAGTGTGCCTTAATGAGTTATTCCCCTCGAGGGAATTTTTCGGGAATATAGAGAGGTCATTAAAGGAATTGTGACTTGCTTTGATTATGTCATGTTGAGTTTAATGGAGTATGGTAGTCAGGTTGGTTGTGATAGAAGTATGAAGTGTTGGCCGTGAGGATTCGAGCGTTTTGGGTTGATGGAGCCCTTTGTGGTTGGTACGCAGATTCTGTTTGGGAATGGAAGTGAAGGTCAACCTGTGAGAGGTTGCCCTTGGTTGAGCTAGATCATTACTTTTCTCGCCAAGTGTTGGTTTTGAGAACTCGTTTGTCGTTTGTTCCGGTTTTAGTCATTGTGCGAATGTTTTGAGCTGCAGAGAAGCCTTTTGTCCCTTGGGTACTTTGTTGTTGATTATGGCGTCCTTTGGATTCGAGGTCGAATCCTGTTGAAGGGGGGAAGAATGTGACAATACGGTATCGTGTGACATTATAAAATGTGAAATTAGAGAATAAAACCTTTCGGCTTGAGGTTTACTCGCGTTTTTGGGCCTTTTGAAGTGTTGTGACACTACGGAGCGTCGTAACCTTATAAAAGGTGCATGATGAGGTCAAAAACATATTGAAATATGATATGGGAGGTTAAAACCATAAGGTATGGAGGTTAATAGCGTTGTCAGGTCGTTTCCGGGCCGTTTCCGGGGTTTTGGGCCTTCCCGGGGGAGTTTGGGCCTTAAAGAGGGGGTTGTGGGCTTTGGTGGGATGGAGTGGGAATCCATTTAGGATTAGGAAAGGGGCTTAGGGCTGGTTAAAGGGGGTTTACCTGCCCTTTTGGGCGTCCTCCCCCTGCCCCTTGCGCCCCCAAGTGCCCTAGCCGCCTCCCACACCTCCCCACCTCCTCCTTGGGCGCCTCCACCTCCCCCAAGCCTCTCCCCTTGCGCCACCACCCTCTCCACCACCTCTCCACCTCCCTTGCTGCGCCTAGGTGAGTTTTTGACCTCACCACGTCGAAGATCCATCCATTGGAGTGCTCCGCGACGAGGAGATCCGGTGGATTTGGAAGCGAGGAAGGGGATCGCGCGAACCGGGAGGAGATCTATTGGGCTTTAGTGCGTTGGGCAAAGGTATGTCCATGGAAATCCTTGGGGTTAATCTAGGTACTGTTCTAAGGGTGTTTATTAAGTTTTTAGATCAATTGGTGGTGCTGGAATTGAGTAATTTGGATTAGATCTAGATGTTGCCACGTTCTGTTTTTGGGACAGCATGAGCAGTCGACCTAGGGTTTGCGTTTTCGCCAATTTAGATTCCGAATATGTCCGTACAGATGTTTAAGAAGTTGTAGATAATTTCATTATCTTTCAGTGGGTATAAAGCACGTTAAATTCCGCCAAGCCGTTTGAAAGTTATGGCTGTTTTACCGAGCGTGATAAAATCTATGACGTAATTGGAACAGATCACGGTAATCTGTAGATTAAAAAACTTTAGATTCTGAATCAGTCTTTCCATATACCTAGAGAAAGTTGGGAAATTTCCTAAGATACACGAGGATGTACTCGTTTAATTGATTCGGAGTCCCAGAACTCAAGTTATGCCTTTTGCAAGGCTGCTGTCCTGACGGGACAGAACCTCTGTTTTTAGGTTTTGCGAGTAGTTGGCAATGTCGGGGTAGATGAGGGTTTGCATACTGTTTTGTGGACATGATTGTGAGCGTACGGTACCTATGTGTAGGTGGTGCGACCCTGGGAGTGCCCTCTACTTCCCGCCAATCCGTTGCCCGTGGTTGAGGCAAGTGTGTTGTGATGGATAGCGATTTGTAGGTTGCTTGTTGAGAATAGATGGAATTGACTACATGATATATGATCACTTGCCATGCTTTTATGATTGCCAATGATATGATGAGCATGTTTAATATGTTATGATGCCATGTGTTAATATGTGAGTTAAATATGATGTTGGCATAAATGCATACATGGCATGTTACATGGCTCGGGCGGTGAGAAAATCATAACTAGTCCGGGAAGGTCGGTGAGAAAGTTATGACTAATCCGAAAAGCCAATGAGTAAGTCCTACATCGTGATTCCATTCACCGCGGTGAACGGAAGCGAGGAGTAGGCACCCTCCATCTTCGGGATGGAAGGGGGGAGAGGGTGCACACCGACGGGTGTGTACTCAACCATACCGGTATGAGTTTCCAAGGAGACATGAGCATTGCATTACATTGCATACATAATGATGATGATATTGTTAAGTGTTCATGAATGAGATGATATATATGATGGGAGATGTTATTGCCATGATATTGTTCTTGTTGTCCATTGCAATATGCTTGTTGAGTTTCGAACTCACGCTTGTGTTTTCTTGTTATTTTAGGTACCATGAGAACGGCATGCGGGGAAGGGAAATAGTCACACGCCCACACGTAGCTTCACCATATTGATTCCACAAGTCATTCTATTAGTTTGATAATAAATTGCGTGTGATGATTATTGTTTTAAGGTTTAGCTTTGCTATATGAGAGTTTTATTGTTCGTTTGACCCTTGGAGACATTATATGTTTGAAACTAGACTTATATTGTTGCTAAGTCGTTAATTATTGCTGTTTTTAGTTGTCTCTCATAATCCATACATTGCTATACTGTTGTTGCTCCTTTAATTCATGTTAAAACAAAGGAGATGCTGCCGAAATTTCGGTTTTTAGCATATGTACCTTTGCTGGAATTTATGGTAACTTGTGGTATTTAGATGTTGTTTAGCTTATGTTTGGTAGCATTCAGGCATATTAAATGCCGGGGTGTTACAGTTGGTATCAGAGCGGGCTGTAGGTCCTTGGAATATGTATTTTTAGTGTCATACCTTAGGTTACAACTAAAATGTGATGTGGAATAACTTAGAAACATGGCTTAGGTTTTTACTAAAATTTTGTTATAGGATAGCAACATTAAAACTTGCAAAAGTGGTATAACTAATCTAAAATTTGACACACAATGGATGCACAGTAGGAAAGGGTATGGGTATCGTTTCCTTACGCTTAAATGTTGTATTTAAGCTTTGATGTTGAATGCTTCATTTGATAATGCATGCTGCTATGTCGATGAGATAAATGATTGAATTGTGCTTGTTGTGGTGATAAAGTGGGGTTGTGGTGCCGAAGGGTTTCGGTCACCACTTTTGTTCATAGTAAGGGTGTGGTTTGACGGTATGGCCGGTTAAAGCCATCACCGAAGAACTATTAACCCCTGTAGGAGAAGAGTGCTTACCCTTTCTGTCGTAAATCGGGTAGTTGACTGGAGTCAAATAGAAAAGTTTGGTGGTGGATTCCTTCGGATGTTCTTTATCGTTCTGTGGTTGGTCTTGGTTGGTTTTATTTGTTTTAGTTGATGGAAACCAAAAGAAAAGTGTTTGTTATTGGATTTTCGCGGATTGTTCTGTATGTGGTGTGTGGTTTTGTCTTCCTTGGTTGAAGACGAAGAAGAGGAGTCTAGGGTGGCGCTTCTTTCGGGCGCCTTTCCACTTTTAATGCTTAGTCTGTTGATTTCTTTATGGGGAAGAAGCATTCAATTTCATTCCTGTGTTTGTCTTTCTCCGAGGTTAAAGGAGTTATTATGAGTTGTGCCGCACCATTGTCAGGGCTGAAGATCTGTGGCTTTGTAGGAGTAAGTGGTGTTTGATTTCAATATTTTACTGGTTTAACAAATCATCGTTGAAAAACCCTTTTTGTTTCGTGAAAGTTTGGGGTTTGGTGTTAAGGTTTTAATTGCAAAGGTTTAATTGAGCGCTTGGTTCCCTTTTGAGAAAATTGTCTTTCAACCATTTTCCTCTATGGGAGTCCTTGAGATTTAAAAGTGTTTTGGAAAATTCCTTTTGCATGACCAAGTTTGGGTTTGTCTCATTGCAATTTTGAGAGTCAAGTTTCCTTATGAATTCGGGATGAGCTTTAAAACTAAAATGTTGCAAACAAAGTAAGTAGTCTTTTGACTGAAATCGATTGTCCCTAGTAAGAATTGCTGTTTAGCATGTTATGTAGCATGTACCAATGTGATTTATGGGATGATGCATTGTTAAGTTAATTTGTGAGTTGAAACAATTCCAAGCGGTTGTTATCTCTAGCTTGAGAATAAATAGACTACTAGTGTTGTAGTTTACTCTTAGCGAGAATGATTGAATGTGCTAAAGTACATGCTTAGAATCTGTTGCTTTGCTTTAAAAGTGCTTATGACCCTTGATAATGTTTAAAGTTTTAAACCCTGTTGCATAGTTAGAACATTAAGATGATGTAAACTGCTGATAGTGTTAAAGAAGCTTTCTTTGGTTGTTTAAAGATGTTCTAATTTAAACATGTTAGTAGAGAAATTTGATCATACTAGCTTGTGACCTTAACTTGGAAGTTGATTAGAGTTGCTATTCATGTTGTTACAAAATATTAGCATGATTGGAAGTATGCAGTCGTGTTCCTAAAATGCTAGTTTTGATATCAATTGAGAAGACATAAGACTATTTGTTAATGATGTTGTTAAAAACATTGTGCTAATCTAACTTATTAAATCCAATTTAATAGTTGGAGTATGTTGTGTGGTGGAAGTTTTGTTATAACCGATGTATAAGGTAGCTAAAAGCAATGTTGTTGATTGATGATTTTGCAAAGAATTGATATTGATGCTTTGGTAGTGTGGTTAATTGTTGGAAACCATTGATCCAATAGAAGAAAAAGTGTAAAACTGTGGTATTATGTCAAGTACATGTTGTGATGGGATGAACAATGGATAATAATCATGATGCAAGATTTTAATCTTAATGATTGCATATCTTAGAATGTTATTTACGAATTTTATCTTGTAGAGATATTACTAATTTGTTGAAGTCATTTTATAGATTGAACAAGTTTCAATTGTCAAGATTTTGACGTATGGATGGTATAAATTGATAGGTTGACCATGCTCAAGTAGCTGTTGAAGTACTATGTTTCAAATTTAGAGTAAGAAGTATTATGATTTAGTGATCCGTGGGGATCATGTCTGGGTTGGGTGCCTTTGTGATAAGCATCCTAAACCTTAATTAAAAGTGTTGGGAATGGTAACTAGAGGAAGAATTTGTTGTGAAGCTTTTGGTTGATTTGTGTTGGGGCTCCTCAAGGAGTAAATAGTGATTACTGAAGTCTTTAATAGAAAGCGTAGTGGAGTACTAGAGATGGTTCTTTTTATGCTGAGCTTGTGTTCAAAAGCTTTTGGACTGGTTTGGTTGTTTGCCATTTTAGTTGAAGAGTTTTCGGTCAAGGTGTTCCATATGCTGTGTTTCAGAGTTTCCCTAAAACTCGTATAAATTGGTGCAAATATTTGGTTTTGGCTAATTTGTTTAGTTGGTGCTATGAGTATGGATTTACACCCCAAAAGTTTTTGAGTCGATCGCGCCCTTTCGCGTTTGCACTGAATTATCTTTGAAATTAATTTTAAAAGGAAGCAGATGGTCATAAAGGGTTGTGTTGGAAACTTTTGAGTTAAGCCCTTGATGTGTAACTCTGTTTGGCTAGAGTTGGAGTCATTTGGAAAATGTGTCTTGTGTGCGGATGTTTCACAAGTCTGGATTTTTTATGAATGTTTCATAAGTGAATTTGGTTAGAGAAGAGTTTTCTTTTGGGATTGAGTTTCCCTCTCTTTTGATAAAATTTATGGCAGTCATTTGTGCAGATGTCTAACTTTGGAGTCAATGTACTTTTCCAAAACGTTGATTTTGGTTAAAATGCGATGTTTTGCAAAGTTTAGCTATCTATCGTTGGTGGGTTTTGATTTGATGTGGTGCCTTACTGTTAACTATGTTGCCATCATAGTCTATATGATTTAGCGCAACCGTCAGTGTTATGGGTATTTCAATCATTTGATACCGAGAAAGAAGTTATTTGGTGAATGACTATTCGGTACCATTGTTCCATGATGAATGAATGGTGAAAAGTAAACATGACATCATTTTTACATGTTAAATGATAAAAGAGTCGTTGAGCCAGGTCGGTGAGAAAGTCATATATGGAGATATGACTAATCTGGAGTGCTCCTGAAGAATGTGCATTTATGTCATGAAACGAGATTTCCCTTGCTTTCTAGTATGAAAAGAAAGAATGAAGAAATTATGGTACCTTGGTTGTGGTGTAGGGGATTTATGCTTCCTTTGTGTGCTCTTTAGATGTTGCCGAATTCTTTCCAAAATGGTTGTTAACGCTTTGGGTTTGAGTTGTCATGAGTACACTTGGCCTTGATAGCTAAGTGTTTTGTGTGAGGGCGAGACCCTCTTAAGAAAGGAACCAATTGTGGTTTGGTAAAGTTTTTACGATCCTAGCTTGGGGCTAGGTGTAGAACCTTAGTGGTATAAGGGTGGTTTGTGATGGAGGTTGATGATGTAAGGATTTAACCTTTATTAAGAGTAGTGATGGGTGGAAGTGAAGTTGACGGTAGTTCGGTGATGTTTGTCCTACCGTGAGCAATTGTCGTCACTAGTTGTTTTGGATTTGAGTTTTGCCTGGGAGAGGATAGAATGAATGTTAGCATGATCGTGTATCGGAAGGGCAAGTGTGCCTTAACGAGTTATTCCCCTCGAGGGAATTTTTCGGGAATGTAGAGAGGTCATTAAAGGAATTGTGGCTTGCTTTGATTATGTCATGTTGAGTTTAATGGAGTATGGTAGTTAGGTTGGTTGTGATAGAAGTATGAAGTGTTGGCCGTGAGGATTCGAGCATTTTGGGTGTAACACCCCGGCATTTAATATGCCCGAATGCTACCAAACATAAGCTAAACAACATCCAAATATCATATTTAACATAAAATTCCAGCAAAGGCGCATAGGCTAAAAACCGGGATTTCGGCAGCACCTCCTTTGTTTTATCATGAATTTAAGGAGCAACAACGATATAGCATTATATGGCAATAAGGGAAACATCTAAAACAGCAATAAATAGAGTCTTAACGACAATATAAGACTAATATCAAGCACTTAATGTCTCCAAGTGTCAAAAGAACAAATAAGCTCTCAAATAGAAAAGCTAAACACTAAAGCAATGATCATCACACGCAATTTATTATCAAACTAATAGAATGACTTGTGGAATCATTAAGGTGAAGCTACGCGTGGGCGTGTGACTATTTCCCTTCCCCGCATGCCGATCTCAAAGTACCTAAAAAAAAACATAAAACACAAGCATGAGTTCGAAACTCAGCAAGTATATTGTAATGGACAACAAGAACAATATCATGGCAATAACATCACCCATCATGTATATCATCTCATTCATGAACACTTAACAGTATCATCATCATTATGTATGCAATGTAATGCAATGCTCATGTCTCCTTGGAAACTCATACCGGTATGGTTGAGTACACACCCGTCGGTGTGCACCCTCTCCCCCCTTCCATCCCGAAGATGGAGGGTGCCTACTCCTCGCTTCCGTTCACCACGGTGAATGGAATCACGATGTAGGACTTACTCATTGGCTTTCCGGATTAGTCATAACTTTCTCACCGACCTTCCCGGACTAGTTATGACTTTCTCACCGCCCGAGCCATGTAACATGTCATGTATGCAAATATGCCATCATCATCATAAACTTGTATATTTAACACATGGCATCATAGCATACTCATCATATCATAGGAAAACATTAAAGCATGGCAATTGATCATATCATGAAATCCATCTTTCATCTAGTCTCAACAAGCAACACAACATTCGTTATTCATTACAACACACTTGCCTCAACCACGGGCAACGGAAAGGCGGGAAGTAGAAGGCACTCCCGGGGTCCAACCACCTGCACATAGGTATCACACACTCACAATAATGCCCACAAAACAGTACGCAAACCCCCATCTAACCCGACAATGCCCACTACTCGCAAAACCTAAAAACAGAGGTTCTGTCCCGACGGGACAGCAGCATTGCAAAAAGCATAACTTGAGTTCTGGGACTCCGAATCAATTAAACGAGTACATCCTCGCGTAGCTTAGGAAATTTCCCAACTTTCTCTAGGTATATGGAAAGACTGATTCGGATTCTAAAGTCGTCTAATCTACAGATTACCGAGATCTGTTCCAATTACGTCACAGATTTTAACACGCTCGGTAAAACAGACATAACTTTCAAGCGGCTGATCGTATTTTAACGTGCTTTATGTCCACGGAAAGATAATTAAATTATCTACAACTTATTTTAAGTCCGTACGGACAGATTCTGATTCTAAATCGACAAAAACTCGAACCCTAGCCCGACTGCTCAATCTGCATGAAAACAGAAACGTGGCAACGTCTAGATCTAACCCAAAGAACTCCAACCCAGCACCACCAATTGATCTAAAAACTTCATAAACACCCTAAGAACAGTACCTAGATCAAACCCAAGGATCCCCATGATCAAACCTTTGCCCGACGAACGAAAACTCCAATCGATCTCCTCGCTCCTCGCTCCTCGCTCCACGCTCCTCGCTCCTCGCTCCAACGGATGGATCCACAAGGTGCAGAGGTGTGGAGACCTCCCTAGGGCAGCAAGGGGGTGGAGGAGAGGTGGTGGAGAGGTGGGGCAATGGAGGAGAGCAAGGGGGAGGCGCAAGGCTCAAAGGGAAGGGGCGGCTAGGGCTTGGCAAGTGGGGGGAGGTGAGGGGGGCGCACCAAGGCCTCAAGGGGCGCAAAGGCAGCAGGGTGGACGCCCCAAAGGGGCAGGGAAACCCCTTTTACCAGCCCCCACACCCAATTCTAGTCAGTGACGGAGACCTAATCCATCCCACCAAAGCACACCAAGGCCCAAAACTCCCAGGAAGGCCCAAAACTCAACGGCCCTAAACGGCCCTAAAAGCTATTAACCTCCATACCTTATGGTTTTAACCTGCCATACCATATTTCATAAAGTTTTTGACCTTAACATGCACCATTTAAAAGGTTACGACACTTCGTGGTGACACATCACTTCAAACGGCCCAAAAACGCGAGTAAACCTCAAGCCGAAAGGTTTTATTCTCTAATTTCACATTCTATAATGTCACACCATACCATAGTGTCACATTCTTCCCCCCTTCAACAGGATTCGACCTCGAATCCGAAGGACGCCATAATCAACAACAATGTCCCCAAGGGACAAAAGGCTTCTCTGCAGCTCAAAACATTCACACAACGACTAAAACCGGAACAAACAACAAACGAGTTCCCAAAACCAACACATAAAGAAAAAGTGTTGATCTAGCTCAACTAAGGGCAACCCCTCACAAATCGACCTTCACTTCAATTCCCCAACAGAATCTGCGTTTCAACCACAAAGGGCTCCATCAACCCAAAACGCTCGAATCCTCACAAAGAAACACTTCATACTTCTATCACAACCACCCTGACTACCATACTCCATTAAACTCAACATGACATAATCAAAGGAAGTCACAATTCCTTTAACGACCTCTCTTCATTCCCGAAAGTTTCTATCGAGGGGAATAACTCATTAAGGCACACTAGCCCTTCCGATACACGATCATACTAACATTTTATTCCATCCTTTCCTGTGCAAGACTCAAACCCAAAAACAACTAGTGAAGACAACTGCTCACGACAGGGCAATTATCACCGATCTACCGTCAACTTCACTTCCACCCATCGCTACTCTTAGTAAAGGTTAAACTCATACATCATCAACCTCCATCACAAACCACCCTTATACCACTAAGGTTCGACACCTAGCCCAAGCTAGGATCGAAAACCTTACCAAACCACAATTGGTTCCTTTCTTAAGAGGGTCTCGCCCTCACACAAAAACACTTAGCTATCAAGCCCAAGTGTACACACAACAACTCAAACCCAAAGCGTTAACAACCATTTTGGAAAGAATTCGGCAACATCCAAGCCAAATCACAAAGGAAGCATAAATCCCCTACATCACAACCAACATACCAGAAATTGTTCATTGCTTCTTTTCATACTAGAAAGCAAGGGAAATCTCGTTTCATGACATAAATGCACACTCTTCAGGAGCACTCCGGATTAGTCATATCTCCATATATGACTTTCTCACCGACCTGGCTCAACAACTCCTTTATCATTTAACATGTAAAAACGATGTCATGTTTACTTTTCACCATTCATTCATCATGGAACAACGGTACCGAATAGTCATTCACCAAATAACTTCTTCCTCGGTATCAAATGATTGAAATACCCATAACACTGACGGTTGCGCTAAATCATATAGACTATGATGGCAACAAAATTAACAGTAAGGCACCACATCAAATCAGAACCCACCAACGATAGATAGCTAAACTTTGCAAAACATCGCATTTTAACCAAGATCAACGTTTTGGAAAAGAACATTGACTCCAAAGTTAGACATCTGCACAAACAACTGCCATAAATTTTATCAAAAGAGAGGGAAACTCAATCCCAGAAGAAAACTCTTCTCTAACCAAATTCACTTATGAAACATTCATAAAAATCCAGACTTGTGAAACATCCGCACACCAGACACATTTTCCAAATGACTCCAACTCTAGCCAAACAGAGTTACACATCAAGGGCTTAACTCAAAAGTTTCCAACACAACCCTTTATGACCATCTGCTTCCTTTTAAAATTAATTTCAAAGATAAATCGGTCTTAACGCCGAAAGGGCGCGATCCACTCAAAAACTTTTGGATGTAAACTCAAACTCACAACACGAACTAAACAAATTCGCCAAAATCAAAGGTCGACACCAACCACTACGAGTTTTGGAGAAACTCTGAAACTCAACATAAGGAACACCTCAACCGAAAGCATTCAACCAAGATGGCAAACAACCAAACCAGTTTCAAAGGTTTTTAGACAACAGCTCAGCATGAAAGGAACCATCTCTAGTACTCCACTACGCTTTCCATTAAAGACTTCAATAATCACTATTTACTATCTGAGGAGCCCCAACACAATTCAACCGAAAGTTTCACAACAAATTCTTCCTCTAGTTACCATTCCCAACATTTCTTAATAAGGGTTTATGATGCTTATCAAAAGGGCACCCAACCAAGACTATAATGACATGATCCCCACGGATCACCGAATCATAATACATCTTATTCTAAATTTGAAACATAGTACTTCCACAAATCTTTCAAAGAAGATCAACATATAAATTTCATACCTCCTATCTATTCACGTCTCGACAACCGAACCTTATTCAGTTAAACAACGACTTCAACATGTAAATATTATCTCTACAAGACAAAGTTCATAGCTAGGATTCCAAGGCATACATTCATTAAGGATAAAACTCTACATCAGGTTAATTATCCATGGTTCACTCCATCACCACAGGTTACAATACCCTCCATTTAATCAATGGTTTCCAACAAGTATTCTACACAACTACCACCACTTACTAAGTCATCAATATCAAAAATTTGATTATCATCAATCAACACATTGCTTTTAGCTATCCTATACATAGGTGATAACCAAATTACCACCACACAACATACTCCAACTATTTAAAATAGATTGAATACTAGTATTGACACTGCCCTTAACAACATCATTAAGAATAAGTATTATGTCTTCTCAATTGATATTAATACTAGCATTGAAGGTGTAACACCCCAGCTTCTACTAAGCCCAGAATGTCACCAACATAGACCATACAACAATTAATACCATGATTAAATGGGAAATTTCAGCAGCATCTCCTTTGTTTTAGCATAAATTTGAACATCACAATATCATATCAATATGTAAGACAAACGAGATATCCATACGCAGCGATAAGGATAGCTAATCATCAACTAAAACATCAATAAGCATCGATAGCAAAATAATAAGCATCAATTTAAATATAGGAAGTTAAAACAACTCCCTCCATAGCCCCACATGATACACATGAGGGAAACAACCAAACATACAGACCATACACTAATGATTATTGTAATACTTAATGCCGTGTTTCCAAAACAGGTGAATTAGCTAGATTATGATACTACGTGGAGGAGTGTAGCTAGATCCCTTTCCCGCACGCCGATTTCATTGTACCTAAATAAACAAACAACATAAAACACAAGCGTGAGTTCATAACTCAGCAAAGTGTATTGAAATGGATCAACAAGGATCAAGACAACAAACCATCATTCTAGTCTCCACAGTTATATCACAACACATCCTATTTAACATTATATACAACCTTTCAAACAACATGCTATTCATCTCATGAGCATCTCATAAGTACTCTCATCACCATCTCATAAACATCTTCATTTATGTATTTCATTCATGCAATGCAATGCACATGTCTTCTGGAATACTCATACCGGTATGGTTGAGTGCACACCCGTTGGCATGCACCCTTTTCCCCCTTCCATCCCAAAGATGAAGGGTGCCTATCACTCGCTTCCATTCACCTCGGTGATGGAATCACGATGTAGGACTTACTCGAAAGAATAGCCCCGGACTAGTCATAACTGTTCTCACCGACCCTACCGGAATAGTTATGACTTATCTCACCGGCCGGCCATGAAAATATGCCATGTATGCAAAATGGACAGCAACGTATACGTAAATAGAAATATTGCACTTCAACACATGGCATCTCAACATGTAGGACCGTATTCAACAATCGACGGTAGCCATTCAAAACATGGCATGTGAATCATTTGTAAACAACAAGCATATGTTTTATCATGGCATGAGGACATCATATCATCGTCAACATTTAAATCATGGCCTAAGAACATCATATCAAATATAACATGTAATTCAGGGCAAGACAACATGTTATCTATTCCAAATACTAACAAGCAATTCTAGCAACACGTATATCATACAATCCACGCAACACACTTGCCTTCAACCGCGGGCAACGGAGTGACGAGAGGTTGAGGGCACTCCCGAAGGCACACCACCTGCAAACACGTGCCACACACTTAATTCGACTCCTCAAAACAGTACCCACTACACCTAATACGCTAAATACTCCAAAACCCCGAAATCACAGATTTTGCCCCGTTCTGGATAGCGGCTTCGAAAAAATCATAACTTGAGTTCTAGAACTCCAAATTGAATAAACGAGTACATCCCCGCGTAGCTTAGGAAATTTGCCAACTTTTTCTTGTTATAGGGAAAGACTAATTCGGACTCTAATGTTGTTTAATCTAACGTTGAACACGAACTGTCCCAATCTCGTCACCGATTTGACAGTGCTCGGTAAAACAGGCATAACTTCCAAACGGCTGAGCAGAATTTCAATTTCTTTACATGCACTGAAAGATATTGAAATTATCTACAACTTCCTAGAAGTCCGTACGGTCAGATTCGAATTCTAAATTAGTTTAATCTAATGTTGAACACAGACTGTCCCAACCTCGACACAGATTGGACAGCGCCCACCAAAATGGCCATAACTTTCAGACCGTAACTCCAAAAATTCTCAAAAAAATACACAAAATAGTTCTTGACGATAGCTACAACTTCTTCAACAGGAGGTCGGCCAAATTCCGAACCTAAATTGCGAAATCACACCCCCTAAAACGGACTCCAAATCTGCCCGAAACTGAGTACAATACGAACTCTAGTTCTTTTCAGATCTACTCCATGGCAGCACGTCCTCTTGATCTAACAACTCCAAATCTACCATGAGAACAGCACCTAGACCTTCCCCAAGGTTTCCCCATGGACATACCTTAGTCCGACGAACGACGAACACGAAGAATGCCTCTCGATCGCCCGATCTCGCTCCCACGCGTCGTGGCCACCGGTTCTCCTCGTCGCGGATCCTCCTACCGGCGAGGGCAGCACCATGGCGTGGCATGGCAGCGAGGGGGATGCAGCAAGGGCACGTGGTGGAGCAAGGGGAGGCGCAAGGGTGAGGGAGGGGTGGCGGCTAGGGAGGAGGAGGCAATGGGGTGGAGGGGAAACAAGTGGGGGCTAGGGCTAGGGAGGGGACTTGTTTGGGGCGCAGGTAGGGCTAGGGCAGCAGTTTTGCTGTCCTAGACCACCTCCAAAAGGCCCAAATATGTCCCACCTTCGGCCCATATGGACCCCCCAAGGCCCGAACTCCCCCGGAAGGCCCAATTCCCCTCCGGAAAGGCCCAAAATCCCCCGGAAAGGCCCACACTTGCAGAAACGGCGCAAAAACATGTTACAAGAGTCGTACCTTATGGCCGAGATCGAAAATGACTCATACCGTCATTCCGTAGTATCACAGAAGGGACACAACTGCATACTTCCAAATATACTAATGGTTTGCGACAACATAAATAGAAACTCTAATCAATTTCCAAATTAAAGTCACTAGTCAACACGATTAAATCTCTCTATTAATCCATTAGATTAGAACATCTTTAGACAACCAGCAAAGTTTCTTTAACAATATCAGCAGTCAACATCATCTTAATGTTTTAACTATGCATCCGGGTTTAAAAATTTTAAACATGATCGGGGGTCATAAGTACTTTTATGACAAAGCAACAGATTTCCCAGCATGTACATTAACGCATTCAATCAATCTCGCTAAGAGTAAACTACAACACTAGTAGTCTATTTATTCACAAGCTAGAGATATTAATCACATTGTTACCTACTACATAACATGCTTAAACATCAATTCTTACTAGGGACAAACGATTTCAGTCAAAAGACTACTTTCTTTGTTTGCAACATTTTAGTTTTAAAACTCACCCCAAATTCATAAGGAAACTTGACTCTCAAAATTGCAATGAGACAAACCCAAACTTCGTCATGCAAAGGAATTCTCCAAAACACTTTTCAATCTCCAAGACTCCCACTGGAGGGATCCAACCGATCAAATAAACCTTTGCAAATAAAATCTTAGCACCAAACCCCAATCTTTCACGAAACAAGAAGGGTTTTTTTTTCAAAGATGATTTCTTAAACCAGTAAAATAACGGAATCAAACACCACGTACTACTACAAAGCCACAGAACTTCAGCCCTGACAGCCAGGTCTGGCACAACTCCGCAATAACTCCTTTAACCTCAGAGAAAGACAAACACAGGGATAAATTGAATGCTTGTTCCCCATAATGCAATCAACAGGCATCAAAACTGGAAAGGCGCCCAAAAGAAGTGCAACACTAGTCTCCTCTTCTTCGTCTTCAACCAAGGAAGACAAAACCACACACCGCATACGGAACGATCCGCAAAAACCCAACACTTTTCATTTGATTCAAATCTACTAAAGCCAAGAAAAGCAAAGAACACCGACCGTCAGAATGGCAAAGAACATACGAAGGAAACCACCATTAACTCTTCTATTTGACTCACCAACTACCCGATCAACGACAGAAAGGATAAGCACTCTTCTCCTACAGGGGTCAATAGTTCTTCGGTGGTGGCGCTAACCGGCCACACCGTCAAACCTCACCCTTACTATGAAATAAGAGAGGTGGCCGAAATCCTTCGGCACCAAAACCCCACTTTTACCACCACAACAGGAATAATTCAATCATTTATCTCATAGACATAGCAACGTACTATATCAAATATAGCATTTAGCAACAAGGCTTAAATACAACATTTAAGCGTAAACAACGATACCCATACCCTTCCTACTTGCATCCATGTGTGTCAAATTTTAGATTAGTTATACCACTTTTGCAAGTTTTAATGTTGCTATCCTATGACAAAATTTTAGTAAAAACCTAAGCCATGTTTCTAAGTTATTCCACATCACATTTTAGTTGTACCCTATAGCATGACACTAAAAATACACATTCTAAGGACCTACATCCCGCTTTGATACCAACTGTAACACCCCGGCATTTAATATGCCCGAATGCTACCAAACATAAGCTAAACAACATCCAAATATCATATTTAACATAAAATTCCAGCAAAGGCGCATAGGCTAAAAACCGAGATTTCGGCAGCACCTCCTTTGTTTTATCATGAATTTAAGGAGCAACAACGATATAGCATTATATGGCAATAAGGGAAACATCTAAAAAAGCAATAAATAGAGTCTTAACGACAATATAAGACTAACATCAAGCACTTAATGTCTCCAAGTGTCAAAAGAACAAATAAGCTCTCAAATAGTAAAGCTAAACACTAAAGCAATGATCATCACACGCAATTTATTATCAAACTAATAGAATGACTTGTGGAATCATTAAGGTGAAGCTATGTGTGGGCGTGTGACTATTTCCCTTCCCCGCATGCCGATCTCAAAGTACCTAAAAAAAACAACATAAAACACAAGCGTGAGTTCGAAACTCAGCAAGTATATTGTAATGGACAACAAGAACAATATCATGGCAATAACATCACCCATCATGTATATCATCTCATTCATGAACACTTAACAGTATCATCATCATTATGTATGCAATGTAATGCAATGCTCATGTCTCCTTGGAAACTCATACCGGTATGGTTGAGTACACACCCGTCGGTGTGCACCCTCTCCCCCCTTCCATCCCGAAGATGGAGGGTGCCTACTCCTCGCTTCCGTTCACCACGGTGAATGGAATCACGATGTAGGACTTACTCATTGGCTTTCCGGATTAGTCATAACTTTCTCACCGACCTTCCCGGACTAGTTATGACTTTCTCACCGCCCGAGCCTTGTAACATGTCATGTATGCAAATATACCATCATCATCATAAACTTGTATATTTAACACATGGCATCATAGCATACTCATCATATCATAGGAAAACATTAAAGCATGGCAATTGATCATATCATGAAATCCATCTTTCATCTAGTCTCAACAAGCAACATAACATTCGTTATTCATTACAACACACTTGCCTCAACCACGGGCAACGGAAAGGCGGGAAGTAGAAGGCACTCCCGGGGTCGCACCACCTGCACATGGGTATCACACACTCACAATCATGCCCACAAAACAGTACGCAAACCCCCATCTAACCCGACATTGCCCACTACTCGCAAAACCTAAAAACAGAGGTTCTGTCCCGACAGGACAACAGCCTTGCAAAAAGCATAACTTGAGTTCTGGGACTCCGAATCAATTAAACGAGTACATCCTCGCGTAGCTTAGGAAATTTCCCAACTTTCTCTAGGTATATGGAAAGACTGATTCGGAATCTAAAGTCGTCTAATCTACAGATTACCGTGATCTGTTCCAATTACGTCACAGATTTTAACACGCTCGGTAAAACAGACATAACTTTCAAACGGCTGATCGGATTTTAACGTGCTTTATGTCCACGGAAAGATAATTAAATTATCTACAACTTCTTTTAAGTCCGTACAGACAGATTCGGAATCTAAATCGACAAAAACTCGAACCCTAGCCCGACTGCTCAATTTGCCTGAAAACAGAAACGTGGCAACGTCTGGATCTAACCCAAAGAACTCCAACCCAGCACCACCAATTGATCTAAAAACTTCATAAACACCCTAAGAATAGTACCTAGATCAAACCCAAGGATCCCCATGATCAAACCTTTGCCCGCCGAACGAAAACTCCAATCGATCTCCTCGCGGATCGCTCCTCGCTCCACGCTCCTCGCTCCTCGCTCCAACGGATGGATCCACAAGGTGCAGATGTGTGGAGACCACCCTAGGGCAGCAAGGGGGTGGAGGAGAGGTGGTGGAGAGGTGGGGCAATGGAGGAGAGCAAGGGGGAGGCGCAAGGCTCAAAGGGAAGGGGCGGCTAGGGCTTGGCAAGTGGGGGGAGGTGAGGGGGGCGCACCAAGGCCTCAAGGGGCGCAAAGGCAGCAGGGTGGACGCCCCAAAGGGGCAGGGAAACCCCTTTTACCAGCTCCCACACCCAATTCTAGTCCGTTACGGAGACCTAATCCATCCCACCAAAGCCCACCAAGGCCCAAAACTCCCCCGGGAAGGCCCAAAACCCCGAAAACGGCCCGGAAACGGCCCGGAAAAGCTATTAACCTCCATACCTTATGGTTTTAACCTGCCATACCATATTTCATAAAGTTTTTGACCTTAACATGCACCATTTAAAAGGTTACGACACTCCGTGGTGACACATCACTTCAAACGGCCCAAAAACGCGAGTAAACCTCAAGCCGAAAGGTTTTATTCTCTAATTTCACATTCTATAATGTCACACCATACCGTAGTGTCACATTCTTCCCCCCTTCAACAGGACGCCATAATCAACAACAAAGTCCCCAATGGACAAAAGGCTTCTCTGCAGCTCAAAACATTCACACAACGACTAAAACCGGAACAAACAACAAACGAGTTCCCAAAACCAACACATAGAGAAAAAGTGTTGATCTAGCTCAACTAAGGGCAACCCCTCACAAATCGACCTTCACTTCAATTCCCCAACAGAATCTGCGTTTCAACCACAAAGGGCTCCATCAACCCAAAACGCTCGAATCCTCACGGCAAACACTTCATACTTCTATCACAACCACCCTGACTACCATACTCCATTAAACTCAACATGACATAATCAAAGGAAGTCACAATTCCTTTAACAACCTCTCTTCATTCCCGAAAGTTTCTATCGAGGGGAATAACTCATTAAGGCACACTAGCCCTTCCGATACACGATCATACTAACATTTTATTCCATCCTTTCTCAGGCAAGACTCAAACCCAAAAACAACTAGTGAAGACAACTGCTCACGACAGGGCAATTATCACCGATCTACCGTCAACTTCACTTCCACCCATCGCTACTCTTAGTAAAGGTTAAACCCATACATCATCAACCTCCATCACAAACCACCCTTATACCACTAAGGTTCGACACCTAGCCCAAGCTAGGATCGAAAACCAGAGTTTTGTACCAACCCCCGATAAGTCCGGACACTCCGGATCTTTAACCCGGAGACTCCGGGTTGGGGTCTTCGGTAGTCAACTCGGACACTCCAGATATTTCATCCGGACATTCCGGGTTGGGGCATTTGGTTAGACCCAATTCGGATAATCCGGACGT
Organism: Rhipidocladum racemiflorum; assembly: GCA_036346355.1. Classification (NCBI taxonomy): domain Eukaryota; kingdom Viridiplantae; phylum Streptophyta; class Magnoliopsida; order Poales; family Poaceae; genus Rhipidocladum; species Rhipidocladum racemiflorum. Next base: position 41,154,420 of record CM070589.1, on the reverse strand, counting down.
TTTATCCGAAAACTCCGGGTTACATCCGAACACTCCAGACATTTAATCCGGATACTCCGGACGTTCCAAAATTTTTGAATTTGGGGGCCTTGACAATAATAGTCCATTTTCATCATAACATTGGCAAACACTAATCATGGCAAGATATCACAACATGTAAGCAATTTGCATCTAGTCACAATTAGCAACATACATTACACTACCCATTACAATAGGTTGAGGGCACTCCCGAGGTCACACCACCTGCACATACATACCACACACTCAAAACGTGCCCCCAAAACAGTATGCAAACACTCTTCTACCCTAACTTCGCAAACTACTCGCAAAACCCAAAAACAGGGGTTCTGTCCCGACGGGACAGCAGAATTCCAACGAGCATAACTTGAGTTCTAGGACTCCGAATCGATTAAATGAGTATGTCCTCGCGTAGCTTAGGAAATTTCCTAACTTTTTCTAAGTATATGGAAAAACTGATTCGGCCTCTAAAGTTGTTTAATCTACAGAATACCGTGATTTGTTCTAATCTCGTCACAGTTTTGAACATGTTCGGTAAAACGAGCATAACTTTCAAACGGCTGATCAGAATTAAGCATTCTTTATGCCCAATTAAACGTATTTCAATTACCTACAACTTATTCAACAGGCGAAAGACCAAATTACGAATATAAAATCGTGAAAACTCAAACCCTAGGTCGAGTGCACAATCTGCCCGAAACAGAGAACATGGCATCTCTAGTTTTCTCCCAAATCTATCCATTGGCGGCCCCACCACTTGATCTAAAAACATGAAATCGACCTCTAGAACAGTACCTAGACCCAACCCACAGATCACCCATTTCATACCTCTCCAAGAAGATCCGAAACCGATAAAGTCTTCCTTCCCGCCGGCCGCTCCTTCCTCCCGATCCGCAACGGTTCGCCGGAGATTCCCGAAATCCGGCGATCCTCCGAGCGGGGCAGCGAGGGGCACCACGAGAGGGGACATCGTGGGGCTGCTAGGAGAGGGGTGAGGGGCTTGGGAAGGGAGGGGGAGGGTGGTGGCGCAAAGGAGGGAGATGGGGCGGCTAGGAGGAGGGAGGCACCACAAGGGGAGGTAGGGGAGGTGAGGGGGCGGCTAGGGCATTGGGGGGCGCATATGGGCAGGGTTGGCGCGCAATTATGGGCTGGGGGAGGCGCACCAACAAGCCCACGCTGGCCTCCCACTCCCACATGGACTCAAACACCATCCCACCTAAGCCCACGACCCTTTCCCTTAGGCCCAAACTTCCCTGGAAAGGCCCAAACTCCCGGATTCGGCCCGGAAATGCAAATAAACCTCATACCGTAAGGTTTCAACCTTCGATTTCTTATTTTATAACGTCACACCATCCCGTAGTGTCACACTTATAACCATTGAAAAGAGAGGACATGCTGCCCAAATTTTGATTAATTAGCAAGTGTAGTTGCTATAATTTAATTCTATATTTGTTATCTGGTTGCTAATATTGTCCTTTGCGGTCACATTATGGGCACAATAGGTGTCGGGTTGTTACAGTTGGTATGAGAGCAGGCTTTAGGTCCGTGGTGCATGAATTTAGTAAAATACTATAGGGTCAACTAAAATTTTTATTTGGGATCATCTAGAAACATGGTTTAGGTTCATAATTTAAAATTTTGCCGTAGGATAATAACCATAAAACTGGATATAGGTGTGGTAATTACTTTAAAATTTGACACACTCGGAGCACAGTAGGATAAGTAATGGTTCATCATTGCATTACGCTTTAATTGTTTTATTTGAGCTTTGATGAAGAATGTTTTGTTTTGATGACGGTTGATGTTATGATGATGCTTATTGCTATGATTATGAAAGAGCTAATTGAGTAAAGGTATCTATGTGAAATAGCTGTGCCAAAGGGGTTTAGTCATTTTCTTTTGGCCGTGGTAAGAGCCTTGGATGTGAGTGTGGCTTGTAGAGCGACCACCGGAGGTTTTAGAATCTCTCGTAGGGGAGAGTTATTGATTAATACGGCATAGAGCGGAGAGTTTGTGGAGAAGGTGGTTTTGGTTGTGTAATCGATGGTTTGAGACAAAGAAGAGAGTTTAGTGTTGCGTCTTTATTGGTTGCTTTGCAAAGAAAATTATTGTTTTATTCTTGTCTTTGTCTTTCTCCGAATTTGAAAGAAGTTATTGAAGTTTTATGCAAAACCTATGTTGTATGGATTTATGTTTTGTCACTTTATTAGACATGGATTACGTGATCGCTTGGTTGTTCCTTTTGTGAAAAAAAAGAAGAAAAAAATTCTTTCAACCATTTTCCTTCGTGGAAGTCATTAAGCTTGAAATGTGTTTTGGAGAACTCTTGCATGACCAACTTTGAGTCTTGTCCTATTGCAATTTTGAGAGTCAAGTGTTTGTGTGAAATTTGGTCGGGTTTTCTGGAAAAAAATGCTGCAAACAAAGTAAGTAAACTTTTGACTGAAATTATTTGTTAGTAGTGAGAATTGTTGTTTAGTATGCAATGATGTGACATATAGAATGACGTACTTCTAAGTTAATTTGTGAGTTGAATCAATTAAATGTAATTGTTATCTTTAACTTAAAACTAAATAAACTTCTAGTGTCATAAATTATTCTATAACGAGTAATGATTAAATGTGTTAATGTACATGCTTAGAATCTGTTGCTTTATTTTAAAGTGAGGTAGTACACTCCTTTTGCTTAATGGGTAGGTGACCATTGATAATGTTTAAAACTTTAAACTTTGATGCGTAATTAGAATATTGAGATTGTGACACTACGGTATGGTGTGACATTATAAAATATGAAATTAGAGAATAAAACCTTACGGCTTGAGGTTTACTCGCGTTTTTGGGCTTCCGGGGGAGTTTGGGCCTAGCGGGAGGTATTTGGGCCTTAGGGGGATGAAGTGGGCCAAAGGTGGGGGAAGTTTTGGGCCGTTTGGTGGAACTTTTGGGCAGCAAGGGCTGCTGCCCACACCCCATGCGCCAGCCCCTCCCCACTTGGGCGCCCCACCCCTCCTCTTCAAACCCTAGCCGCCACCCCCCACAACCCATGCGCCTCCTCCTCCACCTCCGCTTCCCTTGCGCCACCACCCTGTAACACCCCGGCATCTAGTATGCCCGAATGCTACCAAACATAGACTAAACAACATCTAAATATCATAAATAAAGATAAATTACATCAAAGGTGTAAATGCTAAAACCAAAAATTTCGGTAGCATCTCCTTTGTTTTGACATGAATTGAAGCAACAACAGTAGCATAGCAATATATGGCAATATATGAGACATCTAAAACAGCAATAAATAGTAGCATGACAACAATATAAGTCAATTTTTAAGCATTCAGAGTCTTCATGAGCCAAACGAACAATAAGGCTCTCATAACACAAAACTAAACCATAACCCAATATGCATCACACTAAATTTATTATCAAGACAACAAATGAATGACTATGGGAACAAATGTGTGAAGCTACGTGTAGGAGTGTGTCTAGTTCCCTTCCCCACATGCCGGTCTCATGGTACCTAAAACAAAAAGAAAGGACAAGCGTGAGTTCAACACTCAGCAAGTATATTGCAATGGTACAAAAGAACAATTACATGGCCACAACACCTCACCTCATGCCTATCATCTTATCCATGCTCACATATCATTATTCTCATATCATCATCATCATGTATGCAATGCGATGCGATGCACATGTCTCCTGGAAACTCATACCGGTATGGCTGAGTGCACACCCGTCGGTGTGCATCCTCTCTTCCCTTCCATCCCGAAGATGGAGGGTGCCTACTCCTCGCTTCCATTCACCGCGGTGGATGGAATCACGATGTAGGACTTACTAAATGGCACCCCGGACTAGTCATAACTTTCTCACCGACCTTCCCGGACTAGTTATGACTTTCTCACCGACCCGGCCATTATCATGCCATCTATGCAAACATGCCAACATCATAAATAACTTGTACATTAACACATGGCATCACAATATAACAAACCGTATTCATCATATCAATGGAAAACATTGAAGCATGGCATGTGAACACATCATATATTCAATTTCAACTCATCAAAATTAGCAACCTACAAACCCGCTACCCATTCCAATACACTTGCCTCAACCACGGGCGACGGATTGACGAGAAGTAGAGGGCACTCCCAGGATAGCACCACCTGCACATAAGTACCACACACTCAAAATCATGCCCACAAAACAATACGCAAACCCTGTTCTACCCCGACTTCGCAAACTACTCGCAAAACCCAAAAACTAAGGTTCTGTCCCGTCGGGACAACAGACTTCCAACGAGCATAACTTCAGTTCTAATACTCCGAATCGATTAAACGAGTACATCCTCGCGTAGCTTAGGAAATTTCCTAACTTTTTCTAAGTATATGAAAAAACTTATCCGGACTCTAAAGTGGTTTAATCTACAGAATACCGTGATCTGTTCCAATCTTGTCACAGTTTTGAACACGTTCGGTAAACTGAGAATAACTTTCAAACGGCTGATCGGAATTAAGCATTCTTTACATAAAATTAAAGGTATTTCAATTACCTACAACTTCTTAAACAGGCGGATGACCAAATTCCGAATCTAAATTGGCGAAAACTCAAATCCTATGTCGACTGCACAATCTGCCCGAAACAGAGGACGTGGCAAACTCTAGATTTCAAGCAATCTACCCAATCGCAGCAATACCAATTGATCTAAAAACATGAAATCCTCCTCTAGAACACCAACTAGATCATCCCGAAAGATCACCCATGCCTTACCTCTTCCCGACGAACGCCGAACGCCGAGATCCTTCCTCCCGGGCTCCTCGATCGTCCTCCTCGCGCCGGGATCGCCGGATCTCCTCGTCACGGGGCTTCCCGTTGGAGGGGACAGCGAGGATTGCGTGGTGGGGGAGCTCTCTATGCAGCAAGGGAGGTGGAGAGGGGAGGGGAAGGTGGTGGCGCAATGGGGGGAGGAGATGGGGGTGGCGGCTAGGAGGTGGGAAGGGTGGAGAGGAGGGGAAAAGTGGGGGCTAGGGTTTCCAAGGGGGGGCGCACCAAGGGCAGGGGAGGCACCCCAACCTGGCCTCCGACTCCCACATGGGCCCAAAAACCCTCCCAATAAAGCCCACGACTCAAATCATAGGGCCCAAACTCCCCCGGAGAGGTCCAAACTCCCGAAATCGGCCCGGAAACGCCATTAAACTGTATAACGTAAAGTTTTAACCTCCGATTTCACCCTTTATAAAGTCACATTCCCTAATTTCACCATTTACGGTGTCTCGACATCCCGTAGTGTCACATTCTCCCCCCTGTAAACAGGATTCGACCTCAAATCCGAAGAACGCCAAAGTCAACAACAAAGTCCCCAAGGAACAAAAGACTTCTCTACAGCACAAAACATCTGCACGAAAACTCAAACCGGAACAAACGACAAGCGAGTTCTCAAAACCAACACCTGGCGAGAAAATGTTTATTTAGCTCAACAGAGTGCAACCTCTCACGGTTCCACCTTCACTTCAATACCCAAACAGAATCTGCGTTTCAACCACAAAGGAATCCATCAACCCAAAAAGCCCGAAACCTCACGACAAACACTTCACACTACTATCACAACCAACCTGACTACCACACTTCATTAAACTCAACATGACACAATCAAAGCGAGTCACAATTCCCTTAACGACCTCTCTACATTCCCGAAAATTTCCATCGAGGGGAATAAATCATTAAGGTACATTTGCCCTTCCGATACACGATAATGCTAACATTTCATTCCATCCTCTCCCATGCAAGACTCAAACCCAGAAACAACTAGTTAAGATAATTGCTCACGGCAGGACAATTATCACCGAACTACCATCAACTTCACTTTCACCCATCGATACTCTTAATAAAGGTTAAACCCATACATCATCAACCTCCATCACAAACCACCCTTATACCACTAAGGTTCGACACCTAGCCCCAAGCTAGGATCGTAAAACCTTACCAAACCACAATTGGCTCCTTCCTTAAAAGGGTCTCGCCCTCACACAATAACGCTTAGTTATCAAGCCCAAGTGTACACATATTTCGCATGGTCAACCATAAACCAAGAACATTTATATCCTCACTTCCATCTATAGAGCAAAAGAAGTACAATTCTTTTGAACCCAAGTGGACCACACACGACAATTCAAACCCAAAGCGTTAACAGCCACTTTGGAAAGAATTCGGCAACATCCAAGGAGCATTCCTCATTTTTTTTCCAAGCCAAATCGCAAAGGAAGCACAAATCCCCTACACCACAACCAAGATACCAGAAATTCATCATTCTTTCTTTTCATACTAGAAAGAAATGGACATCTTGATTCATGACCTGCATGCACACTTTTCAAGAGCACTCCAGATTAGTCATATATCCATATATGAATTTCTCACCGACCTGGCCCATCGACTCTTTAATGTTTAGTTGTACATAAACGTTGTCATTGTTCTTTTTCACCATTCATTCATCATGTAACAACAATACCGAATAGTCATTCACCAAAAGACTTCTTCCTCGGTATCAAATAACTGAAACACAATTAGCATCGAATGTTGCGGAAATTCATATAGACTATGACGGCAGCATAGTTGATAGTAAAACACCACGTCGCATCACATCCCACATCAATTGAAAATTGAACTTGCAAAACATTGCATTTCAACCAAATTCAACATTTTGGAAGAGAACATCAAAATTTCAAGTCAAGCATCCGCTCCCACAACCGTCACAAATTTTCTCAAGGAGAGGGAAACTCATTTCCAAAAGTGAACACCTCACTAACAAAATCTCTTTATAAAACATTTAAAAATCCACCTTTTTGAAGCACATGCAACCATCACACACATTATGCAAATAAATCCAACTCTAGTCAAAAAGAGTTACAAATTAAATCTGAAGATTTTCCAACACAACCCACTATGTCCATCTACTTCCTTTAAAATAATGATTCCAAAGATAATTCAGCGCGAACACGAAGAAGCGCGATCCACTCAACAACTTTTGGATGTAAATCCATGCTCATAGCACAAACTAAACAAATTAGCCAAAACAAAAGATTGGCACCAATTGCTATGAGTTTTTTTTTTCGGAAAACTCAGAAACACAACATAAGGAACACCTTGACCGAAAACCCTTCAACCCAAAATGGCAAACAACCAAACCAGTCCGAAAGGTTTTAGACGCAAGCTCAGCATAGATATAGCCACCTCTAGTGTTCCACTAAGCTTTCCATTAAATACTTCAGCAATCATTATTTACTCTTTGAGAAGCCCCATCGTAATTCAACCAAAAATTACACGAAAAGTTCTTTCTCTAGTTATCTTTCACAATTCTTATTAATAAAATCTATGATGATTATCAAAAAGACATCCAACCAGTACTACCTCATCATGATCCCTACAGACTAACACATCATATAACAACGTGTTCTATATTTCAAACATAGTACTTCAACAAATACTTAAGCATGATCAACCTATCGATTTTTATACTATCCATACGTCAAAATCTTGACAATTGAAACTTGTTCAATCAATAAAAGACTTCAACAAGTAAATATTATGTCTACATGATACAATTCGTAAATAGGATTCTAAGATATGCATTCGTTAAGGATAAAATCCTACATCATGTTAATTATCCATGGTCCACTCCATCACAACATGTTACAATAGCCTCCATTTTTAACAAGGATTTTCAACAATTAATCTAAGCAATTAGCACCACTACTAAGTCGTCATATCAATAATTTGTATAATCATCAATCAACAACATTACTTTTAGCTACCCTATACATAGGTTATAACAAAATTACTGTAACACCCCAGCATTTAGCATGCCTGAATGCTACCAAACATAGACTAAGCAACCTCTAAATACCACAAATACAATTAAATTACAGCAAAGGCGCGAATGCTAAAACCCGAAATTTCGGCAGCATATCCTTTGTTTTAACATGAATTGAAGAAACAACAACAGTACAGCAATATATGGCAATATAAGAGGAATCTAAAATAGTAATAATTAACAGCATGACAGTAATATAAGTCTAATTCCAAGCATTCAATGTCTCCATGAGCCAAACGAACGATAAGACTCTCATATCGCAAAACTAAACCATAAATCAATAAGCATCACACTTAATATATTATCAAGACTCCAATTGATTGACTGTGGGAACAAATAAGTGAAGCTACGTGTAGAAGTGTGACTATTTCCCTTCCCCGCATGCCGGTCTCATGGTACCTAAAACAATAAGAAAGCACAAGCGTGAGTTCAACACTCAGTAAGTATATTGCAATGGTACAAAAGAACAATTACATGACTACAACAACTCACATCATGTCTATCATCTTATTCATGTTCACATATCATTATCATCATCATCATGTATGCAATGCGATGCGATGCACATGTCTCCTGGAAACTCATACCGGTATGGTTGAGTACACACCCGTCGGTGTGCACCCTCTCCCCCCTTCCATCCCGAAGATGGAGGGTGCCTACTCTTCGCTTCCATACACCGTGGTGGATGGAATCAGGATGTAGGACTTACTCATTGGCTCTCCAGAATAGTCATAACTTTCTCATCGACCTTCCCCGGACTAGTTATGACTTTCTCACCGCTCGGGCCATGTATCATGCCATGTATGCATGCATGCCAACCTCATAAATAACTTGTACATTAACACATGGCATTATAACAAAATAAGCATATTCATCATATCAATGGCAAACATTAAAGCATTGCATGTGAACATATCATATATTCAATTTCAATCTCAACCAATCTAGCAAACTACAACCCGCTACCCATTCCAATACACTTGCCTCAACCATGGGCGACGGATTGGCGAGAAGTAGAGGGCACCCCCGGGGTCACACCACCTACACATAGGCACCACATACTCAAAATCATGCCCACAAAACAATACGTAAACACTCTTCTACCCCGACTTCGCAAACTACTCGCACAACCCAAAACAGAGGTTCTGTCCCGTCGGGTCAGCAGACTTGCAACGAGCATAACTCGGGTTCTAAGACTCTGAATCGATTAAACGAGTACATCCTCGCGTAGCTTAGGAAATTTCATAACTTTTTCTAAGTATATGTAAAGACTGATTCGGACTCTAAAGTGGTTTAATCTACAGAATACCGTGATCTGTTCCAATCACGTCACAGTTTTTAATACGCTCGGTAAAACAAGCATAACTTCCAAACGGCTGGGCGGAATGGGACGTTCTTTATACCCACTGAAAGGTATTGAAGTTACCTACAACTTCTTCAACAGGCAGTGTAACACCCCGGCATTTAATATGCCCGAATGCTACCAAACATAAGCTAAACAACATCCAAATATCATATTTAACATAAAATTCCAGCAAAGGCGCATAGGCTAAAAACCGAGATTTCGGCAGCACCTCCTTTGTTTTTTCATGAATTAACACAATATCAATATCATGGCAATATATATCATAGCACACGACATCTAAAACATCAACATAAATGGATGTATCATCAAACTACGCCAATAATACCACGCTCAACCACTTCATAAACTATAACGAAGCAAATAAGGGATCACAAGCATGCTAGATTAAACCATACATTAACTTTATGGCACAACTCTTAAAATCATGTCTCCAAGTGATTAATCATAGACTATGATGGTGGAGCTACGTGTAGAAGTGTAGCTAAACCCTTTTTCCCGCATGCCGATCTCAAAGTACCTAAAAACAACATAAAACACAAGCGTGAGTTCGAAACTCAGCAAGCATATTGTAATGGACAACAATAACAATATCATAGAAAATAACATCTCACATCATGTATATCATCTCAATCATGAACACTTTAACAAAATCATCATCATTGTGTATGCAATGCAATGCAATGCTCATATCTCCTTGGAAACTCATACCGGTATGGTTGAGTACACACCCGTCGGTGTGCACCCTCTCCCCCCTTCCATCCCGAAGATGGAGGGTGCCTACTCCTCGCGTCCACAACCCACGGTAGATGGAGTCACGATGTAGGACTTACTCTATTGGCTCTCCGGATTAGTCATAACTTTCACCGACCTTCCCGGATTAGTTAATGACTTTCTCACCGCCTGCCATGTAACATGTCATGTATGCAAGCATGCCAACATCATATAAAACTCATATTTTAACACATGGCGTCATAACATCTTAAACATGCTCATCATATCATAGCAATCATTAACACATGGCAAGTGGACATATATCATGTAAACAATTCCATCTAATCTCAACATGCAACCTACAACTCGCTATCCATCACAACACACTTGCCTCAACCACATGCAACGGATTGGCGGGAAGTAGAAGGCACTCCCGGGGTCACACCTCCTGCACAGGGGTATCACACAATCACAATCATTACCACAAAACACTACGCAAATCCCCATCTAACCCAACATTGCTCCCTACTCGCAAAACCTAAAACAGAGGTTCTGTCCCGTCGGGACAGCAGCCTTGCAAAAGGCATAACTTGAGTTCTGGGACTCCGAATGAATTAAACGAGTACACCTTCGCGTAGCTTAGGAAATTTCCCAACTTTCTCTAGGTATATGGAAAGACTGATTCGGACTCTAAAGTCATCTAATCTACAGATTACCGAGATCTGTTCCAATCGCGTCACAGATTTTAACACGCTCGGTAAAACGGCCATAATTTTCAAACGGCTGATCGGATTTTAACGTGCTTTATGTCCAAGGAAATATAATTAAATTATCTACAACTTCTTTTAAGTCCGTACGGACAGATTCGGAATCTAAATCGACGAAAACTCGAACCCTAGCCCGACTGCTCAATCTGCCCGAAAACAGAAACGTGGCAACGTCTAGATCTAACCCAAAGAACTCCAACCCAGCACCACCAATTGATCTAAAAACTTCATAAACACCCTAATAACAGTACCTAGATCAAACCCAAGGATCCCCATGATCATACCTTTGCCCAACGAACGAATCTCCAATAGATCTCCTCGCGGATCGCTCCTCGCTCCACGCTCCTCGCTCCTCGCTCCAACGGATGGATCCACAAGGTGCAGAGGTGTGGAGACCACCCTAGGGAAGCAAGGGGGTGGAGGAGAGGTGGTGGAGAGGTGGGGCAATGGAGGAGAGCAAGGGGGAGGCGCAAGGCTCAAAGGGAAGGGGTGGCTAGGGCTTGGCAAGTGGGGGGAGGTGAGGGGGGCGCACCAAGGCCTCAAGGGGCGCAAAGGCAGCAGGGTGGACGCCCCAAAGGGGCAGGGAAACCCCTTTTACCAGCCCCCACACCCAATTCTAGTCCGTTACGGAGACCTAATCCATCCCACCAAAGCCCACCAAGGCCCAAAACTCCCCCGGGAAGGCCCAAAACCCCGAAAACGGCCCGAAAAAGCTATTAACCTCCATATCCTATAGTTTTAACCTTAATTCCACACCTCATAATGTTATTAACCTTATCATGCACGTTAAATAAGGTTACGACACTCCGTGGCGACATAACACTTCAACCGGCCCAAAAAACGCGAGAAAACCCTAAGCCGAAAGGTTTTATTCTCTAGTTTCACCTTCTATAACATCACACCAAACCATAGTGTCACAGGCGAATGACCAAATTCTGAATCTAACTTGGCGAAAACCCAAACCCTACGTCGACTGCTCATGCTGCCCGAAATAGAGAATGTGGTGAAAGTGAGTCGAGTTGTCATTGATTGTTGAGAATTTCTGACAAAGAATTGTGTGGAGTCTCTCTTTTTGTTTGAGTGGTCCCCGATGCGAGATGTATCGCATTGATTTGGGATTGGAGTTTTTCCTTTGCGATTTGACTTAGGAAAAAAGATCGAGTGATCTTTCGATGTTGTCAAACTTTTGTTCCAAGTGATTTGTTGTGTTTTGGGTTCGAGTTGATGAATGTGGTTCATCCGACTAAGGGAGTTGCTCTTTGTTGGCATTCTCGTTTGAGATGTGAATAGAAATGTCTATGGAATTGTTGAGCATAATGGAGGATTATACTCATGGGTTTGGTAGTTTTTGAGTGAGAAAGTGTGAGGGCGAGACCCTCATAGGAAAAGAACCAGTTGAGGTTTGGTAATAATTTACAGCTCTACCTTGGGCTAGGCGTAGAACTTTGGTTGTGGTTCGAAGGGTGGTCATGTTGGAAGTTGGTGATGTCGGTCCAAACCTTGTTGAGAATATGGTTGGATTGTTAAAAAGTGATGATAATTTGAAATATAGTGATCTGTCGTGAACTTTGTCGTAGCTAGTTGTCCCTGGGTGTGTGTTATGCCTGGGAGGGGGTAGAATGAAAGTGTAGCGTGGTTTGTGGAAGAAAAGAAAAGTTTTGTCGATGAAGGCTATGTACGTAGCTGACATTAGTTAATTTTGATTCTTTGTGAAAAGGGTCAAACAATTGGAAGAGATGGGATTATGTGTCATGATTGAGTTTGATGGAGTGTGGTAGTCAGGTTGGTTGTGATAGAAGTGCGAAATGTTTGTCGTGAGGATTCGAGCGTTTTGGGTTGATGGAACCTTTGCGGCTGAGAAGCCTTTTGTCCCTTGGGGACTTGGTAGTTGTTTTTGGTGTCCTTCGGATTCGAGGTCGAATCCAGTTGAAGGGGGAAAGAATGTGACACTACGTTTTGGTGTGACATTACAAATTGCGAAATTAGAGAAGAAAATCTTACGGCTTGAGGTTTACTCGCGTTTTTGGGACTTTTGAAGCGTTGTGACACCACGGAGTGTCGTAACCTTATTTAGCCTGCATGATAAGGTTAATAACATTATGAGATGTGGAATTAAGGTTAAAACTATAGGTTATGGAGGTTAATAGCTTTTCCGGGCCGTTTTCGGGGTTTTGGGCCTTCCCGGGGGAGTTTTGGGCCTTGGTGGGCTTTGGTGGGATGGATTAGGTCTCCGTAACGGACTAGGATTGTGTTGAGGGCTGGTAAAAGGGGCTTCCCCCAGCCCCCTTGTGCCCCATGCAGCATTGGTGCGCCCCTCTCCACCACCTCTCCTCCACCCCCTTGCTGCCCTAGGGTGGTCTCCACACCTCTGCACCTTGTGGATCCATCCGTTGGAGCGAGGAGCGAGGAGCGAGGAGCGTGGAGCGATGAGCGATCCGCGAGGAGATCTATTGGAGATTCGTTCGTTGGGCAAAGGTATGATCATGGGGATCCTTGGGTTTGATCTAGGTACTGTTCTTAGGGTGTTTATGAAGTTTTTAGATCAATTGGTGGTGCTGGGTTGGAGTTCTTTGGGTTAGATCTAGACGTTGCCACGTTTCTGTTTTCGGGCAGATTGAGCAGTCGGGCTAGGGCTCGAGTTTTCGTCGATTTAAAATCTGAATCCATCCGTACGGACTTAAAAGAAGTTGTAGATAATTTAATTATCTTTCGGTGAACATAAAGCATGTTAAAATCCGATCAGCCGTTTGAAAGTTATGGCCGTTTTACCGAGCGTGTTAAAATCTGTGACGCGATTGGAACAGATCATAGTAATCTGTAGATTAAACAATTTTAGAGTCCGAATCAGTCTTTCCGTATAACTAGAAAAAGGTAGGAAATTTCCTAAGCTTCGCGATGGTGTACTCGTTTAATCAATTTGGAGTCCCAGAACTCATGTTATGGCCTTTGCAAGGCTGCTGTCCCACCGGGACAAAACCTCTGTTTTTAGGTTTGCAAGTAGTGGGCAATGTCGGGTTTGATGGGGATTTGTGTACTGTTTTGTGGGCATTATTGTGAGTGTGTGATGCCTATGTGCAGGTGGTGTGACACCGGGAGTGCCCTCTACGTCCCACAAATCCGTCGCCCGCGGTTGACGCAAGTGTGTTGTAATGTATAGCGGATTGTAGGTTGTTTGTTGATATTGGGTGAAAGATTGAACACTTGCTATGCTCACTTGGCATGCTTGCTGTTTTCCAATGAAATATTGAGTATGATTATCATGGTTCGATGCCATGTGTTTATATTTGTCATGATGAGTTGCCATATGTTTATGTACATGTGAAATATGTTAATTGGCATAGTTGCATGCATGACATGTTACATGGCCCGGGCGGTGAGAAAGTCATTAACTAATCCGGGAAGGTCGGTGAGAAAGTTATGACTAATCCGGAGAGCCATTAGAGTAAATCCTACATCGTGATTCCATCTACCGTGGGTTGTGGAAGCGAGGAGTAGGCACCCTCCATCTTCGGGATGGAAGGGGGGAGAGGGTGCACACCGACGGGTGTGTACTCAACCATACCGGTATGAGTTTCCAAGGAGATATGAGCATAACATTGCATTGCATTGCATTGCAATACATATTTAATGATGATGATGTTGTTATGTGCTCAAGTATGAGATGTTATATGTGATGTAAGGTATTATTGTCTTGTAAATGATCTTGTTGTCCATTACAATATGCTTGCTGAGTTTTCGAACTCACACTTGTGTTTTATGTTGTTTTTAGGTACTTTGAGATCGGCATGCGGGAAAAAGGGGTCTAGCTACACTTCTACACGTAGCTCCACCATCATAGTCCATAATTAATCACTTGGAGACATGATATTAAGAGTTGTGCCATAAACTTAATGTAGGGTTTAATTTAGCATGCTTGTGATTCCCTATTTGCTTGGTTATAGCTTATGAAGTGGTTGAGCATGCTTTTATTGGCGTAATTTGATGATATATCCATTTATGTTGATGTTTTATTTGTCGTGTGCTATGACATATCTTGCCATGATATTGATATTGTGTTAATTCATGTTAAAACAAAGGAGATGCTGCCGAAATCTCGGCTTTTAGCATGTGCGCCTTTGCTGGAATTTATGTTTAATTGTGGTATTTAGATGTTGTTTAGCTTATGTTTGGTAGCATTCAGGCATATTAAATGCCGGGGTGTTACAGTTGGTATCAGAGCGGGCTGTAGGTCCTTGGAATGTGAATTTTTAGTATCATGCTATAGGGTACAACTAAAATGTGATGTGGAATAACTTAGAAACATGGCTTAGGTCTTAACTAAAACTTTGTTATAGGATAGCAACATTAAAACTTGCAAAAGTGGTATAACTAATTTAAAATTTGACACACATGGATGCACAGTAGGAAAGGGTATGGGAATCATTGCTTTACGCTTAAATGTTGTATTTGAGCCTTGATGTTGAATGCTACATTTGTTTATGTATGTTGCTATGTTTATGAAAGAATTGAATTGAATTGTTCATGTTATTATGTTAAAGTGGGGTTGTGGTGCCGAAGGGTTTCGGTCACCTCTCTTTATTCATTGTAAGGGTGAAGTGTGACGGTGTGGCCGGTTAGCGCCATCACCGAAGAACTATTAACCCTTGTAGGAGAAGAGTGCTTACCCTTCCTGTCGTAGATCGGGTAGTTGACGGGAGTCAAATAGGAGAGTTTGGTGGTGGGTTCCTTCGTATGTTCTTCACCGTTCTGACGGTTGGTTTTGGTTGGTTTTCTTGGTTTTAGTTGATGGAAACTAAAAGAAAAATGTTTGGTATTGGATTTTTCGCGGATCATTCCGTACGCGATTTGTGGTTTTTGGTCTTCCTTGGTTGGAAACGAAGAAGAAGAGTTTAGAGTTGCGCCTTTTTAGTCGCCTTTGCTTTGACACCCGGTTTTGCTGGTTATTGTGGATTGTCTTAGGGAGGAAACATATGTGGTTGTTGTCCTCCCTAACTGAGAAAAGGGTTGAAGTTCTCCTAGTGCCGACCTTATGTTGGGTGGAGCTAAGTTTTGTAACTTTATCGGAAAAGGTTTGGTTGAACATTTTGTTTTCCCTAGTGCATCCTTCTTCCTTCTTGGAAGTATGGATCTTGAGATTTCTTGAAAAGTTTTGTGGGCAAATTTGGGAACTTGAGAGTGGAACTCTCCTGCATTTCTGTTAGAGTTTTGTTTTCTTCCTTGCCTGGAAAAGGAGAAATTGTCTATCGGTGTTAGATTACGGTTCTTGAGTTGTGGTTGTCCTTAAAAGTGGAGTTGCATCCTGTTTGTCAAAAGTGAAAATGATTGTTTAGCATGTCGTGTAGTATGTAACAATGTGGTTATTGGAAATGATTTGTTCTTGATTAATTGGTGAGCTGAATCGCTTAAAAGTAATATTTGTGCTTAGCTTAAGATTAAATGAACTTCTAGTGTTGCAGATTACCCTATAATGAGAATGAATAAATATGTTAATGTACATGCTTAGAATCTGTTGCCTTGCTTTGAAAGTGCTTATGACCCTCGAATATGTTTAAAGTTTTAAACCCTAATGCATAGTTAAAACATTAAGATGATGTAGATCATTGATATTGTTAAAGAAACTTTGTTGGTTGTCTAAAGATGTTCTAATCTAATGGATTAATAGAGAGATTTAATAGTGTTGACTAGTGACTTTAATTTGGAAGTTGACTAGAGTTGCTTTGTATATTGTCGCAAACCATTAGTATACTTGGACGTATGCAGTTGTGTTCCTACGATGCTAGTATCGATGTCAATTGTGAAGACATAGGCTTTGTTGTTTATGTTATTGCTAAAGCATTGGGATGGTCTAACCTATTAAATTTGTTTTTATAGTTGGAGTATGTTGTGTAGTGACAATTTGTTATGGTATATGGATAGTGTAACTAAAAACAATGTAGTTGTTTTTATGATTATGCCTATTTATGGATATTGATGATTTAGTAGTGGTGGTAATTGTTTGGATTACTTTTTGGAAGCCATTGTAAAATAGAGGTTATTATAACATGTGGCGATGAAGTGAACCATGGATATTTTAGCATGATATAGAATTGTATCCTAAAGAAGGTATATCTTAGAATCATAATTTTCGACTTTGTCTTATGGAGATACTATTCGTATGTTGAAGTCATTTGTTAATGGAATAAGTTTTGATTGTCAAGATGTTGACGTATTTATGGTATAAAAATTGATAGGATGATCATGCTTAAGTATCTGTTGAAGTACTACGTTTGAAATATAGAATACGTTGTTTTATGATGTGTTGGTTTGTGGGGTTCTTGAGGAGGTAGTATGGATTGATTTAAGATGGGTTTTCTCGATAAGTAAATAGTGATTATGGAATGCTTAAATGTTAAGGATAGTGGGACACGGTTATGGTGAGTCTCATGCCGAGCTTGTGTATAAAACCTTTTGGTGCAGGTTGGTGGTTTGCTATCTTGGTTAAATGTTTTTTTGGTCAAGGTGTTCTTTATGTTGCATTTTCGAGTTTCCCTAAAACTCGTAGAGGTTGGTGCCCATCTTTGGTTTTGGCTAAGTTGTTCAGTTTATGCTATGAGTTTGATCTTGCACCCAAAAGCCTTTGAGTGGATCGCGCTCCTTCAAGGCGTTCAGACCGAAGCATACTTGGAGTAAATCTTAAAAGGAAGTCGATGGACATAGTGGGTCGTGTTGAAAATTCTTGAGATTTAATTTGTAAGTCTATTTGATTGGAACTGGATTTATTTGGAAAAGGTCATGTGGTGTTTGCGAGTGTTTCAAAAGGGTGGATTTTGTGAATGTTTATAAGTGATTCGGGTTGGTGAAGTGTTCTCATTTTGGGAAAATGAGTCTCCCATTTCTCTTTGAGAATTGATGTTCTCTTTCAAAATGTTGATTTTGGTTAAAACGCGATGCTTTACAAATTTGGCTTTCAATTGTCGACGGGTTATGTATGACGTGGTGTTTTCCTGTTAATGGTGTTCCCCTCATAGTTTTATGATTTGGCGCAATCATCGATGCTATCCAAGTTTTAATCATGTGATGCAGAGGAAGTTGTCTTGTGAATGACTATTTGGTAGCGTTGTACATGATGAATGAATGGTGAAAAGGAAACATGACATCATTTATAGATGTCTATTGATAAAAGAGTCGTTGAGCCAGGTCGGTGAGTACGTCATATAGGGAAATATGACTAATCCGGTGTGCTCTCGAAAAGCTTGGATTCATGTCATGAATCTAGATTTCCATTTGCTCTTTAGCATGAAAAGAAAGAGTGAAGAGTTCCTGGCATTTGGCTTTGTTGTAAGAGGATTGGGTTTCCTTGTTTCCTTGAGAGTTATTATGGCGGTTGTGGATTCGTTCGATTGATTTGAGAATCGTTTTTCTCTTCCACAATGTTGTTTTTATGAGATGCTTGGCTGTGGTGAAAGTGAGTCGAGTTGTCATTGATTGTTGAGAATTTCTGACAAAGAATTGTGTGGAGTCTCTCTTTTTGTTTGAGTGGTCCCCGATGCGAGATGTATCGCATTGATTTGAGATTGGAGTTTTTCCTTTGCGATTTGACTTAGGAAAAAAGATCGAGTGATCTTTCGAGGTTGTCAAACCTTTGTTCCAAGTGATTTGTTGTGTTTTGGGTTCGAGTTGATGAATGTGGTTCATCTGACAAAGGGATTTGCTCTTTGTTGGTATTCTCGTTTGAGATGTGAATAGAAATGTCTATGGAATTGTTGAGCATAATGGATGATTATACTCATGGGTTTGGTAGTTTTTGAGTGAGAAAGTGTGAGGGCGAGACCCTCATAGGAAAAGAACCAGTTGAGGTTTGGTAATAATTTACAGCTCTACCTTGGGCTAGGCGTAGAACTTTGGTTGTGGTTCGAAGGGTGGTCATGTTGGAAGTTGGTGATGTCGGTCCAAACCTTGTTGAGAATATGGTTGGATTGTTAAAAAGTGATGATAATTTGAAATATAGTGATCTGTCGTGAACTTTGTCGTAGCTAGTTGTCCCTGGGTGTGTGTTATGCCTGGGAGGGGGTAGAATGAAAGTGTAGCGTGGTTTGTGGAAGAAAAGAAAAGTTTTGTCGATGAAGGCTATGTACGTAGCTGACATTAGTTAATTTTGATTCTTTGTGAAAAGGGTCAAACAATTGGAAGAGATGGGATTATGTGTCATGATTGAGTTTGATGGAGTGTGGTAGTCAGGTTGGTTGTGATAGAAGTGCGAAATGTTTGTCGTGAGGATTCGAGCGTTTTGGGTTGATGGAACCTTTGCGGCTGAGAAGCCTTTTGTCCCTTGGGGACTTGGTAGTTGTTTTTGGTGTCCTTCGGATTCGAGGTCGAATCCAGTTGAAGGGGGGAAGAATGTGACACTACGTTTTGGTGTGACATTACAAATTGCGAAATTAGAGAAGAAAATCTTACGGCTTGAGGTTTACTCGCGTTTTTGGGCCTTTTGAAGCGTTGTGACACCACGGAGTGTCGTAACCTTATTTAGCGTGCATGATAAGGTTAATAACATTATGAGATGTGCAATTAAGGTTAAAACTATAGGTTATGGAGGTTAATAGCTTTTTCGGGCCGTTTTCGGGTTTTGGGCCTTCCCGGGGGAGTTTTGGGCCTTGGTGGGCTTTGGTGGGATGGATTAGGTCTCCGTAACGGACTAGGATTGTGTTGAGGGCTGGTAAAAGGGGCTTCCCCCAGCCCCCTTGTGCCCCATGCAGCATTGGTGCGCCCCTCTCCACCACCTCTCCTCCACCCCCTTGCTGCCCTAGGGTGGTCTCCACACCTCTGCACCTTGTGGATCCATCCATTGGAGCGAGGAGCGAGGAGCGTGGAGCGATCCGCGAGGAGATCTATTGGAGATTCGTTCGTTGGGCAAAGGTATGATCATGGGGATCCTTGGGTTTGATCTAGGTACTGTTCTTAGGGTGTTTATGAAGTTTTTAGATCAATTAGTGGTGCTGGGTTGGAGTTCTTTGGGTTAGATCTAGACGTTGCCACGTTTCTGTTTTCGGGCAGATTGAGCAGTCGGGCTAGGGCTCGAGTTTTCGTCGATTTAGAATCTGAATCCGTCCATACGGACTTAAAAGAAGTTGTAGATAATTTAATTATCTTTCCGTGGACATAAAGCACGTTAAAATCCGATCAGCCGTTTGAAAGTTATGGCCGTTTTACCGAGCGTGTTAAAATCTGTGACGCGATTGGAACAGATCGTAGTAATCTATAGATTAAACATTTTTAGAGTCCGAATCAGTCTTTCCGTATAACTAGAAAAAGGTAGGAAATTTCCTAAGCTTCGCGATGGTGTACTCGTTTAATCGATTTGGTATCCCAGAACTCAAGTTATGGCCTTTGCAAGGCTGCTGTCCCGCCGGGACAGAACCTCTGTTTTTAGGTTTGCAAGTAGTGGGCAATGTCGGGTTAGATGGGGATTTGTGTACTGTTTTGCGGGCATTATTGTGAGTGTGTGATGCCTATGTGCAGGTGGTGTGACACCGGGAGTGCCCTCTACGTCCCACAAATCCGTCGCCCGCGGTTGAGGCAAGTGTGTTGTAATGTATAGCGGATTGTAGGTTGTTTGTTGATATTGGGTGAAAGATTGAACACTTGCTATGCTCACTTGGCATGCTTGCTGTTTTCCAATGAAATATTGAGTATGATTATCATGGTTCGATGCCATGTGTTTATATTTGTCATGATGAGTTGCCATATGTTTATGTACATGTGAAATATGATAATTGGCATAGTTGCATGCATGACATGTTACATGGCCCGGGCGGTGAGAAAGTCATTAACTAATCCGGGAAGGTCGGTGAGAAAGTTATGACTAATCCGGAGAGCCATTAGAGTAAGTCCTACATCGTGATTCCATCTACCGTGGGTTGTGGAAGCGAGGAGTAGGCACCCTCCATCTTCGGGATGGAAGGGGGGAGAGGGTGCACACCGACGGGTGTGTACTCAACCATACCGGTATGAGTTTCCAAGGAGATATGAGCATAACATTGCATTGCATTGCATTGCAATACATATTTAATGATGATGATGTTGTTATGTGCTCAAGTATGAGATGTTATATGTGATGTAAGGTATTATTGTCTTGTAAATGATCTTGTTGTCCAATACAATATGCTTGTTGAGTTTTCGAACTCACGCTTGTGTTTTATGTTGTTTTTAGGTACTTTGAGATCGGCATGCGGGAAAAAGGGGTCTAGCTACACTTCTACACGTAGCTCCACCATCATAGTCCATAATTAATCACTTGGAGACATGATATTAAGAGTTGTGCCATAAACTTAATGTAGGGTTTAATTTAGCATGCTTGTGATTCCCTATTTGCTTGGTTATAGCTTATGAAGTGGTTGAGCATGCTTTTATTGGCGTAATTTGATGATATATCCATTTATGTTGATGTTTTATTTGTCGTGTGCTATGACATATCTTGCCATGATATTGATATTGTGTTAATTCATGTTAAAACAAAGGAGATGCTGCCGAAATCTCGGCTTTTAGCATGTGCGCCTTTGCTGGAATTTATGTTTAATTGTGGTATTTAGATGTTGTTTAGCTTATGTTTGGTAGCATTCAGGCATATTAAATGCCGGGGTGTTACAGGAGAGGGGAGGGGATGGCGCAAGGGGGAGAGGAGGCGCCCAAAGTGGGGGGTGGCGGCTTGGGTGGTGGGTGGAGGAGGTGGAGTGGCGGCTAGGGTTGTGGGGCGCATGTGGGCAAGGGGAGGACGCCTCCAAGGCAGGTTATCCTGCCTCCCCCTCCCTCATGGGCCTAAAAATTCACCCACCAAGGCCCACGACACATCCCCTTGGGCCCGAACTCCCCCGGAGAGGCCCAAACTCCCGAAAACAGCCCGTAAATGCGAATAAACCTCACAGTGTATAGTTTTAACCTCCGATTTAATATTTTATAATGTTTTGACCTCAACATTCACATTTTATAACATTACGACACTCCGTGGTGTCACATTCTCCCCCCCTTCAACAGGATTTGACCTCGAATCCGAAGAACGCCAAAATCAACAACAATATCCTCAAGGGACAAAAAACTTCTTTGCAACACCAAAACATTCACACAAAGACTTAAACCGGAACAAACAACAAGCGAGTTCTCAAAACCAACACTTGGCGAGAAAATGTTGATTTAGCTCAATAGAGTGCAACCTCTGACGGTTCCACCTTTACTTCCAATTTTCTCAATCGAATTCCTCGATTTCACCCATTAAAGGGCTCAATTGAAAATACTACATATGTCTAAAACCTCACATCAATCATTTCATACAATTATCGCAAACGACAACGCTACCACCAAACACCAATCAAGAACAAAGAAAACACTGGTTCTCAACTCTTGCAATTGGGCGCCCTTTAAATCGAGCGGACCATTCCCGAGAAATGCTAGCGAACGAAATGACTCACTACAGCACATCTGCCCTTCCGATACACAATCACGCTAACATTTCATTCCATCCACTCCCAGGCAAATCTCATACCTAGAGACAACTAGCTAAGACAATTGCTCACGACAGGGCATTTATCTCCGAATTACCTTCATCTTATCTACCACCCATCGATACTCTCAATACAAAACTGAACAACGACATCAACAACCTCCATCAAAATCCACCCGTTATACCACTAATGTCCAACACCTAGCCCAAGCTAGGACCGTAGAACCTTACCAAACCACCATTGGTGCATTTCCCAAGAGGGTGTCTGTGACACTACAGAATGACGTTTTGAGTCATTTTCGATGTCGGCACTAAGGTTCGACTTTGGTGTCATGTTTTTGGGCCTATTCCATGAGTTTGGGCCTTTTCGGGGGAGAATTTGGGCTTTCCGGGGGAGAATTTGGGCTTCCGGGGGAGTTTGGGCCTTGGGGGGCTAATTTGGGCCGAAGGTGGGGGAGTTTTAGGCCCGTGTGGGGGGTTTTGGAGGGCAGCAAGCCTGCTGCCCCCTGATCATACGCGCCACCCCCACCCTCAAACCCTAGCCGCCTCCCCCTCTTGTCCATGCGCCCCTCCCCTCACCCCCTAGCCGCCACCTCCTCCCCTTCCCTTTTCCCTTGCACCACCACCTTCCCCTCCCCTCTCCACCTCCCTTGCCACCCTAGGGGAGCTCCCCACCATGCCACCTCGCTGTCCCCTCCATCGGGAAGCCCCGCGATGAGGATATCCGGCGGTTCCGGCGCGAGGAGGATGATCGGGGAGCCCGGGAGGAAGGATTTCGGCGTTCGTCGTTCGTCGTTCGTCGGGAAGAGGTATAGATTGGATGATCCTTGGCTATGGTCTAGGTGCTTTTCTAGAGGTTGATTTCATGCTTTTAGATAAAGTGGTGGTATTGTGATTGGGTAGATCGGTTGAAAACTAGAGTTTGCCATGTTCTCTGCTTCAGGCAGATTGTGCAGTCGACCTAGGGTTTGAGTTTTCGCGACTTTAGATTCAGAATTTGGTCGGCCGCCTGTTGAGAAATTTGTAGGTAACTTCAATACCTTTAATTGGACATAAAGAACGTCCAATTCCGTGCAGCCATTTGAAAGTTATGGTCGTTTTACCGAGCATGTTCAAATCTGTGACGTAATTGGGATAGAACGTAGTATTTTGTAGATTAAACAATTTTAGAGGCCGAATCAGCTTTTCCCAATACTTAGAAAAAGCTAGGAAATTTCCTAAGCTTCGCAATGATGTACTCGTTTAATCGATTAGGAGTCATAGAACTAAAGTTATGCTGGATTGAATCCTGCTGTCCCAAAGGGACAGATTCTCTATTTTTCGGTTTCAGGAGTAGTTTGTGAAGTTGGGGTAGACGAGCTTTCGCGTACTATTTTGGGGGCACGTTTTGAGTGTGTGGTTTGTTTGTGCAGGTGGTGTGACCCCGGGAGTGCCCTCAACCTCTCGCCAATCCGTTGCCCGAGGTTAAGGCAAGTGTATTGTAATGGGTAGCATATTGTATGATGCTAATTGTGACTAGGTACAAATTGCTTTCATGATGTGCTATCTTGTCATGATTACATGTTGTGATATCTTCACATGATTAGTGCTTGCCCATGTTATGATGAAATTGAAGTATTATGATGCTATGCCATGTTTAGTTCAGTTTGATGCAAGTTGTTATGTTTATGGCATAATCGCATACATGGCATGTGATCTGGCCCGGTCGGTGAGAAAGTCATAACTAGTCCGGTAAAGTCGGTGAGAAAGTTATGACTAATCCGGGGAGCCACTGAGTAAGTCCTACCTCTTGATTCCATCCACCGTGGTGATTGGAAGCAAGGAGAAGGCACCCTCCATCTACGGGATGGAAGGGGGATGAGGGTGCACGCCGACAGGTGTGCACTCAGCAATACCGGTATATGCTTCCAGGAGACATGTGCATTGCATTGTATTGCATACATGATGATGATAATGAGTTGTGTACGATGTGCTTTGTCATGGCTACAATGTTGTAGATGAGATTAAGATTTGAACATGATGTTAAAGTATGGTATGTATTGTTGTTGGCATTGAATTATTCTTTATGACCCATTGCAATATGCTTGCTGAGTGATGAACTCACGCTTGTGTTTATGATGTTTTTAGGTACCATGAAACCGGCATGCGGGAAAAGGGCATTAGCTACACTTCTACACGTAGCTTCACATTCTTATACAGTTTAATTATTGGGAGTCATGATAATAATGAATAGTGCCATGAAACTTGGTGTATGGGCTTGAGTTCATCGTTTGGTTTGTTATATTTGGTGGAATGGTTGAATTCCTTATTTTAGACATAAGTGATGCTTTATTCATTGATATTGCTGTTTTAGATATCTTATGCTATGATATAACTTGCCATGTTATTGCTATTGCTCCAATTCATGTCAAAACAAAGGAGATGCTGCCGAAATTTTCGGTTTTAGCATTTGTGCCTTTGCTGTAATTTATCTTTATTTGTGGTATTTAGATGTGGTTTAGTCTATGTTTGGTAGCATTCGGGCATAGTAGATGCCGGGGTGGTACAGTTGGTATCAAAGCGGGCTGTAGGTTCTTGGAACATGTATTCTAGTGAAATACCATATGGTCATCTTAAATTTTGATGTGGAATAACCTAGAAACATGGCTTAGGTTGTACATAAAATTTGTCTCAGGATAGCAACATTAAAACTTGTGTAAGTGGAACAACTAATTTAAAATTTGACACACATGGATGCACAGTAGGAAAGGGTATGGGTATCGTTGCTTTACGCTTAAATGTTATATTTAAGCCTTGATGTTGAATGCTTTATGTGATAATGTATGTTGCAACGTTATTGAGAGAATTGATTGGATTGTTCTTGTTATTGTGATAAAGTGGGGTTGCGGTGCCGAAGGGTTTCGGTCACCCCTTTTTGTTCATAGTGAGGGTGTGGTTTGACGGTGTGGCCAGTTAACGCCAGCACCGAAGAATTATTAACCCCTGTAGGAGAAGAGTGCTTACCCTTTCTGTCATAGATCGGGTAGTTGGCTGGAGACAAATAGAAGAGATTGGTGGCGGATTCCTTCAGATGTTCTTTATCGTTCTGTGGTCGGTTTTGGTTGGTTTTTTTTGTTTTAGTTGATTGAGACCAAAAGAAAAGTGGTTGGTATTGGATTTTTGCGGATTGTTCCATATGCGGTGTGTGATTTTGTCTTTCTTGATTGAAGACGAAGAAGTAGAGTCTAGTGTTGCGCTTCTTTTGGTCGCCTTTCCAGCTTTGGTGCTTAGTTTGTTGATTGCTTTATGGGGGAGAAGCTTTCAATCTATTCCTGTGTTTGTCTTTCTCTGAGGTCAAAAGAGTTATTGCGGCGTTATGCCAGACCTGGTTGTCAGGGCTGAAGTCATGTGGCTTTGTAGGAGTAAGTGGTGTTTGATTTCGTCATTTTACTTGTTTAAGAAATCATCTTTGAAAACCCTTCTTGTTTCGTGAAAGTTTGGGGTTTGGTGTTAAGGTTTTATTTGAAAAGGATTACTTGATCACTTGGTTCCCTTTTAAGAAAATTGTCTTTCAACCATTTTCCTCTATGGGAGTCTTTGAGATTGAAAAGTGTTTTGGAGAATTTCCTTTTGCATGACCAAGTTTCGGTCTGTCTCATTGCAATTTTGAGAGTCAAGTTTCCTTGTGAATTTGGGTTGAGTTTTAAAAATAAAATACTACAAACAAAGTAAGTAGTCTTTTGACTGAAATCGTTTGTCACTAGTGAGAATTGTTGTTTAGCATGTTATGTAGTATGTACCAATGTGGTTTATGGAATGATGTATTGTTAAGTTAATTTGTGAGTTGAAATAATTCAATGCGGTTGTTATCTTTAGCTTGAGAATAAATAGGCTACTAGCATTGTAAAGTACTCTATAGCGAGAAGGATTAAATGTGTGATTGTACATGCTTAGAATTTGTAGCTTTATGTTAAAAATGAGGTAGCACACTGCTGTTACTTAATGGGAAAATGACCATGATAGTGTTTAAAGTTTTAAACCTTGATGCGTAGTGAGAACATTAAGATGATGTAAACTACTGTTGAAGTAATAGTAAATTGGTTGGTTATCTAAAATACTTTTATTATAGGGTCGGTAGAACAAGTTAATTGTGTTGGTGATCGACCCTAGTGCATGATAGATGACTAGAACTACTATGTTTGCTATTTTGAACTATAGAAATAATTGGGAGGATGTAATTGTGTTCTTGAAATGCTAATACAGATGACAATTGAGAAGGTACGTTTATGAACTACCATTGTTTGATTGGCAATTGTGTTATAACCTATGTATAGGGTAACTAAAAGCAATGTTGTTGTTTGATGATTAGGCACATTTGTTGATAATGATGACTAAGTAGTGGTAGTAATTGTTTAGATTACATGTTAAAAATCATGGTTAAAAATGGAGGAACTTGTAACATGTGGTGATGGAGTGAACCATGGATAATTAACCTGATCTAGAATTTTATCATTAATGAATGTATGTCTTAGAATCATAGTTATGAACTTTGTCTTGTAGAGATAATATTTCCATGTTGAAGTCGTTGGTTAACTGAATAAGTTTCGATTGTTGAGACGTGGACATGTAGGTGGTATGAATTTTATAGGTTGATCATGCTTAAGTATCTGTTGAAGTACTATGTTTGAAATATAGAATACGTTGTTATATGATTTGGTGATCCGTGGGGATCATGTCAATGTAGTCTTGGTTGGGTGCCTTTTTGATAAGCATCATAAACCTTAATTAAAAGTGTTGGGAATGGTAACTAGAGAAAGAAATGGTTATGTAAATTTTGTTAAATCCGGTAGGACTTTCTCAATGAGTAAGGTGTGAATTTTGAAGTCTTTAATGGAAAGCGTAGTGGAACACTAGAGATGATTGTATTTATGCTAAGCTGGTCTTTAAAACCTTTTGGACTGGTTTGGTTGTTTGCTATCTTGGTTGAATGCTTTCGATTGAGGTGTTCCTTATGTTGAGTTTCAGAGTTTCCCCAAAACTCATAGTGATTGGTGTCGATCTTTGGTTTTTGCCCATTTGTTTAGTTTGTGTTGTGAGTATGGATTTACACCCAAAAGTCTTTGAGTGGATCGCGCTCCTTCGCGTTCGCACTGAATCATCCTTGGAATAAATTTGAAAATGAAACAGATGGACATAGAGAGTTGTGCTGGAAAACTCTCGAGGTTTAATTTGTAATCTCCTTTTTGGCTAGAGTTGGAGTTATTTGGAGAATCCGTGTGGTGTTTGCAAGTGTTTCAAAAGGTGGTTTGTGGATGGTTCATAAGAGATATAGTTAGTGAAGTGTTCCCTTTTGAAATGAGTTTCTCTTTCTCTTTGAGAAAATTTGTGGTGGTTGTGTGTGCAGATGTTTAACTTTGGAGTTGATGTTCAGTTCCAAAATGTTGATTTTGGTTAGTATGCGAGGTTTTGCAAGGTTAGCTTTAAATGGATAGTGGGTTGTGACACGTTGTGGTGTTTTACTGTTAACTATGATGCCGTCATAGTTTATCTGACTTATTGCAATCATCGATGTTATGGGCGTTTCATCATGTGATACCGAAGAAGTTTTTTGGTGAATGACTATTCGGTATTATTTGTTACATGATGAATGAATGGTGAAAAAGAACAATGACAACGTTTAGTAGTAAAAAGATGATAACTTTCAGCTGGATTAACGAAATCGATCGATTCCAGTTGGAAAGGAAAGATAACTTGATTATATACAACTAATTCTTAAGCCGGCCAGGGAGATGAAGCTTCTACATTGCTCAAAAGGATGAAAAACAGCAACTCTGAAATCTGCTCGAAAATCAGAACTTTGCTCCAAACCCTAGAACATGGGTTTACCTCCAAAACTTTCCCCAAATCTTACCTAGGGCACCCAAAACAGTAGGAGGAGACCATCTAGGACTGTATCTAGCCATGGGGGAAGGGCTCACCTTTACCTCCCTCAAGGAGGAGCCATAGAGAAAGGAGGAGGAAGAGGGGAAGCCGGCCAAGGGGAGTTGGGTGCCGGTTGGAGGACTGCAGGGACGGCTTGGAGGAGCTACTGGGGTCTGCTTCGAGCTGGTTGAGGAGACCTCAAGGTGCTGCATGGTTTGGAGGAGGAGAGCACGGTTTGGGGCTTGGGTGTTGCACGGTTTGGGGAGAAGAGGACTTGGTGGCTGCTATTTGCTGCTGATTTGTGCCCCCCTTGCCCACACACAAGTGACTAAGAGCTATGGTTAAGTCCCCTAGGGTTAAGTCCCCTAAATTGCAGCACAAGGTTTCAATTTCCAAGCCATGATCCAAATTGGTGTTTGATGTTGGATCATGACTCAAACACAACCAAGTTGTAGAGGAAAGTTTCTAGTTTCCATTTTACTAATGTGCACATCCTAGATCATTATGGATTTCAAGTTACAAGGCTCCAAACTTCGATGAAAAACACATTTGCAGTCTGAAATTTCTAGCTCAAAAATTTGGTTAAGTTTGGAAATTTCTAAGTGGCAGTTTCGAACAATGCCTGGGAGTTAGGAATCGATCCCGAATGTGGCTAATTAAAGATTGGTTAGTGTTAATGCTAGCCGCATGAGTCGAACTCGAATTCGGGGCCTTGACATTTAGAGTAGTAGAACT
This sequence comes from Rhipidocladum racemiflorum, assembly GCA_036346355.1. Lineage (NCBI taxonomy): Eukaryota > Viridiplantae > Streptophyta > Magnoliopsida > Poales > Poaceae > Rhipidocladum > Rhipidocladum racemiflorum. Next base: position 41,125,586 of record CM070589.1, on the reverse strand, counting down.
CAAGTTATGATCGTTAGATGGCTGCTGTCCGTTTGAGCATATTGCTATTTTTTAGGACTTATGCGTGGGTCGCGGAGTCAATGTAGTTATAAGTCTTGTGTTGCTTTGTTGGCATGTTATTGTGTGAAATGCACATATTTGCAGGTGGTATGTCGGGACCCCGAATTTGCAAATCCGGACCCTCTGTGTGTTCAGCACTAGTCCAGGAACGCGCTAGTGCACACAGTCTTAACATCGGTAAATATCACAATCATACCAATCGATATTATCAAAGTACTTTATTTAAATAACCAAAGTGGTTACTTGACCTTATGGCCAAGTTACAAATATATGCCTTGCAAGGCGGAACTTATTAAAAGAGAAATAACTGCAGCGGAAAAATCAAATAAACTTCGTGGCGCCATCCAGTATACCACAGGCAACTGACTGGGCTCGCATCCCTAAGTAGTCGGGTCCTCTTGGAGTTCCTCCTCCAATGCTGGCGTAATCTCCTCTTCAACTGGTATTGTGTTGAGGCAAGGGTGAGTACTTGGTACTCAGCAAGTCATGCACAGAATGCAAGCTAATATACTATATGCATGGCTTGGTACAAAGGAATAGCTTAAGGTATATTTGGCAAAGAAACAAAGATTTGACAAGTAATATAAGTAGATTCGAAAGCAGTAAAAACAAGTAAAGCATAAATAACTTTTCAAGAAGTTTAAATAACATTTTTCCCCATCCTAAACCATATTTCCATCATCTTCTTTGTTAAACCAACCCAACTTTTCAAATCCAAGTTGTTTTCAGAAAGTCTAACCCTTGACTGTAATTCCCGAGCATTGTCGATCGTGGACTCGGCTATTCAAATAGATTCTACACTCTGCAGAGGTTATGCACTTTACCCACAAGATACAATCCACTCACCACGTCGGTAGTGAATCGCCATACAAGAGTATGCGAATGAGCGATCATAACAAAGCCTTTCGGAAGCCTCAAACAACACAGTGGTCCTCTCCGTGCGTGCTCTACACCATCCCTTCCCTTAGCCAAGGCGAAGTATGGGACCAACACACCGTTAGATGGGTACCGGCCACGACCACGATACGCCCCCCGCATAATCACACAAACGGTGTAATCGACACCCGAGGCTCCACAAGTGAGTCCTTAGCGACTTAGTCAACTAGGGCCGTCCCATTCCAGCCATGTGGTTGCAAGTATGACCCAGTTCAAAGGCTTGCAAGGTTAAGTCCTTAGAGTGACCAGTGGCAAGACTACCCGAAACCAAATCATCATCCCCAATGCCACACTGCCCACCTCGATTACTCTTGCCACATGCCCCTGGCCGAAAATCAGCGTTTATCAAACCCCGCTTGATTACCATGCACCACGTGCCATCAACATCACATGATACTTTTCCAAAACAGGTTCAATATATCATTAAGTCAATATTAGCATTTGATTATCCAAAATCATGTCATGAGCACGTAGGTGTCTAAGCAAAGATACTACAACGATCTAAACCCATGTTGGCAATTTAATAATGTCCAACTAGTAAACCACAACTAGGGTGACAAAAGGGTCATGGCACATACTTAAGTAATCAAGGTGTCATATATCAAATTGGTATTTATCTAACCCCTGTGTTTAAACAAAGTATCTTTCTACTTGAACTAGCATGCAATAGTTTAAATCAAAATAGATTTCGAAATAGGATCAATATGGTCAAAGCACAACTTGCCTTCAAAAAGCACTTGCTCTTGGTCTTGAGTTGGATCCTGAGTCAATACTTCTCCTTCGAATCCCTCCGGCACTTCAACGTCTACTCGTAAAAGCGTGCAAATAGCAAATACACAAATAAACACTATGCAAAAAGATCCTAAAACTCCAAATAAAATCCATAAACAGAGAGAACATAATTTTCTGGATTTTTAGAAACTGGAATCGTCAAATTTGGAGTTAAAACACAAAAGTTATGATTATTTAAAGTTTAAATAATCAATTAAATAATTTTACAGAGAAAAACTTTAGTCCAAAAATTAAATAAAATTCATATTTAGGTAGATCTCAATTTTATACAAATTTAGAAATTTGAATCGCTCAAATCGGAGTTGAAACGCAAAAGTTATAAGCGTTTGAAGTTTGAATCTAAATTTGAAATCATTATTTGAATTAATAAATCATTTTCTTTTTCGGAAATTAATTATTGCGTCAGCATGGACACGTGGCAGCTCCTGATTGGCCTGCTGACGTCAGCCGGTCCATGGGCTCGGTCCACGCTCGGCCGGGTCCACGGTGGACTCGGTCCACGGCTCACGTGGATCGACATGTGGGCCCCACCGCCAATACCGGGTTTCACGCCGCTGCGTGTGCGGCCGACACGTGGGCCCTCGACTCGCGGGTCCCGTGTCGAGACACGCTTCCCACGCCGCGTGGCGCGGCCGAAAGACACGTGGCACAATCTCGGCCGTTGATTTGAAAATCAACGGTCCAGATTGGATCTAGACCTCACGTTCAAAACTACACGGTTGATCCGGGCCGTTCGATCTAGATCGGACGGTCCAGATCTAACCCTATCGCTACAACGCAACTAACCACAACCGCATTTATCTAAATCTAACGGTTGAAACCTAATCAAGAACGGAAACAGTAACGGGAGAAGATTCCTCACCTCGTGCGTTGGATCTTGATCCAACGGTGCACCGAGCTCGCGGGCGACGATGGCTTGCGGCGGCGTTGCGGCTGCCGGCGCTGAGGACGGCGACCACCCTAACGGCGCTTCGGGGCGTCTCCGGCCAAGTGAGTGCACCCCACAGGTGCGCCTCGACGCAAGGTTCTCAGATCCGGGCTTGAAGGCGGAGGATGACGAACGGCGCCGGAAACGAAGAAAACCCGTGGCGGCACTCCCCAAACTTCGGCGAGAAATCGCGAGGCGACGGCGGCGGCTTGGGCGTTGGAAACTAGGGCAATAGGCGCGCACACGAACGGCGATCCTCGGGCGATAACCCACGCCTTAAATAGCCTCGGCAGGCGTGCACACGGCGGAAACCTAATCGGACGCGGCGGCTACGCGGCGGCGGAGTCCAGCTTCGATTCACGGAAGACGACGAAATCGTGGCCGTCCGTGTCGCGCTCAGCGGCCCGCGATCGCCAAGCGCGATCGGGTCCCCGGTCCGGACGGCTTCGGTCGAAGTCGAGGCGGATCTCGGCCGTTGGATCTTGATCCAACGGTTGGGATCGATTAGGGTTAGAGTGGGTTCGGCCGAGTCAAGCGGCTCGGTCGGACTCGAGTCCGACTTCGATCGGATGAAACGATGCTTGACCGAGTTGGATTTTCCAAATAATTAATATTTAAAATAATTCCCGATAATTCATTTAATTCATTAAAAATAGCAAATGACTCAGAAAAATTCCAGAAAAATTCTGGAAAATATTTTGGATCATTTTGGACTCAAATAAAATATTTCCAACAAAAATTTATTTGCAAATTTAAATTCTTTAATTATTTCAAAATGGAATAAATTCAAATAAATTCCAAATAAATCCAAATAAATTCCAGAAAATTCCAAAAATTCACCAAAGTGCCAAATCACACATGAATTTAAGAAAAGCAAAATTTTGGGGTGTTACAAACCTCCCCCCCTTAATAGAATCTCGTCCCCGAGATTCAGGGCTTACTAAAGGAATAGGTTTGGAAATTCTTTCTTCAAATCCTCTTCGCGCTCCCAAGTCGCTTCACTTTCTTCATGGTTGCTCCACTGAACTCTACAGAAACGGGTTGACTTGTTTCTAGTTTCTCGACCCATTGTGTCTAGAATCCTCACAGGGTGCTCCTTATAAGTCAAGTCCTCATGCAACTCAATTGACTCTAGCGGTGTCTGTTCCTCAGGAACTCGGAGACACTTCTTTAACTGGGACACATGGAATACGTCATGCACTCCTGCCAACGACTGTGGCAACTCCAGCTGGTAGGCAACTTCACCTCTGCGACTCAAAATCTTAAATGGTCCAACATAACGGGGTGCGAGTTTCCCTTTGGCATGGAACCTCTTAACTCCCCGAGAGGCGTAACTCGAGGTATACAAAGTCTTCGGTTCAAAACTCAAATCTCGCGACGATTGTCAAGATAACTCTTCCGCCGAGATTGGGCTATCTTCAACCTTTCCCTAATTATGGCGATCTGCTCTTCAAATTCTTGAAGAATATCAGGCCCAAAGACACGGGCGCCACGGTCTCATTCCAATTCAATGGCGTCCGACAGGTCGACCATACAAAGTGCCTCAAAAGGTGACATCTCAGAACTAGCCTCGATAACTATTGTTGTAACTAAACTCGGCATACGGCAAACTCTTATCCCAAGAGGTAGCATAAGCCAATGCACAAGCTCTTAACATATCCTCCAGACTGGTTGACTCTTTCTGGCCTCGCCATCCGTCTGTGGATGATAAGTCATCTTGAAGTTCAAACGGGTTCCCATGGCTTCATGCAACTTATTCCGTAACCTTGAGGTAAATTGGGTACCTCGGTCCGATACAATCCTCTTTGGCACTCCGTGCAAACAGACAATCCTCGATCATGTACAATTCCGCTAATTTATCTCCCGAGTAGGTGGTCTTCACGGGATAAAATGGGCTACTTTAGTCAAGCGATCCACTATAACCCATATGGAGTCATAACCTCCTTGAGTCTTCGACAAACCGGTAATGAAATCCATTCCGATTTCCTCCCACTTCCACTCAGGTATTTTCAGTAATGTAGCAATCCTGCTTTCGGTCTCTCGATGCATTGCCTTGACTCTCCGGCATACGTCGCACAATGCAACATGCTCGGCAACTTCACGTTTCATACTCGGCCACCGTAATCTCTCCTTGAGATCCTCGATACATCTTGGCGCTTCCAGGGTGAATCGAGTACTTGGAGTCATGGGCTTCTTCCAAAATCGCTTGCTTTAACTCCTTTTGTTAGGCACACAAATGCGATCCTTCATCCACAACGTGCCTTGCTCATCCAATTTGAAGTCCTCTGCTCTGCCTTCCTCCTTGATGGACTTAATCCTGCGGATCCCGTCATCATCCTTCTCGCCCTTCTCGGATCTGATCCTCTAAGGTAGGCTTTACTTCCAATGCGGCCAAGAATCCGCTAGGTACAACCTCAATCTTCATTTTCTGAAAATCCTCACATAACTCATCCTGACTTGTGGCTAGCAACGTACTCACGGTATGGCTCTTCCGACTCAGAGCATCGGCTACTACGTTGGCCTTCCCGGGATGGTAATGGATTCCAACATTATAGTCCTTGATCAACTCTAGCCATCTCCTTTGCCTCATATTCAGATCCGACTGGGTGAATATGTACTTAAGGCTCTTATGATCCGTATATACTTCACATCTGTTTCCAATCAGATAGTGACGCCATATCTTCAAAGCATGCACTACGGCGGCTAACTCTAGGTCATGTGTCGGATAATTTTCCTCATGCGGCCTCAACTGCCATGATGCATAAGCGACGAACTTTCCATTCTGCATCAGCACACATCCAAGTCCTTGGCGCGATGCGTCACAATAAATATCGAAGCTTTGAGCAACATCCGGTAGAACTAACACCGGTGCTGATGTCAATCGCTTCTTCAGCTCCTGAAATCCTTCCTCACATTCTCTGGCGTCCATGCAAACTTCTTTTCCTTCTTCAACAATTGCGTAAGAGGTTTCGCAATTGTCGAAAAACCTTCGATGAAACGGCGGTAATATCCTGCCATTCCAAGGAAACTCCGAATCTGGGTCACAGTCTTTGGTTGTTCCCAATGTAACACAGCTTCTACTTTGCTTGGATCTACGGCGACTCCTTCTGCGGTCATCACATGTCCAAGAAACTCCACCTTGTCCTTCCAAAAATCACACTTGCTGAACTTGGCGAAAAGTTGCTGTTCCTCGCCTTTTCCAAAACTCGCCTTAAGTGTTCGGCATGTTCATCCTCTGTCTTGGAGTAGATTAGGATATCGTCTATGAACACGACGACAAACTTGTCCAAATATTCCATGAACACCTTATTCATCATATTCATGAAATAAGCTGGCGCATTAAATCGGCCCAAAGGACATAATCAGAACTCGTAATGTCCATATCTTGACGAGAATGCAGTCTTCGGAATATCTTCTGATCGGATCTTCAACTGATGGTATCCCGATCTCAGATCAATCTTGGAGAAAACTCCGGCTCCTCTTAACTGATCAAACAAATCATCAATCCTGGGTAGCGGATACTTATTTTTCACGGTGACTTCATTGAGTGCACGGTAGTCAATGCACATCCTGAAACTCCCGTCCTTCTTCTTGACAAACAAAACTGGTGCTCCCCACGGCGACGAACTCGGTCTGATAAATCCTTTCTCCATTAACTCTTCCAGCTGTTTCTTCATCTCTACCAACTCCTCGGTAGACATCCGATAGGGTCTCTTTGCTATCGGTCTTTGTGCAGTACAAGTTCTATCACAAACTCTATGTCCCTGTCTGGCGGCATACCAGGTAGATCTTCGGGGAAAACATCGGGGTACTCACTCACTACCGGGACATCCTCTATGCTGATTGCCTTGGTACTGTTAACCATCAACTGTCCATCCCTAACTGCAGTGGCTTGAAATTCCACTTTCTTCCCACACGGGCTCTCAACTGAGATAGTTCTTCGTCCACAATCCAATACAGCCTTGTGCTTGGATAACCAATCCATTCCCAATATAACATCTAAGGTCCAGGTCTCCAAAATTATAAGGTTTGCTAGGAACTCTATTCCATCTATTAGTATTCTCACCCCGGAACATCCTACTTCCGTTCGGAGTTCGGAACCAGGGGTTTGAACTAAAAGCATGCACTTAAGTCTTGCAATCCTTAAATCATTTCTAGTAGCAAAGCCTTGCGAAACAAACGAATGCGAAGCTCCAGAGTCAAACAAAAGCTGTGCAGTCTTGAGTTAACAAGTAACTTACCCAAGATCTGACGTCCGTAGCATTTTGCAAGTGCATCCGCGGTGACATGGTTGACTCGGCCTCTCACCATGCAGGGTGTGGCTCTGGTGCTGGCGTCCTAGCTGGGTGGTTCCTAGATTGAAGCGAATCGGGTCGCTCTGCTGTCTTCTTCGGACAATCGTTGGCAAAGTGTCCTGGCTCGTTGCGGTTGTAAGCGTCTCACTGTTCCTTCTTTGACTGCCGGGGTAGCGTTTCTAGCGAAGTGGGGTGCAGTAGTTTTGATTGGCAGGTCTTGGTGCTGGGGAGGGTGTCCTTGTTGCATTCTCGCGGTTGGAATCAAGAATTGATTTGGTGCAACTCTCAAGCGCTATGCGTTCCCCGACGTGATCCTTCTTTGTTGCATCCTGCGCTTCCTGTTCTCATCCAGTTCCTTGCGCTTGTCCTCAAGAATAAGCGCCTTATTCACCAACTCTTGGAAATCTGGAAAGGTGTGGGTGATCAACCCTACTTGCAATCCTGAGTTAAGTCCCTTCATGAAACGAGACTGTCTGGATTTATCTGTCGCTACATCCTCAGGTGCGTAGCGTGCTAACTGTGTGAACTTGTTCAGGTAGTCGGCCACTGGCTGATTACCTTGCCTCAGTGCTCTGAACTCCTCCTTCTTAAGGTCCATAATTCCTTCAGGCACGTGATACTGTCGGAATGCAGCTGTGAACTCTTCCCAAGTGATATCTTGAGGGTTCTCCTGCGTGGCACAGAAGTTCTCCCACCATTCGGTAATGTTCCTTCCAACTGATGAGAAGCGTAGAGTACCTTCTCATTCCCTATGCATTGAGCTATGTGCAGCTTCCTCTCGATTGATCTTAACCAATCGTCGGCCTCCAACGGATTGGCATTCCCAGAGAAAGTGGGTGGGTGAGTCCTCATGAACTCTGACAGCCTTGTATTCTGGCGTGGTCCCTGATTAACTTGATTAGCAGTGGCCTGAGCAGTGACGTGCTGCATTTGTTGCATCATAGCATGCATCAACTGGGTCTGAGCAGCAAGAAATGCTCCAAAATTCTGCACATCCAGTGGCGGTGCTGGTGCTCCATCATTGGGGTTTTCTGTTGGGCGAGATCCACTCCCATTGCTTCCAAAGTTCCCACGGGTGTTCACCATCTGTTGATTTGCTCTAGGTTTAGAGATGAGAGGGAAACAAGAATAGACAAGTAATATGGAACTTATGCGGGCGAAAGGGGTAACTTTAAGGTCCATCTTTATTATTAATAACTTGGTATGGCTGCTTACAATGCCTAAGGGCCTTGCAACACATACTGCACACTCAGCAAACAAAGCAAATCCAAATCGAACTAACTCTGGAGTCTAACGCCTAAAGGGTGACTCTTTATTTTATGACGCGACTCGGCGAAGGAGTCTCACTATAGAACCTAAGCTCACTCATCGAGAAAACCTCCACGGCACGAGTGCGGGTCTTTGCGGCATAGGCGCGAAACGATCGCCATGTCCAGCGACTATGTCATCTGTGGTAGTCGAAGAAGCAGTGTCCTCATCGAGATCTGACTCCTCTGGATCTGGCTCGTGTAGCTCGAGTACTGGCTCTGGGTCTGGTCCGTACAAAGTCATTTCCAACTCGTCAATCCTTCGTAGAAGGTGTGCCACATACTCCTGAGCTTCCCGCCATCTGTTCTTCTCTGTCGTGATTTCCTTGCGGGCCTTCTGTAGCTCCTTGCTTGTATTATCTAGTACATCCTCCTGGGCGACGACAAATCGTGCCAACTGTGTAACCGTGGCATCCTCATCCTGAATCGCCTTCGGGTCGAGAAGGTTATCGCTGCGCGGATGGTAACGGAACACCGTACTCTCCAACTCTCTGGCGTAGACACGGGTAATGTGCCGCATTGCTCGTCGTGATACTTCTTGGATACCCATCTGCATTGTAGATCTCCTGGCAGTGCAGTGTATCGGACGATTGCCTGGGCCCTTCTTCCTAGCAGGTACCTCAATCCTCACGTCACAAGCCTTGATCAATCCTGCTTGTCTGATCACTTCCACTTGGTATTGGGGCTTCTCAAAATCTCCGAGAGTCTGTAGCATATGCCAAAGTTCCGCGGCGTGACAACCTACCAGATCAACTTAGTTTAACTCTTCCTCCATCTTTAACAAGATTTATTTACGTAAGATCTCGTATTTTTCAAATTGTTACAAGGTAAGGGAAAATTTCAGCAAGAGGCAGAAAAGAGAGAAGGGATAAGTCGAGATGTCATTTCTTGTCTTCACAAATTTTTAGCTTTAGAAAATAGGTTTTATCCTCACTACGACCATTCTAGCTTAGGGTTGAGCCTACAAATAAGTATGGCTCGATACCACCTCTGTCGGGACCCGAATTTGCAAATCCGACCCTCAGGTGTTCAGCACTAGTCCAGAACGCGCTAGTGCACACAGTCTTAACATCGGTAAATATCACAATCATACCAATCGATATTATCAAAGTACTTTATTTAAATAACCAAAGTGGTTACTTGACCTTTTGGCCAAGTTACAAATATATGCCTTGCAAGGCAGAACTTATTAAAAGAGAAATAATCAGCGGAAAAATCAAATAAACTTATTGGCGCCATCCAAAGATACCACGTGCAACCGACCGGGCTCGCATCCCTAAGTAGTCGGGTCCTCTTGGAGTTCCTCCTCCAATCTTTGGCGTAATCTCCTCTTCAACTGGTATTGTGTTGAGGCAAGGGTGAGTACTTGGTACTCAGCAAGTCATGCACAGAATGCAAGCTAATATACTATATGCATGGCTTGGTACAAAGGAATAGCTTAAGGTATATTTGCGATGCTTGACATTTGACAAGTAATATAAGTAGATTCGAAAGCAGTAAAAACAAGTAAAGCATAAATAACTTTTCAAGAAGTTTAAATAACATTTTTCCCCATCCTAAACCATATTTCCATCATCTTCTTTGTTAAACCAACCCAACTTTTCAAATCCAAGTTGTTTTCAGAAAGTCTAACCCTTGACTGTAATTCCCGAGCATTGTCCAGTACCGTGGACTCGGCTATTCAAATAGATTCTACACTCTGCAGAGGTTATGCACTTTACCCACAAGATACAATCCACTCACCACGTCAGCCGTGAATCGCCATACAAGAGTATGCGAATGAGCGATCATAACAAAGCCTTTCGGAAGCCTCAAACAACACAGGTGGTCCTCTCCAGACGTGCTCTACACCATACCTTCCCAAAGCCAATACGAAATATGGGACCAACTCACCGTTAGATGGGTACCTGGCCACTTCCACGATACGCTCCCCCGTACAATCACACAAACGGTGTAATTGACACCCTGAGGCTCCACAAGTGAGTCCTTAGCGACTTAGTCAACTAGGGCCGTCCCATTCCAGCCATGTGGTTGCAAGTATGACCCAGTTCAAAGGCTTGCAAGGTTAAGTCCTTAGAGTGACCAGGGCAAGACTACCCGAAAAACCAAATCATCATCCCCAATGCCACACTGGCCCACCTGATTACTCTTGCCACATGCCCCTGGCCGAAATCATTATCAAACCCCAGTTGATTACCATGCACCACGTGCCATCAACATCACATGATACTTTTCCAAAACAGGTTCAATATATCATTAAGTCAATATTAGCATTTGATTATCCAAAATCATGTCATGAGCACGTAGCAGGTCTAAGCAGTATACTACAACGATCTAAACCCATGTTGGCAATTTAATAATGTCCAACTAGTAAACCACAACTAGGGTGACAAAGGGTCATGGCACATACTTAAGTAATCAAGGTGTCATATATCAAATTGGTATTTATCTAACCCCCAGGTTTAAACAAAGTATCTTTCTAATTGAACTAGCATGCAATAGTTTAAATCAAAATAGATTTCGAAATAGGATCAATATGGTCAAAGCACAACTTGCCTTCAAAAAGCACTTGCTCTTGGTCTTGAGTTGGATCCTGAGTCAATACTTCTCCTTCGAATCCCTCCGGCACTTCAACGTCTACTCGTAAAGCGTGCAAATAGCAAATACACAAATAAACACTATGCAAAAAGATCCCAAAACTCCAAATAAAATCCATAAACAGAGAGAACATAATTTTCTGGATTTTTAGAAACTGGAATCGTCAAATTTGGAGTTAAAACGCAAAAGTTATGATTATTTAAAGTTTAAATAATCAATTAAATAATTTTACAGAGAAAAACTTTAGTCCAAAAATTAAATAAAATTCATATTTAGGTAGATCTCAATTTTATACAAATTTAGAAATTTGAATCGCTCAAATCGGAGTTGAAGCATAAAAGTTATAAGCGTTTGAAGTTTGAATCTAAATTTGAAATCATTATTTGAATTAATAAATCATTTTCTTTTCGAAATTAATTATTAAGGCCAAAGATGGACACGTGGCAGCTCCTGATTGGCCTGTGGCGTCGGTACGATCCATGGGCTCGGTCCACGCCGGCTCGGGTCCACGGTGGACTCGGTCCACGGCTCACGTGGATCGACATGTGGGCCCCACTGCCAATGGGTTTCACGCCGCAGCGTGGCTGCGGCGGTGACACGTGGGCCCTCGACTCGCGGGTCCCGCGTGTCGAGACACGCTCCCACGCGGCGTGGCGCGGTGAGCACCGTGGCACAATCTCGGCCGTTGATTTGAAAATCAACGGTCGGATTGGATCTAGACCTCACGTTCAAAACTACACGGTTGATCCGGCCGTTCGATCTAGATCGGACGGTCGAATCTAACCCTATCGCTACAACGCAACTAACCACAACCGCATTTATCTAAATCTAACGGTTGAAACCTAATCAAGAACGGAAACAAGATAGCAGGCGGCGTGGCCTCACCTCGTCGCGTTGGATCTTGATCCAACGGTGCACCAGAGCTTCGCGGCGGCGATGGCTTGCGGCGGCGTTGCGGCTGCCGGCGAGGACGGGCGACCACCCTAACGGCGCTTGGGCGTCTCCGGCCAAGTGAGTGCACCCCAGTGCGCCTCGGCGCAAGGTTCTCGAATCCGGGCTTGAAGCGGCGGAGGATGACGAACGGCGCGAAACGAAGAAAACTCCGTGGCGGCACTCCCCAAACTTCGAGAAATCGCGAGGCGACGGCGGCGGCTTGGGCGTTGGAAACTAGGGCAATAAGCGCGCACCGAGCGGCGATCCTCGGCGATAACTCCACGCCTTAAATAGCCTCGGCGGCGTGCACCGCGGAAACCTAATCGGACGCGGCGGCTACGCGGCGAGTCGGCTTCGATTCACGGAAGACGACGAAATCGTGGCCGTCCACGTGTCGCGCTCAACGGCCACGATCGCCTGACGGCCGATCGGGTCGGTCGGACACGGCTTTCGATCGAGGTCGGGCGGATCTCGGTAGTTGGATCTTGATCCAACGGTTGGGATCGATTAGGGTTAGGAGTGGGTTCGGTCGAGTCAAGCGGCTCTGTCGGACTCGAGTCCGACTTCGGTCGGATGAACAGTACTTGACCCGAGTTGGATTTTTCCAAGTAATTAATATTTAAAATAATTCCCGATAATTCATTTAATTCATTAAAAATAGCAAATGACTCAGGAAAAATTCCAAAAATTCTGGAAAATATTTTGGATCATTTTGGACTCAAATAAAATATTTCCAACAAAAATTTATTTGCAAATTTAAATTCTTTAATTATTTCAAAATGGAATAAATTCAAATAAATTCCAAATAAATCCAAATAAATTCCGAGAAAATTCCAAAATTCACCAAAGTGCCAAATCACACATGAATTTAAGAAAAGCAAAATTTTGGGGTGTTACAAACCTCCCCCTTAATAGAATCTCGTCCACAGAGATTCAGGGCTTACTAAAGGAATAGGTTTGGAAATTCTTTCTTCAAATCCTCTTCGCGCTCCCAAGTCGCTTCACTTTCTTCATGGTTGCTCCAATCGAACTCTACAGAAGCAGGTTGACTTGTTTCTAGTTTCTCGACCCATTGTGTCTAGAATCCTCACAGGTGCTCCTTATAAGTCAAGTCCTCATGCAACTCAATTGACTCTAGCGGTGTCTGCTCCTCGAGAACTCGGAGACACTTCTTTAAGCGGGACACATGGAATACGTCATGCACTCCTCGCCAACGATCGTGGCAACTCGGTGGTAGGCAACTTCACCTCTGCGACTCAAAATCTTAAATGGTCCAACATAACGGGTGCGAGTTTCCCTTTGGCATGGAACCTCTTAACTCCCACGAGGCGTAACTCGAGGTATACAAAGTCTTCTGGTTCAAAACTCAAATCTCGGCGACGATTGTCAAGATAACTCTTCTCCGGGCCGAGATTGGGCTATCTTCAACCTTTCCCTAATTATGGCGATCTGCTTCTTCAGCCTCTTGAAGAATATCAGGCCCAAAGACACGGCGCTCGCCAGGTCTCATTCCAATTCAATGGCGTCCGACAGGTCGACTCATACAAAGGCTCTCAAAAGGTGACATCTGTAAACTAGCCTGATAACTATTGTTGTAACTAAACTCGGCATACGGCAAACTCTTATCCCAAGAGGTAGCATAAGCCAATGCACAAGCTCTTAACATATCCTCCAGAATCTGGTTGACTCTTTCGGTCTGCCCATCCGTCTGTGGATGATAAGGTATCTTGAAGTTCAAACGGGTTCCCATGGCTTCATGCAACTTATTCCAGAACCTTGAGGTAAATTGGGTACCTCGGTCCGATACAATCCTCTTTGGCACTCCGTGCAAACAGACAATCCTGATCATGTACAATTCCGCTAATTTATCTCCCGAGTAGGTGGTCTTCACGGGGATAAAATGGGCTACTTTAGTCAAGCGATCCACTATAACCCATATGGAGTCATAACCTCCTTGAGTCTTCGGCAAACCGGTAATGAAATCCATTCCGATTTCCTCCCACTTCCACTCGTATTTTCAAATGGTGTAGCAATCCTGCTGGTCTCTGATGCATTGCCTTGACTCTCTGGCATACGTCGCACAATGCAACATGCTCGGCAACTTCACGTTTCATACTCGGCCACCAGAATCTCTCCTTCAGATCCTGATACATCTTGGCGCTTCCAGGGTGAATCGAGTACTTGGAGTCATGGGCTTCTTCCAAAATCAGTTGCTTTAACTCCTTTTTGTTAGGCACACAAATGCGATCCTTCATCCACAACGTGCCTTGCTCATCCAATTTGAAGTCCTCTGCTCTGCCTTCCTCCTTGATGGACTTAATCCTGCGGATCCTGTCATCATCCTTCTGTCCTTCTCGGATCTGATCCTCTAGGGTAGGCTTTACTTCCAATGCGGCCAAGAATCCGCTAGGTACAACCTCAATCTTCATTTTCTGAAAATCCTCACATAACTCATCCTGACTTGTGGCTAGCAACGTACTCACGGTATGGCTCTTCCGACTCGAGCATCGGCTACTACGTTGGCCTTCAGGGATGGTAATGGATTCCAACATTATAATCCTTGATCAACTCTAGCCATCTCCTTTGCCTCATATTCAGATCCGACAGGGTGAATATGTACTTAAGGCTCTTATGATCCGTATATACTTCACATCTGTTTCCAATCAGATAGTGACGCCATATCTTCAAAGCATGCACTACGGCTAACTCTAGGTCATGTGTCGGATAATTTTCCTCATGCGGCCTCAATCGCCATGATGCATAAGCGACGAACTTTCCATTCTCGCATCAAGACACATCCAAGTCCTTGGCGCGATGCGTCACAATAAATATCGAAGCTTTGAGCAACATCAGGTAGAACTAACACGGTCTTGATGTCAATCGCTTCTTCAGCTCCTGAAATCCTTCCTCACATTACGGCGTCCATGCAAACTTCTTTTCCTTCTTCGAATAATTGGCGTAAGAGGTTTCGCAATTGTCGAAAAACCTTCGATGAAACGGGCGGTAATATCCTGCCATTCCAGGAAACTCCGAATCTGGGTCACAGTCTTTGGTTGTTCCCAATGTAACACGACTTCTACTTTGCTTGGATCTACTGGCGACTCATTCTGCGGTCATCACATGTCCAAGAAACTCCACCTTGTCCTTCCAAAAATCACACTTGCTGAACTTGGCGAAAAGTTGCCGTTCCTCAACTTTTCCAAAACTCGCCTTAAGTGTTCGGCATGTTCATCCTCTGTCTTGGAGTAGATTAGGATATCGTCTATGAACACGACGACAAACTTGTCCAAATATTCCATGAACACCTTATTCATCATATTCATGAAATAATAAGTGGCGCATTAAATCGTCACCAAAGGACATAATCAGTAAACTCGTAATGTCCATATCTTGGCGAATGCGATCTTCGGAATATCTTCCGATCGGATCTTCAATCGATGGTATCCCGATCTCGAGATCAATCTTGGAGAAAACTCCGGCTCCTCTTAACTGATCAAACAAATCATCAATCCCGGTAGCGGATACTTATTTTTCACGGTGACTTCATTGAGTGCACGGTAGTCAATGCACATCCTGAAACTCCCGTCCTTCTTCTTGACAAACAAAGCTGGTGCTCCCACGGCGCATTTAACTCGATCCGATAAATCCTTTCTCCATTAACTCTTCCAAATTGTTTCTTCATCTCTACCAACTCCTCGGTAGACATCCGATAGGGTCTCTTTGCTATCGGTCTTTGTGCAGAGTACAAGTTCTATCACAAACTCTATGTCCACTGTCTCGGCATACCAGTAGATCTTCGGGGAAAACATCGGGTACTCACTCACTCTGGGACATCCTCTATGCTGATTGCCTTGGTACTGCTTAACCATCAACTGTCCATCCCTAAGCTGCAGTGGCTTGAAATTCCACTTTCTTCCCACACGGGCTCTCAATCGAGATAGTTCTTCGTCCACAATCCAATACAGCCTTGTGCTTGGATAACCAATCCATTCCCAATATAACATCTAAGGTCTGGGTCTCCAAAATTATAAGGTTTGCTAGGAACTCTATTCCATCTATTAGTATTCTCACCCCGGAACATCCTACTTCCGTTCGGAGTTCGGAACCAGGGGTTTGAACTAAAAGCATGCACTTAAGTCTTGCAATCCTTAAATCATTTCTAGTAGCAAAGCCTTGCGAAACAAACGAATGCGAAGCTCCAGTCAAACAAAGCTGGTGCAGGTCGAGTTAACAAGTAACTTACCCGATCTGACGTCCGTAGCATTTTTGCAGGCATCCGCGGTGACATGGTTGACTCGGCCTCTCACCACGGTCTGGGTGTGGCTCTGATCGGGCGTCCTAGCTGGGTGGTTCCTAGATTGAAGCGAATCGGGTCGCTCTGGCATCTTCTTCGGACAAGCTGTTGGCAAAGTGTCCTGGCTCGTTGCGCTTGTAACAGCGTCTCACTGTTCCTTCTTTGTTGCCGACGCCTGGTAGCGTTTCTAGCGGGGGCTGGGGTCTGGTAGTTTTGATTGGCAGGTCTTGGTGCTGGGGAGGGTGTCCTTGTTGCATTCTGCGGTTGGAATCTGAAGAATTGATTTGGTGCAACTCTCAAGCGCTGTTGCGTTCCCTGACGTGATCCTTGCTGTTGCATCCTGCGCTTCCTGTTCTCATCCAGTTCCTTGCGCTTGTCCTCAAGAATAAGCGCCTTATTCACCAACTCTTGGAAATCTGGAAAGGTGTGGGTGATCAACCCTACTTGCAATCCTGAGTTAAGTCCCTTCATGAAACGAGACTGTCTGGATTTATCTGTCGCTACATCCTCAGGTGCGTAGCGTGCTAACTGTGTGAACTTGTTCAGGTAGTCGGCCCTTTGGCTGATTACCTTGCCTCGATGCTCTGAACTCCTCCTTCTTAAGGTCCATAATTCCTTCAGGCACGTGATACTGCCGGAATGCAAATTGTGAACTCTTCCCAAGTGATATCTTGAGGGTTCTCTGCGTGGCACGAAGTTCTCCCACCATTCGTAATGTTCCTTCCAAGCGATGAGAAGCGTGAGAGTACCTTCTCATTCCCTATGCATTGAGCTATGTGCAGCTTCCTCTCGATTGATCTTAACCAATCGTCGGCCTCCAACGGATTGGCATTCCCAGAGAAAGTGGGTGGGTGAGTCCTCATGAACTCGACGGCCTTGTATTCTCGGCGTGGTCCCCGATTAACTTGATTAGCAAAGTGGCCTCGGCAAAGGACGTGCTGCATTTGTTGCATCATAGCATGCATCAACTGGGTCTGAGCAGCAAGAAATGCTCCAAAATTCTGCACATCCAGTGGCGGTGCTGGTGCTCCATCATTGGGGTTTTCCGCTGGGCGAGATCCACTCCCATTGCTTCCAAAGTTCCCACGGGTGTTCACCATCTGTTGATTTGCTCTAGGTTTAGAGATGAGAGGGAAACAAGAATAGACAAGTAATATGGAACTTATGCGGGGCGAAAGGGGTAACTTTAAGGTCCATCTTTATTATTAATAACTTGGTATGGCTGCTTACAATGCCTAAGGGCCTTGCAACACATACTGCACACTCAGCAAACAAAGCAAATCCAAATCGAACTAACTCTGGAGTCTAACGCCTAAAGGGTGACTCTTTATTTCATGACGCGACTCGTGAAGGAGTCTCACTATAGAACCTAAGCTCACTCATCGAGAAAACCTCCACGGCCTGAGTGCAGGTGCTTTGCGGCATAGGCGCGAAAGCGATCGCCATGTCCAAGCGACTATGTCATCTGTGGTAGTCGAAGAAGCGGTGTCCTCATCGAGATCTGACTCCTCTGGATCTGGCTCGTAGCTCGATCTTGGCTCTGGTGCAGTCCGTACAAAGTCATTTCCAACTCGTCAATCCTTCGTAGAAGGTGTGCCACATACTCCTGAGCTTCCCGCCATCTGTTCTTCTCTGTCGTGATTTCCTTGCGGGCCTTCTGTAGCTCCTTGCTTGTATTATCTAGTACATCCTCCTGGGCGACGACAAATCGTGCCAACTGTGTAACCGTGGCATCCTCATCCTGAATCGCCTTCGGGTTGAGAAGGTTATCGCTGCGCGGATGGTAACGGAACACCGTACTCTCCAACTCTCTGGCGTAGACACGGGTAATGTGCCGCATTGCTCGTCGTGATACTTCTTGGATACCCATCTGCATTGTAGATCTCCTGGCAGTGCAGTGTATCGGACGATTGCCTGGGCCCTTCTTCCTAGCAGGTACCTCAATCCTCACGTCACAAGCCTTGATCAATCCTGCTTGTCTGATCACTTCCACTTGGTATTGGGGCTTCTCAAAATCTCCGAGAGTCTGTAGCATATGCCAAAGTTCCGCGGCGTGACCAACTCCCAGATCAACGTAGTTGAACTCTTCCTCCATCTGTCACAAGAGTGCTTTACGTAAGAACTCGGAATTTTCAAATTGTGACAAGGTAAGGGAAAATTTCAGCAAGAGACGAGAAAAGAGAGAAGGGGATAAGTCGAGATGTCATTTCTTGTCTTCACAAATTTTTAGCTTTAGAAAATAGGTTTTATCCTCACTACGACCATTCTAGCTTAGGGTTGAGCCTACGAGTCAAGTATGGCTCGATACCACCTCTGTCGGGACCCGAATTTGCAAATCCGACCCTCTGTGTGTTCAGCACTAGTCCAGAACGCAGCTTAGTGCACACAGTCTTAACATCGGTAAATATCAGAATCATACCAATCGATATTATCAAAGTACTTTATTTAAATAACCAAAGTGGTTACTTGACCTTATGGCCAAGTTACAAATATATGCCTTGCAAGGCGGAACTTATTAAAAGAGAAATAACTGCAGCGGAAAAATCAAATAAACTTCGTGGCGCCATCCAGTATACCACAGGCAACTGACTGGGCTCGCATCCCTAAGTAGTCGGGTCCTCTTGGAGTTCCTCCTCCAATGCTGGCGTAATCTCCTCTTCAACTGGTATTGTGTTGAGGCAAGGGTGAGTACTTGGTACTCAGCAAGTCATGCACAGAATGCAAGCTAATATACTATATGCATGGCTTGGTACAAAGGAATAGCTTAAGGTATATTTGCAAAGAAACGATTTGACAAGTAATATAAGTAGATTCGAAAGCAGTAAAAACAAGTAAAGCATAAATAACTTTTCAAGAAGTTTAAATAACATTTTTCCCCATCCTAAACCATATTTCCATCATCTTCTTTGTTAAACCAACCCAACTTTTCAAATCCAAGTTGTTTTCGTAAAGTCTAACCCTTGACTCAGTAATTCCAGAGCATTGTCCAAAGATCGTGGACTCGGCTATTCAAATAGATTCTACACTCTGCAGAGGTTATGCACTTTACCCACAAGATACAATCCACTCACCACGTCAGCCGTGAATCGCCATACAAGAGTATGCGAATGAGCGATCATAACAAAGCCTTTCGGAAGCCTCAAACAACACAGGTGGTCCTCTCCGGTACGTGCTCTACACCATCCCTTCCCTTAGCCAAGGCGAAGTATGGGACCAACACACCGTTAGATGGGTACTGGCCACGCCCACGATACGCTCCCCGCACAATCACACAAACGGTGTAATCGACACCCTGAGGCTCCACAAGTGAGTCCTTAGCGACTTAGTCAACTAGGGCCGTCCCATTCCAGCCATGTGGTTGCAAGTATGACCCAGTTCAAAGGCTTGCAAGGTTAAGTCCTTAGAGTGACCAGGCAAGACTACCCGAAAAACCAAATCATCATCCCCAATGCCACACCGCCCACCTGATTACTCTTGCCACATGCCCCTGGCCGAAATCAAGTTTATCAAACCCAGTTGATTACCATGCACCACGTGCCATCAACATCACATGATACTTTTCCAAAACAGGTTCAATATATCATTAAGTCAATATTAGCATTTGATTATCCAAAATCATGTCATGAGCACGAGCAGGTCTAAGCAGATACTACAACGATCTAAACCCATGTTGGCAATTTAATAATGTCCAACTAGTAAACCACAACTAGGGTGACAAAAGGGTCATGGCACATACTTAAGTAATCAAGGTGTCATATATCAAATTGGTATTTATCTAACCCCTGTGTTTAAACAAAGTATCTTTCTAATTGAACTAGCATGCAATAGTTTAAATCAAAATAGATTTCAAATAGGATCAATATGGTCAAAGCACAACTTGCCTTCAAAAGCACTTGCTCTTGGTCTTGAGTTGGATCCTGAGTCAATACTTCTCCTTCGAATCCCTCAAGGCACTTCAACGTCTACTCGTAAGCGTGCAAATAGCAAATACACAAATAAACACTATGCAAAAGATCCTAAAACTCCAAATAAAATCCATAAACAGAGAGAACATAATTTTCTGGATTTTTAGAAACTGGAATCGTCAAATTTGGAGTTAAAACGCAAAAGTTATGATTATTTAAAGTTTAAATAATCAATTAAATAATTTTACAGAGAAAAACTTTAGTCCAAAAATTAAATAAAATTCATATTTAGGTAGATCTCAATTTTATACAAATTTAGAAATTTGAATCGCTCAAATCGGAGTTGAAACGCAAAAGTTATAAGCGTTTGAAGTTTGAATCTAAATTTGAAATCATTATTTGAATTAATAAATCATTTTCTTTTTCGGAAATTAATTATTGCGTCAGCATGGACACGTGGCAGCTCCTGATTGGCCTGCTGACGTCAGCCGGTCCATGGGCTCGGTCCACGCTCGGCTCGGGTCCACGGTGGACTCGGTCCACGGCTCACGTGACTGACATGTGGGCCCCACCTGCCAGCGCTGGGTTTCACGCACGCGTGACTGCGGCTGACACGTGGGCCCTCTGACTCGCGGGTCCCGCGTGTCAGAGACACGCTCCCCACGCGTGGGCGGCGGTGAGCACCGTGGCACAATCTCGGCCGCTGATTTGAAAATCAACGGTCAGATTGATCTAGACCTCACGTTCAAAACTACACGGTTGATCCGGGCCGTTCGATCTAGATCGGACGGTCCAGATCTAACCCTATCGCTACAACGCAACTAACCACAACCGTACGATCTAAATCTAACGGTTGAAACCTAATCAAGAACGGAAACAGTAACGGGCGACGTGGCCTCACCTCGTGCGTTGGATCTTGATCCAACGGTGCACCGAAGCTTCGCGAGCGACGATGGCTTGCGGCGGCGTTGCGCTGCCGGCCGAGGACGGCGACCACCCTAACGGCGCTTCGGGGCGTCTCCGGCCAAGTGAGTGCACCCCACAGGTGCGCCTCGACGCAAGGTTCTCGATCCGGGCTTGAAGGCGGCGGAGGATGACGAACGGCGCCGGAAACGAAGAAACCGTGGCGGCACTCCCCAAACTTCTCGGCGAAATCGCGAGGCGACGGCCGCGCTTGGGCGTTGGAAACTAGGGCAATAGGCGCGACACGAACGGCGATCTCGGGCGATAACTCCACGCCTTAAATAGCCTCGGCGGCGTGCACCTGGCGGAAACCTAATCGGGCCAGCGGCTACGCGGCGGCGAGTCCAGCTTCGATTCACGGAAGACGACGAAATCGTGGCCGTCCACGTGTCGCTCAACGCCACGATCGCACGGCGCGATCGGGTCCGGTCCGGACCGCGGCTTTCGGTCGGAGTCGGATCTCGGCCGTTGGATCTTGATCCAACGGTTGGGATCGATTAGGAGTTAGGAGTGGGTTCGGTCGAGTCAATCGCTCGGTCGGACTCGAGTCCGACTTCGATCGGATGAACAAGATACTTGACCCGAGTTGGATTTTCCAGCGAATTAATATTTAAAATAAT
This sequence comes from Rhipidocladum racemiflorum, assembly GCA_036346355.1. NCBI lineage: Eukaryota > Viridiplantae > Streptophyta > Magnoliopsida > Poales > Poaceae > Rhipidocladum > Rhipidocladum racemiflorum. Next base: position 41,103,955 of record CM070589.1, on the reverse strand, counting down.
TCCCGATAATTCATTTAATTCATTAAAAATAGCAAATGACTCAAAAATTCGAGAAAAATTCTGGAAAATATTTTGGATCATTTTGGACTCAAATAAAATATTTCCAACAAAAATTTATTTGCAAATTTAAATTCTTTAATTATTTCAAAATGGAATAAATTCAAATAAATTCCAAATAAATCCAAATAAATTCCAGAAAATTCCAAAAATTCACCAAAGTGCCAAATCACACATGAATTTAAGAAAAGCAAAATTTTGGGGTGTTACAAACCTCCCCCCCTTAATAGAATCTCGTCCCTAGATTCGGGGCTTACTAAAGGAATAGGTTTGGAAATTCTTTCTTCAAATCCTCTTCAAGGCTCCCAAGTCGCTTCACTTTCTTCATGGTTGCTCCACTGAACTCTACAGAAACGGGTTGACTTGTTTCTAGTTTCTCGACCCATTGTGTCTAGAATCCTCACAGGGTGCTCCTTATAAGTCAAGTCCTCATGCAACTCAATTGACTCTAGCGGTGTCTGTTCCTCAGGAACTCGGAGACACTTCTTTAATCGACACATGGAATACGTCATGCACTCCTGCCAACGATCGCGGGCAACTCGGTGGTAGGCAACTTCACCTCTGCGACTCAAAATCTTAAATGGTCCAACATAACGGGGTGCGAGTTTCCCTTTGGCATGGAACCTCTTAACTCCCCTGAGAGGCGTAACTCTGAGGTATACAAAGTCTTCTGGTTCAAAACTCAAATCTCGGCGACGATTGTCAGCATAACTCTTCTGTCGAGATTGGGCTATCTTCAACCTTTCCCTAATTATGGCGATCTGCTCTTCAGCCTCTTGAAGAATATCAGGCCCAAAGACACGGCGCTCGCCGGTCTCATTCCAATTCAATGGCGTCCGACAGGGTCGACCATCTGAAGGCCTCAAAAGGTGACATCTGTAAACTAGCCTGATAACTATTGTTGTAACTAAACTCGGCATACGGCAAACTCTTATCCCAAGAGGTAGCATAAGCTAATGCACAAGCTCTTAACATATCCTCCAGAATCTGGTTGACTCTTTCGGTCTGCCCATCCGTCTGTGGATGATAAGCTGTACTGAAGTTCAAACGGGTTCCCATGGCTTCATGCAACTTATTCCAGAACCTTGAGGTAAATTGGGTACCTCGGTCCGATACAATCCTCTTTGGCACTCCGTGCAAACAGACAATCCTGATCATGTACAATTCCGCTAATTTATCTCCCGAGTAGGTGGTCTTTACGGGGATAAAATGGGCTACTTTAGTCAAGCGATCCACTATAACCCATATGGAGTCATAACCTCCTTGAGTCTTCGGCAAACCGGTAATGAAATCCATTCCGATTTCCTCCCACTTCCACTCGTATTTTCAGCGGCCGTAGCAATCCCTGCTGGTCTCTCGATGCATTGCCTTGACTCTCTGGCATACGCCGCACAATGCAACATGCTCGGCAACTTCACGCTTCATACTCGGCCACGTAATCTCTCCTTCAGATCCTCGATACATCTTGGCGCTTCGAGGGTGAATCGAGTACTTGGAGTCATGGGCTTCTTCCAAAATCGATTGCTTTAACTCCTTTTGTTAGGCACACAAATGCGATCCTTCATCCACAACGTGCCTTGCTCATCCAATTTGAAGTCCTCTGCCCTGCCTTCCTCCTTGATGGACTTAATCCTGCGGATCCTGTCATCATCCTTCTGTCCTTCTCGGATCTGATCCTCTAGGGTAGGCTTTACTTCCAATGCGGCCAAGAATCCGCTAGGTACAACCTCAATCTTCATTTTCTGAAAATCCTCACATAACTCATCCTGACTTGTGGCTAGCAACGTACTCACGGTATGGCTCTTCCGACTCAGAGCATCGGCTACTACGTTGGCCTTCCCGGGATGGTAATGGATTCCAACATTATAGTCCTTGATCAACTCTAGCCATCTCCTTTGCCTCATATTCAGATCCGATCGTGAATATGTACTTAAGGCTCTTATGATCCGTATATACTTCACATCTGTTTCCAATCAGATAGTGACGCCATATCTTCAAAGCATGCACTACGGCGGCTAACTCTAGGTCATGTGTCGGATAATTTTCCTCATGCGGCCTCAACTGCCTTGATGCATAAGCGACGAACTTTCCATTCTGCATCAGCACACATCCAAGTCCTTGGCGCGATGCGTCACAATAAATATCGAAGCTTTGAGCAACATCCGGTAGAACTAACACCGGTGCTGATGTCAATCGCTTCTTCAGCTCCTGAAATCCTTCCTCACATTCTGGCGTCCATGCAAACTTCTTTTCCTTCTTCAGCAATTGCGTAAGAGGTTTCGCAATTGTCGAAAAACCTTCGATGAAACGGCGGTAATATCCTGCCATTCCAAGGAAACTCCGAATCTGGGTCACAGTCTTCGGCTGTTCCCAATGTAACACAGCTTCTACTTTGCTTGGATCTACGGCGACTCCTTCTGCGGTCATCACATGTCCAAGAAACTCCACCTTGTCCTTCCAAAAATCACACTTGCTGAACTTGGCGAAAAGTTCTTTGTTCCTCGGCTTTTCCAAAACTCGCCTTAAGTGTTCGGCATGTTCATCCTCCTGTCTTGGAGTAGATTAGGATATCGTCTATGAACACGACGACAAACTTGTCCAAATATTCCATGAACACCTTATTCATCATATTCATGAAATAAGTTTGGCGCGTTAAATCGGCCCAAAGGACATAATCAGTAAACTCGTAATGTCCATATCTTGACGAGAATGCGATCTTGAATATCTTCCGATCGGATCTTCAATCGATGGTATCCCGATCTCGGATCAATCTTGGAGAAAACTCCGCTCCTCTTAATCGATCAAACAAATCATCAATCACAGGTAGCGGATACTTATTTTTCACGGTGACTTCATTGAGTGCACGGTAGTCAATGCACATCCTGAAACTCCCGTCCTTCTTCTTGACAAACAAAACTGGTGCTCCCCACGGCGACGAACTCGGTCTGATAAATCCTTTCTCCATTAACTCTTCCAGCTGTTTCTTCATCTCTACCAACTCCTCGGTAGACATCCGATAGGGTCTCTTTGCTATCGGTGCTGTACCCGGTACAAGTTCTATCACAAACTCTATGTCCCTGTCTGGCGGCATACCAGGTAGATCTTCGGGAAAAACATCGGGGTACTCACTCACTACCGGGACATCCTCTATGCTGATTGCCTTGGTACTGTTAACCATCAACTGTCCATCCCTAACTGCAGTGGCTTGAAATTCCACTTTCTTCCCACACGGGCTCTCAACTGAGATAGTTCTTCGTCCACAATCCAATACAGCCTTGTGCTTGGATAACCAATCCATTCCCAATATAACATCTAAGGTCTGGGTCTCCAAAATTATAAGGTTTGCTAGGAACTCTATTCCATCTATTAGTATTCTCACCCCGGAACATCCTACTTCCGTTCGGAGTTCGGAACCAGGGGTTTGAACTAAAATCATGCACATAAGACTTGCAATCCTTAAATCATATCTAGTAGCAAAGCCTTGCGAAACAAACGAATGCGAAGCTCGAGTCAAACAAAAGCTGTTGCAGGTCTTGAGTTAACAAGTAACTTACCCAAGACGACGTCTCGTAGCATTTTTGCAAAGGTGCATCCGCGGTGACATGGTTGACTCGGCCTCTCACCACGATGCAGGGTGTGGCTCACTGGTCTTTGGCGTCCTAGCTGGGTGGTTCCTAGATTGAAGCGAATCGGGTCGCTCCTGCTGTCTTCTTCGGACAACTGTTGGCAAAGTGTCATGTCTCGTTGCAGTTGTATCATCGTCTCACTGTTCCTTCGATTGCCGGGGTAGCGTTTCTAGCGGGGGCTGGGGTCTGGTAGTTTTGATTGGCAGGTCTTGGTGCTGGGGAGGGTGTCCTTGTTGCATTCTGCGGTTGGAATCTGAAGAATTGATTTGGTGCAACTCTCAAGCGCTGTTGCGTTCCCTGACGTGATCCTTCTTTGTTGCATCCTGCGCGTCCTGTTCTCATCCAGTTCCTTGCGCTTGTCCTCAAGAATAAGCGCCTTATTCACCAACTCTTGGAAATCTGGAAAGGTGTGGGTGATCAACCCTACTTGCAATCCTGAGTTAAGTCCCTTCATGAAACGAGACTGCCTGGATTTATCTGCCGCTACATCCTCAGTGCGTAGCGTGCTAATCTGTGTGAACTTGTTCGTAGTCGGCCATCGGCTGATTACATTGCCTCAGTGCTCTGAACTCCTCCTTCTTAAGGTCCATAATTCATTCAGGCAAGTGATACTGTCTGAATGCAGCTGTGAACTCTTCCCAATTGATATCTTGAGGGTTCTCTGCGTGCACGTAAGTTCTCCCACCATTCGGTAATTTGTTCCTTCCAAGCGATGAGAAGCGTAGAGTACCTTCTCATTCCCTATGCATTGAGCTATGTGCAGCTTCCTCTCGATTGATCTTAACCAATCGTCGGCCTCCAACGGATTGGCATTCCCAGAGAAAGTGGGTGGGTGAGTCCTCATGAACTCGACACCTTGTATTCTGGCGTGGTCCCCGATTAACTTGATTAGCGATGGCCTGGCAAAGGACGTGCTGCATTTGTTGCATCATAGCATGCATCAACTGGTCTGAGCAGCAAGAAATGCTCCAAAATTCTGCACATCCAAAGGGCGGTGCCGGTGCTCCATCATTGGGGTTTTCATGGGCGAGATCCACTCCCATTGCTTCCAAAGTTCCCACGGGTGTTCACCATCTGTTGATTTGCTCTAGGTTTAGAGATGAGAGGGAAACAAGAATAGACAAGTAATATGGAACTTATGCGGGGCGAAAGGGGTAACTTTAAGGTCCATCTTTATTATTAATAACTTGGTATGGCTGCTTACAATGCCTAAGGGCCTTGCAACACATACTGCACACTCAGCAAACAAAGCAAATCCAAATCGAACTAACTCTGGAGTCTAACGCCTAAAGGGTGACTCTTTATTTTATGACGCGACTCGGCGAAGGAGTCTCACTATAGAACCTAAGCTCACTCATCGAGAAAACCTCCACGGCCTGGGTACGGGTGCTGCGGCATAGGCGCGAAACGATCGCCATGTCCAGCGACTATGTCATCTGTGGTAGTCGAAGAAGCAGTGTCCTCATCGAGATCTGACTCCTCTGGATCTGGCTCGTGTAGCTCGAGTACTGGCTCTGGGTCTGGTCCGTACAAAGTCATTTCCAACTCGTCAATCCTTCGTAGAAGGTGTGCCACATACTCCTGAGCTTCCCGCCATCTGTTCTTCTCTGTCGTGATTTCCTTGCGGGCCTTCTGTAGCTCCTTGCTTGTATTATCTAGTACATCCTCCTGGGCGACGACAAATCGTGCCAACTGTGTAACCGTGGCATCCTCATCCTGAATCGCCTTCGGGTCGAGAAGGTTATCGCTGCGCGGATGGTAACGGAACACCGTACTCTCCAACTCTCTGGCGTAGACACGGGTAATGTGCCGCATTGCTCGTCGTGATACTTCTTGGATACCCATCTGCATTGTAGATCTCCTGGCGGTCTGATGTATCGGACGATTGCCTGGCCCTTCTTCCTAGCAGTACCTCAATCCTCACGTCACAAGCCTTGATCAATCATGCTTGTCTGATCACTTCCACTTGGTATTGGGGCTTCTCAAAATCTCCGAGAGTCTCAGAGCATATGCCAAAGTTCCGCGGCGTGACCAACTCCCAGATCAACGTAGTTGAACTCTTCCTCCATCTGTCACAAGAGTGCTTTACGTAAGAACTCGGAATTTTCAAATTGTGACAAGGTAAGGGAAAATTTCAGCAAGAGACGAGAAAAGAGAGAAGGGGATAAGTCGAGATGTCATTTCTTGTCTTCACAAATTTTTAGCTTTAGAAAATAGGTTTTATCCTCACTACGACCATTCTAGCTTAGGGTTGAGCCTACAGTCAAGTATGGCTCTGATACCACCTCTGTCGGGACCCCGAATTTGCAAATCCGGACCCTCTGTGTGTTCAGCACTAGTCCAGGAACGCGCTAGTGCACACAGTCTTAACATCGGTAAATATCACAATCATACCAATCGATATTATCAAAGTACTTTATTTAAATAACCAAAGTGGTTACTTGACCTTATGGCCAAGTTACAAATATATGCCTTGCAAGGCGGAACTTATTAAAAGAGAAATAATAGCAGCGGAAAATCAAATAAACTTCGTGGCGCCATCCAAAGATACCACGAGGCAACCGATCGGGCTCGCATCCCTAAGTAGTCGGGTCCTCTTGGAGTTCCTCCTCCAATCTTTGGCGTAATCTCCTCTTCAACTGTATTGTGTTGAGGCAAGGGTGAGTACTTGGTACTCAAGAAGTCATGCAGAATGCAAGCTAATATACTATATGCATGGCTTGGTACAAAGGAATAGCTTAAGGTATATTTGCGAAACAGCATTTGACAAGTAATATAAGTAGATTCAAAGCGGTAAAAACAAGTAAAGCATAAATAACTTTTCAAGAAGTTTAAATAACATTTTTCACCATCCTAAACCATATTTCCATCATCTTCTTTGTTAAACAAACCCAACTTTTCAAATCCAAGTTATTTTCAGAAAGTCTAACCCTTAACTGTAATTCACGAGCATTGTCCAAAGATCGTGGACTCGGCTATTCAAATAGATTCTACACTCTGCAGAGGTTATGCACTTTACCCACAAGATACAATCCACTCACCACGTCGGTAGTGAATCGCCATACAAGAGTATGCGAATGAGCGATCATAACAAATCCTTACGGAAGCCTCAAACAACACAGTAGATCCTCTCCAGTACGACCTCTACACCAACCCTTCCCTTAGCCAAGCCGAAGTATGGGACCAACACACCGATTAGATGGGTACCTGGCCACGCCCACGATACGCTCCCCGCATAATCACACAAACGGTGTAACTGACACCCTGAGGCTCCACAAGTGAGTCCTTAGCGACTTAGTCAACTAGGGCCGTCCCATTCCAGCCATGTGGTTGCAAGTATGACCCAGTTCAAAGGCTTGCAAGGTTAAGTCCTTAGAGTGACCAGGGCAAGACTACCCGAAAAACCAAATCATCATCCCCAATGCCACACTGGCCCACCTGATTACTCTTGCCACATGCCCCGGTCGAAAACTGTTTATCAAACCCCAGTTGATTACCATGCACCACGTGCCATCAACATCACATGATACTTTTCCAAAACAGGTTCAATATATCATTAAGTCAATATTAGCATTTGATTATCCAAAATCATGTCATGAGCACGTAGCAGGTCTAAGCAGTATACTACAACGATCTAAACCCATGTTGGCAATTTAATAATGTCCAACTAGTAAACCACAACTAGGGTGACAAAAGGGTCATGGCACATACTTAAGTAATCAAGGTGTCATATATCAAATTGGTATTTATCTAACCCCCAGGTTTAAACAAAGTATCTTTCTAATTGAACTAGCATGCAATAGTTTAAATCAAAATAGATTTCGAAATAGGATCAATATGGTCAAAGCACAACTTGCCTTCAAAAAGCACTTGCTCTTGGTCTTGAGTTGGATCCTGAGTCAATACTTCTCCTTCGAATCCCTCCGGCACTTCAACGTCTACTCGTAAAGCGTGCAAATAGCAAATACACAAATAAACACTATGCAAAAAGATCCCAAAACTCCAAATAAAATCCATAAACAGAGAGAACATAATTTTCTGGATTTTTAGAAACTGGAATCGTCAAATTTGGAGTTAAAACGCAAAAGTTATGATTATTTAAAGTTTAAATAATCAATTAAATAATTTTACAGAGAAAAACTTTAGTCCAAAAATTAAATAAAATTCATATTTAGGTAGATCTCAATTTTATACAAATTTAGAAATTTGAATCGCTCAAATCGGAGTTGAAACGCAAAAGTTATAAGCGTTTGAAGTTTGAATCTAAATTTGAAATCATTATTTGAATTAATAAATCATTTTCTTTTTCGGAAATTAATTATTGCGTCAGCATGGACACGTGGCAGCTCCTGATTGGCCTGCTGACGTCAGCCGGTCCATGGGCTCGGTCCACGCTCGGCTCGGGTCCACGGTGGACTCGGTCCACGGCTCACGTGACTGACATGTGGGCCCCACCTGCCAGCGCTGGGTTTCACGCACGCGTGACTGCGGCTGACACGTGGGCCTCTGACTCGCGGGTCCCGCGTGTCAGAGACACGCTCCCCACGCTGGGCGCGGCCGAGCACACGCGTGGCACAATCTCGGCCGCTGATTTGAAAATCAACGGTCGATTGGATCTAGACCTCACGCTCAAAACTACACGGTTGATCCGGCCGTTCGATCTAGATCGGACGGTCCAGATCTAACCCTATCGCTACAACGCAACTAACCACAACCGCATTTATCTAAATCTAACAGGTTGAAACCTAATCAAGAACGGAAACGATAGCAGGCGGCGTGGCCTCACCTCGTGCGTTGGATCTTGATCCAACGGTGCACCGAAGCTCGCGAGCGGCGATGGCTTGCGGCGGCGTTGCGGCTGCCGGCGAGGACGGGCGACCACCCTAACGGGCGCTTGGGCGTCTCCGGCCAAGTGAGTGCACCCCACGAGTGCGCCTCGACGCAAGGTTCTCGAATCCGGGCTTGAAGGCGGCGGAGGATGACGAACGGCGCGGAAACGAAGAAAACCGTGGCGGCACTCCCCAAACTTCGGCGAAATCGCGAGGCGACAGCGGCTTGGGCGTTGGAAACTAGGGCAATAGGCGCGCACACTAACGGGCGATCTCGGCGATAACCCACGCCTTAAATAGCCTCGGCGGCGTGCACCTGGCGGAAACCTAATCGGACGCGGCGCTACGCTGCGGCGAGTCCACTTCGATTCACGGGAAGACGACGAAATCGTGGCGTCCACGTGTCGCTCAACGGCCACGATCGCCGCAGCGCGATCGGGTCCGATCCGACACGCGGCTTTCGGTCGAGTCGGCGGATCTCGGCCGTTGGATCTTGATCCAACGGTTGGGATCGATTAGGGTTAGGAGTGGGTTCGGTCGAGTCAATCGGCTCGGTCGGACTCGAGTCCGACTTCGGTCGGATGAACAAGATTTGACCCGAGTTGGATTTTCCAGCGAATTAATATTTAAAATAATTCCCAGTAATTCATTTAATTCATTAAAAATAGCAAATGACTCAGAAAAATTCCAGAAAAATTCTGGAAAATATTTTGGATCATTTTGGACTCAAATAAAATATTTCCAACAAAAATTTATTTGCAAATTTAAATTCTTTAATTATTTCAAAATGGAATAAATTCAAATAAATTCCAAATAAATCCAAATAAATTCCAGAAAATTCCAAAAATTCACCAAAGTGCCAAATCACACATGAATTTAAGAAAAGCAAAATTTTGGGGTGTTACATGGTATGACCCTGTGAGTGGCATCAACTTATTGCCACACCGTTTCGAGAGGTTAAAGGCAAGTGTATTGCGATGTGGTTTGTTGTTAGCGCAATGATAGATTGTATTATTATGTTTACTCGCATGGTAGAGAAGATGTGTTGCTTTATCATGTGTTTAACCTGGAATTAGATTATAGTTGGCACAAATGATGTTCTAAGGATTGTGGGCAATGATGAATGTTATGTTTATGGTTTTGGTTATGTGAATGTTAGAAGCAAATATAACTTGCACGGTGTTCATGTCTATTGCATTGTGTATTCATAATGGAAGAGGCGTCTCATGCTGATGCGGGCCTCTGCGCTCACACGTAGTGAGCACGAAAGACCTACCTCATAGTCCCATCCACAGTTGTGAATTGGAGAGAGTCAGTAAGAGTAGGCCCCTCCACGGGATGGAAGGGAATGAGAGGGTGCACAACGACAGGTGTGCACTCGGCAATTTCGATATGTGCTAAGAAAAGGAGTATAACATGAGCATGCATGATGCATTACATGGGAATGTGAATGAAAAATTTGTATGAATTGATCCTCACATGGTTTAGGTCATGAAGTATATTCATATGTATGTTACATGTTATTACTTTGTTTCATATTGCGGTACACTTAGCTGAGTGATGAACTCACGCTTTTTGTTTAATGTTTTTTTTTAGGTATTATGATTGTGACACTACAGAATGACCGTATGAGTCATTTTCGATGTCGGCATTATGGTACGACTTCGGTGTCATGTTTTTGGGCCTTTTCTGTGAATTTGGGCTTTCCGGGGGAGAATTTGGGCCTCCGGGGGAGTTTGGGCCTTGGGGGACTAACTTGGGCCGTAGGTGGGAGTCCCCGGCCCATGTGGGGGAGTTGGGGGCAGCATAGCCTTCCCCCATGTGCCCCAAACCCTAGCCCCTCCCCCTCGCATGCGCCCCCACCTCCCAAACAACCCTAGCCGCCACCCCCTCCATCCCCTTGCGCCTCCACCTCCCATAGCCGCCCCCTTGCGCCCCTCTCCTCCCCATCCCTCTTCGCCATCCTTGCTGCCCCTAGGGGAGTTCTCCACCTCGCCACCCTGCTGATCCATCCATTGGAGCGCTCCGCGACGAGGAGATCTGTCGGGACCCCGAATTTGCAAATCCGGACCCTCTGTGTATTCAGCACTAGTCCAGGAACGCGCTAGTGCACACAGTCTTAACATTGGTAAATATCACAATCATACCATTCGATATTATCAAAGTACTTTATTTAAATAACCAAAGTGGTTACTCGACCTTATGGCCAAGTTACAAATATATGCCTCGTAAGGCGAAACTTATTCAGAGAAAAATAATAGCAATGAAAATCAAATAGCTTGTGGCGCCATCCAAGATACCACAGGCAATCGATCGGCTCGCATCCCTAAGTAGACGGATCCTCTTGGAATTCCTCCTCCGGTGGCGTAGTCTCCTCTTCAACTGGTGTTGTGTTGAGGCAAGGGTGAGTACTTGGTACTCGACAAGTCATGCAGAATGCAAGCTAATATACTATATGCATGGCTTGGTACAAAGGAATAGCTCAAGGTATATTTGCGATGCTTGACTTTTGACAAGTAATATAAGTAGATTCGAAAGCAGTAGAAATAAGTAAAGCGTAAATAACTTTTCAAGAAGTTTTAATAAACTTTTTTTCCCATCCTAACCACATTTCCATCATCTGCATTATTAAACCAACCCAACTTTTCAAACCAAAGTTATTTTTGAGAAAATCTAACCCTTGACTGTAATTCCCGAGCGATGTCCAATACCGCGGACACGGCTATTCGAATAGATTCTAAACTCTGCAGAGGTTATGCACTTTACCCACAAGATACAGTCAAACACCACAAAGGCGAGTTCCCGTAACAAAGTCTTTCGGAAACCTCTAACAATACAAGTGGTCCTCCCCGGTTATTGGCAAGACTAACCCTTCCCTTCGCTTAAGGCGAAGTCTAGGCCAATCAACCATTAGATGGGTACCTGGCCTCAGCCCCAGACGCTCCCGCATAACTTACACAAAGGGTGTAGTTGACCTCCCGAGGTCCCACAGTGCGTTATTAGCGACTTAGTCAACTAGGTCCGTCCCATTACAGACATGTGGTTGCACGTTAGACCCAGTTCAAAGGCTTGCAAGGTTAAGTCCTTAGGGTGACCAGGGCAAGACTACCCGAAGAACCAAACCAACATCCCCAATGCCACAACCGCCCACCTGATTACTCTTGCCACATGCCCTGGCCGAAATCGTTTATCAAACCCCAGTTGATTACCATGCACCACGTGCCATCAACATCACATGATACTTTTCCAAAACAGGTTCAATATATCATTAAGTCAATATTAACATTTGATTGTCCAAAACCATGTCATGAGCACGTAGCAGGTCTAAGCAGTATACTACAACGGTCTAAAACCCATGTTGGCAATTTACTAATGTCCAACTAGTAATCCACAACTAAGGTGACAAAGGGTCATGGCACATACTTAAATAATCAAGGTGTCATACAGCATATTGGTATTTATCTAACCCCCATGTTTAAACAAAGTATCTTTCTAATTGATCTAGCATGCAATAGTTTAAATCAAAATAGATTTCGAAATAGGATCAACATGGTCAAAGCACAACTTGCCTTCAAAAAGTACTTGCTCTTGGTCTTGAGTTGGATCCTGAGTCAATACTTCTCCTTCGAATCCTTCCGGCACTTCAACGTCTACTCGTAAAGCGTGCAAATAGCAAATACCCAAATAAACAATAGGCAAAAAGTGTCCAAACATCCAAATAAAATCCATAAACAGAAAGAACATAATTTTATGGATTTTTAGAAACTGGAATCGTCAAATTTGGAGTTAAGACGCAAAAGTTATGATTATTCAAAGTTTGCATAATCATTTAAATAATTTTGCAGAGAAAAACTTTAGCCCAAAAATTAAATAAAATTTATATTTAGGTAGATCTCAATTTTATAGAAATTTAGAAATTTGAATCACTCAAATCGGAGTTGAAACGCAAAAGTTATAAGCGTTTGAAGTTTGAAACAAAATCTGAAATCATTATTTCGAATTAATAAATCATTTTCTTTTTCGGAAATTAATTATTGCGTCAGCATGGACACGTGGCAGCCTCTGATTGGTTGGCTGACGTCAGCCGGTCCATGGACTTGGTCCATGCTTGGCTCGGGTCCACCGTGGACTCGGTCCACGACTCTACGTGTCGCTGACATGTGGGACCACTCGGGTGACGTCATCGCTGACGTCAGCGGGGCTCAGCCCACGGTGCTGACAGGTGGGACCCACTGATGACGTCATGGGTGACGTCAGCGCTTAGTCGGTCACCACGACATGCGGGCCCTCGACACGCGGGCCCAGCGTGTCGGCGTCCTACACGCACGCGCTGCGTGGGCCACCGACGCGTCGGTCCAACTTCCCGACACGTGGCGCAATCTCGACCGCTGATTTGAAATTCAACGGCGCGATTAGATCCAGGGTTAACGTGTTGAATCTACTCGATGATCGTGGGCCGCTCGATCTAGATCGGACGGTCCGCATCTAATCCTATAATAATCACTACCACGGCACGTGGCGATTGTGAACCGTTGGATCTTGATCCAACGGTCCAGATCTAATCGGGTTTGGAACACGTGAACTCACCTCAACCGCACGATCAAGATCGGACGGCGCACAGAGTTCGCGAGGGCGATGGCGACGCGGCGGAGCTGCAGCCACCGGAGACGGAGACGACGACGAGCCCGACGGCGCTCCGGGGTCGTTCCGGCGAAGTGAGTGGGCTCTTCGGGTGCGCCTGGCTTCGGGGGTTCCGGTTCTGGGCTCCTTCTCGGCGGAAGACGACGGACGGCGGCGAGACGAGGCAAAAACCGCGGCGGAGTGGCGCTCAACTACGGCGAGCTCGCACGGGCAAACGGCGGCGGCTCAGCGAGATGGCTCGAGGAACGGTGCGCAAGGATGAGGGCAACCTCGGGCGTGACCAGGGCTTTAAATAGCCTCGGCGTTCGTGCGAGACGGAAACCTAATTCTACACGGCGGCGCGCGGCGGAGTCCGGCTCGGACTCGGCGGAGACGACGACGCACGCCCGCCCACGTGGCACGATCAACGGCCACGATCGCGACGGGCGCGATCGGATCCAGGCCGGATCTGGCTCGAACCGTGCAGGCGGATCTCACCGTTGGATCTTGATCCAACGGTTGGGATTGATTAGGGTTGGGAGCCGGTTTGGTCGAGTCAATCGCTCGGTCGGACTCGAGTCCGACTCGGGTTCGACTTCGATCGGATGAACAGATACTCGACCGAGTTGAATTTCCAGCGATTTAATATTTAAAATAATTCCCGATAATTCATTTAATTCATTAAAAATAGCAAATGACTCGAAAAATTCGGAAAAATTCTGAAAATATTTTGGATTATTTTGGACTCAAATAAAATATTTCCAACAAAATTTTATTTGCAAAATTAAATTCTTTAATTATTTCAAAATGGAATAAATTCAAATAAATTCCAAATAAATCCAAATAAATTCCAAAGAAATTCCAAAATTCACCAAAGTGCCAAATCACACATGAATTCAATAAAAGCAAAATTTTGGGGTGTTACAAACCTCCCTTAATAGAATCTCGTCCCGAGATTCAGGGCTTACTAAAGGAATAGGTTTGGAAATTCTTTCTTCAAATCCTCTTCAAGGCTCCCAAGTCGCTTCGCTTTCTTCATGGTTGCTCCATCAACTCTACAGACGGGTTGACTTGTTTCTAGTTTCTCGATCCATTGTGTCCGTAATCCTCACGGGATGTTCCTTATATTTCAAGTCCTCTTGAAACTCAATTAAGTCTAGCGGTGTCTGTTCCTCATGAACTCGGAGGCACTTCTTCAACTGGGACACATGGAATACATCATGCACTCCTCGCCAACGATCGTGGCAACTCCGGTGATAAGCAACTTCGCCTCTGCGACTCAAAACCTTAAATGGTCCAACATAACGGGTGCGAAGTTTCCCTTTGGCATGGAACCTCTTAACTCCCCCGAGAGGCGTAACTCGAGGTATACAAAGTCTTACGGTTCAAAACTCAAATCTCGGCAACGATTGTCAAGATAACTCTTCTCCGAGATTGGGCTATCTTCAACCTTTCCCTAATCATGGCGATCTGCTTCTTGACCTCTTGAAGAATATCAGGCCCAAAGACACGGCTGGCCACGGTCTCATTCCAATTCAATGGCGTCCGACAGGTCGACCATACAAGGCCTCAAAAGGTGACATCTCAGAACTAGCCTCGATAACTATTGTTGTAACTGAACTCGGCATACGGTAAACTCTTATCCCAAGAAGTAGCATAAGCTAATGCACAAGCTCTCAACATATCCTCCGAATCTGGTTGACTCTTTCTGGTCTGTCCGTCCGTCTGCGGGATGATAAGGTCATCTTGAAGTTCAAACGGGTTCCCATGGCTTCATGCAACTTATTCCGTAACCTTGAGGTAAATTGGGTACCTCACATTCTGATCCTCTTGGGCACTCCGTGCAAACAGACAATCCCGATCATGTATAATTCGCTAATTTATCTCCCGAGTAAGTGGTCTTCACGGGGATAAAATGGGCTACTTTAGTCAAGCGATCCACTATAACCCATATGGAGTCATAACCTCCTTGAGTCTTCGGCAAACCGATAATGAAATCCATTCCGATTTCCTCCCACTTCCACTCGTGTATTTTCAGCGGTTGTAGCAATCCTGTGGTCTCCGATGCATTGCCTTGACTCTCGGCATACGCCGCACAATGCAACATGCTCGGCAACTTCACGCTTCATACTCGGCCACCGTAATCTCTCCTTGAGATCCCGATACATCTTGGCGCTTCGGGATGAATTGAGTACTTAGAGTCATGGGCTTCTTCCAGAATCAGTTGCTTTAACTCCTTTTGTTAGGCACACAAATGCGATCCTTCATCCACAACGTGCCTTGCTCATCCAACTTGAAGTCCTCTGCCTTGCCTTCCTCCTTGATGGACTTAATCCTACGGATCTTGTCATCATCCTTCCGCCCTTCTCGGATCTGATCCTCTAGGGTAGGCTTTACTTCTAATGCGGCCAAGAATCCGCTAGGTACTACCTCAATCTTCATTTTCCAAAATCCTCACATAACTCATCCTCGACTTGTGGCTAGCAACGTACTCACGGTATGGCTTTTCCGACTCAGGGCATCGGCTACTACGTTGGCCTTCCCGGATGGTAATGGATCCCAACATTATAGTCCTTGATCAACTCTAACCATCTCTTACGCCTCATATTCAGATCCGATCGGGTGAATATGTACTTAAGGCTCTTATGATCCGTATATACTTCACATCTGCTTCCAATCGATAGTGACGCCATATCTTCAAAGCATGCACTACGGCAGCCTAACTCTAAGTCATGTGTCGGATAATTTTCCTCATGCGGCCTCAATCGCCTTGATGCATAAGCGGCGACCTTTCCGTTCTGCATCGGCACACATCCAAGTCCTTGGCGCGATGCGTCACAATAAATATCGAAGCTTTGAGCAACATCCGTAGAACTAACACCGGTCTTGGCGCCAATCGCTTCTTCAGCTCTGAAATCCTTTCTCACATTCTGGCGCCCATGCAAACTTCTTTTCCTTCTTCAGCTATGCGTAAGAGGTTTCGCAATTGTCGAGAAGCCTTCGATGAAACGGCGGTAGTATCCTGCCATTCCAAGGAAACTCGAATCTGGTCACGCCTTCGGCTGCTCCCAATGTAACACAGCTTCTACTTTGCTTGGATCTACGGCGACTCCTTCTGCGGTCATTACATGTCCAAGAAACTCCACCTTGTCCTTCCAAAAATCACACTTGCTGAACTTGGCGAAAAGTTGTCGCTCCTCACTTTTCCAAAACTCGCCTTAAGTGTTCGGCATGTTCATCCTCTGTCTTGGAGTAGATTAGGATATCGTCTATGAACACGACGACAAACTTGTCCAAATATTCCATGAACACCTTATTCATCATATTCATGAAATAAGCTGGCGCATTCGTCAGCCCAAAGGACATAATCAGAACTCGTAATGTCCATATCTTGACAAGAATGCGATCTTGAAATATCTTCCGATCGGATCTTCAATCGATGGTATCCCGATCTCGCATCAATCTTGGAGAAAACTCCGGCTCCTCTCAACTGATCAAACAAATCATCAATCCTGGGTAGCGGATACTTATTCTTCACGGTGACTTCATTGAGTGCACGGTAGTCAATGCACATCCTGAAACTCCCGCCCTTCTTCTTGACAAACAAAAGCGGTGCTCCCCACGGCGACGAACTCGGTCTCGATAAATCCTTTCTCCATTAACTCTTCTAGCTGTTTCTTCATTTCTACCAACTCCTCGGTGGACATCCGATAGGGTCTCTTTGCTATCGGTCTTTGTGCAGTACAAGCTCTATTACAAATTCTAAGTCCCTGTCTGGCGGCATACTGTAGATCTTCGGGAAAAACATCTGGGTACTCATTCACTACCGACATCCTCTATGCTGATTGCCTTGGTACCGTTAACCATCAACTGTCCATCTCTAACTGCAGTGGCTTGAAATTCCACTTTCTTCCCACACGGGCTCTCAATCGAGATAGTCCTTCGTCCACAATCCAATACGGCCTTGTGCTTGGATAACCAATCCATTCCCAATATGACGCCTAAGGTCCGGGTCTCCAAAATTATAAGGTTTGCTAGGAACTCTATTCCACCTATCAAGATTCTCACCCCGGAACATCCTACTTTCGCTCGGAGTTCGGAACGATGGTTTGAACTAAAAGCATACACTTAAGTCTTGCAATCCTCAAATCATTTCTAGTAGCAAAGCCTTGCTAAACAAACGAATGCGAAGCTCCAGAGTCAAACAAAATCAAGCAGTGTAATCGAGTTAACAAGTAACTTACCCAAGACGACGTCCGTAGCATTCTCTCAGAGTGCATCTGCGGTGACATGGTTGACTCGGCCTCTCACCACGGTGCAGGGTGTGGCTCCTGATCTTTGGCGCCCTAGCTGGGTGGTTCCTAGGTTGAAGCGAACTGGGTCACTCCTGCTGTCTTCTTTGGACAACTATTGGCACAGTGTCCTGGCTCGTTGCGCTTGTAGCAGCGTCTCACTGCTCCTTCTTTGCCGACTGCCTCGAGTAGTGTTTCTAGCGGGGCCGGGTCCGTAGTTACGATTGGCAGGTCTTGGTCTTTGAGGATGGTGTCCTTGTTGCATTCTGTGGTTGGAATCGAAGAATTGATTTGGTGCAACTCTCAGCGCCGCTATGCGTTCCTGGCGTGATCCTTGCCGTTGCATCCTGCGCTTCTGTTCTCATCCGGTTCCTTGCGCTTGTCCTCAAGAATAAGCGCCTTATTCACCAACTCTTGGAAATCTGAAAGGTGTGGGTGATCAATCCTACTTGCAATCCCGAGTTAAGTCCCTTCATAAAACGAGACTGCCTGGATTTATCTGTCGCTACATCCTCAAAGCGTAGCGTGCTAGCTGTGTGAACTTGTTCAGTAGTCGGCCACCGGTGATTACCTTGCTTCGATGCTCAACTCCTCCTTCTTAAGGTCCATGATTCCTTCAGGCACGTGATAATCGTTGGAATGCAGCCGTGAACTCTTCCCAAGTGATATCTTGAGGGTTCTCTTGTGTGGTACAGAAGTTCTCCCACCATTCGGCGGCTGTTCCTTCCAGCTGATGAGAAGCGTAGAGTACCTTCTCATTTCCTATGCATTGAGCTATGTGTAGCTTCCTCTCGATTGATCTTAACCAATCATCGGCCTCCAATGGATTGGCATTCCCAGAGAAAGTGGGTGGGTGAGTTCTCATGAACTCGATAGTCTTGTATTCTCGCGTGGTCCCTGATTAACTTGATTGGTCGTGGCCTGAGCAAGGACGTGCTGCATTTGTTGCATCATAGCTTGCATCAATCGAGTCCAGGCAGCAAGAAAAGCTCCAAATTCTGCATATCCAAGTGGCGGTCTTTGGTGCTCCATCATTGGGGTTTTCTCTGGCGAGAACCACTCCCATTGCTTCCAAAGTTTCCACGGGTGTTCACCATCCGTCGGTTTGCTCTAGGTTTTGAGATGAGAGGGAAACAAGAATAGACAAGTAATATGGAACTTATGCGGGCGAAAGGTGTAACTTTAAGGTCCAACTTTATTATTGATATTAATAACTTGGTATGGTTGCTTACAATGCCTAAGGGCCTTGCAACACATACTGCACACTCAAGAAACAAAGCAAATCCAAATCGAACTAATTCGAGTCTAACGCCTAAAGGGTGACTCTTTCTTCTATGACGCGACTCGGCGAAGGAGTCTCACTATAGAACCTATGCTCACTCATCGAGAAAACCTCCACGGCACGGGTACGGTGTCTTTGTGGCATAGGCGCCGTAACGATCGCCATGTCCAAAGAATCGTGTCCTCTATGGTAGTCGAAGAAGCGGTGTCCTCATCGAGATCCGACTCCTCCGATCTCGCTCGTGTAGCTCGAGCATCGCTCTGGGTCTGGTCCGTACAAGGTCATCTCCAACTCGTCAATCCTTCGTAGAAGGTGTGCCACATACTCTTGAGCTTCCCGCCATCTGTTCTTCTCTGTCGTGATCTCCTTGCGGGCCTTCTGTAGCTCCTTGCTTGTATTATCTAGTACATCCTCCTGGGCGACGACAAATCGTGCCAACTGTGTAACCGTGGCATCCTCATCCTGAATCGCCTTCGGGTCAAGAAGGTTATCGCTGCGCGGATGGTAACGGAACACCGTACTCTCCAATTCTCTGGCGTAGATACGGGTAATGTGCCGCATTGCTCGTCGTGATACTTCTTGGATACCCATCTGCATTGTAGATCTCCTGGCAGTGCAGTGTATCGGGCGATTGCCTGGGCCCTTTGTCCTAGCAGGTACCTCAATCCTCACGTCACAAGCCTTGATCAATCCCGCTTGTCTGATCACTTCCACTTGGTATTGGGGCTTCTCAAAATCTCCGAGAGTCTGTAGCATATGCCAAAGTTCTGCAGCGTGACCAACTCCCAGATCAACGTAGTTGAACTCTTCCTCCATCTGTCACAAGAGTGCTTTACGTAAGAACTCGGAATTTTTAAATTGTGACAAGGTAAGGGAAAATTTCAGCAAGAGACAAGAAAAGAGAGAAGGGGATAAGTCGAGATGTCATTTCTTATCTTGACAACTTTTTAGCTTTTAGAAAATAGGTTTTATCCTCACTACGACCATTCTAGCTAGGGTTGAGCCTACAGTCAAGTATGGCTCTGATACCACCTCTGTCGGGACCCCGAATTTGCAAATCCGACCCTCTGTGTATTCAGCACTAGTCCAGAACGCAGCTAGTGCACACAGTCTTAACATTGGTAAATATCACAATCATACCATTCGATATTATCAAAGTACTTTATTTAAATAACCAAAGTGGTTACTCGACCTTATGGCCAAGTTACAAATATATGCCTCGCATGGCGAAACTTATTCAGAGAAAAATAATAGCAGCGAAAAATCAAATAGCTTCGTGGCGCCATCCAAGATACCACAGCAACCGACCGGGCTCGCATCCCTAAGTAGACGGATCCTCTTGGAATTCCTCCTCCGGCCGGGCGTAGTCTCCTCTTCCACTGGTTTTGTGTTGAGGCAATGGTGTGTACTTGGTACTCAAGAAGTCATGCACAGAATGCAAGCTAATATACTATATGCATGGCTTGGTACAAAGGAATAGCTCAAGGTATATTTGCGATGTGACTTTTGACAAGTAATATAAGTAGATTCAAAGCGGAGAAATAAGTAAAGCGTAAATAACTTTTCAAGAAGTTTTAATAAACTTTTTTTCCCATCCTAACCACATTTCCATCATCTGCATTATTAAACCAACCCAACTTTTCAAACCAAAGTTATTTTTGAGAAAATCTAACCCTTGACTGTAATTCCCGAGCGATGTCCAATACCGCGGACACGGCTATTCGAATAGATTCTAAACTCTGCAGAGGTTATGCACTTTACCCACAAGATACAGTCAAACACCACAAAGGCGAGTTCCCCTAACAAAGTCTTTCGGAAACCTCTAACAATACAAGTGGTCCTCCCCGGTTATTGCGCACTAACCCTTCCCTTCGCTAAGGCGAAGTCTAGGCCAATCAACCGTTAGATGGGTACCTGGCCTCGGCCCAGACGCTCCCCGTACAACTTAAACAAAGGGTGTAGTTGACCTCCTGAGGTCACACAGTTACGTTATTAGCAACTTAGTCAACTAGGTCCGTCCCATTACAGACATGTGGTTGCACGTTAGACCCAGTTCAAAGGCTTGCAAGGTTAAGTCCTTAGGGTGACCAGGGCAAGACTACCCGAAGAACCAAACCAACATCCCCAATGCCACAACTGGCCCACCTGATTACTCTTGCCACATGCCCCGGCCGAAAATCGCTTATCAAACCCCGCTTGATTACCATGCACCACGTGCCATCAACATCACATGATACTTTTCCAAAACAGGTTCAATATATCATTAAGTCAATATTAACATTTGATTGTCCAAAACCATGTCATGAGCACGTAGCGTGTCTAAGCGATACTACAACGGTCTAAAACCCATGTTGGCAATTTACTAATGTCCAACTAGTAATCCACAACTAAGGTGACAAAGGGTCATGGCACATACTTAAATAATCAAGGTGTCATACAGATATTGGTATTTATCTAACCCCATGTTTAAACAAAGTATCTTTCTAATTGATCTAGCATGCAATAGTTTAAATCAAAATAGATTTCGAAATAGGATCAACATGGTCAAAGCACAACTTGCCTTCAAAAAGTACTTGCTCTTGGTCTTGAGTTGGATCCTGAGTCAATACTTCTCCTTCGAATCCATCCTGAACTTCAACGTCTACTCGTAAAGCGTGCAAATAGCAAATACCCAAATAAACAATAGGCAAAAAGTGTCCAAACATCCAAATAAAATCCATAAACAGAAAGAACATAATTTTATGGATTTTTAGAAACTGGAATCGTCAAATTTGGAGTTAAGACGCAAAAGTTATGATTATTTAAAGTTTGCATAATCATTTAAATAATTTTGCAGAGAAAAACTTTAGCCCAAAAATTAAATAAAATTTATATTTAGGTAGATCTCAATTTTATAGAAATTTAGAAATTTGAATCACTCAAATCGGAGTTGAAACGCAAAAGTTATAAGCGTTTGAAGTTTGAAACAAAATCTGAAATCATTATTTCGAATTAGTAAATCATTTTCTTTTTCGGAAATTAATTATTGCGTCAGCATGGACACGTGGCAGCCTCTGATTGGTTGGCTGACGTCAGCCGGTCCATGGACTTGGTCCACGCTTGGCTCGGGTCCACCGTGGACTCGGTCCACGACTCAACGTGTCGGCCCGACATGTGGGCCCACTCGGGTGACGTCATCGGCCCGGCGTCGGCGGGCTCGGCCGCAGTCTTGACAGGTGGGACCCCGATAGCGTCATGGGTGACGTCGGCGCTTCTGGGTCGGCGGCCACGACATGCGGCCCCTCGACACGCTGGCCCAGCGTGTCGGCGTCTACACGCCTGCCAGCGTGGGCCAGCGACCAGCGTCGGTCCAACTTCCCGACACGTGGCGCAATCTCGACCGTTGATTTGAAATTCAACGGCCGCGATTAGATCCAGGGTTAACGTGTTGAATCTACTCGATGATCGTGGGCCGTTCGATCTAGATCGGACGGTCCAGATCTAATCCTATAATAATCACTACCACGGCACGTGGCGATTGTGAACCGTTGGATCTTGATCCAACGGTCCAGATCTAATCGGGTTTGGAACACGTGAACTCACCTCAACCGCACGATCAAGATCGGACGGCGCACAGAGTTCGCGAGGGCGATGGCGACGCGGCGGAGCTGCAACCACCGGAGACGGAGACGACGACGAGCCCGACGGCGCTCCGGGGTCGTTCCGGCGAAGTGAGTGGGCTCTTCGGGTGCGCCTGGCTTCGGGGGTTCCGGTTCTGGGCTCCTTCTCGGCGGAAGACGACGGACGGCGGCGAGATGAGGCAAAAACCGCGGCGGAGTGGCGCTCAACTACGGCGAGCTCGCCGCGAACGGCAAGCGGCGGCTCGGGCGAGATGGCTCGAGAACGGTGCGCCAGGATGAGGGCAACCTCGGGGCGTGACCAGGGCTTTAAATAGCCTCGGCGTTCGTGCCCGAGACGGAAACCTAATTCTACACGGCGGCGGGCGCGGCGGCGGAGTCCGGCTCGGACTCGGCGGAGACGACGACGCACAGCCGTCCACGTGGCACGATCAACGGCCACGATCGCACGGGCGCGATCGGATCCGGGCCGGATACGGCTCGAACCGGTCCGGGCGGATCTCAGCCGTTGGATCTTGATCCAACGGTTGGGATTGATTAGGGTTGGGAGCTGGTTTGGTCGAGTCAACTGGCTCGGGTCGTACTCGAGTCCGACTCGGGTTCCGACTCGGTCGGATGAACAGTACTCGACCCGAGTTGAATTTCCAGCGATTTAATATTTAAAATAATTCCCAGTAATTCATTTAATTCATTAAAAATAGCAAATGACTCAGAAAAATTCCAGAAAAATTCTGGAAAATATTTTGGATTATTTTGGACTCAAATAAAATATTTCCAACAAAATTTTATTTGCAAAATTAAATTCTTTAATTATTTCAAAATGGAATAAATTCAAATAAATTCCAAATAAATCCAAATAAATTCCAGCAAATTCCAAAAATTCACCAAAGTGCCAAATCACACATGAATTCAATAAAAGCAAAATTTTGGGGTGTTACAAGATCCGGTGGATTTGGAGCGAGGAAGGAGATCGCGTGAACTGGGAGGAGATTCATCGGTTCATCATTCGTCGGGCGAAGGTATGGCTAGGGGAATCCTTGGGATTAGTCTAGAGGCTGTGCTAGAGAATATTTGGATGCTTTTATATCAAGTGGTGGTGCTGTGATTGGGTAGATTAGATGAAAACTAGAGTTTGCCACGTTCTCTGCTTCGGGCAGATTGTGCAGTCGACATAGGGTTTGAGTTTTCGCGACCTTAGATTCGGAATTTGGTCGGCCGCCTGTTGAGAAAGTTGTAGGTAACTTCAATAACTTTCAGTGGACATAAAGAACATCCAATTTCGCTCAGTTTGAAAGTTATGCTCGATTTACCGAACGTGTTCAAATCGTGACATAGCTGGGACAAAACGTAGTGTTTTGTAGATTAGACAACTTTAGAATACGAATCAGTCTTTCCATATACTTAGAAAAAGTTAGGAAATTTCCTAAGCTACGCTAGGATGTACTCGTTTAATCGCTTTGGAGTCCTAGAACTAAAGTTATTCTAGATCGAAGTCTGCAGTCCCGAGGGGACAGTTTCTCTGTTTTTCGTTTGCGGGAGTAGTTTGCGAAATCGGGGTAGATTGGCTAGGGCGTACTGTTTTGTGGGCACGTTGTGATTGTGTGGCATCTATGTGCAGGTGGTGTGACCCCGGGAGTGCCCTCCTCATCCCGCCAATCCGTCGCCCGAGGTTAAGGCAAGTGTATTGGGATGGGTAGCATGTGGTTTATTTGCTTGTCTTGACTAGATGCAATTGTTTCCATGTTATGCTATCTTGCCATGCTTAGTGTTTGCCATGATATGATAAAAAAGGTATGTTAAAATGTTATGCAATGGTTTATGGTTAATGATTATGGCATATGTTGCATACATGGCATGAAACTTGGCTATGTCGGTGAGAACATCATAACTATTCCGGTAAGGTCGGTGAGAAAGTTATGACTAATCCGGAGCGCCATGGATGTAAGACCTACCTCGTGGTTCCACCCACGCTGTGAGTGGAAGCGAGGAGTAGGCACCCACCATCTACGGGATGGAAGGGGGACGTGGGTGCACACCGACGGGTGTGCACTCGGCAATACCGGTATTTGCGTCGAGGAGACATGTGCATTGCATTGCATTCATGATGATGATGATGAAATGATCTCAATGAGGTTGAGACATGTATATGATGTTGCATATGAAGTATGACTTTATCATGATGTTAAGTTGTTATGTAGAGACGATAATAATTGAATTGTTCTGTATGATCCATTGCAATATACTTGCTGAGTGATGAACTCACGCTTTTGTTTTATGTTGTTTTAGGTACCATGACACCAGCTTGTGGGAAGGGGCAATAGCTACACATCTTCACGTAGTTCCAGTCACATCTACCAATTTGAGTCATGATCATAATAAGTGCCATGAACTTAGTGTGTGCAATAATTTTTGTGTGCATGTGATCCTTATTTACTTAGCTATAGTTTATGGAGTGGTTGGATTTGGAATTATTGGTTTATGTGGATGCTTTATACATTTTTATTGCTGCTTTCGATGTCTGTAACACCCTAATTTTTGCTTTTCATGAGTTTAAATGAAATTTGGCACTTTTGTGAATTTTTGGAATTTTCTGGAATTTATTTGAATATATTCCCTTTTGAAATAATTAAAGAATTTAATTTTGCAAATAAAATTTTGTTCAAAATATTTTATTTGAGTCCAAAATGTTCTAAAATAGTTTCTAGAATTTTTCTGGAATTTTTCTGAGTATTTTGCTATTTTTCTTGAATTAAATGAATTTCTGGAAATTATTTTAATTATTTAATCGCTGGAAAATTGAGTTGGTCTGCACTGTTCATGCTACCAAGCCCGAGTCGGACTCGAGTCCGAGTCCGACCCGAACCCAACCCGCGCCGCGTCCGTCGGATCTCAATCCAACGGCCACGATCACGCCACGTCGCCCACGTGCGGGCCGAGCCAAACCCGGTCACGCCCGTGCAATCCCGACCATTGGTCGTGCCACGTGGACGGCAGGGATTGCGCCACGTCGCTCGGCCGTGTCCGAGCCGGACTCCACCGCCCGTACCGGCTCCGTCGCGATTTCCGCGTCGATCTCGACGTTGGGACCGGCATTTAAATCCCGGATGCGCGCCCGAGGTTCTCCTTTCCCTCGTGCGCCGTTTGCCTCGCTTGCCCTAGCCCTAGCCGCCGCTGTTTGCCCGCTATTGCTCGTCGTAGTTTCCTAGGGCTTCGCTTCGGTTTTCCTCACGTTCCGCCGCCGTCCACCGTTGCCCGAGGAGAAGGACGTCAGTTCTGGGATCCCCGAGCCAGGGCGATTCGAACGTGACCACGCACATCGCCGGAGGAGCCCCGTAGCGCCGCGCCCTTGGTCGTCGTCTTCGTCTCCGGTGCCCTCTGCTCCGCCGCGTCGCCATCGTCGCCTCGAACTCGGACAACCGTCCGATCAAGATCAGATGGCTACGGTGAGTTCACGTGTTCCCGAATCTGTAGAACCCAGATTAGATTTGGACCGTTGGATCAAGATCCAACGGCCCACATTAGTCCACGTCACCACAACGAAATCCACGTTGCGGCTTTTATATCGAATCTCAACCGTTGGATCTAGATCCAACGGCTTAAATCAAGCCGTGTAGCCACGCGCACCGTGCGTTGATTAGATCCCAGCCGTTCGATCGAGATCGAACGGCGTAGATCGCGCCACGTGCCGTCGCCCGGGACATGCCGCGTCACCCCCGACGCGGTGAAACATGATCCAATCTGGACCATCCGATCCAAATCGAACGGCCCAGATCGGCCACGTTGCCCGCAACGTGTGCGGCCCAGATCCAATCTGGACCGTTGATTTGAAAATCAACGGTCCGGATCAAGCCACGTGGCCTGGAGCCGAACCGACGCGGTCAGCGCGGCCACGCCCGGTCGCCGCTGACGTCATGCGTGACGTCAGCGTGGGGCCCGCGTTTCAGCGGCCGTTCCACGGCTCGATGACATCAACTGTGACGTCATGATGAAGTCACGGTGGGGCCCAGCTATCATAGCCCTCGACCGAGCCGTGCGCTGACGTCATGCTGACGTCACCCGAGGGGCCCACCTTTCAGAGGCACACGTGCCGTGGACCGGGTCCACGGTGGACGAAGCCAAACCGTGCGCCGGGTCCATGGACCCGAGGCGACGTGGCGGCCTCTGATTGGCCCACGTGTCATGCTGACGCAATAAATCATTTTCCGAAAATGAAATTATTTATTTAATTCGGTTTATTGATTTTAAATATAGATTCAAACTTCAAACGCTTATAACTCTTGCTTTTCAACTCCGATTTGGGTGGTTCAAATTTCTAAATTTTCATAAAAATGAGACCTACTCAAATATGAATTTTAATTAATTTTTGATTACGAATATTTCTCTGTTTATATTTAATTAATGTTTTCTTTAAACTTCAAATGATTATAACTTTTGCATTTTAACTCCGATTTGGACGATTCTAGTTTCTAAAAATTTATAAAATTATGCTCTCTCTGTTTATGGACTTCATTTGGATGTTTGGACACTTTTTGTATACTGTTTATTCATTTATTGCTATTTGCATGCCTTACGAGTAGACGTTGAAGTGCCCGAAGGCTTCGAAGGTGAAGTGTTGACCCAGGAGCCAGCTCAAGACCAAGAACAAGTACTCTTTGAAGGCAAGTTGTGCTTTGACCATGTTGATCCCATTTTCAAATTAATTTGCTTTAAATTATTGCATGCTAGTTTAATTAGAAAATGCTTTATTTAATTCTGGGAAACAAGATAAATGCCAAATTGCTGTATGACACCTTGGTTAATTAAATATGTGCCATGACCCCTTGTCACCCTAGTATGGATTATTAGTTGGACATTATTAAATTGCTAACATGGGTAGTTAGACCGACGTAGTATGCTTAGCCTTACCATGTGAAATGCTTTGGACAATCAAATGTTAATATTTGACTTAATGAGATATTGAACATGTTTTGAAAGAAGTATCATGTGTTATGATTGTCGATGGCACGTGATGCATGGTAATCAACTGGGGTTTGATAAATAGATTTCGACCGGGGCATGTGGCAAGAATGATCGGGCGGGCCAGTTGTGGCACCGGGAACGTTGTTTTGGTTCTTCGGGTAGTCTTGCCAGACTTAACCTTGCAAGCCTTTGAACTGAGTCAAACGTGCAACCACATGTCTGTAATGGGACGAACCTAGTTGATTAGGTTGCTAATAACGTACCTGTGGGAACTCAGGGTGTCAACTATACCTTTTGTGTAGTTGTACGGGGGAGCGTACCGGGGCTGCGGCCAGGTACCCATCTAACGGTTGATTGGCCTAAACTTCGCCTTCGCTAAGGGAAGGGTTAGTGTGCAATAACCGAGGAGGCCCACTTGTGCTGTTAGAAGTTTCCGAAAGACTTTGTTACGGACACTCGCCTTAGTGGTGTTTGGCTGTATCTTGTGGGTAAAGTGCATAACCTCTGTAGAGTGTAAAATCTATTCGAATAACCATGTCCACGGCATTGGACATCGCTCGGGAATTACAGTCAAGGGTTAGACTTTCATGAAAATAACTTGGACTTGAAATGTTTGGTTTGGTTTAATAATGATGTTGATGGAAATGTGGATTAGGAATGGGAAAGAAGTTTATTTAACTCCTGGAAAAGTTATTGATCTTATACTTGTTTTTACTACTTTCGAATCTACTTGTGCTACTTGTCAAATGTTGTTTACTGCAATTATACCCTGAGCTACTCCTTGTACTAAGCCATGCATGTAGTATATTAGTTTGCATTCTGTGCATGACTTGCTAAGTACCAAGTACTCACCCTTGCCACAATAAAACACCAGTTGAAGAAGAGTCTACACCAGCTTTGGAGGAGGAGCTCCAAGAGGAACCGTCTAACTAGGGAGTGAGCTCGGTCAGTTGCTTGCGGTATACTGGATGGCGCCACGAAGTTATCTTATTTTCCACTGTTGTTATTTCTCTTTTATTAAGTTTTCGCCCTGCGTGGCGTACATTTGTAACTTGACCTTAAGGTCGAGCAACCCACTTGTTAACTAATTAAGGTAACTTATTATTTCGTTCAGTATGATTGTGATATTTACCAATGTTGAGACTGTGTGCACTAGCGTGTTCCTGGACTAGTGCTGAATACACAGAGGGTCCGGATTTGCAAATTCGGGTCCCGACAGATGTGGTATCAGAGCCATA
Organism: Rhipidocladum racemiflorum; assembly: GCA_036346355.1. Taxonomy (NCBI): domain Eukaryota; kingdom Viridiplantae; phylum Streptophyta; class Magnoliopsida; order Poales; family Poaceae; genus Rhipidocladum; species Rhipidocladum racemiflorum. The sequence continues at coordinate 41,075,435 of CM070589.1, read as the reverse complement.
CTGACTGTAGGCTCACCCATAGTTAGAATGGTCGTAGTGAGGATAAAACCTATTTTCTAAAGATAAAATTTGTCAAGATAATGAATGAATTCTTGACTTACCCCTTTCTTCCTTGTTCATACCCTTGCTAAGTTCTTTTCGTCCTCCACATTGATTTTAAAATGTTGCGTTCTTACGCGAGTGTCTTTTGATAGATGATGATGAAGAACAACTACGCCGAGCGTGAAGGTGGCTACGCTGCCGAGTTGTGGCGTATGCTTCAGTTTCTTGGAGGTTTTGAGAGACCGCTCTACCGAGGGACTACACTTGTGCAGGCAGGACTGGTCGTAGGATGGGACGTCAGGATCACGGTGTTTGCCCGGGAGAAGATGAAATCGCCCTTTCCACTTCATCGCCAGGAGGTCTACCTTTGAGATGGGAATCCAGGAGGTGTCGCGTCGAGCAATGCAGCAGATCGCTCGCACTCACTCCAGGGAGCTGGAAGGCATAGTATTCCGTCACCACCGACGCCGAGACAGCAGAGCTCAGCGAAAGCTGATAGAAGATGAGGATGCTACCGTCACACACTTAGCCAGATTCATCACCGCCCAGGAGGAGCTTATCGATGACACAGTTTAGGAGTTGAAAAAGGCTCGTGAGCAGGTTGAGGAAGAGAAGAAGCACTTAGAGAATGCCCGTGAGTACGTCGCCTATGCTGCGGAAAGGATCGCAGAGCTGGAGACCGCACTATATGGACAGGGCCCCGATCCAGTGTTGGAGTTGGACACCCCAGAGCCAGAGGCAGACCCAGAAGAGGCGCCACCTGCACCCGCGCCGCAGCCACAGCAACAGCCAGATCCTGAGCCAGAGGAGGACGTTGCGTCGTCAACCACAGCTGCAGTTGCAGGGCATGGTGATTGTTTCGTGCCTATGCCGCTGCACCCGCCCCGAGGAGGCAGTGGAGGTTTTCTCAACGAGTGAGCGTTGGCGTTGAAGTTGAGACTCCTTCGTCGAGTCGCGTTATAGTATAAGATCACCCCTTTAGGCGTTAGACTCCACTAAGAGTTGATTTGGATTTTCATTGCATGTTGAGTGTGCAGTATGTGTTGCAAGGCCTTTAGACATTGTGAGCAACCATACCAAGTTATTATTATTAAATAATAAAGTTGAATTTTTGAGTTACACTTTTCCCTGCATAAGTTTTCCTACTACTTGTCTATTCTTATTCCCTCTCATCTCTGAAACCTTGGAGCAATCGACAGAAGGTGAACACCCGCGGAAACCTTGGAGGCAACGGAAGTGGTTCTCGCCCAGCTGGGAACCCCAATGATGGAGCAACCATGCAGAGAATGAAGCAACTTGGGAGCGCGAGGAGGATTTGAAGAAAGAGTTCCCGAACCTATTCTTTAGTAAGCCCTGAATCTCGGGGACAAGATTCTGTTAAGGGGGGAGGTTTGTAACACCCCAATTTTTGCTTTTCATGAGTTTAAATGAAATTAGGCACTTTTGTGAATTTTTGGAATTTTTTGGAATTTATTTGGATTTATTTGGAATTTATTTGAATTTATTCCCTTTTGAAATAATTAAAGAATTTAATTTTGCAAATAAATTTTTGTTGGAAATATTTTATTTGAGTCCAAAATATTCTAAAATATTTTCTAGAATTTTTCTGAGTATTTTGCTATTTTCTTGAATTAAATGAATTTCTGAAAATTATTTTAATTATTTAATCGCTGGAAAATCGAGTTGTTTTGCACTGTTCCTGCGACCGAGCCCGAGTCAGACTCGAGTCCAACCGAACCCTAGGATCGCGACCGTCGGATCTCAATCCAACAGCCACGATCGCGCCATGTCGCCCACGTGCGGGCCGAGCCAGACCCGGTCACTCCCGTGAGATCCCGACCGTTGGTCGGGCCACGTGGACGGCAGGGATTGCGCCACGTCGCTCGGCCGTCTCCGAGCCGGACTCCGCCGCCCGTACCGGCTCCGCCGCCATTTCTACGTCGATCTCGACGTTGGGGCCGGCATTTAAAGCGCAGATGCGTGCCCGAGGTTCGCCTTTCCCTCGTGCGCCGTTTGCCCCGCTTGTCCTAGCCCTAGCCGCCGCTGTTTGCCCGCTATTGCTCGCCGTAGTTGCCTAGGGCTTCGCTTCGGTTTTCCTCACGTTCCGCCGTCGTCCGCCGTCGCCCGAGGAGAAGGAGATCAGATCTGGGATCTCCGAGCCAGGGCAATTCGAACGTGACCACGCACGTTGCTGGAGGAGCCCCGTAGCGCCTCGCCCTTGGTCGTCGTCTCCGTCTCCGGTGCCCTCTGCTCCGCCACGTCGCCATCGTCGCCTCGAACTCGGACAACCGTCCGATTAAGATCAGACAGCTATTATCAGTGTATTTTTCACCAGGGTGCCCACTACACTTTAGTAAGAGCCTCTTGCGGACAGGTGGCGACCAGGCCACGCCGCTGGTGGTCAGCTGAGTGATTGCCCACGGGCAGGTGGCGACCAGGCCACGCCGCTGGCGGCCAGCTGTGTGATCGCCCAGCGGACACGTGGTGACCAGGCCACGCCGCTGGCGGTCAGCTGAGTGATCGCCCGCGGGCAGGTGACGACCAGGCCACACCGCTGGCGGTCAGCTGTGTGATCGCCCAGCGGACACGTGGCAACTAGGCCACGCCGCTGGCGCTCAGTTCCTGAGGCCACTTAGCGGCCCATGCAGCCGCACAGGAGGTCAAAGACATTTAATGCGCATCGTGTGCATTAAATGGGGATAATGAAGGTCACAGTATGGCAGTGTGTGCTCCCAACGCGCGCCACAATGGCGAATGACGTCATGGTGCAAGTTCCAACTCCAGCAGAGCGGGCGACGCCGGCAGGTGCGTGGCCCGAAGCGGGGGATAGGACGGCTGCGCCAGGGCATTAAGTGTGCTGCAAGAACAGTGACGGGCGCATTAATTGCAGCCCGCCCAGTGTATTCAATGTACTGCCTTTTTGTAAACCCCATGCGCCCCAGCCAACCCAGATATAAAAAGGTAACTGGGGTGCATGGGAGGAGGGGGTCGGTGAGTTCTTCTTCCTCTTCTCTGCCAGTTCATCTCTGGAGACCGGCTAGTCCCAGTGAGGCTGTTCGAGCGATTTCCCCCAAGAGCATAATCCAGAGCAATCCCAGCAGGACTAGGGCTTTTACTCGTGAGGAGGGCCCGAACTTGGATAAACCCTAGTGTCTTCTTGTGAGCTTCGTTCATTCTCTTTTCGTTGTGTCTGAAGCGATGCCCACGAAAGCCCCTCATTCGGACTTCTCACACCCCGTTCGGGAAGCGGTCTGTTAGCTTATACGCTGACAGTGGCGCGCCAGGTAGGGGCTTAGTGGCTGATTGTTCTTCTTTCTTCCATCTTCTTGCGAAGTTTGCGAGAAGCTCCGACGATCATTAGCATGGCAGCCTCTCGCTCCAAGCATGACGGTCTGCATGAGGAGAGCAGCGCTCGCGGCCGGTCCCGGCATTCGCCTAGGGCGTCGAACCCCCCCGGTCCCTCCGTCTGGGGAGGGACGCGTGGTGCTTCTACGCATGTAGGCCTGCCTGTCCGGCGGTGTCTCCTTATGGGAGACGATACCCCGGCGCGGAATCTCCACACGGCCCGGCTGCTCCTCGATCACCCCCCGGTTGCACTAGGGGGCGAAACCCCCACCGCCCCATGGCTGCGGGACATCACCCGCCTAGTGGACGCCGCCCAACAGCAGGTGGAGGCGGTGAATCAGCCGGGGGCTTCTGGCGTCAGGCAGCAGGGCACGCGCGCGATCGACGCGCAAGCCTCTAGCCGCACGGCCACAACTTTTCCCGGTCGCGAGGGCTGGGACAAAGGAAAGGGTGCACAGGTTGTAGCCCCCTCGGGTACAGGGGGACGTTCATGTGCTCCCACTTTTTCCCGTGGTTCCCCCGAGTTGGCGGGGAGCCGTGGGGATCTGAGGGCCCGCTTGGACGAAAGAAGGTCCCAGCGCAGTGCTGACTTGCGCGACATCCTTAGGGGGCGTCGTGCACTTGAACAGCACCGTGTGGGCCACCTGATGTCAAGCATACGAGGGGAGACCTCGCTCCCTGGCTCCAGGGAGAGCATAGACTTGCACCCCTCGACTCCATCTCGGGGCCGAGGGGCGGGCGGGCGGTGCTGCTCCCCCTACAACGTGGGATGCCAGGCGTTTTCCCTCCGCCTACACCAAGCGGCGTGGCTGGAGAGATTTCGCCCCGCGTCCATCGAGAAGTACGATGGCACCACCAACCCGGAGGAGTTCCTGCAGATCTATACCATGGTGGTGCGTGCCGCGAGAGGATCTGAGAAGATCATGGCCAACTACCTCCCGACGTCGTTGACGGGCTCCGCCTGCTCCTAGCTGTTGAACCTCCCTCGTGGTTCCGTGCACTCGTGGGAGGAATTATGCGACATCTTCGTCGCCAACTTTTAGGGCTCCTACACTCATCCAGGCATGGAGGACGACCTTCATGCCCTGGAACAGATGAAGGGGGGGTCCCTGAGGGAGTTCATTCGGTGGTTCAGCCACTGCCGAAACACAATCCCCTGAATCTCCGAGCTGTTTTCCCTGGACCATAAGTGTGCCAGGGCAGCGGAGGCCTGAGAGCGCACGGCGGGGCTGTCCAGTCACGGCGAGGCAGGAACCTCGAAGGCTTCTGAGCACAAGAAGATGAAGAAGCGCAAGGAGCTCGGCGCCGGAGAGCTCCTAGTCACCGAGCCGGAGGACAAGCCCCAGAAGCGCGACAGCCGGGACAAGAGGGGTGATCGCCGAGGCCCGCGAGGTGATCGCTGAGGCCCGCGAGGTGATCGCGGGGATCGCCAGTCCCCCCGCCGAGAAGATGATGGGGGCAGACCTTACTGCCCCATCCATAGGACCAATGGACATGACTTGGTGGATTGCCAGGTCGTGTCCAAGCTGGTGGAGCAGCGGCTTAAGGAGCACCGCGAAGATGACCGCGATGGCGCGGATGAAGACCCTGCTCCGCTGGCTTTCCAGCAAGCAGAGCACACGGTGGTGTTCATCCAAGGTGGCTCCGCCACCTACTCCTCAAACTCGCAATACAAGCGAGAGGTGAGAGAGGTGTGCGCTACCGTACCAACCCCCGGGGCGAGCAGGCTACTGAAGTGGTCGGAGGAGCCGATCACCTTCAGTCAGGCCGACCACCCGGAGAGCACCGCAGGCCCAGGCCATCTCCCGATCGTGGTTTCCCCCATGGTTCGAAATGCGAGACTCGGGCGGGTGCTGGTGGATGGAGGAAGTTCCATCAACCTCATGTCTGTGGGGGCGTTCAAGGCAGTCCAAATTCCTTATGAGGAGTTGCGTCCAGCCCCCCTCTTCTACGGAGTCGCCCCTGGAGTGGGCTTGACACCACTGGGGCAGGTCCAGTTGCATGTCACGTTCGGAAGTGTGGAGAACTTCCGGACAGAGAAAATTAACTTTGAGATTGTGGACTTCGACCTCTCCTACAATGCGTTGCTTGGCCGGCCAGCTCTGGTCAAGTTCATGGCGGCCACGCACTACGCCTACATGATGATGAAGATCCTCAGGCCTGGAGGCCCGATTACCATGAAGGTGGATCGGCTGGAAGCCCTGCGCCTCAGCAAGCAGGTGCAGGACCTGGCCGGCACCACCTGTTCGGCTCAAGAGGAGGACGATTGCCCAGAGCTCCCTCCAGTCAGGGCCCGCGCCTCACCTGGTCCCTCCGGTGAGGTGAAGGTGGTCTCCGTGGGCGAGGATGGCTCTGTGAGGGTTGTGAAGATCGATGCCAGCTGTGGGATGTCCGAGACCGGGGTCCCGCAGAGAAGCTCATGCCTAACTGGGCCAAGGCGGTGCATCGGGCCTAGAATTCGAAAGCGCCGTGAAGAGCCCATAGCCATATTTCAAACAACTAATGAATTAATTAAAGCACTAGTTCAAGTGAGTCGTGACGACCCCAGAAGATTTATTGTGTTGCTAGCCCACCCTTCATGCTTACGACTCACAAGCGCTACCTGAAAACACCAAAACAGCAAGTAGTGAGATTGGGTAAATCTCAGCAAGCGGAACAACTAATACAAATAACACATCCACCATAAAACTAGCATACCACATTCCTCATATCCAATACCACATCATAGAGTCCACACAACCTCAATAAAATGCATATGATTGTGCACATGCTTATGCCATGATCCTCCTCACCGTGCCCTTTCTCAGGAACACACGGTGTTGTACCGGTACGGTTGAAAACACCAAAACAGCAAGTAGTGAGATTGGGTAAATCTCAGCAAGCGGAACAACTAATACAAATAACACATCCACCATAAAACTAGCATACCACATTCCTCATATCCAATACCACATCATAGAGTCCACACAACCTCAGTAAAATGCATATAATTGTGCACATGCTTATGCCACGATCCTCCTCACCGTGCCCTTTCTCAGGAACACACGGTGTTGTACCGGTACGGTCGCGCACGCTGGCGTCGACAAAACTTCCAATGCATGATTATGCAGTTAATGCTTCATGCATGAATTCATTCATAACCTTCCCCACTGAGTCCACATATTTGCATATCATCATATAGCATGGATAGAAAGCAAATATCATCGAGATGAAATGTTTAGACAATTCATCAGGTAAACAACATCATTCTTCACCTTACTCATGATTCATAGCCAAACCACAACATCACAATGCCAGTCAAGATATTGCAATCCTCAAAGCAAGTGATTAAACCATGTATGATTGCTGTAATTGGAGTCTATAATGAAGGTGAAGCAAACAACGATGTATAGCTTAACAATACAACTACTTCCACTTGCCTTTACCGACGTAGATGACGAATCTAGTTGCGTCCAAAAGGGGCACCACCTGAACAAGCATACTTTCAGTATATAATAACATCACAATTGATCACACAATTCAAACACGCATTTCCTACAACCCGTTCCCCTTTTAAACACCGAAAACCCCGATCTGTTCGGATCGAACAGCAACACCCTCTCTTCCCAATTTCGTATCTTTTTTTCTACTGTTCATAAAAATACAAAAAAACTACAGTAGCTAGATATTGACGAGATCTACAACTTTCATGAAGGTCACAAATTTCAATTCCACTGTTAAATATGCATAAACAACCGTCCAACACAGTGGACGAAATCTGTTTCCAGATTCTGTTCGTTATCTTCCAACATAGATAACTCTCTGACCGACGCCCCAAAAATTCTGAAAAAATTACAGAAGCTAGGTCTCAACGTTATCTACAACTTTCTAGTTATAGGTTTTTGCAGGAAAAATCATCTATACCACGTAAAACGCGAAACAATCCGCGCTGCACAATCTCCCTTTCCAGAAACAGCACCACGTGAACAACTACCCTTTTCCCCCATCAAGATCCATCCAAACCACACACCACCAGATCTAATACACTCCTAATCCCTAGGTAGAACAGGGGTAAAAGTTTGGGAATTTTACCTAGAGTTCTCCCTTGAGAACCCACGAAGAATGCGCGATGATCCCCGAAACGGAAATCTGCTCGTCCTCCACGCCTCCACAGATCCTCTTCTCGTTTTCTCCTTCGCGTTTCGCGGCGGATCACTGCAAGAAAAATAGACATCAGTGGCGGTTCGTAACTGCCATCAGTGGCGGTTTTTTGAACCGCCACTGATAATATTATCAGTGGCGGTTCCAAAGAAAAACCGTCACTGATAATGCATTATTTGTGGCGGTTCTGAAGAAAAACCGCCACAAATAATTATATTTAATATTCCGGCAGTTTTAACACAAAATGAAGATATTTTCTAAGAGGTCACCCCTCACCCATCCTAATTAGTAATACTCTCACCTAAGCACGCTTAACTAATGAGTTCTACCACCGATTTTAATGCAAATACAAGCACTTCCCGAGAGGTCACCCATCCTAGTACTACTCCAGCCCAAGCACGCTTAACTTCAGAGTTCTTATGTGATCTAGTACCGTAGTGTTGGCATGATCACATTTGAAATATAACGTGTCCCCCTCCCCTTAACCCCACAAAGGACCCGAACACTAATTTTAGTATTCTCATACTCTGAATTTGTCATGCTCTATTTTAACTAAGTGCTCGATTTTACCATGACATGGGTACTTCAAATTTCAACTAAGTGCTTGATTTTACCATGACATGGATACTTCAAACCTCAACTAAGTGTTTGATTTTACTATGACATGGATACTTCAAATTTCAACTAAGTGCTTGTCAATGGATTTTACTATGACATATGGATACTTCAAATTTCAAACCTCAACTAAGTGTTTGATTTTACCATGATATGGATACTTCAAATTTCAACTAAGTGCTTGATTTTACTATGACATGGGTGCTCCCAATTTTAACTAAGTGCTCCCAATTTGAAGTTTGAAGCATCCATGTCATGGTAAAATAGAGCACTTAGTTGAAGTTTGAAGTATCCATGTCATGGTAAAATCAAGCACTTAGTTGAAATTTGAAGTTTGAAATATCCATGTCACGGTAAAATCAAGCACTTAGTTGAAATTTGAAGTATCCATGTCATAGTAAAATCAAGCACTTAGTTGAGGTTTGAAGTATCCATGTCATAGTAAAATCAAGCACTTAGTTGAGGTTTGAAGTATCCATGTCATGGTAAAATCAAGCACTTAGTTGAGGTTTGAAGTATCCATGTCATGGTAAAATCAAGCACTTAGTTGAGGTTTGAAGTATCCATGTCATAGTAAAATCAAGCACTTAGTTGAGGTTTGAAGTATCCATGTCATGGTAAAATCAAGCACTTAGTTGAGGTTTGAAGTATCCATGTCATGGTAAAATCAAGCACGTACTTAGTTGAGGTTTGAAGTATCCATGTCATAGTAAAATCAAGCACTTAGTTGAAATTTGAAGTATCCATGTCATGGTAAAATCAAGCACTTAGTTGAAATTTGAAGTATCCATGTCATGGTAAAATCAAGCACTTAGTTGAAATTTGAAGTATCCATGTCATAGTAAAATCAAGCACTTAGTTGAGGTTTGAAGTATCCATGTCACGGTAAAATCAAGTACTTAGTTGAAATTTGAAGTACCCATGTCATGGTAAAATCAAGCACTTAGTTGAAATTTAGAGCACTCAAATTAGGTAACTATAGTTATCAGTGGCGGTTCTATCAAAAACCACCACGAGATAACAATATCTGCGACAGTTCTAACATAAAACCGCCACAAATACGCCCATTATCGGTGGCGGTTTTACATTGAACCGCCACAAATAGTTCCCAAGTATCGGTGGCGGTTTTATTCGAACCGCCACAGATAACCGAGTATCGATGGCGGTTTGTGGTTAGAACCGCCATCGATAGTGCTCGAGTATCGATGGCGGTTCTAACCAAAACCGCCATCGATACCGGTTATCTGTGGCGGTTCGAAATAAAAACCGCCACTGATGATCCTGGCACCGGTTTGAGCTAAAAAACCGCCACTGATATTTCTATTAGTGGCGGTTCCAAACAAACCGCCACTGATAGGCGTCTCCTATGTGCAGTTTTGTAGTAGTGGATCTTGAGCCACCACGCAGGGGGAGGAAGAGGAGGGGGTGGCGGCTGCTAGGGGGAGGAAGGGGGAGACGCCCTAGGGTTGCAAAGGGTGGGGGCGCCACCCCTCTTGAGGGAAAGGTGGGCCGGCCCCTACAAATCTAAACTGTCGTACAAGAAAATTTCGACAGCATCTCCCCTAAAATTAGGACAAAACGGAAACGACAACAAGATTCATAATAAACATTACAAACGGGAATAACATAAAAGCATCAATACTAGAGATAACAAGTCTAAATCAACCAAAAAACAAACATAAACGTAAAACAGCTCCAAAGAGGACATCAACAGGTCTATGATTAATAAAATTTCAGCAAGCTAATGAATTATTAAATGCACTAGTCCATGTGATTCGTGATGACCCCGGAGGGTTGATTGTGCTACTAAGCCCACCCTTCAAGCTTACGACTCGCGAGAACTACCTGAAAACAACAAAATAACAAGGGGTGAGATTGGGTAATCTCAGCAAGCGGAACAACTTCTAACAAATAACACAGCCACAGTAAAACTAGCATACCAAATTCCTCATGTCCAATACCACATTACAGAGTCCACACAACCTCAGTAGAATGCATATGATTGTGCACATGCTTATGCCATGATCCTCCTCACCGTGCCCTTTCTCAGGAACACACGGTGTTGTATGCACTGATCGCGCCGCAAGGCGTCGACAAACTTCCAATGCATGATTATGCAGTTAATGCTTCATGCATAAATACATTCATAACTTCCCACTCTGAATTCACATGCTTGCATACCATCAAATAGCATGGATAAAATGCGAACATCATTGAGATAGAATATCTCAACAATTCATCTTGCAAACAACATCTTTCTTCATTCTTACTCATGATTCAAACACCAAACAACCACATCACAATGCAGGATAGGATATTGCAATCTCATAAACAAGTAGTTAAACCATGTAGGTGTGCTGCAATTAAGGTTTATATTGAAGACGAAACAAATAGCGAGTTATAGTTTAGCAAGACCGCTACTTCCACTTGCCTTTACCGACGTTGAAGACGAATCTAGTTGCGTCCAGAAGCTATATCTCGACGTCCCAAAAATTCTGAAAAAATTACAGAAGCTATATCTCGACGTTATCTACAACTTTCTAGTTATAGGTTTTTGCAGGAAAAATCGTCTAGGTCACGTAAAACATGAAACAAGCCGCGCTGCACAATCTTCCCTCTCAGAAACAGCACCACGTGAACAACTACCCTTCCCCCCCTTCAAATCCCATCAAATCCAATCACCACCAAATCTAAAACACTCCCAATCCTAGGTATAACAGGGGGTAAAAGATTAGGAATTTTACCTAAAGTTCTCCGTTGAGATCCCACGAAGAACACGCGGTGATCACCGAAAACGAAATCTGCTTGTTCCCCACGCCTCCATGGATCCTCTTCTCGCTTTCTCCTTCGCGTTTCGCGGCGGATCTTGAGCCACCACACAGGGGAGGAAGAGGAGATGTGGTGTGGCTGCTAGGGGAGGAAGGGGAGGCACCCTAGGGTTTGGGGAGGGTGGCCGGCCACAAGGTGGGGGCGCACCCCTTGGTGGGGGAAGTGGGGCGGCCCCCGAGGGGGGGGGGGGGGGGGGAGGTGGGAAGGGGGGTTCCCGGTCCAGGCCCAGGTTTTCTTCGGCCTTTTTCCCCTAGCCCGAAACACCAAAATTAATATTAAAATGCAGCATTTTCTTCAATTGTTTCATCCCCCGACAAAACCGTCATTCCTTTCCGAAACAAAAACAAGGAAGAAAAACCCTACAATCACTCTTAAGTTCTAGGGCATCACAATTAAGGTGAAGCAACGTGTGGGCATGTGTCTATTCCCTTTTCCCGCATGCCGTTCTCATGGTACCTAAAACAATAAGAAAAAAAAACACAAGCGTGAGTTCGAAACTCGGCAAGCATATTGCAATGGACAACAAGAACAACAATATGGCAATAGCATCTCCCTTCATGTAAATCATCTTATTCATAAACACTTAACATTGTCATCATCAATATGTATGAGATGTAATGCAATGCTCATGTCTCCTTGGAAACTCATACCGGTATGGTTGAGTACACACCCGTCGGTGTGCACCCTTTTCCCCCCTTCCATCCCGAAGATGGAGGGTGCCTACTCATCGCTTCCATTCACCACGTGGATGGAATCACGATGTAGGTCTTACTCAATTGCGTTCCGGACTAGTCATAACTTTCTCACCGACCTTGCCGGACTAGTTATGACTTTCTCACCGCCCTCGCCCTATTTCATGTCATGCATGCAACTATGCCAATTATCATATTTCACATGTACATAAACATATGGAATCTCATCATGACAAATATTAACACATGGCATCGAATCATGATAATCATACTCAATATATCATTGGAAAACAGCAAGCATGGCAAGTGATCATAGCAAATATTCAATCTTTCATCTAATCTCCACAAGCAACCTACAATTCCGCTATTCATTACAACACACTTGCCTCAACCGTGGGCGACGGGATTGTGGGAAGTAGGGGGCACCCCCGGGGTCACACCACCTGTACAACGGCATCACATACTCTCAATAATGCCCACAAAACAGTACACAAATCCCCATCTCACCCGACATTGCCCGCTACTCGCAAAACCTAAAACAGAGGTTCTGTCCCGGCGGGACAGCAGTCTTGCAAAGGCCATAACTTGAGTTCTGGGACTCCAAATCGATTAAATGAGTACACCATCGCGAAGCTTAGGAAATTTCCTACCTTTTTCTAGTTATACGGAAAGACTGATTCGGACTCTAAAATTGTTTAATCTACAGATTACTACGATCTGTTCTAATTGCGTCACAGATTTTAACACGCTCGGTAAAATGGCCATAACTTTCAAACGGCTGATCGTATTTTAACGTGCTTTATGTCCACGGAAAGATAATTAAATTATCTACAACGTCTTTTAAGTCCGTACGGACAGATTAGGATTTTAAATTGACGAAAACTCGAACCTAGTCCGACTGCTCAATCTGCCCGAAAACAGAAACGTGGCAACGTCTAGATCTAACCCAAAGAACTCCAACCTAGCACCACCAATTGATCTAAAAACTTCATAAACACCCTAAGAACAGTACCTAGATCAAACCCAAGGATCTCCATGATCATACCTTTGCCCAACGAACGAATCTCCAATAGATCTCCTCGCGGATCGCTCCTCGCTCCACGCTCCTCGCTCCTCGCTCCAACGGATGGATCCACAAGGTGCAGAGGTGTGGAGATCACCCTAGGGCAGCAAGGGGGTGGAGGAGAGGTGGTGGAGAGGTGGGGCAATGGAGGAGAGCAAGGGGGAGGCGCAAGGCTCAAAGGGAAGGGGCGGCTAGGGCTTGGCAAGTGGGGGGAGGTGAGGGTGGCGCACCAAGGCCTCAAGGGGCGCAAAGGCAGCAGGTTGGATGCCCCAAAGGGGCAGGGAAACCCCTTTTACCAGCCCCCACACCCAATTCTAGTCCGTTACGGAGACCTAATCCATCCCACCAAAGCCCACCAAGGCCCACCAAGGCCCAAAACTCCCCCGGGAAGGCCCAAAACCCCGAAAACGGCCCGGAAAAGCTATTAACCTCCATAACCTATAGTTTTAACCTTAATTCCACATTTCATACTGTTTTTAACCATATCATGCACGTTAAATAAGGTTACGACACTCCGTGGCGACATAACACTTCGACCGGCCCAAAAACGCGAGAAAACCCTAAGCCGAAAGGTTTTATTCTCTAGTTTCACCTTCTATAACGTCACACCAAACCATAGTGTCACATTCTTCCCCCCTTCAACAGGATTCGACCTCGAATCCGAAGGACGCCAAAAACAACAACAAAGTCCCCGAGGGACAAAAGACTTCCTTACAACATAAAACATTCACACAAAGACTCAAACCGGAACAAACGACAAACGAGTTCTCAAAACCAACCATTGGCGAGGAAATGTTGATTTAGCTCAACAAAGTGCAACCTCACACGGTTCCTCCTTCACCCCAATTGCCAAAAAGACCACGAAAGAACACGGTCTCACACTCCTCATTCGATACATTCCTTGGCACTAAAGTGCCTGATCCCCTTCATCACAACCAACATACCAGAAATTCTTTATTCTTTCTTTTCATACTAGAAAGAAATGGACATCTCGATTCATAACATGAATGCAAACTTTTCAAGAGCACTCCGGATTAGTCATGTATCCATATATGACTTTCTCACCGACCTGGCTCAACGACTCCTTTATCATTAAACATCGATAAACGTTGACATGTTTCCTTTCCACCATTCATTCATCATGGAACAGCCAGTACCGATTAGTCATTCACCAAACGACTTATTAGGTATAAAAGAGTTGAAACACCATTAACATCGAAGGTTGCAGAAATTCATATAGACCATGACTGCAAACCGTTAGCAGGAAAAGACCACGTCATAACAGAACCCTCCATTACTTGAAAGCTAAACTTGCAAAACCTCGCATTTTAACCAAAATCAGCATTTTGGAAAAGAACATCGACTCCAAAGTCAAGCATCTGCACACACAACCGCCACAAACTTTCTCAAAGAGAAAGGGAAACTCATAGCACAAACTAAACAAGTTAGCCAAAACCAAATATTTGCACCGATTTCTACGAGTTTTAGGGAAACTCTGAAACACAGCATATGGAACACCTTGACCGAAAACCCTTCAACCAAAATGGCAAGCAACCAAACCAGTCCAAAATCTTTTAAACACAAGCTCAGCATAAAAAGAACCATCTCTAGTACTCCACTACGCTTTCTATTAAAAGACTTCAATAATTACTATCTACTTCCTGAGAAGCCCCAACACAAATAAATCAGAAACTTCACAACAAATTCATCCCCTAGTTACCAATCCCAACACTTTTAATTAGGGTTTAAGGTGCTTATCGAAAAAGGCACCCAACCAAAACTATATTGACATGACCCTCACGGGTCACCGAATCATAATACATCTCATTCCAAGTTGGAAACATAGTATTTCAATAAATCTTTCAGCAAGATCAGCATATCAATTTCATGCCACCTATATATTCACGTCTCGACAACCGAACCTTATTCAGTTAAACAACGACTTCAACATGTAAATATTATCTCTACAAGACAAAGTTCATAACTAGGATTCCAAGGCATACATTTATTAAGGATGAAATTGTACATCATGTTAATTATCCAAAGCTCACTCCATCGCAACATGTTAAAATTTTCCTCTATTTTAACCATGGTTTTCCAACGAATAATCTAAACAGTTACCACAACTACTTAGTCATCAATAACAACAAATGGGCATAATCATCAACCAACAACATTACTTTTAGCTACCCTATACATAGGTGATAACAAAATTACCACCACACAACATACTCCCACTATTTAAAATAGACTGAATACTAGCATTAACACTACCATTAACAACATCATTAACAATAAGTCTTATGTATTCTCCATTGATATCAATACTAACATTGTAGCGACACAACTGCATACTTCCAAAGATACTAGTAGTTTGCAACAACATAAATAACAACTCTAATCAACATCCAAATTAAAGTCACTAGTCAACACGATTAAATTTCTCTATTAATCCATTAGATTAGAACATCTTTAACAACCAGCAAAGTTTCTTTTACAATAACAGCAGTCTACATCATCTTAATGTTTTAACTATGCATCAAAGTTTAAACTTTTAACATTAACAAGGATCATAAGCACTTTTAAAGCAAGGCAACAGATTCTAAGCATGTACATTAACACATTTAATCATTCTCGCTAAGAGTAAACTGCAACACTAGTAGTCTATTTATTCTCAAGCTAGAGATATTAATCACATTGAATTGATTCAACTCAAAATTTAACTTAGCAACACATCAATCCATAAACCACATTGTTACCTACTACATAACATGCTAAACATCAATTCTTACTAGGGACAAACGATTTTAGTCAAAAGACTACTTTGTTTACAGCATTTTAGTTTTAAAACTCATCCCAAATTCATAAGGAAAATTTGACTCTCAAAATTGCGATGAGACAAACCCAAACTTGGTCATGCAAAGGAATTCTCCAAAACACTTTTTAAATCTCAAAGACTCCTACTGGAGGGAACCAATCGATCAAATATACCTTTGCAAATAAACCCTAACTCCAAACTTTCACAAAATAGGAAGGGTTCTTCAAAAAAAGATTTTCTTAAACCAGCAAAATAACGAATCAAACACCACTTACTTCTACAAAGACACAGAACTTCAGCCCTGATAGCCAGGTCTGGCATAACTCCGCAATAACTCCGTTAACCTCGGAGAAAGACAAACACAGGGATAAATTTGAACGCTTCTTCCCCATAAAGCCATCAACAAACTAATCATTAAAACTGGAAAGGCGCCCAAAAGAAGCGCAACACTAGACTCCTCTTCTTCGTCTTCAACCAAGGAAGACAAAACCACACACCGCATACGGAACGATCCGCGAAAACCCAACATTTTTCATTTGATTCAAATCAACTAAAGCCAAGAAAAGCAACGAAAATCGACCGTCAGAACGACAAAGAACGCATTGAAGGAATCCACCACCAAACTCTTCTATTTGACTCCAGTCAACTACCCGATCTACAACAGAGAGGGTGAGCACTCTTCTCCTACAGGGTTAATAGTTCTTCGATGATGGCACTAACCGCCACACCACAAACCTCGCCCTTACTATGAACAAAAAGAGGTGACCGAAACCCTTCGGTACCACAATTCCACTCTATCACAACAACAAGAGCAATTCAGTCATTTATCTCATAGACATAGCAACATGCTTTATCAAAGGAAGCATTCAACATCATAGCTTAAATACAACATTTAAGCATAAAGAAACGATACCCACACCCTTTCCTACTGTGCATCCATTGTGTGTCAAATTTTAGATTAGTTATACCACTTTTGCAAGTTTTAATGTTGCTATCCTGTAACAAAATTTTAGTTAAGACCTAAGCCATGTTTCTAAGTTATTCCACATCATATTTTAGTTTTACCCTATAGCATGACACTAAAAATTCACATTCCAAGGACCTACAGCCCGCTCTGATACCAACTGTAACACCTCGGCATTTAATATGCCCGAATGCTACCAAACATAAGCTAAACAACATCCAAATATCATATTTAACATAAAATTCCAGCAAAGGCGCATAGGCTAAAAACCGAGATTTCAGCAGCACCTCCTTTGTTTTATCATGAATTTAAGGAGCAACAACAACGATATAGCATTATATGGCAATAAGGGAAACATCTAAAATAGCAATAAATAGAGTCTTAACGACAATAAAAGACTAACATTTAGCACTTAAAGTTCCAAGTGTCAAACAAACAATAAAACTCTCATTAACAAAGCTAAGCCTTAATTTAATGACCATCACATGCAATTTATTATCAATCTAAAAGAATTGACTTGGGGAAACATTAAGGTGAAGCAATGTGTGGGCGTGTGTCTATTCCCTTTTCCCGCATGCCGTTCTCATGGTACCTAAAACAATAAGAAAAAAAAACACAAACGTGAGTTCGAAACTCAGCAAGCATATTGCAATGGACAACAAGAACAACAATATGGCAATAGCATCTCCCTTCATGTAAATCATCTTATTCATAAACACTTAACATTGTCATCATCAATATGTATGAGATGTAATGCAATGCTCATGTCTCCTTGGAAACTCATACCGGTATGGTTGAGTACACACCCGTCGGTGTGCACCCTTTTCCCCCCTTCCATCCCGAAGATGGAGGGTGCCTACTCATCGCTTCCATTCACCATGTGGATGGAATCACGATGTAGGTCTTACTCAATGGCGTTCCGGACTAGTCATAACTTTCTCACCGACCTTGCCGGACTAGTTATGACTTTCTCACCGCCCTCGCCCTATTTCATGTCATGCATGCAACTATGCCAATTATCATATTTCACATGTACATAAACATATGGCATCTCATCATGACAAATATTAACACATGGCATCGAATCATGATAATCATACTCAATATATCATTGGAAAACAGCAAGCATGGCAAGTGATCATAGCAAGTATTCAATCTTTCATCTAATCTCCACAGGCAACCTACAATTCCGCTATTCATTACAACACACTTGCCTCAACCGTGGGCGACGGGATTGTGGGAAGTAGAGGGCACCCCCGGGGTCACACCACCTGTACAACGGCATCACATACTCTCAATAATGCCCACAAAACAGTACACAAATCCCCATCTCACCCGACATTGCCCGCTACTCGCAAAACCTAAAACAGAGGTTCTGTTCCGGCGGGACAGCAGCCTTGCAAAGGCCATAACTTGAGTTCTGGGACTCCAAATCGATTAAATGAGTACACCATCGCGAAGCTTAGGAAATTTCCTACCTTTTTCTAGTTATACGGAAAAACTGATTCGGAATCTAAAATTGTTTAATCTACAGATTACTACGATCTGTTCTAATTGCGTCACAGATTTTAACACGCTCGGTAAAACGGCCATAACTTTCAAACGGCTGATCGGATTTTAACGTGCTTTATGTCCACGGAAAGATAATTAAATTATCTACAACGTCTTTTAAGTCCGTACGGACAGATTAGGATTTTAAATTGACGAAAACTCGAACCCTAGTCCGACTGCTCAATCTGCCCGAAAACAGAAACGTGGCAACGTCTAGATCTAACCCACAGAACTCCAACCCAGCACCACCAATTGATCTAAAAACTTCATAAACACCCTAAGAACAGTACCTAGATCAAACCCAAGGATCCCCATGATCATACCTTTGCCCAACGAACGAATCTCCAATAGATCTCCTCGCGGATCGCTCCTCGCTCCACGCTCCTCGCTCCTCGCTCCTCGCTCCAACGGATGGATCCACAAGGTGCAGAGGTGTGGAGATCACCCTAGGGCAGCAAGGGGGTGGAGGAGAGGTGGTGGAGAGGTGGGGCAATGGAGGAGAGCAAGGGGGGGCGCAAGGCTCAAAGGGAAGGGGCGGCTAGGGCTTGGCAAGTGGGGGGAGGTGAGGGGGGCGCACCAAGGCCTCAAGGGGCGCAAAGGCAGCAGGTTGGACGCCCCAAAGGGGCAGGGAAACCCCTTTTACCAGCCCCCAAACCCAATTCTAGTCCGTTACGGAGACCTAATCCATCCCACCAAAGCCCACCAAGGCCCACCAAGGCCCAAAACTCCCCCGGGAAGGCCCAAAACCCCGAAAACGGCCCGTAAACGGCCCGGAAAAGCTATTAACCTCCATAACCTATAGTTTTAACCTTAATTCCACATTTCATACTGTTTTTAACCATATCATGCATGTTAAATAAGGTTACGACACTCCGTGGCGACATAACACTTCGACCGGCCCAAAAACACGAGAAAACCCTAAGCCGAAAGGTTTTATTCTCTAGTTTCACCTTCTTTAACGTCACACCAAACCATAGTGTCACATTCTTCCCCCCTTCAACAGGATTCGACCTCGAATCCGAAGGACGCCAAAAACAACAACAAAGTTCCCGAGGGACAAAAGACTTCCTTACAACATAAAACATTCACACAAAGACTCAAACCGGAACAAACGACAAACGAGTTCTCAAAACCAACCATTGGCGAGGAAATGTTGATTTAGCTCAACAAAGTGCAACCTCGCACGGTTCCTCCTTCACCCCAATTGCCAAAAAGACCACGAAAGAACACGGTCTCACACTCCTCATTCGATACATTCCTTGGCACTAAAGTGCCTGATCCCCTTCATCACAACCAACATACCAGAAATTCTTTATTCTTTCTTTTCATACTAGAAAGAAATGGACATCTCGATTCATAACATGAATGCAAACTTTTCAAGAGCACTCCGGATTAGTCATGTATCCATATATGACTTTCTCACCGACCTGGCTCAACGACTCCTTTATCATTAAACATCGATAAACGTTGACATGTTTTCCTTTCCACCATTCATTCATCATGGAACAGCCGATCGATTAGTCAGTCACCAAACGACTTATCAGGTATCAAAGAATTGAAACACCATTAACATCGAAGGTTGCAGAAATTCATATAGACCATGACTGCAAATCGTTAGCAGGAAAAGACCACGTCATAACAGAACCCTCCATTACTTGAAAGCTAAACTTGCAAAACCTCGCATTTTAACCAAAATCAGCATTTTGGAAAAGAACATCGACTCCAAAGTCAAGCATCTGCACACACAACCGCCACAAACTTTCTCAAAGAGAAAGGGAAACTCATAGCACAAACTAAACAAGTTAGCCAAAACCAAATATTTGCACCGATTTCTACGAGTTTTAGGAAACTCAAACACGAGATATGGAACACCTTGACCGAAAACCCTTCAACCAAAATGGCAAGCAACCAAACCAGTCCAAAAGCTTTTAAACACAAGCTCAGCATAAAAAGAACCATCTCTAGTACTCCACTACGCTTTCCATTAAAAGACTTCAATAATTACAATCTACTTCCTGAGAAGCCCCAACACAAATAAATCAGAAACTTCACAACAAATTCATCCTCTAGTTACCAATCCCAACACTTTTAATTAGGGTTTAAGGTGCTTATCGAAAAAGGCACCCAACCAAAACTATATTGACATGACCCTCACGGGTCACCGAATCATAATACATCTCATTCCAAGTTGGAAACATAGTATTTCAATAAATCTTTCAGCAAGATCAGCATATAAATTTCATGCCACCTATATATTCACGTCTCGACAACCGAACCTTATTCAGTTAAACAACGACTTCAACATGTAAATATTATCTCTTCAAGACAAAGTTCATAACTAGGATTCCAAGGCATACATTTATTAAGGATGAAATTGTACATCATGTTAATTATCCAAAGCTCACTCCATCGCAACATGTTAAAATTTTCCTCTATTTTAACCATGGTTTTCCAACGAATAATCTAAACAGTTACCACAACTACTTAGTCATCAATAACAACAAATGGGCATAATCATCAACCAACAACATTACTTTTAGCTACCCTATACATAGGTGATAACAAAATTACCACCACACAACATACTCTCACTATTTAAAATAGACTGAATACTAGCATTAACACTACCATTAACAACATCATTAACAATAAGTCTTATGTCTTCTCCATTGATATCAATACTAGCATTGTAGCGACACAACTGCATACTTCCAAAGATACTAGTAGTTTGCAACAACATAAATAACCACTCTAATCAACATCCAAATTAAAGTCACTAGTCAACACGATTAAATTTCTCTATTAATCCATTAGATTAGAACATCTTTAACAACCAGCAAAGTTTCTTTTACAATAACAGCAGTCTACATCATCTTAATGTTTTAACTATGCATCAAAGTTTAAACTTTTAACATTAACAAGGATCATAAGCACTTTTAAAGCAAGGCAACAGATTCTAAGCATGTACATTAACACATTTAATCATTCTCGCTAAGAGTAAACTGCAACACTAGTAGTCTATTTATTCTCAAGCTAGAGATATTAATCACATTGAATTGATTCAACTCAAAATTTAACTTAGCAACACATCAATCCATAAACCACATTGTTACCTACTACATAACATGCTAAACATCAATTCTTACTAGGGACAAACGATTTTAGTCAAAAGACTACTTTGTTTACAGCATTTTAGTTTTAAAACTCATCCCAAATTCATAAGGAAAATTTGACTCTCAAAATTGCGATGAGACAAACCCAAACTTGGTCATGCAAAGGAATTCTCCAAAACACTTTTTAAATCTCAAAGACTCCCTCTTGGAGGGAACCAATCGATCAAATATACCTTTGCAAATAAACCCTAACTCCAAACTTTCACAAAATAGGAAGGGTTCTTCAAAAAGATTTTCTTAAACCAAGAAAATAACGAATCAAACACCACTCACTTCTACAAAGACACGTAACTTCAGCCACGATAGCCAGTGTCCGCATAACTCCGCAATAACTCCGTTAACCTCGGAGAAAGACAAACACAGGGACAAATTTGAACGCTTCTTCCCCATAAAGCCATCAACAAACTAATCATTAAAAGCGAAAGGCGCCCAAAAGAAGCGCAACACTAGACTCCTCTTCTTCGTCTTCAACCAAGGAAGACAAAACCACACACCGCATACGGAACGATCCGCGAAAACCCAACATTTTTCATTTGATTCAAATCAACTAAAGCCAAGAAAAGCAACAAAAATCGACCGTCAGAACGGCAAAGAACGTACGAAGGAATCCACCACCAAACTCTTCTATTTGACTCCAGTCAACTACCCGATCTACAACAGAGAGGGTGAGCACTCTTCTCCTACAGGGGTTAATAGTTCTTCGGTGATGGCGCTAACCGGCCACACCGTCAAACCTCGCCCTTACTATGAACAAAAAGAGGTGACCGAAACCCTTCGGTACCACAATTCCACTCTATCACAACAACAAGAGCAATTCAGTCATTTATCTCATAGACATAGCAACATGCTTTATCAAAGGAAGCATTCAACATCATAGCTTAAATACAACATTTAAGCATAAAGAAACGATACCCACACCCTTTCCTACTGTGCATCCATTGTGTGTCAAATTTTAGATTAGTTATACCACTTTTGCAAGTTTTAATGTTGCTATCCTATAACAAAATTTTAGTTAAGACCTAAGCCATGTTTCTAAGTAATTCCACATCATATTTTAGTTTTACCCTATAGCATGACACTAAAAATTCACATTCCAAGGACCTACAACCCGCTCTGATACCAACTGTAACACCCCGGCATTTAATATGCCCGAATGCTACCAAACATAAGCTAAACAACATCCAAATATCATATTTAACATAAAATTCCAGCAAAGGCGCATAGGCTAAAAACCGAGATTTCGGCAGCACCTCCTTTGTTTTATCATGAATTTAAGGAGCAACAACAACGATATAGCATTATATGGCAATAAGGGAAACATCTAAAACAGCAATAAATAGAGTCTTAACGACAATAAAAGACTAACATTTAGCACTTAAAGTTCCAATTGTCAAACAAACAATAAAACTCTCATTAACCAAGCTAAGCCTTAGTTTAATGACCATCACACGCAATTTATTATCAATCTAAAAGAATTGACTTGGGGAAACATTAAGGTGAAGCAACGTGTGGGCGTGTGTCTATTCCCTTTTCCCGCATGCCGTTCTCATGGTACCTAAAACAATAAGAAAAAAAAACACAAGCGTGAGTTCGAAACTCAGCAAGCATATTGCAATGGACAACAAGAACAACAATATGGCAATAGCATCTCCCTTCATGTAAATCATCTTACTCATAAACACTTAACATTGTCATCATCAATATGTATGAGATGTAATGCAATGCTCATGTCTCCTTGGAAACTCATACCGGTATGGTTGAGTACACACCCGTCGGTGTGCACCCTTTTCCCCCCTTCCATCCCGAAGATGGAGGGTGCCTACTCATCGCTTCCATTCACCACGTGGATGGAATCACGATGTAGGTCTTACTCAATGGCGTTCCGGACTAGTCATAACTTTCTCACCGACCTTGCCGGACTAGTTATGACTTTCTCACCGCCCTCACCCTATTTCATGTCATGCATGCAACTATGCCAATTATCATATTTCACATGTACATAAACATATTGCATCTCATCATGACAAATATTAACAGATGGCATCGAATCATGATAATCATACTCAATATATCATTGGAAAACAGCAAGCATGGCAAGTGATCATAGCAAGTATTCAATCTTTCATCTAATCTCCACAAGCAACCTACAATTCCGCTATTCATTACAACACACTTGCCTCAACCGTGGGCGACGGGATTGTGGGAAGTAGAGGGCACCCCCGGGGTCACACCACCTGCACAACGGCATCACATACTCTCAATAATGCCCACAAAACAGTACACAAATCCCCATCTCACCCGACATTGCCCGCTACTCGCAAAACCTAAAACAGAGGTTCTGTCCCGGCGGGACAGCAGCCTTGCAAAGGCCATAACTTGAGTTCTGGGACTCGAAATCGATTAAATGAGTACACCATCGCGAAGCTTAGGAAATTTCCTACCTTTTTCTAGTTATACGGAAAGACTGATTCGGACTCTAAAATTGTTTAATCTACAGATTACTACGATCTGTTCTAATTGTGTCACAGATTTTAACACGCTCGGTAAAACGGCCATAACTTTCAAACGGCTGATCGGATTTTAACGTGCTTTCTGTCCACGAAAAGATAATTAAATTATATACAACTTCTTTTAAGTCCGTACGGACAGATTCAGATTCGAAATCGACGAAAACTCGAACCCTAGCCCGACTGCTCAATCTGCCCGAAAACAGAAACGTGGCAACGTCTAGATCTAA
This sequence comes from Rhipidocladum racemiflorum, assembly GCA_036346355.1. Lineage (NCBI taxonomy): Eukaryota > Viridiplantae > Streptophyta > Magnoliopsida > Poales > Poaceae > Rhipidocladum > Rhipidocladum racemiflorum. The sequence goes on along the minus strand of CM070589.1, from coordinate 41,051,466 downwards.
CCCAAAGAACTCCAACCCAGCACCACCAATTGATCTAAAAACTTCATAAACACCCTAAGAACAGTACCTAGATCAAACCCAAGGATCCCCATGATCATACCTTTGCCCAACGAACGAATCTCCAATAGATCTCCTCGCGGATCGCTCCTCGCTCCACGCTCCTCGCTCCTCGCTCCTCGCTCCTCGCTCCAACGGATGGATCCACAAGGTGCAGAGGTGTGGAGACCACCCTAGGGCAGCAAGGGGGTGGAGGAGAGGTGGTGGAGAGGTGGGGCAATGGAGGAGAGCAACGGGGAGGCGCAAGGCTCAAAGGGAAGGGGCGGCTAGGGCTTGGCAAGTGGGGGGAGGTGAGGGGGCGCACCAAGGCCTCAAGGGGCGCAAAGGCAGCAGGGTGGACTCCCCAAAGGGGCAGGGAAACCCCTTTTACCAGCCCCCACACCCAATTCTAGTCCGTTACGGTGACCTAATCCATCCCACCAAAGCCCACCAAGGCCCAAAACTCCCCCGGGAAGGCCCAAAACCCCGAAAACGGCCCGGAAACGGCCCGGAAAAGCTATTAACCTCCATAACCTATAGTTTTAACCTTAATTCCACATTTCATACTGTTTTTAACCATATCATGCACGTTAAATAAGGTTACGACACTCCGTGGCGACATAACACTTCGATCGGCCCAAAAACGCGAGAAAACCCTAAGCCGAAAGGTTTTATTCTCTAGTTTCACCTTCTATAACGTCACACCAAACCATAGTGTCACATGCAACCTCTCACGGTTCCACCTTCACTTCAATTCCCAAATAAACCACAAAAGAAAACGGTCTCGCACTCCTTATTCCAACTACTCTTCCAGAAGAAAACGGTACCAGCCTCTAGAACCCTCTTCATCTCCCACGCACAAACGTGTTTTCACACCACAACCCCTCTACTGTGGTTCGCCGTATTCAAGACGACGACAAACCAGGTAAGACATACACTCCAAGACCACCAGCTACTTGAACAAACGAGGTTAGAACCTTGCAAAAGATTGATCTTCTACAAAAAAACCAATACCCAACACTACCACCAAAAGAAAAGGCCTACTTTACAACCAGAGTCCTTAAACCCGCAAGAAACAGTATCAACCGAACAAAATCGCTATGGTTGACACAACCTCGCTCAACCTCAGCGACAGAAAGGCCCAATACACTCTGAAAAAGAAAAACAATTACTAGCAACCACCAAGTGGTCCACTAATAATTTAAACAGCCCCACCTAGGTACACATCAATGACCCAATTCTCCAAGAAGGTTTGGATTGAGTCATACACAACCTTCCTTTACTCTTCACTTTTAAACTGCATTTACGATCATCTACCAAAGAACATCTAATATCTTAGGTCATTGCCAACCCACACTAAATTCCTCTTTCTTAGAAGGTTTCGCCCTCGCATTCTTCCTTTCAAACAATGAGAACCAAGGGTAGAATCATTGAGGAAGCTCAACCAAGACCCATGATCCCCAAATGATTCACATCCAACAACTCGAACTCCAAAGCGCTAAAAGCCACTTTGGAAAGAATTCGGCAACAACCCAAGAGTACTCATTTTTTATTTTATTTTATTTTTCTAAGCCAAGATGCAAAGAAAGCTCAGATCTCTTACACCACAACCAACATATCAGAAGATATTCGTTCTTACTTCCCGTACTAGAAGGCAATTGAAATCTCGATTCAGGACATGCATGCAGCTTTCCAAGAGCACTCCTGATTAATCATATATCCATATATGACTTTCTCACTGACCTGGCTCAACGACTCTTTTATCATTTAACATCTATAGACAATGTCATGTTTACTCTTCACCATTCATTCAGCATGTAACAACACTATCGAATAGTAATTTACAAGACGACTTCTTCCTCTGTAACACATGAATGAAACTCGAATAACATCGAGGATTGCGCTAATTCATATAAACTATGTCGGCAGCATAGTTAACGATGAAACACCACATCGTATCAAAACCCACCAATGATAGAAAGCTAAACTTGCAAAACATCGCATTTTAACCAAAATCAACATTTTGGAAAAGAACATCGACTCCAAAGTCAAACATCTGCACACACAACTGCCACATTTTTTTTTTGAAAGAAAGGGAAACTCATTCCCAAAAGAGAACTCTTCACTAACCAAATTCACTTATGAAACCCTCATATAATCCACCTTTTTGAAGCACTCGCAAACGTCACACACGTCATGCAAATAAATCCAACTCTAGTCAAAAAGAGTTACAAATTAAATCTCAAGAGTTTCCAACACAACCCACTATGTCCATCTGCTTACTTTAAAATTAATTCCAAAGATAATTCAGTGTGAACGCGAAGGGGCGCGATCCACTCAAAGACTTTTGGGTGTAAATCCATACTCATAGTGCAAACTAAACAAGTCAGCCAAATCCAAAGGTTGGCATTAATTACTACGAGTTTTAGGGAAACTCTGAAACACAACAGAAGAAACACTTCGACCAAAAGTATTCAACCAAAATAGCAACCAACCAAACCAGTCCAAAAGGTTTTAGACATAGGCTCAGGATGAAAGCCACCATATCTAGTATTCCACTATACTTACCATTTAAGCATTCAATATACACTATTTTCTCATCGAGAAGCCTCAATATAATTCACCCAAAAGCTACATAACCAATTCTTTCTCTAGTTACCTTTCCCAACATTTATAAATACAGTTTATGATGATTAACAAAACGTCTTCCATTCTATACTACCTCATCATGATCCCCACAGACCAACACATCATATAACAATGTATTCTATATTTCAAACATAGTACTTCAACAGATACTTAAGCATGATCAACGTATAAATTTTATACCATCCATACATCAACATCTTGACAATTAAAACTCTTGTTCAATCAATAAAATGAGTTCAACCAATAAGTATTATCTCTACAAGATAAAATTAAGTAACAGGATTCTAAGACATGCATTCATTAAGGTTAAAATCTTGCATCATGATTGTTATCCAATGTTCATCCCATCACAACATGTACTCGACATAATTCTACAGTTTTACACTTTTCTCTATTGCATCAATGGTTTCCAACAATTAACAACCCTACCAAGTCATCAATAACAACAAATGGGCATAATCATCAACCAACAACATTACTTTTAGCTACCCTATACATAGGTGATAACAAAATTACCACCACACAACATACTCCAACTATTTAAAATAGATTGAATACTAGCATTAACACTGCCCTTAACAACATCATTAACAATAAGTCTTATGTCTTCTCAATTGATATCAATACTAGCATTGTAGAGACACAACTGCATACTTCGAAATATACTAGTAGATTGCAGCAACGTAAATAGCAACTCTAATCAACTTCCAAATTAAAGTCGCTAGTCAACACGGTTAAATTTTCTCTATTAATCCGTTAGATTAGAACATCTTTAAACAACTAGCAAAGTTTCTTTAACAATAACAGCAGTCTACCTCATCTTAATGTTCTAACCATGCATCAGGGTTTAAAACCTTAAACATTATCGGGGGTCATAAGCACTTTTAAAGCAAAGCAACGGATTATAAGCATGTTCATTAACACATTTAATCATTCCCACTATGGGGTACTCTACATCACTAGAGGTTCATTTAATCTTAAGCTAAAGGTAACAATTACACTTAATTGATTCAACTCGCAAATTAACTAAAGAGTACATCATTTCTATAAACCACATTGTTACACACTACATAACATGCTAAACAACAATTTTCACTTTTAACAAGTAATTTCAGTTAAACGAATACTTACTTTATTTGCAGCATTTTTCTTTTAATACTCAACCAAAACTCACAAAGAAGCTTGACTCTCAAAGTTGCAATAGGACATGACTCCAAAACACATTTCAATCTTAAAGACTCCCACAGGAGGGAACCAAGCGATCAAGTAAACCTTTACGAACAAAGGCACAAAACATAAATCAACACAACTTAACTTTTTACACACGCTTCAAATAACTTCTTTTAAACTCAGAGCAAGACACACAAGAACCAAAAACTAAACCTTTCTTTGCAAGGCAACCAACTAAACAGGTGTCAAGGTCAAAAGGCGACCAAAGACGCGCAACACAAAACTCCCCTTCTTTGTCTTCACCCAAAGAAGACAAAACCAAGAAACAACGAAGGCACACTCCGCGAAAATCCAAATTCTAAACACTTTTCTTCTGATTTCAATCAACTAAAACCAAGAGAACCAACCAAGACCGACTGTCAGAACGATAAAGAACATCCGAAGGAATCTACCACCAATCTCTTCTATTTGACTCCAGTCAACTACCCGATCCACGACAGAAAGGGTAAGCACTCATCCTACAGGGGTTAATAATTCTTCGGTGATGGCATTAACCGGCCACACCGTCAAACCACACCCTTACTATGAACAAAAAGAGGTGACCGAAAACCTTTCGGCACCACAACCCCACTTCATCACAAATGAAGCAACTCAATGAAATCCATCATAAATATAGCATTATACATCATCAAAAGAAGCATTCAACATCAAAGTTTAGATACAATAATTAAACGGAAAGCAACGGTACCCATACCCTTTCCTACTATGCATCCATGTGTGTCAAATTTTAAATTAGTGATTCCACTTACACAAGTTTTAATGTTGCTATCCTATGAGAAAATTTTAGTTAAAACCTAGGCCATGTTTCTAAGTTATTCCACATCATATTTTAGTTGTATCCTATAGTATGACACTAAAAATACACATTCCAAGGACCTACAACCCGCTCTGATACCAACTGTAACACCCCATAAAACTAAACTATTGTACAAGAAAAATTCAACAGCGTTTCCCCTAAAACAGGACAATACAGAAGCAATTCAAATGGGAATAACATCACGATATCAAAACTAGAGACAACAAGTCTAATTCAAACAGGAATCAACCATAAACATAACACATCTCTAAAGGGACAACCATAAACGAAATCAAGTTTAAAGGGGGCAACAATGGGTCTAGGTGTAATAATATTTCAAACAACTAATGAATTAATTAAAGCACTAGTTCAAGTGAGTCGTGACGACCCTAGAAGATTTATTGTGTTGCTAGCCCACCCTTCATGCTTACGACTCACAAGCGCTACCTGAAAACACCAAAACAGCAAGTAGTGAGATTGGGTAAATCTCAGCAAGCGGAACAACTAATACAAATAACACATCCACCACAAAACTAGCATACCACATTCCTCATATCCAATACCACATCATAGAGTCCACACAACCTCAGTAAAATGCATATGATTGTGCACATGCTTATGCCATGATCCTCCTCACCGTGCCCTTTCTCAGGAACACACGGTGTTGTACCGGTACGGTTGAAAACACCAAAACAGCAAGTAGTGAGATTGGGTAAATCTCAGCAAGCGGAACAACTAATACAAATAACACATCCACCATAAAACTAGCATACCACATTCCTCATATCCAATACCACATCATAGAGTCCACACAACCTCAGTAAAATGCATATGATTGTGCACATGCTTATGCCATGATCCTCCTCACCGTGCCCTTTCTCAGGAACACACGGTGTTGTACCGGTACGGTCGAGCACGCTGGCGTCGATAAAACTTCCAATGCATGATTATGCAGTTAATGCTTCATGCATGAATTCATTCATAACCTTCCCCACTGAGTCCACATATTTGCATATCATCATATAGCATGGATAGAAAGCAAATATCATTGAGATGAAATGTTTAGACAATTCATCAGGTAAACAACATCATTCTTCACCTTACTCATGATTCATAGCCAAACCACAACATCACAATACCAGTCAAGATATTGCAATCCTCAAAGCAAGTGATTAAACCATGTATGATTGCTGTAATTGGAGTTTATAATGAAGGCGAAGCAAACAACGATGTATAGCTTAACAATACAACTACTTCTACTTGCCTTTACTAACGTAGATGACGAATCTAGTTACGTCCAGAAGGGGCACCACCTGAACAAGCATACTTTCAGTATATAATAACATCACAATTCATAATTCAAACACGCGTTTCCTACAACCCGTTCCCCTTTTAAACACCGAAAACCCCGATCTGTCTGGATCGAACAGCAACACCCTCTCTTCCCAATTTCGTATCTTTTTTCTACTGTTCATAAAAATACAAAAAAATTACAGTAGCTAGATATTGACGAGATCTACAACTTTCATGAAGGTCACAAATTTCAATTCCACTTTTAAATATGCATAAACAACCGTCCAACACAGTGGACGAAATCTGTTTCCAGATTATGTTCGTCATCTTCCAACAGAGATAACTCTCATAAAGACGCCCCAAAAATTCTGAAAAAATTACAGAAGCTAGGTCACAACATTATCTACAACTTTCTAGTTATAGGCATTTGCAGGAAAAATCATCTATAGCACGTAAAACGCGAAACAATCCGCGCTGCACAATCTCCCTTTCCAGAAACAGCACCACGTGAACAACTACCCTTTTCCCCCATCAAGATCCATCCAAACCACACACCACCAGATCTAATACACTCCTAATCCCTAGGTGGAACAGGGGTAAAAGTTTGGGAATTTTACCTAGAGTTCTCCCTTGAGAACCCACGAAGAATGCGCGACGATCCCCGAAACGGAAATCTGCTCGTCCTCCACGCCTCCACAGATCCTCTTCTCGTTTTCTCCTTCGGCGTTCAAGCGGCGGATCTTGAGCCACCACGCAGGGGGAGGAAGAGGAGGGGGTGGCGGCTGCTAGGGGGAGGAAGGGGGAGACGCCCTAGGGTTGCAAAGGGTGGGGGCGCCACCCCTCTTGAGGGAAAGGTGGGCCGGCCCACTAGGGCGTGGGGAGGGAGGGGGTGGGAAGGGAATTCCCGGCCCAGGCCCAGGTTGCCTCAGCCCAGCTAAAATTAGCCCAAAACTCCAATTTCTAATATTAATTGCAGCATAAAACTCAATTATTTCATCTCCAAACATTTCCCTCATTCCTTCCAAAATCGAAACAAGGGAGAAAACCCCCATACGGTAATCTCCCAAATTCTAAGGCATCACACCCGTGCTCGCAAGCACCAAGCGGGGGGCTAAAACCCCGGTTCCCTCAGGCAGTGGGCGCAACAGGCGCCGAGTTCCGGGTGGTGGGGGTCCTCGCTGCCAAGCCACTCGGAACCACCGATCGCCTTGAACTACCCCGGGCAGGCTCTTCCAGTTCGTCGGCCGGGTTGGAAGAGAGCATGGAGAGATGCTGGAGTTTCTGCCGAGTCTGCGTGATCGGAGGCTCGCGTGCGGAATTGCAGCAGCGCCACGGCGACTTCGAGGCTACCGGGCACGATAGCGGGCGCAAGCCGGAGCTCAACACACGGGTACAAGCCCTTCGGGGTCGCGCCCGTGACGTCAACGAAGACATTCTGCAGGTCAAAATGGGAGACCAAGCTATTTTCCATACACCACAGCAGAATATCGTCACGTCCAAAATGCACCTGGACACCTTGAGCCCGATGCTGGAGGTCGGTGATCCGGTTGCACCGATCGTGGCCCAAGTTAAAGCCATGGTGATGGCGGCAGCAATCCAACAGCAAGCTCAGACCGACCAGCCGGCGAGGGTGCACTCACACACTCCGACCAGAACTCAAACGGCCAGCAGTCGGCCGAATCGAGAAACTCCCCACCGGGGGCATCGCGTTCCTCCTCGCGACGAAGACCTGCGCCACAGCCTCAATCGAGACCTCTGTTCCGACCTCGACGCGAAGTGCCGAGATCGAGAAAGACATGAGCAGTGCCGGCACGCCAACGAGTATGAGTGCTTTGGCATACTCCCAACCCATCGGGGCGTTCGTCGAGCCCTCTCTCCCCTGCCTCGCTCACCATCCCCGCGGCGCAACGAGGTCATCGAGGGGGTTCGAGCGTTCACCCCCCACCTGCGCCGAGTGGTTTGGCCCGACGGGTTTAACCCCAAAGGCATCACCAAATTTGACGGCGACAGGGACCTGGAAGCCTGGCTGCAGGTATATGCACTAGCGGTCTGGGCCGCAGGCGGAGATCAGAAACATGATGGCTAATTACCTGCCAGTCACTCTCTCGCCCCAGGCCCAGGCGTGGCTCACCGGGCTCCCAGCGAACTCTATTCATTCTTGGGGAGATCTGTGTGAGCAGCTCATCTCAAATTTCCAAGGTACGTATGAGCGCCTCGGCACCCCCTGGGATTTGTACCAGCTACACCAAAAGAAGAATGAGTCCCTGCGGGAGTTCGTCAAGCACTTCATGCAAAGGAAGAGCATAGTTCGGGATGTCATGGACGCGGTCGTAATCGCCGCCTTTCAGAAGGGGGTCAGCGACCCCGACCTTATTAAGAAGATGTCCCGGAAGCCTCCAACTTCGTTCCGCGAGTTGTTCGCCTTAGCGGATCGCTACGCGTCGGCCTCCGAAGCCTTGGCCAAACGCCATGACGAGAGAGGGGATCACGTTGACTCCTCCAGGCGAAAGGAGAAGAAGCGCAAGGTCCAAGACCTGGTGGCGACTGCCGAACGGGGCCAAACGCGCGCCCCTAAGATTGACGGGTACGACAAAGTGATGAATTCGCTTTGTCCCTTCCACCCAAAAGGAAGACACGCCGCCAAAGATTGATTCACCCTGAAAAGATTCGCCCGGGAGACCAAGAGGCAGCTCGGGCAGGGGCCAAGCGAAGCGGCCGGAAAGCAACCTTCTCTTGAAGCCGAGGAAGACTATCAAGAAGCCGAGCTGGAGCTCAATCATATCTTTGGGGGCTCGGCCGCGTATGAGTCCAAGCGGAAGCAGAAACTTACCACTCGGGACATCAACGCGATTGCGCCGGAGACCCCCCGATACGTACGGTGGTCTGAAGTCGCGATCACTTTTGACCGCTCGGATCACCCGGACCGAGTCCAGTTTCCCGGCAGGTATCCCCTCATCTTGGGGCCAGTTGTTCATGGCATCAAGCTCAAAAGTGTGCTGATTGACAGGGGGAGCGGCCTCAACGTCCTCTTCAGCAAAACTCTCGACGATATGGGAATCTCCAGGTCGGAGCTGAAACGTGGGTCGTCACCGTTCCATGGGGTGATTCCCGGGACGTCGGCGACACCACTCAGCCAAATCACTCTGCCGATCACTTTCGGCACAAGAGAGAACTACCGGACCGAGAACCTCAGCTTCGAGGTGGCTGATTTCGCTATTGCATATCACGCCATCTTGGGGCGGCCGGCACTAGCCAAATTCATGGCGGTGCCCCATTACGCATATCTGGCATTCAAAATGCCAGGGCCGAATGGCATTATCACGCTGCGTGGTGATGTCAAGCAGTCTTTTTCCTGTGACAGGGAGAACTGCGAGATGGCCGAGTCATTGGGAGCACAAGCTGATCGTGCACAAATCCGGCTAGTGGCCCAATCTTCTGAGGAAGCAAGCATCACGACTCGAAAAGCGCCGAAGCCCGGGTTGAGTCCCGAAGAAGGCGTCAAGATGATCACCCTCGACCCGTCCGACTCGGCTCAAACAGCCAAGATCGGGACAACGCTTGGAGAAAAATAGGAAGACGCGCTCATCACCTTCCTCCGGGCAAACAAGGACGTCTTTGCTTGGAAGCCGTCTGATATGCCTGGAGTTCCCAAGGAGGTGATCGAGCATGCGCTAAATGTGGACCAAGCGGCCAAGCCTGTTAGGCAGAGGTTGCGGCGATTTGCCTAAGATCACCGAGAGGCCATCAGGGAGGAGATCACGAAGCTGTTAACTGTAGACTTCATCAGAGAAGTGTATCATCCCGACTGGTTGGCAAACCCTATACTCATCCGCAAAAAGAATAAAAGCTGGCGCATGTGCGTTGATTACATCGACCTCAATAAGGCATGCCCAAAGGATCCTTTCGGGTTACCACGAATCGACCAAGTGGTAGACTCCACCGCCGGGTGCGAACTCCTTAGCTTCCTAGATGCCTATTCTGGCTATCATCAAATCCAGCTTCGAGTCAAAGACTACGAGAAGACGTCGTTCATCACTCCGTTCGGAGCATATTGCTACATCACAATGACGTTTGGGTTGAAAAATGCTGGTGCAACTTACCAACGCACGATACATCGGTGTTTTCACAATCAGCTCGGACGCAACATGGAGGCCTATGTGGACGGCGTAGTGGTCAAGACGCAATCCAGGAGGAACCTCACTTCCGATCTCTCTGAGACGTTTGACAGCCTAAGAGCATTCCGGATGAAACTAAACCCTGAGAAATGCGTCTTCGGGGTCTCCTCCGGGAAACTGCTTGGGTTCATTGTCTCATCGCGGGATCGAGGCAAATCCGAAAAAATCAGGGGCATCATGACTGGTTTATATAGCGAGAAGGACGTCTAGAAGCTTACGGGGTGCATGGTGGTGCTTGGTAGGTTCATCTCTCGACTGGGGACTCGACGAATGCCCTTCTTCAAACTCCTCAAGAAGCAGGATCGATTCGAATGGACGGTGTAGGCGCAACAAGTTTTTTAGGAGCTCAAGACGTTCCTCTCCACCCCTCCGATCCTAGTTTTGCCAATGTCAGAGGAGCTTCTCCTACTTTATATAGCGACAACGACCCATGTAGTCAGCACCGCGATAGTCGTGGAGCGGGAGGAGCCGGGGCACCGCTACGGGGTGCAGCGCCCGGTCTACTTCGTCAGCGAAGTGTTGGGCGAATCCACGATAAGGTACCCTCAAGTAAAGAAGTTGCTCTACGTCGTGTTGGTCGCGTCACGGAAATTGAAGCATTACTTCCAGGGGCATCATATTTAGTAGTGACCTCCTTCCCGATAGGAGATATTCTCCATAATCGGGAAGCTATTGGGAGAATTTTGAAATGGGCGGTCGAGCTTGGAGCCTTTGATATTTCGTTCAAGCCGCGCACCGCCATCAAGTCGCAGTCCCTGGCCGACTTCACGGCCGAGTGGACCGAGCTACAGACCCCCCTCGTCGAGCGGGAGCTGGAGTATTGGACGATGTACTTCGACGGGTCTCTCATGCTCAGCGGCGTGGGAGCCAAAATTCCGCTAATTTCACCAAAGGGAGATCAGCTCAAGTACTCGCATCCATTTCCCGACCTCGAACAACGCCGCAGAATATGAAGCCCTCGTTCATGGGCTCCGCATCGCCATATCGCTCGGTATCCGGCGACTGGCGGTTCGCGGAGACTCCCAATTAGTGGTTAGCCAAGTGCACAAGTACTGGTCCTGTGTCGATCAAACTATGGCGACGTACTGTCAGTAAGTCCGAGAATTGGAGAACAAGTTCGATGGATTGGAGTTAGTTCACGTCCTGCGCCGTAACAACGAAGTGGCGGACGAGTTGGCGAAGATGGGAGCCACTCGGGCAGAGGTCCCAAGTGGCGTGTTCACCCAGGAACTTTATGAGCCCACTGTGATCAAGCCACAAGAGCTGAGCAAGATCCCCGAGGTAGAAGTCCTAGTTACCAATCCCGACTGGACGACCCCGTATGTGGATTATCTCTTGAGAGGCGAGCTTCCCGAAAACTCCACTCTAGCTGAGCGTGTTTCGCGACAAGCCAAGTCCTACGTGGTTATCGGAGAAGAGCTCTTTCGAAAGAGCGCCTCCGGTGTTCTCAGGCGGTGCGTCCTGGAGCAAGTGGGAAGGGAATTGCTCAAGGAAATCCACTCGGGAGCGTGTGGCCACCACGCCGCGTCGAGTGCTTTGGTCGGCAAGGCATACCGGCAAGGCTTCTTCTGGCCCACAGCGGTAACAGACGCCAAAGAAATCGTTCGCACTTGTGAAGGTTGCCAGTTCTATGCCCGGCAGATGCATCTACCAGCGCAGGAACTACAAACCATCCCTATCTCCTGGCCCTTCGCAGTCTGGGGGCTCGACTTAGTCGGACCCCTCAAAATGGCCCAGGGCGGCTTCTCCTACCTCTTCGTGGCCATCGACAAATTCACCAAGTGGATCGAAGCCAAACCAATCGCCACGATCACGGCGGCTAAGGCCAAGGAATTCTTCCTAGATATCGTGGTCAGATTTGGCGTACCTAACCACATCATCATGGATAATGGCACACAATTCCGTGGTGAAGAATTCCAAGAGTGGTGCGACGACATGGGAATAAAAATCTGCTTCATGTCGGTGGGTCATCCGAGAAGCAATGGGCAAGTCGAGCGGGCCAATGGTTTAGTCCTTCAGGGACTGAAGACCAGGATTTTCGATCGCCTCAAACCATACGCCGCGCGATGGGTGAGAGAATTGCCATCAATGCTCTGGGGGCTCAGAACAACCCCTAGCAGAGCAACTAGACAATCTCCCTTCTTCCTGGTCTATGGGTCGGAGGCGGTTTTGCCAACGGAAATGGAATTCAGATCCCTGAGGGTCCGGAATTATAAAGAAGCCGAGTTGGAGGTGTAGGATCGAAGTATACGAATATAGCAATCAGAGGGTGGGTGAATGATTGTGCGGAAGCTAAAACCAAATTCTTGACCTATTAAAAGTTCACCCCAAAATAGAACCAAATAATTGCCTCGTTTTCGACAAAAACAGAATGACAGAGGTTTGGTAAAACGCGAATTCCTGGAGATCCAACTTTTGGATTGATCTAAAATTTGGACACAAGAAACTAGATTCCAATACGAATCGAACCCAAAAAGAATCAGCTCGATCGGACTTACGGATCAAAAGTTATGAGCTTCGCAAGCTTGCTGATCCAGAACTTGACGAGAATCAATCTAATCAAAACTTCAAGATTAAACAAGAACGACTAAAGATTGATCAACTAGACTTTGAGGAACACTAGATCAATACCCTAGAGAGGTTTTTGATGGATCAAATCAAGATGAAACTCAAAAAACAAAAACCAATCTAGAACTAGAACAAGTATGCAAACAAGAACCAAAAGAGAATATTGTAGCACACAAGGAACTAGAAGAATTGATCTTTATTTCTTTTGTCTAAAGTACTCCCATCAAAAAAGTATAAACCCTAAAACCAAGCTCAAGCTCCCTTGCGCTTGTTCTGCTACTTGGTTCGATTGATGCCCTTTAACAGGAGACACCCCTCCTATTTAAAGGACCAACCCACAAGGAGTTCTGAATACGATTCCTATTCCCTAGAAGGAATCTGTATCCAACACAACTCTACTTGGCCCAACCTGGCCGAGTACAACTCTTGCACGCGTATGGCAACCCTACCATACTCACGTGACTAACACTTTGCACGCGTATGGCCACCTGCCATACTCACGTGACTAACACTTTGCACGCGAATGACCTCCTGCCATTCTCACGTGACTAACCATTCTTCATGTGCACCATTCTCTTAGCCCGAACGTCCCGCATGACATCCTTGACCACCAAGACCTCAGTTCCTCCCTGAACCTAGTCCCGAACCTCAGTTCCTCCATGAACCTAGTTCCGGTCCCGTCATCGACCACATTCGCCCTCGAGCAATACCTGCACATGAACAAACCACAAAACAATTTCGAGCACAAGTCCGCGACTTGACTCAACATTAGTCCATGCAAATACTCACACGAGCATTGCATAAATTCCACTTCAAAACAAGCATCATGAAATTCTCACAAATTTCATAATCTCAAATTCAAATCCAAAAATCATTTCAATTCTTGCAAAACACCTAAACCGAGCAAAACACGTTCACAACGGACAAAAATAAAAAACCCTAGAAAAAGTCCATTCACGACGAACCAACAAAATCGGTCTGTTGTACAAGTGAAAGTCTCGGTTCCAAGAAGAAATCATTCCGGCGAAAACACGTTCACGACTGACCAAGAAATTGGTCCGACGTACATGCAAAACCTACTGGTTTCTTGGAAAATTAGCACGTCCACGACAGACCCAAAAACTTGGTCCGGCGCAAACACAAAATCGGTTCGGCGCAAAAGGGAAACTCTCTGTTTTTGAGAATTTGGTCCGGCACAAGAAAAAGATACACTATTTCTTGTCAACTTGTCAAACACATGCACAAACACATTTTGCAAATTGAATTCTAAGCCAATTTTTCAGCACATGATTTCACAGGAGGGAAGCCGATTGGTGGAGCTTGACCAACTCGAGGAAGCCAGAAATGTTGCAGGGATCCAGTCGGCCAAATACCTCCAGGGTCTTCGGCGCTACCACTCACGCAATGTCCGAAGTCGTATCTTCTCAAAGGGAGATTTGGTCCTTAGGAGGATTCAAAAAGTGAGCATAAGCTCTCCCCGACCTGGGAAGGACCTTACATCGTGGAGGAGGTAGTCCGCCCGGGAGCCTATCGACTTAGGCGCGAAGACGGCGCGGTCTTGGTGAACACTTGGAACACCGAATAGCTACGTCGCTTCTACGCTTAAGCTATGTATCCAGCTCCCATGCATTAAATGAAGTTGCCGACTATCTGGTTCTTTGATCTATCTCACTATACTGTGACCGAGTCAATCCCGAGTGGTTATCACCCTACTAGCGTAGCGTCTAATCCAAAATTATGCTGATACAAATTTTGCAGAAATGCATGTTTGAGGCAAGGCCGCGACAAGCGGCAAGATCCGGACGTTTGTATCATCGCACGAAGAAGGAAAGACGAAGCTAGAAGAAGGCACTAACCGCTCGAGAACGACGATCTGTAGTTCCATAAATACTTCTGGACACAGCAATCGGAATCACTAGTCCCTAATCGGTAGAAATTCGACCCTCCAGCACCTCGCTGCATCGGCTGAAGCTATTGATTAGAGCAAATAGTCTACAGAAAAACAATCAAACACAAAACTGTATAAACGGCACCGATCCCATATTTTATTTCATAGTATCAGTAATTTACATTGCTAATCCTTTTTTTTTCTTTTTTTCTTGCGCTAAAAAAAGGGGGGAGCCAGGTGGTGCGGGGAGCCAGGTGGTGCAGGGAGACCAGGTGCAGGGAGACCGGGTGCAGGGAGCCAGGTGCAGAGAGCTAATTGCGACGCGCGAGGCCCAGGGCCTCGCGGATCAAGTCCGCGACCACCCAAAGCGAGGGCCTCAACAGAAGAAGGGCCTCAACAGCCATGGTGTCGCGGCGGTCGTGCCCCAACATGTCCTTGATGACGTCCGCTACATCTTCCAGCGCCGGCACCGCCTCAATTAAGGCAGCAACGGCGCGGGTATCCCTGGCATCCACCTTCTCCTCCTCCCGCTCCATCACCGCAAAGTCAAAATTCAGCCACAGCTCCACATCTTCAGGATCACTGTACATGTCATGGAAACGGTGGCGAAAGAAAGCCGACATTTGAAGTGGCAGTTCAGATGATCTTCAAGAAGGAAAGGGAGAAGCTTAAGAAAGGAATGATCGCTCTATCAGCGGTGACATTCTATTTATAAGCCAACCCCGGCTCCGGAAATCGAAGCGCCTCCAAGGGCATTCAAACGCGCTGCCCAATAATTAATGAGGCACAAAAACCAAGGCGGCTGCGCAAATACCAAAGAAGATCAACACGTTGAACAAAATCAAGAGATATTTCGCCAGACACGTGTCAAGTTTAGTTCAACTTGGTCCAACTTAATTCAGCCTTCCCGCTCATTTGGCCCAACTAAGCGAGAAGTCGGGGGCTAGACACCAGCCACTCGAAAAAGTTGCCTGTGGCGAGAAGGCTATGACGACGATGTAAGTCCTGGCGCTTGGGGGCTGAACCACTCAGCCAGAAGGCTACGACCTAAGTCCCGACGCTCGGGGGTTGGGGCTAAACCACTCAGCTAGAAGGCTAGGACCTAAGTCCTGACGCTCGGGGGCTGGACACCAGCCACTCGGAAAGGCGTGCCTGGGGAGAGAAGGCCACGAGCCAAGCCCCGACGCTAGATGGTGCCATCCGTGGGGATCGAGCCTACCAGCCACTCGAAAAAGTTGCCTGGGGCGAGAAGGCGACGACGTAAGTCCTGGTGCTTGGGTGCTGGACACCAGCCACTCAGAAAAGCGTGCCTGGGGCGAGAAGGCGACGACGTAAGTCCTGGCGCTCGGGGGCTGAACCACTCAGCCACGAGGGCGACAAGTGTTATCCCGAGCGCTATTCAACCCAGCAAAGTGCAAGAGACTAGTCATATGAAAATACCGAACAACGCCTCAAACAAGGGGGGTCAGCATTCGGCATGAAGATTCACATCAAATTTAGAATTCAAGATTCTCCAGCAAAGCCTGTGATGTACCGGAAACCTCTTCAAGGAGCGCGTTGGCCTTGTCTTCGTCACAAGCAAAACCCTCTTTAACAGCTTCAAGGTCAACTCTCGGATAATGAGATTTGACCACTGCCAACGCCTGATTAGCACTCATGGTTGCCGACTCCATTGCGTAAGCCTTGATCCTATCAGCTCCTCCCGAGAGAAGCAGAACGGCATCGTCTCCCTAGTTCGGTTTGGCTCCCTCGATACGCAGAAGGTGCAGGACTGGCTCGCAGGCGATGCGGAGCTCGGTGCGGCTTCATTCGGCAGCGGTCACCTTCTCCTTGTATTCTGCACCAAAGCCAAGCTATCACCAGAAAGCGCACCCGGCTCGAAGCACGTCTAATCGGAATTGAGAAGTTTACCCTCCAGTTCTCGTTGTGTCTTCTCCAAGCTAGCCTGAGTTTGAAGGTTAGAGCTTTTTGAAGCCTCCAGCTGTGTCCTGAGCTCGGCGATTGTCGAGTCACGCACTGAAAGAACGGAAAGTCAGACACGTCTCTGACTGTTCAATTAGAAAGCACTTGCCCTAGGTCCGAGGAGGTTCATACCTTGCAGTGACCACTCAAGCTCTGACTTTTCCTCGCGGAGGCCCATGCATTGAACCTCAAGTGCATGGACTTCCTTCCATCGCGTCTGGCTGAGCTCAGTTAGCTCGTCCTTGTACTTTTGGTGGTCCTTGAGCTTAGGCAACACCTTCCGGAAGAAGTCAGACCTCTTTTCGGAGCAGGTTCCCATATCCTGGGCATCACAGCAGAGCATCGGCAAGGAGTCAGCACTTCAAAGATATATTGAGGAAGGGGAGATTGAAGGACTCACCCGGACCAGCCGGCTACACTTCACCATGAGCTCATACAGCTCCATTTGGGCTGCTACCTCCGCCTTTTCATCCTCCTCCATCCCATCCCAATCGGAATCTCCTCCACTTCGGGGGTTGACGGACCGGCACGATCTTTGCGATCAGGACCTCTGAACGGCCCAACAGTTGAACGCGTCTCCTCTGCCGGCACGTCCCCCGCCGGTGAGGCAGCACGAGAAGCAGCCCTCCCAGGAGAAGCCGACCCTGGAGCATCCCTCTCAGAAGTTGCCTCCACTGGGACGTCCGTGGAGGGGGCCCTAACTCACCAAGCGGACAGTATGTCTGCACACATGCAAAGAAACAAGAACAAGAGTCAAGGGGTAACAAACCTTTTGGACTTCTTGAATCTCATCCCTGGCTTCCTACGAACCCCAGCACCACCCGGAGGAGAGCCTAAGTCTGCACCAACATTCGGGGCAGGTGCTGGCTCGGAAGACGGAGCTCCTGAACCTTCCTCCCCGGGGCTAACAGTAGTCAATGGCCCATCCGCGGAAGGGATAGGAACCTCCTCCACCGATGTTCTTTCCCTCTTAGAAGACTCCGGCCCCTCAGCCGAAGAATCCGCCGGACGCTTGGTCGGAACATTCCTCAGTCGAGAGAGGCCGACAACCGGAGCGTCAGAAAGGAAGGCTTCACGCTCCTGAAAAGTGAACAATCACATATCATCAGAACCTCAAATCAGACGAAAACAACCAAGTGACGTCTCAGAGGTGAGGAATACTCACACGAGGAGGAGCCCTCTTCGCTGAGAACTTGCCCGGACAACCTCTATTGGTTATCTCGGTGCCCGGAGCGAAGAAATCGATCAACCGCGCCCCCAAGACGTCTCTTGGCAGGGGCGCATTTGACTCCCGGGTGGGATCCTGAGTCCCACCATACCGGAAACCAAATGGATTTGTTCCTTCAAGGGTAGCACCCGGTGCTTAGCAAAGCTGACGGCGACCCCAATGCCGGTGAATCCCCGGTTTTTCAGGTCATCGATCAGCGCCAGAAGCTCAGTGACTTGATCCAATCCAGGCCCCTGCGGGGGATCGCTCCAGCATTGGAGGACTACAGGGGCGCGGCCGGTGAAGGGAGCGAGGAAAGGGTCTGCGTTGGCGCAATAGAACCATTCCCGCTTCCAACCTTTGAGGGAGGTTTTGAAGTGGATAGAGAAGTTGTAGGATCGAAGTATACGAATATAGCAATCAGAGGGGGGGTGAATGATTGTGCGGAAGCTAAAACCAAATTCTTGATCTATTAAAAGTTCACCCCAAAACAGAACCAAATAATTACCTCGTTTTTGACAAAAACAGAATGACAGAATTCGGTAAAACGCGAATTCCCGAAGATCCAACCGTCGGAACGATCTGAAATTTTGACACAAGAAACTAGATTTCAATACGAATCTAACTCAAAAAGAATTAGCTCAATCGGACTTACGGATCAAGAGTTATGAACCTCGCAAGATTGCTGTAACAGAAGATGACGAGAATTGATCTAACGTAAACTTGAAGGTTTAACAGAAACGACAAACGTTTAATCAACTAAACTCAGAGAAACCCTAAATCAATTCTCTACAAAGGTTTTGATGGATCAAATCAAGATAAAACTCAAAGAACAAAAACCAATCTAGAAAAGAACAAGCATGCAAACAAGAACCAAAACAGGAAACACTGTAGCAACGCGGTTACTGTAGCACGCAAGGATCTAGAAGAATTGATCTTTATTTCTTTTGTCTAAAGTACTCTCATCAAAAGAGTACAAACCCTAAAACTGAGCTTAAGGCTCTCAATGCGATCAGCTCCAATTGATGCCCTTCAACAGGAGACACCCCTCCTATTTAAAGGAGCAAAACACAAGGAGTTCTGAATACAATTCCTAATCTAGAAGGAGTATGTATACAACTCCTCTTGGCCCAACCTGGCCGAGTACAACTCTTGCACGCGTATGGCAACCCTACCATACTCACGTGACTAACACTTTGCACGCGAATGACCTCCTGCCATTCTTACGTGACTAACCATTCTTCATGTGCACCATTCTCTTAGCCCGAACGTCCCGCATGACATCCTTGACCACCAAGACCTCAGTTCCTCCCTGAACCTAGTCCCGAACCTCAGCTCCTCCATGAACCTAGTTCCGGTCCCGTCATCGACCACATTCGTCTTCGAGCAATACCTGCACATGAACAAACCACAAGACAATTCCGAGCACAAGTCCACGACTTGACTCACATCAATCCATGCAAATACTGACACGAGCATTGCATAAAGTCCACTTCAAGCATCATGAAATTCTCACAAATTTCATAATCTCAAAAACAAATTAAACACAATTCCAATTTTGCTCAAAACCCTAATCGAGCAAAAACGCATTCACGATGGACCAAAAAATATGGTCCGGCGTACACATGAAAAAGTCACTCAAAAAACCATTCACAACGGACCAACAAAATCGCTCCGGTGTACAAATGAAAGTCTCGGTTTCAAGAAGAAATCATTCCGGCGAAAACACGTTCACGACAGACTAAAGAAATCAGTCCGTCGTACATGCGAAACTTACTGGTTTCTTGGAAAATTGAGTCCGGCTCATGATCTCAAAAGCACGTCCACGACAGACCCAAAAACTTGGTCCGTCGTACATGCGCTGACTGCTATTTTCTTGGAAAATTGAGTTGGGCACAAGAGCTTAAAAACATGTGCACAACAGACCCAAAAACTTGGTCCGTCGTACACAAAATCGGTTCGGCGCAAAAGGACTCAGATTCATGTTTACAACAAACCAAAAAACTTGGTTTGTCGTACATGGGAAAATGAGGTTGCCAAAGCATGTTTACGACAAACCAACAAATTTGGTCCGTCGTAGATGGGAAACTTACTGTTTTCTTTAAGTTTGGTCCGGCGCCAAAGCGAAACTTACTGTTTCTTGTCAAATTGTCAAAACACATGAACAAACACATTTTGCAAAATCAATTCTAAGCCAATTTTTCAGCACATGATTTCACAATCTCCCCCTTGATGAAAACATTGGCAACACCGCTTAGAATTGAACATTTGGCATTCACTTTACAAAAGATTTTGAAATCCAAAGGATCAAAGACCAAAGTAAGAAAACACAGAATTCCCCCTTTGACCAAAAAGCAAAACAAAAACCCCCCCGAGAAGGAAAATGTGTGTGAATGTGCAATGTGCCCAAAAATTTCAAAATTCTCCAAACTTCTCCCAAAATTCTCAAACTCAAACAACTCCCCCTTTTTCTTCTACTTTTCAAAGATTCCCAAATTTACCCCCCTTTGACAATGGATTCATCAAGAGTACAAAAGAGAACAGGTTCAAAATTTTTCCTGTAGCAAAGATTTCACAAGAAGAAACACGAGAGTGCCAAGATAGGAAAAGATGAGCTCATTCAATCATATAACCTTATATATCACATAATATGCAAAATACATGATCTTGATGTGATTTTACCAAGTTAGGGAATGACATGCATCTCAACCTCAATTCAGTCAACTATAGCCAAGTACTAAGCAAAACCTTTAGTAGAAAAACAAAGGCTCAAAGTTGAAGCAAATAACAAATCAGGTCGAGCAAGTAGTTTCAACTCCAATCTAGTGGACCAATTTAATCTTTAAACAGTAAACTGCATGTGGCATGCTTGAAGCATACTTCTTTTATTTCCTTGGAGTGGCATGCTTGAAGCATACATCTTGTCTTTTGAGGGAATGGCATGCTTGAAGCATACATCTTATCTTTTAGGGAAAGCACCCTGAAGCACATAACTTGAGGTTTTTTTTCTTTTAACAACCCTTTTTTAAACTGATTCCCTTTTCCTTTACTTTTTCTTTGATTGTAAACATGCAAAAGTGATTAAACGGTCTTATGAAAGAGTAAAGTTGAAACCACACTTGCTTCATAGCCCAAATTTGTCAAGAGGATTCAATATCAAGCCTAGAAGAGTGAGATATCACAGAGTATTTAGCTATAGGCAATCAGTCCATGGAATTCCACAATGTCATTTTTAGTTCAAGTGAGACAATTATATTATCATATATTAGCTCAATTACATAACATATAAAGAAATATGATAAAGTGAGCTTATCAAGTGAAAGAACTTGGCAAGGAAACTCCCCCTCAAAACAAACCCATTGGATGAACAATCCCAAGTTCTCCCCGAATAAAAGCAAAACGAGAAGAAGACAAAGGTTTTGTGAAAATGTCTGCCAATTGATGTTCAGTATCCACATGATGAAGCACAATGTTGCCTTTTTCAACATGATCTCTAAGAAAGTGAAATCTGATGTCAATGTGTTTTGTTCTAGAGTGTTGCACAGGGTTCTTACCAATGCAAATTGCACTAGTGTTATCACACAAAAGAGGAACACTATCCAAATTAACCCCATAATCTTTAAGTGTAGCTACTATCCAAAGAATTTGAGAACAACAACTAGCAGCAGCCACATATTCAGATTCAATGATTGATTGTGCAACAGAAGATTATTTTCTAGATGACCATGCAATAAGAGAATTGCCCAAGAAATGACATGTACCAGATGTACTTTTTCTATCAATTCTACATCCTCCAAAAACAGCATCAGAAAAAGCTCTTAAACTAATGCATGAGGAAGAAGAAAGCCAAAATGCCAAAAATCTTGAGTACCATGGAGATACCTGAAAATTCGCTTGACAGCTTGTCGATGTGAAGCACGTGGGGAAGCTTGAAAACAAGCACACAAGCACACACAAGCACGTGGGAAGAGTCTCTCATGTAAACCTCTAATTATCTCATCCTCAACAGCATCATCATCATCTTTATGAACAAAGACACTCTCCCCTTGAACATATGCACCTGTACCTGCATCATTTGAACTAGTGCCTTTTGCGAAAACAGAAGTGGAAGAAGCATCTCCAAAGGCAACACTTTCAGCATGAGATGCACGAGTGAAGGAGAACCAAATCTTATCACTGAACATATGAAGTGAGCATCCGAAATTCACTAGCCACATGTTCTCCCTCCTCGCGTGAGAAGCCTACATAGAAGCAGAAAGTGTCGAGGTCTCGGTACTGGGGTTAGAAATAAGATGTTTAGGAATCCAGTACTGAGACACACGACGCACAATAGTAGGCACAACACGAGTATTCTTATGCACAAAATCAGATTTGCCTTTTCCCGTGTTTTTAGCATCAAAAGGTGTTTGTTTCACCCTAGGCACATAATGAGAAACAAAGCGTGCCTGTCTGAAATTAGACCTAGCCTTAGTTTTTTCTTTCTTTTGTTGTTTAGCTAGTCTAAAGCAAAAATCTACTGAATGTCCATCTCTACCACAATGAGTGCAAGTGTACTTAACAGGATGTTTGGCTTTAGAAGTAGAAGCATCATTTGCATTCATCATAGTAGAAGATAACACTCCAGCAGACTTAAAGACAATTTTCTTAGGCTCATTGACAATTTCAAATTTTCCTCCTTCAAATGATTTAACAACAGTGGGAGCATGTGATTTATGATGAGCATAAGAATCAAAACCTAAACCTTTGTTATGAGTGCTGACTTTTGATTGATCCAAAATCATGTTTAGGTTTTTCTTTCCTTTAGTGAAACGTTCTAATGACTTTTCCAAGTAATCAATTTTTCGAGAAAGAGTTAAACAATTATTACAGGGAACGTTCACTTTTCCTTTTTGCTTGCAACAAGTTGAGCATGAAAGAACCTCATGTGTAAGCAGATTATCAGTTATTTGAGAAACCCTAGCATTTGCATCATGCAACTTCAATTCTAGTATGGAGCATTTAGAACATGGAGTTGTATCATGCAAATCAATGGTAGAACAACTAGCATGTTTAACAAGTTTCTCATTTTTCTCATTTTCAGCATTGATTTGCTCTAACAAGGTAACATGTTCTTTCTTAAGCAACATAAGCTCATTGTAAATTAAGTCACATGATTTACAAGTATCATCATTAGGAATCAATGTCTTAAGTCTAGCAATTTCAGCATTCAATGACTCCACAAAAATATCATGTTTCTTAATTTTTCTATCACGTTTGTCAAGTAATTTTCCAAGACGGGCAACAGCATTGGCTAATTCATCATAAGAAGGATCTACCTCATTGAAGTCGCTGTCATTGCCGTCCTCGGTGAAGCTATCCTTGCTGCTTGCCATGAGACACAATCCCATCAAATCATGCTTGCTTGGAGTTGCATCATCTTCGCTGCTCTCCGAGTCCACATCGCTCAAATTGACTTGTTCAAGAGCGGAAAGAACTCGGTGAACCACCTTGCGGTTGATGAAGCTCTTCTTCTTCCTATCATTTGACGAGAGCCTTTTCTTCTCATTCCTTCTGTCGTTGTCCTTCTCCTCCTTTGATGTTTTTCCTGCAAGCTTAGGACAATTTGTGCGAATATGGTTGAGGTCACCACACTCATAGCATCTTGGAGGACCACCTCTCTTTCTCATTCTCACATTCTGCAAAGCTTTGTTAAAGCGAGAAGAGAGTAGTGCCAGATCTTCTTCAGGAAACTCTTCAAGTTGCTCATCTGTTAAAGAAGACATGGAAGACAAGGCAAAGCTAGAAGAAGAATTTGCATTTGACATGTTAGGGTTAGAGATCAAAGCAATTGATTTAATATTACCTTTCCTTGCAAGAGCATCCAACTCATGAGTTTTCAATTTAGAATACAGAACATCTAATGTAAGTGTACTCATGACAGTAGATTCTCTAATGGATGTAACTTTCATCTCCCAAATAGACACGTCTAAAGCACCAAGCAATTGTCTAGCATTAGCAGCATCATCAAAGCTAACTCCAACAGCACGAAGATTACTAAGAATTTTATTGAAACGTGCAAAGAAGTCATCTAGCGACTCACCGGGTTTCATCTCAAATCGCATGTATTCTTTTTTGTAAAGATCTTGACGAACCTCTTTAATAGTGTTAGAACCCTCATGGTAATCACAAAGATATTTCCATACCTCATATGCGAACTTCAGATGGATCACACGGTCAAAGTCGCTGCGTCCCAAACCTTGGATGATCAAGTTGCGCGCCTTGCTGTTTGCTTCAACATGTGTGCGATTGGTGTCATTGACGTTGTCGTTTGCAGGGACTTCATATGGCTTGTAGACCTTCTCCCAAATTGTGAAGCCTTGTGCTTGGATGAACGCCTCCATCTTGACCTTCCAAAACTAAAAATCAACACCATCCAACACACACGGTTTTGTCGAATAACGATCCATTAATCTAATCACCGGTTAAGATAGATTAGAAAAACCCCGCACTGATACCACTTGTAGGATCGAAGTATACGAATATAGCAATCAGAGGGGGGGTGAATGATTGTGTGGAAGCTAAAACCAAATTCATGATCTATTAAAAGTTCACCCCAAAACAGAACCAAATAATTACCTCGTTTTTGACAAAAAACAGAATGATAGAATTCGGTAAAATGCGAATTTCTGGAGATCCAACCGTCGGAACAATCTTAAATTTGGACACAAGAAACTAGATTCCAATACGAATCTATCTCAAAAAGAATCAGCTCGATCGGACTTACGGATCAAAAGTTATGAACCTCGCAAGATTGCTGTAACAGAAGATGACAAGAATTGATCTAACGTAAACTTGAAGGTTTAACAGAAACGACAAACGTTTAATCAACTAAACTCAGAGAAACCCTAAATCAATTCTCTAGAAAGGTTTTGATGGATCAAATCAAGATAAAACTCAAAGAACAAAAACCAATCTAGAAAAGAACAAGCATGCAAACAAGAACCAAAGCGAGGAAACATCAGTAGCAACGCTTCTTTGTAACGCAAGGATCTAGAAGAATTGATCTTTATTTCTTTTGTCTAAAGTACTCTCATCAAAAGAGTACAAACCCTAAAACTGAGCTTAAGGCTCTCAATGCGCTCAGCTCCAATTGATGCCCTTCAACAGGAGACACCCCTCCTATTTAAAGGAGCAAAACACAAGGAGTTCTGAATACAATTCCTAATCTAGAAGGAGTATGTATACAACTCCTCTTGGCCCAACCTGGCCGAGTACAACTCTTGCACACGTATGGCAACCCTACCATACTCACGTGACTAACACTTTGCACGCGTATGGCCACCTGCCATACTCACGTGACTAACACTTTGCACGCGAATGACCTCCTGCCATTCTTACGTGACTAACCATTCTTCATGTGCACCATTCTCTTAGCCCGATCATCCCGCATGACATCCTTGACCACCAAGACCTCAGTTCCTCCCTGAACCTAGTCCCGAACCTCAGCTCCTCCATGAACCTAGTTCCGGTCTCGTCATCGACCACATTCGTCTTCGAGCAATACCTGCACATGAACAAACCACAAGACAATTCCGAGCACAAGTCCACGACTTGACTCACATCAATCCATGCAAATACTGACACGAGCATTGCATAAAGTCCACTTCAAGCATCATGAAATTCTCACAAATTTCATAATCTCAAAAACAAATTAAACACAATTCCAATTTTGCTCAAAACCCTAATCGAGCAAAAACGCATTCACGACGGACCAAAAAATATGGTCCGGCGTACACATGAAAAAATCACTCAAAAAACCATTCACAACGGACCAACAAAATCGGTCCAGTGTACAAATGAAAGTCTCGGTTTCAAGAAGAAATCATTCTGGCGAAAACACGTTCACGACAGACTAAAGAAATCAGTCCGTCGTACATGCGAAACTTACTGGTTTCTTGGAAAATTGAGTCCGGCTCATGATCTCAAAAGCACGTCCACGACAGACCCAAAAACTTGGTCCGTCGTACATGCGCTGACTGCTATTTTCTTGGAAAATTGAGTTTGGCACAAGAGCTTAAAAACATGTGCACGACAGACCCAAAAACTTGGTCCGTCGTACACAAAATCGGTTCGGCGCAAAAGGACTCAGATTCATGTTTACAACAGACCAAAAAACTTGGTTTGTCGTACATGGGAAAATGAGGTTGCAAAAGCATGTTTACGACAAACCAACAAATTTGGTCCGTCGTAGATGGGAAACTTACTGTTTTCTTTAAGTTTGGTCCGGCGCCAAAGCGAAACTTACTGTTTCTTGTCAAATTGTCAAAACACATGAACAAACACATTTTACAAAATCAATTCTAAGCCAATTTTTCAGCACATGATTTCGCAGAAGTAATGCCTCTTCAGGCCCTCCCGCGATTGGAACCCAGCTCCCCCAATGGCACTGGGATAATTCTTATTTGGATGGGGTTTGAGTAGGAAGAGGGAGCGAAACAAATTGAAGTGAGGACGGATCCCAAGATACGCCTCACAGAGTTGAACAAATATGGCGATTTGAAGAATGGAGTTGGGGTTCAGGTTGATCAATTCAATCCTGTAAAAATGAAGAAGCCCCCGAAAGAAGGCGCTCCATGGAACAATAAACCCCCGCCAAAAGAAGGACTCGAAGACTACAATTTCATTGGCTCGGGGAGTGGGGTAGGGTTCACTTGACGCCGGCCGGGCGGAAATCAATTCCAGAGGAGGAAGAACGCCGCCGGCGACCATCTCCTCCAGGCGAGCCCCCGTCGACACGGAGGCCTCCCACCCTGCGGCCGCCAGGTCTGTGCTCGCTTCCGGCGACGAAGAAGAGGACATCCTGGCGAAGCAGGGTCTCCGGGGAGAAGTTCTGGGCGCGAAACTATAAACCCTAAGCTACCAAGATCGCCCAATAAGTTTTGGAGATCTCGTGACTGTGCCGATAAAGGGGCAAAGATGTCTTTCCCTCAACAAGGGTTTCCCCGTTTATAAGAAGTGAGTCTCAGTTTTCGCCTCATGATGGGAAAAAGCAAGGGCTCGCGTGCTTAATTCTGGCCAGATCTAGGGCACGCCCCACGTTGGGCCGAAAGCTGTGTCGCGCAAGCGACGGCCAGGTGTCAAATCTGGCTCGAGGTTTGGGATAGAGTGCGCCCTGTGATGGGCCTGAGCACTGGTCACCACGGAAGATTGGGACTAGGCACTCTCCGAACATCCTCTAGCGATACACCCCATAATTTGGGGTAAAAAGCTGGTCACCGCCACACGGCGTGATCGGGTACCGCAGGAGGATTTAATCAAGACAGCCTTGAGAATGTGCTCCATGAGAGCCTAAAGCTGTGCACCGTAAACGGGCGCGACCACTGCTCTAAATGGCCATCGTATGCCCCACGAGGGTCAATTGAGTTCTATGAGCCAATTGCCGCACACCGTAAATGGGAGCGGGTACCACTCGGCCACGAGCCAACCAACTATGGTATGCCCCACGAGGGTCAATTGAGATCAACGAGCCAGTTGCTGCACACCGTAAACGGATGCGGGTACCACTCGGCCAAGAGCCAACCAACTATAGTATGCCCCACGAGGGTCAATTGAGCTCTACCAGCCAGTTGCCGCACACCGTAAACGGGTGTGGGTACCACTCGACCACGAGCCAACCAACTATGGTATGCCCCACGAGGGTCAATTGAGCTCTACGAGCCAGTTGACGCACACCGTAAACGGGTGCGCGTACCACTCGGCCACGAGCCAACCAACTACGGTATGCCCCACGAGGGTCAATTGAGCTCTACGAGCCAATTGTCGCACACCGTTAACGGGTGCGGGTGCCAATCGGCCACAAGCCAACCAACTACGGTATGACCCATTCCTCTGTATGCCCTGCGAGGATCAATAACGAGCGTAAGCGCTACTCTGACATGAGATGGGAAACATTGGCAACAATCACGGCAATTAACAAGTTCTTTATGTTCTTTTTTCCCATAAAAATCTTTCTGATAGGACAGGAGAGGGAAATCGGATCTTAAAACACATGGGGGCTTCTATGGGATGTCCGAGACCGAGGTCCCGCAGAGAAGCTCATGCCTAACTGGGCCGGGGCGGTGCATCGGGCCAAAAATTCGAAAGAGCAGTGAAGAGCCCATAGCCACGGCCCGACTTCTTCTCCAAGGCAGCTGGTCGCCTCCTCAGCGAAGCTTCGTGCCGCGTCAGGACAATCCCACCTAAAGTAAAGCTTGCGACCTGGCACCTGCAGCCTGCAGCCACCAGACCCTGGCGGATCGGCAGGCGCGGGTCGTGAAAGAGACGACCAAATCCTCTGGACGTAGTTGGGTTCGACAGACAGAGAAAAACAACATACTCATGAGTCCACCAGGTCCAGGGCCAGGTGGCGCCCTCTTGTAACGTGCCCTTCCCCCAGTATATAAGGGGGGAGGGAACAACCCTGAAAAGGGAGGAAAACAGAAGAAAAAGGGAGGAACACGCTCATATATCCAAGAACACAGGACTAGGGTATTATCTCCTCCACAAGAGCCCGAACCTGTCTAAAGAGATGGCCCTTGCATCCTGTGTTACCATCTAGCTTCGGCCACGCGCGAGCCCCCCTCGAATCACAAATCTCATTGCCGACGGAACCAGTCGTCGACACCAGCCTCGGCACCAAATAGGAAGACGCGCTCGTCACCTTCCTCTAGTCTAACCTAGATGTGTTCGCCTGGGAACCATCTGAAATGACCGGGGTCCCTAGGGAGGTGATCGAGCACCGATTGGCGATGCTCCCCGGAGTGCACCCAGTCCGGCAGAAGGTCCGGAGGAAGGCACCAGAGTGGCAGGATGCCATTCGGGATGAGGTAGAGAAGCTACAGCAAGTGAAGATTGTACGGGAGGCAGCCTATCCCGAGTGGCTGGCCAGCCCTGTACTTGTCAAAAAGTCGAACGGGACAAGGCGGATGTGCATCGACTTCACCGACCTCAACAAAGCTTGCCCCAAAGACCCGTACCCCCTGCCGTGGATAGATATCGTCATCGACTCCACAGCAGGGTGCGAGGTCCTGTGCTTCCTAAACGCCTACTCCGGCTACCACCAAATCAGTATGACGCGGGAAGATGAAGAGAAGACTGCTTTTGTGACCCCTCTAGGCGTGTATTGTTATATCCGAATGCCTTTTGGGTTGAAGAACGCTGGATCCACCTACCAGCGCGCTATGCACACTATATTTCGGTCGCAAATTGGAAGAAACCTCGAAGTATATATTGATGACTTGGTAGTAAAGACCAAAAAGACTGCTGGGCTTGTTGAAGATTTAGAAGAAACTTTCTCCTACCTCCGGCAGTATTGTTTGAAGCTGAATCCTGAAAAGTGTGTGTTCGGTGTGTCGTCTGGAAAGATGCTTGGGTTCCTCGTTTCCAATCGTGGGATCGAGGTCAACACGGAGAAGATCACGGCTGTCGACGTATTCCACACCAGGGTACTCGCTCCCCCGTAGTAAGTACGGTCTCCAGATGGATAGGGCGCGTCTGGGCCCCACCGCCGAGGCAGGGGCGGGGCCACCTGGTGGTAGCCCAGTGGACAAGTGGCGATCAGGCCACACCACTGGGCGACCAGGAAGGTGGTCGCCTAGCGGACAAGTGGCGATCAGGCCACACCACTGGGCGACCAGGAAGGTGGTCGCCAATGACAGTGGCGATCGAGCCACACCTGGCGACCAGAAAGTGGTCGCCAAATGACAGTGGCGATCGAGCCACACCGGGTGACCGGAGGGGTCGCCCAGTGGACTGGTGGTGTGCAAACCGCTTCACTGGCGCACCGCCCCCAAGGTGGATGCACCCGGGTCAAGGGTATTTAATGCGAATCGTGCGTATTTAAAACCAGGCGTGGAGGCTGCAGTTTGGCGGCGCGCCTTCCCCAGGCGCGTAATAATTGTGGGTGACGCCACGGCGGCACCTCATCCCCTGACGGAACGGGCGGCGTTGGTAAGCGTGGAACCCGAGGCAGGAGTGCGACGGCTGCGTCAGACATTAATAGGATGTAAGAACAGTGACAGGCGCATTAAATGCACCCGTGGCAGTGTAGTGAGGGTGGCTTGCAGTGTAAGCCTCCCATGCGCCCCTGTCAGCCCAAGTATAAAAGGGGGCCAGGGTGCATGGGAGAGGCGGTTGGTTCTTTTTGGCTCTGGATGGGTTCGATGGATAGTCAGTAGGTTTCATCCCCTCTAGCTAGAACACAAGCAATAACCAGAGAACCAGGATTAGGGCTGTTACTCTTCGGAGGGCCTAAACCTGGGTAAATGTCTTGCGTCTCCCTGTTCTCCTGAGCTTCCCGGTACTCCGGTCATCTTCTTCGTCCTCTCTCAGGCGATTGCCCCGAAAGCCCCCCGTCTGAACCTCATAAGCACCCGACTCGGAGGTGCCTGTTGGCTAGTACGCCGACAGTGGCACGCCAGGTAGGGGCTATTGGTTGTTAGATTGCCCTCTTCTTTCGGTTTCCGGTCCGGAGCTCAGGAAAAGCCGTGTGGTTGGTTGCATGGCGGAGTCACACTCAAAGCGCAGCAATCTGCCCGAGGAAAGTGGCGCCGGTAGCCGATCCCGGCGCCCGGGGAAGGAGCCGGGCCCCTCCTCCACAGGGGTGACGCGCGTGGCTCCGGCGCCGGCCTCGCCTGGCCCAGCCGATGCCTAGTGTCGGGGCGATACTCCCGCGCGGAGCCTTCATGCGGCGCGATTGTTACTCGATCACCCTCCAGTTCCGCTGGGGGACGATACCCCAGCCGCTCCGTGGCTGCGGGATATCGCCCGCCTAGTTGACGCTGCTGAACAACAGGTTGAGGCGGCAACCCAGCCAGGGGTTTCCGGCACGAGGCGGCAGGGAATGCGCGCGACTGAAGCGCAGGGTTCCAGCCGCCACACGGTAGCTTCTCCCGGCGCCAAGGCCCGGGACAAGGGGAAGGGAGCCCTGGCTGCAGCCCCCTTCGGAGTAGAGGGACATGCACACGCTCCCACTTTCTCCCTCGGTCCCTCCGAGTCGAGGGGAGACCGCGGGGATCTGAGGACTAGCCTCGACGAAAGACGGCTTCAGCGTGACGGCGACCTTCGCCATGTCCTCAGGGGGTGCCGCGAGCGTTCGCAGCGCCGCACGCACCGCCGAGGACCCGCTGGTCGACAGGGGGCTTCCCCCTCTGACTCCGGGGAGAGCGTAGACTCGCACTCCTCGACCCCGTTTCGGGGTCAAGGGGCTGGCGAGCAACGCTGCTCCCCCTACAACGTTGGATGCCAGGCGTTTTCTCTTCGCCTCCGGCAAGCTGCGTGGCCGGAGAGATTCTGCCCCGCCTCCATCGAGAAGAACGACGGCACCACCAACCCGGAGGAGTTCCTGCAAATCTACACCACGGTGGTGCGCGCGGCGGGAGGATCCGAGAAGGTCATGGCCAACTACCTCCCGACGTCGCTAACGGGCTCCGCCCGGTCTTGGCTACTTAACCTCCCGCGAGGCTCTGTGCATTCGTGGGAGGAGTTGTGCGACATTTTTGTCGCCAACTTTTAGGGCTCCTACGCTCAACCAGGCTCATCCTCCACGCTCTGGAGCAGACAGAGCGGGAGTCCCTGAGAGAATTCATCCGGCGGTTCAGCCACTACCGCAATACGATCCCCCGGATCTCAGAGCAGTCGGTGATCATCGCTTTCCGGAGGGGTGTCCAGGACCAGAAGATGCGGGAAAAGATGGCTACCCGCGTCATCTCAACCACGTCCGAGTTGTTCTCCCTAGCGCACAAGTGCGCCAGGGCGACCGAAGCTCGGAAGTGCGCGACGAGACCTTCCGACTCCGGCGACGCCGGCACCTCGAAGTCCTCCGACCGCAAGAAGAAGAAGAAGAAGCGGAAGGAGGCTGCCGCTAGGGAGGTCCTGGTCGCCGAGCCGGAACCCAAATCCCGGCGTCGTGATGATCAGGACCGGAGGGACGAGCGCCGGGACCGGCGCGGCGATCGCAGGGACCGTCGCTCGCCCCGCCGCGAAGACTATGGCGGCAAGCCCTATTGCCCCATCCATCGAACAAGTGGACACGACTTGGAGGACTGCCAAGTTGTGTCCAAACTGGTCGACAGGCAGCTCAAGAAGCGCCGCGAGAAAGATCACGGAGACGAAGACGAAGAAGATGCGGCTCCGCTAGCCTTCCAACAGGCGGAGCGTACAGTGGCATTCATACACGGTGGCTCGGCCACCTACTCATCGAACTCGCAGTACAAGCGGGATCTGAGGCAGGTGTGTGCCACCGCGTCATCCTCGGGGGCGAGCCGGCCGCTGAAGTGGTCGGAGCAACCGATTACTTTCAGTCGGGCCGACCACCCGGAGAATACCTCCGGCCCTGGCCATCTCCCGATCGTGGTGTCTCCCACGGTCCGCAATGCGAAGCTGGGGTGGGTTCTTGTGGATGGAGGCAGCGCCATCAACTTGCTGTCCGTTGGGGCATACCAGGCGCTCCAGATCCCGTACGAGGAGCTGCGTTCGGCCCCACTCTTTTACGGAGTTGCCCCCGGGGTGGGCCTCTTACCCCTGGGGCAAGTCCGGCTACCGGTTACGTTCGGAGGTTCGGAGAACTTCCGGACGGAGCTGTTGGATTTCGAGGTCACTGATTTCAACCTCCCCTACAATGCCTTGCTTGGCCTCCCGGCCCTGGTCAAGTTTATGGCGGTGGCCCACTACGCCTACATGCTGGTAAAGATCCCCGGGCCCGGGGGTCCAATCACGGTGAAGGTGGATAGACTGGAAGCCCTGCGCCTCAGCAGCAAACAGACCTGGCCGGCACCACCGCTTCAAGACGCGATAAGGACGACGGCCCGACCCCCTCCTCGGTCAAGACCCGCGCTTTGCCTAGACAAAGGCGGTCCCCGTGGGCGAGGCAAAGGCGGTCCCCGTGGGCGAGGATGGCTCGGGCAAGGTCGTCAAGATTGGCACCGACCTTAGCGCAAAATAGGAAGGCGCGCTCGTCACCTTCCTCCGGTCTAACCTGGATGTGTTCGCCTGGGAACCATCAGAAATGACCGCGGTCCCCAGGGAGGTGATCGAGCACCGATTGGCAACGCTCCTAGGAGCGCACCCGGTTCGGCAGAAGATCCGGCGGCAGGCGCCAGAGCGGCAGGATGCCTTTCGGGACGAAGTGGAGAAACTTTTGTCTGCGAAGGTTGTGCGGGAGGCCACCTATCCGGAGTGGTTGGCCAATCCCGTACTTGTAAAGAAGTCTAGCGGGAAGTGGCGTATGTGCATCGACTTCACCGACCTCAACAAAGCCTGCCCCAAGGACCGTGCACTTCTTCCGCGGATAGACACTGTTGTCGACTCCACGGCGGGGTGCGAAGCTTTGTGCTTCCTCGATGCCTACTCCGGCTACCATCAGATCAGTATGGCGCGGGAAGATGAAGAGAAGACTGCTTTTGTGACCCCCCTCGGTGTATATTGCTATATCAGGATGCCTTTCGGGCTGAAGAATGCTGGTGCCACCTATCAGCGAGCCATGCACATCGTGTTTCGGTCCCAGATAGGAAAGAACCTTGAGGTGTATGTTGATGATCTGGTGGTGAAGACTGAAAAGGCCGAGGAGCTTGTTCAGGACCTGGAAGAGACCTTCTCCCGCCTCAGAAAGTACTGTATAAAGTTGAATCCCGAGAAGTGCGTGTTTGGTGTCTCGTCCAGGAAGCTGCTCGGGTTCCTGGTCTCCAGTTGCGGGATCGAGGTCAACCCAGAGAAGATAGAAGCAATTGAGCGGATGCAGCCGCCTACCCGGCACAAGCAACTGCAGTGTTTGGCTGGCCGGTTGGCCTCCCTTGGCCGGTTCATAGCCCGGCTAGGTGAGAAAAGCCTGCCACTGTTCAAGCTGTTGAAAAAGACCAACTCGTTTGAGTGGACCCTGAAGCCTGAGCATTCGAAGACTGAAGAAGTACTCTCTGCTCCCAGATCTTGGTCACCCCGAGCCGGCGAGCCGCTCTTCTTGTATGTGGCGGCTAGCCCCTCTGTGGTAAGCGCTGCGCTGGTGGCGGAGCGGGAAGGTGTCCAACAGCCGGTTTACTACGTCAGCAAGGTGCTACACGACGCGGAAACAAGGTACCCTCAGGCTTACAAGATGGTATACGCCGTGCTAGTAGCATCGAGGAAGCTGCGCCAATACTTCCAGGGGAGAGAGATCACAGTGGTCTCCTCCTACCCCTTGCGCGAGATTCTCCACAACCGAGAAGCCGAGGGCCGCATTGCAAAGTGGTCCGTCGAGCTGGGAGAGTTCGGCGTCAAGTTCGCTCCTCGCACTGCGATAAAAAGTCAAAGGCTGGCGGACTTCGTCGTCGAGTGGACTCCAGCCGAATCCGAAGCCGATGAGGTCCTCGCGCCCTCACCCTGGACGCTCTTCTACGACGGGTCCTTCAGGCTCGAAGGCGCGGGGGCTGGGGTCCTCCTGGTCTCCCCGACCGGGGACCTCCTCAAGTACGTGGTCATCCTCGACTTCAAGGCCACCAACAACATCGCCGAGTACGAAGGCTTGCTGGCTGGTCTTCGGGCTGCCGCAGCCATCGGTATACGGCGCCTACAAGTGAAGGGCGACTCCCTGCTGGTCGTCAATCAAGCAAGGAAGGATTTTTCCTGTCCTGACCCCGTCATGGCGGCGTACCTGGCGGAGGTTAGGAAATTAGAAAGGCACTTCGAAGGGTTGGGGTATACTCACATCCCACGGCGCGACAACCATCTGCGGACGAACTCGCCCAGCTCGCCTCAACCAGATCTCCCGTGCCGGTCGGGGTCTTTGAAGAAAGGCTTCTGTGACCGTCCATCGCAGCCCCCGTTTCTGGCGGGGACGATGGTGATGCCGCTTCAGCCCTCGCCTCTGGAGGGAAAGTGGTTCCGGTGGAAACGCCCGACCAGGCGGAGTACCCGGACGACCACCTCGTGGTCGCTGTACTTGACCGGGAAGGCACATGGATGGATCCGATCCTGGCCTACCTGCGGGATCAAGTCTACCCCGACGATGATGGGTCAGCAGAGAAGGTAGCACGAAAGGCCAAGTGCTATACCCTAGTGGGCGGGGACCTGTACCGCTGGGGTAAGAACGGAATTCTTCTGAAGTGCATCACTCGGGAAGAGGGGAGCAGTTTGCTCTCGAATATCCATGGAGGCGTGTGCAGGAGCCATGTGTCTGGACGAACGATGGCGGGAAAAGCTTTCCGTCAAGGGTTCTAGTGGCCAACCGCCCTCCAGGATGCCTGCGAGCTGGTGAGGAGATGTGAGGCGCGCCAGTTCCACGCCAAGCAGATCCACCAACCAGCCCAGGCCCTGCAAACTATCCCGCTCTCATGACCCTTCGCGGTCTGGGGGCTGGATATCCTGGGCCTGTTCCCACGGGCCATAGGGGGCTACACCCACCTGTTCGTCGCCGTCGACAAGTTCACTAAGTGGGTGGAAGCCGAGGCGGTCAGATCCATCACCGCTGCAGCTGCGGTCAAGTTCATCCAAGGGATTTTCGCCCGCTTTGGGGTCGCCAACCGCATCATCACCGACAACGGCGCACATTCACCAGCGCGGCCTTCCTCAACTTCTGTGAAGAGATGGGCACCAAGGTCTGCTTTGCCTCAGTCGCCCATCCGCGAAGCAATGGCCAGGTCGAGCAGGCCAACGCGCTGGTGCTGAAGGGCCTCAAGACCCGGGCGTTCGATCGACTCCATAAGCGTGGGGCACTGTTGACCGAGGAGCTCCCGGCTGTGTTGTGGTCGCTTCGCACCACTCCCAGCCGGGCCACCGGGGAAACCCCTTTCTTCCTGGTCTACGGCGCGGAAGCTGTTCTCCCTTCGGAGCTGGAACTGGGATTACCCCGTGTTGCAGCGTTCGCGGAGGCGGATCAGGAGGATCTGCGCAGAGACGACGTCAACCTCCTAGAAGAGGCGCGAGACTGGGCGGCCCTACGTGCCGCGCGATATCAGCAAAGCCTCAGGCGGTACCACGCCTCCCGGGTCAGCGAGAGAACACTGGCAGTGGGTGACCTGGTCTTGCGGAAAATCCAGTCGCATGCCGTGTTGCATAAACTGTCTCCCCAGTGGGAGGGACCCTTCAAAGTGGTCTCAGTCTCTCGGCCCGGGGCGGTCAGGCTGGCCACTGAGGACGGCGAAGAGTTGACGAACTCGCAGAACATAGAGAACCTGCGCAAGTTCTACCCTTGAACGGTTGTAAGTTCCAGGCTCTGTTCCCCGACCCGCCGGAGCGTGTCTTCCACTCTATGGTTGATCGGGGAAGGCCTTGCATTGAATTCAAATGTTCGTTTTCTTTATTCAAAGGATTTGTGCTTCCTTTCTTGTTTTCGGTTTTTTGCCCTCTGCGGGGCAGTGCCAGGGCACTCCCCCCTTTTTTTACCCTGCGGCCGTGCAAAAACCTAGTAGCAAAGGGGGAATCGCTCAGTGAGAACGGCGTGCAGGGGTAGGCAATCGGACGGCTGGTTCAACACGACTCCCGACACGGTCATGACACTCCGGGTATCCCCGTGGGGGTCGGCGTCTCGAACACCGTGCCCGAAAACCTAAGACCCTGTCACGGCTCACTAAGTGTCCATTCCCTAGAGCCTATCTGGGAGGCAGAATTTCGCTAAGCCAAAGGGTTCGAAGGGGGTGACTCCCTGGCACAAGCTGTTAAGTCGCTGAGCGTTCATGCGCTTTCCCTCCTGGAGCCAGTGAAGTAAAAAAAGAAAAGAAAAGAGACAACAGACTCTGGGTGACGAAAAGATAAGCCTGCGCTTCTGATTCATTCTTTGAATTGAAATACATCAAGTGTCTTACAGGCGGAAACAAAAGAAAGGGGGGGCTACGCTGCGGGTGGCTCCTCCTCGTCCTCTGCTGCGGCCTCAGCAGCCGCCACGTCGTCTTCAGCCGGGCTGACGTCCAGCACCATCGCCACATCCTCCGCGGCCACCTCCAGCTGAGGATTCACCATCACCAGCTGCGCGGCAACGCGCTCGGCGCTACTGAACTTCGCCCTCCGCCTCGCCCGATGCCGCCTTCGATCCCCTGGACAGTGGCCATGGGATCGAAGTTGGCATCGCGACTGGCGCGATGAGGGCCAAGACGTCGTCGCCGTGGCCATCACGCCATCGCACGCCCCTCCTGGGCGGACCGGGCTTTAAGGGCAGCGGGGAGGTGCGTGAGGAAGTCCGCGTCCGGTGAGGCGTAACGCATAGTGCCGCGGCCTCTCCTCCAGCGGACCCGGCTGCTCCAGCCCAATGAGTAAGCGGCGCCGCCGTCGATCGGCGTGGCGTAGCATCCTGAGGGTGTCCGCCTCAGACTG
This sequence comes from Rhipidocladum racemiflorum, assembly GCA_036346355.1. NCBI lineage: Eukaryota > Viridiplantae > Streptophyta > Magnoliopsida > Poales > Poaceae > Rhipidocladum > Rhipidocladum racemiflorum. The sequence continues at coordinate 41,014,369 of CM070589.1, read as the reverse complement.
AACCCGGTTGGTCCTCTCCGCCGCCAGCTCCGTGGAAAGCTCCTCAGTGCGGCGGGCATTCTGCTCCCGCTGCTCCCGTTCCCACCGCAGCTGGAGCTCAAGCCCCGCCCCCTGGTCGCGCAAGTCTGCCACCTCCTTGCGGAGGCGGTGGATCTCGGCTCCCGGCTCGTCTCCAGACGGCTGCTCGTGCTGGAGTAGAGCTCACCGAGGGCTGCCAGCAGGGCATCCGCGTCCGCCGAAGGAATGGAAGATATGGGGGGCTCCAGGGTAGGAACAGGGCCCAGCGGGCCTGGGCCCTGAGCGACAGCAGCGTCAGCAGCCGCCTGGGGATTGTCCCCCTCCTCCTGCTCGTCCCGGGGCTCGTCATCCCCGGGCAGTGAGGCTCCCATGGCCGCAACGCCTTGACCGTCCTGGGCGCCGGGGGCATCCGAAGTGGGAACCCTGAACAAAGGAATGATCATAAGGTACGACCCAAGGGAACCTAATTTTTATGTAACATGTCTGTTCCTGGCTTACCTAGGTGGCGGCCTCGGGAAGCGGGGCACGCCGGACGAGACCGAACTGGCGCTTATCAACGCCGATCCTGGCGTTTAAGGACCGTGCCGGCGGCGGAGGAAGAATCGGCTGCCGGTGGCCGGCGGTGAGGCGAAGTGCCCGTTCCATCGTTGCCGGCGCCGGCGATGGCGGCGGCGGCGTGGCGTGGTATTGGGTCCGTCGTCACCACCCCGACGGGGGCGAGAGAGAACGAGGTCGCGCCGGTCGTCGGACCCCCCGCCGCCACCGACGAGCCCGCCGTTGTAGCAGAAGAAGTGCCCGCGGCCGCCGCGGAGGATCCTGCCCCGACCGGGCCTAGGAGGCGGGGTCTTTGGGGAGGCCTGTTGGCAACATTGTCGTCGTCGGAGCGCCTGCGCCTCCCTTGATCGCCACCCCCTTGGCCCCCAGCGGGGGAAGGGTCCCTGATCATCAGGGGGGTCCGGCGTAGAACGACGGGTGTGCCCATAGCGTCCATCGACGGCATGGCGCAGATTATCGCCGCGCGCTCCCCCGGTGATAACCGGCAGAGTGGAACTGCGCCATCTGGGAATGGCAGAATGGGGTGGACAAAACCTAGCTGTGCCATCCACCTGTCGATCACGTCCAGAGCCAGATTCCCGGCGGCTAACAACCAAAAAAGAAAAAGAGAAAAGCCCCGGGAAGCAGAAACACAGTCAGCACCAGATTCAACCAATAAAGAAGAAGGCCAAAGGATAACGCGGGTTACCTCCGGTGATACTCCGGGTCCCGTCGCCTAAGCCCATATACTGCCAGGCCGGGCGGACGCGACGACGCAGAGGGCACAGCCTCCGGGAGACGAAGTCCCGGATAACCATGGGCCCTGTCAGGCCCGCCGCCTGTAGCTGGTCAACGCGGGCTAGCATTGCCAGGAGCTCGGGCGTCTCGCTCACCTGGGCCCTGGGCTTGAGGTTGCCGATCACGGACGATCGGAAGCTCCAGCACTTCAATGCCGCTGTCATCCTCGACGTACACCCAATCTTCGCGCCAATTCCTCCCACTGGATCGGCAGTCCAGTGGGATGTAGCGCGACATGGACCCGTCGCGAAGCCTCAGGTGGCAGCTCCCGGTAACAGGCGAGTTGTGGCCCGCGGCGCGAAGAGTGTAGAAGAAGCGAAAGAGCAGGAGGTTGGGTAGCACTCCTATGAACATTTCGCAAAAGTGGGCGAAGGCATAGAGAAGGACGACGGAGTTGGGGGGAAGATGGATGTGGTGAATGGCGTAGAAATTAAGAACGGAAAGGTAAAAATCGGAAACCGGTGGCAGCAGGCCGGCAAGAAGCTGCCACCCGAAGAAAACCACTTCCCCTGGCCGGCAGTGGGGCTCAACCGTTCCGGCGCGGATGCGGAGAGCCCCCGCGGTTATCTTCCGGGAAAGCCTGGCGGCCATCTCCTCCTCGACGGTCGACGAGGGGAGAATGGGAGCCATCGGGCGCAGGAAAGTATCGGGGCACGTCGGCGAAGAAGAAGAAGAAGAAGAAGAAGAAGAAGAAGCAGGGAGAATCCAAAGTGGAGCGAGAGGAGTTAGGAGGAGGAAGAACCACTCCCCCCTTGGTCAGCCTCTTATAAGGCTGCAAAGGAAGGCTTGGCGGGAAAACCGAAGGGGCGCGATGGTTCGCGAAAAAGGGACTTTTGAAACCCCCTAAAGGTGGGGGATCCCAAAGGTTGTGCAGAACGTGCGTCGGTTGCGAGGCGGGAATAGCTGCGCGCCCCGACTCGGGAACCGGAGGAGCCGGAAGATCCTCAAGACTGCGGGGCGTGTGGGCGTTTGAGGGGACCACCCGGGAGACTCAGCGGTCCCCCGAAGATCATTTAAAAGAGAGAAGAAGAAAAAGGAATGTTGAAGGTCGAAAGGCGCTCCATGGTGGCCCCGGGGGCTACTGTCGGCGTATTCCACAACAGGGTACTCGCTCCCCCGCAGTAAATACAGTCGCCAGATGGATAGGGCGCGTCTGGGCCCCACCGCCGAGGCAGGGGCGGGGTCACCTGGTGGTAGCCCAGTGGACAAGTGGCGATCAGGCCACACCACTGGGCGACCAGGAAGGTGGTCGCCAATGACAGTGGCGATCAAAGCCACCGGGCGACCAGGAAGGTGGTCGCCCAAATGGCAGTGGCGATCGAGCCACACCGGGCGACCAGGAAGGTGGTCGCCAATGGACAGTGGCGATCGAGCCACACCGGGCGACCAGAAAGTGGTCGCCAATGGACAGTGGCGATCGAGCACACCGTTGGGTGACCAGGAAGGTGGTCGCCCAGCGGACAGGTGGCGATCAGGCCACACCGCTGGGTGACCGGGGAGGTGGTCTCCCAGTGGACTGGTGGCGTGCAAACCGCTTCACTGTCGCACCGCCCCCAAGGTGGATGCACCCGGGTCAAGGTTATTTAATGCGAATCGTGCGCATTTAATACTAGGCGTGGAGGCTGCAGTTTGGCGGCGCGCCTTCCCTAGGCGCGTAATAATTGGGCGTAACGCCACGGCGGCACCTCATCCCCTGACGGAACGGGCGGCGTTGGTAAGTGTGGAACCCGAGGCAAGAGTGCGACGGCTGCGTCAGACATTAATAGGATGTAAGAATAGTGACAGGCGCATTAAATGCACCCGTGACAGTGTAATGAGGGTGGCTTGCAGTGTAAGCCTCCCATGCGCCCCCGTCAGCCCAAGTATAAAAGGGGGCCAGGGTGCATGGGAGAGGGGGTTGGTTCTTTTTGGCTCTGGATGGGTTGGATGGATAGTCAGTAGGTTTCATCCCCTCTAGGTAGAACACAAGCAATAACCAGAGAACCAGGATTAGGGCTGTTACTCTTCGGAGGGCCTGAACCTGGGTAAATGTCTTGTGTCTCCCTGTTCTCCTGAGCTTCCCAGTACTCTGGTCATCTTCTTCCTCCTCTCTCAGGCGATTGCCCCGAAAGCCCCCCGTCTGAACCTCATAAGCACCCGACTCGGAGGTGCCTGTTGGCTAGTACGCCGACAATGGCCATTGAGCGCATGCAGCCGCCCACAAGTCTCAAACAAGTTCAGTGCTTAGCTGGTCACCTGGCCACTCTCGGCCGCTTTATAGCCCGGCTGGGGGAAAAGAGCCTCCCCTTCTTCAAGCTTCTAAAGAAGACCGAGTCCTTCGAGTGGACTACAGAAGCGCAGCAAGCACTTGAAGAATTAAAGCAATACCTCTCCTCCCCTCTGGTGCTGGTCGCCCCCAAGCTGGGCGAGCCGCTACTGTTATACGTGGCGGCCAGTCCGGCAGTTGTGAGCGCAGCATTGGTGGCGGAGCGTGAAGGGGTCGAGCGGCCGGTTTACTATGTCAGCAAGGTGCTGCATGATGCAGAAACAAGGTACCCGCAGGCTCAGAAGATGGTATATGCCGTGCTAGTTGAGTCCTGGAAGTTGCGGCATTATTTCCATGGAAGAGAGATCACGGTGGTGTCCGCCTATCCCTTGCGCGAGATTCTTCATAACCGCGAAGCTGAAGGCCGCATTGCCAAGTGGTCTGTGGAGCAGGGAGAGTTCGGTCTCAAATTTGCCCTCCTCACGGCAAACAAGAGTGAAAGGCTGGCGGAGTTCATTGTCAAATGGACTCCTGCCGAGCCTGAAGCTGAAGAAACCCCCGTGCCCTCCCCCTGGACACTCTACTTCGACGGCTCCTTTAGGCTCGAAGGCGCGGGGGCTGGGGTCCTCCTGGTTTCCCCAACCGGGGACCTCCTCAAGTACGTGGTTGTCCTGGACTTCAAGGCCACCAACAAAGTCGCCGAGTACGAAGGTTTGCTGGCGGGGCTTCGCGCCGCCGCGGCCATTGGTTTTCGGCGTCTACAAGTCAAGGGCGACTCGTTGCTAGTCGTCAACCAGGCGAGAAAGGAGTTCTCCTGCTCTGATCCCGTCATGGAGGAGTACTTGGTAGAGGTCAGAAAGATGGAGCGACATTTCGAAGGGCTGGGGTATACCCATATCCCCCGGCACGACAATTACTTGGCGGACGAGCTTGCGCAGCTCGCCTCGACAAGGTCTTCTGTTCCGGTCGGAGTCTTTGAAGAAAGGCTTCCATGACCGTCCATCATAGCCCCCGTTTCTAGTGGGGACGGTGGTGACGCTGCTTCAGCCCTCATTCCGAAAGGGAAAGCAGTACCGGCGGAAATGCCAGGCCAGGCGGAGTACCCGGGCGATCACCCTCTGGTCGCCACACTTGACCGGGAAGGCACATGGAGGATCCGATCCTGGTCTACCTGCGGGATCAAGTGTGCCCCGACGATGATGCGTGAGCAGAGAAGATAGCATGAAAGGCCAAGTGCTATACCCTGGTGGGCGGGGACCTTTACCGCTGGGGTAAAAACAGAGTTCTCCTGAAGTGCATCACTCGGGAAGAGGGGAGCAGTCTGCTCTCTGATATCCATGGAGGCGTGTGCGGGAGCCATATGTCTAGTCGAACGATGGTGGGAAAAGCTTTCCGCCAAGGGTTCTATTGGCCAAACGCCCTCCGAGAAGCTTACGAGCTGGTGAGGAAGTGCGAGGCGTGCCAGTTCCACGCCAAGCAGATCCACCGACCAGCCCAAGTTCTGCAAACTATCCCGCTCTCATGGCCCTTCACGGTCTGGGGGCTGGATATCCTGGGCCCGTTCCCGTGGGCCACAGGGGGCTACACCCATCTGTTCGTTGCCATCGACAAGTTTACCAAATGGGTGGAAGCCGAAGCAGTAAGGATGATTACAGCCGCTGCTGCAATCAAATTCATGCGAGGAATCTTCGCCTGCTTCAGGGTCGCCAACCGCATAATCACCGACAATGGCACACAGTTCACCAGTGCTTCTTTCTTCGATTTCTATGAAGAAATGGGCACCAAGGTCTGTTTTGCCTCGGTAGCCCACCCAAGGAGTAATGGTCAAGTCGAGCGGGCCAACATGTTGGTGCTGAAGGGCCTCAAGACCAGGACGTTTGATCGACTCTACAAGCGCGGAGCCCAGTGGACTGAAGAGCTACCGGCAGTGCTGTGGTCACTTCGTACAACCCCCAGCTGGGCCACCGAGGAAACCCCCTTTTTCTTGGTATACGGCGCGGAGGCGGTCCTACCCTTGGAGCTGGCCTTAGGGTCACCACGCATGGCGGCGTTCACTAAGGAAGCCCAGGAAGATCTGCGTCGAGAGGACGTCAACCTCCTGGAAGAAGTACTGGATCGCGCGGCCTTGCGCGCTGCTCGGTACCAGCAGAGCCTCAGGCGGTACCACGCCGCCCGGGTCAGCAAGAGAACACTGGCAGTTGGCGACCTGGTCTTGCGCAGAGTCCAGACGCATGCCGGGTTGCACAAACTGTCTCCCCAGTGAGAGGGCCCCTTTAAGGTGGTCTCAGTCTCTCGCCCCGGGGCGGTCAGGTTGGCCACTGAGGACGGGAAGGAGTTGGCGAACTCACAAAACATAGAGCTTCTGCGCAAGTTCTATCCTTAACAAGGTTGTAAGTACTGAGCTGCGCTCCTCGACCAGCCGAGTTGAGCCCTCCTCTCCAAAGCTGGTCGGAGGAAGTCCCTGTCTGATCCAATGTTTACTTTCTATTCAAAGCAGTTGTCATCTTTGTTCTCTTTTTTTGGTTTGCACCCCGGTGGGCCGTGTCAGCATAATCGCCCTCAGTGCATTAAGGCTATCTGAATTCTCGACGGTAAAAGTTGGCCCACTGGGTGAGCGTGGCGTACAGGGATGGGTGATCGGATGGCTGGTTTGGCACAGTTTTCAGCATGGTGATGACGCTCAGGGTGTCCCCGTGAGAACTGGTGACTCAAACACCATCACCGAAAGCCTACTACCCTGCCACACCTCACCAAGTGTTTGGCCCCAAGAGACCACGAGAATAACTAATTTCACGGGGCCCTAATGTCCTGAGATAGCAACATTCCAGCACGAGGGACAGGGGCCCTGCACTCCAACTAACACTTAACGTACGCCGTTGTCTTTTTGTTCGCTCAGAGCCAGCATAGTGAAGCCGCGAACGGGCACCCAAACATAAGATGCGCAAAGGGAAATATATGCATTTATAGTTAAGGCCCTAACTTGCAGGGGTGTGCTACAAGGGACGATAAGACAACAACAAAATAAAGGTCCTCAATCTTCATCTGCCGCGGCTTCTGCGGCCTCCTGGTCCTTCACCGGGGCGACGTCCAGCTCGAATGCCACATCCTCGGCCATTGCTTCAAGTGCCGGGTTGAACATCTCGAGCTGATCGGCTGACTCCGCCGGGCTGGCGCTGCCGACTTGCGCTGACGCTGGCCTGGGCCTCTCCTTCCACTTCGGATGGTGACCAGGGTCGGTTGGCGTCGGCCGGGCGCGAGGGCGAGCACGTACGACGCCGTGGCCGCCGCGACTACCCGCCCTTCTTGGCTGGACCGGGTGGCCAAGGTGCTGGGCAGGAATGTGAGGAAGTCAGAGATTCGGCTCATGCAAAAAGCATAGTGTCGGGCCGTCTGCTCGACCGGGGTCGGCTGGTCCAACCCCAGTGGCGCCAAGCTGGCCACCATCCGGTCAAAGGCAGGGCGCAGCATGGACGTAGCCTCGACCTCCGCGCGGAGGCGCTCGCCCTTCTCCTCATCGTGCTCTCGGGTGAGCGCCTCGACGTGGAGGGCTCCTTTCTCCCTCTCCTGCTGCAGGTCCCACTCCGACCCCTCCGCTCGGCCATGCCAGTCCAGCACCTCTGCGCGGAGGCGGGTGTTCTCCGCAATGGCCTCCCTCAGCCTCTCCAAGGGCGGCCGCTCACGCGGGAGTGCAGCTCGCCAAGGGCGGCCAGCAGAGCGTCCGTGTCCGTCGAGGGGATTGGGGCGCTGGGGACCTCCGGGGTGGCCGGCAAGCCCATCCCGCCGCCGGGCGGTAAGACAGCCGCCCCTGCGGCGGCCACCGGGTGGTCGCCGGGGCCGCCTTGGTGTTCGACCGCCGCAGCCGGTGCAGCTGCTGTTGTAGCTGCTGTGGCATCCTGGTCAACCCCGGCGGGAGCCCTCGAAGTAGACGCCTTGAAGATGAAAAAAGGGGGGTAAGTCTCTCAAATTAAATGGAACTTGACAGTTTGCTAGTGTCTATGAGCATAAGCAGCAGAAGGCCTCCTGAAATGGGGCATAGCCGGGGCGAGTGTTATTCCCCCGTGCGGCACCAATACTGGCGGAGCGATTAGCGCCAGAGGCGGCAGAGGAAGAATCGGGGCCGGCGGCGAGGGTGGGTCATCCTGCGTCGGTGCCAGCGGCGGGGGAGGATCACCCTGCGCTGGCGGCGGTAGCAGGGGCGGATCAACCCGCACCAGCGGCAGCGGTGGAGGCAGATCGACCGATGTCGGCGGCGGCGGTGGCGGCGGGGGCGGATCACCCTGCACTGGTGGCGGTAGCAGGGGTCGATCGTCCTAGCCGGCGGCGGTGGCGGAACCAGAACCAGAGCCGACGGAGTTGTTGCCAGGGCGGCACCGGCCGAAGTGGAAGCGGTGGCCGCCGTGGAGCTGCCCGCTCCGGTCATGGTCGTTGCGCCCCTGGAGTGATGCGGGCCCTTCTGGGGCTGGCGCTGTAGGCGTCGTCGTCGGTCGGGCATTTGTCCCACCTCGGATCGCCAGTGGGAGGGGGCCCCCGGATCGTCAACGCCGTTTGGCGAGGCGTGTTCACCGGCCCCATGGCGTCCATAGAGGGCATGGTGCGGGTGATCGTCACGCGCTCCCTAGGCTCCACTTGGCAAAGCGGGAGCGCGCCCGTTGGAAAAGGCGGGATGGGGCCGAATACGCCCAACTGCGCCAGCTATGCGTCAATTTTCACAAGGGATAAATCCCCCGCGGCTGAGAGAAAAGAGAGAATGGAGCGAAGTCATCGTTAGTTCGGCGGCAGTTTAAAAAAAAAGAAAAAAAGAAAGAAAAAGAAAAAGAGAGAGAGAGAAGAAGAAGGAGAAGAAGAAGAAGAAGGAAAGGGAAAAGAAGGGGAGTAAAACAGAAAGTAACCTACCCCAGGGAGCCGTCCTGGTCATGTCATCGGGGCCCATGTACTGCCAGGCTAGGCGGGCACGGCGGCGCAGGGGACTAATTCTCCGGGAGACGTAATCCCGGAGAACCATGGCCCCCGTTAGGCCCGCTGTTCGCAGCTGGTCCACACGGGCCAGCATCACCTGGAGCTCAGGCGTCTCGTCGACGTGAGCTCTCCAAGTAGGGGTGCTGACCGCTGGCCCAGTTGGCAACTCCAAGACCTCTACGCCGCTGTCGTCTTCGGCATAGAGCCACTCATTGTGCCAAGCCCTCCAGTTGGAGCGAAGGTCTAGCGGAATGTAGCAGGAAGCCGCGCCGTCCCGAAGGCGAAGGTGGCAGGAGCCGGTCGTGGTGGAAAGGTCCTTGGCCGCACGCAGGGAATAGAAGAAGCGGAAGAGTGGAAGGTTAGGGGCCACTCCCACGAACATCTCGCAGAAGTGGGCAAAGACAGCAAGGAAAACGATGGAGTTGGGAGGAAGATGAATGTTGAGAATGGAGTAGAAGTTGAGGACAGCGAGGTAGAAGTCAGAAATCGGTGGAAGGAGGCCCGCCAGCATCCCCCATCCGAAGAAGATCACTTCTCCTGGACGGCAGCCGGGCGCAGCGGTCCCGGCGCGAGTACGGACGGAGCCGCCGGCAACGTACAGGGAAAACCTCTCGGCATCAACCTCTTCGACGATCAACGGAGGAAGCAGAGGGGCTGGCGGCGCCATGCGAGCAAAGGAGCGGTTCTCAAGGGGCCAAGGCGAAGGAGTAGTTCGCAAAAGGCAAAGGCGAGGGAGCAGTACACAAGAAGCAGGGGCAAGGAAAGAACGAACTGCCTCCTCCCCAGGGCCACCTGTATATATGCGCATGAAGGAGCGCCTCAGCGGGGAACTCAAGGAGGCGTGGCTGTTCGAATGGCGGGGCACACGAGGGGGCGCGGCGGTTCGCTGGTGGGAAACCCAAAAGAATCAAAAGGGGCGCGGATAAGCTCCCTTGAGCCTGCGCCGGTTACGAGGCGGGGGTGGCCACACGTTCCGCCTCGATGCCTGGAACTGGCGGCGGCATTTAAAAGCCGCAGCGTTACGTGGGCATTTTTTAGTGGACCCACCCGGGAGACTGAGCTGCTTTTTTGCTGTTCAAAAAAGGCAAAAAGGGCGCTCCAGGGTGGGTCCGGGGGCTACTGTCGGTGTAATTTACACCAGGGTGCCCACTACACTTCAGTAAGAGCCACTAACGGACAGGTGGCGACCAGGCCACGCCGCTGGCGGTCAGCTGAGTGATCGCCCTTGGGCAGGTGGCGACCAGGCCACGCCGCTGGTGGTCAGCTGAGTGATCATCCGCGGGCAGGTGGCGACCAAGCCACGCCGCTGGCAGCCATCTGTGTGATCGCCTAGCGGACACATGACGACCAGGCCACGCCACTGGCGGTCAGCTGAGTGATCACCCACGGGCAGATGGCGACCAGGCCACGCCGCTGGCGGTCAGCTGTGTGATCGCCCAGCGGACACGTGGCGACCAGGCCACACCGCTGGCGCTCAGTTCCTGAGGCCACTTAGCGGCCCATGCAGCCGCACAGGAGGTCAAAGACATTTAATGTGCATCGTGCGCATTAAATGTGGATAATGAAGGCCATAGTATGGCGGCGTGTGTTCCCAACGCGCGCCATAATGGCGAATGACGTCATGGTGCAAGTTCCCACTCCAGCAGAGCGGGCGACGCCGGCAGGTGCGGGGCTCGAAGCGGGGGATAGGACAGCTGCGCCAGGGCATTAAGTGTGCTGCAAGAACAGTGACGGGAGCATTAATTGTAGCCCGCCCAGTGTATTCATTGTACTGCCTTTTTGTAAACCCCATGCGCCCCAGCCAACCCAGATATAAAAGGTAACTAGGGTGCATGGTAGGAGGGGGTCGGTGAGTTCTTCTTCCTCTTCTCTGCCAGTTCATCTCTGGAGACCGGCTAGTCCCAGTGAGGCTGTTCGAGCGATTTCCTCCAAGAGCATAATCCAGAGCAATCCCAGCAAGACTAGGGCTTTTACTCGTGAGGAGGGCCCGAACTTGGATAAACCCTAGTGTCTTCTTGTGAGCTTCGTTCATTCTCTTTCCGCTGTGTCTGGAGCGATCCCCACGAAAGCCCCTCATTCGGACTTCTCACACCCCGTTCGGGAAGGGGTCTGTTAGCTTATACGCTGACAGCTATGGTGAATTCACGTGTTCCCGAAACCGTAAAACCCAGATTAGATCTGGACCGTTGGATCAAGATCCAACGGCCCACGTTAGTCCACATCACCGCAATGAAATCCACGTTGCGGCTTTTAGATCCAATCTCAACCGTTGGATCTAGATCCAACGGCTTAGATCAAGCCACTTAGCCGCATGCACCATGCGTTGATTAGATCCCAGCCGTTCGATCGAGATCGAACGACGTAGATCGCGCCACGTGCCATCGCCCGGGACATGCCGCGTCACCGCCGACACGGTGAAACCCGATCCAATCCGGACCGTCCCATCCAAATCGAACGGCCCAGATCGGCCACGTTGCCCGCAACGTGCGCGGCCCAGATCCAATCTGGACCGTTGATTTTCAAATGAACGGTCCGGATCAAGCCACGTGGCCTGGAGCCGAACCGACGCGGTCAGCGCGGCCACGCCCGGTCGCTGTTGACGTCATGCGTGACGTCAGCGTGGGGCCCGCCTGTCAGCGGCCGTTCCACGGCTCGATGATGTCAGCCGTGACGTCATGATGATGTCACGGTGGGGCCCAGCTGTTAGAGCCCTCGGCCGAGCCGTGCGCTGACGTCATGCTGACGTCACCCGAGGGGCCCACCTGTCAGAGGCACACGAGCCGTGGACCGGGTACACGGTGGACCAAGCCAAACCATGCGTCGGGTCCATGGACCTGAGGCGACGTGGCGGCCTTTGATTGGTCCACGTGTCATGCTGACGCAATAAATCATTTTCCGAAAATGAAATTATTTATTTAATTCGGTTTATTGATTTTAAATATAGATTCAAACTTCAAACGCTTATAACTTTTGCGTATCAACTCCGATTTGGGTGGTTCAAATTTCTAAATTTTCATAAAAATGAGACCTACTCAAATATGAATTTTAATTAATTTTTGATTACGAATATTTCTCTTTTTATATTTAATTAATGTTTTCTTTAAACTTCAAATGATTATAACTTTTGCATTTTAACTCCGATTTGGACGATTCCAGTTTCTAAAAATTTATAAAATTATGCTCTCTCTGTTTATGGACTTCATTTGGATGTTTAGACACTTTTTGTATATTGTTTATTCATTTGTTACTATTTGCACGCCTTACGAGTAGACGTTGAAGTGCCCGAAGGCTTCGAAGGTGAAGTGTTGACCCAGGAGCCAGCTCAAGACCAAGAACAAGTACTCTTTGAAGGCAAGTTGTGCTTTGACCATGTTGATTCCATTTTCAAATTAATTTGGTTTAAATTATTGCATGCTAGTTTAATTAGAAAATGCTTTATTTAATTCTGGGAAATTAGATAAATGCCAAATTGCTGTATGACACCTTGGTTAATTAAATATGTGCCATGACCCTTGTCACCCTAGTATGGATTATTAGTTGGACATTATTAAATTGCCAACATGGGTAGTTAGACCAACGTAGTATGCTTAGCCTTGCCACGTGAAATGCTTTGGACAATCAAATGCTAATATTGACTTAATGAGATATTGAACCTGTTTTGAAAGAAGTATCATGTGTTATGATTGTATCAATTGATGTTGCAATCCTTGTTTATCATGATGTTGTTTTCTTCCATTATGCTATTGTGCTATGCTATTGTGCTATGAATTTGTTAATGATGCTTATATCTATGGAAGAGAGAGGACATGCTGCCGAAATTTTGATTAATTAGAAAGTGTAGTTGCTGTAATTTAATTCTATATTTATTATCTGGTTGCTCGTATTGTCCTTTGTGGTGACATTCTGGGCACAATAGGTGCCGGTTGTTATAGATACGCTTTTCTTGTATGCTGGGTTTATCACGTGTACATTGATGTGATTATAATTCGGCAATTTTGTATTACAACGCTAGAACATAAAAGCAAGAACTACCAATTAAAATTTCACAATTTTACAGTACATCACTAAATCCAAAATTTTAGCTTATTTTTTAGCGTCAATCCAAAATTTATTTTCGAAAAATTATGTGTGGTACTTTAACGATACCGCACTACAGTACGTGTGTTGCGGCATCTGGGTATAGCTTGCAGTGCTCCCCGTGCCCGGCATTAAAATTTCAACATAAGGGGAGTGCGGGATTACAGTCGGCGGCTAATTCTGAAAAATGATTTCTTAGGGGTTACAATAGTGAAAAATTCGTGACTTGTGACGATAAATAAATATTTCATGGCTACCCGCGACGGTAAATATTGCCTGCAAAAAAATATGGGCCTACAAATATAGATCCCGCAAAAATATTATTTCCAGTTAGGTCAATATTATTTTTCACAAAATTATGCGGGTCATCAATAATATTTTTTTATAGGCAATTTTTTTTTGTCGCAAGTGGTCATCAAATATTTTTTTAGCTATAATCCAAAATTCATTTTTCTAAAAAAAAATTAGCGTGTGTGTATCAGAGCATGCGGCGCATACGCTCCCTCTCCACGCAGCGGCCTCAGAAGGTTTCCTGCACAAATGACATGGCGCTATTTTTGGAAGAAAAACTTGTACAGAGGCTAAATCTCAAAAAAAATTAATTAGAGGCTACAGCTGTGAAGAATTCACAATTAACAAGTATTGTACTATCATCTGAACTATGAATAAGCAAATGGCTATGAACATTAATTTGAAAAAAAAGAATGGAAAATATATAGATACAAGTATGGTGTAAGATTTAAAAACTATACACGAATGAAAATTACGTAAGAACAATCCTAGAGTAAAAATTATGTAACAACAATCCTGAAAAGAAAATGTCCGAGAAATGTTTTTATTATTTGAATAGGTCACATAGTGGTGGGAGTGGGGTGTGTCCATTCCCACCAAATCAGGTTGATCCTTATGATCGACATAATGTGCCTTATTTTCGCAACTACAGAATGATACAACAATATCTCTTCATTTAAACCAGTTTCTATCTTTTCAGTAAAAAATCGATAGTGATAGATGACTCGGCGTGGGTGCGAAATATGATGCAAATTATCACTATCGGTATGACCTCAGAACCGATAATGATGGACCGATAGTGATACCATAGTCATTACTATCAGTTTTTAGCTCCAAACCGACTGTGATATTATACGTATACCTATAGGTTATGAGGTTAGAGCCGATCCATAGTAATCACCATCAGTTCTTTGATTAGAACTCATAGTGATGTGATATGTATTATTATCGATTCTGATGTTAGAACCGATCATGATAGTACACATACCAAATACCAAACGACTCATCCTCTCAGCTTCTCCATATCATCTAGAAAAATTTCTTTTAAAATAAATATAAAAATAAAAAATGTTTAAAACTAAAAATACTACTTTATTTGCTTATATGAATTTCCAGATGATAATTGAATTTGTTTGATTTTTTTAATATTTATTTCGATTTTTTAAGATTGTTGAGGAATTTTTTGAATTTTTATTATACCTTTTGCTATTTTTTAGATTTAAAGAAAGGATTTACTACAGTTAAAATAAAAATGAAAATATTTCCAAAAATTATTTTATTAAATCCCAAATGTTCCAAGGTACTTTATGAATACCCGAGCCACCGAGGTCGTAGTCCCTCCAATCGACACCATAGCGGAGGAGGAACCCGAGAATGCCTCAACCATGGAGGTTGGGGTCGACCCGGTCAGAAGAGGTGAACCGAGCTCGAGCCAGGCCCCCAACTGGTCGAAGAGGCCCGGGTGGAAGTTGCTACCAGTGAGGCCGAGCCTGCACCAGGGAGATCCCATCCGGCAGCCTCGACCTCAGTGAAGATTCCTGCTGAGCTTGCAGAGCCAGGCGACAAGATTGTTAGGCCCCGTCACGCAGCGTTCGAAGGTCGACTTAGCCGGGTACGTTGCCATTTCCTTTAACTCCTTCGATTTCAACCACCCCTTTTCGGTAGCAGCACAATTTATCTTGGTTCTTGCAGGCTGTGGACTTCATCGCCTAGGGGCTCCAATGCCTTCATGAGCACACCAGCGCCCTGAAGGCCGTTTTTGACGTAGTGTAGGAGTAGGAGATCCACGTGGCTTGGATCGAGGAGACCATGGAGGTCGAGCAGCAGGAGGCCGAGCAGAGGACAGCCACTCTCGCCACCGAGCTTGCCGCTCTCCAAGGAACACTGAGGGCACTCGAGGCTTCCCACGCTTCCGAGCTTCGCCAAGCCGTCAACCAAGAGCGCGACCATGCGTTCCAAGCCGTTGAGACCAAGAGCACGAGGTTGTCCAAGGCACTTGAGACCGAGCGCATGAAAGCCTCCAAGGTCCTGTAAGCCGAGTAGGCAAATGTCAAAAGGTTGCAGAAGTAGGTCGCGGAACTGACGGCTGCCCCAACGAAGGTTTCCACCGAGCTCAAGTAGAAGTTGTGGTGAGCGACGAAGATGGTGAAGGGTGCTGTAACACCCCAAAATTTTGCTTTTCCTAAATCTATGTGTGATTTGGCAGTTTGGTGAATTTTTGGGATTTTCTGGAATTTATTTGAATTTATTCCATTTTAAAATAATTAAAGAATTTAATTTTGCAAATAAAGTTTTGTTGGAAATATTTTATTTGAGTCCCAAATACCCTAAAATATTTTCCAGAATTTTTCTGGAATTTTTCTGAGTATTTTGCTATTTTTAATGAATTAAAGGAATTACTGGAAATTATTTTAATTATTAAATCGCTGGAAAATCAAGTCGGGTCAAGTACTATTCATCCGACCGAGTCGAAACCCGAGTCGGACTCGAGTCCGACCCGAGCCACGTGACTCGACCGAACCAGCTCTAAACCTAATCGATCCCAACCGTTGGATCGAGATCCAACGGTCAGGAATTGAGCCGCATCGCTTCGACCGGATCCGGTCCGGATCCGTTGCGCCCGGGGAATCTGGGCCATTGAGCGGGACGCGTGGACGGCCGTGATTGGCGCTGCCTTCCCGTGACCGAAGCCTGAGAGCGCCGCTGTCCGTTAGGGTTCGTGGGATTCCCGCACGCCGAGGGCCCATATAAGGATCCGACCCGCCGCCTTTTGCTCCTTCCTCAGGCGCGTGTTTTGCCCTGGATCTCCACGCTTAAGCCGCCGCCCGTCGCCTCACGATTTCGCCGAAGTTCGGGTGTGCGCCGCGGTTTCCCTTCGTTCCGGCGCGTTCGTCATCCTCGCCGGCGTTCGAGCCCGGATCGAGAACCTCGCGTCAAAGCGCTGTTAGGTGCACTCACTTGGCCGGAGACGCCCGGCGCCATTGCCGTGGTCTTCGCCCCTCGGCGCCGGTGAACCCATGCCGCCGCGTTGCCATCGCCGTCCCGAAGCTCGGTGAACCGTCGGATCAAGATCCAACGCACGAGGTGAGGCCACGTCGCCCCGTTACTGTTCCCGTCCCCGATTAGATTTCAACCGTTAGATTTAGATCGTACGGCAAGGGTTAGCCGCGTCGTCAGCATTAGATTAGATCTGGACCGTCCGATCTAGATCGAACGGCCCGGATCAACCGTGTAGTTTTGAACGTGAAGCCTAGATCCAATCTGGGCCGTTGATTTTCAAATCAACGGTCGAGATTGTGCCACGTGTACCAATGCCACGCCATGCGCGCGTGAGCGCGTGTCTCTGACACGCGGGGCCCGCGTGTCAGCGGGACAACCGAACCGCACCATGACGTCACCGCTGACGTCACGGTGGGGCCCGCATGTCAGCGAGTTAGACCGCACGGGTTAATTGCGTGCGTGACACCAACATGTGGGGCCCACATGTCAGCGACACGTGAGCCGTGGACCGGGTCCACGGTAGACCCGAGCCGAGCGTGAACTGAGTCCATGGACCGGCTGACGTCAGCAGACCAATCAGAGGATGCCACGTGTCCTCGAAAAAGAAAATGATTTATTAATTCGAAATAATGATTTCAGATTTTGTTTCGAACTTCAAACGCTTATAACTTTTGCGTTTCAACTCCGATTTGAGTGATTCAAATTTCTAAATTTGTATAAAATTGAAATCTACCTAAATATAAATTTTATTTAATTTTTGGACTAAAGTTTTTCTCTGTGAAATTATTTAATTAATTATTTAAACTTAAAAATGCTATAACTTTTGCATTTTAACTCTAAATTTGACGATTCTAGTTTCTAAAAATTCATAAAATTATGTTCTCTCTGTTTATGGATTTTATTTGCATGTTTGGACACTTTTTGCCTATTGTTTATTCGTGTATTGCTATTTGCACGCTTTACGAGTAGACGTTGAAGTGCCGGAAGGATTCGAAGGAGAAGTATTGACTCAGGATCCAACTCAAGACCAAGAACAAGTACTTTTTGAAGGCAAGTTGTGCTTTGACCATGTTGATCCTATTTTGAAACCTATTTTGATTTAACTTATTGCATGCTAGTTCAATTAGAAAATACTTTATTTAAATATGGGGGATTAGATAAATACCAATTTGCTGTATGACACCTTGATTAATTAAATATTTGCCATGACCCTTGTCACCCTAGTTGTGGTTTACTAGTTGGACATTACTAAATTGCCAACATGGGAATTTAGATTGTTGTAGTTTATTGCTTAGACCTGCTACGTGCTCACGACATGATTTTGGACAATCAAATGTTAATACTGACTTAATGATATATTGAACCTGTTTTGGAAAGGTATCATGTGATGTTGATGGCACGTGGTGCATGGTAATCAACTGGGGTTTGATAAATAGTTTTTCGACCGGGGCATGTGGCAAGAATAATCAGGTGGGCCAGTTGTGGCACTGGGGATGTTGATTTGGTTCTTCGGGTAGTCTTGCCCTGGTCACCCTAAGGACTTAACCTTGCAAGCCTTTGAACTGGGTCTAACGTGCAACCACATGTCCGTAATGGGACGGACCTAGTTGACTAAGTTGCTAATAAAGTACTGTGGGACCTCAGAGGTCAACTACACCGCTTGTGTAAGTTGTACCTGAGGAGCGCATCGGGCCGAGGCCAGGTACCCATCTAACGGTTGATTGGCCTAAACTTCGCCTTAGCTAAGGGAAGGGTTAGTGTGCAATAACCAGGAGGCTCACTTGTATTGTTAGAAGTTTCCAAAGACTTTGTTACTGAACTCGCCTTTGTGGTGTTTGACTGTATCTTGTGGGTAAAGTGCATAACCTCTCGCAGAGTGTAGAATCTATTCGAATAGCCGTGTCCGCGGTATTGGACATCGCCGGGAATTACAAATAAGGGTTAGATTTTCTCATAAATAACTTTGTTTTGAAAGGTTGGGTTGGATTAATAATGATTTTTATGGATATGTGGATTAGGTTGTTAAAGATTTTTATTATACTCATTGAAAAGTTAACTATGCTATAATTGTTTATACCGCTTTGAATCTACTTATGATACTTGTTAAATGTCATTTCTTCGCAAAAATACCTCGAGCCACTCCTTTGTATTAAGCCATGCATGTAGTATATTAGCTGCATTCTGCATGACTTGCTGAGTACCAAGTACTCACCCTTGCCACAATACAACACTAGTTGAAGAGGAGACTACACCAGCTTTGGAGGAGGAGCTCCAAGAGGAACCGTCTACTTAGGGAGCGAGCCCACTGGCCTGCTGTGGTATACTGGATGGTGCCACGAAGTTATTTGATTTTCCGCTGCTACTATTTCTCTCTTAAATAAGTTTCGCCCTGCGAGGCGTACATTTGTAACTTGACCATAAGGTCGAGTAACTAGTTTGACTATTTAATTAAAAGTACTTTATTAGTATCGAGTGGTATGATTGTGATATTTACCGATGTTAAGACTGTGTGCACTAGCGCGTTCCTGGACTAGTGCTGAATACACAGAGGGTCCGGATTTGCAAATTCGGGGTCCCGACAGAGGTGGTATCAGAGCCATACTGATCGTAGACTCAACCCTAGCTAGAATGGTCGTAGAAAGGTTAAAACCTATTTTCTAAAGCTAAAAATTTGTCAAGACAAGAAATGACATCTCGACTTATCCCATTCTTTCTTTTCTTGTCTCTTGCTGAATTTTTCCTTACATTGTCACGATTTAAAAATTTCGAGTTCTTACGTGAGCACTCTTGTGACAGATGGAGGGAGAGTTCAACTACATCGATCTGGAGGTTGGTCACGCCATGAACTTTGGCGTATGTTCTGAGACTCTCGGAGATTTTGAGAAGCCGCAATACCAAGTGGAAGTGATCGGACAAGCGTGATTGATCGGGGCTTGTGACGTGAAGATAATGGTACCGCTAGGAAGAAGGGCCTGTGCAATCGCTCGATACACCGTGACCGCCAGAGGTCCACAATGCAGATGGGCATCCAAGAAGTATCACGACGAGCAATGCGGCACATTACCCGTATCTACGCCAGAGAGTTGAGAGCACGGTGTTCCGTTATCATCCGCACAAAGAATAACCTTCTTGACCCAAGGCGATTCAAGATGAGGATGCCATGGTCACACAGCTTGGCATGACTTGTTGTCGCCAGGAGGATGTACTGATGATACAAGCAAAGAGCTAGTAAGGCCCGCAAGGAGATCACGATAGAGAAGAACAGATGGCGGGAAACTCAAGAGTATGTGTCACACCTTCTGCGAAGGATTGACGAGTTGGAGATGGCTTTGTACGGACCAGAACTGCAGCCGATTTCGAGCTACACGAACCAGATCCGGAGGAGTCAGATCTCGATGAGGACACTGCTTCTTCGACTACCACAGATGACACAGTTGCTGGACATGACAATCGTTTCGCGCCTATGCCGCAGCATCCGTACCCAGGCCGTGGAGGTTTTCTCGATGAGTGAGCGTAGGTTTTATAGTGAGACTCCTTCGCCGAGTCGCGTCATAGAATAAAGAGTCACCATTTAGGCGTTAGACTCCAGTGTTAGTTCGATTTGGATTTTCATTGCTTGCTGAGTGTGCAGTATGTGTTGCATGGCCCCTAGGCATTGTAAGCAACCATACCAAGTTATTGATATCATTAGTTAATAAAGTTGGACCTTAAAGTTACACCTTTCGCCCCGCATAAGTTCCATATTACTTGTCTATTCTTGTTTCCCTCTCATCTCTAAAGCCTAGAGCAAATCGGCAGATGGTGAATACCCGCGGAAACTTTGGAGGCAATGGAAGTGGTTCTCGCCCAGCAGAAAACCCTAATGATGGAGCACCAGCACCGCCACTGGATATGCAGAATTTCAGAGCTTTTCTTGCTGCTCAGACTCAGTTGATGCATGCTATGATGCAACAGATGCAGCACGTCACTGCTCAGGCCACAGCTAATCAAGTTAATCAGGGACAACGCCAGAATACAAGACTGTCAGAGTTCATGAGAAATCACCCACCCACTTTCTCTGGGAATGTCAATCCATTGGAGGCCGATGATTGGTTAAGGTCGATTGAGAGGAAGCTACACATAGCTCAATGCATAGGAAATGAGAAGGTACTTTACGCTTCTCATCAGTTGGAAGGAACAGCTGCTGAATGGTGGGAGAACTTCTGTGCCACGCAAGTGAACCCTGAGGACATCACTTGGGAAGAGTTCACAGCTGCATTCCGTCAGTATCACATGCCTGAAGGAATCATGGATCTCAAGAAGGAGGAGTTCAGAGCACTGAAGCAAGGTAATCAGCCAGTGGCCGACTACCTGAACAAGTTCACACAACTAGCACGCTACGCACCTTAGGATGTAGCGACAGATAAAGCCAGACAGTCTCGCTTCATGAAGGGACTTAACTCAGGACTACAAGTAGGACTGATCACCCACACCTTTCCAGATTTCCAAGAATTGGTGAATAAGGCGCTTATTCTTGAGGACAAGCGCAAGGAACTGGATGAGAATAGGAAGCGCATAATGCAACAAATAGGATCACGCCAGGAACGCAATAAATGGCGTCGAGAGTTGCACCAAATCAGTTTTTCGTATTCCAGCCACAAAATGCAACAAGGACACCGCTACCAAAGCACCAAGAACCGTCAATCAAAACTACTGCACTCACTTCGCTAGAAACGCCGCTCCAGCACAAAGAAGGAACAAGTGAGACGCCGCTACAACCGCAACGAGCCAGACACTTTGCCAACAGCTTGTCCAAAGAAGACAGCAGGAGTGACCCCGGGCCGCTTTAATTTGGGAACCACCCAGCTAAGACGCCAAAGACCAGAGCCACATCCTGCATCGTGGTGAGAGGCCGAGTCAACCATGTCACCGCGGATGCACTGCAGAATGCTACGGACGTCGTACTGGGTAAGTTGCTAGTCAACTCAGTCCCTGCAACAGTTTTGTTTGATTCTGGAGCTTCGCATTCGTTTGTTTCGCAAGGCTTTGCTGCTAAAAATGATTTGGAGATTGCAAGGCTTAAATGCATGCTTTTAGTTCAAACCCCTGGTTCCGAACTCCGAACGAAAGTAGGATGTTCTGGGGTGAGAATACTAATAGATGGGATAGAGTTCCTAGCGAACCTTATAATTTTGGAGACCCAAACCTTAGATGTCATTTTGGGAATGGATTGGTTATCCAAGCACAAGGCTGTATTGGATTGTGGATGAAGGACTATCTCAGTTGAGAGCCCGTGTGGAAAGAAAGTGGAATTTCAAGCCACTGCAGTTAGAGATGGACAGATGATGGTTAACAGTACCAAGACAATCAGCATAGAGGATGTCTCAGTAGTGAATGAGTACCCAGATGTTTTTCCCGAAGATCTACCTGGTATGCCGCAGACAGGACATAGAGTTTGTGATAGAGCTTGTACTGCACAAAGACCGATAGCAAAGAGACCCTATCGGATGTCCACCGAGGAGTTGGTAGAGATGAAGAAACAGCTAGAAGAGTTAATGGAGAAAGGATTTATCAGACCGAGTTCGTCGCCGTGGGGAGCACCAGTTTTGTTTGTCAAGAAGGACGGGAGTTTCAGGATGTGCATTGACTATCGTGCACTCAATGAAGTCACCGTGAAGAATAAGTACCCGTTACCCAGGATCGATGATTTGTTTGATCAGCTGAGAGGAGCCGGAGTTTTCTCTAAGATTGATCTAAGATCGGGATACCATCAGTTGAAGATCCGATCAGAGGATATTCCGAAGACTGCATTCTCGTCAAGATATGGACATTACGAGTTTACAGTTATGTCCTTTGGTCTCGATTTAATGCACCAAAGATATTTCATGAATATGATGAATAAGGTGTTCATGGAATATTTGGACAAGTTTGTTGTCGTGTTCATAGATGATATCCTAATCTACTCCAAGACCGAGGATGAACATGCAGAGCACTTGAGGCGAGTTTTGGAAAAACTGAGGGAACAGCAACTCTTCGCCAAGTTCAGCAAGTGTGATTTTTGGAAGGACAAGGTGGAATTCCTCGGACATGTAATGACCGCAGAAGGAGTCACCGTAGATCCAAGCAAGGTAGAAGCTGTGTTACATTGGGAGCAGCCAAAGACTGTGACCCAGATCAGAAGTTTCCTTGGAATGGCAGGATACTATCGCCGTTTCATTGAAGGCTTTTCGACAATTGCGAGACCTCTTACGCAATTGCTGAAAAAGGAGAAGAAGTTTGCATGGACGCCAGAGTGTGAGAAAGGATTTCAGGAGCTGAAGAAGCGATTGACATCAGCGCCGGTGCTAGTTCTACCGGATGTTAATCAAAGCTTTGATATTTATTGTGACGCATCGCGCCAAGGACTTGGATGTGTGCTGATGCAGAATGGAAAGGTCGTTGCTTATGCATCAAGGCAGTTGAGGTCGCATGAGGAAAATTATCCGACGCATGACCTAGAGTTAGCTGCCGTAGTGCATGCCTTGAAGATATGGCGTCACTATCTGATCGGGAACAGATGTGAAGTGTACACGGATCATAAGAGCCTTAAATACATATTCACCCAGTCGGATCTGAATATGAGGAAGAGGAGATGGTTAGAGTTGATCAAGGACTACAATGTTGGAATCCATTACCATCCCGGGAAGGCCAACGTAGTTGCCGATGCCTTGAGTCGGAAAAGCTATACCGTGAATATGTTGATAGCCACAAATCGGGATGAGCTATGCCAGGAATTTCAGAGGATGAAGATTGAGGTGGTACCTAGCGGATTCTTGGCCACATTAGAAGTAAAGCCTACCCTAGAGGACCAGATCCGAGAAGGACAAAAGGATGATGACAAGATCCGCAGGATTAAGTCCATCAAGGAGGAAGGCAAGGCAGAGGACTTCAAGTTGGATGAGCAAGGCACGTTATGGATGAAGGATCGCATTTGTGTGCCGAACAAAAAGGAGCTGAAGCAGTTGATTCTAGAAGAAGCCCATGACTCCAAGTATTCAATTCTTCCTGGAAGCGCCAAGATGTATCAGGATTTGAAGGGAAGATTCTGGTGGCCGAGTATGAAGCGTGAAGTTGCCGAGCATGTTGCATTGTGCGACGTATGCCAGAGAGTCAAGGCAATGCATCAGAGACCAGCAGGATTGCTACAGCCGCTGAAAATACCTGAGTGGAAGTGGGAGGAAATCGGAATGGATTTCATTACCGGTTTGCCTAAGACTCAAGGAGGTTATGACTCCATATGGGTTATAGTGGATCGCTTGACCAAAGTAGCCCATTTTATCCCCGTGAAGACCACCTACTCGGGAGATAAATTAGCAGAATTGTACATGATCAGGATCGTCTGTTTGCACGGAGTGCCAAAGAGGATTGTATCGCATGCAGGTACCCAATTTACCTCAAGGTTCTGGAATAAGTTGCATGAAGCCATGGGAACCCGCTTGAACTTCAAGATGTGACCTATCATCCACAGACGGATGGACAGACCGAAAGAGTCAATCAGATTCGAGGATATGTTAAGAGCATGTGCATTGGCTTATGCTACCTCTTGGGATAAGAGTTTGCCGTGATGCCGAAGTTCGGGCCATACAATAATAGTTACCAGGCTAGTTTACGATGTCACCTTTGAGGCCTTCAGATGGTCGACCTATCTGACGCCATTGAATTGGAATGAGACCGGCGAGCGCCGTGTCTTCGGGCCTGATATTCTTCAAGAAGTCAAGAGCAGATTGCCATGATTAGGAAAGGTTGAAGATAGCCCAATCACGCATGTAAGAGTTATGCCGATAATTGTCGCCGGATTTGAGTTTTGAACCGTAAGACTTTGTATACCTCGAGTTACGCCTCTCGGGAGTTAAGAGGTTCCATGCCAAAGGGAAACTCGCACCCGCTATGTTGGACCATTTAAGATTTTGAGCCGCAGAGGCGAAGTTGCTTATCACCGGAGTTGCCACAACGTTAGCAGGAGTACATGACGTATTCCATGTGTCCTGGGCTTGAAGAAGTGTCTCCGAGTACCTGAGGAACAGACACCGCTAGAGTCAATCGAGTTGCAAGAAGATTTGACTTACAAGGAGCATCCCGTGAAGATTCTAGACACAATGGATCGAGAGACGAGGAACAAGTCAACCCGTTTCTGTAGAGTTCAGTGGAGCAATCATGAAGAAAGTGAAGCGACTTGGGAACGCGAAGAGGATTTGAAGAGAGAGTTTCCGAACCTATTCCTTTAGTAAGCCCTGAATCTCGGGGACGAGATTCTATTAAGGGGGGGAGGTTTGTAACAACCCAAAATTTTGCTTTTCCTAAATCTATGTGTGATTTGGCACTTTGGTGAATTTTTGGAATTTTCTGGAATTTATTTGGATTTATTTGGAATTTATTTGAATTTATTCCATTTTAAAATAATTAAAGAATTTAATTTTGCAAATAAAGTTTTGTTGGAAATATTTTATTTGAGTCCCAAATACCCTAAAATATTTTCCAGAATTTTTTTGGAATTTTTCTGAGTATTTTGCTATTTTTAATGAATTAAAGGAATTACTGGAAATTATTTTAATTATTAAATCGCTGGAAAATCAAGTCGGGTCAAGTACTATTCATCCGACCGAGTCGGAACCCGAGTCGGACTCGAGTCCGACCCGAGCCACGTGACTCGACCGAACCAGCTCTAAACCTAATCGATCCCAACCGTTGGATCGAGATCCAACGGCCGTGAATTGAGCCGCATCGCTCGACCGATCCGCTGGCGCCCGGGAATCTGGGCCGTTGAGCGGACGCCGTGGACGGCCGTGATTGGCGCTGCCTTCCCGTGACCGAAGTCGGAGAGCGCCGCCGTGTCCGTTAGGGTTCGTGGGATTCCCGCACGCCGAGGCCCCATATAAGGATCCGACCGCCGCTTTTTGCTCCTTCCTCAGGCGCGTGTTTTGCCCTGGATCTCCACGCTTAAGCAGCCGCCGCCGCCTCACGATTTCGCCGGTTCGGGTGTGCCGCCGCGTTTCTTCGCTTTCCGGCGCCGTTCGTCATCCGCCGCGTTCGAGCCCGGATCTGAGAACCTCGCGTCAAGGCGCACCTGTTGGGTGCACTCACTTGGCCGGAGACGCCCCGAAGCACCGCTGTCGTGGTCTTCGTCCTCGGCGCCAGTGAACCCACGCCACCGCGTGCCATCGCCGCCTCATGAAGCCGGTGAACCGCTTGATCAAGATCCAACGCACGAGGTGAGGCCACGCCGCCTGCATCGCTTCCCGCCCCCGATTAGATTTCAACCGTTAGATTTAGATCGCACGGCGAGGGTTAGCCGCGTCGTCGGCAAGATTAGATTAGATCTGACCGCCCGATCTAGATCGAACGCCCGGATCAACCGTGTAGTTTTGAACGTGAAGCCTGGATCCATCTCGGGCCGTTGATTTTCAAATCAACGGCCGAGATTGTGCCACGCGGTACGCAAGCCACGCCACGCCGCTGAGCGCTGCGGTCTCGACACGCTGGGCCCGTGTCGGCCGGACAACCGAACCGCACCATGACGCCACCGCCGACGTCACGGTGGGGCCCGCATGTCGGGCCGAGTTAGACCGCGACGGGTTAATTGCGCGGCGTGACACCGACATGTGGGGCCCACATGTCAGCGACACGTGAGCCGTGGACCGGGTCCACGGTAGACCCGAGCCGAGCGTGGACCGAGTCCATGGACCGGTTGACGTCAGCAGACCAATCAGAGGCTGCCACGTGTCCTCGCTGACGCAATAATTAATTTTCGAAAAAGAAAATGATTTATTAATTCGAAATAATGATTTCAGATTTTGTTTCGAACTTCAAACGCTTATAACTTTTGCGTTTCAACTCCGATTTGAGTGATTCAAATTTCTAAATTTGTATAAAATTGAGATATACCTAAATATAAATTTTATTTAATTTTTGGACTAAAATTTTTCTCTATAAAATTATTTAATTGATTATTTAAACTTCAAAATGCTATAACTTTTGCATTTTAACTCTAAATTTGACGATTCCAGTTTCTAAAAATTCATAAAATTATGTTCTCTCTGTTTATGGATTTTATTTGGATGTTTGGACACTTTTTGCCTATTGTTTATTCGTGTATTGCTATTTGCACGCTTTACGAGTAGACGTTGAAGTGCCTAAGGATTCAAGGAGAAGTATTGACTCAGGATCCAACTCAAGACCAAGAACAAGTACTTTTTGAAGGCAAGTTGTGCTTTGACCATGTTGATCCTATTTTGAAACCTATTTTGATTTAACTTATTGCATGCTAGTTCAATTAGAAAATACTTTATTTAAATATGGGGGATTAGATAAATACCAATTTGCTGTATGACACCTTGATTAATTAAATATGTGCCATGACCCTTGTCACCCTAGTTGTGGTTTACTAGTTGGACATTACTAAATTGCTAACATGGGAATTTAGATCGTTGTAGTTTATTGCTTAGACCTGCTACGTGCTCATGACATGATTTTGGACAATCAAATGTTAATACTGACTTAATGATATATTGAACCTGTTTTGGAAAGGTATCATGTGATGTTGATGGCACGTGGTGCATGGTAATCAACTGGGGTTTGATAAATAGTTTTTCGACCGGGGCATGTGGCAAGAATAATCAGGTGGGCCAGTTGTGGCACTGGGGATGTTGATTTGGTTCTTCGGGTAGTCTTGCCCTGGTCACCCTAAGGACTTAACCTTGCAAGCCTTTGAACTGGGTCTAACGTGCAACCACATGTCGGGAATGGGACGGACCTAGTTGACTAAGTTGCTAATAACGCACTGCGGACGTCAGAGGTCAACTACACCGCTTGTGTAAGTTGTACTGGGAGCGCATCGGGCCGAGGCCAGGTACCCATCTAACGGTTGATTGGCCTAAACTTCGCCTTAGCTAAGGGAAGGGTTAGTGTGCAATAACCGGGGAGGCTCACTTGTATTGTTAGAAGTTTCCGAAAGACTTTGTTACTGAACTCGCCTTTGTGGTGTTTGACTGTATCTTGTGGGTAAAGTGCATAACCTCTGCAGAGTGTAGAATCTATTCGAATAGCCGTGTCCGCGGTATTGGACATCGCCGAATTACGACTCAAGGGTTAGATTTTCTCAAAAATAACTTGGATTTGAAAGGTTGGGTTGGATTAATAATGATGTTGATGGAAATGTGGATTAGGATGGGAAAGATGTTTATTAAACTCCTTGAAAAGTTAATTATGCTATACTTGTTTCTACTGCTTTCGAATCTACTTATGATACTTGTTAAATGTCATTTCGCAAAAATACCTCGAGCCACTCCTTTGTATTAAGCCATGCATGTAGTATATTAGCTGCATTCTGTGCATGACTTGCTGAGTACCAAGTACTCACCCTTGCCACAATACAACACTAGTTGAAGAGGAGACTACACCAGCTTTGGAGGAGGAGCTCCAAGAGGAACCGTCTACTTAGGGAGCGAGCCCAGTCAGTTGCCTGTGGTATACTGGATGGCGCCACGAAGTTATTTGATTTTCCGCTGCTACTATTTCTCTCTTAAATAAGTTTCGCCCTGCGAGGCGTACATTTGTAACTTGACCATAAGGTCGAGTAACCAGTTTGACTATTTAATTAAAAGTATTTTATTAGTATCGAGTGGTATGATTGTGATATTTACCGATGTTAAGACTGTGTGCACTAGCGCGTTCCTGGACTAGTGCTGAATACACAGAGGGTCCGGATTTGCAAATTCGGGGTGCCGACAGAGGTGGTATCAGAGCCATACTGATCGTAGGCTCAACCCTAGCTAGAATGGTCGTAGAAAGGTTAAAACCTATTTTCTAAAGCTAAAAATTTGTCAAGACAAGAAATGACATCTCGACTTATCCCATTCTTTCTTTTCTTGTCTCTTGCTGAATTTTTCCTTACCTTGTCACCATTTAAAAATTTCGAGTTCTTACGTGAGCACTCTTGTGACAGATGGAGGGAGAGTTCAACTACGTCGATCTGGAGGTTGGTCACGCTGCGGAACTTTGGCGTATGTTACAGACTCTCGGAGATTTTGAGAAGCCGCAATACCAAGTGGAAGTGATCAGACAAGCAGGATTGATCAGGGCTTGTGACGTGAAGATAATGGTACCTGCTAGGAAGAAGGGCCCAGGCAATCGCCCGATACACTGCACTGCCAGGAGGTCCACAATGCAGATGGGCATCCAAGAAGTATCACGACGAGCAATGCGGCACATTACCCGTATCTACGCCAGAGAGTTGGAGAGCACGGTGTTCCGTTATCATCCGCGCAGCAATAACCTTCTTGACCCGAAGGCGATTCAAGATGAGGATGCCATGGTCACACAGTTGGCACGATTCAAGATCCAACTGTTAGATCGATCTGAAATTTGGACACAAGAAACTAGATTTCGATACGAATCAAACCCAGAAAGAATCGGCTCGATCGGACTTATGGATCAAAAGTTATGAGCTTCACAAGTTTGCTGTTCCAGAACTTGACGAGAATTGATCTAATTAAAACTTCAAGAGTAAACAAGATCTTCAAAAGATTAATCAACTAAACTTTGAGGAACTCTATATCAATACCCTAGAAAGGTTTTGATGGATCAAATCAAGATGAAACTCAAAGAACAAGAACCAATCTAGAAAAAGAACAAGCATGCAAACAAGAACCAAAAAGAGAAAACACTGTAGCAACGCGGTTACTGTAGCACGCAAGAATCTTGGAAGAATTGATCTTTATTTCCTTTGTCTAAAGTACTCCCATCAAAAGAGTACAAACCCTAAAACTGAGCTTGAGGCTCTCAATGCACTCAGCTCAAATTGGTTGCCCTTCAACAGGAGACACCCCTCCTATTTAAAGGAGCAAAACACAAGGTGTCCTGAATTTAATCCTAATCCTAGTAGGAGTCCTACTCCTAATCCTAGAAAGAGTATGTATTGAACACAACTCCACTTGGCCCAATCTGGCCAAGCACAACTCTTGCACGCGTATGGCAACCCCACCATACTCACATGACTAACACTTTGCACGCTTATGACCACCTGCCATACTCACGTGACTAACCATTCTTCATGTGCACCATTCTCTTAGCTCGAACATCTCCCATGACATCCTTGACCACCAAGACCTCAGTTCCTCCTGAACCTAGTCCTGAATCTCAGTTCCTCCATGAACCTAGTTCCGGTCCCATCATCGACCACGTTCGCCTTCGAGCAATACCTGCACATGAACAAATCACAAAACAATTCCGAGAACAAGTCTACGACTTGACTCAACATTAGTCCATGCAAATACTCACACGAGCGTTGCATAAAGTCCACTTCAAAACAAGCATCATGAAATTCTAACAAATTTCATAATCTCAAATTCAAACCAAAATTCAATTCCAAGTTTGCTCAAAACCCTAATCGAGCAAAAACCATTCATGCCGGACCAAGCCAAAATTGTCCGGCGCACACAAGAATCAAAACCTGCAAAAATGCCATTCACGCCGGACCGAAAATTTGGTCCGGCGTACATGCGCCATGCTCGGTTTCATGTCAGCGCAAAAACGTTCAAAACATCGTTCACGACGGACTGAAGAGAAAACGATCCAGCGTAGATGTGAAACTTACTGGATTCTTGGAAAATTGAGTCCGGCTCATGCGCTAAAAAAAACACGTTCACGACGGACCAAATTTTTGGTCCGGCGTACACGCAAAAACGACGCTCCAAAAATGTGTTCACGACGGATCACAAATTTGGTCCGGCGTGTATGAAAAAATTAATCCGACGCAGATGCAAATTTCACAGCTCAAAAACTTGGTCACCACGGACTAAGAAAAACTTGATCCGGCGCAAAAGCAAAACTTACTGTTTTTGAGAGTTTGGTCCGGCACAAAGGAGAACTTCACTATTTCTTGTCAAATTGTCTGACTCATGCACAAAACACATTTTTCAAGTTCAAATCTTAGCCAATTTTTCAGCACATGATTTCACAGTTGTATATGCCGAGAGCTGAGGGTCGCAAGTCTAGCCCTCGATGTGGTCAAGGTCGAGCAATGCCGATCTTGGGCACAGTCGTAGATGCTGAGAGCTAAGGGTCGCAAGTCCACCCCCCGATGTGGTCGAGGTTGAGCAGCGCTGATCTCGGGCACAATCTCTATCAGTTAGAACCTAGGAAAGTCAACCCTAAAGGTCGAGAATTCCTGAGCCCGACTTGCCCTCGTTTGCTGGCTCCAAACATAGTCCTTAGTTCAAGACCCGCCATAGGGGTAGTGGTGACGCGATAAGAATTGACTTACTACTAGCGCGACCCCTAGAGTTGAACTTCAAGATCACAACATTTGGATCGAGCTCAGGAGCACTTAAGCTAGCCTTGGTTTGGCTCATGAGGAACTCGTGGCATAAGTCTGCGTACGGGTGGTACGTCTCGGGCATAATCCCAGGTTCAAGTCCTGCTACAGGGGAGGTGGTGTGATGCGATAAGAATCGACTTGCTCTAATGCCTTGACACTACCCCTAGAGGTGAACCTTGAGACTGTTATGCCCCAACATAAAGTAAAAGATACAAAGATCAAAATGGTCAACAAAAAATAACTTTTATTGAATAAATGAAACAAGGGTGTTACACATAAAATTTGCAGAGTTAATCGATGTTCCACGAGTTCGAGAGCTCTCTGTCATCGGGCATCACCAGCCGGTAAGCCCCCGTGCGATCTGTTGAAACGACTCAGTAGGGGCCCTCCCATTGCAGGAATAACTTGTTGGTGTTGGACGAACCCTAAATTCTTCTTAGGGCTAAGTCCTCAACAAGGAGTTTCCTAGGTCATATCGATCGAGATGCATGTTTGCGAAGAGCCTCTAGGTAATGCACTGGTCGTAGCAGTGCGCGGCACCTTACTTCTTCTGCTAGGGTAAGGTTGAGAGACCGTTCTTGCTCGAAGATGACTTGGTTGACCAAGCTGACCCTGGTAGAGCCCAACGTGACCTCTGGAGGTAGGACAGCTTCGGTACCGAAAATAAGCTGGAAAGGAGTAGACCATAAGACGGTGGGAAGCTCATCCACCTAGGCCCGACCGTGTTGTTTGAAATTATCGAGACTCACCATTTGACGCCTTGAACAATCTGTCCATTTACGCGTTCCACTGCTCCGTTGCTTTGTGGGTGGCCCATCGAGGCATAGCACACTTTGGTTCCTATGTCTTCACAATACTCTTGGAACAGCTCACTGGTGAACTACGTTCCATTGCTAGGAATAATTCGACATGGAACCCCATACCTGGTGACCACATAGAAATGGAAAAAGTTGACAGCCGCTCGAGCAGTGATGGTAGAGACGGGCTTGGCCTCAATCCATTTGGTGAAGGTGTCAATGGCGATGAACAGGTACCTCTTCCTGCCAACCGCCTGGGGAAAAGGGCTGAGGATGTTGAGCTCCCATGTCGAGAAGGGCCAAGCGAGCGGGATAGTTTGGAGAGCATAGACCAGCTAATGTGACTTCCGAGCATGGAACTACCAGACTTGATAGGTGCGAACGATGTCCTGAGCATCCTAGAGCTCCATTGGCCAATAGAATCCCATGCGGAAGGCCTTCCCGACCATCGTCCTGAAAGAGGAATGCGCACCGCAAAGACCCTAATGGATGTCGTTTAACAGGTACTTACCCTTTTCTTGGGTGACGCATTTTGACAGGGCACTTGAGACACCCCGCCGATAAAGCTAACCGTTGACGAGTTTGTACGAACCCGCGTGGTGTTTGATCTTGCTGCTCTCAGCAGGGTCACCGGGGAGCTCGCCCCGCTTGAGGAAGTCATTGATCGGTCCCATCCACGAGGGGACATTCTGGAGGAGGGCAACTAAAGCCTCTTGTTCGAAGATCGAGGGCGACGCCATGGTCTCAAGGATGACATCGGGAAGGATTTCCTCATCGGACGACCTGAGCTTCGACAGGAGGTCAGCGCTAGAGTTGTCCTTCCTGGGCACATGCTTGACTTCTAAATTCCGGAACCACTTCTCCATCTTGCGAACTTCGGTGAGGTACTTGGCCATCTAGTCTTCTGAGCATTGGTAATCCTTGTTGTACTGGCTAATAACAAGCTAGGAGTCGCCCTTAACGAGGAGCCGACACATGCCCAGCACCTTGCAAGCTCGGAGGCCCGCTAGGAGCACCTCATATTCTACCATGTTATTCTTGGCCGGGAACCCGAAGCGAACCACGTACCTCAGTTTGTCTCCTCGTGGGGTGATAATGAGGATACTAGCCCCCGACTGCTTGAACGACCTCGAGCCGTAGAAGTACATGACCCAGGGTTTGCTCAAGCTCGGGAATCGGCAGCGGTGTTTGCTCGACAACGAAGTCCGCAAGCGCTTGTGACTTGATGGCAGTTCGTGCCACAAACTGAATGTCAAACTCGGCCAACTCCATGGCCCACTTGGGCAGTACTGTGCTTCGGAGCACGTGGGGAGGCCTCCGGGTTCCCTAGGATTTCGCCAAGCGAAAAATCGCTTGGGACAATCATCGAATGCGCTTGGAAATAATGCCAGAGCTTGCGTGAAGCCATAAGAAAGGTGTAGAGCAGCTTCTGGACCTGGGGGTAGCGCTCCTTTGGTCTGTGAAGCATGTCAGGACCCGAATATGCAAATTTGGACCCTCTGTGTATTCAGCACTAGTCCAGGATCATGCTAGTGCACACAGTCTCAACAACGGTAAATACCACAAACATACTCAACGAAATAGTAAAGTACTTTATTCAAAGGGAAAATATAACCGGTTACTCGACCTTATGGTTAAATTGAAGGAGAACGTGGTGCTACGCTAGCCGAAAACAAAACTTTTCTACCGCGAACACCCAGGAAACATGCGAGTCAGAGATCATGGAGCATTACCCTTGGAGCACGTTAGCAGTGGAAGTAGAGTGGGTGAAGCCTCCCCGCGTGCTCCGAAGCACAGTATGTAGTCAAACACGACGTGGTACACCTCCTCCTCATTGCGGATCGCCGTCACAACAGCTTCGTTGTAGTCGCACAGTTGATGTAGCCGATTGAATCGATCAGCGCCGACGCAACAGCGATGACGCATCTACGGTATCCACACGTCCGGGGTGGGATCACCGCGCGCTGGTGTGCTAGCACCCACGCGTGAGGCTAGGGTTTAGTGGGACGCGGTGGCGGCTAGGGCTTGTGGTGGGGAGACTATCACTCCGCACGCCCCCACACCTCCTTTATATAGAGCGCACTAACGGGCCTTCTGTAATAGAAGCCCACTAGGGCTCGCACTAATGGATCTTCTACAATAGAAATCCATTAAGACGCTAGAGGATCCAAATCCACATAAACCCATTAATGGATCCGATCCATTACACATGATCCAACCCGTTAAGTGTGTGACCCATTAGGCTCATGTACAAGTCAGCCGCGGTCCCGGAGAACCCCTTTTACAGACCATAAGTCAATAGCGGTACCTAGCAGCACATATTGACCCCCGAATGTACACAATGATCGAATCAGCTGAACCTTGATATACTCACATAGGATCCTTTTGCCACACGATATCAGTCAAGCTCAAGGCAAGAAGCATGCCACCCTTGTGATCTCTCGACAAATTCACTCGTCATTGTAATGGATATAATTCGTGATTAACTCTTTAATCGCTTTGACATGGCCATGCACTTTTCCTTATCCATCCACACCGAGGGGCCCAGAGATATCTCTCCCGTTATCAAGGAGGGGCAAATTCCATCTTGATCTCTTACATCTCACGTCATGTTTCATGGCATACTCGTA
This sequence comes from Rhipidocladum racemiflorum, assembly GCA_036346355.1. Lineage (NCBI taxonomy): Eukaryota > Viridiplantae > Streptophyta > Magnoliopsida > Poales > Poaceae > Rhipidocladum > Rhipidocladum racemiflorum. Next base: position 40,980,691 of record CM070589.1, on the reverse strand, counting down.
AGCTACCTTTATAACTCCCTTGTTATGGTGAAGCGTTTGATAGCCCCAAAGTATACAATTACACATGCTGAGAATCAATAAGAATCTCAGGTCAAAGGATCATATAGGTATACCACTCGAGACTACATCCTGATGGCACTTCTTAAGATAACAATCTCAAGAAGTTGTCTCGGAGCGGGTCTATCCAACCCCATATTCTCTAACATGTGCCCACATTATTGATTTGATATCTCCATATCTATGGTATGTGAAACATTACCATCAATCAATATATGTGCTGGTCAAATAACTATTGTCCCACATAATGATATGTGACCAGGGATCATTTAGAATAATATCATATAACCAATGTATTTCACAATTAAGTCGTACTCAATGAACAAAGGAGTGACATTTATTCATGGAACTGATAAGTACATGAACATAGACGTATGATATAATCATATCACATGATTGCCTCTAGGGCATATCACCAACAATCTCCCACTTGCACTAGAGTGCATCATGCAAGTATCTAATACCCATGGCTCTTGTGTGTGCCTCATGCTTCGGTTGTGGAAGAGGTTTTGTCAGCGGATCGGCGACATTCAGATCCGTGTGCACTTTGCAAATCTTCACATCTCCTCTATCGATGATCTCTCGAATGAGGTGATAATGCCTGAGTATGTGTTTGGATTTTTGGTGAGACCTAGGCTCCTTCGCTTGTGCAATGGCACCACTATTGTCACAATAGAGGTCCACTGGACAGGATGCACTAGCGATAACTCCCAACTCAGAAACAAATTTTCTGATCCAAACAGCCTCCTTTGCAGCTTCAGAAGCTGCAATATACTCAGCCTCTGTAGTGGAATCAGCTAGTGTCTCTTGCTTGGAACTTTTCCAGCTCACTGCCCCACCATTGAGACAGAATACAAAACCGGATTACGATCGTGAGTCATCTTTATCAGTTTGGAAGCTAGCATCAGCGTAACCCTTTACGACGAGCTCTTCTTCACCTCCAAAGACCAAGAACATATCTGTAGTCCTTCGCAAGTACTTGAGAATAGTCTTTAGAGCCATCCAATGACTCTCACCTGGATTTGATTGGTATCTGCTCGTAACACTTAGAGCATAACAAACTTTTGGGCGAGTACACAACATGGCGTACATGATGGATCCAATAGCAGAGGCATATGGAATCCTACTCATTCTATCCAGCTCATCAGGTGTCGAAGCACACTGAGTCTTGCTAAGACTAACACCATGTGACATTGGCAGGAATCCTTTCTTGGAATTATGCATTTCGAACCGTTTCAAAACCTTGTCAATGTACGTACTTTGGCTTAATCCGATTAGCCTCCTCGATCTATCTCTATAGATCTTTATGCCCAAAATGTAAGCTACATCTCCCAAATCTTTCATCGAGAAACATTTTCTCAAATAAGATTGAACAGTTTCTAACATTAGAATATCATTTCCAATTAATAAAATGTCATCCACATACAAGACCAAAAATACAATTGCGCTCCCACTTGCCTTCTTGTAAACGCAAGGCTCATCTTCGTTCTTGACAAAATCAAACTCTTTGACCACTTTATCAAAACGAAGATTCCAACTCCGAGATGCCTGCTTCAGTCCATAAATGGACTTTCGAAGCTTGCATATCTTGCCGACATTCTTAGGATCGTCAAAACCTTCAGGTTGTGTCATGTACACATCCTCACTTAGGTCTCCATTTAGGAAAGCCGTTTTGACATCCATTTGACGTATCTCATAGTCATGAAATGCGTCAATTGCTAGCATGATCCGGATAGTCTTCGGCATGGCTACAGGCGAATAAGTTTCATCATAGTCGATACCATGAATTTGCTTATACCCTTTTGCCACCAACCGTGCCTTATAGATGTGAACATTTCCATCGGCATCTATCTTTTTCTTAAAGACCCATTTGCACTTAATGGTTTTCACACCATCAGGCAGATCAACCAAGTCCCAAACTTGATTATCATGCATGGACTTTATTTCGGATCTCATGGCCTCCAGCCATTTCTCAGAGTCCGGTCCCACCATCGCTTCCGCATAGTTCTTGGGCTCATCATTGTCTAACAAGAAAATGTCGCTACTGCTCAGAGCGAGGAACATATACCTCTCGGGAGCGCGGCTTGCCCTTGTAGACCTTCGTGGGACTAGTGCCTCTTCCATCGGTTCTGCAACGTTTTGCATCTCCTCATGTGGATCAGTGGGAGCTGAAACATTTTCAGATGTTTCCCGAATTTCTTCGAGTTGCACCTTGCTCCCACTGGCTCTTTTGAAAAACTCCTTTTCCAAAAAGACACCATTCCGGGCGACAAACACTTTACCCTCCTCCCGGTTATAAAAGCAATACCCTACATATCTTGGGTACCCCACAAAGAAGCACTTGTGTGATTTAGCGTGCAGCTTATCTGACATCGAATGTTTAACATAAGCCTCACAGCGCCAAATCTTTACGTAAGACAAATCGGGATGTTTCCCTTTCCACATCTCATATGGTGTCTTACTTACGGATTTCGATGGAACCCTATTTAAGGTGAACGCAGCAGTATCTAGAGCATGTCCCCAAAGAGATAACGGAAGATCAGTTTGACTCATCATAGATCGAGCCATGTCCAACAAAGTTTGATTCCTCCGTTCAGACACGCCATTCAACTGAGGCGTCCCTGGCGGAGTCAATTGTGAAACAATTCCACAACTCTTAAGATGATCATTAAACTCATGGCTCAAATATTCACCTCCACGATCAGATCGCAGAAATTTGATTGTCTTGCCCAAATGATTTTGTACTTCATTCTAAAACTCCTTGAACTTTTCAAAAGATTCAGACTTATGCTTCATTAAATAGATATAGCCATATCTACTAAAGTCATCAGTAAAAGTAATGAAGTACTAAAATCCACCTTTGGCCACAACGCTCATTGGTCCACATACATCCGTATGTACTAAAGCCAACAATTCACTGGCCCTCTCACTTGAACCAGTGAATGGCGTCTTAGTCATCTTGCCAAGTAAACAAGATTCGTATGTGTCAAATGATTCGAAATCAAATGAATCAAGAAGACCATCTCTATGGAGCTTCTGAACGCGTTTCTCATTTATGTGGCCTAAGCGACAATGCCATAAATAAGTGCGATTAAAATCATTTGTTTTGAGCCTTTTAGCATTAACATTATAGACAAATTTATCTTCAAGTTCTAGCACATATAGCCCATTCAATAATGGACAATGACCATAGAGCATACCATTGAAATAAATTGAACAACGTTTGTTCTTTATTACAAAATCAAAACCATCTTCTTCCAAACATGAAGAAGAGATAATGTTTCTGCTCAAAGATGGAATGTAATAACAATTATTTAATTCCAAAACTAATCCTGAATGTAACAATAAGGGATAAACGCCAACGGCCACTGCAGCAACCTTTGCGCCATTGCCGACGCGAATTTCCACTTCACGACTTGCACAACTTCTAGTCCTTCTTAGCCCCTGCAACGATTTGCAAGTGTGAATCATTGATCCGGTATCAAATACCCATGACTCGTTGGGACAAGTAGCAAGATTAATTTCTATAACATTAATACCTGAAGTGGAAGCCAAAGTTCCATTCATTTTATCCTCCAGATATTTCTTGCAGTTTCTACTCCAATGACCAGGTTTATGGCAGTAGACATTCATCGGAAGCAGCAGGACCACCCTTGGTCTTACCATCATGCTTAGGTTTCGGGTTCGAGATCACATCCTTACCCTTGCCTTTTGCCCCACGCTTCCTTTTCTTACCACCATCCTTTTGGACCATCATCACATGATTATTGCTTTTCTTGATGCTTTCCTCTGCTGTATTAAGCATCCCATGCAATTCAGACATGTTTTTCTCCATGCCATTCATATGAAAGTTCATGATGAAAGGCTCGAAGCTTGCAGGAAGCGACTGGAGAATCACATTAGTGGCCAGCTCTTGGCTTAAGGGCGAGTTCAGTTTCTCCAAGTTCTCAATGTAACCAATCATATTGATCACATGAGGACTCATCGGACTACCTTCGGTTAGCTTGCACGCAAACAGAGCTTTTGAGATCAAGAATCTCTCAACCCTAGCTTGGTTCTAAACATGCTACGAAGCCCTGTGATCATAGCATAGGCATTCGTGTTCTCATATTGCTTCTGAAGCTCAGAGTTCATTGTAGCAAGCATGAGACAGCCAACATCAACCTCATCATTGACATGCTTATCATAAGCACATCATTCAGCAGCAGTAGCATCATCAGCTAGTTCCTCAGGATATGGCTCCTGAATGACATACTCCTTTTTCTCTTGCTTGAGAACAATTCTCAAATTACGATACCAATCAATGAAATTTGTTCCAGAGAGCTTCTCTCTCTCTCTCCAGAATCGATCGCAAGTTAAAACCAGAGTTATTGACAGTATTAGGCGCCATCTATAACAGTAAAGCAAAGTTTTAGCACAATGTTCGTGTAAACCTTCTATTAAACAATTTTAATAAAAGATGCTCCCATTAAAATCACTTTCCCTCTAGTGCATTTCAGTAGGACAAGATCCATAGTCATCCAAAGATCTAGTGCGCGGAAGCGACTCCTAGGACTAACTGACATAGGTAGGCACCCCTTGCCAATCACATCGTATGTGACTCTTGTTCGTTGGGTGGCATCCAATGCCCCGGCTCCCAACACTGGTGCCCCGAGGCCCAAAACGATTTTGATAGCCTCGATAAGTAAACCAATACTATGTGTGTGAAGTCTGACTTCATCCCAATGGTCAAGGAAATTAATGGCACCCTGCTGTATGCTGAAACTGTCAATTAATGTACAAGACCTTATGGGTGCAGCTATTGGAAGGGCATCGAACACTTAATTTTTCGAGGGAAACTATTCTATCATATGAAAATCATATCCACAAACTATGAAATATGAAGGAATAGCATGACAGGAATCATCACAAGCAATCATATTGACTTGTGAAATGGTATGGCCCGTGGCGTTCCGATCTCCATCATCACGCTTCATGTTGTCCGAGTCACCATGCTAGAAGCCTCCATGAAAATACACTAAGCTACTACACATAATAGCTAATAGCAAATTACATGAGGATATGAAGCATCACAAATCAGCACACAGGCTGTTATACAATAACATGGCAGCCCAAGCTGCAATTAACCATAGCACGCAGACTATAAAAATTACATTAATGCATCACATACACACAAGGGAGACATACCATTCACATCATTCCCTGCAAAAACAAGTTAGGCGCTGGATCGAATTCTAGCGCGCACGATGTGAACAAGTTTTAATTAATGGGCGCTACGCTGACTATCAGTGGTTCCACTAGCCGGTTAGCGGGCGGGGTTCGAAGGGGCAGCGCCCCTCGCGGGTGCAGGAAGCGCCCGTAGAAATTTTTTTTTTGGGGAATGTAGATCACATCTACGGAAACGCTATGGAAATTCAATCGGATTGATAAAATCATACCGTTCCCAAGCCATCAGAATGCCTCAATTTCCATAAGATCCATGAGAAGGCGGCGACCACACCGATCTCGATCTGTTGGCACGATCTATTCGGCACGGGCTACTACCCCGATGGTGTTACCAGCCGGTAGGGGTAATGCACGGCACGAAAGAAAACGAGCACGAACTAATCTTTTGATCGTGTAGGCCCCTCGAGAAGGTTGTGCGCATGTAGCCTCGATCTGTTGGCTAATATCATAGATGGCACATGACGGAAGTCCAGATGGTGTTTCCAGCCGGTATGGACAAGTCGCGGCACAATCTAGATAAAGCACAAACTAATCTTTTTGGCCTCAAGGCACTACCAACTCGTACCTCATGAACCCTATACTGATTGATCGCATCAACCTGTGACCAACTCAACAGCATATCAACATATGTGCAGCATCGAGATCCAAGACAATGCAAGATCGGCTCTGATACCACTGAAGGAGAACGCGGTGCTACGCTAGCCGAAAACAAAAGTTTTCTACCGCGAACACCCAGGAAACATGCGAGTTAGAGATCATGGAGCATTACCCTTGGAGCACGTTAGTAGCGGAAGTAGAGTGGGTGAAGCCTCCCCGCGTGCTCCGAAGCACAGTACGTAGTCGAACACGACATGGGACACCTCCTCCTCATCGCGGATCGCCGTCACAACATCTTCGTTGTAGTCGCATAGTTGATGTAGCCGATTGAATCGATCAGCGCCGACGCAACAGCAATGACGCCTCTACTGTATCGACACGTCCGGGGTGGGATCACCGCGCGCTGGTGTGCTAGCACCCACGCGTGCGGCTAGGGTTTAGTGGGACGCGGTGGCGGCTAGGGCTTGTGGTGGGGAGACTATCACTCCGCACGCCCGCACACCTCCTTTATATAGAGTGCACTAACGGGCCATCGGTAATAGAAGCCCACTAGGGCTCGCACTAATGGATCTTCTACAATAGAAATCCATTAAGACGCTGTAGGATCCAAATCCACATAAACCCATTAATAGATCCGATCCGTTACACATGATCCAACCCGCTAAGTGTGTGACCCATTAGGCTCATGTACAAGTCAGCCGCGGTCCCGGAGAACCCCTTTTCCAGACCACAAGTCTATAGCGGTACCTAGCAGCACATATTGACGCCCGAATGTACACAATGATCGAATCAGCTGAACCTTGATATACTCACATTGGATCCTTTTGCCACACGATATCAGTCAAGCTCAAGGCAAGAAGCGTGCCACCCTTGTGATAGCTCGACAAATTCACTCGTCATTGTAATGGATATAATTCGTGATTAACTCTTTAATCACTTTGGCATGGCCATGCACTTTTCCTTATCCATCCACACCGAGGGGCCTAGAGATATCTCTCCCGTTATCAAGGAGGGGCAAATTCCATCTTGATCTCTTACATCTCATGTCATGTTTCATGGCATACCCGTAAGCTACCTTTATAACTCCCCTATTATGGTGAAGCGTTTGATAGCCCCAAAGTATACAATTACACATGCTGAGAATCAATAAGAATCTCAGGTCAAAGGATCATATAGGTATACCACTCGAGACTACATCCTGATGGCACTTCTTAAGATAACAATCTCAGCAGTGTCTCGGGGCGGGTCTATCCAACCCCATATTCTCTAACATGCCACATTATTGATTTGATATCTCCATATCTATGGTATGTGAAACATTACGATCAATCAATATATGTGCTGGTCAAATCACTATTGTCCCACATAATGATATGTGACCAGGGATCATTTAGAATAATATCATATAACCAATGTATTTCACAATTAAGTCGTACTCAATGAACAAAGGAGTGACATTTATTCATGGAACTGATAAGTACATGAACATAGACGTATGATATAATCATCTCACATGATTGCCTCTAGGGCATATCACCAACAATCTCCCACTTGCACTAGAGTGCATCATGCAAGTATCTAATACCCATGGCTCTTGTGTGTGCCTCATGCTTCGGTTGTGGAAGAGGTTTTGTCAGCGGATCGGCGACATTCAGATCCGTGTGCACTTTGCAAATCTTCACATCTCCTCTATCGATGATCTCTCGGATGAGGTGATAATGCCTGAGTATGTGTTTGGATTTTTGGTGAGACCTAGGCTCCTTCGCTTGTGCAATGGCACCACTATTGTCACAACAGAGGTCCACTGAACAGGATGCACTAGCGATAACTCCCAACTCAGAAACAAATTTTCTGATCCAAACAGCCTCCTTTGCAGCTTCAGAAGCTGCAATATACTCAGCCTCTGTAGTGGAATCAGCTACTGTCTCATGCTTGGAACTTTTCCAGCTCACTGCCCCACCTTTGTGACAATACAAAACCGCATTGCGATCATGAGTCATCTTTAAACAACCGGCGAGGTTTCTTTAACAGTATCATTAATTTACATCATCTTAATGTTCTAACTATGCATCAAGGTTTAAACTTTTGACATTAACGAGGATCATAAGCACTTTTAAAGCAAGGCAACTTCTACCGGGGTCACACCACCTGCACATAGGGACCACACACTCACAATCATGTCCACAAAATAGTAAGCAAACCCTCTTCTACCCCGACATCGCAAACTACTCGCTAAACCCAAAAACATTGGTTCTGTCCCGTTGGGACAGCAGCTTTCAAAAAGGCATAACTCGGGTTCTAAGACTCTGAATCTAATAAATGAGTACATCCTCGCGTAGCTTAGGAAATTTCCTAACTTTCTCTTATTATATGGAAAGACTGATTCGGACACTAAAGTGGATTAATCTACAGAATACCGTGATCTGTTCCAATCACGTCACAGATTTTAATATGTTCGGTAAAATGAGCATAACTTTCAAACGGCTGGGCGGAATTGGACGTTATTTATACCCACTGAAAGGTATTAAAATTACCTACAACTTCTTCAACAGGTGGCCGACCACATTCCGAATTTAAATTGGCGGAAACCCAAACCCTATGTCAACTGCTCATGCTGCCCGAAACAGAGAACGTGGCAACTTCTAGATTTCATCTAATCTACTCAATTCCAGCACCACTAATTGATCTAAAAACATGATGTTGACCCTTAGAACAGATGCTAGACCAACCCCAAGCATTCCCGTGGCCATACCTTCGCCCGACGAACGAAGAACCAACGGATCTCCTCCCGGTTCGCGCGATCTCCTTCCTCGCTTCAAATCCACCGGATCTCCTCATCGCGGAGCGCTCCAATGGATGGTTCTGCGGGGTGGTGAGGTGGAGAACTCCCCTAGAGGCAGCAAGGGTGGTGGTGAGGAGAGGAGAGGAGAGGGGTGGTGGTGCAATGGGGAGGAGGGAGGAGGAGGGTGGCGCACAAGGGGGAGGGTGGCGGCTATGGGAGGGAGAGGAGGTGGTGGGGCGCATGGGGGGAGGGTTTGGGGCGCCCTAGGGCTGGTTGGCTGCCCCCTCCTCCCCTCATGGGCCCAGAAGCCTCCACTTAAGGCCCGAAAAGACCCCCCAAGGCCCAAGTTTCCCCGGAAAGTCCCAAAACAACCGAAAACGGCCCGAAAACGCGATAAAAAGTCGTACCGAAAGCCGGATTCTAAATTGTCGCATTTTGTTACGTCACAATGTCCATTTTCACATCCTATGATGTCACATTCTCTCCCCCTTAACAGGATTGGACCTCAAATCTGAAGAACGCCAAGAACAAAAACAAAGTCCCTACGGGACAAGAACTTCTGTGCAATAAAGGCAACCACACAAAAACTCAATCCGAATCAAACGACAAACAAACTCCCAAAACCAATACTTAGTAAGAAAGAGTTGACTTAGCACAACTATGCCTAGCTTCTCACGATTCCACCTTTCCTTCCAATTCCCCATCCGAAATCCTCGATTTCACCCACTAAAGGGCTCAATCGAAAATACGAAATACGCCCAAAACCTTACATCAAACATTTCATACTACTACCGCAAACAATCTAACTACCACATTTCATTAAACTCAACAAGACACAATCAAAACGAGTCGTAACTCTTTATCCACCGCTCGACCACCAAATCACTAATGGTATCTGATTGAATGACTAGGGTTCGCAACGCGAACCCCCAAGAACCTAGAAAAACATTGATTCCCAACTCTTCCAATTAATTGACCTTTAAATCGAAAGGACCATTACTAAGAAATATCATCAAAGCTATAACTCATTTAAGGAACAACTTCCTTTCCAAGTCACAAATCATGATACATTTTTACTCCATCCTCTCCCAAGGAAACCTCATACCCATAGACCACTAGCTAAGACAATTGCTCAAGACACGACAATTGTCACCGAATTACTATCATCTTCAGTACCACCCATCGATACTCTTAATAAAAGTTCAACCCAGACATTATCAACCTCTGCCATAATCGATCCTTATACCACTAATGTCTAGCACCTAGCCCTTAGCTAGGACCGTAAAAGCCTTACCAAATCACAAATGGCTCCTTTCTTAAGAGGGTCTCGCCCTCACATATTAACACTTAGTAATCAAGCCCAAGTATAAACATATTTTGCATACTCAACCTGTAACACCCCGGCATTTAATATGCCCGAATGCTACCAAACATAAGCTAAACAACATCCAAATATCATATTTAACATAAAATTCCAGCAAAAGCGCATAGGCTAAAAACCGAGATTTCGGCAGCACCTCCTTTGTTTTATCATGAATTTAAGGAGCAACAACGATATAGCATTATATGGCAATAAGGGAAACATCTAAAACAGCAATAAATAGAGTCTTAACGACAATAAAAAACTAACATTTAGCACTTAAAGTTCCAAGTGTCAAACGAACAATAAAACTCTCATTAACCAAGCTAAGCCTTAATTTAATGACCATCACACGCAATTTATTATCAATCTAAAAGAATTGACTTTGGGAAACATTAAGGTGAAGCAACGTGTGGGCGTGTGTCTATTCCCTTTTCCCGCATGCCGTTCTCATGGTACCTAAAACAATAAGAAAAAAACAAAAGCGTGAGTTCGAAACTCAGCAAGCATATTGCAATGGACAACAAGAACAACAATATGGCAATAGCATCTCCCTTCATGTAAATCATCTTATTCATAAACACTTAACATTGTCATCATCAATATGTATGAGATGTAATGCAATGCTCATGTCTCCTTGGAAACTCATACCGGTATGGTTGAGTACACACCCGTCGGTGTGCACCCTTTTCCCCCCTTCCATCCCGAAGATGGAGGGTGCCTACTCATCGCTTCCATTCACCACGTGGATGGAATCACGATGTAGGTCTTACTCAATGGCGTTCCGGACTAGTCATAACTTTCTCACCGACCTTGCCGGACTAGTTATGACTTTCTCACCGCCCTCGCCCTATCTCATGTCATGCATGCAACTATGCCAATTATCATATTTCACATGTACATAAACATATGGCATCTCATCATGACAAATATTAACACATGGCATCGAATCATGATAATCATACTCAATATATCATTGGAAAACAGCAAGCATGGCAAGTGATCATAGCAAGTATTCAATCTTTCATCTAATCTCCACAAGCAACCTACAATTCCGCTATTCATTACAACACACTTGCCTCAACCGTGAGCAACGGGATTGTGGGAAGTAGAGGGCACCCCCGGGGTCACACCACCTGCACAACGGCATCACATACTCTCAATAATGCCCACAAAACAGTACACAAATCCCCATCTCACCCGACATTGCCCGCTACTCGCAAAACCTAAAACAGAGGTTCTGTCCTGGCGGGACAGCAGCCTTGCAAAGGCCATAACTTGAGTTCTGGGACTCCAAATCGATTAAATGAGTACACCATCGCGAAGCTTAGGAAATTTCCTACCTTTTTCTAGTTATACGGAAAGACTGATTCGGACTCTAAAATTGTTTAATCTACAGATTACTACGATCTGTTCTAATTGCGTCACAGATTTTAACACGCTCGGTAAAACGGCCATAACTTTCAAACGGCTGATCGGATTTTAACGTGCTTTATGTCCACGGAAATATAATTAAATTATCTACAACTTCTTTTAAGTCCGTACGGACAGATTCGGATTCTAAATCGATGAAAACTTGAACCCTAGCCCGACTGCTCAATCTGCCCGAAAACAGAAACGTGGCAACGTCTAGATCTAACCCAAAGAACTCCAACCCAGCACCACCAATTGATCTAAAAACTTCATAAACACCCTAAGAACAGTACCTAGATCAAACCCAAGGATCCCCATGATCATACCTTTGCCCAACGAACGAATCTCCAATAGATCTCCTCGCGGATTGCTCCTCGCTCCAACGGATGGATCCACAAGGTGCAGAGGTGTGGAGACCACCCTAGGGCAGCAAGGGGGTGGAGGAGAGGTGGTGGAGAGGTGGAGCAATGGAGGAGAGCAAGGGGGAGGCGCAAGGCTCAAAGGGAAAGGGCGGCTAGGGCTTGGCAAGTGGGGGGAGGTGAGGGGGGCGCAAAGGCAGCAGGGTGAACGCCCCAAAGGGGCAGGGAAACCCCTTTTACCAGCCCCCACACCCAATTCTAGTCCGTTACGGAGACCTAATCCATCCCACCAAAGCCCACCAAGGCCCAAGACTCCCCCGGGAAGGCCCAAAACCCCGAAAACGGCCCGGAAACGGCCCGGAAAAGCTATTAACCTTCATAACCTATAGTTTTAACCTTAATTCCACATTTCATTCTATTTTTAACCATATCAAGCACGCAAAATAAAGTTATGACACTCCGTGGTGTCACAGTCTTCCCCCCTTCAACAGGATTCGACCTTGAATCTAAACGCACCAACACGCAACCCAGCAAAACCGAAGATAGCTAGGTTTTCACATCACATACCTGAGGTGAAATGCTCGGGATATTTCTCGCGCATACGAGACTCCAGCTCCCAAGTTGCCTCTCTCTCGGTCTGATGTGACCACAACACTTTAACGAACTTGAGCGTCCGGTTCTTCATCACTCGCTCCGAAGTCCCCAGAATTTCCACAGGACGGGACTCGAAGGTGAGGTCCTGCTCAAGTACTAATGGTTCCAACGGAACCACCAACTCCGGATCATGCAAGTATGTCCTCAACATCGAGACATGGAACACATTATGCACACCTTGCATAGCTTCCGGTAGCTCCAGACGATAGGCCAACCTACCAACTCGGGCGATGATAGGAAAAGGCCCAACATACCTTGGACTGAGCTTTCCTTTGGTGCCAAAATGCACCACACCCTTGGTGGGAGATACTCGCAAGAGTACGCTATCACCCACCTCAAACTCCAAGTCTCGCCGCCTCACATCAAGATAGCTCTTACATGCGCTCTGCTTCATGCGAAGGTTCTGCCATACCTCCGCCACACGATCAGCGATCTGCTGAACCCAATCCGGTCCAAGAATCGCTCTCTCGCCACCGCATCCCAACAAAGTGGCGATCTGCACTTCCGCCATATAGTACCTCATAAGGAGCAGCCGGATCTTTGGAATGATAGCCGTTATTGTAAGCAAACTCCGCAAGAGGCAAATGATCCTCCCGGCTACCTTTCCAAGCCATCACACAGGCCCTGAGCATGTCTTCCAATGTCTGGATGGTACGCTCAGATCGCCCATCCGTCTGAGGGTGAAAAGCGGTACTAAGGCGAAGCTGCGTACCCAAAGCACTCTGCAAACTCTCCTAACTTGGAGACGAACTTCGCATCCCGATCGTAAATAATGGTCTTAGGTACACCATGTAGTCTCACAATCTCCGCACATAGATGGGAGCCAACTCGCTCGCAGAATTGGTCGTGCGGATAGGAATGAAATGCGCAAACTTGCCGAGACGGTCCACCACAACCCAAATAGCATCCTTCCTCGTGGAGAACGAGGTAGACCAACCACGAAATCCATGGAGATGTCATCCCATGGCCACACAGAATCTCCAATGGTCGCAACAGATCGTGAGGACGCTTTATGCTCGCCTTTGATCTTCTCGACAGATCCCACAAGACGCCACATACTTGGCAATATCCACTCTCATCCTTTTCCACCGTAAATTCTTCTTCAAGTCCTCAGTACATCTTGGTCTCCCAGGATGGACCGTGCACGGGTGCGATGAGCTTCTTTCAGAATGTCTTCTTTCACTTGAGATTTACGAGGCACGCATGCACGGCCCTGAAACCTCGTAACTCCCGCATCATCAATGGTAAAGTCTCCAGACTTGCCATCCTCAAAGCGTTCCTACTTTCTTTGGAGCAAACGGTCATCTTCTTTGTGCCTCCCGCTGCACGCCGGGAATCGCCGACTCAAGAATCAATTGAGTTTCAGCTTGCACGATCCCCGCAGCGAGGGAGACCCCCAAACGCTCAAAATCAGCAACAAGACAATCAACAATAGGGGCATTGTCTTGCGATCGAGAGCGTCGGCCACAACATTTGCCTTCCCGGATGATACTTGGATAGTAAGGTCATAATCCTTTATCAATTCTAGCCACCTCCTCTGCCTCAAGTTCAAATCTTTACGAGTAAAGATGTACTTGAGGCTCTTGTGATCGATGAAAATGTCACAAGACTCGCCGTCTGAGTAATGCCTCCATATCTTCAATGCAAACACCACGGCGGCTAGCTCAAGATCATGCGTGGGATAGTTCTCGCTCGTGCTTTTTCAACCGCCTCGACGCATAAGCAATCACCTTGCCCTCTTGCATGAGCACACACCCAAGTCCCAACCGAGAAGCATCGAATACACCGTGAAGCGCTTCCCGGCTCGGGAAGGGTAAGAACGAGAGCAGTCACTAACTTCTCCTTCATACTGCGTAAATCGTGCTCACACTCTGCAGTCCACTGAATTTCATCCCCTTCTCGAGTCACCGCGAAAGTGGCTTGGCAATGATAGAGAAATCCTGCACGAAACGCCAATAGTAGCCACCAACCCAAGGAAACTACGCACCTCTTTGACATTGGAAGGCCTCTTCCAATCCAAAACTGCCGAGACTTTGCTAGGATCTACAGATATGCCCTCTGGATTGATGATGTGGCCAAGAAAACCCACTTTTGAAATCCGAACTCGCACTTTTTCAGCTTAGCAAAGAACTGATTTTCCCTCAAGGTGCTCAAAGACAAGCCTCGATGTCGCTCATGCTCCTCTTCTCGATTTAGAGTAAACCAGAATGTCATCGATGAACACTACCACAAACTCATCAAGATACTTGTGTAGCATACTGTTCATCGCCTCCATAAAGACAGCGAGGAGCATTAGTTAGTCCAAAAGACATAACTTTAAATTCATAATGCCCATACCTAGTGGAGAAAGCGATCTTCTCAATGTCCTGCTCCCTCACACGGATCTCGATTGTGCCCGATCAAGATCAATCTTGGAGAACACCTTTGCTCCCTTGATTGGTCAAACAGATCCTCGATGCGAGGCAAAGGATACTTGTTCTTGACTGTCACTTGATTAAGAGCACGATAATCAATGCACATACGCCAACTTCCATCCTTCTTCGAGGCGAAGAGGACGGAGTGCTCCCCATGGCGAACGCTACGCCGAATGAAGCCCTTGGCCATGAGATCCTCCAATCGCTTCTTCAACTCGTCTTGAAAAGGACGAGCCAAGCGGTATGGAGAGATAGAAATAGGTCGAGTGCCCGGAACAAGATCAATACAAAACTCCACATTCCTCACGGGAGGTAGACCAGGTAACTCATCAGGGAACACATCAATAAACTCCTTCACTACGTAAATCTCCTCAATGGGAATCGAGGAAGATGGTTTCTCAAACAAAGTCATGAGGAAACCCAACAGCCTTCAAACGCCGACCGTAAAACAAACTAGTCAAAGCAAAGACGGAATCGAGGGTATACCACCCTGAAAGGTCAACTCTTCCGGACAGGGCCTCGCAAGGCAACTGTCTTCCGTAAACAACAGATCTTAGCACGGCATCGATGCAGCCACCCATGCCCAAAATGACATCAAAAGGAGCCAAGCTGGATCACCATGAGATTGGCAAAGAAAACCTCATCATCAATGGCAATGGTGCAACCAGGGCAAACCAAAGAACTAGCAATCAACCCCAGGAGAATCGACTAACACGGACTCGTAAATCCGCTGAACTCCCAACTTAGCTCTACTAGCAAACTCCGACGACACAAAAGAATAGGATGCTCCGGAATCAAATAGAACAAAGGCATCAACGGAATCCACGAGCAGAGTACACGAAACCACCTCTGGATGCCCTACCGACTCGGCGGTCGGCAAAGCGTACACTCCTGGTGGCGCCGACGTATGAGCCCCGACTCAGTGATGCTCCATCAAGGCTGGGGCGGTGGAGGCAATCGAGGAGGAGCAGACGGCCGCGGGCACCAAGACGCGCTGGTGGCGCCACGCAAAGGGCGGTGAGAAACAGGGGTAGCCATCATGTGCACCGATCCTCTGGAAGACGCTACCGGAGTGGGAGGAGAAGGCACCGTCTCCCACTTGATGATGCTCTCGGATTCATCCGGCAGACTCGCCCCATGTGGCCGGGCTTGCCCGCAGTGGTTGCAACTCCTGGTCCAACCACACTCTGAAGCACGGTGCTCACCACCGCACTTGAAACACTTCATGCCCTGCCCGGCACAGACTAACAACGCTCGCGAAGAAGACGCATCCGCGGCCCCATTTTAGCCCCCGAGGAGGAGCCTGTCCCCTTGAACTTCTTGAAGGTGGGTCGAGAAGACCCACCTCCTCCACCAAAGGTCCTCTTCGGCCCCGCTGGGCCGCAGGAACCCCTGAATTGCCCGGGTTTTGCTTATCCGGGAGAGCTCCAACTCGAGCTCCATGCCCTTCGCCGCTCCACCACGGAGCGAGAAGTCACGAGGACGATCGCCCCCATGACAACTCTGAACTCCTGGTTGAGGCCCCTACGGAACCTCCTCGCCTTCTCCACGCCGTCACTGCCACGCAAGACGGGCGCACCACGCTGTTGAACTCCACCTCATACTGCCACCGACCTCTTTCCCAGGGAAAGAGTCGCCGAGTATGCTCCATCCTCTCAAGGAAAGACTCGGGTAGAACTTGGCTCTAAGCGAGCCACAAAGTCCTCCCAGGTGATCGACCAAGATCGTGGGTTCTAGCGGCTAGAACCCCTTCCCACCAGATATCGCCTTGGCCTTTCACCAAAGGCCACAAAGCGAGCCCTCCGACCGAGGTCAATTCTAGGACCTCAAAGCGCCTTTCCATGTACCGCAGCCAATCTGCGGATCGATCGGCGTGCCCGCTCCGTCAAAAGTGTCAAGGACGGAGGGTCATCCACTCTCGGAGACTCATCCTCGGCTCGCGCAGCGGGGCAACAATCGGGCCATCAGCAGGGGAGGCACCACGCCAGGCTGCCCGCACCGCCGGGCGCAGCTCCCGAATCTCCCTCTGCAGAGCCTGAACTAAATCATCATTGGCGGCGGGCACCCCGCTTGTATCTGGAAGCTCCTCCCGAGCTGGTCCACGAGCATTGAGCGAAACACTACCCTCAAGAATGCAGACTCCTCAACTCCCTGGGAGCCTCGCCCCTGGCCTCCACGGCCTCGGCGTCCACGGCCTCTACCCCTCGGCATGGCTGCTTCAGACAGACAACCATCCAAACACAAAAACATAAACACAACATCACACAACCAAAAACATAGATCAAACATCATCATAGCATAGTCTTCATCAAATAATTAAGAGCAATGCAATAATGAACCAAGACCCCATCCTACTGTGCAACCAAGTGTGTCAAATTTTAGATTAGTTATACCACATTTGCAAGTTTTAATGTTGCTATCCTATAACAAAGTTTTAGTTAGAACCTAAGCCATGTTTCTAAGTTATTCCACATCATATTTTAGTTGCAACTTAAGGGATAACACTAAAATCCTTATTCCAAGGACCTACACCATTTGTGATACCAATCAGAATAACACCCGGCATTTAATATGCCCAAATGCTACCAAACATAAGCTAAACAACATCCAAATATCATATTTAACATAAAATTCCAGCAAAGGCGCATAGGCTAAAAACCGAGATTTCGGCAGCACCTCCTTTGTTTTATCATGAATTTAAGGAGCAACAACGATATAGCATTATATGGCAATAAGGGAAACATCTAAAACAGCAATAAATAGAGTCTTAACGACAATAAAAGACTAACATTTAGCACTTAAAGTTCCAAGTGTCAAATGAACAATAAAACTCTCATTAACCAAGCTAAGCCTTAATTTAATGACCATCACACGCAATTTATTATCAATCTAAAAGAATTGACTTGGGAAACATTAAGGTGAAGCAACGTTTGGGCGTGTGTCTATTCCCTTTTCCCGCATGCCGTTCTCATGGTACCTAAAACAATAAGAAAAAAACACAAGCGTGAGTTCGAAACTCAGCAAGCATATTGCAATGGACAACAAGAACAACAATATGGCAATAGCATCTCCCTTCATGTAAATCATCTTATTCATAAACACTTAACATTGTCATCATCAATATGTATGAGATGTAATGCAATGCTCATGTCTCCTTGGAAACTCATACCGGTATGGTTGAGTACACACCCGTCGGTGTGCACCCTTTTTCCCCCTTCCATCCCGAAGATGGAGGGTGCCTACTCATCGCTTCCATTCACCACGTGGATGGAATCACGATGTAGGTCTTACTCAATGGCGTTCCGGACTAGTCATAACTTTCTCACCGACCTTGCCGGACTAGTTATGACTTTCTCACCGCCCTCGCCCTATCTCATGTCATGCATGCAACTATGCCAATTATCATATTTCACATGTACATAAACATATGGCATCTCATCATGACAAATATTAACACATGGCATCGAATCATGATAATCATACTCAATATATCATTGGAAAACAGCAAGCATGGCAAGTGATCATAGCAAGTATTCAATCTTTCATCTAATCTCCACAAGCAACCTACAATTCCGCTATTCATTACAACACACTTGCCTCAACCGTGGGCGACGGGATTGTGGGAAGTAGAGGGCACCCCCGGGGTCACACCACCTGCACAACGGCATCACATACTCTCAATAATGCCCACAAAATAGTACACAAATCCCCATCTCACCCGACATTGCCCGCTACTCGCAAAACCTAAAACAGAGGTTCTGTCCCGGCAGGACAGCAGCCTTGCAAAGGCCATAACTTGAGTTCTGGGACTCCAAATCGATTAAATGAGTACACCATCGCGAAGCTTAGGAAATTTCCTACCTTTATCTAGTTATACGGAAAGACTGATTCGGACTCTAAAATTGTTTAATCTACAGATTACTACGATCTGTTCTAATTGCGTCACAGATTTTAACATGCTCGGTAAAACGGCCATAACTTTCAAACGGCTGATCGGATTTTAACGTGCTTTATGTCCACGGAAAGATAATTAAATTATCTACAACTTCTTTTAAGTCCGTACGGACAGATTCGGATTTTAAATCGATGAAAACTCGAACCCTAGCCCGACTGCTCAATCTGCCCGAAAACAGAAACGTGGCAACGTCTAGATCTAACCCAAAGAACTCCAACCCAGCACCACCAATTGATCTAAAAACTTCATAAACACCCTAAGAACAGTACCTAGATCAAACCCAAGGATCCCCATGATCATACCTTTGCCCAACGAACGAATCTCCAATAGATCTCCTCGCGGATCGCTCCTCGCTCCACGCTCCTCGCTCCACGCTCCTCGCTCCTCGCTCCTCGCTCCAACGGATGGATCCACAAGGTGCAGAGGTGTGGAGACCACCCTAGGGCAGCAAGGGGGTGGAGGAGAGGTGGTGGAGAGGTGGGGCAATGGAGGAGAGCAAGGGGGAGGCGCAAGGCTCAAAGGGAAGGGGCGGCTAGGGCTTGGCAAGTGGGGGGAGGTGAGGGGGGCGCACCAAGGCCTCAAGGGGTGCAAAGGCAGCAGGGTGAACGCCCCAAAGGGGCAGGGAAACCCCTTTTACCAGCCCCCACACCCAATTCTAGTCCATTACGGAGACCTAATCCATCCCACCAAAGCCCACCAAGGCCCAAAACTCCCC
This sequence comes from Rhipidocladum racemiflorum, assembly GCA_036346355.1. NCBI lineage: Eukaryota > Viridiplantae > Streptophyta > Magnoliopsida > Poales > Poaceae > Rhipidocladum > Rhipidocladum racemiflorum. The sequence continues at coordinate 40,961,159 of CM070589.1, read as the reverse complement.
CGGGAAGGCCCAAAACCCCGAAAACGGCCCGGAAACAGCCCGGAAGAGCTATTAACCTCCATAACCTATAGTTTTAACCTTAATTCCACATTTCATACTATTTTTAACCATATCAAGCACGCAAAATAAAGTTATGACACTCCGTGGTGTCACACAACCATAAACCATGAACCCAATTGATCCACATACAACAACTCGAGCCCCAAAGCGCTAAAAAAACACTTTGGAAAGAGTTCGGCAACATCCAAAGAGCACACATTTTATTTTCCTAAGCCAAATCACAAGGAAAACTCAAACCTCTTACACCATAGCCAAAAATACCATAAGTTATTTATTCTTTATTTTCATACTAGAACAAAATAGACATCTCGATTCATGACATGAATGCAAACTTTTCAGGATCACTCCGAATTAGTCATATATCCATATATGACTTTCTCACCAACCTGGCTCATCGACTCTTTTATGTTTAATTGTACATAAACGTTGTCATGTTTCCTTTTCACCATTCATTCATCATGTAACAACAGCACCGAATAGTCATTCACCAAACGACTTCTTCTTCGGTATCACATGATTGAAACACAAATAACATCAATGGTTGTGAAAATCCATATGGACTATGATAGCAGCACAGTTAGCAGTAAGGCACCACGTCGCATCACAACCCAACATTAATTGAAAGCTAAACTTGCAAGACCTCGCATTTTAACCAAAATCATTTTTTTTGGAAAAGAACATCGACTCCAAAGTTAACCATCTGTACACACATCCGCCACAAATTTTCTCATAGAGAAAGGGAAACTCATTTCCAAAAGGGAACACTTGACTTAACAAAATCACTTATAAAACATTCATAAAATCCACCTTGTGAAACACTTGCAAACACCACACACAATTTCAAAAATAACTCTAACTCTAGCCTAATAGAGGTGCAAATTAAATCCCAAGAATCTCCAACACAACCCGCTATGTCCGTCTGCTTCCTTTTAAAATTTATTACAAAGAAATTCAGTGCGAATGCGAAGGGGCGCGATCCACTCAAAAACTTTTGGGTGTAAATCCATACTCATAACACAAATTAAACAAAATAGCCAAAACCAAAGATTGGCACCAATAGCTACGGGTTTTAGGGAAACTCGGAAAACAACACAAGGAATACCTTGACCGAAGGCATTCAACCAAAATGGCAAACAACCACACCAGTTGAAAGGGTTTTAAACACCAGCTCAGCATGAATTCCGCCATAACTTGTATTCCACTACACTTACTGTCGGTGTTTCGTGCACCGGCAATACGAATTTATGGTCGGATGGGGTCGCGCGCTCCCTCTCCCCGAATGGTCGACTCGTGGAGTCAGAAGATGTATACTGGTTCGGGCCGAATGTCCCTACTCCAGTCAGGCGGTGTGAATGTATTGATCTTTGGAGACGGACAGGGGTGTACTGAGGCGACGGCCGGACGGTTGTCCGATCCCCTTGAGGTTTTCGCTAGGGAGTCGGGGCTACCTTGGAGACTGTTTTCCCTTGTCTCCGCGCCCCTCCATCTCGGGCCCTGCCTCTCCTTATATAGTCGGAGGAGGCAGTTTACACGGGAGTTGTGAAGACTACGAGGAGAGGGGTCTGCATGTCTTGAGGTCTGGTTTTGTCTTGTCCTGGCCAACCTCACCTGTCCCGAGGTGGGGTTGGTGGCTCTGTGGCGTACAGTCTTGCGTAATACTGTCAGGGTGGCGTGTTGCGTGGTGCTCTTGTCAGCCTTGGTGACCTTAATGGCGCTTGACTGTGCTTAGGCCTCGGGAGTGGGCGTACTCTGCGGTGTGCCAGGCGGCGGGACGGGGTTTGACTTTCTTGCGTGGCTCTTCTGACAGCCTTGGGAAGGAGCCGCTTACCCCGGTACGGATGTCGGACGCCGCGCACAAGGCGGCCTGAGACCGGCGTGAGCCTGGCTGGACTTGTGCGTGGGCGGAGCTTGAGCTGATATTAGGGCGGCCGGGCGTGCCGACCGCTTGGAACCGAGCTCGCCGGCCGTCAAAGTCGGCCCCGCACAGGTCGGGGCTCGTTCTTTGCGGCCCAAGTACCTTTCGGTGGTGCCGGACTTCCGTCGTGATAGGTCAGCCCGTTCGTGCTTCCGGGCTGATGGGGGTACCCATGGTACGGGTACTCGTCAGTAGCCCCCGAGCCCCCGAGCGGGTCAGGGAGCCGGTCGGGGGTTTACCCGGTCGAAAAGTGGCCGCGGACCTGGTCGTGACGCGCTTTGGTCGGGGGCCCGCTTGTCGGTCAAGCCCGTCAAAGAGCCGGTCGCGGCACAGCGCACCGTGGCGAGCCTTTCGAGCCCCGGAAAGGAGTCGGGGAGCCGGTCGGGGGTTTACACGGCCGCGGTGGTCGACGACCCGGAGGTCGGCGGGGTCTAGGTCGGCGGGACGGCTTGGGAGTCGCGCCAGCCTGGAAAGAGCCCGGGGGCGCGCGAGCGCACCCGGGGGGTGTAGTTCCGACCCAGCGGTCGTGAGCCGGTCGGGGGTTTCCTGGTCGGTGGCCACGACCGAGGCCGTGCGACGCCTTTGGTTTCGGGCCGCCGCTTGTCGGTCAAGCCCGATCCAAAGAGCCGCAGCGCGAAGGCAGCTGGCCTTTCCGAGCCCTCGAGCCGGCGGGTCGGGAGCCCGTCGAGGGGTTTACCCGGCCAGGTGGTCGCCGACCCGAGGTCGGGCGGTGTTCAGGTCGCGGACTGCTTGGGAGTCGCGCCCGACTGAAAGAGCCCGGTCGCGCGAAGCGCACTGGTGTAGCTCCCTTGAGCCCCGAGCGGGTCAGGGAGCCGGTCGGGGGTTTCCCTGGTCGAAAAGTGGCCGCGGTTGGTCGGGGCCGCCGCTTGTCGGTCAAGCCCGTCCAAAGAGCCGGTCTTGTATGGCGCTTCCGTAAGTGTAACCCGAGCCCCGAGCGGTCGGGAGCGGTCGGGTTTTACCCGGTCTTCTGATCGGCAGCCCACGGTGTCGTGGGTCCTAGAATCAGGTGAGCGGACGCGTTTACCTTCGTCGGTTTGAGCGCCGTGTCAGGCGGCTATCGGGTGATCCGAAGTGGAACCTTGGCGATCCCCTCGAGGGGGTTCGTTTCAAGCGGGCGTAGCTCGTGGCGTCGGCCCACTACGGGGCGTTCCATAAAACCTTTCCTTACTCGATCCCGGTCGGATGCCGTGTCGTCCGCCGACCGAGGCTGGCCGGGCCGCTTCTCATCGATGAGTTCCGCTGGAGAGTGTGAGGTATGGTCTCGACGCGAGTCACAGTGATTGGTTCGTCCCGCCGACCCAACCGAGGCCCTCTGGGGCTCGCGACTTCGCCGCTTTTTTACGTCTTCGGGCGGCTTTGCCATGGCAAGGATTCGGCCTTCGTAACCCACAGCACGGTGCCGGGCCTCGGGTGCGAGCCTATAGGCGGCTTACTCTCCGAGGCGGGCGCTGAGTGGGGCCGCTTATGCGATTTTCCTGCCTTGGGCGCCTGGCCCATCGTGAATCGGGGCGAGGCTCGCGTCTTTGTGCTGGCCTTGTGGCGAGGCGGCCATCTGTCGGAGCGCTTAATGCGCATGGGATTTAAACGGATCATGCACGCACGTTAACGCAGATGAGCGGCGGTTTATGCATCGCGGCTGATTCGCGCGAGGAGGCGTCGATTTCGCGCGAGGCGCTGGCCTGTTCCGCCTGGAGCCTATAAAGGAAGGAGTGGGTGGCGTGGTAGGCGCCAAGCCTTCGCCTCGCGCGCTCTGCAAAAGGAAAAAAGGGAGGAAGAAAACGAGGGAAGAAGAGGAGTCTCTCGCCCCGCCGTCGCTCCCCCCGCTCTCCTTCGCACTGGAGATGTCGCTGTACCGCGTGATTCGGCCAGGGCGGAGTCGCTATCTCTGGCCTCGAGAGGAAGGAGCTCCTTCCTCCGCGGCCCTGAGTCCGGGCCGGGCGAGTTCCGCCGACCGGGCCGGGGACCCCGAACTTGGGACGGCGAGATAGTCTCGTTGGCGTCCTTCTACGAACGGGCTTGGACTTCCACTCCACCCGTTAAATGCGAGGGTTGCTGCACTATTCACGAGGGGAGGTTCATCATCCCGAACCCGAATGGAGTCCTCCACATTGCGGTCTTCATGACGCTGTGTGAGGCCTTCTGAGGTCGAACCCCACCGGGGGCTCTGGCGCCACTTCTTCTTCGCGAGGTCGCCATCTCCGGACACCGGCCTCCTCGAGCTCGATGATTCAATCAAGCAGAACCACGCAAGCCGTTCTCACGCCGACTTGAGGGGCTGCCGACGTCCAACCGGGGTGGTATAGCGAGTGGTTCTATGTCCGAACCTCGCGACAAGTGCCCGGCCTTCGGTAGAATCTTCCGACGTCGCATCCTTGTTGGACTGGGGCCCCACAAGAAGGACCGGAAGAAGGTGGACGCGATCCTTGAGAAGCTTCCGGACTGAGCGGCTGGGCCTGGCGAGGCAAGGTGGTCCTCAAAGACGTTCATGGAGAGGCGCATCCAACCCTTCAAGGGCCGGGTTGCGCCCATGTTTGAGTACATGGGGCCGACCACCCTGCAAGGTCGCCGGAGCGGGAGCTTCCCTCGTTCGGAGATCCTCGGCGTGTCGCAGCCATCACGGAGACACCGAACCAGCGGGCGGCGCCCGCGATTCTGGCGCAGAATCCGAACCTGATGCGTACGCCCGACGGCTCTGTTGCTTTTGCTTTCTGCTCCTCGCCCCTTACCCGGTGCTGCAGCCCGCAGGGGCTCTTGATCTGATCTCCGTCCCCTTGCTGCACGGGGAAAAGGAGTTGAGGGCGGCCGTGCGCCCTGGAAAAGGAGAAACAGAGACGCCCGCTAGCGGAAAAAGAGGCCACCAAGACGCGGAAGAGGAAAGAGCGCCGGCCGAGCCGCTGCGTGGCGAGGAGGTCTCGGAGGAGACCTCGGAAGAGACCTCAGCGAGTGGCAGACGAGTCGTTGTCGAGCCGGGGGAGAAGTTGCAGAGGCGGCGGCGACACACGCTGAGTCCTAGTCGCGTCGGCGGACCAGCGCCTCCAAGAGACCGGGCGCAGGTTTTATCTCGCGAGCGGGTCCCGGCCACCTCCTCGCGGGGTCCGGCAAAGAGGGCACGTCAAGTGCCGGTTGTTCGCTTCCTCCCCGATGTAAGCGACTTGCGCAATTCCTCTGGTGCTGACTTCTTCTGCAATTCCTGACCGACCGCCGTACGCAGGGGCCTCACCAGTGCTGGGAGGGCGCTGAGCCCTACTTCGGTGGTGAGGAATCGCCCCCTCCCGGTCCTGTCCGCGGGGCGCGTGGTGGTTGTCGGGAGGGGGGATCGTTCGGATGCGCTCCCCGCGGTAGGGCCCGTTGGCGAGGGGACGCTGCCCGAGGGGGACGCATCTGGGCCGCTGCCGGATGTGAGCGCGCGGGCAGAAGCCCCGTCGGGCGTAGGCTCGCTTCGCGCCGAGTCGACGAGGCCGGCGGAGTTTGCCGGTCCTGCTTTTCCCCGTCTGCCGTCCTGGTGGAGGTCGGCGAGCCCGTGCCGGGGAAAAACACCGGGATTCGTCGTTGCAACGCCGGCGGGCGAATCTCGCCACCTCGCCGTGGGCCGCTGGCCGACTTCGCGGTCCGAGTGTCGCCGATGGGCGCACAACCGACGCCGCAGCGTTCCTGGTCGGCGGGAAATTAAGTCGTATACGCCGATCGCCGCTACCACTTGGCCCGTCTCGACCGGCCGGGGCCCGCTCGTTTCGGATTACGACGCAGCGAAACGGCGGATTGGGACGCCTCGAGGATGACATGAAGGATCCACGCCCGAACTTACCCTTGTCGTTGTGCGCGCCAGGCCCAAGGCGAGAGGTCCATTGCCTTGAGGAGTCCCGCTCGGCCGGTAGTAAGTTTGACGGGGATTTTCCTGTGCATCTTCTTGACCGAAAAGGACTGAGCCGCGGTACTGCAGCGCTTGACATCCCGAGCGGTGGGCAAGTCAGTTCCTCCGCACTTGCACAGCCGGGAGTGCCATAGGGCAGGAGCGCTCGACGCCGGAGGGCGCTTAAGCCGAAAGCAAGGAAGGGTCGCCTCGGCGGGTCAGCTGGGGGAGGTCGTGAAGCCTTGCGGGAGGCTCGGCGACGTCTGAGTCGCATGGCACCGAGGGAGAGAGGGCCGGTCGTCCCTGGCGGATCTTTGGCAGCCAAGACTTCGCGATCGATCTTGACAGCGTCCGTCGAGGCGGAGGCCGTCCTCTATCGGGAGGAATGCGAGTCGACCAGCAGGAGGCCGATCGACCAGCCGAGCGGATCGCCGGGGTGAGCTCGTGGCGATGAAGGAGCTTTGCCGACGCGCCACGCCGATCGGGAAGCGCGTGCAAGGCCGAGGAGGAACCGCGCCAAGGAGGCTTCCGTGGGCCGGTGAGTAGCTTAGTCTTCCTGGTCATCGCGGCGAAGGCGTCCTCGACGTTGTTTTAGTCCCCCAGATCTGCGAAAAAACCTTACCGACGCGTTGGAGTCGCTGAAGGGCTGTGGAGGCACGAGACGGCCCGGTCGAGTCACGCGACTCTCGCCCTTGAGTAGCGGTGGCCGGGCGGAGATGGACGCGTCGACACGACGGCCACCGACGATCCTCCACGTGGCGCCCAGGCCGTCTGCAGGACCGGGCCGTTCGGGCTTACTCGGGCCCAGCGCCATCCCCGCCATGCTTGGGTGGATCCCCAGCTGGCCGAGGCGTCGGTCGGCGGGAAGCGGCGGTGCTTGGCGCTTCTTCGGCCCTGGTCAACACCGTCTCTTATTACGACGACGACCTTGAAAGGCGGTCGCTGGGCCGCGAATCGACCGTTGATGAAGAGGTCGGACGCGTTCATGGCCCGGTCGATCCGCAGTGTGCCCAGAGATTGCCGGCGAATCTACGCGAAATTCCTCCGTCGAAAGGGGAGGAGGATTAGTTTTTCTTCCGCTTTGCTTTTTTGGCAATGTATGTAATGAACAATTGCCTAGTCGAGCCTCGGACGTCAGTTTTTAAGTTACTCTGCCCTATCCGTGTTTCTTTTATGAATTTGGGCAATTTTTTCAACCGTGAGCTACGGGGTCCCACGGTGCCCTGAGGCGTGGCGTTGCACACATTCATGCGAAGAGGACATGGGGAGGGCGAGCCGCCTCGAGCGATTGCTTGGTGAAGGAGGTGTTGAGTCGAACCACCTCCTTCGCGCTTAATGGCGAGGTTGAAATCGAACCTAAGTAGGGGTGCTCACCGCTCGTAGTGTTTCTTGCTCGGTGCTTGTTTCCCTCAGAGTGCTACTTGAAGCCGTGGGCGAGCCGTAGTATTTTTGAGCCGAGGAAATAGTCGCGAGGTAGATAGCTCGGTCGGTCGGAGGCGGCTTAGGTTAGCGACCAGCACGCTTTTAAAAGATGGTCGGGTTGGGCGTAAGTCGTAGCATTCGCCAACCTATATCGAAGGCTCCATCCGACCGCCGCTCGGCCCTTCACTCGTGTAGCCTCCTTTTTGCACAAAGTGCTACTGAACCGTGGCCTGGGGCGTGGGCCGTAGCATTTTGGTTTTGAGGAGGTTACTTTAGGAGGAGCTCGGTCGGAGTGGTAACCGGTTATCGATTTAAGTCGCTGCCCCAGGTCATGCACACGACCAAGTGGTGCGTGGGGATCGAGGGTGCAGCCGCCACGCCGCCGCTTGAGTTCGTGGTGGGTGTGCGATTTTTCGAAGAATTTTCGCTTTCGAGATAAGGGTGGATTAACTCGCCTTGAGGACCGGGCTGATTTTGGGAGCCGACGGGCGCCGTCTTTGCGCCGTCGCGCTGACCCAGCGCTTCTTCCTTCTCAGACGCCTTGGCGACTTGGGGCGCTTTATCTTCGCGCCGTTATAAGCGAGAGGCGCCAAAGGCGCTGTTGCTCCATGCGCCATGGCGACCACAATGCTCGGCTTAGCGAGAGGTGGTTGCCATCGCCTGGTTGCGGGAGGTGGCGGATCTGCCGCTGGTCGTTGTGGAGAGCCAGCGGTCGGCGTCCTCGTCGCTTCGGCGCTCGCCGAGAAGTGAGGCGCCACTATTGCGGGCGGTGGTAGAGGCACGCCGTGGCGGAGCCGCTGGCAGGGGCGCGCATGCACTAAGATCGCAATGGGCGGTTCGCTCTTGGTTGGGGCGATGTTCCTCCATAAATAAATAAAGTGTTCGGGTTTCCCTTTCGCTTTCGCTCCTTCTCTTTTTGTGTTGAGATCTAGCCCTCGCTCTTTCGCACGTGATCGAAGGAGGACAGCCGGGACCTCGCTGGGCGGGGTCGCAGGTGCTCATGATCGCAAAGCGAGAGAGGTTCGAGAGAGAGGAAAAACCGCTTGGTTTGGCCGTCGTCCGATCGCAGCCTTTCTTTGCTCGAGTGTTTTTTTTTTCAGATGGTACAAAGAGAGGAGAGAGGCCGACTATGGATAGAACCTTCTCACTTCTCTATGTTCCAGCGCTTGTCACGAGATTCCCTTGGGTGTCTTTGAGGCGGAAAGTGCGGGTCGGACTTCCGCGATGGTGAAAGGGCCCTCCCAAGGTGGGAGAGCTTGTGCTTCGCTTCGCGGAATCGACTTGGCGTAGCACTAAGTCGCCGACTTGAGCAATGCGGCCGCTGACCCGGCTGTCGTGGTAGCGACGCAGCGCTCTTGATACTTTGCCGATCAGACGCGGACGCCTCGAAGCCGTCGAGTCGGTCGAGGTTATCTTGTTGTTCCTCGGATCGTCGGCGTTGTTGTAGTTCGCACCCTTGGTGCGCCAGACTCAAGGTCGGTCGGAGGACAGCCTCGCCGAACACCAAGAAAAAGGAGTAAACCCGGCCGGCCGGGTTGGCGTGGTTCGCAGACTCAAAGCACGGGGCGTGTAGCTCGGCAGCCTCACCGTCTCCGCGAATTTCTTGATCGGCCGAAGATTCGCGGCTGAGTCCTTGGAGGATCATGCCGTTGGCTCGCTCGGCGTCCGTTGGCTCGGGTAAAGCACGCCGCCAACGACTCGGATGTTGAAGTTGTCGCAGAACTTCGAGGAACTCCCTTCCGTGAAGCTGCGCCCCGTTATCGGTGATGATGGAGTTGGGCACCCCAAACCAGAGACAATGTCGCGGAAGAAACTTGCCGCTGTGCTGATGTGATCTTTTGCAATGGCTTTGCTTCAATCCACTTTGTGAACTTGTCTCTGGCGACAAGCAAGTGAGTGAAGCCCGCGCCTTTCTCAAGGGTCCGACCGGTCGAGTCCCCAAACCGCGAAGGCGGCCATGTGATGGGATCGTCACGCAGGCTTGCGCGAGGAAGATGCGCCTGCCCTGGCGAAGAATTGGCATCCTTCGCAGTGCGGACAACTGGAGTCGCATCTGCTCGGGCGGTCGGTAGAAACCTTGTCGGAAGGCCTTTCCTACCAGGGATCAGCGCGTCATGGTGCCCGCACACCCTGTCATGGATGTCTCCGTAAGGTGCTTCCTTGGTCGGAACGCACTGGAGGATTCCGGACGGGCTCCTCTTGTAGAGGGCGCCCCGATCAGACGAATGACTTAGCCCGCCGGGCGGCGCCGAGCCTCTGGTATCGGGCGAGGGCCACCCGTTTGTCAATCGATCGACAAAGCGGTTGCCTCCCAATCGGTTTGATGCTTAGGGCGCCAAGTCCGACTCCAGCGGGGGCATCTGACCGAAGATCAGTGGGGCCACCCGCCTTTGGGAAGTCGTGGCGCCTCGATTCGGATCCAACCGGATTGAGGGTCACGAGGTCGAGACGAAGATTCCGGGGAACCGGCCCTTCCCGAGGCGAGGTTGGCGAGGGAGTCGGCTAGCACCGTTATAGCGTCGGTAGCTATGATGGAGCTCGAAACCCTTGAACTTTTCCTCAAGCTTATGGACCTCCGTAGCGATGGCGGCCATCCGAAAGCGCGCGGGCTCGTGGCTAACTCATCACTTGATCGACGACCAGCTTGGAGTCGCCCGCGTTGAGATCGCGCGGCGCCCAGGTCGGCGGCGACCTCGCAGCCGTTGAGCGAGGGCTTCGTACTCGCGACATTGTTAATTGGCGTCGAAGAGTAGTCGTATGGCGTCGAGTTTGTTGCGAGTGGGGAGATGATGACGACCCCGCGCCGGCCCGTTCTTAGTGTAAGACCCGCCGAAGTACATCGTCGATTCGGGTCTTCGGACCGCGAGGACTTGGCGCTCGGTCCACTTTCGCGGCGACAAAGTCCGCCAAGACACAGGACTTGATCGCCCGTCCTGAGGGACGTCATTTATATGTCGAGGCCGTTGAGCTCGAGAGCCCATTTGGCGATTCTTCCAGAGCGTCGCGGTTGTGGGCGACTTCTCCGAGCGGCGAGGAGGTTACCCGCGGAGATGGGGTGCCGATCGAGTAGTGGGCAAGCTTCCTCTTGGCGATGAGCACCGAGTATAGCAACTTCTGTACTGGGGATATCGGGCCTGGTATCGGAGAGCACCTCGCCGACGAAGACCGGCCTTTGCACCTTGAGAACGCGGCCTTCCTCCGCTCGTTCCATTAACAAGTGCCGCTACCGACGACAGTCGTGTGGCGATGTAGAGGAGCAAAGGCTCCTGCTGCGTTCGGCGACTCAGGACGGAGGTGAGGTCGAAAAGGCTTTTAGTCGACTAAAGGCTTCCCGAGCTTCGTTGGTCCAGAAAAGTGGTGGACTTCTTCATCGGCTTGTAGAGTGGCATCCCTCGTTAAGCGGCGGATACAAAGCGACTTAGTGCCGCGAGGCATCCCATCAACCTTTGAACTCCCTTCGGATCGTTGATTGGCCCCATCTCTGCGATAAGCGGAGATCTTATCTCGGTTGGCTTTGATGCGCACGAGACGATGAATCCCAGACAACTTGCCCTTAGGGACCCCAAGACGCACTTCGGGGTTGAGCTTTATCTTGCGAAATCGTCGGAGGATTCGCAAAAGTCTCCTCCGTGTCGGTGATGAGGTCATCGGCCTTCCTGGTCTTGACAACGATGTCGCCGACGGCGTAGGCCGATATTCACGGCCAATTTGGTCCGAAACACGCCTTTGCATACATCGTGTACGTGGCGCCGGCGTTTTTAGACCAAAGGCATCGTGGCGTAAAGATGAGCCATACGGGGTGATGAAGGAGGTCGCGAGCTGATCGGACTCCTTCATCACGATCCGTGATAGCCCGAGTAGGCATCCAAAAGGAAAGGACTCACACCCAGGTGGAGTCCACGACTGGTCGATCTTGAGGCAATGGGAATGGATCTTCTGGGACAGCCTTGTTGAGGCTCGTGTAGTCAACGCATTCTCCATTGCCCCGACTTTTTCTTTACAAGGACGGATTAGCGAGCCACTCGGGTGACACCTCCGCCTTACAAAACCGGGCGGCCAAAAGTTTGGCATCTCTTCCCCAATGGCCCGTCGCTTCTCTTCGTCGAAGCTTAGCGCATGCGCTGGCGATCGGTCTGGATCCAGGTCGAATGTTCAGGGAGTGCTCGGCGACCTCCTTCGACTCTGGCATGTCCGAGGGCCTCCGCGAGACATCTCGGTTTGCTTGGAGGAAGTCGACGAGCGCGCCTTCCTATTTGGTGGTGAGGCGGCCTGATCCGCACGGTCTTGGCGGGATCCTCGATCAACAAGCGACCTCCCCGTGTCCTCCGCGGACTTGAAAGAGCTAGTCCCACTTGCTGAGTCGGGGTGAATCCGGCCTTCTCCTGGAGCTGGCGAAGCTCGGCAGGCGAGGACCGAGGCCGAGGCTCGCCAATGCCGCTTGGCCGCTGTAGGCGAGCTGGAAAGATGTGGCCCGCGATGATGACTCCTTGCGGCCCGGCATCTTCAGCTTGAGGTGTAATTGGGGACCGCCATGAACTTCGCGTAGCATGGTCGTCCCAAAATGGCGTGGTAGGAGCCTGGGAAGTCCACAACCTCGAAGTGAGGTTTCGGTGCGAAGTTGTCCGGGCTCCCAAAGGTGACGGGCAGCCGACTTGCCCGAGGTGGGCATTGGCACGATGCACGACGCCATGGAAGGGCGCCTTGCTCGGCCGGAGGCGGAGCGAGACCCTCAGGGCATCCAAGGTCTCAATATATGATGTTGAGATCGCCGCCAAATCCATGAGTACGGTCAGGCGCTTCGTCCCACGATGGGGTCGACGCAGCCAGCGGATAGCGCGTCCGGAGTGCGGATGTGGTCGGGTGGTCGGTCCGCCGGTCGAAAGCGATCGGGCACTCCGACCACCTCAAGTAGGTAGGCGCGGGGTAGCGTGTGGACCTCTCGGTATGGCGAAGCCACTGCCGGCGTAGCACTCCGCCCCTCAGAAGATCATGAGACAGCCGTCGAAGTTGCGGGAACTCGTCGGCGGCTCTCGCCTTTGTCCCGTCGGGCGCCGGTCGCTTCTTCCCTTACCCGCGGCGTCGTGGGGTTTCCTGAGAGAAACCGCTTGACTTTCGCGAGCCTCCGATACTTGGCTTGACGGATAGTCGTGGTTCGGGCACCGGACTATCCATCGGCTTCTCGAATCGGCGCGTCCGAGCCTCGCCTTAGCGGTCGGTGGCAAGCTGGGCGACCGTCGGCTTTCAGCGGCCCTGCTTCTTCCGCTTTCTTTGGTCGGCGGTCGGGCGGCGCCCGAGGCTGGCTGTCTTGTGGGCCGTCTTCCTTTGAAGATGGCCCCCACGGCCTCGCCGAGCGTGGTTGATGGCGATGTCAAGGAGCTCCTTGGTGGTCCGGCCGCACACCCCAACTTGTGGACGAGCCTGCGACGTGGTGCCGTGAACGCCGACGACGCCGGCTCGTCGCGGATGTCGAGAGCCTCATTGCACTGCTGAGAAGCGGCGGATGTAGTCCCGAGGGTCTCCTACCGCCTTGCAGCTTTGTCCCAGGAGTTGCATGCGTTTGTATGTGCCTCGAAATTTCCGGCAAAGGTTGGTCGCCGGTCGGCCCACCGCTGATGGTATCTGCGGGCAGGTACTCGAGCCATGCTCGAGCGAGTCCGCAAGATAGATGGGGAGGTCTTGGATAACGAAGGAGTCGTCTGTCGCTCCCCAGCTGACAAAGTAGCGCCGTAGTCCTTTCAACCGCACATCGGGTTGGTAGCCCCGTGTACTTGGCTATGTTGGTCGGGGCCCGGAATGCGACCGAAGTCGGCGTTGCGGATACTGGGCGGCATGAACGCGCGCGACCGTCGAATCACTGGGTCGGGATGGTCGCCGCTATCGGCGATCTGCGAGGGGTCTTTGCCGCGTCAGTAGCTCTCTTCGCCCGAGGAGTGGTGCGGAGATCATACTTGTCCCCAGGCGATGGCGCGCCGGGTGTATGATGCCTGGGGAGTTAGTGAGGCGGTAGCTTGGCCTGGCTCGCCGCCTGAGGAGTGGCGAGCGGCCGAGTGGCGCGGGTCGAGAACTAGAACCTGGGCGTCTTGAGCGGACGACGCTCTGCCGATCCCCGAAGGTTCCGGTAGGTGGCCTTGGCTTCAGTGCTCCGTTGGCTCGTGCAGCCCTCAGGCGGCATTGCCAGTACGCGGCCGGCAATGTTCTGGTTAGCGTGAGGGAAGAACGGAAGGTCGTTCGTTTCCTCGTAATTGCCGATGCACCTTGGCGCGTGGCGCTGGGGCGATGGTAGGCTAGGCCGACGGCGCTCAGTTCGGCCTGCGGCTTATCGAGCTCGGCGCTTTCGGGCTTCTAGCTCCTCGTCGCCGAGGTCAGCGCCAGCGTTATCAGTGTCGTCGTCTTCCCGCCGGGATTCCTCCCGCCAAGGCTTAGTCACGGGAGGAGGGTCCCGATGTTGCGAGGGGTGGAGGATGGCTCCGCCGCACGTCATATTGCACTCGCGGGCGTAGGCCCTTCGAGGGGCACACTCATATCAGAGCTAGAGCCGTGGCTAGAGGAATCCGTCAAGAAAGTCGTGAGGAAGCGTGGCGCAGAATCGGCCATGGCCACGAGTTGTGAGCTTCGTGGAGGGTGGTTCGCCGCCGCCACGTGGCGTATGCTTGATGTTGCCAGAAGCAACGCCCGGCGCCTGTCGGAGCCCGCCAGCGCGGCTTGTGAGGGCCTCGGCCGAGGTTCTTGAGGCGTCGGCGATCGCATCCAGCTTGCGGAGGGCGTCCGGTCCCGAGACAGCAGCAGGGACGAGACAAGCTCCGCCGTGGTGACGATGAAATCGAGGCGCCGGCGGATCCACTCGATACGGGCGAAAGCGTAGTGGGAGGAAGCCATCGAGGAGGAGAATGGGAATCAAGATGAAGATGTCGGTGAAGACGCGAGAGCCTCTACCTCGGCGCGCCAACTGCCGGTGTTTAAATGCACCGCAATCTGAGTATTTATGGTCGGATGGGGTCGCGCTCCTCTCTCCCGAATGGTCATTTCGTGGAGTCGGAAGATGTATAATGGTTCGGGCGAATGTCCCTACTCCCAAGTGCGGTGTGAATGTATTGATCTTTTGGAGACTGACAGGTGTAAAGGGGATCGGACGGTCAATGTGTCACGATCCCCTTGAGGTTTTCGCTAGGGAGTCGAGGCTACACTTGGAGATCGCTTTCCCTTTTCTCCAGCGCCCCTCCTCTCGGAGCCCTGCCTCTCCTTATATAGTCGGAGGAGGCAGTTTACACGGAGTTGTGAAGACTACGAGGAGGGTCTCAGATGTCTTGAGGTCTCTGTCGTTTGTCCGGCCAACCCCCTGTCAGAGGTGGGGTTGGTGGCTCTGCGGGTGTCTGATCTTGTAATCTTGTCGAGGTGGCGTGTTGCGTGGTGCTCTTGTCGGCCTTGGTGACCTTAATGGCGCTTGACTTTGCTTAGGCCTCAAAGTGGGCGTACTCATCTGCCCGGTGTGCCAGCGCACGGCGGCCGGGGGTTTGACTTCTTCGGTGGCTCTTCCGACAACCTTGGGAAGGAGCCGCCTACCTGCACGGATGTCGAGGCCGCTGCGCACAAGGCAACTGCACGACCCGGCGTGGGCCTGGCGACTTGTCGTGGCGAGCTTGAGCTTGATATTAGTGGCCGGCGTGTCCCGACCGCTTGGAACCAGAAAGCGCCGACCGTCGGTCGGCCCCCGCACTGAGTCGGGGCTCGTTCTTTGCGGCCCAAGTACCTTTCGGTGGTGCCGGACTTCCGTCGTGATAGGTCAGCCCGTTCGTGCTTCCGGGCTGATGGGGGTACCCATGGTACGGGTACTCGTCACTTACCATTTAAGCATTCAAAAAATCACTATTTACTGATTAAGAGAGTCCAACCGGATTTAACAAAATTTACATAACAATTTCTTTCTCTAGTTACCATTCGCAACACTTTTAATTAAGGTTTAAGATGCTTATCACAAAGGCACCCAACCAAGACTACATTGACATGATCCCCACGGATCACCAAATCATATAACAACATATTCTATATTTCAAACATAGTACTTCAACAGCTACTTGAGCATGGTCAACCTATAAATTTTATACTATCCATACGTCAAAATCTTGACAATTGAAACTTGTTCAATCAATAAAATGACTTCAACAAATAAAAAATATCTCTACAAGATAAAATTAGTAAATAGGATTCTAAGATATGCATTCATTAAGATTAAAATCTTGCATCATGATTATTATCCATTGTTCATCCCATCACAACATGTACTCGACATAATACCACCGTTTTACACTTTTCTTCTATTGAATCAATGGTTTCCAACAATTAACAACACTACCAAGGCATCAATATCAATTCTTTGCATAATCATCAGTCAACAACATTGCTTTTAGCTACGCTACACATAGGTTGCAACAAAATTGTCACTACACAACATACTCCAACTATTAAATTAGATTTAATAAGTTAGATCAGCACAATGTTCTTAAAACAACAACCAGACCTATGTTTTTTTCCCAATTGACATCGGTACTAGCATTAACACTGCCCTTAACAACATCATTAACAATAAGTCTTATGTCTTCTCCATTGACATCAATACCAGCATTGTAGAGACACAACTGAATACTTCCAAATATAATAGTAGGTTGCAAGAACATAAATAGCAACTCTAATCAACTTCCAAATTAAATCCACTAGTCAACATGATTAAATTTCTCTATTAACCCGTTAGATTAGAACATCTTTAAACAATCGGCAAGGTTTCTTTAACAATATCATTAATTTACATCATCTTAATGTTCTAACTATGCATCAAGGTTTAAAATTTTAACATTAACAAGGATCATAAGCACTTTTAAAGCAAGGCAACAGATTCTAAGCATGTACATTAACCCATTTAATCATTGTCGCTACAGAGTGAACTACAACACTAGTAGTGTATTTATTCTCAAGCTAGAGATAACAACCGCATTGAATTGTTTAAACTCACTAATTAACTTAACAATACGTCATCCCATAAACCACATTGGTACATGCTACATAACATGCTAAACAACAATTCTTACTAGGGACAAACGATTTCAGTAAAAAGACTACTTACTTTATTTGCAGCATTTTAGTTTTAAAACTCATCCCAAATTCATAAGGAAACTTGACTCTCAATGTGACACCACGGAGTGTCATAATCTTATAAAATGTGGATGTTGAGGTCAAAACATTATAAAATATGTAAATGGAGGTTAAAACTTTACGTTATGCCGTTTATAGCGTGTTTTTGGGCTGTTTTCGGGTGTTTGGGCCTCTTCGGGGTACTTTGGGCCTTGGGGGTTGAGTAGGGCCTCCGGTGGAAGGGTTTGGGCCCAAGGGGGGGGACTTTTGGGCAGCCAAATCTGTCCCCCACCCCTTGGTGCGCCCCAAACTCCCTCTCCCAACCCTAGCCGCCACCCCCTAGCCCCCCCATGCGCCTCCACCCTTCCCCTTCCTCTCCATCTTCCCCCATGGCGCCACCACCCCTCTCCTCCCCTCTTCACCTCCCTTGCTGCCCCTAGGGGAGTTTTCCACCTCAACACCTCGAAGATCTATCCATTGGAGCGCTCCGCGACGAGGAGATCCGGTGGATTTGGAGCGAGGAGCGAGGAGATCTATTGGGTTTTCGTGTGTCGGGCGAAGGTATGGCCATGGGACTCCTTGGGGTTGGGCTAGGTATTGTTCTAAGGATCAATATCATGTTTTTAGATCAATTGGTGGTGCTGGATTTGAGTAGATTGGATTAGATCTAGAAGTTGCCACGTTCTCTGTTTTGGACAGCATAAGCAGTCGACCTAGGGTTTAGTTTTTCGCCAATTTAGATTCCGAATTTGGTTGTCCACCTGTTGAAGAAGTTGTAGATAATTTCAATACCTTTCAGTGCGTATAAAGAACGTTAAATTCCGATCAGCCGTTTGAAAGTTATGGCTGTTTTACCGAGCGTGTTAAAATCTGTGACGTGATTGGAACAGATCACGGTATTCTGTAGATTAATCCACTTTAGAGTCCGAATCAGTCTTTCCTTATACTTAGAAAAAGTTGGGAAATTTCCTAAGCTACGCGAGGATGTACTCGTTTAATTGATTCGGAGTCCCAGAACTCAAGTTATGCCTTTTGGAAGGCTGCTGTCCCGACGGGACAGAACCTCTGTTTTTTGGGTGTTGCGAGTAGTTGGCAATGTCGGGGTAGATGAGGGTTTGCGTACTGTTTTGTGGACGTGATTGTGAGTGTGTTGTACCTATGTGCAGGTTATGTGATGTAACGCCCGTGTTTGTAATTAAGCTTGATTAGGCTAACTAGGTGTGGATTAGTGCTCTGTTTAGTTTCCAGTTTGAATTTGGAGTTATTTGCCCTCGAATTCGGTTTTGTCGTTTCGTTGATCGTTTTCCCGATTGAGTCTCGTAATCCGAAATCGGGTGAAATTTAAAATCGTGAGAGCTAGATCCCAAACCTAAGTTTTAAAACCTTTAATAGGACCCCTCGAACCTATTCCAATAGTCCTTAAGTTAGTTGGTTGAAGAACCATCGCGAAAACTACGATTTCCCTGAAGTTTACGCCGGGCGGCGATCAAGACTCTGCTCGCGGTACTACCGCCGAGCGGCAAGATCTGGCCGCTCCGGGCGGTACTGCCGGCCGAGCGACAGGTTTTGTCCTGTGCTCGTGTTTATCTCTTTGCCTCGGTTTGCGTGCACGTTTTAGCCTCTAATAAACACCAGGGAGCACCTCTTCTCCCTCTCCTCTCTCATTTCTCCTCCTCTCCTTCTCCTTCTTCCTCTCTTCTCCTTCCTCTCTCTCCATTGGAGCTCTCTCCTCCTCCTCGCCATTTCCAGCTGGTTGGAGCTCCAGGAGGTCGAGTGGAAGCGAGAGCAAGGGTGGAGAAGCGTCTCCAAGCAGTCAAGGAGCTTATACGAGGTAGGTTTTAAAGTTGAGCTTGAACCCTAGGTGGAGATGCAAACCCTAGCTCTTCCTTGGCTTGTAATCGTTCTTTACGTCCTAGTTAAACCATAGAAACCCTAGTTCTTGTGGTGCATAGTTGTTTTCCAAGAAGTTAAACCTAGGTCAAGGGTAGAAGAATCCTTCTGCGTGATCGAGTAGTTTCGGTAACCCTGATCTACGCATCGTTGGACTCATTCGCTGCAAACGCCTTTTCTTGAATTTTCGGAGCTCTTCTTTTTGGAACCCTAGCTCCGGAAAGTCGGGAAATGACCTGCGGATGTTTTCTTAGAGCCTCGTAAGTCAATTCCTGCGGAAGAATCGAGTTTGAACTCGATTCGGAGCGAGAATCGGATTTGGAGAGTATATTTAGGTTTTCGGGTAGTAGAAGTCGAATAGCGTATTTCGGAGTTCCCAATCAGTAGTTAGGTCACGTAGGACCTTAGCGTTCTAGTGGGCCTAGTGCGCGTATTGCGAAATCCGTTTTCCCGTAGGATTTGCAAAAGTTGCACTCTGGGCATTTGGAACGATTTCAAGTTCCGAAGTCCCAAAGTTCACAAGTCTAACGCACATAAGTCCCTAGAGTCGTAGAGAATCCGTTGCCGCGAAGAAACTCTAGTTTCGACACCTTTTGGGTCGAAATCCGTTTTCGCGTCATTTTCGGGAGAGAAAGGATCCGAAAAGTGAAATTTTGTGCAAACGAGCTCGGAACTTGACGAAACCTGCGTGAATAGGTCCCATGGGTCCCCAGGAACCTATCCATGCACTTACGTCGAAGTCCCGGTTTAATGCGCGAAATCTCGCTTTTGGGATTTTGGACTCGGGAGAGCGGCACTACCGCTAGTGTGAAGGCGATCGCCGGGAGGGTCCCAAGACTACCGGTTAGGACGCCGGTAGTTATTTTCCAGAGAGCGACCCATTTCGGTTTCCGACCAGCGGCACTACCGCGCTACAGTAGCCGGTACTGCCGGCCAGAGCGGCACTACCGCCCAACAGTAGACGGTACTGCCGGCCTCTGGGAGAAAGTTTAGAATTTCCTTTTCCGTCTAGGTTCTCGTTTCCCGTTTTCGCTTCTTTTTGGATTTCGATTGCTTCTTTGCCTATGTTGATCGATGATTTCGGGTCTCGTTGCTTTTCGTGTAGACGTAGACGCTTCGAACGTCGCCGACGATCCCGACTACGTCCCGGAGACCGATTTCACCGAAGAGCAAACAGGCAAGCGCCTCCTTGACCATTTCCAATCCCATAATTGCAAATTCTTATGTTGATTTCCAAAACTATTATGCATGCTCATAAGTTCATTAAAAGTGATAATTTGTGGGAAGCAGTAGTTGCGAAAATTGTTGGATTACCTCAATATAATCTGAATACGCTATCCTTGATAGACTTAAGAATAATTTAGACACATTAGTAAGTGTCAGAGGGTATTAGAGAATAATAGTTGCATATGCTTAGTTCAGCAATAGAATTGGTTGCAGGAGATCATGACGTTCATATTCATAAACTCCTGGAACTACTAGGATGGGTGAAGGGTGTCAGGTTGGAATTGGATGTTTTGGGGTTTTGTTGGAAAAAAAAGGGAATGGTTGCGTGAGTAAAATGGAAAAACTTGGAGAGATTAGACCGGGCGAGATGTTTGATGGTTCGGAGTTGGTGGTGTTTGGCCGGGTAGTGGTTCCGGTTGGAAGGCTGGTTTCAGGTTCGGATTGGTTGTCAGGCTGTTGGCTGGTTTGAAGTGGTCTGGTCTGAGTTGGTCCCTTGCTATGGGGAGGTTGAGGGCTAGTGTGTGCTCGGTGGGGCCGCTAGTGCCGACCCTCTGTGGCCATAGCAAGTGGGTTTGGAAGATCTCGCCTGAGTCACCCTAAGGACCGAACTTGGTGCTATTTACTGGGTACAAATTCGTGCAACCACATGTGCCAGTATGGGATGGCCTCAGCCTAGTATGGGGAAAAGGGATTTGGCCCTGCATTATTGGAGGGCAAAGAGGATTGAATGCACCTGTGGTGCCGGTGCATTCTAGGGACTTTCTTGTCGAGGCATCGAAGGAAAGTTTACCCAATACAACGGTAATGCCTACTACAGGGGGGTCATGGGCTAGTGGGTGCCTATTGGAACCACTGGCGGCCTCTGTGGCTGTAGTTAGGGATGCACGTTACCGGGCCGGTGCAGGATTAGAACTCAATTCTTTCGAAAGGTTCCGTCACGGTCTAGCAAATCGGGTACTTCGGTATCGCGAGGCATGGATGACATGATTGCTAGAACGTGTCATGTGGGTACAGTGTACAGTCTCTGCAGAGATAAATAAACTAATCGATTAGCCGTGCTCACGGTCATGAGCAGCTTGGAAAGTACTATCAAGTATAGATTTTGGGTCTGGGTTAATTTTGGAAAAATGGGTTTCGAGGTTGGAACGTGTTGGTTGGGTGTGTGTGTGTTTGAATCTTGGGTTCAAAAGGTGCGGGTGAATGGCTGGTTTGGTGGAAGGAATGGTTGGATGTTGGTTTGGTTAATCGCTGGTATATTGTTAATTGTTTGAAAAGTTTTCTTCACTCAATTTCTTTCGTAAAATGCGATTGTGAATTTATTATCATATTGTAAGCAAAATCCGCTTTGTGCTCAAAAAGACTAGTGTAGTAACCTGTTATTCTTTGTTTCAACCTGCATTTTATATGTATTCATTCCATACACTAAAGTCTTGCGAGTACATACGTGTACTCACCGTTTGCTCTAACGGATTTTGGTTAGAAGGAGAAGAAGCAGGTAATGATGCAGATGTACTGCATTTAGTCGCAGATTCGTTGGCGACGCCGCGATTCTGCTGGGCTTAGCTGAGTTATCATCCACCCGATTGCCTGGGGGTGGAGGCACACTGCGTGTTCTTCTTTTGGTGTTTCCGCTGGTGCTGGTGTTTCTTTTGGACTTGTTCCGGCTGTAAGCCGTGACCTGTAAAGTTAAACTATTGTAATAACGTTACCTTTCTGGTGTAATATATTTACTCTTGCATAGTTGAGACCTGTCTTGCATGACAACGCGTGGGTACTGGGCTACTGATCCAGGGAACCAGTACTATGCACGCGGTTGCGGGAAGCTCGAGTTGGGATCAATCAATTGGCAGGTATACTCCTCACGAGTCTTGCCGATTAATTGGCCCCAATCCGAGTACGGATTTGGCTTAGCGGTCAGGAGACGTTGCAGGTTGCATTAATCTCCAGTCCGATGCAACAGTAATGACCTGATTCGCTAATCTGATTCCGGAGCCCCCACAAGAGGTGGTATCAGAGCTATGCTAAAATCTGAAAGGATAAATTAGATCGTTAGATAATAGAACTTAGGAAAGAGTTTTCTCTGGAAAGCTATTTTAACTTAGTATTCTTAATTGTGAAATGGTAGAATGCTAGTCTTTTCCCCTCTATAGCTTCTTTTTCTGATTTCGAATCTTCAAAGTGAATTTCTGCTCAGCTGATTTTCAAACCTTGGTTACTGGGACAAGAGTGAAGTAGGAAAATGGGATTCATTCTATTCCCTTTCTCACTCAGAACCTAAAGATAGACTTTGGGGAAGTCTTACCTATTTAACAGTTAGATACTCGTGGTTTAAGGATAGGATTAAGGCTTCGGGCTGCGGTTTTTGCAGTTGTTCTGTGTGGTAGTTGTTTGGTTTCTTCTCTTTTGGTTTGTTTCCGTTAAGGTTTTGCTAACTAGTTCTTTTCTTGCTTTAGATGTCGAGTCATTTGGGAACCTCGTTTCTACACGCGTGCTATCCTGGAGGGTTCTGTTCGTGCCACCCTTTCGGAGATGATGCGCCGTGTTGGGTTCATCGAGCCACCGTGAGTTCATGATCTCAAGCGCTGGACTCAAACCAAAGATCCTCTCTTTTTGTGGCTGAGGTCACCATTCGAGGTCGCCATCTTTGAGGGAGCGACACGTCTCTACTATGGCACACTCCGAGTCCTCTCAGCGGCGTTGCTAGATGGGGCGTATATGGCAATCCTTCGACTCCGTTTCGACCTTCCCGAGCTGTCGCAGATGTTTCCGGGTTGTCCCTCTCGTGAGCCGGACGGCCAGGCAAACCTCTATGCACAGGTGAATCCGCAGATGGATATAGTGGAAGCTTGGCAAGTTGGGTACGTGCGAGCTGTTGACAGGTACCTGCTTCGCCTTCGGGACGAGCTTCTGGTCGCTCGCCGTCGCATTTCCGAGCTAGAGAGCCATATGGCACCGTTTGTCAACCATGGCTTTTTCACCACCGAGATGATCTACGGGGAGCACGATGAGCTTGAGCGGCAGAGGAGCTTCCTCGCCCTTACGGATCCTACCGTCGGGTCTCCCGCAATGCCAGGATGTCCGTACGAGGTAGCAGCCGCCGTCGTGTCTCGGTATGCGCCCTGGAGCCTCGTCAAGTGCAGCACCGGGTCGTAACCTCGTCTTCGGCGGTCGTGAGTACGAGCTGATGTACCCGGTGGAGTCTTCTACTTCTTCTGCAGCCCCAGGCCCTTCCGACGTTCCTGCTGAGAATGGTGGGGATGTGTAGATCTGGATCTTAGGAGTCCTTTGTGTATTAGGTAGTACTGAAGCTCGCTTTTGTCGTTGATACGAGCTGGCTGGTGATGTACTTTTGCTGTACAGAAGTCATGTCGGAACTTGCGTAGTAGAATGATGATGTAATATAAATAAAGCTGTAGCGCGCCAAGACGTGCTTTATCGTCATCCGTAAATCTATCGCAATGAGATCCTTTCGCTGCAATGCGTGTTTCGCTATCTTGTGTTGCTGCGAATCTTATTAATTACATATGAATCCTGCAGTGATCCTGTTGTGTCGTCTCATTTCTCGTGCTGCATCTGTTGTTCACGTTGTTGAACCTTATGTAAACAGGATGCCGAGGAGACGGCCAGTCCGCGCGATTATGGCCGAGGGTACGGCGCGAAATGAGCCGAACCCTTCACACCATGATCCGCCGCAGCAGGGATCCCATAGCCATGTTTCGCGACATTCTAATGACCCAGTGGCGTCATCACATGGACGTCAGGAAGTACAGAGTGAGGAATTACCTCCTCCTCCGTCCATGGCCCAAGTACTGGTGATGCAGACTCGTTTACTTGAGAGATTGGTGCAGAATTCGGAGAATCTGGGTGCCGCTTTTGGAGGTGTGGCAGCAATGCAACCCTGCACTCGGTGGCGAGTTCCAACGGACTCGCCACCGAATTTCTCCGTGGTCACCGATCCTTTGGACGCGGACGATCGGCTCGCGACATTGAAGATAAACTTGAGTTAGCTAGATGCACGGATGAAGAGAAAGTCCAATATGCTGCACATTATCTCCAAGGAGCGGCAAGAAGATGGTGGAACAGCTTTAAGACTATTCGCCTGTTGCACAAGTTACCACATGGGCAGATTTCAAGGAAGCTTTCCGCGATCCATATTCCCTCGACTTGATGGAGATAAAGAAGAGGGAGTTCTATAACTTGAAGCAAGGATCCATGTCCGTTATGGACTATCTCGCATAAGTTCAATTACCTCGACTCGTTATGTCGCCGATGAGATTCCGAAGCGAGGCCGAAAATCGCTTGGTTCCGAGAGCATTTGAATGATGAAGTTAAACATTCGCTCGCAGCTCTTGATTTCCCAAATCTCCAGGAATTAGTGGATAAGGCGATTCGGGTGGAAGACAGTGCAAAGGCAGTTGCGGAAAATCGAAAACGGAAGTGGCTGGCCCAAAAAGCAGCCGGTGCGGGCCCGTCGAGGTCTCGCCCTGGGAAGGCTATCAGTGTTCAGTCCATCACTTCTCCTCCAAAACCTCAACGACCTGTTCCTCGTACCTCTCAATCTGCGGTTCAATCCTATAACCGCGGTGGGCAGATGCAAGGAGGACAGCAAAGGGGGACGCCGCTTTCATGCTTTGCATGTGGACAGGTTGGCCATTTTGCCAATGTTTGCCCTCATCGTCGACCCCTACCGACTCGTCCTTCAGCTCAAAGCGCTCCGGTTCGTCCTCAAGCTCCTGTTAGTGGACGTGGTGGTCATCAGGTTGGCCGAGCGGGTTCTCGTTCTGCGCAAAGTCCTGCTCAGGGTCGTCTTAATCTGGTGACAGCGGAGGAAGCAAGTAATGCACCAGATGTGGTCCTCGGTATGTTTCTTGTGCATTCAGCTCCTACTGTGGTTTTGTTTGATTCGGGAGCTTCCCATTCCTTTGTGTCTTCAAGGTTCGTTAAGGATCAAGGGATTAGGACCAGTTTACTAGGCAATTACATGTTAGTTCATTCCCCTGGCTTAGTCCTTCGGGCTCAATGTATTTGCCTAGGAGTCCCGATTGAGATTGAAGGAGTGCGATTTAGTGGAGATCTAATTCAGATCGATACATCTGGACTTAATGTAATCCTAGGAATGGATTGGTTATCTAAGAACCAAGGATGCATTGATTGTGCCGAACGTTCTATTTCCTTGGTGAATCCAGATGGCATCCAAGTCAAATTTAACTCCAGCCCGTTATCGGTGCAAAAGTCCACTCTTCATTCCTTGTCTATTCTCGAGATGGAACAAGTACCGGTTGTCTGTGAGTATCCCGATATTTTTCCTGAAGAATTACCGGGATTGCCTCCGGACAGAGACTTGGAGTTCATTATAGATTTGCTACCTGGAACAGCACCAATATCCAAGCGCCCTTATCGGATGCCCTCGGATGAGTTGATCGAACTCAAGAAGCAACTCAAGGAGCAGCTAGCAAAGGGTTTTATCCGTCCTAGCTCTTCGCCGTGGGGTAGTCCAGTGCTCTTCGTTAAGAAAAAAGATGGCAGTCTTCGCATGTGCGTCGACTATCGTTCTTTGATCAATTGAGCGGAGCTCAGATCTTTTCCAAAATCGATTTGAGGCTTGGGTACTTCCAACTCAAAATCCGACCGGAGGACATTCAGAAAACTGCGTTTACTACTCGTTATGGATTATACGAGTATACAGTAGTTTCCTTTGGTCTTACCAATGCCCCCGCCACTTTCATGAACCTCATGAACAAGGTATTCATGGAATACCTGGACAAATTTGTGGTGGTGTTTATTGATGATATCCTCATCTACTCCGTATGAAGAAGAACATGAGCTCCATTTGCGCTAGTGCTCGACAAACTCCATGAGCACCGGCTTTATGCAAAATTCAGCAAGTGTGAGTTACTGCTCAAGGAAGTTGCATTCTTAGGGCATGTTCTTTCCGGAGGTGGAGTTGCGATTGATTCGAGTAAGGTGCAGGATGTAATTGCTTGGGAGCAGCCATGGGTATTCACGAGATCCGAGATTTTCTCGGTCTTGCTTACTACCGACGGTTCATCGAGAACTTCTCCAAAATTGCTAAACCGTTGTGAGAACTACTCAAGAAAGAAAAAAAAATTTGAGTGGTCATCAAGTTGTGAGGCAAGTTTTCAAGAATTGAAGCGAAGACTTACCTCTGCCCGATTCTTGTTTTGCCAGATATACATAAGAGCTTTGACGTTTTCGTGATGCTTGGCGTCGTGGTCTCGGTTGTGTCTTGATGCAAGAGGGCAAGGTTGTAGCTTATGCTTCACGACAACTGAAACCTCACGAAGCCAACTATAAAAATCACCATTTGGAATTGGCAGCAGTCATTCATGCTCTAAAACTGTGGCGTCATTATCTAATTGGAAGCAGATCTGAGATCTTTACCGATAACAAGAGCACGAAATATTTCTTCACCCAACCAGACCTGAACTTGAGGCAGCGCAGTGGTTGGAGCTGATCAAGGATTATGATCTGGGAATCCATTATCATCCGGCAAAGCCAATGTGGTAGCAGATGCCCTCGATGCAAAGCGCACCCCATTGATGCACCGACTTTCATTAGTCAACCCCCACAGATGGATGAGTTTCGGAGACTCAATCTGGATGTGGTTCAAGAAGGGTTTGTGGCGGCCCTAACCTTAGAGCCCACTATTGAGTCCCAAATTCTAGCCTCACAAACCGTTGATGAGAAAGTGGCTGAAATTAAGCGCAGCTTGAAGGACAGCGCGCCTTCGGAGTTTTTGGAAAGAAGCGGATGGGATGGTCATGCGTGGACGGCGATTATGCGTTCGAATGACCAAGAGATCAAGCAATTGATCTTCAAGGAAGCTCACAATACTCCTCTTCGATCCACCCTGGAAGTACGAAAATGTACCAGGATATCCGTAAGTTTACGGTGGCCTGGTATGAAAAAGGAGATCGCTGAATTTGTCGCTTCTTGCGATGTGTGTCGGCCAGTGAAAGCGAGCATCAACGCTCGCGGATTGCTCCAACCTTTAAAAATTCCAGAGTGGAAATGGGATGAAGTCGGCATGGATTTCATCAACAGTCTGCCGAAATCTTCAGGTGGCCATGATTCCATTTGGGTAATCGTGGATCGATTGTCCAAAGTGGCTCATTTTATTCCAGTCCATACCACTTATAATGGGCCTAAACTTGCAGAACTTTACCTGAATCACATAGTCCGACTACATGGTGTTCCTAAGGTCATTGTGTCAGACCGTGGGACCCAATTTACGTCGCGATTCTGGAAAAATCTGCATGAACTCCTTGGTACTAAGTTGTTTTTCAGCACAGCGTACCATCCTCAGACCGATGGCCAAACTGAAAGAACTAACCAAGTCCTGGAGGATATGCTGAGAGCTTGTGTGTTGACCTACAACACGAAGTGGGAGAAATGCTTAGCTTTTGCTGAATTCTCCTACAACAACAGCTATCAGGCAAGTCTCCAGATGTCGCCATTCGAAGCACTTTATGGGAGAAAGTGCAGAACTCCTTTGTTCTGGTCTGAAGTCGGCGAAAGACAATTCTTCGGCCCTGTTGTGATCCAAGAAGCCGAAGATCATGTCAAATTGATTCGGGACCGACTGAAGGAAGCTCAGTCGAGGCAGAAAAGTTATGCCGATACTCGTCGCCGCGAGCTAAGTTTTGATGTAAACGATTTTGTCTATCTCAAAGTGTCGCCGCTACATGGCACTCGTCGCTTTCAAGTTCGTGGAAAATTAACGCCGCATTACGTCGGACCGTACCGCATTCTTGCGAGGAAAGGTGAAGTTGCTTACCAGATTGAACTTCCCCCTCAGCTTTCCGAGGTACACGATGTATTCCACGTATCGCAGCTGAAGAAATGTCTTCGGAAGTCCACAGAACTTACCCCATTGGAAACGATTGATCTTCAACCTGATCTATCATATTGCGAACATCCGATCCAAGTACTTGAAGAAGCTGAGCGCTTTACTCGCAATCAAGTCATCAGAATGCTCAAAGTCCAGTGGAGTAATCATACCCAGGACGAAGCTACTTGGGAACGAGAAGATCGTCTTAGAATTGAGTTTCCCTCTTTCTTCAGGAATAGCTAATCTCGAGGACGAGATTATTCCAAGGGGGGTAGGATTGTAACGCCCGTGTTTGTAATTAAGCTTGATTAGGCTAACTAGGTGTGGATTAGTGCTCTGTTTAGTTTCCAGTTTGAATTTGGAGTTATTTGCCCTCGAATTCGGTTTTGTCGTTTCGTTGATCGTTTTCCCCGATTGGAGTCTCAGAATCCGAAATCGGGTGAAATTTAAAATCGTGAGAGCTAGATCCCAAACCTAAGTTTTAAAACCTTTAATAGGACCCCTCGAACCTATTTCAATAGTCCTTAAGTTAGTTGGTTGAAGAACCATCGCGAAAACTACGATTTCCCTGAGTTTCTGCTGCCGGGCGGCAGTACCGCACCCTGCCTGCGGTACTACCGGCCGAGCGGCAGATCTGCCGCCGCCGCGGTATCTGCCGGCCGAGCGGCGAGTTTTGTCCTGTGCTCGTGTTTATCTCTTTGCCTCGGTTTGCGTGCACGTTTTAGCCTCTAATAAACACCAGGGAGCACCTCTTCTCCCTCTCCTCTCTCATTTCTCCTCCTCTCCTTCTCCTTCTTCCTCTCTTCTCCTTCCTCTCTCTCCATTGGAGCTCTCTCCTCCTCCTCGCCATTTCCAGCTGGTTGGAGCTCCAGGAGGTCGAGTGGAAGCGAGAGCAAGGGTGGAGAAGCGTCTCCAAGCAGTCAAGGAGCTTCGCACGAGGTAGGTTTTAAAGTTGAGCTTGAACCCTAGGTGGAGATGCAAACCCTAGCTCTTCCTTGGCTTGTAATCGTTCTTTACGTCCTAGTTAAACCATAGAAACCCTAGTTCTTGTGGTGCATAGTTGTTTTCCAAGAAGTTAAACCTAGGTCAAGGGTAGAAGAATCCTTCATTGATCGAGTAGTTTCGGTAACCCTGATCTACGATCGTTGGACTCATTCGCTGCAAACGCCTTTTCTTGAATTTTGGAGCTCTTCTTTTTGGAACCCTAGCTCCGGAAAGTCGGAAATGACTCATGGATGTTTTCTTAGAGCCTCGTAAGTCAATTCTGCGGAAGAATCGAGTTTGAACTCGATTCGGATGAGAATCGGATTTGGAGAGTATATTTAGGTTTTTGGGTAGTAGAAGTCGAATAGCATATTTCGGAGTTCCCAATCAGTAGTTAGGTCACGTAGGACCTTAGCGTTCTAGTGGGCCTAGTGCGCGTATTGCGAAATCCGTTTTCCCGTAGGATTTGCAAAAGTTGCACTCTGGGCATTTGGAACGATTTCAAGTTCCGAAGTCCCAAAGTTCACAAGTCTAACGCACATAAGTCCCTAGAGTCGTAGAGAATCCGTTGCCGCGAAGAAACTCTAGTTTCGACACCTTTTGGGTCGAAATCCGTTTTCGCGTCATTTTCGGGAGAGAAAGGATCCGAAAAGTGAAATTTTGTGCAAACGAGCTCGGAACTTGACGAAACCTGCGTGAATAGGTCCCATGGGTCCCCAGGAACCTATCCATGCACTTACGTCGAAGTCCCGGGGTTTAATGCGCGAAATCTCGTTTTTGGGATTTTGGACTCGGGGAGAGCGGCACTACCGCTAGTGTGAAGGCGGTACTGCCGGAGGGTCCGGCACTACCGGGGTTAGGACGCCGGTAGTTATTTTCCAGAGAGCAACCCCTTTCGGTCCCCGGCCAGCGGCACTACCGCGCTACAGTAGCCGGTACTGCCGGCCAGAGCGGCACTACCGCCCATTCAACAGCGGTACTGCCGGCCTCTGGGAGAAAGTTTAGAATTTCCTTTTCCGTCTAGGTTCTCGTTTTCCATTTTCGCTTCTTTTTGGATTTCGATTGCTTCTTTGCCTATTTTGATCGATGATTTTGGGTCTCGTTGCTTTTCGTGTAGACGTAGACGCTTCGAACGTCGCCGACGATCCCGACTACGTCCCGGAGACCGATTTCACCGAAGAGCAAACAGGCAAGCGCCTCCTTGACCATTTCCAATCCCATAATTGCAAATTCTTATGTTGATTTCCAAAACTATTATGCATGCTCATAAGTTCATTAAAAGTGATAATTTGTGGGAAGCAGTAGTTAAGCCGAAAATTGTTGGATTACCTCAATATAATCTGAATACGCTATCCTTGATAGACTTAAGAATAATTTAGACACATTAGTAAGTGTCAGAGGGTATTAGAGAATAATAGTTGCATATGCTTAGTTCAGCAATAGAATTGGTTGCAGGAGATCATGACGTTCATATTCATAAACTCCTGGAACTACTAGGATGGGTGAAGGGTGTCAGGTTGGAATTGGATGTTTTGGGGTTTTGTTGGAAAAAAAAGGGAATGGTTGCGTGAGTAAAATGGAAAAACTTGGAGAGATTAGACCGGGCGAGATGTTTGATGGTTCGGAGTTGGTGGTGTTTGGCCGGGTAGTGGTTCCGGTTGGAAGGCTGGTTTCAGGTTCGGATTGGTTGTCAGTGTTGGGTGGTTTGAAGTGGTCAGTCTGAGTTGGTCCCTTGCTATGGGGAGGTTGAGGGCTAGTGTGTGCTCGGTGGGGCCGCTAGTGCCGACCCTCTGTGGCCATAGCAAGTGGGTTTGGAAGATCTACTTTGAGTCACCCTAAGGACCGAACTTGGTGCTATTTCTTGGGTATAAATTCGTGCAACCACATGTGCCGGTATGGGATGGCCTCGACCTAGTGCGGGAAAAGGGATCTGACCCTGCATTATTGGAGGGCAAAGAGGATTGGATGCACCTGTGGTGCCGGTGCATTCTAGGGACTTTCTTGTCGAGGCATCGAAGGAAAGTTTACCCAATACAATGGTAATGCCTACTACGGGGGGGTCGTGGGCTAGTGGGTGCCTATTGGAACCACTGGCGGCCTCTGTGGCTGTAGTTAGGGATGCACGTTACCGGGCCGGTGCAGGATTAGAACTCAATTCTTTCGAAAGGTTCCGTCATGGTCTAGCAAATCGGGTACTTCGGTATCGCGAGGCATGGATGACATGATTGCTAGAACGTGTCATGTGGGTACAGTGTACAGTCTCTGCAGAGATAAATAAACTAATCGATTAGCCGTGCTCACGGTCATGAGCAGCTTGGAAAGTACTATCAAGTATAGATTTTGGAGTGCAGGTTAATTTTGGAAAAATGGGTTTCGAGGTTGGAACGTGTTGGTTGGGTGTGTGTGTGTTTGAATCTTGGGTTCAAAAGGTGCAGGTGAATGGCTGGTTTGGTGGAAGGAATGGTTGGATGTTGGTTTGGTTAATCACTGGTATATTGTTAATTGTTTGAAAAGTTTTCTTCACTCAATTTCTTTCGTAAAATGCGATTGTGAATTTATTATCATATTGTAAGCAAAATCCGCTTTGTGCTCAAAAAGACTAGTGTAGTAACCTGTTATTCTTTGTTTCAACCTGCATTTTATATGTATTCATTCCATACACTAAAGTCTTGCAAGTACATACGTGTACTCACCGTTTGCTCTAACGGATTTTGGTTAGAAGGAGAAGAAGCAGGTAATGATGTAGATGTACCAGACGAGTCGCAGTTCGTTGACGACGCTGGCGATTCTCTTTGGGGCTTAGCTGGTTATCATCCGGCCGATTGCCTGGGGTGGAGGCACACTGCGTGTTCTTCTTTTGGTGTTTCGCTGGTGCCGGTGTTTCTTTTGGACTTGTTCCGGTGTAAGCCGTGACTGTAAGTTAAACTATTGTAATAACGTTACCTTTACGGTGTAATATATTTACTCTTGCATAGTTGAGACCTGTCTTGCATGACAACGCGTGGAGTCTTGGGCTCTTGATCCAGTGGAACCAAGATACTATGCACGCGGTTGCGGGAAGCTCGAGTTGGGATCAATCAATTGGCAGGTATACTCCTCACGAGTCTTGCCGATTAATTGGCCCCAATCCGAGTACGGATTTGGCTTAGCGGTCAGGAGACGTTGCAGGTTGCATTAATCTCCAGTCCGATGCAACAGTAATGACCTGATTCGCTAATCTGATTCCGGAGCCCCCACATGTGACCCCGGGAGTGCCTTCTACTTCTCGCCAATCCGTCGCCCGTGGTTGAGGCAAGTGTATTGGAATGGGTAGCGGGTTGTAGATTGTTTGATTGATTGAGATTGAAATTTGAATATATGATATGTTCACATGCCATGCTTTAATGTTTGCCATTGATATGATGAATATGTTTATTACGTGATGGTGCCATGAGTTAATGTACAAGTTATCTATGATGATGCCATGTGTTAATGTACAAGATATCTATGATGATGCCATGTGTTAATGTACAAATTATTCATGATGTTGGCAAATTTGCATACATGGCATGATACATGGCCCAGGCGGTGAGAAAGTCATAACTAGTCCGGGGAAGGTCGGTGAGAAAGTTATGACTATTCCGGAGAGCTAATGAGTAAGTCCTATATCGTGATTCCATTCACTGCGGTGAACGGAAGCGAGGAGTAGGCACCCTCCTTCTTCGGGATGGAAGGGGGGAGAGGGTGCACACCGACGGGTGTGTACTCAACCATACCGGTATGAGTTTCCAAGGAGATATAAGCATCGCATCGCATTGCATACATAATGATGATGATAATGATTTGTGAACATGAATGAGATGATATACATGATGTAAGTTGTTGTAGCCATGTAATTGTTTTTGTTTGTACCATTGCAATATACTTGCTGAGTGATGAACTCACGCTTGTGTTTATGTTGTTTTTTTAGGTACCATGACACCGGCATGTGGGAAATGGCATTAGCTACACATCTTCACGTAGTTCCAGTCACATTTACCAACCTTGAGTCATGATCATAATAATAGCGCCCTGAACTAGGTGTATGGAATAATTTTAATGTGCTGTTGATCCTCTTTGCTTAGCTATAGATGTTTGTGTGGTTGGTTTTGGTTTAATTGCTTATGATGATGTTTTATCCATTATATATTGCTGCTTTAGATGTCATATGTTATGAAATATTTTGCTATGATATTGCTATTGTTCAAATCATGATAAAACAAAGGAGATGCTACCGAAATTTCGATTTTTAGCATATGCGCCTTTGCTGTAATTTATCGTTAGTTGTGGTATTTAGATGTTGTTTAGTCTATGTTTGGTAGCATTCTGGCATACTAGATACCGGGGTGTTATACTCAAAATTGCAATGAGACAAACCCAAACTTGGTCATGCAAAAGGAAGTCTCCAAAACACTTTTCAATCTCAAAGACTCCCACAGGAGGGAACCAAGCGATCAAATAAACCTTTGCGGATAAAGGCACAAAACATAAATCGACACAACTTAACTTTTTGCACACGCTTCAATAACTTCTTTTGAACTCAGAGTAAGACACACAAGAACCAAAACTATACTTTTCTTTGCAAGGCAACCCAAAAAACCGGTGTCCAAGCCAAAAGGCGACTAAAAAAGGCGCAACGCTAAATTCCTCTTCTTCGTCTTCAACCAAGGAGGACAAAACCAAGGAACACCGAAGGGACTCTCCGCGAAAAATCCAATCCCAAACACTTTTCTTTTGATTTCAATCAACTAGAGTCAAGAAAAACAACCAAAACCGACCGTCAGAACGGTAAAGAACATACGAAGGAATCCACCACCAAACTCTTCTATTTGACTCCAGTCAACTACCTGATCTACGACAGAAAGGATAAGCACTCTTCTCCTACATGGGATAATAGTTCTTCGGTGATGGCGCTAACCGGCCACACCGTCAAATCTCACCCTTACTATGAAATAAGAGAGGTGGCCGAAACCCTTCAGCACCAAAACCCCATTTTATCACAACAATAAGAACAATTCAATCATTTATCTCATAGAAATAGCAACATGCATTATCAAATGAAGCATTCAACATCATAGCTTAAATACAACATTTAAGCGTAAAGAAACGATACCCATACCCTTTCCTACTGTGCATCCATTGTGTGTCAAATTTTAGATTAGTTATAGCACTTTTGCAAGTTTTAATGTTGCTATTCTATGACAAAATTTTAGTTATTCCACATCACATTCTATGACACTAAAAATACACATTCCAAGGACCTACAGCCCGCTCTGATACCAACTGTAACACCCCGGCATTTAATATGCCCAAATGCTACCAAACATAGGCTAAACAACATCTAAATACCATAAACTAAGGTAAATTACAGCAAAGGAGTAAATGCTAAAACCGAAAATTTCGGCAGCATCTCCTTTGTTTTTTTTCATGAATTGAAGCAACAACAATATGATCACAGGGTATAGTATAAAGAATGACATCTAAATCATCAACAATAAAGGTTCTAGCAGCAGTATAAGACTAGAATAAAGATTCCAACCATCTCATGAGCCAAATGAAGTAAATGAGGAAACCAACCACACAAATTAACCATCACAATTTAATGGAAGGAACATGACATTGTTTATATGTGTGATGCTAAGTGATGACGTGTGACTAGCTCCCTTTCCCGCATGCCGGTTTCATGGTACCTAAAAAAAATAACATAAACACAAGCGTGAGTTCATCACTCAGCAAGTATATTGCAATGGAACAAGAAAATACATTCTAATACCTTCATCACCACTTTTCACATACGACATCATACACATCTCATATTCATAGCGTAAGCATATCATTAACATCGTCATATATCATCATCATATAACATCCTCATATAATGCAATGCAATGCAATGCGATGCACATATCTCCTTGAAACTCATAACGGTATGGTTGAGTACACACCCATCGGTGTGCACCCTCTCCCCCCTTCCATCCCGAAGATGGAGGGTGCCTACTCCTCGCTTCCATACACTGCGGTGGATGGAATCACGATGTAGGACTAACTCATTGGCTCTCCAGAAAAGTCATAACTTTCTCACCTACCTTCCCCGGACTAGTTATGACTTTCTCACCACGCGGGCCATGTATCATTCCATGTATGCAAACATGCCAACATCATAAATAACTTGTACACTAACACATGGCATCATAACATAATAAACATATTCATCACATCATTGGCAATCATTAAGGCATGGCATGTGAACATATCATGTATTCAAATTCAATCTCAACCAATCTAGCAACTACAACCCTCAACCACGGCGACGGATTGGCGAGAAGTAGAAGGCACTCCCGGGGTCACACCACCTGCACATAGGGACCACACACTCACAATCATATCCACAAAACAGTAAGCAAACTCTCTTCAACCCCGACATCGCAAACTACTAGCTAAACCCAAAAACAGAGGTTTTGTCCCGTCGGGACAGCAGCCTTCCAAAAGGCATAACTCGGGTTCTATGACTCCGAATCTAATAAACGAGTACACCCTCGCGTAGCTTAGTAAATTTGCTAACTTTTTCTAAGTATACGGAAAGACTGATTCGGACTCTAAAGTGGTTTAATCTACAGAATACCGTGATCTGTTCCAATCACGTCACAGATTTTAATATGTTAGGTAAAATGAGCATAACATTCAAACGGCTAGGCGGAATTGGACTTTCTTTATACTCACTGAAAGATATTAAAATTACCTACAACTTCTTCAACAGGCGGCCGACCAAATTCCGAATTTAAATTGGCGAAAACCCAAACCCTAGGTCGATTGCTCATGCTGCCCGAAACAGAGAACGTGGCAACTTCTAGATTTCATCTAATCTACTCAATTCCAGCACCACTAATTGATCTAAAAACATCATATTGACCCTTAGAACAGATGCTAGACCAACCCCAAGGATTCCCGTGGCCATACCTTCGCCCGACGAACGAAGAACCAACGGATCTCCTCCCGGTTCGCGCGATCTCCTTCCTCGCTTCAAATCCACCGGATCTCCTCATCGCGGAGCGCTCCAATGAACGGATCTGCGGGGTGGTGAGGTGAACTCCCCTAGAGGCAGCAAGGGTGGTGGAGAGGAGAGGAGAGGGGTGGTGGTGCAATGGGGAGGAGGGAGGAGGAGGGTGGCGCACAAGGGGGAGGGTGGCGGCTATGGGAGGGAGAGGAGGAGGTGGGGCGCATGGGGGGAGGGTTTGGGGCGCCCTAGGGCTGGTTGGCTGCCCCCTCCTCCCCTGATGGGCCTAGAAGCCTCCACTTAAGGCCCGAAAGGACCCCCCGCGGCCCAAGTTTCCCCGAAAAGGCCCAAAACACCCGAAAACGGCCCGAAAACGCGATAAAAAGTCGTACCAAAAGCCGGATTCTAAATTGTCGCATTTTGTTATGTCACAATCTCTATTGTCACATCCTATGATGTCACAGGACGCCTCTTCCATTATGAATGCACAAATGACATGAACAAATATAAACTTGCATAAACATTAAAAACAACGAATTCATAATCACTATGTAACCATGCTCATCATGTCATTGGCAAACAACAATCATGGCAAGTTAGCAAACATGGATCATATTGTATCTAAGCAAGACTAGCAATCATACAAACACCCAACCCATTCCAATGCGCTTGCCTTAACCGCGGGCAACGGATTGGCGAGAGGATGAGGGCACTCCCAGGGTCACACTGCCACATAGGTACCACACACTCAAAACGTGCCCTCAAAATAGTACAAGAACGATCCCCTAACCCGACTCCGCAAACAACCCCTAAAACCCGAAAACAGAGAATCTGTCCCTACGGGACAGCGGGCTTCCAACTAGCATAACTTGAGTTCTAGGACTCCAAATTAAGTAAACGAGTACATTTTCTCGTAGATTAGGAAATTTCCTAGCTTTTTCTAAGTATTGGGAAAAACTGATTCGGCCTCTAAAATTGACTAATCTACAGATCAACCCGATATGTCCCAATCGCATCATAGTTTTGCATACGTTCGGTAAATGTAACACCCCGGCATCAAATATGCTTGAATGCTACCAAACATAAGCTAAACAACATCTAAATACCAAGAATTAAGGTAAATTACAGCAAAGGAGTAAATGCTAAAATCCGAGATTTCGGCAGCATCTCCTTTGTTTTAACATGATTTGAAGGAGCAACAACAGTATAGCAATATATGGAATATGAAAGACAACTAAAAACAGCAATAATTAATGACTTAGCAACAATATAAGTCTAGTTTCAAATATTTAATGTCTCCGAGAGTCAAACGAACAGTAAGACTCTCATTTAGCAAAGCTAAACCTTAAAGCAATAATCATCACAACGCAATTTATTAACAAAAACAAATTGAATGACTTGTGGAATCAAATGAGTGAAACTACGTGTGGAAGTGTGACTATTTCCCTTCCCCGCATGCCGGTCTCATGGTACCTAAAACAACAAGAAAACACAAGCGTGAGTTCAAAACTCAGAAAGCATATTGCAATGGGTACAAACAGAAGCAATTACATGCCTACAACAACTCACATCATGTATATCATCTCATTCATGTTCACAAATCATTATCATCATCATTATGTATGCAATGCGATGCGATGCGATGCGATGCGATGCTCATATCTCCTTGGAAACTCATACCGGTATGGTTGAGTACACATCCGTCGGTGTGCACCCTCTCCCCCCTTCCATCCCGAAGATGGATGCTGCCTACTCCTCGCTTCCCCACACAGCGGTGGATGGAATCAGGATGTATACTCATTGGCTCTCCGGATTAGTCATAACTTTCTCACCGACCTTCCCCGGACTAGTTATGACTTTCTCACCGCTCGGGCCATGTATCATGCCATGTATGCAAATATGCCAACATCATGAATAACTTGTACATTAACACATGGCATCATCATAGATAACTTGTACATTAACACATGGCATCATCACGAAATAAACATATTCATCATATCAATGGCAAACATTAAAGCATGGCATGTGAACATATCATATATTCAAATTTCAATCTCAATCAATTAAACAAACTACAACCCACTACCCATTCCAATACACTTGCCTCAACCACGGGCGACGGATTGGCGAGATGTAGAGGGCACTCCCGGGGTCACAACACCTGCACATAGGTACCACACACTCACAATCATGACCACAAAACAGTACGCAAACCCTCATCTACCCCGACATTGCCATCTACTCGCAATAACCAAAAACAGAGGTTCTGTCCCGCCGGGACAGCAGCCTTCCAAAAGGCATAACTTGAGTTCTGGGACTCCGAATCAATTAAACGTGTACATCCTCGCGTATCTTAGGAATTTCCCAACTTTTTCTAAGTATAAGGAAAGACTGATTCGGATTCTAAAGTGATTTAATCTACAGAATACCGTGATCTGTTCCAATCACGTCACAGATTTTAACACGCTCAGTAAAATAGCCATAACTTTCAAACGGATGATCAGAATTTAACGTTCTTTATACCCACTGAAAGGTATTGAAATTATCTACAACTTCTTCAACAGGCGGACGACCAAATTCGGAATCTAAATTTGCGAAAAACTAAACCCTAGGTCGACTGCTCCTGCTGTCCAAAACAGAGAACGTGGCAACCTCTAGATCTAATCCAATCTTCTCAAATCCAACACCACCAATTGATCTAAAAACATGATATTGATCCTTAGAATAGTACCTAGCCCAACCCCACGGAGTCCCATGGCCATACCTTCGCCCGACGAACGAAAAACCTACGGATCGCCTCCCGGTTCGCGCGATCTCCCTCCTCGCTCCGATTCCACCGGATCTCCTCGTCGCGGAGCGCTCCAATGGATGGATCTTCAGGTCCGGGAGGTGGAGAACTCCCCTAGGGCAGCAAGGGTGGTGGATAGGTGAGGAGAGGGGTGGTGGTGCAAAGGGGAGCAACAATGGGGGTGGCGGCTAGGGCAAAAATGGGAGAGGGAGAGGTGGGGAGAGGCTAGGGCACAAGGGGCGCAATGGGGCAGGGGTGGGGCACATAAAGGGGTAGGGGAAGGCCCCCAACCTGGTCTCCTACTCCTATTTGGACTCCCACTCCTTCCCACCAAAGCCCACGACCCTTTCCCTTAGGCCCAAACTCCCACAAAAAGGCCCAAACTCCCCCGGAAAGGCCCAAACTCCCCGAAAAGGCCCAAACTCCCGGAAACGGCCCGAAAACGCATGTAAACCTCATACCACATGGTTTTAACCTTAATTCCACATTTTATAATGTTTTTGCCCACAACATTCACATTTTGTAATGCCACAATCTCTTTCAAACGGCTGGGCAGAATTGAACGTTCTTGGTGTCCAATTAAAGGTAATTCAATTACCTACAACTTATTCACCAGGCGGACGACCAAAATCCGACTCTAAAATTGGGAAAACTCAAACCCTAGGTCGTACGCCCAATCTGCCCCGAAACAGAACACTATGCAAACTCTAGTTTTCATCAATTCCTTCTAATTCCAGGACCACTTTTCGATCTAAGAGCACCAAAACCCCCATTAACAAAACATCTAATCCACCCCAAAGAGATTACCCATCGCCATACCTTCGCCTAACGAACAACGAACCGACGAACGACGAATCTTCTCCTCCCGGTTCCCTCGATCTCCTTCCTCGCGCCGATTCCGCCAGATCTCCTCATCGCGGAGCTTCCCAACGGAGAGTACAGCGAGGTGGAGAGGTGAGGATCTCCCCTAGGCCGGCTAGGGAGGTGGAGAGGAGAAGGGGGCGCACAAGGGAGGGGGAAAGATGGGGGTGGCTAGGGCACAAGGTGGAGCACATGGAAGGATTTTAGCCCCTTCCCCCACATGGGCCAGAAAATTCCACATTTGGCCCATGTGGGGTCCCCCCTAAGGCCCAAATCGGCTCGGAAAGGCCCAAACTCTCGAAAACGGTCTGTAAAGGCGATTTAACCTCATACCGTAAGGTTTTATTCTCTAATTTCACATTTTATAATGTCACAACATTCCGTAGTGTCACACGCCATGAATGCTTTAAAGCACTGAAATGTGCATGAATCATGGCTTTGATGTTTTATTTTCTAGCAACGCATGTATGCATCCTGCTGTCATTATCAAGCGCATGTATGCATGAAGCCTGTTACTTCTTTAATCAATGTCATTACCTTTCATTTATAGCCGTTCCTCCCTTCCTTGCATGTTGGAACTAGCAACGCTCCATGATGTTTCATTTTTTTCCAACCGTTTCTCCTCATGCATCATTCCCTCTATGCATATGAATCACGCACCATTCCTTGTATGCGTTTTCCTTTCCAATCCATTTTCCAGCCGTGGAGCCTTTCCATTTCCTTCCAGCCATTTCCTTTCTCTAGCAACACTTCTCCATTTCCTGCACTCGCGTGAACTAGCAACGCTGGCATACCTTCCGGCCACGCCTCCTCCAACCCTCGTTGACCCGCGCTGCTGTTGCCGACTGTACTCCGACGTTCAACTGACTGACCGCCGCCGCAGTTGCCTTCATTCATCGCCTATCGTCTCCGTCACCATGCCTCTTTCGGTACTTCTTTTCTCTTTTGCGTGCTTTATCCCGTCGTCCGTCGATCAGTTGGCCTCGTCATGTGTAATTGTGCCAGTATATATATACTAGAGTTTAGAATGCATGGATATATACATATCTATGTTCATACGTAGGCATGTACGTGTATATATGTTAGTATGTGGACGTATATACTAGGCACATGCATGAATTTAGAACAGTCGAAGCATGTATACGTATATATATACATGTGGATATATTCGGTTGATCCGCCTGTATATACTCGGCCGATTCGCAAGTATGATTTTTCATATGTATGTATACGTATATTATTAGGATGATTTGCATATATATATATTAGGCCGCACGTGTATACATATATATACATATATATTAAGATGTGCATATGTATATGTATGTATTTGGCAGAATACATGTAGA
The DNA here is from genome assembly GCA_036346355.1 of Rhipidocladum racemiflorum. NCBI lineage: Eukaryota > Viridiplantae > Streptophyta > Magnoliopsida > Poales > Poaceae > Rhipidocladum > Rhipidocladum racemiflorum. Next base: position 40,920,802 of record CM070589.1, on the reverse strand, counting down.
AATATTCATATGATCCGCTTGTTTAAATCGGGATGATCTACATGTATATGTGTATATATACATATTAATGTGTACTAGGTCGTCCTGGTATGCATGCATGAAGAATATGTATATATACTATGAACAGTATATGAATTTTTCCAGAATTGCGAATTTTGTCTTTTTCACTACAAATTCGTTCTAAGTCCAAATAGTTTGCAACAAATTTTGTTAATTAGTAGAAATTAATAGATTTCAACGGTAATTTTTATAAAATTTTATAAATAAATTTATATTGATAAATTATTCGCGGAAAGTCCAAACTTCCGAATTTTTTAGTTCCTAAACTATAAGTCCAAAAATGCCAAAATAAATTTTATAAATCTTAGAAAATGCTAACTAATTGTCTAGAAGTTTTTGTGAAATTATGAATTAGTTTGATTTACAGCATTTTCTGAATATGTGTTTATTCGTTGTCTTTGGATGTTTATTTGGTTCTTTATCTGCTACGCATAGACGTTGAACTGTGCGAAGGTGCGAAAGTTGAAGATCAAGCTCAAGATCAAGTCTTAGATCAAGACCAGTTGCTCTTTGAAAGCAAGTTATGCTTTGATCATATTGATCCCATTTGTGAAAGTTATATTGATTCTAAATTATTGCATGCTAATTTAATTAGAATTGTTTTGAATAATTCTGCAGATTAGTTAAATGACTAATTGTTGTATTCCACCTTGTCGTATATAATTGTATGACATGAATCCTTTGTCACCCTAGATTGTGGATTAATAGTTGGAAATTAATAATTTGCCAACATGGGTTAATTAGCTCGTAGGTAGTATGCTTAGCCATGCCACGTAGGTTTGCCATTATTTTGGATATTAAAGTTAATATTGACTTAATGAGATATAGAACATGTTTTCGAGAATGTGACATGTGTTGTTGAGTTTGATGATGGCACATGGTGCATGGTAGAGAACTAGGGTGATAAAATTCTTTAGATTGGGGCAAGTGACAAGATTGATCTGGTGGGCCATGATTGGTACTGGGAAAGTCGTTTTGGTTTTTGGGTAGTCTTGCCTTGGTCAACCTAAGGACTTAACCTTGCAAGCCTTTGAACTGAGTCATTCATACAACCACAAGTCTGGAGTATGACAGCCCTAGCTGATTAATTTGTTGATTCTAAACTTTAGTACTATTATGGTGGTGTGAGGCCCGAGTAGTGGTAACCAGTTCTCGCACGGGTTTGTTCACATGGCGCAAGAGAGGTGTGACACTACGGATTGTTGTGACATTATAAATGTGAAATTAGAGATTAAAACTTTACGGTATAAGGTTTAATCATGTATTTGGGCCTTTTCGGGGGAGAATTTGGGCCTCCGGGGGAGTTTGGGCCTAGCGGGGGCTAGTTTGGGCCTTGGGGGGATGAAGTGGGCCGTTAGTGGTGGAGTTTTTGGGCCCATGGGGGATAATTTCCTGCACAAAACAGCCCATGCGCCAGCCCTCCCCCTCCTTGTGCGCCCCCCACCTCCCCTCCAACCCTAGCCGCCTCTCCCTCCCCCACATGCGCCTCCACCCCCTCCCTCCCTCTCCTCTCCACCCTCCTTGCTGTCCTATGAGAGCTCCTCACCCTGCCATCCCGCTGTCCTCTCTGTTGGGAAGCTCCGCGACGAGGAGATCAGGCGGATTCGGAGCGAGGAAGGAGATCGGGAGAACCGGGAGGAGATTCGTCGCCGTTAGTCGGGCGAAGGTATAGTTAGGGGTAATCCTTGGGGATGGTCTAGGTGCTGTGCTATAGGGTGTTTTATGCTTTTATATCAAGAGGTGGTACTGTGATTGGGTAGATTGGATGAAAACTAGAGATTTCTTAGTTCTCTGGTCGGGCAGATTGGGCACACGACATAGGGTTCGAGTTTTCGAAATTTTAGATTCAGAATTTGGTCGTCCGCCTCTTTAAGAAGTTGTAGATAACTTCAATACCTTTAATTGGACACCAAGAATGTCCAAGTCCGCCCAGCCGTTTGAAAGTTATGATTGTTTTACCGAACGTGTTCAAATCTGGGACGTAATTGGGACAGAATGTAATGTTTTGTAGATTAAACAATTTTAGAGGCCGAAACAGCTTTTCCCAATATTTATAGAAAGCTAGGAAATTTCCTAAGATTCGCGATGATGTACTCGTTTACTTAATTCGGATAACTAGAACTCAAGTTATGTTAGTTTGAAGTCTGCTGTCCCGGGGGACAGATTCTCTGTTTTTTCGGTTTTGGGAGTAGTTTGCGAAGTCGGGGTAGATGAGCGATTGTGTACTATTTTGTGGGCACGGTTTGAGTGTGTTGTATCTATGTGCAGGTGGTGTGACCCCGGGAGTGCCCTCATCCTCTCGCCAATCCGTCGCCCTCGGTTAAGGCAAGTGTATTGGAATGGGTAGTGTGTTGTATGTTGCTTGTCTTGATTAGATGCAAATAGTTTTCATGATATGCTATCTTGCCATGATTAGTGTTTGCCCATGATATGGTGAAAATGGTATGTTATGATGCTATGCAATGATTAATTGTTTATGTTTATGGCATATGTTGCATACATGGCATGAAAACTGGCCCGATCGGTGAAAACATCATAACTATTCCGGTAAGGTCGGTGAGAAAGTTATGACTTGATGAGTACCTGTACCATGGGTACCCCGATCAGCCCGGAAACGCGAACGGGCTGACCAAACCGCGGCGAAGGCCCAGCACTGCAGAAAAGTACTTGGGCCGCGGAGAGCGAACCCCGACCTGTGCAGGACCGACCCTAAACGGTCGGCGGATTCCGATCCCGGGCGGTCGGCCGGCTCCGACCGCCTAATGTTGAAGCTCGCGGTCAGCAAGCTCCACCCGCGCACGAACCAGTAGGGCCCACGCCGGTGTCAGACAGCTGCCTTGTGCGCAGCGTCCCCTGGCGTCCGTACCGGGGTAGACGGCTCCTTCCCAAGACTGTCAGAGGAGCCACCGAAGAAGTCAAGCCCCCGTCCCATCGCCTGGCACACCGCAGAAGAATACGCCCACTCCCGAGGCCAAGGCAAAGTCAAGCGCCATTAAAGCCACCGAGGCTGACAGGAGCACCACGCGATACGCCATCCGGACAGCACTACGCAAGACTACTCATCACAGAGCCACCAACCCTGCCTCGGGACGGGCAGGGGTCGGTCGGACAAGACAGAAACCAGACTTCAAGACGCGCAGGCCCCTTTCCTCGTGGTTTTCCCAAACTCCCGTGTAACCTGCCTCCTCCGTCTATATAAGGAGAGGCAGGGCCCGAGAGGGAGGGGCGATGAAAAAACAGTCTTCTAGGTAGCCACAACTCCCTAGCGAAAACATCAAGGGGATCGGACAGCCGACCCCCCGCCTCGCTTGTACACCCCTTGTTCATCACCCAAAGATCAATACACCCACGCCGAACGAACTGGAGTAGGGACATTCGGCCCGAACCAGTATACATCATCTGACTCCTTGAGTCGACCATTCGGGGAGAGGGAGCGCGCGACCCCATCCGACCATAAATTCGTATTGCCGGTGCACGAAACACCGACAGTTGGCGCGCCAGGTAGGGGTTCTCGCGCGTCTTCACCGACATCCTCATCTTCGGGTTCCCATTCTCCTCCCTGATGGCCTCCTCCCACCACGATTCGCCGATGTCGAGGGGCTGGATCCGCTTCGGCGCCCTCGATTTCATCGTCACCACGGCGGGAGAGCTTGTCCTCATTCCCGCTGCCGTCCGGGACCGGGCGCCCTCCGCTAGCCTGGATGCAGTTGCTGACGTCCTCAGCAACCTCAGCCTCGAGGCCCCCGCATGGGCCGCGCGGGCGGGCCCGTCGCGCGCCGGCGCTGCTCCTGGCGACACTGCCTATGGACTGCGGCTAGCGGCGGAGCCACCCTCCACGAGCTCTCAACTCGTGGCCATGGCCGACTACGCGCCGGCTTCCCTCCACGACCTGCTGGCGGACTCCTCCAGCCACGGCTCTAGCTCCGACAAAGAGTATCCCCCTCGCAGGGCGTACTCTCGCGAGTGCAACATGACGGGTGCGGCGGAGCCGTCCTCCATCCCCGCTACCCTCGGGACCCTCCTCCCGCGCGACGAAGCGCAGCGGGAGGAATCCCGGCGGGAAGACGACGCACAGCACCTACAACGCTTCGCCGACCTTCGGCAACAGCGCGAGGAACTAGAGGCCCGAAAGGCCGAGCTCGACAAACTCCAGGCCGAGCTGGAGCGCCGCCGGCCTAGCCCACCACCCGCCTCCGGCGCGCGCGCCCGCGCACGTCAGGTGCATCAGCAGTTGGCTGGGGAGACGAACGACCTTCCGTTCTTCCCTCACGCCAACCAGAACATTGCTGTGGCAGCAATGCTGCTCCGAGGGCTGCCTGAGCCAACGGAGCCAGAAGCCAAGGCCACCTATCAGAACCTCCGGGGGCTGGTAGAACGTGCTGTCGTTCAGCACGCCCAAGGTTCTGGCTCCCGACGGACGGGCGCCACCTCGGGCCGCCTGGGCCACTCCCCCTCACAGGGTCGACGGAGCCCAGCCAAGACGGCCCCGCTCCACGAGCTCCCCCAGGCATCATACACCCCGGTGCGTCATCGCCTGGGGGATAAGTATGATCTTCGCACCACCCTCGAGGCGCGAAGGAGAGCTACCGATGCAGCAGCGCCCTCGCAAGTCGCCGATAGCGGGCGACGCAACCATCCCGACCCGGGATTCGACGGTCCTGGGCCGCGTGCGTTCACCCGCCACATCCGCAACGCCGACTTCCCGACCAGATTCCGGGCTCCGACCAACATAGCCAAGTACACAGGGGCTACCAACCCCAGTGTTTGGCTAGAAGACTACCGGCTCGCCTGCCGAGCGGGGGGAGCGACGGACGACTCCTTTATCATCCAGTACCTCCCCATCTACCTTGCGGACTCAGCTCGAGCCTGGCTCGAGTACTTGCCCGCAGACACCGTCGGCAGCTGGGCCGACCTGACGAACCTTTTCGTCGGGAACTTCCAGGGCACCTACAAACGCCCTGGCAACTCCTGGGACCTGAAGAGCTGCAAGCAGCAGCCGGGGGAAACCCTCCGGGACTACATCCGCCGCTTCTCCCAGCAGTGCAACGAGCTCCCCGACATCCGCGACGCCGACGTCGTCGGGGCGTTCATCTACGGCACCACGTGCGAGGCCCTGGTCCACAAGTTGGGCTGTGCGAAACCCCGGACCACCAAGGAGCTCCTCGACATCGCCACCAATCACGCCTCCGGCGAGGAGGCCGTGGGGGCCATCTTCGAAAGGAAGACGGCCCACAAAACAGCCAGCCTCGGGGCCAGCGCCCCCTCCGACCGCCCTGACAAAAGAAAGCGGAAGGGGAAGCAGGGCCGCGAAGGCCGAATGGTCGCTGCTGCCGACCGACCTGCCAAACAGCAGGCTCGGCAGACGCCCGACCGATTCGAGAAACTGATGGATAGTCCGTGCCCGAACCACGACTATCCCGTCAAACACAAGTATCGGGACTGCGAAGTCTTGAAGCGGTTTCTCTCCGGAAACCCCACGACGTCGCGGGGTAAGGGGAAGAAGCGCGACCCGGCACCCGACGCCGGGGCGAAGGGCGATGAGCCAGCCGACGAGTTCCCACAGCTCGACGGCTGCCTCATGATCTTCGGAGGGGCAGAGTGCTATGCCGACAAGCGACGGTTGAAGCTCGCCCACCGAGAGGTTCACACGGCTACCCCCGCCGTGCCCACCTACTTAAGGTGGTCGGAGTGCCCGATCGCCTTCGATCGGACCGACCACCCCGACCACATCCCGCACCCGGGACGCTACCCGCTCGTCGTCGACCCCATCGTGGGGACGGCGCTGCACCAAGGTGCTCATGGACGGCGGCAGCAGTCTCAACATCATGTATGTTGAGACCCTGGATGCCCTGGGAGTCCCTCGCTCCGCCCTTCGGCCGAGCAAGGCGCCTTTCCACGGCGTCGTACCGGGCCAACAGGCCCACCCCCTCGGACAGGTCGGCCTGTCCGTCACCTTCGGGAGCCCGGACAACTTCCGCACCGAGAGCCTCACTTTCGAGGTTGTGGACTTTCCCGGCTCCTATCACGCCATCCTGGGACGGCCTTGCTACGCGAAGTTCATGGCAGTCCCCAACTACACCTATCTCAAGCTGAAGATGCCAGGGCCGCAAGGTGTCATCACCGTGGCCGCATCCTTCCAGCTCGCCTACAACTGCGAGCGAAGCAGCTGTGAGCTGGCCTCAGCGGTTGTCGCCTCCGCCGAGCTCGCCCAGCTCCAGGAGAAGGCCCCCGAATCCGCCCCCGACTCCAGCCAGTCGGGGCCTAGCTCCTTCAAGTCCGCGGAAGATACGAAGGAGGTCGCTGTTGATCCCGAAGACCCCACCAAGATCGTGCGGGTCGGGGCCGCCCTCACCGCCAAATAGGAAGACGCGCTCGTCGACTTCCTCCGAGCAAACCGAGACGTCTTCGCTTGGAGACCCTCGGACATGCCAGGAGTTCCAAAGGAGGTCGCCGAGCACTCCCTGAACATTCGACCAATCGGACCCGATCGCCCGGCGCTGCTTGTTCGATGAAGAAAAGCGTCGGGCCATTGGGGAAGAGATCGCCAAACTTTTGGCCGCCGGCTTTGTAAGGGAGGTACGTCACCCCGAGTGGCTCGCCAATCCCGTCCTTGTAAAGAAAAAGTCGGGGCAATGGAGAATGTGTGTTGACTACACGAGCATCAACAAGGCCTGTCCAAAAGATCCATTCCCATTACCTCGCATCGACCAGGTCGTGGACTCCACCGCCGGGTGCGAGTCCCTTTCTTTTTTGGATGCCTACTCAGGCTATCACCAGATTGCGATGAAGGAGTCCGATCAGCTCGCGACCTCCTTCATCACCCCGTACGGCTCGTCTTTGTTACGTCACGATGCCTTTTGGTCTGAAAAACGCAGGCGCCACGTACCAGCGGTGTATGCAGGCGTGCTTTTCAGACCAAATTGGCCGTAACATCGAAGCCTACGTCGACGACATCATTGTCAAAACCAGGAAGGCCGATGACCTCATCGCCGACCTAGAGGAGACTTTTGCGAACCTCCGACGGTTTCGCATAAAGCTCAACCCCGAGAAATGCGTCTTCGGGGTCCCCAAGGGCAAGTTGCTGGGATTCATCGTCTCCGAGCGCGGCATCGAAGCCAACCGAGATAAGATCTCCGCTATCGCAAGGATGGGGCCAATCAATGATCTGAAGGGAGTTCAAAGGCTGATGGGATGCCTCGCGGCACTAAGTCGCTTCGTATCCCGCCTCGGCGAACGCGGGATGCCACTCTACAAGCTGATGAAGAAGTCCGACCGCTTTTCCTGGACCAACGAAGCTCAGGAAGCCTTTAGTCGACTAAAGGCCTTTCTGACCTCACCTCCGGTCCTGGTCGCCCCGGAGCCACAGGAGCCTTTGCTCCTCTACATCGCCGCCACGACTCAGGTCGTCAGCGCGGCACTTGTTGTGGAGCGGGCGGAGGAAGGCCGCGTTTTCAAGGTGCAGAGGCCGGTCTACTTCGTCAGCGAGGTGCTCTCCGAAACAAAGGTCCGATATCCCCAGATACAGAAGTTGCTGTACTCAGTGCTCATCACCAAGAGGAAGCTTGCCCATTACTTCGATCGACACCCCATCTCCGTGGTAACCTCCTCACCGCTCGGAGAAGTCGTCCACAACCGCGACGCTACCGGAAGAATCGCCAAGTGGGCTCTCGAGCTCAACGGCCTCGACATATCGTACGTCCCCAGGACGGCGATCAAGTCCCAGGTCTTGGCGGACTTTGTCGCCGAGTGGACCGAGGCGCAAGTCCCTGCAGCGGTCGAGGACCCGGAGTACTGGACGATGTACTTCGATGGGTCTTACACCAAGAACGGGGCCGGCGCGGGGGTCGTCATCATCTCCCCACTCGGCAACAAGCTCCGGTATGCCATCCGCCTACTATTCGACGCCACCAACAATGTCGCCGAGTACGAAGCCCTCGTCAATGGCCTTCGGATCGCCGCCGACCTGGGCGCACGACGGCTCTACGTTCACGGCGACTCCAAGCTGGTCGTCGACCAAGTGATGAAAGCCACCGAGCCCCGTGACGCTTGGATGGCCGCCTACTGCCTGGAGGTCCGCAAGCTCGAGGAGAAGTTCAAGGGTTTCGAGCTCCATCACAGCTACCGACGCTATAACGGTGAAGCCGACTCCCTCGCCAACCTCGCCTCCAGAAAGGGGCCGGTTCCCCCTGGAATCTTCGTTTCCGACCTCAGCAACCCATCAATCCGGTTGGACCCGAGTGCTGAGGGCGCCACCGACCCCCCGAAGACGGGCGCTCCCGCTGATCTTCGGCCAGATGCTCACCCGCCTGGGTCGGACTTGGGCGTCCTGAGCATCGAAACCGACTGGAGGCAACCGTTTGTCGATCTATTGACGAACGGGTCGCTCCCCGCTGATACCACCGAGGCTCGGCGCCTCGCTCGGCGGGCTAAGTCTTTCGTCCTGGTCGAAGGCGCCCTCTACAAAATGAGCCCGTCCGGAATCCTTCAGAAGTGCGTTCCGACCGACCAAGGGAAGCACCTTCTGCTAGACATCCACGACGGGGTGTGCGGGCACCATGCCGCGCCGCGGTCCCTGGTAGGAAAAGCCTTCCGACAAGGTTTCTACTGGCCGACCGCCGTAGCAGATGCGACCCAAATCGTCCGCACCTGCGAAGGATGCCAATTCTTCGCCAGGCAGACGCACCTTCCCGCGCAAGCCCTGCAGACAATCCCCATCACGTGGCCCTTCGCGGTTTGGGGGCTCGATCTGGTCGGGCCCTTCAAAAAGGCGCCCGGGGGCTTCACTCACTTACTCGTCGCCGTTGACAAGTTCACAAAGTGGATCGAAGCCAAGCCATTGGCAAAAATCACATCGGCGCAGGCAGTAGGCTTCTTCCACGATATTGTCTACCGCTTCGGGGTGCCCAACTCCATCATCACCGACAACGGGACGCAGTTCACAGGGAAGGAGTTTCTCGAGTTCAGCGACGACTTCAATATCCGAGTCGACTGGGCGGCAGTGGCGCACCCCCGGGCCAACGGCCAGGCCGAGCGAACGAACGGCATGATCCTCCAAGGACTCAAGCCGCGAATCTTCAGTCGACTGAAGAAATTCGCGGGACGGTGGGCCGCCGAGCTACCGCCCGTCCTTTGGAGTCTACGAACCACACCAACCCGGTCGACCGGGTTCACACCTTTCTTCTTGGTGTTCGGAGCGGAGGCTGTCCTCCCGACCGACCTCGAGTACGGTGCGCCAAGAGTGCAGAACTACGACAGCGCACGGGGGACCGAGGAACAGCAGGATGACCTCGACCAACTCGACGAGGCTCGAGATGTCGCGGTCTTACGGTCGGCTAAATATCAGCAGGCGCTGCGTCGCTACCACAGCCGACGGGTCCGCAGCCGCTCATTCGAAGTCGGCGACTTAGTGCTGCGTCAAGTCCAATCCGCGAAGGACAGGCACAAGCTCTCCCCGCCCTGGGAGGGCCCTTTCACCATCGCAGAAGTCCTCTGACCCGGCACCTTCCGCCTCAAGGATACTGAAGGAAATCTCATGACTAACGCGTGGAACATAGAGAAGCTGAGAAAGTTCTATTCGTAGTCAACCTCTCCCCTCCTTGTTACCACTCGACAAATACTTGAGCAAAGGAAGCCGCAGCTCTCGGACGACCGACCGAGTGCTCACTCTCTCTCTCTCTCTCGTCTTTGACCTACTGCAAGTACTGCGACCTCCGCCCCGAAAGCCGAGGTCCCGAAGTAGTACTCTGCCCGTCGCAAAGACCACGAATGTAAGGACAACCGACCCACAATTGGTCGGGCCGTCCCGTTCCAGTAACAAACACACATTCTGGCGCGACGCGAGGAGAAGCCCAGCTGGTGGGAAGGTGCGAGGAAGTCGAAGAGAACAAGGGGCGCAACCGCCTCCAACCTACGCCGGATCCGTTGCGATCTCAAAAAACCACGGATATGGGCAAATCGCAAGCGCAAAATCCTTGAAAAAGAAAAAAGAAATAGGGAGCAAAGGAGCGCTTTATTTATTTATGGAGGAACATCGCCCCAACCAAGGACGAACCGCCCGTTACGATCTTGGTGTGCGCCCCACCAGCCGAACTCCGCGCGACGTCGCTCGACCACCGCCCGCAGCAGCGGCGCCCTCACTTCCCGAAGTCGGGGAACGCCCACGACGAGGACGCCAACTCGCCGTACGTCCTCACGAACAGCCTCAGCCTCAGCCTCCGCCACCTCCTGCAGCCAGGCCTGATGGGCAACCACTTCCTCGCGGGGCTGAGTGTTGCGGTCCGCCATGGCGCGCAGGGAAAGTTCGTTTGGTGGCGGTCCTTGCCAAAGCAACGAGCGCACCGGCGCCTCTCCTTTTATAGCCAGAACAGTGCGGAGGCGCGGGAGACGAAGCGCCTTGGGGTCACGCAACGGCGCGGAAGACGAAGCGCCCAACACCAGTTCCGAAAGCAACACGATCCCCCAGGCGAGTTAATCCGCCCTTATCTCTAAAGAAAACTTAAATCCTTTTCAAAAAAAAAAATTGTGCAAACTCAAGCGGTGCGTGGCAACTGCGCGCTCAGTCCCCACGCACCCCTCGGGGGCTGCCTTACGACCTCAGGGGTCAGCGACCTAGATCGATGACCGGTAACTGCTCCGACCGAGCTACCCCCTCATAGTAACCTCTTCAAAACCAAAATGCTACAGCCCATGCCCCCGCGGCTACGGCTTCGTAGTAGCACTTTGCGCAAAAGGGAGGCTACTTGAGCGAAAGGCCAGGCACCGGTCGGATGGAGCCTTTCGATTTAGGTCGGCGAGTCGATTGATCAAACGAACTCCCTCGTGGCAACCTCCTCGAACCAAATGCTACAGCTTAAAGCCCCAGCGGCTACGGCTCCCGAGTAGCATTTCGCGCAAAAAGGAAGTTGCCCGAGCAGAAGACATCTTGATCAAATCAGCACAGACCGACCCCGGTCGTCGTTAAAAAAGCATACAAGTCGTTAACCTAAGCCGTACTCCGACCGACCGAGCTATCCACCTCGTGGCTATTTCCCCCGGTCCAAAGTACTACGGCCTACGCCTCCGCGGCTACGGTTTTCGAAGTGGTACTCTGAAGGGGGAAAACAAGCCCTCCGAGCGAGAGACGCTAGGGACGGTCGAAGCACCCCCACTCAGGTCAGCATTCCAACCGACCGAGCGGAGCCTTCGCGAAGGAGGCGGTCCGACCCAGGCACCTCTCCTCCGCGAAGCAAGCGCTCTAGGTAGCTTGTCCTATCCCGCGATTTCTTCAGACGGAGTTGGAGCAACACCTACGCTCTCAGGGCACCCCCGCGGGCCCTACAGCTATGGTCGTAAGATTGTCCAAACCACAGAGGAAGCACGAGGTAGACGGGCAAAAGAACTTAAAAACGACCCGACACGTCGGGCCCGATTAGGGCGATCGTGTTCATTACATGCACTACAAAAAAAAAGGGGAAACTAATCATCTCCCTCCTTCCGACGGAGGATTTCTCGCGGCGAGATCCGGCGGGCAATCTCTTGGGCGCACGGATCGACCCGGGCCATGAATGCGTCAACTTCTTCGTCGCTTCGGTCAGCAGCAACGCCGCTCCCAACCGCCTCAAGGTCGACGCCGTCATAATAAGAGACGGTGTTGACCAGGGCCGAAGAAGCACCAAGCACCGCCGCTTCCCGCACCGACGCCTCGACGCGCTCAGGGACCCATCCAAGTATGGCGGGGATGGCGCTGGGGCCCGGAGTAAGCCCGAACAGCCGGTCGCAGACGGCCTGGATGCCCACATGGAGGACCGTCAGCTCGGCCGTCGTATCGGCCGCGTCCCTCTCCGCCACCCGCTTGTCCATGAGGGCCGAGTCACGTGACTCGACCGCCGCATCCCGCTTCTCCACCGCCACCCTTCGTGACTCCAGTGCGTCGCTAAGGCTTTTTCGCAGGCCTGCAGGAACAAAAAACAGCATCAGAAGACGCCCGTTGCAGTGGCTCCCAAGGGGTTGAACTACTTACCGGCCACGGAGGCTTCTTTGGCGCGAAGTTCCACCTCGACCTTGGCAAGCGCCTCTCGATCGGACGCGGCGCGGGCGGCAAGCACCCTCGCCGTCGCAAGCTCCCCCCGAGCAAGATCCTGCTCGCCGCGAAGCCGGTCGGCCTCCCTGCGGACCGACTCGTTTTCCTCTCGGAGGCGGGCGGCCTCCGCCCGAGCGGCTTGTTCTGCGCAGACCGCAGAAGCCTTGGCCACTTCAGCATCCGCCAGGGACAACCTGGCCCGCTCTCCCTCGGTGGTCAGGGACTCCGCAAGTCTCTGAGCCTCCCGTAAGGCTTCAGTGACTTCCCCCAGCCGCTGACCAGCCGTGGCGGCCCTTCCTTGCTCGGCAACAAGCGCCCTCCGAGCGTCGAGCAGCTCTTCCCCCACGGCACTCCCCCGGCTGTGCAAGTGCCGGAGGAACATCGACTTGTCCACCGCCCGGGATGTCAAGCGCTGCAAATACCTGCCCGGTCAGTCTCCGTTTCCCGGTCGTGCACGAAAGACAAATCCCCGTCAGACTTACCGATCTGGCCGAGCGGGACTCCTGAGCAATGGACTTCCTCGCCCTGGACGCGGCATCAACGGCGCAAGTGAGGTCGGCGTGGATCCTCCCCATCTCCTCCTCCAAAGCGTTCCAATCCGCGCGTTCTGCCTCGTCGTTCAGAACGAACGCGGGCCCTCCGGCCGGGTCAGGGCCGGGCCAAGTCAGCACGGCGGTCGGCAGCCGCCCTGTCTCGACTTCCCCGCCTGCCGAAGCATCTGCAGCAGCCGGTTGCGCGCCCTCCAGCAACACTTGGACCGCCGAAGCAGGCGGTGGCCCCGGCGGCGGCGGACTCGTCCGGCGGTGTCGCGACGCCGCCAAATCGATACTTCCCCGGCAGAGTCGCGCCAACCCCACGGTCGGTGCGGGAAAGGCAAGGATGGCGGGCGTCTCCCGTCGATGCGACGGACGGTAGCGGTCCCAGCGCCCCCCCGGGCGGCGGCGGGACCGCACCGGCCTCACCAGACAACGGCACGGGCGGAAGCACGCCCGGCGGAGCTTCTGCCTGCGCTGTCGCGGTCGGCAGCGCTCCCTGCGCACCCCCCTCCGGCGGCGTCCCCTCGCCGACAGACCCTGCCACGGGGAGCGCATCCGAAGAAGCCCCGCTCCCAACAACCGGAAGGGTGCGACTCCTCACCGCCGGGGTAGGACTCAGCGCTCTCCCAGCGCTGGTATGCCCCCTGCACACAGCGGCCGATCAGGAATTACGAAGGAAGAAGCACCAGAGAGGACCAAACTGGGAGCACGTAAAGTCACTTACCGAGAGGAGCGAACAACCGGCACCTGACGTGCCCTTTTTGCCGGACCCCCGCGAGGAGGCGTGAGGGGTCTGCGCATCTGCATGATAAACCCTGCGCCCGCAGTCTCTTCCGAGGAACCACGGTCGCCGGCCCCGCGGCTGGGACCCGCGTCACAGCCGCCAGAGTCGTCTCCGACAACCGCTTCCCCCTCGCTCGACGACGACTCCTCGTCACCATCACTCGAAGTCTCGTCAGAGATCTCCTCGCCGCGCGCAGCCCGGTCTGCGCGCTCTTTCCTCTTCCGCGTCCTGGTGGCCTCTTTCCTCGCCAGGAGGTCGGCGTCGCGCTGCTCCCTGGCGAGGCGCTCGGCCGCTCGCGCCTCCTTTTCCCCCAGAAGCAAAGGGCGGGAGATCAGGCCACCGAGCCCCTGCAAGAACGCGCTCGGCTAAGGGAGCGAAGGAGCAGAACAAAGCAAAAGCAAATAAGAGCCACCAGACGTACCAAGTTCTGCGGATTCTGTGCCGAGAATGGCGCGGGCGCCTCGCCCGCTGGCTCGGTATCTCCCTCGGTGGAAACTGCGGCCACACGCGCGAGGACCTCCGACGCAGGGAGCTCCCGCTCCGACGACCTCGCAGGATCGGTCGGCCCTGTGTACTCGAACATGGGCGAGCCCGATCCTTGAGGGGTTGAATGCGCCTCTCCATGAACGTACGGAGGACCACCTTGCCCGTCAGACCCCGCCGCTTCAGGTCTGTGAGCTTTTCGAGGATCTCATCCACCTTCGCCCGATCCCTCGTATCGGGACCCCAGGTCCAGCAAGGATGCGGCGTCGGCAGATTCCCACTGAAGGCCGGGGCACTGTTGTCAATGTTCCGGACGTAGAACCACTCGCTATGCCACCCCCGGTTGGACGTCGGCAACTTCACGTCGGTGTAGAGCGACTTGCGGCGGGCGCGCAGTTGGATCGCCAGGGCGCCAAGAAGGTCGGCGGCACCCGACGGCGGCCTCGCGAAGAAGAAGTGGCGCCAGAGTCCCCAGTGGGGTTCGATCCCCAGAAAAGCCTCGCACAGCGTCATGAAGACCGCGATGTGAAGGACTCCATTCGGGTTCAGGTGGTGAACTTCCCCCCGTAGAAGTGCAGCAGCCCCCGGACGAACGGGTGGAGTGGGAGGCCGAAGCCCTGCTCGTAGAAGGCCGCCAGCGAGACTATCTCGCCGTCTCCCAGTTCGGGGACCTCGGTCCCGGCCGGCCAACCCGCCCGGCGGGGTGGGGCTGAGGAAGGAGCTCCTTCCTCTCCAAGCCGAGGTAGCGACCCGCGGCGGCCGAGTGCGGGGTCAATGACATCCCCGAATCTGCGTAGGAGAGCGGAGGACGGCGCGACGAAGCAGGAAGCTTTTTCTTCTTCCCTTGCGTTTTCTCTCCTTTTTCTTTTTGCAGAGGACGCGAGCAGAAGGCTTTGCTCCCTCCACGCCGCCCGCTCCTTCCTTTATAGGCGCCTGGCGGGAACAAACACGCCTCCGCGCCCAACCGACGCCTCCTCACGCGGACCAACGCAGCCGCCAACCGTCAGCCTGCCACACGCCCACTACTCCGGTAACGTGCCGCAGCCCATTTTAATCCCACTAAGCATTAACTGCTCTGACAGGACGGCCGCCTCGCGCCGCACGCCGCGCAGCATCGCAGGCCCCGCCGGCTGCGATGGGCCAGGGCGCCCCATGCCAAGAAAGGTATAAAAATGGCGCACTGGGCCGCCCGGCCTCGGGAAAACAAGCGGCCTACGGGCTCGCGCCCGAGGCCTGGCACCGTGCTGAGGGTTACGAAGGCCGAATCCAGCCAGCTGGAATGAAAGCCGCCCTAACACGTAAAATAGAGCGAGGGGCGGGTCGCAGTGAGCCCCCAGAGGGCCTCTAGATGGCTCGGCGGATGACCCAATCACTCTGGCCCGCGTCCGAGACCATACCTCACACTCTCCCGCGGATGACCCGGCAGCCGCGCTCCGGGTCGGCGGACGACCCGGCAGCCCGACCCGGGATGAGTAAGGAAAGGTTTTTATGGAACGCCCCGCAGCGGGTCGGACGCCCACGCTGGGAGCTACGTCCGCTTGGAAACGATCCCCCTCGAGGGAGATCGCCAAGGTTCCACTCGGATTGCCCGACAGCAGCTCGCACGAGCACGACGTTCAAACCGATGAAGGTAAACGTGCGTTCGCTCAAACGACTCTAAAAGGCCCACGAACGACGTAGCCTGCCAGAGTCCGACCGGGCTAAACCCCCGACCGGCTCTCCGACCAGCTCGGGGGCTCGGGGGCTACACCCCAAGATGCGCTCGCGCGCAGGTTCTTTTTCTTTGGCTAGCGGCGACCCAAGCGATCGCGCCCGACCAAGTACCGCCCGACCTCGGCCGGCCGGTTACCACCATCGGCTAAACCCCGGCCAGGCTCTCCGACCGCTCGGGGGCTCGAAACTACACCCAGGGTGCTCGCTTGCCAGGTTCTTTTCTTTGGCAAGCGCGGCTCCCAAGCAGTCGCGCCGACCTAGCGCCGCCGACCTACGGGCCGACGGCTACCCCCGAAGGGCTAACCCCCCGACCGGCTCTCCGACCCGCTCGGGGGCTCGGGGGCTACTGACGAGTACCCGTACCATGGGTACCCCGATCAGCCCGGAAACGCGAACGGGCTGACCAAACCGCGGCGAAGGCCCAGCACTGCAGAAAAGTACTTGGGCCGCGGAGAGCGAACCCCGACCTGTGCAGGACCGACCCTAAACGGTCGGCGGATTCCGATCCCGGGCGGTCGGCCGGCTCCGACCGCCTAATGTTGAAGCTCGCGGTCAGCAAGCTCCACCCGCGCACGAACCAGTAGGGCCCACGCCGGTGTCAGACAGCTGCCTTGTGCGCAGCGTCCCCTGGCGTCCGTACCGGGGTAGACGGCTCCTTCCCAAGACTGTCAGAGGAGCCACCGAAGAAGTCAAGCCCCTGTCCCATCGCCTGGCACACCGCAGAAGAATACGCCCACTCCCGAGGCCAAGGCAAAGTCAAGCGCCATTAAAGCCACCGAGGCTGACAGGAGCACCACGCGATACGCCATCCGGACAGCACTACGCAAGACTACTCATCATAGAGCCACCAACCCTGCCTCGGGACGGGCAGGGGTCGGTCGGACAAAACAGAAACCAGACTTCAAGACGCGCAGGCCCCTTTCCTCGTGGTTTTCCCAAACTCCCGTGTAACCTGCCTCCTCCGTCTATATAAGGAGAGGCAGGGCCCGAGAGGGAGGGGCGATGAAAAAATAGTCTTCTAGGTAGCCACAACTCCCTAGCGAAAACACCAAGGGGATCGGACAGCCGACCCCCCGCCTCGCTTGTACACCCCTTGTTCATCACCCAAAGATCAATACACCCACGCCGAATGAACTGGAGTAGGGACATTCGGCCCGAACCAGTATACATCATCTGACTCCTTGAGTCGACCATTCGGGGAGAGGGAGCGCGCGACCCCATCCGACCATAAATTCGTATTGCCGGTGCACGAAACACCGACATGACTAATCCGAAGCGTCATTGAGTAAGACCTACCTCGTGATTCCATCCACATGGTGAGTGGAAGCGAGGAGTAGGCACCCTCCATCTATAGGATGGAAGGGGAAAGAGGGTGCACGCCGACGGGTGTGCACTCGGCAATATGTGCATTGCATTGCATACATGATGATGATGAAATGAGTACAAAGAGAATTGAGACATGAATATGATGTTGTATGTGAGATTATGACTTGATCATGATGTTAAGTATGGTATGTAGTGATGTTGGCGTTGAATTGTCCTTTTCAGTCCATTGCAATATACTTGCTGAGTGATGAACTCACGCTTGTGTTTTATGTTGTTTTTAGGTACCATGAAAACGGCATGCGGGAAAGGGCATTAGCTACACATCTTCACGTAGCTTACACTTATAGACAGTTTAATCTTTTGGAGTCATGATAATAAGAGTAGTGCCATGAATCTTGGCGTATGGTTAAATTATGTGCTTGTTTTCCTCAATTGCTTCGTTTTAGTTTGAGGAGTGGTTGGACTTGGTATTGTTGATTTAAGATGTTGCTATATCCATTGGTAATGTTGTTTTAGTTGTCTCATATCATGCTATATCTTGTCATATTATTGTTGTTGCTTCAATCATGGAAAAACAAAGGAGATGCTGCCGAAATTTTCGGTTTTAGCATTTACTCCTTTGCTGTAATTTACCTTTATTTGTGGTATCTAGATGTTGTTTAGTCTATGTTTGGTGATATCCAGGCATACTAGATGCCGGGGTGTTACAGTTGGTATCAGAGCGGGCTTTAGGTCTGTGGAATGTGAATGTAGTAATTTACTCTAGAGTAAACTAAAATGTTGACTTGGAAAATGTAGAAACATGGCATAGGTCTACTCGTTAAAACTTGGCCTTAGGGCAATAACTTTAAAATCTGAAATAGTTTAGTTAACTAATTTAAAACTTGACACATTCTGATGCACAGTAGGAAGGGTATGGGTATCATTGCTATCCGCTTTAATATTGTATCTAAACTTGATGTTGAATGCTACCTTTGATGATGTATAATGCTATCTTTATGATAGATTTGATTGAGTTGCTATATTTGTGATGAAGTGGGGTTGTGGTGCCGAAGTGTTTCGGTCACTTTTTTTGTTCATAGTAAGGGTGTGGTTTGACGGTGTGGCCAGATAACGCCATCACCGAAGAATTATTAACCCCTTTCTTAGGGTGTTTATCAAGTTTTTAGGTCAATTGGTGGTGCTGGATTTGAGTAATTTGGATTAGATCTAGATGTTGCCACGTTTCTGTTTTGGGACAGCATGAGCAGTCGACCTAGGGTTTGCGTTTTCGTCAATTTAGAATCCAAATCTTATCGTACGGATGTCGAAGAAGTTGTAGATAATTTCAATACCTTTCAGTGGGTATAAAGAAAATTAAATTCCGCCTAGCCGTTTGAAAGTTATGGCTGTTGTACCGAGCGTGTTAAAATCTGTGACGTGATTGGAACAGATCACGGTATTTTGTAGATTAAACAACTTTAGAGGCCGAATCAGTCTTTCCCTATACCTAGAAAAAGTTGGAAAATTTCCTAAGCTACGCAAGTATGTACTCGTTTAATTGATTCGGAGTTTTAGAACCCGAGTTATGCCTTTTGGAAGGCTGCTGTCCCGACGGGACAGAACCGCTGTTTTTGGGTTTTGCGAGTAGTTGGCAATGTCAGGGTAGATGAGGGTTTGCGTACTATTCTGTGGGCTTGATTGTGAGTGTGTGGTCCCTATGCACAGGTGGTGTGACCCCGGGAGGGCCTTCTACTTCCCGCCAATCCGTTGCCCGTGGTTGAGGCAAGTGTATTGTAATGGATAGCGATTTGTAGGTTGCTTGTTGAGACTAGATGAAAATGGATTATATGATATGATCACTTGCCATGCTTTAATGATTGCCAATGATATGATGAGTATGTTTATCATGTTAAGATGCCATGTGTTAATGTACAAGTTAATTATGATGTTGGCATATTTGCATACATGGCATGATTACATGGCCCGGGCGGTGAGAAATTCATAAATATTCAGGTAAGGTCGGTGAGAAAGTTATGACTAATCCGGAGAGCCAATGAGTAAGTCCTACATCGTGATTCCATTCACCGCGGTGAACGGAAGCGAAGAGTAGGCACCCTCCATCTTCGGGATGGAAGGGGGGAGAGGGTGCACACCGACGGGTGTGTACTCAACCATACCGGTATGAGTTTCCAGGAGATATGTGCATCGCATTGCATTACATTGCATTGCATTATATGAGGATGTTAAATGAGGATGATTTATGATGATGTCAATGATATGCTTACACTATGAATATGATATGTGTATGATGTTGTATGTGAAAAGTGGTGATGAAGGTATTGGAATGTATTTTCTTGTTCCATTGCATTATACTTCTGAGTGATGAACTCACGCTTGTGTTTATGTTGTTTTTCTTAGGTACCATGAAACCGGCATGCGGGGAAAAGGGTTTAGCTACACATCTACACGTAGCTCCACACAAATTAGACAGTGTTATCATTTGGAGTCATGATAATGAAAGTATTGCCATGAAACTTGGAGTATTGCTTAACTGTGTGCTCGGTCTTATTATTTGATTCGTTTCGCTCATTTCAGTGGTTGAATGCTTTATCCTGAACTTATATTGTTGCTATATCACATGTTATTGCTGTTTTAGATGTCTCTCATATTGCCTTATATTGTTATACTGTTGTTGCTCCTTCAATTCATGTTAAAACAAAGGAGATGCTGCCGAAATCTCGGTTTTTAGCATGTGCGCCTTTGCTGTAATTTACTTGTAATTGTGGTATTTAGAGGTTGCTTAGTCTATGTTGGTAGCATTCGGGCATATTAAATGCCGGGGTGTTACAAGTGCCTTGGCTCATTATAGCTGTAGCAATGTCTCACTATCACTGACTGGCTTCCTACTGGTGCGACTATAGCTTGTGCTGGCGTCTAAAAATTCTGTCCGAAAGGTCTTGGTACCGCTGATGTGAAGGACCATGTGGAGGTCCATCCATATTTGTGATGAGTATTTGACTTTATTTGAGCAAGGTGTGCTCAGGTTTGAGTTTGATTTGACACGGTATTGCATGTTTGAATTAATGATAATTGTGGACTAACATGCAGGAAGATAAAGGTATGTGCAAAATGGTTTGTTCCTTGTGGTACAGGTTCCTGAGGCAGCTATGGTCGTTGGTGAGTACCGGGACTAGGTTGGGAGAACCGAGGTCCGGAGCGATCGAGGATGCCGACGAGATGGTTGGGCTCAAACCAGGATCACTTGGATGTCATGGAAATGGACTTGAGGTGGCTCAAGGTTTCCGGTTCGGGTTGGAGTTTCAAAGAGGAGGAAACTGAGCGGTCAAGTTCGGCGGATGAAGGCCCGTTGCATTGGGTTGATCGGGTTGTGTTTAAAACCCATGTATGGCCAATGTGGCCCATGTAAAGCCCATGTGTGGGGTGAAATGAGAGGGTTAATCCTAACCCTTGGTGGAGTGCCCTAGGGTTTGGGACTCATCCAAGGGTGGTAGGTGGCCCTAGAATAGTATAAATAGAGGGGGAGGGGTGTCTTCCCTCACTTGAAAGTTTGAGTTGCTCCTTTGAGCTTTGCCCACGTGAAGTGAGGCTTTGTAAACCTTCCAACCAGAAAATACAAAGATTTTCTATACATTCTTGTGAATTTAAATTCCGCATTTACATTATGTCTTTACTTTACGCAATTTAAATTCAGCATTTACTTTCCCTCATGTAAATTCTCGCAATTTACTTTCTCGCAATTTGGATTTGCTCCTCTCCTTCTAAATGCTGTTTATCAAGGATGTCTTGAGGGTGCTCATTTGGTTTTACATCTTTCTTGCACCCTAGGATAGACTAGAGATCAAGTTTCTATCACGATTGCAAATCTGTCCTGAACTTGTTCTTCGCGCAGCAGTCAGTCTTCGATTTTTTTAAAAAAATAGAAAAATCCTTTTTGATTGATTCTTGTTGGAGAAGGTGCTTGACTCATATATGCATCTGTGTAAACATTTTGGAGTCCACTGGGTGCACCGTTTGGGAGCTGTGAGGTGAAAACCAAGCCCCAAATTTCCTGATTGAAGATCCTGACTGTTCGTAGTTCTTGTTTTTTCCTGATTTTTGTGGTGATTTTTGGTGGAGTGCTTCATGTCTAATATGCTCACAGGGTGAAAAATTCGCAAAAATTTTGGAGCAACAGAAGTCCACCATCCACCTGCTCTAACTGAGGACAATTCCTGAAAAATCTGTTTTTGCTTTTCTAAAAGTGGCTTTTGTGTTTTGGCTTGATCTCTTTTAGAAAAGAAGTATTTGAATTTATCCCCTCTTTGCTTTGGACACTTGACAACCAGGATTGTGATTTAAAAATCCCTCACATGATTCATGGTTCTCATCCATGTAAGCTAGGGATACACATAGTTGTCTAATCGTTCCTGAGTTTGCGGGTTTTGCGATTTTGAGGAGCACCGAGTTTCTTTGCGGGATTTTTTTGGAGTACGCTGAGTAGGGGATAATTTTGTTTGGGATCATTCACCCCCCCTCTGATCGCCATCTCGGTCTTTCAATTGGTATCAGAGCCAGGTTTTGCTCTTTCATAGATCTTGACCGGTCTCAAGAGCCATGGCGATGGACAAGTACTCAACTAAGCCTCCAATTTTTGCTGGAGTTGATTATCCGTTCTGGAAGGTTCGGATGGAGACATACATCACTGTCCAGGGCTTTTCTTTATGGCAGAAGGTGAACCACCCGTATGAGGTTCCAGCTGATGAGAACGTCAACGCTGCAAACATGGCTGACGTAGAGGCAAACGCTAAGGAAAAGAACCTCCTCATACAGGGACTTAGCCGCAGTGAGTATGATCGTGTCTCTCACCTACGATCAGCTCACGAGATCTGGGTGACCCTCAATGCTTACCATGAGG
Organism: Rhipidocladum racemiflorum; assembly: GCA_036346355.1. NCBI lineage: Eukaryota > Viridiplantae > Streptophyta > Magnoliopsida > Poales > Poaceae > Rhipidocladum > Rhipidocladum racemiflorum. The sequence goes on along the minus strand of CM070589.1, from coordinate 40,898,945 downwards.
GCACCACTCAGATCAAGTCCGTGAGACAGGATCAATTTAAGCGTGACTACAACAAGTTTGAGCAGCACGCTGGTGAGAGCCTTGATGAGTGCTTTGCTCGTTTTGCAAAGATTCTCAGCAATCTTCGGTCAGTGGGTTGTTCATACACTGATTCGGAGAATGCGAGGCATTTTCTTCGAGCACTCGATTTGACGATTTGGGAGATGAAGGTAACCACCATCACGGACCATACGGACTTGTCGACCTTGACTCTTGACGGGTTGTATTCCCGCCTCAAGACTCATGAGCTCGACATCATCGCTCGCAGGACGAAGTCCCAAACGATGGCATTGGTTACCGATCCCACTGGGTCTTCCTCTTCTGGACTCCCTCTTGACTTATCTTTTGGTTTTTCTCTCCCTGCTCTTTGCGACGTAAGCGATGATGTTCTGTAACAATTTCCAGAAGACGAGCTTGCTCTTGTCGCTCAAAATTTTTTGAACATTTACAAGAGGGTGAGAGATAGGAAGAGGAGTGGCAAGTTCACTTGCTTTGAGTATGGTGGCCCCAACCACATTCGGGCAAACTGCCCCAAGCTGGAGAAGGGCAATAATGAACAAGGCGGTGTGGGCAAGAACGACTACATCAACAAGAACCACAACAAGAAGCCTCTAGCTCGCGAGCCGATGCAAGAGAAGAAACGCCGCAAGTTCGCCAAGGGCAAGAAGCTCTTTCACCGTGTCCTCGCCGCGCTCGACGACCTTGACCTCTCCGATACAGAGACATGGAGTGACGAGGACGAGGATGAACCGCAAGAGAAGGCAAAGGGCGGCGATGACTTCTTCGGCATGTGCTTCATGGCCTCCAATGCCATGGAAGTACCCGACACCGAGCTGTACAGCGACACGAAGGAGGTACCTTCTTATGACCAGCTCCATGATTCTTTTATCAAACTAGGAAAATTTCATTCCAAGTCTAGAGCTAGGTGTTTGGATCTAGAGAAGGAAGTAGGTACCTTATCTCGGGAGTTAGCTTCACTTAGATCTTGCTCCTCCTGAGACTCTGATAGCTGTACTTTGTGTGATGCTTTACTTGTGGGGTTGGAGAACCTAAGGACTCTACATGATAGTGTGGTTTCTAATCTTGAGTCACTTAGGTCGAAGCATGCTAGTACATGTTCAGTAGATCCTATTCCTGTTGATGCTAGTTTTCTTCACACTCACACAAATGCATCATGTGCTAATTGCCCTAAACTTCTCGCTGAAATTGATGCCATGATTTGTCACCTTAGGAAGCTATCTGCTAGAAATGATGAACTTGAAAAGCATGCTTCTAAGGACCCAATCAGCTCATGTGAGGGCTGTATGCAACCAAAAAATGCTTATGATGACTTGGTGCTTGAAAACTCAAAATTTGCTAAGGATCTACTAGCTAAGTCACAAAATGGTTACATGCTGTGTGTTGGGGTAGCAGAGGACATGAATCAAATTCATGTAGAGCTTAGGAAGAAGCTCAAAGCTCAGGTGGGTAGGATTAGAGACTCTCCTTGTGTTTCTTGTGAGTCCCGTAAGATTGAGGCTGCTTTGTATAGGGAGAGATTTGATCATTCAGTTCGCTCTTCTCCATCTAGCGCTTCCCTGTTACTCCTTCCCCTTGCTCTTCTTGTGCCTCACTTTTTCGAGAGTGTCAGTACCTTATGAGCACTCTCGAGAAGTTTGTTGGAGGTAAGAAGAAGCTCAATCTTATCCTAGATCAGTCCAAGATTAGCAGATTTAATCAATGTCTAGGGTTTGATGCCTTGGAGCATACACGGGCGCATCCGCCCACTGTTGTGCGTGCCTCCAAGAGCGGAGAGATAGTGGTGGCTCCACAGGGGAGCACCACTGTGTTTAGATCAGCAGGGATTGTCCATGGGATGTCTGATGATAAGGGTGCTTCTCATGCTACTTCAGCCCCCAAGGCGAAGTATACATGCACCTTCTGTCAGAAGGATGGACACATAGATGATTTCTGCTTCAGACGCACCAAGATCTCTCAGCGTGAGCATGTCCGTGCCCTTAGGGTTGTTCAGGGTCATCCCTAGACTCTAAGTGCGCCTAAGGCACACACGGCTTCTAGAAAGGATAGACAAGCTAGAGAGTCTCCTGTTTTTGGACAGCGCATGGGGCTTGGTTTTCAGGCTTCTACTTCTGGTTTTCGCCCCAGAGCTGTCCTGAGTCAGTCTTTCCATCATCCTCTTGATATTCCTCATTTTTTCCATCGAGGTAGATATCAGCGGCGTGAGTTTGTTTTCCCAGTGGAGGTCTGCAGGCAGCGACCTTTGGGATGGTCCGGCTTTTGCACCTCGGCGGACCAACCCAGCACCTGCTCCCATACGTCTGACTGGAGCGGAGTCTGAGTTTGTGAGAGTCGAGTCAAGGAGAGGCGCCAGATTGCATTCTTCTACTCCGTTGACTGTTTCATCTACTGCACAGTTGACTCAGTATTGGGTTCCTAGATCTGCACTGATCTATCCTGGTACTGAGACATCTGCTTTTCGCTCTCTTTGACTCAGGTCCATAGGACAGGGAAGGGGGAGGTTTGGATCGTAGACTCCGGCTGTTCTCGCCACATGACCAGAGACTCCCGTTGGTTTTCTTCCCTAAACCGAGATCCCGGTGATGAGGTGATCACCTTTGGGAATGCTGCGTCGGGTAGAGTCATCGCTAAAGGTACTGTCTGCATTAACGATCATTTCATTCTTAAGGACGTTGCCTTAGTCAGTAAGCTGCATTTCAACTTGCTTTCTGTCTCTCAGCTTTTTGATGACAATTTCGAGGTCAATTTTAAGAGAAGCTCTTGTAGGATCCTCGATTCTTCTTTGGAGTTTGTTTGTGGGATTTCTCATTTTGGGAGAGTCTTTCATGCTAATTTTTCTTCTTCCTCTAGAGACTCTCTACATTGCCTTATTGCTTCAGAGTCCCGTGATTTCTCCTTTTGGCATAGGAGACTTGGTCACATTGGCTTTGATCATTTGACTCGAGTTAGCGGCCATGATCTCATTCGTGGCCTGCCTAAACTTAAGATGCTCAAAGATGTTGTATGTTCTCCTTGCCGACATGGCAAGATGGTCGCTTCCTCCCATCCTCCAGTCACCCGAGTGATGACTGATGCACCAAGACAGCTGCTACACATGGACACTGTTGGTCCAGCTCGAGTGCAGTCAGCAGGTGGGAAGTGGTATATTCTTATCATTGTCGATGATTTTTCGAGGTACTCTTGGGTGTTTTTCATGGCCTCGAAGGATGAGTCTTTTTCTCACTTCAGGGGTTTGGTCCGTAGGTTGTCCGTTGAGCTCCCAGGTGCCTTACGAGCGATCCGCAGTGACAATGGCACGGAGTTCAAGAACTCCTACTTTAGTAGCTTCTGTGAGGAGTTAGGCTTAGAACATCAGTTCTCCTCTCCATACGTTCCTCTGCAAAATGGGATAGTGGAAAGGAAGAACAGGACCCTGGTTGAGATGGCCAGGACGATGCTAGATGAGTACAGTACTCCTAGGAAGTTTTGGGCTGAGGCTGTAGCTACGGCATGCCATGTTGCCAACAGAGTTTTTCTTAGGGCACACTTGTACCGCACTTATGAGTTGAGATATGGGCGAAAGGCCAGTGTGTCTCATTTTCGTGTTTTCGGCTACAAGTGCTTCTTCTTGAAGTCTGGGAACCTAGATAAGTTCGAGTCACGCTCAGCTGACGGAATCTTTCTGGGTTACTTGACTTCTGCCCGTAGCTACAGGATTTGGGCTGTAGACGTGGGTAGGATCATAGAGACCTATGAGGTGACCTTTGATGAGGCTAGTCCCGGTGCTAGACCAGACATTTCAGGCTCTTCTCCTCTTTCTCAGTCTATCTTATCAGAGGAAGTTGATGACGGAGATGAAGGCGCCTTGCCTGATCCAGTCACCATTCCTGCTCCCGAGGTGCCTCCCATTTCCATATCTGCACCTCTGGGAGATCAGCCCTTACCCGTAGACTCTTTAGCAGCTAGTGGCTCTGTTCCTACCTCTCCCACGCGAGGAGTAGAGGTCACTTCTGCTTCTGGACCTCCCCGCCACATTCAGCAGGCTCATCCACCTGACAAGATCATTGGAGATCTGTTTGAGTGAGTCACTCGCTCAAAGTCAGTGTAACACCCCAGCTTCTACTAAGCCCAGAATGTCACCAAACAACGTCCATAACACGAATAACACCATAATTTAAGATAAATTTCAGCAAGCACTCAATTAGAATAATTGAGAATTTTGACAGCATCTCCTTTGCTTATGCAGGAAAATTAACGACATAACAATATATCAAGAAGTAAGACAACCAAGGTATCGATAAGCAGTGATAACAATAGCTACTCATCATCTATGATTTCAATAAGTATTGCTGGCAATAGAATAAGCATCACTAAGTCTAATATGAAGAAACCATTCACTTCTCAATCCCACATGATACACATGAGGGAAAACAACCAAATAATAAGACCCTACACCAAAGATTATTGTAGACTTAATGCCGTGTCTCCATAACAAGTGAATTAGCTAAATTATGATACTACGTGGAGGAGTGTAGCTAGTTCCCTTTCCCCGCCCGATTTCATGGTACCTAAAGAAAACAAACAACACAAAAACACAAGCGTGAGTTCATAACTCAAAGAAAGTGTATTGAAAAGGTTCAACGAGGGATCAAGACAACAAACCATCATTCCAGTCTCACGGTATTATCACAACTCATCATATTTAACATTATATTCAACTTTTAAAACAACATGATAAACATCTCATGAGCATCTCATGAGTACCATCATCATCATCTCATAAACCACTTCATTTTTGTATCTCATTCATGCAATGCAATGCACATGTCTCCTGGAATACTCATACCGGTATGGTTGAGTGCACACCCGTCGGCATGCACCCTTTTTCCCCCTTCCATCCCGAAGATGGAGGGTGCCTATCACTGCTTCCAGTCACCTCGGTGATGGAATCACGAGGTAGGACTTACTCAAACGAATGGCCCGGACTAGTCATAACGGTTCTCACCGCCCCTACCGGAATAGTTATGACTTAACTCACCGGCCAGCCATGAAAATATGCCATGCATGCAAAATGGACAGTAACGTATTCATAAATAGAATATTGCATATCAACATATGGCCTCTCAACATGTAAGACCGTGATCAACAATCAACGGTAACCTTTCAAAGACATGGCATGAATCCTTTATCAACGACAAGCATTTTAATCATAGCATGAGGACCCCATATCATCGACATTATTTCAATCATGGCCTAATGACATCCTATCCATTATAACATGTGATCCATGGCATGGCAAGACAACATGTTAACTATTCCAAGTACCATCAATCAATTCTAGCAGCACGTATAACATAAAACCCACGCAAAACACTTGCCTTCAACCGCGGGCAACGGAGTGACGAGAGGTCGAGGGCACTCCCGGAGGCACACCACCTGCAAACATGTGCTACACACTTAATTCGACTCCTCAAAACAGTACCCACTACACCTAATACGCTATATACTCCAAAACCCCGAAATCACAGATTTTGCCCCGTTCTGGACAGCGGCTTCGAAAAATCATAACTTGAGTTCTAGAACTCCAAATTGAATAAACGAGTACACCCTCGCGTAGCTTAGGAAATTTCCAAACTTTTTCTAGTTATAGGGAAAGACTGATTCGGACTTTAAGGTTGTTTAATCTAACGTTGAACACGAACTGTCTCAATCTCGGCACAGATTTGACAGCACTCGGTAAAACAGCCATAACTTCCTAACGGCTGGGCGGAATTTCAATTTCTTTATATGTACGGAAAGATAATGAAATTATCTATAACTTCCTAGAAGTCCGTACGGTCAGATTCAAACTCTAAATTTGCGAAAACGCCTGCCCTAGCTCGGGTTCCCAATCTGCCCGAACCAGAACGTGAATACAACTCTAGATTTCATAGATTCTACCCCATGGCAGCACAACCCTTGATCTAAAAACATGTTATTCACCCTCTACAACAGCAAGAGGTCTACCCCAAAAGATTCCCCCATTACCTTCTTGGAGAATCACAAATCGACGGCCGAATCTTCGCGATCTTCCCCGATTTCCTTCCACGCGCCGTTTCCACCAATCCTCCTCGTTGCAACTCCTCCCAACAGCTTGGACAGCACCTTGGCAGCAAGGAAGAGACCTTGGGGTGCGCCCACAAGGGAGGAGAAGGGAGGGGCAGCAGCACCTAGGGGAGGAGGCGTTTGGGAAGGGAGAGGAGAGGTGGAGGTGGAGGAGTTAGATTGGAAGGAGAGGAAGAAGTGGGGGCAAGAGGGGCGGCGCCCCGGGGGGGGAGGGCTAGGGCAGCAGGGTTTGCTGCCCTCCTCACCCCCACATGGGCCCAAACAATTCCCACCTCCGGCCCACTTAAGTCCCTCAAGGCCCAAAACGTCCCGGAGAGGCCCGGAAACCCGAAAACAGGCCGAAACGCGCTAAAACGTGATAACTCAGGGCTCTAAATGTAAAAGTTCACATATTATCTCATTTACGACGCCTTATCATATTTTATCATCACAATTTCAAATCCCGACATTTCGTGGTGTCACATTCTACCCCCCTTCAACAGGATTCGGCCTCGAATCCAAGACACACCACTATGCAACCAAAGAAATGAAGGTAGCTAGGTATCGCAACCCATACCTGAGGTAAATAGTTCGGGATATTTCTCGCGCATGCGAGACTCCAGCTCCCAAGTTGCTTCCCTCTCAGACTGGTGCGACCACAAAATTTTAACAAATTTGAGCGTCTTGTTCTTCAGCACTCGCTCTGAGTTCTCCAGGATTCTCACAGGTCTGGACTCAAAAGTGAGGTTCTGATCAACCGCTAGTGGTTCTAACGGAACCACCAACTCCGGATCGTGCAAGTACTTCCTCAGCATCGATACATGAAACACATTGTGAACTCCTTGCATCGAATCCGGTAGCTCCAAGCGGTAAGCCAACTTGCCGACTCGAGCCAAAATAGGAAATGGCCCAACATATCTTGGGCTAAGCTTCCTTTGGTACCAAAGCGTACCACACCCTTGGTAGGAGACACTCGCAAGAGCACACTGTCACCCACCTCAAACTCTAAATCCCGCCTTCTCACATCAGCATAACTTTTCTGCCTGCTCTGCGCGGCGAGAAGGTTCTGTCGCACCTCTGCCACACGATCCACTGTCTGCTGCACCCAGTCTGGACCAAGAACGGCTCTCTCTCCCACTGCATCCCAACAAAGTGGCGATCGGCACTTCCGCCATAAAGTACTTCATAAGGAGCAGCCCGGATCTTTGGAATGGTAGCTGTTATTATAAGCAAACTCTGCAAGAGGCAAATGATCTTCCCAACTACCTTTCCAAGCCAACACACAGGCCACTGAGCATGTCCTCCAAAGTCTGGATGAGTACGCTCAGGTGCCCATCCGTCTGAGGGTGAAAGGCGGTACTGAGGCGAAGCTGCGTACCCAAAGCACTCTGCAAACTCTCCCAGAACTTGGAGACAAACTTCGCATCCCGATCAGAAATAATGGTCTTGGGCACACCATGCAGTCTCACTATCTCCCGCACATAGATGGGAGCCAACTCGCTCGCTGAGTTGGTAGTGCGGATAGGAATGAAATGCGCGGACTTGCTGAGACGATCCACCACAACCCAAACAACATCCTTCCCTTGTGGAGAACGAGGTAAACCAACCACAAAATCCATGGAGATGTCATCCCATGGCCACACAGGGATCTCCAACGGCTGCAACAGACCGGCGGGACGCTTATGCTCAGCTTTGATCTTCTGACAGATCCCACAAGACGCCACATACTTGGCAATATCCACTCTCATCCTTTTCCACCAGAAGTTCTTCTTCAAGTCCATGTACATCTTGGTCTCCCCAGGATGGACCGTGTACGGGGTGCGATGAGCCTCTTTCAGAATATCCTCTCTCACTTGGCATTTACGAGGCACGCACAAACGACCACTGAAACCTCAAAGCTCCCACATCATCAACGGCAAAGTCTCCGGACTTGCCATCCTCAAGGCGTTCCTCACCTTTGGAGCAACCGATCATCTTCTTTGTGCCTCCCCGCACACGCTCGGGGATCGTGACTCAAGAATCAATTGAGTTTCAGCTTGCACGGTCCCCGCATAAGCGATGGGAGACTCCCAAACGCTCAAAATCAGCAACAAGACAATCCACAACAGGGGCATTGTCTTGCGAGAGCGTCGGCCACCACATTTGCCTTTCCCGGATGATACCGGATTGTGAGATCATAATCTTTTATCAATTCTAGCCATCTCCTCTGTCTCAAGTTCAAATCTTTCTGAGTAAAGATGTACTTGAGACTCTTGTGATCGATGAAAATGTCACAAGACTCACCATACTGAGTAATGCCTCCATATTTTCAATGCAAACACAACAAATGGCTAACTCAAGATCATGAGTGGGGTAATTCTGCTCATGCTTTTTCAAGCTGTCTCGACGCATAAGCAATCACTTTGCCTTCTTGCATGAGCACACAACCCAATCCCAGGCGAAGCGTCGAGAATGAGACAGTGAAAGCGCCTCCGGGCTCGGGAAGGGTAAGAACAGGAAGCGATCACTAACTTCTCCTTCAAAGTGCAGCTGCGCTCACAATCTGCGATCCTTTGAAATTTCATCTCCTTTTGAGTCAAGCTGTGAAAGCGGCTTAGCAATGATGGAGAAATCCTGCACAAAGCGCAGATAATAGCCACCAACCCAAGGAAACTTCGCACCTCTTTAACGTTGGAAGGTCTCTTCCAATCCAGACTTTGAGACTTTGCTAGGATCTATCGATATGCCATCTGGATTGATGATGTGGCCAAGAAAACCCACCTCTGAAATCCAGTAACTCGCATTTCTTCAACTTAGCAAAGAAGTGATGCTCTCTCAATGTACTCAAGACAAGCCTCAAATCTTTGCTCATGTTCTTCTTCCGATTTAGAGTAAATCGAGAATGTCATCGATGAACACTACCACAAACTCATCAAGATACTGGTGTAACATACTGTTCATCGCCTCCATAAAAACAGGGGCATTAGTTAGTCCAAAAGACATAACTTTAAATTCATAGTGCCCATACCTAGTGGAGAAAGCGATCTTCTCAATATCTTGTTCCCTCACACGAATCTGATTATAACCAGATCAAGATCAATCTTGGAGAACACCTTTGCTCCCTTGAGTTGGTCAAATAGATCCTCAATGCGGGCAACGGATACTTGTTCTTGATCGTTACGATTGAGAGCACGATAGTCGATGCACATGCGCCAACTACCATCCTTCTTTGAAACAAAAAGGACTGGTGCTCCCCATGGCGACACAACTGCGCGAATAAAACCCTTGGCCAACAAATCCTCCAATCGCTTTTTCAACTCGTCTTGAAAAGGACGAGCCAAGCGGTATGGAGCGATAGAAATAGGCCGAGTACCGGAATAAGGTCAATACGAAACTCCACGCTTCTCACAGGAGGCAAACCAGGCAAATCATCGGGGAATACATCAACAAATTCCTTTACCACAGGAATCTCCTCAATGACTACCGAAGAAGATGGCTTTTCAGAAAGTGCCAAGAGAACACCCAAATGCCTCAAACGACGACTGGGAAACAGGATAGTCAAAACGAAGTTAGAACTGGAGGGTACTCCACCCTGAAAGGTCAACTCCACCCCCGACGGGGCCTGCAAAGTAACTGTCCTCCGAAAGCAACAGATACTGGCACGATACTGATGCAACCAGTCCATGCCCAAAATGACATCAAAAGGAGCTAACTGAATTACCATAAGGTTGGCAAAGAAAACCTCATCATCAATAGCAACAGTGCAACCGGACAAACCAAAGAACTAGCAATGAAACCCCGGGAGAACCCGACCAGCCTGAGACTCAGAAATCCGCTGAACTCCCAGCTTTGCTCTACTAGCAAACTCCGACGACACAAAAGAATAGGATGCTCCAGAATCAAACAAAACAAGGGCATCAACTGAATCCACAAGTAGAGTACCTGAAACCACCTCGGGATGCCCGGCTGACTCAGCTGTCGGCAAGGCGTACACTCCAGGTGGCACCGAGGCATCGGGGGCCCCGACACGCGGCTGGTGTCCCAACAAGGCTGGAGGAGGCGGAAGTAGCTGGGGAGGAGCCGACGGCGGCGGGCACCAATAACCAGCTGGTGGCGTCCACGCAAAGGGTGGCTGAGACACAGGAGCAGCCATCATGTGCACCGATCCTCGAGAAGACGCCGCTGGAGTGGGAGGAGAAGGCACCGTCTCCCACTTGATGATGCTAAGGGATTCATCCGGCAGACTCGTCCCATGTGGCCGGGCTTGCCACAATGGTTGCAACTCCCAGTCCAACCACACTCAGAAGCACGGTGCTCACCACCGCACTTGAAGCACATCATGCCCTGCCCGGGCACAGGCCGAACACCCGCTCGCGAGGAAGACGACTGGGGCGGCTTCTTAGCCCCTGAGGAAGATCCCTGTCCTCCCTTGAACTTCTTGAAGGTGGGTCGCTGAGAAGACCCACCCCCTCCACCAAAAGTCCTCTTCTGGCCCCCACCTGGGGCCGCAGGGACCCCTGAACCACCCGGGTTTTGCTTATCCCGGGAGAGCTCCAACTCGAGCTCCATGCCCTTCGCCTGCTCCACCACGGAGCAGAAGTCACGAGGGACAGTCGCCCCCATGACAACTCTGAACTCCTGGTTGAGGCCCCTACGGAACCTCCTTGCCTTCTCCCTGTCATCCGCTGCAACAGCTGGCACGAAACGCACCACGCTGTTGAACTCCGCCTCATACTCCGTTACCGACTTCTTTCCCTGGGAAAGAGTCGTCAGAGTATGCTCCATCCTCTCGAGGAAGGACTCGGGGTAGTACTTGGCTCGGAAACGAGCCACAAAATCCTCCCAAGTGGTCGGCCCAAGAGTGGGGGCTCTAGCGGCAAGAACCCCCTCCCACCAAATGTCAGCTTGGCCCTTCAGCTGAAAGGCCACAAAGCGAGCCCTTTGAACCGAGGTCAGCTCCAAAACCTCGAACTGCCGCTCCATGTACCGAAGCCAATCTGCGGTCTGGACCGGCGTGCCCGCTCCGTCAAAGGTGTCAAGACGGAGGGACATCCACTCTCGAAGACTCATCCTCGGCTCCGGCGCAGCGGGGCCAACAACAGGGGCCAATGCAGGGGGAGGCACAACTGGGGCCACTGCAGGGGGAGGCACAACAGGGGCTGCCCGCAATGGCCGGGCGCAGCTCTGAATCTCCTCTGCAGAGCCTGAACTAGGTCGTCATTGGCGGCGGGCACCCCCGCCGATCGTGCCGAAGCTCCTCCCGAGCCGCCCATGAGCATTGGGCGAACGCTACCCTCGGCGACAGACTCCAAGAACTACTGAGAGCCTCGCCACGACCTCGGCAGCCACGGCGTCCACGGCCTCTACCCTCGGCATGGCTGCTACATACACACAAGCAAGCATATTCACAATCATAATCACAACATCAACATAATCAAAACTTTCAACAAATAAACAGCGCGATAAAGGAAATCGAAATCCATAAACCCATCCTACTGTGCATCCAAGTGTGTCAGATTTTAATTTAGTCATACCAGTCTTGCAATTTTTTTTTTTTAAGGTTGCTATCCTATAACAAAGTTTTAGTTACAACATAAGCCATGTTTCTAGATTATCCCACTTCAAAGTTTTAGTTGAACCTATGTATGACACTAAATGCATAATCCAAGGACCTAATGCCGGCTCTGATACCAACTGTAACACCCCAGCTTCTACTAAGCCCAGAATGTCACCAAACAACGTCCATAACACGAATAACACCATAATTTAAGATAAATTTCAGCAAGCACTCAATTAGAATAATTGAGAATTTTGACAGCATCTCCTTTGCTTATGCAGGAAAATTAACGACATAACAATATATCAAGAAGTAAGACAACCAAGGTATCGATAAGCAGTGATAACAATAGCTACTCATCATCTATGATTTCAATAAGTATTGCTGGCAATAGAATAAGCATCACTAAGTCTAATATGAAGAAACCATTCACTTCTCAATCCCACATGATACACATGAGGGAAAACAACCAAATAATAAGACCCTACACCAAAGATTATTGTAGACTTAATGCCGTGTCTCCATAACAAGTGAATTAGCTAAATTATGATATTACGTGGAGGAGTGTAGCTAGTTCCCTTTCCCGCGCGCCGATTTCATGGTACCTAAAGAAAACAAACAACACAAAAACACAAGCGTGAGTTCATAACTCAGCAAAGTGTATTGAAAAGGTTCAACAGGGATCAAGACAACAAACCATCATTCCAGTCTCCACGGTATTATCACAACTCATCATATTTAACATTATATTCAACTTTTAAAACAACATGATAAACATCTCATGAGCATCTCATGAGTACCATCATCATCATCTCATAAACCACTTCATTTTTGTATCTCATTCATGCAATGCAATGCACATGTCTCCTGGAATACTCATACCGGTATGGTTGAGTGCACACCCGTCGGCATGCACCCTTTTCCCCCTTCCATCCCGAAGATGGAGGGTGCCTATCACTCGCTTCCAGTCACCTCGGTGATGGAATCACGAGGTAGGACTTACTCAAACGAATGGCCCCGGACTAGTCATAACGGTTCTCACCGCCCCTACCGGAATAGTTATGACTTAACTCACCGGCCAGCCATGAAAATATGCCATGCATGCAAAATGGACAGTAACGTATTCATAAATAGAATATTGCATATCAACATATGGCCTCTCAACATGTAAGACCGTGATCAACAATCAACGGTAACCTTTCAAAGACATGGCATGAATCCTTTATCAACGACAAGCATTTTAATCATAGCATGAGGACCCCATATCATCGACATTATTTCAATCATGGCCTAATGACATCCTATCCATTATAACATGTGATCCATGGCATAGCAAGACAACATGTTAACTATTCCAAGTACCATCAATCAATTCTAGCAGCACGTATAACATAAAACCCACGCAAAACACTTGCCTTCAACCGCGGGCAACGGAGTGACGAGAGGTCGAGGGCACTCCCGGAGGCACACCACCTGCAAACATGTGCTACACACTTAATTCGACTCCTCAAAACAGTACCCACTACACCTAATACGCTATATACTCCAAAACCCCGAAATCACAGATTTTGCCCCGTTCTGGACAGCGGCTTCGAAAAATCATAACTTGAGTTCTAGAACTCCAAATTGAATAAACGAGTACACCCTCGCATAGCTTAGGAAATTTCCAAACTTTTTCTAGTTATAGGGAAAGACTGATTCGGAATTTAATGTTGTTTAATCTAACGTTGAACACGAACTGTCTCAATCTCGTCACAGATTTGACAGCGCTCGGTAAAACAGCCATAACTTCCTAACGGCTGGGCGGAATTTCAATTTCTTTATATGTACGGAAAGATAATGAAATTATCTATAACTTCCTAGAAGTCCGTACGGTCAGATTCAAACTCTAAATTTGCGAAAACGCCTGCCCTAGCTCGGGTTCCCAATCTGCCCGAACCAGAACGTGAATACAACTCTAGATTTCATAGATTCTACCCCATGGCAGCACAACCCTTGATCTAAAAACATGGTATTCACCCTCTACAACAGCAAGAGGTCTACCCCAAAAGATTCCCCCATTACCTTCTTGGAGAATCACAAATCGACGGCCGAATCTTCGCGATCTTCCCCGATTTCCTTCCACGCGCCGTTTCCACCAATCCTCGTCGTTGCAACTCCTCCCAACAGCTTGGACAGCACCTTGGCAGCGAGGAAGAGACCTTGGGGTGCGCCCACAAGGGAGGAGAAGGGAGGGGCAGCAGCACCTAGGGGAGGAGGCGTTTGGGAAGGGAGAGGAGAGGTGGAGGTGGAGGAGTTAGATTGGAAGGAGAGGAAGAAGTGGGGGCAAGAGGGGGGGGGCGGCGCACAGGGTGGGGAGGGCTAGGGCAGCAGGGTTTGCTGCCCTCCTCACCCCCACATGGGCCCAAACAATTCCCACCTCCGGCCCACTTAAGTCCCTCAAGGCCCAAAACGTCCCGGAGAGGCCCGGAAACCCGAAAACAGGCCGAAACGCGCTAAAACGTGATAACTCAGGGCTCTAAATGTAAAAGTTTACATATTATCTCATTTACGACGCCTTATCATATTTTATCATCACAATTTCAAATCCCGACATTTCGTGGTGTCACAGTCAGGTCTGTCCACATTCTGCCTCCACTCTGCCTTTGTTGCCTCTTTTGAGCCGAAGGATATTTCTCATGCATTATCTAGTGAATCTTGGATTAATGCTATGCATGAGGAACTTGAAAACTTCGAGAGGAACAAAGTTTGGAAGGTTGTCGAGCCCCCTTCTGGTCACAACATCATTGGGACCAAATGGGTGTTCAAAAACAAGCAGAGTGAGGATGGAGTTGTAGTTCGAAACAAGGCTAGGCTAGTCACTTAGGGTTTCTCTCCGGTCGAGGGTCTCGACTTCGAGGAGACTTTTGCCCCTGTAGCCAGACTAGAGGCCATCCGGATCCTGCTCGCATTCGCGGCATCCAAGGGCTTCAAGCTTTTTCAAATGGATGTCAAGAGTGCATTCCTCAATGGCTTCATTGAGGAAGAGGTTTATGTCAGACAGCCTCCAGGATTTGAGAACCCCAAGTACCCAAACCATGTCTTCAAGCTTTCCAAAGCTTTGTATGGACTTAAGCAAGCTCCACGAACTTGGTATGAGAGGCTTAAGTCCTACCTCTTGAGTCATGGTTTTCGTATGGGTCAAGTGGACAAGACTCTGTTCGTCAGACATTCTGATTCGAACTTTCTCCTAGTCCAAATCTATGTCGACGACATCATTTTCGGTGGTTCCTCACATTCGCTCGTTACTCGGTTCTCATATGTGATGAGTACTGAGTTCGAGATGAGCATGATGGGCGAGTTGAGCTACTTCCTTGGCTTCCAGATTAAGCAGACTCGGGACGGTACATTCTTGCATCAAGGCAAGTATACTCGAGACCTCCTGAAGCGCTTTGACATGTCTGATGGAAAGCCAGTCATGACTCCTATGGCCACCACTGCTGTCCTCGAGCCTGACGAGGATGGTGAGCCAGTTGATCAGAAGGATTTTCGGAGCATGATCGGCTCCCTTTTGTACCTCACTGCCTCGAGATCTGACATACATTTTTCTGTATGTCTTTATGCTCGGTTTCAGGATTCTCCCCGCGTCTCTCACTGTCAGGCGGTGAAGCGCATCTTCAGGTACCTTCGAGCTACCATTGACTATGGTATCTGGTACTCTTCTTCCTCCTGTCTATCTCTAAGAGCCTTCTCCGATGCAGACTTTGCCGGTTGTAGGATAGATAGGAAGAGCACTTCTGGCACTTGCCAATTCATTGGCACTTCTCTTGTTTCTTGGTCATCTTGGAAGCAGTCCGGTGTTGCACAGTCCACCGCTGAGGCCGAGTATGTTGCTACAGCTAATTGCTGTAGCCAGGTTCTCTGGATGAGATCGACCTTGCGGGACTTTGGGTTAGTAGCAGATTGTGTTCCACTTTTCTGTGATAACACGTCTGCCATTCACATTGCTAAGAACCCAGTGCAGCACTCTCGGACCAAGCACATTGACATTCGCTATCACTTCCTTAGAGACCATGTGGAGAAGGGTGACATAGTGCTCCAGTTTATGGAGAGTGACCACCAGTTAGCTGACATTTTCACCAAGCCTTTGGATAGCTCCAGGTTTGTTGCCCTAAGAGGAGAGCTTGGGATTATGAGCCCCTATGGCATATCTTGAGGGGGAGCTGGTTTGTATTATATGCTCATATGTATATTCAGCATTTCCTCTTTGACAGGGTCTTTGTTTGCTCCTGGGTTGGAGTTGGAAATGTAGCTTTCGTATATAAGTCATATGGGGAAGGTGAGAGCGAGTCTGAGTGTTAGTGTTTCTCTTCATGTTATCTATGCTCCTAAACTACCCATTTGTCAATTTCTTGATTCCTTCTCCTCATTTCTGTCTTTCTGGTTTCAATTGAGTTCAATTCGTCTTTTTGAATCTAAAATTGCTAATAACTCAACTTGAATCAGATTTTGTGCTTAATCGACTCACTTGTTGAGGGGGAGCTTGGAATTGATTCTCTTGCATTGCATATAGACTTGTTTTTCACTTACGAGCTTTGTATATTATGCAATTGATAAAATTGAGATATGTTGCACCTAGCTACTTTTCTGAAGATATTTGCTAATCTAGGTCATATCCAATTTGGTACATCATGTGAAACTAGCCAACATTTTAAAATTGAGCTTTCCTGAAAACTTGATGAAACTTGGCTTTTACTTGCTATACTTCTTCACTAGATGCTTATGCCATGCTTATTGAAATAGTGGGTTTCTACTAGAGTCCCTAGAGCAACTTGAGTTAGCTACATTGTTTCATTTTAGAATCCTCAACAATGCTCATGAATCTAAGTGCTGAAAATATAAATCGACTCTTTTGTGCTAAAATTGAACTCAACACTATTCATTCACGAGACTGCTTCCCATTGCACTTGGGATGAACTTGGAATGAAGTGTGTATGACCAAAACCACTCTTTTTAAGCTTCTTGCTTGAGATGGTTGCTAATGGCTTGAGTCAATACACCGAAAAATGCAAAAAGAACTAGAGGAAGAGAGTGATGCCTAGGAGACCTATGTCGATGGCTCCTAGTCGAGGTTGTGTTTCTCTAGGATAAACTCTCTAAACCCTGAAAGGTTTGTGGAGGAGAGTGAAGCTTAGGAGGCCTTTGTCGATGGCTCCTAGTCAAGGATGTGCTTCACTAAGCCTAACTCTCTCATACTGCTTTATGAGCTTTAATCTAAAAATTTGCTTTTAAAGAGATGATTGAGCATGAGCCTTCTCTTATGGACTTGTAGTTTCCCAAAGTGATGACTAGGTTGAACTCTAGTATATCCATTTGCTCGTTTGGTTGGCTTTGCTTCTAGTCTTGAAGTTATGCTAAGTGTTGCTATTGTTGAAATCATGCCAAAGTAATATAACTTCTTTTGAGCTAGTTAGCAAAAATTGAAATATGCCATTGGATATGACTTAGGATGACATAATCTGAACTTGAGTAGCTTGGTGTCATACTTTGTCTAAGTGGTCACTTGCATAATCCTCAAAGCTCTTCTAGGTTGCATTTCATCCAAAAATTGTTCTCTTGATGCCTATATTGCAAAAAGGGGGAGAAAACGTAGAAAAGGCATCTTAGAGAATTAAAAAAAATGTTGTCTCATGATCATGTTGAACAATTGTCCTTGCATTTGGATCATGAGTAATATTAAGCATTTTGAGAGATTTCTTGGTTTTTGGAGCTCTTGTAGAAAAATTGTCCTTTCAAGTGTTGAGCTCTAAAAATCTTCTCATCTATTTGGTCATGAGCTTTCTTTCTCTTTTAATTGGACCAAATATGATTTTTTGCAATCAAATTGCTTTTCTTCCTTCGCTTTCAAACTGAAATTTATGCCTTTTGTGTGGTTTGTCAATATACTCATTAAGGGGGAGATTGAAGGACCATGTGGAGGTCTATCCATATTTGTGATGAGTATTTGACTTTATTTGAGCAAGGTGTGCTCAGGTTTGAGTTTAATTTGACTCGGTATTGCATGTTTGAATTAATGATAATTGTGGACTAACATGCAGGAAGATAAAGGTATGTGCATTGTGGTATGTGCAAAATGGTTTGTTCCTTGTGGTAAAGGTTCCTGAGGAAGCTATGGTCGTTGGTGAGTACCGGGACTAGGTTGGGAGAACTGAGGTCCAGAGCGGTCGAGGATGCCGACGAGATGGTTGGGCTCAAACCAGGATCACTTGGATGTCATGGAAATGGACTTGAGGTGGGTCAAGGTTTCCGGTTCGGGTTGGAGGCTCGATGAGGAGGAAATGGACTCGGCGGATGAAGGCCTGTTGCATCGGGTTGATCGGGTTGTGTTTAAAACCCATGTATGGCCAATGTGGCCCATGTAAAGCCCATGTGTGGGGTGAAATGAGAGGGTTAATCCTAGCCCTTGGTGGAGTGCCCTAGGGTTTGGCAACTCATCCAAGGGTGGTAGGTGGCCCTAGAGTAATATAAATAGAGGGGGAGGGGTATCCTCCCTCACTTGAAGGTTTGAGTTGCTCCTTTGAGCTTTGCCCACATGAAGTGAGGATTTATAAACCTTCCAACCAGAAAATACAAAGATTTTCTTTACATTCTTGTGAATTTAAATTCCGCATTTACATTATGTCTTTACTTTACGCAATTTAAAGTCAGCATTTACTTTCCCGCATGTAAATTCTCGCAATTTACTTTCTCGCAATTTGAATTTGCTCCTCTCCTTCAAAATGCTATTTATCAAGGATGTATTGAGGGTGCTCATTTGGTTTTACATCTTTCTTGCACCCTAGGATAGACTAGAGATCAAGTTTCTATCACGATTGCAAATCTGTCCTGAACTTGTTCTTCGTGCAGTAGTCAGTCTTCCATTTTTAGAAAAATCTAGAAAAATCCATTTGATTTATTCTTGTTGGAGAAGGTGCTTGACTCATATATACATCTATGGAAATTTTTGGAGTCTACTGGGTGCACCGTTTGGGAGCTGTGAGGTGAAAACCGAGCCCCAAATTTCCTGATTGAAGATCCTGACTATTCGTAGTTCTTGATTTTTCCTGGTTTTTGTAGAAGGATTTTTGCTGCGATTTTTGGTGGAGTGCTTCATGACTCATATTCTCACAGGGTGAAAAATTCCCAAAAATTTTGGAGAAATAGAAGTCCACCATCCACCTGCTCTAAGTGAGGACAATTCCTGAAAAATCTGTTTTTGCTTTTCTAAAAGAGGCTTTTGTGTTTTGGCTTGATCTCTTTTAGAAAAGAAGTATTTGAATTGATCCCTCTATGCTTTGGACACTTGAAAACCAGGATTGTGATTTAAAAATCCCTCACATGATTCATGGTTCTCATCCATGTAAGCTAGGGATACACGTTGTTGTCTAGTCGTTCCCGAGTTTGTGGGTTTTGCGATTTTGAGGAGCACCGAGTTTCTTTGCGGGATTTTTTTGGAGTACGTTGAGTAGGGGATAATTTTATTTGGGATCATTCACCCCCCTCTGATCGCCATCTCGGTCTTTCATGATGGTGTCTTGGCAACGTTCTGAGGCTGAACCTGAAGAACATATTGGGTGCAACTCTCAGCCTTTGTGCCCCTGGGCGAGCTCCTTGTTGTGCTATCCAGCTTCCTATTGTCATCCAACTCCTTGCATTTATCCTCTAGGATGAGAGCCTTGTTCAATAACTCCTAGAAATCTGGAAACGTGTGGGTGATCAGTCCCACCTGTAGTCCTGAATTCAGTCCCTTCATAGAGCGAGACTATTTGGCCTTGTCCGTCACTACATCTTCAGGTGCATAGCGAGCTAACTGAGTGAACTTGTTATGGTAATCAAGCAAGGGGAGAGGTGGCGGCTGGTTTAGGGGAGAGGAGGGAGTGGGGGCGGCTAGGGTAGGGGTGGGCGCCATCTAGGGCAGGGGGAGGCGCCCTCAACCAGCCCAAGCTGGCCTCTAACTCCCACATGGGCCCAGACACCTTCCCACTAAAGCCCACGACTCTTTTCCTTTGGCCCAAACTTCCCCGGAAAGGCCCAAACTCCCGAAATCGGCTCGGAAACGCGATTAAACTTCATAACGTAAAGTTTTAAACTCCGATTTCATATTTTTATATTGTTTTGACATCCCGTAGTGTCACATTCTCCCCCCTTCAACAGGATTCGACCTCGAATCCAAGACACACTAAAATCAACAACAAAGTCCCCAAGGGACAAAAGACTTCTTTGCAACACAAAACAGTCACACAAAGACTCAAACCGGAACAAACGACAAGCGAGTTCTCAAAATGAACACTAGCAAGAAAATGTTGATTTAGCTCAACAGAGTGCAACCTCTCACGGTTCCACCTTCACTTCAATTCCCAAATAGACCACGAAAGAAAACGGTCTCACACTCCTCATTCCATACATTCCTTGGCACTAACGTGCCCGATCCCTTTAATTGAAACTACTCTCCAGAAGAACACGGTACCAGCCTCTAGTACCCTCTTCATCTCCCACGCACAAACATGTTTTCACACCTCAACCTCTCTACTGTGGTTTGCCGTATTCAAGACAACGACGAACCAGGTGAGACGTACACTCCAAGACCACCAACTATTTGAACAAACGAGGTTAAAACCTTGCAAAAGATTGATCTTATACAAAAGACCAATACCCAACACTACCACCGAAAGGAAAGGCCTACTTTACAACCAGGGTCCTTAAACCCGCAAGAAACAGTAACAACCGAACAAAATCGCTGCGGTTGACACAACCTCGCTCAACCTTAGCGATAGAAAGATCCAATACACT
The DNA here is from genome assembly GCA_036346355.1 of Rhipidocladum racemiflorum. Taxonomy (NCBI): domain Eukaryota; kingdom Viridiplantae; phylum Streptophyta; class Magnoliopsida; order Poales; family Poaceae; genus Rhipidocladum; species Rhipidocladum racemiflorum. The sequence goes on along the minus strand of CM070589.1, from coordinate 40,878,481 downwards.
CTGAAAAGGAAAAACAATTACTAGCAACCACCAAGTGGTCCACTAATAATTTAATCAACCCCACCTAGGAACACATCAATGACCCAATTCTCCAAGAAGGTTTGGATTGAGTCATACACAACCTTCCTTTACTCTTCACTTTTAAACTGTTTACGATCATCTACTAGCAGCATCTAATATCTTAGGTCATTACCAACCCACACTAAATTCCTCTTTCTTAGAAGGTTTCGCCCTCGCATTCTTCCTTTCAAAGAATCAGAACAAAGGGTACAATCATTAAGTAAACTCAACCAAGACCCATGAATCCAAAATGATCCACATCCAACAATTCGAACTCCAAAGCGCTAAAAGCCACTTTGGAAAGAATTCGGCAACAACCAAAGAGTACTCATTTTATTTTTCCTAAGCCAGATGCAAAGAAAGCTCAGATCTCTTACACCACAACCAACATACCAGAAGATATTCATTCTTACTTCTCGTACTAGAAGGCAATTGAAATCTCGATTTAGGACATGCCTACAGCTTTCCAAGAGCACTTCGGATTAGTCATATATCCATATATGACTTTCTCACCGACCTGGCTCAACGACTCTTTTATCATTTAACATCTATAAATGATGTCATGTTTACTTTTCACCATTCATTCATCATGTAACAACGCCACCGAATAGTCATTCACAAGACGACTTCTTCCTCTGTATCACATGAATAAAACTCGAATAACATCGAGGATTGCGCTAATTCATATAAACTATGACGACATCATAGTTAACAGTAAGGCACCACATCGTATCAGAACCCACCAATGATAGAAAGCTAAATTTTCAAAACATCGCATTTTAACCAAAATCAACATTTTGGAAAAAAACATCGACTCCAAAGTCAAACATCTGCACACACAACCGCTACAAATTTTCTCAAAAGAAAGGGAAACTCATTCCCAAAAGAGAACTCTTCACTAACCAAATTCACTTATGAAACATTCATATAATCCACCTTTTTGAAGCACTCGCAAACATCACACACATTATGCAAATAAATCCAACTCTAGTAAAAAAAGAGTTACAAATTAAATCTCGAGAGTTTCCAACACAACCCACTATGTCCATCTGCCTCCTTTAAAATTAATTCCAAAGATAATTCAGTGCGAACGCGAAGGGGCGCAATCCACTCAAAAACTTTTGAGTGTAAATCCATAATCATAGTACAAACTAAACAAGTTAGCCAAATCCAAATGTTGGCATTAATCACTATGAGTTTTAGGGAAACTCTGAAACACAAACGAAGAAACACTTCGACCAAAAGTATTCACCCAAAATAGCAACCACCAAACCAGTCCAAAAGGTTTTAGACTCAAGCTCAGGATGAAACCCACCATATCTAGTATTCCATTATACTTACCATTTAAGCATTCAATATACACTATTTACTCATCGAGAAACCTCATTATAATTCAACCAAAAGCTACATAACCAATTCTTTCTCTAGTTACCTCTCCCAACATTTATAAATACAGTTTATGATGATTAACAAAACGTCTTCCATTCTATACTACCTCATCATGATCCCCACAGACCAACACATCATATAACACACGTATTCTATATTTCAAACATAGTACTTCAACAGATATTAAGCGTGATCAACGTATCAATTTTGTACCATCCATACATCAACATCTTGACAATTAAAACTTGTTCAAGCAATAAAATGACTTCAACAAATAAGTATTATCTCTACAAGATAAAATTCATAAATAGGATTCTAAGATATGCATTCATTAAGGTTAAAATCTTACATCATGATTGTTATCCATTGTTCATCCCATCACAACATGTACTCGACATAATTCCACAGTTTTACACTTTTCTCTATTGGATCAATGGTTTCCAACAATTAACAACACTACCAAGTCATCAATATCAATTATTTGCATAAATTTTAAAAACTGCAACATTACTTTTATTGCCCTATCCAAAGGCTATAGCAAATTGTCACTACTCAACATGCTCCAACTATTTAAACCAAATTGAATGAGTTGGACCATCACAAAGCTCTTACCACAACCACTAAACCTAAGTCTTCCCAACTGACATCGGTACTAGCATTATAGGAACACATATGCAAGCTTCCAAATATACTAACAGTTCGCAACATCATAAATAACAACTCTAATCAACTTCCAAGTTAAGGTCACCAACGCGATTAAATCTCTCTATTCACATGTAAAATTAGAACATCTTTAACAACCAGCAAAGTTTCTTTAACAATATCAGCAGTCTAGCTCATCTTAATATTCTAACTATGCTTCAGGGTTTAATACTTTAAACATTATCGGGGGTCATAAGCACTTTTAAAGTAAACAACAGAATCTAAGCATGTACATTAACACCTTTAATCATTCTCGCTATAGAGTAATCTACAACACTAGAAGTTCATTTAATCTTAAGCTAAAGATAAATATTACATTTAACTAATTCAACTCAACAATCAACTTAGGAGTAAATCATTTCCAAAAACCACATTGTTACATAGTACATAACATGCTAAACAACCATTTTGACTATTGACAAACAGGATGCAACTCAACTTTTAAAGATAACCACAACTCAAGAACCAGAACGACCACCGATAGACAATTTCTCCTTTCTAAGCAAGGAAGAAAAACAAAACTCCAACAGGAATGCAGGAGAGCTCAACTCTCAAATTCCCAACTTTGATAGCCCAAAACTTTTCAAGAAATCTCAAGATCTATACTTCCAAGAAGGAAGAAGGTTGCACTAGGGAAAATCAAATGTTCATTAAATCTTTTCCGATAAAAGATTCAAACTTAGCTGCACCAACTCGAGGCCTGCACAAGGGGAAACTCCAACACTTTTTCTTAGATAGGGAGAACAACAACCACAAAAGTTTTCTCCCCAAGACAGTCCACAATGACCAGCAAAACTGGGTGTCAAAGCAAAAATTACGACCAAAAGACGCGCAACACAGAACTCTTCTTCTTCGTCTTCAACCAAGGAAGACAAAAACCACGAACTGCCTACGGAACAATCCGCGTAAACCCAACACTTTTCATTTGATTTCAATCAACTAAAGCTAAGAAAAACAACCAAAACCGACCTTCAGAATGGTAAAGAACATACGAAGGAATCCACCACTAACTCTTCTTTTTGACTCCAATCAACTACCCAAACTGCGACAGAAAAGGTAAGCACTCTTTCCCCACAAGGGTTAATAGTTCTTCGGTGATGGCTTTAATCGGCCATACCGTCAAACCACAACCTTACTAAAAACAAAAAGGTGACCGAAACCCTTCGGCACCACAACCCCACTTTATTGTTGGGGAACGCGGTATGCTACACTAGCACAAATTAAAATTTCTATCGCAAACCAGAAATGCTACTCGCAAGAAGGGGATCATAGATCTATTACCACTAGACGCGCAGTTGTGGAATCCTTCGCACGTCGTTGTAGTGGATCGTTCTCGGCGTGGATCGTCCTCACCGTGGATCGTCCTCGCTGCGGATCGTCCTCGCCACGGATCGTCCTCACCGCGGATCTCCTCGCCACGGATCGTCCTCGCCGCGGATCGTCCTCGCCACGGATCGTCCTCGCTGCGGATCGTCCTCTCCATGCCGCAGTAGCAGCAGCGTCACCACAGCAGTCCACACGTTCGGGGATGGAACGCCGTGCGTCAGTGTGCAAGCACCGGTTCGCTCGGCAGGGGCAACGAGAGGAGGTGGCTAGGGTTTCTGGCGAAACACCTCTAAACCGCACGAAAGTGTGTACTGCGTCCAGCCTCCTCCCCTCCTTATATAGCCACGAGGTGAAACCCTAGGTAGTTAGGGCCCATCTACGTGCTTAGCCCATGAGGTCCATTAATTACGGATCCAATCCGAATTAATGTGTCCCAACCCGTTATGTGTGTGACCCTATAGGTTCATGCACATTTGGACATGGATTCGGAAAACCCTTTTCTAATCCAATAGTCGGTAGCGGCTCCTTGCAGAGCATGCTAACTCCCAAACGCATATGATTAAAGTACTGATGTAATAATCCCTTTGCCAAACTATATGAAGATCGAACTCAAGGCGAGAAGCATGTCATCCTTTGACAGCTCGATCCATCTCTCGTATCCGTGATATATTAATAAGTTGTGATTGACTTCTCAATCACGGCATGGCCATGCACTTCCTTAATCATATCACACGAGTGGCCTAGACATATATCTCCGTTACATTGGAGTGGCAAATTCCATCTTGATTGCTCACTTCCCTCTCCATATTTCATAGTAAACATGAAAGCTACCTTTATAACTACCCGGTTAGGAAATAGTGTTTGGTAACCCTAAGGTAAACTGTTACACATGTAGGGAATATGACAATCTCAGGTCTAAGGATCATACATCTACTATGTAAGAGATACACTAATGACACATAAGAATGTAACATTCTCGCAGTGTCCCATTGTGGGTCTATCTAACACATGTTCTTCAACATGCGTCCACAATGTATTGATGATATCTCCATATCCCATGATCTATGAAACTTGATCATCGAACAATACATGTGCTGATCTATTCATCGTTGTCCTATACGATGATATCCGATTAGAGATATTTATTGAATTATATCAATAAGTAAAGAGCTTCTTAAACAAGTCACACACTTGTTGATCAAAATAATGATATACATTCATTGGACCAATAATCATATTATTATTCATAAACATAGTTATGTTACAATCATCCATATGATTGCCTCAAGGGCATAACACTAATATTTATCACGATAACATGAGCAATTCAATCAATTATCTCATACACATAGCAGCATACTTTATCACATAAAACATTCAACATCAAGGCTTAAATATAACATTTAAGCGTAAAGCAACGATACCCATACCATTTCCTATTGTGCATCCATGTGTGTCAAATTTTAAATTAATTATTCCACATGCACAAGTTTTAAGGTTGCTATCCTATAGTAGAATTTTAGTTATAAGCTAAGCCATGTTTCTAGGTTATCCCACATCACATTTTAGTTAATACTAAAGTATAATACTAAAAATGCATGTTCCAAGGACCTAAAACCCGCTCTGATACCAACTGTAACACCCCGGCATCTAGTATGCCCGAATGCTACCAAACATAGACAAACAACATCTAAATACCACAAATTAAAGTAAATTACAGCAAAGGCACAAATGCTAAAACCAAAAATTTCGGCAGCATCTCCTTTGTTTTATCATGAATTGAAGCAATAGCCATAGCAGGGCAAGTATTATCATAACATAAGACATCTAAAACAGCAATATAATGGATGTAGCACCAACATAAGACCAAACATCAAGTTCAACCACTCCTTAAACTAATACGAAGCAAATAAAGATCACAAGCGCACAATTTAATACTTACACCGAATTTCATGGCACTATTATTATAATCATGACTCAAATTGATAAAAATTGCCTATAGGTGTGAAGCTACGTGAAGATGTGTAGCTAATGCCCCCTTTCCACATGCCGATTTCAAGGTACCTAAAAACAACATAAACACAAGCGTGAGTTCAACACTCAGCAAGCATATCGCAATAGGTCACAAAGACTAAATCAAGGCCAATAACAATGCATACCATACTTTAACATCATGATTAAATCATAATTTCATCCACAACATCATAGCCATGACACGGTGCATTGTTCACAACTCATTTTCATCATCATGTATGCAATGCAATGCGATGCACATGTCTCCTGGAAGCATATACCGATATTGCTGAGTGCACACCCATCGGCGTGCACCCTCTTCCCCCTTCCATCCCGTAGATGCAGGGTGCCTACGCATCGCTTCCACTCACCACGTGGGTGGAATCACGAGGTAGGTCTTACAACCATGGCGCTCCAGATTAGTCATAACTTTCTCACCGACCTTACCGGACTAGTTATGACGTTCTCACCGACCGGGCCAGCTTTCATGCCATGTATGCAACATATGCCATAAACATAAACAACTTGTATCAAACTGAACTAAACATGGCATAGCATCATAATAGTCCATTTTCATCATGGCAAGATATCACAACATGTAAGAAATTTGCATCTAGTCACAATTAGCAATATACATTACACTACCCATTACAATACACTTGCCTTAACCTCGGGCGACAGATTGGCGAGAGGTTGAGGGCACTCCCGGGGTCACACCACCTGCACAAACATACCACATACTCAAAACGTGCCCCCAAAACAGTATGCAAAATCTCGTCTACCCCGACTTCACAAACTACTCCCAAAATCTAAAAACAGAGAATCTGTCCCTCCCGAACAGCAGACATCAAACTATCATATCTTGAGTTCTAGGACTCCGAATCGATTAAACGAGTACATCATCGCAAATCTTAGGAAATTTCCTAGCTTTTTCTAAGTATTGGGAAAAGCTGATTCGGCCTCTAAAATTTTTTGATCTTCAAAACACTACGTTCTATCCCAATTACGTCACAGTTTTGAACACGCTCGGTAAAATGACCATAACTTTCAAACGGCTGGGCAGAATTGGACGTTCTTTATGTCCAATTAAAGGTATTGAAGTTACCTAAAACTTTCTCAACAGGCGCCCGACCAAATTCCTAATCTAAAATCGCGAAAACTCAAACCCTAGGTCGTCTGCACAATCTGCCCGAAACAGAGAATAAAGAAACATCTAGATTTCCTCCAATCTACCCAATCACAGCACCACCACTTGATCTAAAAGCATCATAGAAACCTCTAGAACATCACCTAGACCATCCCCAGGGATCACCCAATCCATACCCCTTCCCGACGAACGACGAACGCCGAAAAACCTTCCTCCCGGGCTCCCCGATCGTCCTCCTCGCGCCGGAACCGCCGGATCTCCTTGTCGCGGAGCTTTCCGAGGGGAAAATCAGCGGGATGGCGAGATGAGGGGCTCCCCAAGGGCAGCAAGGAGGGTGGGGAGGAGGTGGAGGGGGTGGTGGCGCAATGGAGGGGAGGGGAGGTGCACGGCAAGGGCAAGGGGAGAGGTGGCGGCTGGTTTAGGGGAGGAGGGAGTGGGGGCGGCTAGGGCAGGGGTGGGCGCCCTCTAGGGCAGGGGGAGGCACCCCCAACCAGCCCAAGTTGGCCTCTAACTCCTACATGGGCCCAGACACCTTCCCACTAAAGCCCACGACTATTTTCCTTTGGTCCAAACTTCCCCGGAAAGACCCAAACTCTCGAAATCGACCCGAAAACGCGATTAAACTTCATAACGTAAAGTTTTAAACTCCGATTTCATATTTTTATAATGTTTTGACATCCCATAGTGTCATATTAACTACTTCACCCCAATTAAATTAATTCATTTTAACAACATAGCATGCATAATTTAAATCAAAATATATTTCGAAAACTAGGAGCAACATGGTCAAAGCATAACTTGCCTTCGTAAAGCAGCGAGTCTTGGTCTGGAGCTTGATCTTCAAAATCCGTATCCTCACACAGCTCGATGTCTACACATAACAGATAAAGAACCAGATAAACACGCAAAACAACGTACAAACACACATTCGAAAACAATGCTACAAATCAAACAAGCTTAAAACCCCCATGCAAATTTCTAAATAATTATTTTAGCATTTTCTAAGATTTATAAAATTTATTTTGGAATTTTTGGACGTATAGTTTAAGAGATACAAAATTCGTAAGTTTGGACTTTCTGCGAATAATTTAACAGTATAAATTTATTTATAAAATTTCATAAAAAATATTGTAGAAAGGTATTAATTTTTACTAATTAAAAAAATTTATCGCAAATGATTTGGACTTGTAACGAATTTGTAGCAAAAGAGACAAAATTTGTAATTTCTGGAAATTATTATGTATAACTACTCTAGCCTTCTCATGCATGGTTCTGTTCACGGCTTGGGCAACTCCACGCATGGGTACTGTGGTTTGGTTTTGAGAATGTTTCATGCATGCGTACCACGACTTGGTTCACTAAATATATATATATACACACACACATATACACGCAGATCATCCGACTAATATACGTATACCGATTGGCTCAGGCAGTAGCGCATACCGTCAGCGCAAGAGAAGGCGATGTCGGAGAGTGAGATGGCAGCGACGACGGTGGCGGCGGCGGCGATGACGATGGCGACGTACACAACGGCAGCGACGATGTCAATCGGCGGCGATGAAGGTGACGGCGGCGAAGGCGACGTAGACGGTGGCATCAATAGCGGTGACATCGACGGCAGTAGTGGCCAAGCGGCAGTAGGCCGGACCAGTCGTTTGGAGACGAAGTCAGCAGAAGGTATGAGGAGAATGAAATGGAAGAAGGGAAGATAAGGTAACTCAAAACGTTCAGCGCAGTACTGGTCTCCTCCTCGTGAGTGGCAAGAATAGTTCGGCTGGAAAGAACGACTAGAAATGAAAATGTACAGGAGATGGAAAGTTTATGCGTAGGAAATGGTTCAGCCAGGTAGAAACTGCTGCTAGTAATGAAAACGTTGTTGCACGCGTTGCTTAGTAAGTGAGAAACGGCTGCTGGTAATGCCTCATGCATGGGAATGAAACGTGGCTAGAAATAAAATGGAAATGCTGTTGGCTTTGGAAACGGCTGGAATTCATGAGGCGTTGCTAGTAATGCTTCATGCATTCAGGAGTAAGTGCAAGGATGGAAGGAATCCACTTCAACGCCTGCATGCCTGAAGTATTCACGTAGTAACTGAAACGACGCAGTACTAGTAGTAATGCATGCACTCATGAATGAAGGAGCAAGGCATTACTAGTTCATGCATACAATGAGGTAGGAGTTGGCTGGAAAAAAACGGTTGGGATTGGAAAAAGTAAGAACGGTTGGAACTGGAAAATCAAACGTCCAAGTATATATGCATACACATATACGTATATACGTTCTCAGAAACATGTTTAGGAAGGAAAAAAATAGCAGAGAGGTTCTACAAATATGAAAAAATTTCTCTAAAATACTGGGGACTATTTGGAACCTAACAAAGTTGGTTTCGTGATTTTTCGACGTGTAGATTTTTCGCAGAAATTCTTTTAGTGAATCAGACACCTGCACAGATTTTTATAAAATCAATGACTTACGCTATATAACATGTTTTTCGAAATTATTTGCAGAGAACACTCTTGTCTTCCAATTATCTTTATTTTAAACAAAATTTTAGATTTTGTGCTTATGCAAAAATGCATGATCTTTATTTAATACGATTAGTCCAAGAAACTTGAATTCAAATTACTTGCCAGGATCCAAATAAATTTCAAAAAATTACAAATAATCCTAAAAACACACTAAATACATTAAAAGAAATTTTTGGGATGTTACAACATTTTTTGGGATGTTACAATAGCCATGTCCGCGGCATTGGACATTACTCGGGGATTACAGTCAACGGTTAGACTTTCATGAAAACAACTTGGCTTTGGGAAATGCTTGGTTGTGAAATGGTGAATTGGACTTAGGATTGGAAAATGCTTTACTTGTGCAACCATTGTGAAAGTACTCTGTCTTATTATTATTTTACTGCTTTGCAATCTATTACTGTATTTACACATGCTGATTTACTGCAAATGAATCTGTTAGCCTATCCTTGTAATAAGCCATGCATGTAGAATATTAGCTTGCATTCTGTGCATGACTTGCTGAGTACCAAGTACTCACCCCTTGCAACAACACAACACCAGTTGAAGAAGAAACAACGCCTGCACTGGAGGAGGAGTTCCAGGAGGAGCCAACGAACTAGGGAAGCGAGCCTAGTTAGTTGCCTGTGGTATACTGGATGGCGCCACGAAGTTATCTTATTGTTCCACTGCTGCTATCTCTTTTAATAAGTTTTTGCCCTGCGAGGCGTACTCTTGTAACTTGACCATAAGGTCGAGCAACCAGTTTGGATATTTTAAATAAAGTACTTTACTATTTCGTCGAGTATGAATGTGATATTTACCAATGTTGAGACTGTGTGCACTAGCGTGATCCTGGACTAGTGTTGAATACACAAAGGGTCCGGATTTGCAAATTCGTGTCCCGACAGAGGTGGTATCAGAGCCATACTGACTGTAGGCTCACCCATATTTAGAATGGTCGTAGTGAGGATAAAAACTATTTTCTAAAATTAAAAGTTGCTAAGATAATGAATGAATTCTTGACTTATCTCCTTCTCTCTTGTTCATACCTCTTGCTAAAATCTTTTTGTCTTCACTTTGATTTTAAAATTTTGCGTTCTCACGTGAATGCTTTGGCATATGAAGATGAGCAGCAACTACGCCGAGCATGAGGGTGGCTACGCCGCTGAGTTGTGGCATATGCTACAGGTACTTGGAGGCTTTGAGAGACCGCTCTACCGAGAAACCACTATAATAAAGGCAAGACAGGTCATTGGATGGGACGTTAAGATCACGGTGTATGCTCGAGAGAAGATGAAGTTCAATCGTCCTTTTCACTTCATCGCCAGAAGGTCTACATTCCAGATTGGGATCCAGGAAGTGTCGCGTCGAGCGATGCGACAGATCGCTCGCACCTACTCTGCAGAGCTAGAGGGCACAGCATTCTGTCACCATCCACGCAGAGACAACCGCATTGACTGGGAGCCGATAAAAGACGAGGATGCCACGATCACCCATCTGGTGAGGTTTGTAGTCGCCCAGGAGGATGTGATTGATGATACTGTCCAGAAGTTGCTCAAGGCTCGTGAAGAGATTAAGGAAGAAAGGAAGCAACTACAAGAGACTCGAGAGTACCTAGCTCACTCTATTCAGAGGGTTCGTGAGCTGGAGATGGCACTATACGGACCTGAACCAAAACTAGTGTTAGAGCTGCACGACCCAGACCCAGAGGAGGACCCGAAGGAGGCGCCACCTGCACCTCAGCCACAGCTAGAGCCAGAGGAGGACATCCCGTCGTCGACCACAGCTGTCGTTGGTCACGGAGATCGTTTTGCACCTATGCTGACTCACCCACCAGTGTACCCGCCGGGGAGTTCCCGAGGAGGTTGGCTCGAGGAGTGAGCGTTCATGATTAGTTGTGAGACTCCTCCGTGGAGTCGTGTCTAAGAATAAAGAGTCACCCTTAGGGCGTTAGACCCTAGTGTGTTAGTCTAATTTGGATTTTCTTTGCTTACTGAGTGTGCAGTATGTGTTGCAAGGCCTTTAGGCATTGTAATCAACCATACCAAGTTATTAATGAATAAATAATAAAGTTGGGTTTTGAGTTACACCTTCCACCCCGCATAAGTTTCTCTACTACTTATCTATTCTTGTTTCCCTCTCGTCTCTAAACTTTGGAGTAATCAACAGATGGTGAACACTCGCGGAAACCTTGGAGGCAACGGAAGTGGTTCTTGCCCAACTAGAAACCCCAATTATGGAGCCCCTGCACCCCAGCCAGCACTGCCAGCCGACATGCAGAACTTTGGAGCTTTCCTTGCCGCGCAGACTCAGTTGATGCATGCGTTTTCTCTCTTTTTAATTGATTTTCAAACTTCAAATTGCTATAACTTTTGCGTTTTAACTCCGATTGAGGCAATTCCAGTCTCTAAATTTTTGTAAAATTGATTTCTATTTAATGGTGAATTTTATTGAATTTTTGGACATGAGTTTTCTCTATTTTTATTTATTTGTTGTTTATTTATCTGTTTCGCGTAGACGTTGAATTGCCCGAAGGCTTCCATGGAGAGGTTTTGACCCAGGAACAAGTCCAAGACCAGGAACAGGGCCTTTTCCAAGGCAAGTTATGCTTTGACCATATTGATACCACATTTGAAACTATGTTGATTTAAATTATTGCATGCTAGTTTTATTTAAATGATTTCAATTAAGTATGATAATAATTATATGACCTATTTGATGTATGCCACCTTTTCTATAATAATTGTATGCCATGAATCATTTGTCACCCTAGGTTATGGGTTAATAGTTGGACAATACATTAATTGCCAGCATGGGTTAAACAAATCGTATGTAGTATGCTTAGCCCTGCAACGTGTCAAAGACATTGTTTTGGATCAATTAAATGTTAAATTTGACTTAATGAGATATGGAACTTGTTTACGAATGATGTAACATGTGTTATTGGTGATGTTGATGGCACATGGTGCATGGTAATCAATTGGGTGATAAAATGATTTATACTAAGGCAAGTGGCAAGATTATTTATGGTGGGCCAGGAGTGGCACATGGGAGGTCGCATTTGGTTTTTGTTGATTTGGACACTTATGAATTCTTGGGTAGTCTTGCTTTGGTCAATTAATGACCTAACCATGCAAGAATTTGAACTGACTCCATAAAACCATAAGTCTAGAATGGGACAGACCTGGCTGAGTAAACTGTGAGATTTCGGTGCTGTCATGGTGGTGTGAGCCCCGAGTTTATGGGTGGACTCACTGACGCAAGAGGGGGGCCCTGAGTGTGGTAACTAGTCCCTTCAGTGTTGAAACCTTAGCCGGCAGTACCGGGTCTAGAAGTAGCTTTAGAAAGGCTTTGTTACGGTCACTCGCCTTGGTAGTGTTTGATTGTATATTGTGGATAAAGTGTATAACCTCTGCAGAGTGTACAATCTATTCGAATAGCCGAGTCCACGGTATTGGACATTGCTCGATGATTACAATCAAGGGTTAGACTTTTATAAATATAACTCTAGTTACTTGGTATGGAAATGACGGAACTGGTTAAGGAGGATAAATGCTTTACTTGAGAAATTGATTCTGAAAGTTATTATTGTTATTATTGTTTTACTGATTTCCAATCTACTATTGCTATTTGTGAATGTTGCTTTACTAAAAATAAACCTCTTAGCCTATCATTTGGAATAAGCCGTGCATGTAGATATTAGAATTGCATTTTCTGTGCATGACTTACAGAGTGCTTTAAGTACTCACCCTTGACACAACACAAAACATCAGAAGAATCAACGCCAGTATTGGAGGAGGAGTTCCAGGAGGAGCCGACGAACTAGGGAGCGAGCCCAGTCAGTTGCCTGTGGCATATTGGTTGGCGCCACACGTTTCTTTATTTCTACTGTAGTTTATTTATTTAAGACTTCCCTTGCGACGCGTACTTTTGTAACTTGACCATAAGGTTGAGCAACCAGTTATATTTTCTTTTGAATAAAGTACTTTACTATTTCGTTGATTATGATTGTAGTATTTACCGAGGTTGAGACTGTGTGCACTAGTGTGATATTGGACTAGTGCTGAAAACACAGAGGGTTTGGATTTGCACATTCGGGTCCCGACAATGATTTTCTGGGAGTGTATGCCTTTTGTTAAGACATTTTAATTAGTGGGCAATAGAACTCCCCTGATTAAGTTCCATTTTTATGCCAAGTTACGGACTTGGCTTTGATGATTGGAAATGAGGATGAAAAGGTAGTTTTGGAAGTAAATGAAAGGGTAGTTTTGGAAGTTATTGGTTGATGAATTCCAGAATATTGTGTTTCTTTGAACCATACCAATCTTTGGTTTTGGCTAAGCTGTTTAGCTTATGTGATGAATATGGGATTTACACTCAAGAATGTATGAGTGGATCACGCCCTAGAGCGTGCAAACCAAAGTATCTTTGGAATCAGTAATGAAAGGAAGCAAACAGATCTAATGGAATATGTTGGACGCTCTTGAGTTAAAAATATTTGCAACTCTAGTTTGACTAGAGCTGGATTTAATTGAAAATATGTGTGGTGTTTGCGAGTGTTTCAAAAGGTGGATCATATGAATGTTTCATAAGTGATTTCTGCTGTGAAGTGTTTTTTGTGGGGGAATGAGTTTCCCTTTCTCTTTGAGAGAATAGGTGGTGGTCGTGTGTACAGATGGTTGACTTGAGAATCGATTTTCTCTTCCAAAATGTTGATTTTGGTTAAAATGAGAGGTTTTGCTTTGGTGAAAGCAAGTTGAGTTGTTTTGGTTATTGAGAACTTCTGTCAAAGATTTGTGTGCAGTCTCTCTTTTATTTGAGTGCTTCCCGATGCGAATTGTATCGTATTGATTTGAGATTTGAGTTTTCCTTTGCGATTTGACTTATGAAAAGAAAAAGAGTGATCATTGGATGTTGTCGAATTCTTTCCAAAGTGAATGGTAGCGCATTGGGTTCAAGTCAATGCATGTGGTTCAATTTGGTTCAAGAGAATCGTACTTTTGTTTGCATTCTAGATGGGATTAAGAATATGAAGGTTCATGGTTTATGGTTGAGTATATTAAAGATTTATACTCTTGGAGTTTGGTTATTTGTGTTAGAGAATGTGAGGGCGAGACCCTCTTAGGAAAAAGAACCGATTGTGGTTTGGTAATGATTTGCGGTCCTAGCTTGGGTTAGGTGTAGGACTTTGATTGTGGTTTAAAAGGTGGTTTATGATGGAGGCTTGTGATGTCGGTTCAAATTTTTATTGAGAATATCGTTAGTGGTAAAGAGGGTGAGGGTAATTGATGTAAAGTGTTCTGTTATGAACATTTAATTCAGCTAATTGTCCCTGAGTGTGAGGTATGCTTGGGAGAGGATAGAATGAAAATATAGCGTGGTTTGTGATGCTGAGTAAGATGTATGAAGAACAGAAACTGATCAAAAATGAGAGTTACAAAAGATTTGAAATGCTCAGAAGTAATCAGTTTGACTTGAGAAGGTGGATTGGTGAGATAAAATCAAATGAATTAACAATCAAGGATAAACTGTATGATATAAATAAGAAGCAAAATACTCAAGACTCCAAATTTGATTAGTTTGCAAAATCTGTGAACACAAATTTTGATGCTTACGGAGGTTCCTTAGATTGGCTGGGCTACTCCCTAGAAGACCATATGGAGTTCACTGAAGATACTCGGGCAAAACTAATCTCTAATCAAGAACAGTTTGCACAGATCATTCTTGATCAGACAAATGAGACCAATGAGTCTTTAAGGCAGCTGCAAGAGGATTTCACACATTGGTCAGTCAGTCCACAGCCTGGAGATCCTAACTACCCAAGTTGGCATGATCAAGCTATGGGACTACAACAAGCTGAGTTTGAACAAGAACAGCATCCTTCCTCTCCTCAGCCTGGGGATCCAAATTATCCAAGCTGGCATGATCAGGCAGTGGCTACTCCTCAGTCTGTAGAAGAACAATCTCCTCAGTGGCAGCATTTGTCTCCTCCAAGGCAGAGCACCAGCTCCAGAGATTCCAGTCTATTCAAAAGGATGACCACCTTTTCGGCAATTGATGTCAAAGGGGGAGAAATTAGTGGGATAAGTCTAAGTCTCAAAATAAGTTTATCTATTATTGTGTGTTACTGTAATATGTTGCATTATCTGCTCTTCTGAAACTTGGTTGTTCAGATACTCAGTTATTTCAATGTCATGTGTTTCTATGAAACTTGTGTTGGAAAATCTCTAAAATAACTCCTTTTTACTCTGATAAGACTTTTCAGTTCTTGCTCTGATAAGGCTTGTGTTAAATTATTGTGTTCATGATCCCTTATGTTCTTGTTAATCCAAGCACTTATTCAAGGGGAGCATAAACTATTTTTTACTTACTTCTGCTAATATGACCTATTGTTCTGTCAGACTAACAGTTCTTTGCAGAAAAGGATAAGACAATTCTTTCCAAAATAATGAATTATCAAGGTTGTTGTTATCATCACCAAAAGGGGGAGATTGAAAGCATCTAGGCCCCTCAATTATATAATTATGCTTTATATTGGTTTTGGTGTTGATGATCAAGACAAATTCTCTTTGTGAAGTGAAGGCTTGTTGTAACACCCCGGCATTTAATATGCTCGAATGCTACCAAACATAGACTAAGCAACCTCTATATACCACAAATACAAGTAAATTACACCAAAGGCACTAAAGCTAAAAACCGAAATTTCGGCAGCATCTCCTTTGTTTTAACATGAATTGAAGGAACAACAACAGCATAGCAATATATGGCAATATAAGAGGCATCTAGAATAGCAATATTTAAAGGCATGATAGCAATATAAGTCTAAATCCAAGCATTCAATGTCTTCATGAGCCAAACGAACAATAAGACTCTCATATCGCAAAGCTAAACCATAAATCAATAAGCATCACACTTAATTTATTATCAAGACCCAATTGAATGACTGTGGGAACAAATGAGTGAAGCTACGTGTAGAAGTGTGACTATTTCCATTCCCCGCATGCCGGTCTCATGGTACCTAAAACAACAAGAAAACACAAGCGTGAGTTCAACACTCAGCAAGCATATTGCAATGGTACAGAAGAACAATTACATGGCTACAACAACTCACATCATGTCTATCATCTCATTCATGATCACATATCATTATCATCATCATTATGTATGCAATGCGATGCAATGCACATGTCTCCTTGGAAACACATACCGGTATGGTTGAGTACACACCCGTCGGTGTGCACCCTCTTCCCCATTCCATCCCGAAGATGGAGGGTGCCTACTCCTCGCTTCCATACACCGCGTAGATGGAATCACGATGTAGGACTTACTCATTGGCTCTCCGCAATAGTCATAACTTTCTCACCGACCTTCCCCGGACTAGTTATGACTTTCTCACCGCCCGGGCCATGTATCATGCCATGTATGCAAACATGCCAACATCATAAATAACTTGTACATTAACACATGGCATCATAACATAATATGCATATTCAACATATCAATGGAAAACATTAAATCATTGCATGTGAACATATCATATATTCAATTTCAATCTCAACCAATCTAGCAAACTACAACCCGCTACCCATTACAATACACTTGCCTCAACCACGGGCGACGGATTGGCGAGAAGTAGAGGGCACCCCCGGGGTCACACCACCTGCACAAAGGCACCACACACTCAAAATCATGCCCACAAAACAATACGCAAACACTCTTCTACCCCGACTTCGCAAACTACTAGCACAATCCAAAAACAGAGGTTCTGTCCCGCCGGGACAGCAGACTTGCAACGAGCATAACTCGGTTTCTAAGACCCCGAATCGATTAAACGAGTACATCCTCGCATAGCTTAGGAAATTTCCTAACTTTTTCTAAGTATATGGAAAGACTGATTCGGACTCTAAAGTGGCTTAATCTATATAATACCGTGATCTGTTCCAATCACGTCACAGTTTTTAATACGTTCGGTAAAATGAGCATAACTTTCAAACGGCTGGGCGGAATTGGACGTTCTTTATACCCACTGAAAGGTATTGAAGTTACCTACAAATTCTTCAACAGGAGGACGACCAAATTTCGATTCTAAATTGGCGAGAACCCAAACCCTAGGTCGACTGCTCATGCTGCCCGAAACAGAGTACGTGGCAAACTCTTGATTTCATCTAATCTACCTAATTACAGCACCACCAATTGATCTAAAAACATGATATCAACCCCTAGAATAGTACCTAGACCAACCCCAAGGATTCCCGTGGCCATACCTTCGCCCGACGAACGAAGAACCAACGGATCTCCTCCCGGTTCGCGCGATCTCCTTCCTCGCTCCAAATCCACCGGATCTCCTCGTCGCGGAGCGCTCCAATGGATGGATATGTGGGGTGGTGGTGTGGAGAGGCTTTCCTAGGGCAGCAAGGGTGGTGGAGAGGGGAGGGGAGAGGTGGTGGCGCCATGGGGGAAGATGGAGAGGAAGGGGAAGGGTGGAGGCGCATGGGGGGGCTAGGGGGTGGCGGCTAGGGTTGGGAAAGGGAGTGAGGGTGCACCAAGGGGTGGGGGCCAGATTTGGCTACCCAAAAGTCCCCCCCTTGGGCCCAAACCCTTCCACCGAAGGCCCAACTCAACCCCCAAAGCCCAAAGTCCCCCGGAGAGGCCCAAACACCCAAAAACACGCTAAAAATGGCATAACGTAAAGTTTTAACCTCCATTTTCACATTTTATAAAGTTTAGACCTTCCGTAGTGTCACATTCTTCCCCCTTCAACAGGATTCGACCCCGAATCGGAGACACGCCACTTCGCAAACAACCAAATCAAAGGGAGCTATGGTTCACACCTCAGAACCCGCTTAGAAGCCCCTACGATTTGAACCAACCAGCACTCAAAAGCAAGGAGCTAAGGATCAAAGACTGACAGCTCTAAAGATAACTCACATTCAAAACTTGCCAGAATTCTTACTCCACTTTAAAACACCGAGTACAAACATAAGGACTCAGAACGTCCCAAGCAAAAGGATAACTTCCTAAACTGACAATGAAGGGAAACGGTCTCATATTCCTCATTTTTATGCATTCCTTGGCACTAAAGTGCCCGATCCCTTTAACCGATGTTTCTCCTCAGAAGAACACGGCACCAACCTCTAGAACCCTCTTTAGCTCCCACGCACAAAAGTGATTTCACATCTCAACCTCTCTACTGTGGTTCGTCGTATTCTAGACGACGCGAACCAAGCAAGACACAACACTCCAAGACTACCAACTACTTGAACAATCGGCTAACACCTTGCAAAAGATTGACCTTTTACAAAAGACCAATACCCACCACTACCACCGAAGGAAAAACCTACTTTATAACCAGGGTCCTTAAAACCCGCAAAAACTATATTAACCGAGCAATCCACATCGGTTGACACAACTCGCTCAGAGCTCGGCGACAAAAGATCCAATACACTTCGAAAAGGAAAAGCAATTACTAGCAACCACCAAGTGGTCCACTAATAATTTAATCAACCCTACCGAGGGACACATCAATGACACAAGTCTCCAAGAAGGTTTGAATTGAGTCCTACACAACCTTCCTTTACTCTTCACTTCAAAACTAGTTACGATCAACCACTAGCAATGCCTAATATCTTAGGTCATTACAAACCCACACTAGATTCCTCTTTTTAAGAAGGTTTCGCCCTCGCATTCTTCCTTTCAAAGAATCGGAACAAGGGTACAATCATTGAGTAAGCTCAACCAAGACCCATGAACCCAAAATGATCCACATCCAACAACTCGAACTCCAAAGCGCTAAAAACCACATTGGAAAGAGTTCGGCAACAACCAAAGAGTACTCATTTTATTTTTCCTAAGCCAAGATGCAAAGAAAGCTCAGATATCTTACACCACAACCAACATATCATAAGATATTCATTCTTACTTCTCGTACTAGAAGGCAATTGAAATCTCGATTCAGGACATGCATGCAGCTTTCCAAGAGTACTCTGGATTAGTCATATATCCATATATGACTTTCTCACCGTCCTGGCTCACCGACTCTTTTATTATTTAACATCTATAAACAATGTCATGATTACTTTTCACCATTCATTCATCATGTAACAACACTACCGAATAGTCATTCACAAGACGACTTCTTCCTCTGTATCACATGAATAAAACTCGAATAACATCGAGGATTGCGCTAATTTATATAAACTATGACGGCAGCATAGTTAACAGCAAAACACCACGTCGTGTCAAAACCCACCATCCATTTAAAGCTAACCTTGCAAAACCTCGCATTCTAACCAAAATCAACATTTTGGAACAGAACATCAACTCCAAAGTCAAACGTCTGCACACACAACTGCCACAATTTTTCTCAAAGAGAAAGGGAAACTCATTTCCAAAAGGGAACACTTCACCAACAAAATCACTTTTAAAACATTCATAAAATCCACCCCTTTTTGAAGCGCCTGCAAACACCAAACACCTTTTTTTTTCTTTCAAATAACTCCAACTCTAGCCAAAAGAGTTACAAATTAAATCTCAAGAATTTTCCAACACAACCCTCTATATCCTTCTACTTCCTTTAAAATTTATTCCAAAGATAATTCATTGCGAACGCGAAGGGGCGCGATCCACTCAAGAACTTTTGGGTGTAATTCCATACTCATAGTACAACCTAAACAAGTTAGCCAAATCCAAAGGTTGGCATTAATCACTACGAGTTTTAGGGAAACTCTGAAACACAACAGAAGAAACACTTCGACCAAAAGTATTCAACCAAAATAGCAACCAACCAAACCAGTCCAAAAGGTTTTAGACACAAGCTCAGGATGAAACCCACCATATCTAGTATTCCACTATACTTACCATTTAAGCATTCAATATGCACTATATACTCATCGAGAAGTCTCATTATAATTCAACCAAAAGCTACATAACCAATTCTTTCTCTAGTTACCTTTCCCAACATTTATAAATACAGTTTATGATGATTAACAAAACGTTTTCCATTCTATACTACCTCATCATGATCCCCACAGACCAACACATCATATAACAACGTATTCTATATTTCAAACATAGTACTTCAACAGATACTTAAGCATGATCAACGTATCAATTTTTATACCATCCATACATCAACATCTTGATAATTAAAACTTGTTCAATCAATAAAATGACTTCAACAAATAAGTATTATCTCTACAAGGCAAAGCTCGTAACTATGATTCTAAGACATACTTTCATTAAGGATAAAATTCTACATCATGTTAATTATCCATGGTCCACTCCATCACAATAATTTGCATAATCATCAATTTTAACAAGGATTTTCAATAATTAATCTAAGCAATTACCACCACTACTAAGCCATCAATATCAATAATTTGCATAATCATCAATCAACAACATTGCTTTTAGCTACCCAATACATAGGTTGCAACAAAATTGTCACTACACAACATACTCCAACTATTAAGTTAGATTTAATAAGTTAGACCTTCACGAAGCTTTTACAACATCATCAAACAACAAAACCTATACCTTTCCAATTGGCCTCGATACTAGCATTTTAGGAACACGGTTGCGTACTACCAATAATGCTAATATTTTGCAACAACATGAATAGCAACTCTAATTAACTTCCAAGTTAAAGCCACTAGCCAACACGATTAAATTTCTCTATTAACCCGTTAGATTAGAACATCTTTAAACAACCAGCAAAGTTTCTTTAACAATAACAGCAGTCTACATCATCTTAATGTTTTAACTATGCATCAGGGTTTAAAACTTTAAACATAATCGGGGGTCATAAGCACTTTTAAAGCAAAGCGACAGATTCTAAGCATGTACATTAACACCTTTAATCATTCTTGCTATAGAGTAATCTACAACACTAGAAGTTCATTTAATCTTAAGCTAAAGATAAAAATTTACAGTTATCTAATTCAACTCACCAATTAACTTAGGAGTACATCATTTCCATAAACCACATTGTTACATACTACATAACACGGACATAAACTTTTCTAAACACCTTCATAGGTCACCTACTCTTGACGAACAGGATGCAACCCAACTTTAAAGATAACTACAGCTCAAGAACATGAACGAACACTGATAAACAACTTCTCTTTTCCAGGCAAGGAAAAAACAAAACTCCAATAGAAATGCAGGAGAGATCAACTCTGATAGCCAAAACTCTTCAAGAAATCTCAAGATCTATACTTCCAAGAAGGAAGAAGGATTTACTAGGGAAAACCAAATGTTCAAGTAAATCTTTTCCGATAAAGATTCAAACTTAGATCCACCCAACTTAAGGTCTGCACAAGGGGAAACTCCAACACTTTTCTTAGATAGGGAGGACAACAACCACATAAGTTTTCTCCCCAAGACAGTCCATAATAACCAACAAAACCGGGTGTCAAAGCAAAGATTACGACCAACGACGTGCAACACAAAACTTTTATTCTTTGTCTTCACCCAAAGAAGACAAAACCACAAACCACGAAAAGAACAATCCGCGAGAATCCAATACCCAAACACTTTTCTTTTGGTTTCAATCAACTAAAACCAAGAAAACCAACCAAACCGACTGTTAGGACGGTAAAGAACATCTGAAGGAATCCACCTCTAACTCTTCTTTTTGACTCCAATCGACTACCCAAACTGCGACAGAAAAGGTAAGCACTCTTTCCCCACAAGGGTTAATAGTTCTTCGGTGATGGCTTTAATCGGCCATACCGTCAAACCACAACCTTACTATAAACAAAAAGGTGACCGAAACCGTTCGGCACCACAACCCCACTTTATCACAAAACCAAGAACAATACAATCAAATCTCTCAATAACATGGCAACATACATTACCAACTTTAGCATTCAACATCAAAGCTTAAATACAACATTTAAGTGTAAGCAACGATACCCTTACCCTTTTCCTACTGTGCATCCATGTGTGTCAAATTTTAGATTAGTTATACCATTTTTGCAAGTTTTAATGTTGCTATCCTATGACAAAATTTTAGTTAAAAACCTAAGCCATGTTTCTAAGTTATTCCACATCACATTTTAGTTGTACCCTATAGCATGACACTAAAAATACACATTCTAGGGACCTACAGCCCGCTCTGATACCAACTGTAACACCATGGCATTTAATATGCCCGAATGCTACCAAACGTAGACTAAGCAACCTCTATATACCACAAATACAAGTAAATTACACCAAAGGCACTAATGCTAAAAACTGAAATTTCGGCAGCATCTCCTTTGTTTTAACATGAATTGAAGGAACAACAACAGCATAGCAATATATGGCACTATAAGAGGCATCTAGAATAGCAATATTTAAAGGCATGACAGCAATATAAGTCTAAATCCAAGCATTCAATGTCTCCATGAGCCAAACGAACAATAAGACTCTCATATCGCAAAGCTAAACCATAAATCAATAAGCATCACACTTAATTTATTATCAAGACCCAATTTTAATGACTGTGGGAACAAATGAGTGAAGCTACGTGTAGAAGTGTGACTATTTCCCTTCCCCACATGCCGGTCTCATGGTACCTAAAACAACAAGAAAACACAAGCGTGAGTTCAACACTCAGCAAGCATATTGCAATGGTACAAAAGAACAATTACATGGCTACAACAACTCACATCATGTCTATTATCTCATTCATGATCACATATCATTATCATCATCATTATGTATGCAACGCGATGCGATGCACATGTCTCCTTGGAAACTCATACCGGTATGGTTGAGTACACACCCGTCGGTGTGCACCCTCTCCCCCCTTCCATCCCGAAGATGGAGGGTGCCTACTCCTCGCTTCCATACACCGCGGTGGATGGAATAACGATGTAGGATTTACTCATTGGCTCTCCGGAATAGTCATAACTTTCTCACCGACCATCCCCGGACTAGATATGACTTTCTCACCGCCCGAGCCATGTATCATGCCATGTATGCAAACATGCTAACATCACAAATAACTTGTACATTAACACATGGCATCATAACATAATACGCATATTCATCATATCAATGGCAAACATTAAATCATTGCATGTGAAAACTACAACCCGCTACCCATTCCAATACACTTGCCTCAACCACGGGCGACGGATTGGCGAGAAGTAGAGGGCACCCCCGGGGTCACACCACCTGCACAAAGGCACCACACACTCAAAATCTTGCCCACAAAACAATACACAAACACTCTTTTACCCCGACTTCGCAAACTACTCGCACAATCCAAAAACAGAGGTTCTGTCCCGCTAGGATAGCAGAATTGCAATGAGCATAACTTGGGTTCTAAGACCCCGAATCGATTAAACGAGTACATCCTCGCGTAGCTTAGGAAATTTCCATAATTTTTCTAAGTATATGGAAAGACTGATTCGGACTCTAAAGTGGCTTAATCTACAGAATACCGTGATCTCTTCCAATCACGTCACAGTTTATAATACGTTCGGTAAAACGAGCATAACTTTCAAACGGCTGGGCGGAATATGACATTTTTTATACCCACTGAAAGGTATTGAAGTTACCTACAAATTCTTCAACAGGCGGACGACCAAATTCCGATTCTAAATTGGCGAAAACCCAAACCCTAGGTTGACTGCTCATGCTGCCCGAAACAGAGAACGTGGTAAACTCTAGATTTCATCTAATCTACCTAATTACAGCACCACCAATTGATCTAAAAACATGATATCAACCCCTAGAACAGTACCTAGACCAACCCCAAGGATTCCCGCGGCCATACCTTCGCCCGACGAACGAAGAACCAACGGATCTTGTGACACCATGGAGTGTCGTAATCTTATAAAATGTGGATGTTGAGGTCAAAACATTATAAAAGATGTAAATGGAGGTTAAAACTTTAAGTTATGCCGTTTATAGCGTGTTTTTGGGCCATTTTCGGGTGTCTGGGCCTCTCCGGGGGACTTTGGTCCTAGGGGGTTGAGTTGGGCCTTCGGTGGAAGGGTTTGGGCAAAAGGGGGGGACTTTTGGGCAGCCAAATCTGGCCCCCACCCCTTGGTGCGCCCCAAACTCCCTCTCCCAACCGTAGCCGCCACCCCTTAGCCCCCCATGCGCCTCCACCCTTCCCCTTCCTCTCCATCTTCCCCCATGGCGCCACCACCCCTATCCTCCCCTCTCCACCTCCCTTGCTGCCCCTAGGGGAATTCTCCACCTCAACACCTCGAAGATCCGTCCATTGGAGCGCTCCGCGACGAGGAGATCCGGTGGATTTGGAGCGAGGAAGGAGATCGCGCGAACCGGGAGGAGATCCGTTGGGTTTTCGTGCGTCGGGCGAAGGTGGTGCGACCCCGGGAGGGCCTTCTACTTCTTGCCAATCCGTCGCCCGTGGTTGAGGCAAGTGTATTGTAATGGTTAGCGGTTTGTAGGTTGCCAGTTGAGACTAGATGAAGATTGAATATATGATATGAACACTTGCCATGCTTTAATGATTGCCAATGATATGATGAGTATGCTTACTATGTTATGATGCCATGTGTTAATGTACAAGTTAATTATGTTGTTGGCATATTTGCATACATGGCATGTTACATGGCCCGGGCGGTGAGAAGTCATAACTAGTCCGGGGAAGGTCGGTGAGAAAGTTATGACTAATCCGGAGAGC
Organism: Rhipidocladum racemiflorum; assembly: GCA_036346355.1. Classification (NCBI taxonomy): domain Eukaryota; kingdom Viridiplantae; phylum Streptophyta; class Magnoliopsida; order Poales; family Poaceae; genus Rhipidocladum; species Rhipidocladum racemiflorum. The sequence goes on along the minus strand of CM070589.1, from coordinate 40,853,682 downwards.
CAATGAGTAAGTCCTACATCGTGATTCCATTCACCGCGGTGAACGGAAGCGAGGAGTAGGCACCCTCCATCTTCGGATGGAAGGGGGGAGAGGGTGCACACCGACGGGTGTGTACTCAACCATACCGGTATGAGTTTCCAAGGAGACATGAGCATAGCATCGCATTGCATACATAATGAGGATGATAATGATATGTGATCATGAATGAGATGGTTTACATGATGTGGGATGTTATTGCCATGTAATTGTTCGTGTTGTACCTTTGCAATATGCTTGCTGAGTTTTGAACTCACGCTTGTGTTTTCTTGTTGTTTTAGGTACCATGAGACCGGCATGCGGGGAAGGGAATTAGCCACACTTCCACACGTAGTTTCACTCATTTGATTCCACAAGTCATTCAATTAGTTTTTGATAATAAACTGCGTGTGATGATTATTGCTTTAAGGTTTAGCTTTGCTTTATGAGAGTCTTATTGTTCATTTGGCGCATGGAGACATTAAATGCTTGAAAATAGCCTTATATTGTGGTTAAGTCTTGAATTATTGCTGTTTTAGTTGTCTCTCATATTGCCTTATTGCTATACTGTTGTTGCTCCTTCAAATCATGTTAAAACAAGGGAGATGCTGCCAAAATCTCGAGTTTTAGCATTTACTCCTTTGCTGTAATTTACCTTAATTCATGGTATTTAGATGTTGTTTAGCTTATGTTTGGTAGCATTCAGGCATATTAAATGCCGGGGTGTTACAGTTGGTATCAGAGCGGGCTGTAGGTCCTCCGAATGTGTATTTTTAGTGTCATGCTATAGGGTACAACTAAAATGTGATGTGGAATAACTTAGAAACATGGCTTAGGTCTTAACTAAAATTTTGTCATAGCATAGCAACATTAAAACTTGCAAAAGTGGTATAACTAATCTAAAATTTGACACACATGGATGCACAGTAGGAAGGGTATGGGTGTCGTTGTTTACGCTTAAATGTTGTATTTAAGCCTTGTTGCTAAATGCTATATTTGATATAGTATGCTGCTATGTGTATGAGAGAATTGAATTGAATTGTTCGTGTTATTGTGTTAAAATGGGGTTGTGGTGCCGAAGGGTTTCGGCCACCTCTCTTTATTCATAGTAAGGGTGAGGTTTGACGGTGTGGCCGGTTAGCGCCATCACCGAAGAACTATTAACCCCTGTAGGAGAAGAAGTGCTTACCCTTTCTGTCGTAAATCGGGTAGTTGACTGGAGTCAAATAGAAGAGTTTGGTGGTGGATTCCTTCAGATGCTCTTTTACCGTTCTAAGGGTCGGTTTCGGTTGGTTTTCTTGGTTTTAATTGATTGAAATCAAAAGAAAAGTGTTTGGTCTTGGATTTTCATGATTGTTCGTATGCGGTATGTGGTTTTGTCTTCCTTGGTTGAAGACGAATAAGAAGAGTCTAGTGTTGCGCTTCTTTTGGTCACCTTTCCAGCTTTGATGCTTAGTTTGTTGATTGCTTTATGGGGAGAAGCATTCAATTTATTCCTGTGTTTGTCTTTCTCCGAGGTCAAAAGAGTTATTGCGGCGTTATGCCAGACTTGGTTGTCAGGGCTGAAGTTCTGTGGCTTTGTAGGAGTAAATGATGTTTGATTTCGTCATTTTACTGGTTTGAGAAATCATCTTTGAAAGCCCTTCTTGTTTCGTGAAAGTTTGGGCTTTGGTGTTAAGGTTTTATTTGAAATGGATTACTTGATCGCTTGGTTCCCTTTTAAGAAAATTGTGTTTCAACCATTTTCCTCTATGGGAGTCTTTGAGATTGAAAAGTGTTTTTGAGAATTTCCTCTTGCAAGATCAAGTTTGGGTATGTCTCATTGCAACTTTGAGAGTCAAGCTTCTTTGTGAGTTTTGGTTGAGTATTAAAAGAAAAAAAAATGCCTCAAATAAAGTAAGTATTCGTTTGACTGAAATTACTTGTCAAAAGTGAAAATTGTTGTTTAGCATGTTATGTAGTATGTACCAATGTGGTTTATGGAATGACGTATTGTTAAATTAATTTGCGTGTTGAAACAATTAAATGTAATTGTTACCTTTAGCTTAAGATTAGGTGAACCTCTAGTGATGTAGAGTACCCCATAGTGGGAATGATTAAATGGGTTAATGTACATGCTTAGAATCTGTTGCTTTGCTTTAAAAGTGCTTATGATCCTTGTTAATGTTAAAAGTTTAAACCTTGATGCATAGTTAGAACATTAAGATGATGTAAATTAATGATGCTGTTAAAGAAACCTTGCCAATTGTTTAAAGATGTTTTAATCTAACGGGTTAATAGATAAATTTAATCATGTTGAACTCACGCTTGTGTTTTCTTGCTGTTTTAGGTACCATGAGACCGGCATGCGGGGAAGGGAATTAGCCACACTTCCACACGTAGTTTCACTCATTTGATTCCACAAGTCATTAATTTAGTCTTTGATAATAAATTGCGTGTGATGATTATTGCTTTAAGGTTTAGCTTTGCTTTATGAGAGTCTTATTATTCGTTTGGCGCATGGAGACATTAAATGCTTGAAAATGGCCTTATATTGTGGTTAAGTCTTGAATTATTGCTGTTTTAGTTGTCTCTCATATTGCCTTATTGCTATACTGTTGTTGCTCCTTCAAATCATGTTAAAACAAAGGAGATGCTGCCGAAATCTCGGGTTTTAGCATTTACTCCTTTGCTGTAATTTACCTTAATTCATGGTATTTAGATGTTGTTTAGCTTATGTTTGGTAGCATTCAGGCATATTAAATGCCGGGGTGTTACAGATCTCCTCCCGGTTCGCGCGATCTCCTTCCTCGCTTCAAATCCACCGGATCTCCTCGTCGCAGAGCGCTCCAATGGACGGATCTGTGGAGTGGTGAGGTGGAGAGGCTTCCCTAGGGCAGCAAGGGTGGTGGAGAGGGGAGGGGAGAGGTGGTGGCGCCATAGGGGAAGATGGAGAGGAAGGGGAAGGGTGGAGGCGCATGGGGGGGGCTAGGGGGTGGCGGCTAGGGTTGGGAAGGGGAGTGGGGGAGCACCAAGGGGTGGGGGCCAGATTTGGCTGCCCAAAAGTCCCCCCTTGTGCCCAAACCCTTCCACCGAAGGCTCAACTCAACCCTCAAAGCCCAAAGTCCCTCGGAGAGGCCCAAACACCCGAAAACGACCCAAAAACATGCTAAAAATGGCATAACGTAAAGTTTTAACCTCTATTTTCACATTTTATAAAGTTTTGACCTTCCGTAGTGTCACACTTGTAAGAATAAAGACAAAGGCTAAGGATCCTTATTTCCAGTTTTGACTTGGGAGTTGTTTCAAGTCATATAGCTAGGATTATTTTGTTTTAGCCGTACTATTAAGAGGGATTATGCACAAGTAAGTACCTTGGTTCCTAGGTCAAAATTATTGAGATTACTTGGAGTAAAGGCCACTTCATTTCTTTTCCCTCAGAATCAAAAGTCCTTTAGTCAGTTAGACAAAAAATCTTTCGCCAGACCTACTTTTTTAGTTTCGCCAGACCTACTTTCCCGCAGCCACGATTAATGCAGTCAAATGCACATTATTTAGTTGCAGTTATGATAGATATTTTGTATGCTATAAATACCCCCCGGACAAATTGATAAGTGGATAATCACGCGAGAATACAGAGGCACGCGTAAACACATTGTGAAATCATGTGCTGAAAAATTGGCTTTGAACTGAAAAATTAACTTAGATTTGAATTTGCAAAATGTGTTTGTTCATGTGTTTTGACAATTTGACAAGAAACAGTAAGTTACGCATTAGCGCCGGACAAAGTTCTCAAGAAACAGTAAGTTTCCCATCTGCGACGGACAGTGTTTTTGGGTCTGTTGTGAACATGTTTTTGAGCCCATGACCGAAGTCATTTTCACATGTACAACGGACAGTTTTTCTTGGTCCGTTGTGAACAAGCTTTTTCGGTTTGGATAATTTCTTGGAACCAAGATTTTCACATGTACAACGGACTAATTCTTTTTGTCCGTCGTGAATGGACTTTTTCTAGGGTTTTACTTTTGTGAAACCGAGCGTGGCACGTTTGCGCCGGACAAGCTTCTGGGGTCCGTTGTGAACTTGTTTTGAGCTCATGACCGAAGCCATTTTTGCATGTACAACGGACCAACTTTGTTTGTCCGTTGTGAGCGTGTTTTTCCGCGTTTGGTTGGCTTCTTGGAACAGAAACTTTTCCTTATACAACGGACCAACTTTGTTTGTCCGTCGTGAATGCGTTTTCGCTCAATTAGGGTTTTGAGCGATTTGGATTTGAATTTTGAATGTGAATTTGAAATTTGTAATGATTTCATGATGCTTCTTTTGAAGTGGACTTTATGCAATACTCATGTGAGTAGTTGCATGGATTGACATTGAGTCAAGTCGTGGACTTGTGCTCGGATTTGTTTTGTGGTTTGTTCATGTGCGGTATTGCTCGAAGACGAATGTGGTCGATGACGGACCGGAACTAGGTTCATGGAGGAACCGAGGTTCGGGACTAGGTTCAGGAGGAACCGAGGTCTTGGTGGTCAAGGATGTCATGCGGGACGTTCGGGCTAAGAGAATGGTGCACATGAAGAATGGTTAGTCACGTGAGAATGGCAGGAGGTCATTCGCGTGCAAAGTGTTAGTCACGTGAGTATGGCAGGTGGCCATACGCGTGCAAAGTGTTAGTCACGTGAGTATGGTAGGGTTGCCATACGGCGTGCAAGAGTTGTACTCGGCCTGGTTGGGCCAAGTAGAGTTGAGTTGGATACAGATTCCTTCTAGGAATAGGAATCGTATTCGTAACTCTTTGTGGGTTGGTGCTTTAAATAGGTGGGGGGTCTCCTGTTGAAAGGCACCAAGTAGAGCTGAGCGCATCAAGCTTTGAGCTTGGTTTTAGGGTTTGTACTCTTTTGATGAGAGTATTTTAGACAAGAAATAAAGATCAATTCTTCCAAGATTTTTATGCTACAAGAACCACGTCGCTACAGTGTTTTCTGTTTTGGTTCTTGTTTGCATGCTTGTTCTAGTTCTAGATTGGTTTTTGTTCTTTAAGTTTTATCTTGATTTGATCCATCAAAAACCTCTCTAGGGTATTGATCTAGTGTTTCTCAAAGTCTAGTTGATCAATCTTTTGTCGTTCTTGTTTAATCTTGAAGTTTTGATTAGATTGATTCTCGTCAAGTTCTGGATCAGCAAGCTTGCGAAGCTTATAACTTTTGATCCGTATGTCCGATCGAGCTGATTCTTTTTGGGTTCGATTCATATTGGAATCTAGTTTCTTGTGTCCAAATTTCAGATCGTTTCGACGGTTGGATCTCCAGGAATTCTCGTTTTACCAAACCTCTGTCATTCTGTTTTTGTCGAAAACGAGGCAATTATTTGGTTCTGTTTTGGGGTGAACTTTTAATAGGTCAAGAATTTGGTTTTAGCTTCCGCACAATCATTCACCCCCCCTCTGATTGCTATATTCGTATACTTCGATCCTACAAGTGGTATCAGAGCAAGGTTTCTCTAATCTATCTTAACCGGTGATTAGACCAATGGATCGTTATTCGACAAAACCATGTGTGTTCGATGGTGTTGATTTTCAGTTTTGGAAGGCCAAGATGGAGGCGTTCATCCAAGCACAGGGCTTCACAATTTGGGAGAAGGTCTACAAGCCATATGAAGTCCCTGCAAACGACAACGTCAACGACACCAATCGCACACATGTTGAAGCAAATAGCAAGGCGCGCAACTTGATCATCCAAGGCTTGGGACACAGACTTTGATCGCGTGGTTCATCTTCGATCCGCATATGAGGTATGGAAATCTCTTTGTGATTACCATGAGGGTTCTAACACTGTCAAAGAGGTTCGCCAAGATATTTACAAAAAAGAATACATGCTTTGAGATGAAACCTAGTGAATCAGAGATGACTTCTTTGCACGTTTCAATAAAATTCTTAGCAATCTACGTCTTTGTTGGAGTTAGCTACACCGATGCTGAAAATGCTCGACAATTGCTTAGTGCTTTAGACATGTCGGTGTGGGAGATGAAAGTAACATCTATACAAGAATCTACTACCATGAGCACACTCACATTAGATGTTCTTTACTCTAAGTTGAAAACTCATGAGTTGGATGTTCTTGCCAGGAAGGGTAACATTAAATCAATTGCTTTGATCTCTAACCCTAACATGTCAAATGCAAATTCTTCTTCTAGCTTTGCCTTGTCTTCCATGTCTTCTTTAACAGATGAGCAACTTGAAGAGTTTCTGAAGAAGATCTGGCACTACTCTCTTCTCGCTTTAACAAAGCTTTGCGAATGTGAGAATGAGAAAGAGAGGTGGTCCTCCAAGATGCTATGAGTGTGGTGACCTCAACCATATTCGCACAAATTGTCCTAAGCTTGCAGGAAAAACATCAAAAGAGGAGAAGGACAACGATGTAAGGAATGAGAAGAAAAGGTTCTCGTCAAATGATAGGAAGAAGAAGAGCTTCATCAACCGCAAGGTGGTTCACCGAGTTCTTTCCGCTCTTGAACAAGTCAATTTGAGCGATGTGGACTCGGAGAGCAGCGAAGATGATGCACCTCCAAGCAAGCATGATTTGATGGGACTATGTCTCATGGCAAGCAGCAAGGATAGTCTCACCGAGGACGATCACGACAGCGACTTCAATGAGGTAGATCCTTCTTATGATGAATTAGCTATTGCTGTTGCTCGTCTTGGAAAATTGCTTGACAAACGTGATAAGAAAATTAAGAAACATGATTTCATTGTTGAAACATTTAATGCTGAAATTGCTAGACTTAAGACTTTGATTCCTAGTGATGATACTTGCAAATCATGTGACTTAATTTACAATGAGCTCACCTTGCTTAGGAAAGAACATGCTCTTTTGTTGCATCTAAATGAGAAAAATGAGAAACATGTTGTACATGCTAGTCTGTTCCACGATGATTTGCATAGTTCAACTTCTTGTTCTAAATGCTCAACTCTTGAATTAAAATTGAAAGATGCAAATGCTAGGGTTTCTCAATTAACTGATAATTTGCTTTCACATGAAATTCTCTCATGCTCAACTTGTCGCAAGCAAAAAGGAAAAGTAGATGTTCCTGCAATAATTGTTTAACTCTTGCTAAGAAAGTTGATTACTTGCAAAATTCTTTGGAACGTTTCACTAATGGCAAGAAGAAGTTGAACATGATTTTGGATCAATCTAAGGTTAGCACAAACAAGAGAGGTTTAGGTTTTGATCCTTATGCCACATATGAAACTAAACCTCGTGACCGTTGTTCAGGCTCCTTGCAAAATTGAGTTATCTAATGAGCCTAAGAAAATTGCTTTTCAATCTGCTGGTTTTTATCTTCTACTATGATGAATGCAAAATGTGCTTTTCTTGTTAAAGCTAAACATCATGTCAAGTACACTTGCACTCATTGTGGTAGAGATGGACACTTAGTAAATTTTTGCTTTAGACTAGCCAAACAAAGAAAAGAAGGAAAGAACTGAGGCTAGGTCAAATTTCAGCAAAGCACATTTTTATGCGCTTAGAGTGATGAAAACACCTTCTGTTCCTACAAACATGGGAAAAGGCAAATCTGATTTTGTGCATAAAAATTATCGTGTTGTGCCCTCTTGTTGTGCGTCGTGTGTCTCAAGATTACTAGATTCCCAAAAATCTCATTCCTAACCCCAAGATCGAGACCTCGACATGTTTTGTTGCTATGTAGGCTTCTCGCGAGGAAGGAGAACATATGGCTAGTGGATTAGGATGCTCACGCCACATGTCCGGTAATAAGAATTGGTTCTCCTCCTCACTCGTGCATCTCGTCTTTGAAAGTGTTACTTTTGGAGATGCTTCTTCCTCTTCTGTTGTGGCAAAAGGTACAATAAAGGTAAGTGACAAGTTTATGTTCAAAGATGTGGCTCTTGTTGAAAATTTGAAATATAACTTGCTTTCTGTCTCACAAATGCTTGATGAAAATCTTGAGATAAGCTTTAAGAAAAATGAATGCAAAGTGTTAGATGCTTCAGTGACCTTGTTTTTAAGATCTCACGCTTTGGAAGAGTTTTTAAAGCTGATTTTGATGCATCGCCTTCTTCTAAGCATAGGTGTCTAATTGCCAATGTTTCTAAAGATTTATTCTTTTGGCATCATAGACTTGGTCATGTTGGTTTTGATCATCTTACTCGTGTAAGTGGTTTAGATCTTATACGTGGCCTGCCTAAGCTTAAGGGTGATAGCAATCTAGTATGTTCTTCTTGTAGACATGGTAAGATGATTGCGAGTTCACATCCACCTCTTACCATGATGATGACAAAGCGCTCGGGGACAGCTTCTACATCTTGATACAGTTGGACCATCTCGAGTTCAATCCTTTGGAGGCAAATGGTATGTGCTTGTGATTGTTGATGATTTTTCTAGATACTCTTGGGTATACTTTATGGCATCTAAGGATGAGGCCTTTAGTCATTTTAGAAGTCTTGTTCTTAGGCTTTCTATTGATCATCCAGAGCTCTCAAAGCTATTAGAAGTGATAATGGAACTGAATTCAAAAATGTTTCTTTTGATCTCTTTTGTCTTGAAAGGAATTGATCATCAATTTTCATCACCTAGAGTGCCTCAACAGAATGGTGTAGTTGAAAGGAAAAACAGAACATTGGTTGAGATGGCTAGAACCATGTTAGATGAACATCATACTCCTAGAAACTTTTGGGCTGAAGCGATTTCAATCGCATGTTATGTTTCAAACCGTGTGTTTTGAGATCAAAATTGGGTAAGACTCCATATGAGCTTCGGTTTGGACATAGGCCTACTGTTTCTCACTTTAGGGTTTTTGGATGCAAATGCTTTGTCTTGAAATCTGGAAATCTTGATAAATTTGAGGCTAGATCAATGGATGGCTTTTTCCTTGGATATCCTGCTCATACTCGTGGCTATCGTGTGCTTGTTTTGGAGACTAACAAAATTGTGGAAACTTGTGAAGTTACTTTTGATGAGGCTAGTCCAGGCACTAGTCCAAGTGATGCAGTACAAAGCATACATTCGAGGGAGAAAATCTTTGAAGATGATGATGATGTTGAAGATGAGGTCTTGACTCTTCCTAATGCACAACAAGATGTAGCACCTTTGGCACCTACTACTACATCACCTACAGCTAACCATCCTCAAGCTACAACATCATCTGTACATGCTGAAAATGAAGAAGGAGAAGGAGAAGTCTCAAAAACCAATGCTCCCTTGCACATTCAAAAAATGCATCCATCTGAACAAATTATTGGAGACCTAAATGAGAGAGTCACTCGATCCAGGTTCATTCATTCTGACACTCATGCTCATTCTGCTTTAGTTGCCTCTTTTGAACCCAAAGATATATCTCATGCATTATCTGATGAATCTTGGATCAATGCCATGCATGAAGAATTAGAGAATTTTGAACGAAATAAAGTTTGGAAACTTGTCTCACCACCTCCTGATTTTAATGTTATTGGAACTAGATGGGTTTTCAAAAATAAACAAAGTGAGGATGGTGTTGTTGTTAGAAACAAGGCTAGATTGGTTGCTCAAGGTTACACTCAAATTGAAGGCTTAGATTTTGATGAAACCTTTGCTCCTGTTGCTAGAATTGAAGCCATTAGAATCCTTTTAGCTTTTGCTGCATCCAAAGGTTTCAAATTGTATCAAATGGATGTGAAAAGTGCTTTTCTGAATGGCTACATAAATGAGGAGGTTTATGTCAAGCAACCACCTGGTTTTGAAAATCCAAAGTTTCCAAATCATGTGTTCAAACTAACAAAAGCTTTGTATGGTTTGAAACAAGCCCCTAGAGCATGGTATGATAGGCTAAAAACCTTTTTACTTGAAAAAGGCTTTTTAATGGGAAAGGTTGACAAAACTCTCTTTTTACTCAAGCAAGGCAATGATCAACTATTCGTTCAGATTTATGTTGATGATATTATCTTTGGTGGTTCATCTCATGTTTTAGTGTCTAAGTTTTCAGAAACAATGAGGAAGGAGTTTGAGATGAGTATGATGGGTGAGTTGACATACTTTTTGGGATTTCAAATCAAGCAAACGAAGGATGGTACTTTTGTACATCAAAGCAAATACACGAAAGACTTGCTACATCGCTTTGGAATGGAAAACAGCAAGCCGATCATGACACCCATAGAGAGCACTTGCGCACTTGACCCTGATGAAGATGGTGAGCCGGTTGATCAAAAGGAATATAGAAGTATGATAGGTTCACTTTTGTACCTCACTGCATCAAGGCCGGATATACAATTTGTCAGTATGCTTGTGTGCTCGTTTTCAAGCTTCCCCACGTGCCTCACATCGACAAGTCAAAAAGGATTTTCAGGTATCTTCATGGAACTCAAGATTTTGGCATTTGGCTTTCTGCTTCCTCATGCATTAGTTTGAGATCTTTTTCTGATGCTGATTTTGGAGGATGTAGAATTGATAGGAAAAGCACTTCTGGTTCATGTCACTTCTTGGGAAATTCTCTCATTGCATGGTCATCTAGAAAGCAATCTTCTGTTGCACAATCAATCTTGAATCTGAATATGTGGCTGCTTTGCTAGTTGTTGTTCTCAAATTCTTTGGATAGTAGCTACACTTAAAGATTATGGGGTTATTTTGGATAGTGTTCCTCTTACGTGTGATAACACTAGTGCAATTTGCATTGCTAAGAACCTGTGCAACATTCAAGAACAAAACATATTGACATCGATTTCACTTTCTTAGAGATCATGTTGAAAAAGGCAACATTGTGCTTCATCATGTGGATCTTGAACATCAATTGGCGGACATTTTCACAAAACCTTTGTCTTCTTCTCGTTTTGCTTTTATTCGGGGAGAACTTGGAATTGTTCATCCAATGGGATTGTTTTGAGGGGAGTTTCTTTGCCAAGTTCTTTCACTTGATGAGCTCACTTTATCATATTTCTTTATATGTTATGTAATTGAGCTAATATATGATAATCTAATTGTTTCACTTGAACTAAAAATGACATTGCGGAATTCCCTGGACTAATTGCCTATAGCTAAATACTCTGTGATATCTTACTCTTCTAGGCTTGATATTGAATCCTCTTGACAAATTTGGGCTATGAAGCAAGTGTGGTTTCAACTTTACTCTTTCATAAGATCTTTTAATCACTTTTGCATGTTTATAATCAAAGAAAAATGAAAAGAAAAGGGAATCAATAAAAAAGGGTTGTTAAAAGCAAAAAACCTCAAGTTATGTGCTTCAGGTTTGCTTTCCCTAAAAAGATAAGATGTATGCTTCAAGCATGCCATTCCCTCAAAGATAAGATGTATGCTTCAAGCATGCCACTCCTAGAAAATAAAAGAAGTATGCTTCAAGCATGCCACATCCAACTTATTGTTTAAAGATTAAATTGGTCTACTAGATTGGAGTTGAAACTACTTGCTCGCCCTAAGTTGTTAGTTGCTTCAATTTTTAAAGTCTTGCTTTTTTCTGCTAAGATCTTGCTTAGTACTTGGCTATAGTTGACTAAATTGAGGTTGAGATGCATGTCATTCCCTAACTTGTTAAAATCACATCAAGATCATGTATTTTGCATATTATGTGATATATAAGGTTATATGATCGAATGAGCTCATCTTTTCCTATCTTGGCACTCCCTTGTTTCTCTTGGTGAAATCATTGTTTCAGGAAAAATTTTGAACCTGTTCTCTCTTTTACTCTTGATGAATCCATTGTCAAAGGGGGAGAAATTTGGAAATCTTTCTTTGAAAAGTTTAAAGGAAAAGGGAGAGTTGTATTTGGAAATTTGAGAATTTTTGGGAGAAGTTTGGAGAATTTTTGAAATTTTTGGGCGCATTGCACATTCACACACATTTTCATTCTCATGTGGATATTTTGTTTTTCATTTTGGTCAAAGAGGGATTTCTGTGTTTTCTTACTTTGGTCTTTGATCCTTTGGATTTCAAAATCTTTTGTAAAGTGAATGCCAAATGATTCAATTCTAAGTGGTGTTGCCAATGTTTTCATCAAGGGGGAGATTGTGAAATCATGTGCTGAAAAATTGGCTTTGAACTGAAAAATTAACTTAGATTTGAATTTGCAAAATGTGTTTGTTCATGTGTTTTGACAATTTGACAAGAAAGCGATAAGTTACGCATTAGCGCTAGACAAAGTTCTCAAGAAAGCAGTAAGTTTCCCATCTGCGACAGACAGTGTTTTTGGGTCTCATTGTGAACATGTTTTTGAGCCCATGACCGAAGTCATTTTCACATGTACAACGGACAGCTTTTTCTTGGTCCGTTGTGAACAAGCTTTTCGGTTTGGATAATTTCTTGGAACCAAGATTTTCACATGTACAACGGACTAATTCTTTTTGTCCGTCGTGAATGGACTTTTTCTAGGGTTTTACTTTTGTGAAACCGAAAGGCGTGCACGCTTTGCGCCTGACAAGCTTCCGGGGTCCGTTGTGAACTTGTTTTGAGCTCATGACCAAAGCCATTTTGCATGTACAACGGACCAACTTTGTTTGTCCGTTGTGAACGTGTTTTTCCGCGTTTGGTTGGCTTCTTGGAACAGAAACTTTTCCTTATACAACGGACCAACTTTGTTTGTCCGTCGTGAATGCGTTTTCGCTCAATTAGGGTTTTGAGCGATTTGGATTTGAATTTTGAATGTGAATTTGAAATTTGTAATGATTTCATGATGCTTCTTTTGAAGTGGACTTTATGCAATACTCATGTGAGTAGTTGCATGGATTGACATTGAGTCAAGTCGTGGACTTGTGCTCGAATTTGTTTTGTGGTTTGTTCATGTGCAGGTATTGCTCGAAGACGAATGTGGTCGATGACGGGACCGGAACTAGGTTCATGGAGGAACTGAGGTTCGACTAGGTTCAGGAGGAACTGAGGTCTTGGTGGTCAAGGATGTCATGCGGGACGTTCGGGCTAAGAGAATGGTGCACATGAAGAATGGTTAGTCACGTGAGAATGGCAGGAGGTCATTCGCGTGCAAAGTGTTAGTCACGTGAGTATGGCAGGTGGCCATACGCGTGCAAAGTGTTAGTCACGTGAGTATGGTAGGGTTGCCATACGCGTGCAAGAGTTGTACTCGGCCTGGTTGGGCCAAGTAGAGTTGAGTTGGATACGGATTCCTTCTAGGAATAGGAATCGTATTCGAACTCTTTGTGGGTTGGTGCTTTAAATAGGTGGGGGTCTCTGTTGAAAGGCACCAAGTAGAGCTGAGCGCATCAAGCTTTGAGCTTGGTTTTAGGGTTTGTACTCTTTTGATGAGAGTATTTTAGACAAGAAATAAAGATCAATTCTTCCAAGATTTTTGCGTGCTACAGTAACCACGTCGCTACAGTGTTTTCTGTTTTGGTTCTTGTTTGCATGCTTGTTCTAGTTCTAGATTGGTTTTTGTTCTTTAAGTTTTATCTTGATTTGATCCATCAAAAACCTCTCTAGGGTATTGATCTAGTGTTTCTCAAAGTCTAGTTGATCAATCTTTTGTCGTTCTTGTTTAATCTTGAAGTTTTGATTAGATTGATTCTCGTCAAGTTCTGGATCAGCAAGCTTGCGAAGCTTATAACTTTTGATCCGTAAGTCCGATCGAGCTGATTCTTTTTGGGTTCGATTCGTATTGGAATCTAGTTTCTTGTGTCCAAATTTCAGATCGTTTCGACGGTTGGATCTCCGGGAATTCTCGTTTTACCAAACCGTCATTCTGTTTTTGTCGAAAACGAGGCAATTATTTGGTTCTGTTTTGGGGTGAACTTTTAATAGGTCAAGAATTTGGTTTTAGCTTCCGCACAATCATTCACCCCCCCTCCGATTGCTATATTCGTATACTTCGATCCTACACACATCTATGACAACCAGTAAGCAAGATACACATACATTCTGTACGAGTTCCACAGTAATAGAAAAACCACTGGAGTAGGGCTATTATCTCCGTAGTGAGAGTCCCGAACCAGTATAAACCACTTTGTCCACTTTTCGAGTATCCTATTCCCTCACGAGCATTCTCTAGACGCAAACCCTTTATTGGAAAAGGGGTATGTGTTGATCCCTCATTCAACAAGTAAGCTCGGTGGGGACCTGTTTCCCAATCGTCGATACAAATCTATCTAATGTACCTAGTGTTTATTCATATTTTGGTTAACTGAACCAAAATATTTCGGTTAATTCGGTTCAATTTTTCATTTTGGTCCACTAAATTTGGTAGCCAGTTTTTAAAAACTGAATTATTTTTAAATTGAAAAACTGAGCCAATTAAACAAAAAAACCAGAGTCCTAACCCTAGAGGTGTGGTCGCGAAAGGAGGTGACGCGATGGAGAAAGCTAGCTTGACGTGGAGAGGAGGATTTTCGAATTTTTTTTTATATTATATTTATTTTAAATTCTTTTTTCGAGATTGTACCTCGGAACGAAAGATTTGCAAAAATGGACACCTGTCGCCCGTATTTGGGGCGATCAGTTACTCCCATCACCCGATCTTTTGACGCCGTCACGACCCTAAACAGCCGTGCCACTGATCGCCCCAGGCACGGGCGATCGCCCCAATCATGGGCGATCAGTGCTCCACCTTCCTATTGAGCTACATAAAATTCCTCCAGCGTCCGACGATTTATTGTGATATATTTGCAGAAGGATTTGGAAATCGAGTTCGAATTATCATGAAATTTATGGAAGGTGTTGGATGTCGCGCTATCAAAAAAGACATGTCACGCTTGGCTTTCGGTTGCCACGGCAGAGTTTCGGCGGCAAACATTCAAAAAGGTTATGTCGGCAAATATTTTATTTACACCTTTGTTTGCATATGAAATGCACTAACCGTAACCCTAACCCTACCGTAACCCTAACACTATCCCTAACCCTAACCCTAACCCTAACCGTAACGCTAACCGTAACCCTAACCCTACCCTAACCCAAACCCTAACCCTAACCCTAACCCTACCCTAACCCTAACCCTAACCCTACCCTAACCCTAACCGTAACGCTAACCGTAACCCTAACCCTAACCCTACCCTAACCCTAATCGTAATGCTAACTGTAACCCTAACCCTACCCTAACCCAAACCCTAACCCTACCCTAACCCTAACCCTAACCCTAACCCTACCCTAACCCTAACCCTAACCCTAACCCTAACCCTACCCTGTTTCCAATTGAAATGGCGAACTCGCATGTGTGTGCATCCGTCTTCCATGCAATCACAAATTAATGTTCAGACCGCTTCTTTGAATTTTTGGTCAACTGGAAGCAAATTTTAGAATGCTGAGCTGTTCTTACAAGGAAGTGACGAATAATACTCACTAATTAAATTTCCGAGGCTCCGTGTAGTTATTGTCGACGGTGTGAAATATATATACGGCAGAAATAAGAATGTCTTTGAATCACTTACGACACAAATGGTAAACAACAATGGCATGTACGGCACTCTACCGAGTATACCTTACTAAACCTAACATGCCTTAGTGAAATGGAACAACAACAAGGGCATTCGTCGTACACTTTCTTGAGCACCGAGGATATTTTACCATACGCAACCCTTCAGCTCCTGCCGCCCAGGCCCGAGCCGCCCGCGCACGCGTTCTCGCGCAAGACGCCACCCTCTCGGCGGCATGACGCTGTCGTTCGGTCTCCTCTGCACGCATCTGTTCCAGATCTTTGCTTGCGCTTCTCCTCCTGTTCCTCCTCACGCCACTGCTGCTCCACGATAGCCCTCCGATGTGAGTACTCCCGATTCCGCCTCCTGTCCATCTCGGGAGTTTGTTCCGCGTCGTAGAATCGGATGAACTCGCACAGTGGAGGCTGCAATTGGTCACATCACATCGTGTTAGACACATGCAGGTTCGATTCAACACGAATTGCGAGTACGAACATACCGGCCTTCTCTGCCCCATCCGCATCCCCAGCGTTGGCTCAGAGTCGTGGTTGCGGCAGCTCCAGTACCTCATACCGTATGTGTATGAGTTGTCTACGGACTGCCGGAAGCGGCAAGGATCCCCGCATAGGCACATGGGGAGCTCTGTGCCTTCGGGGATGGTTTGGACCACGCTGTTCCTAGGGGCGAGGGAAACTCCATTGGTGCTGCTCGTGTGGATTGCCGGGGCTGGTTCTTCGTTGTATTGGAGCAGTGGTTTGGTTGATGCAATGTTGGGAAGGCAGGAGGGGGGTTAAATAGCCTACATTAATAGAGCGACATACGTGAAGCAAGAATGAATCCGTGAGCATCGGATTCCTTTGCAACTCTGTCTGTGCTTGATACCGACAAATGCATGCAGCTTTGTAGCTGGGAGGGAGGTGCAAGTTAGGCTTTGGCAGCTATGCTTTGACAGGATGACTCAGGCAGTCTGTGCGAAGCATGCATTTGACTGCATTTTTTACAGCGTGTTGTCATCTCACCCTTCACAGCCTTTTGGCATATCACCATTGGCAGCCTTTTTGTTATATCAGCATTCAGAGCTTTATTTTAATGTTCTTTATTTTCATAACGTTCGGTTGTCTTATCATCTTTTTCAGCACTTTTTCATATCATCATAATCAGCTATGTTGGCGGGCCGATAGATGGCAGTCCGTATACCAAATAGCAAATCTGCTACATTCGGCCCAGAAAAAAACTTCGAACACGCTTTATCCCGGGCCGCCCAAAATCCTTCGTCGTTAGGGTTCGCGCGCGACTACTCCATTAGGGTTATTGGGCGTCGAGAACTTATATGCAAAGAGAGTTGAAACTGGGTTTTTCACGAATATGGCGGTCCGTACACCAAATAGCAAATCTGGTCCATTCGGCCCAAAAAACTTCCAACACGCTTTTTCCGGGCGCCCAAAATCCTTAAATGCGTTAGGGTTCGCGCGCGACTATAATAGTTAGGGTTATTGGGCGTCAAGAACTTATATGCAAAGAGAGTTCAAACTGGGATTTTTTTATAGAATATGGCAGTCCGTATACCAAATAGCAAATCTGCTACATTCGGCCCAAAAAAAAACTTCGAACACGCTTTATCCCGGGCCGCCCAAAATCCTTCGTCGTTAGGGTTCGCACGCGACTACTCCATTATGGTTATTGGGCGTCGAGAACTTATATGCAAAGAGAGTTGAAACTGGGTTTTTTTAACAGAATATGGCCGTCCGTATACCAAATAGCAAATCTGGTCCATTCGGCCCAAAAAAAAACATCCAACACGCTTTTTCCCGGGCCGCCCAAAATCCTTCGTCGTTAGGGTTCGCGCGCGACTATAATAGTTAGGGTTATTGGGCGTCGAGAACTTATATGCAAAGAGAGTTCAAACTGGGTTTTTTTTATAGAATATGGCAGTCCGTATACCAAATATGAAATCTGCTACATTCGGCCCAAAAAAAAACTTCGAACACGCTTTATCCCGGGCCGCCCAAAATCCTTCGTCGTTTGGGTTCGCGCGCGTCTACTCTATTAGGGTTATTGGGCGTCGAGAACTTATATGCAAAGAGAGTTGAAACTGGGATTTTTTTACAGAATATGGCAGTCCGTATACCAAATAGCAAATCTGGTTCGTTGTAACCTTCATGTTATTTGTTAGCAATTTGGCCCCATCGTTAAACCGTGGCAACTCAAATCGAATACTACAGGCACACGTGCTAGTAATTTAGATAGATTAAAAAAAACATGCACTGAGTTCAGCTAACTGCATTACAAGATGAAGAATGTAAAGTCATTACAAAAGCATAGACGTAGAACAAGTCAGTCACGTGGACGCCTCCTGATTTGTCCCGTGGGGTACGTGAGCGGCGACGGAGGACGAACTACCCTCCTAGGCCGACCCTACGGCACAGGGGTAACCCCGGCTGTCGGCGAGTCGGGCGCTGCTGATTGAGGAGGGGGGCCGAAGAACTCACTCGGCGTAAACTCGATCCGTCAATCTACGCCTCCGTCACGGTCATCGTAGCGTCGTCGTGGAACGCTAGCGTCGCTCTTTGGGCGCGAGCGAAGAGCGCCCCTCGTGACCCAGTGCGGCCGGTATGTGGGGCGCCACGAGGGCTCGCAGATGGCCGGCGTCGGGCGGTGTCGGCCGGCTGCCAGCGAAGGTGGGGCTGCTGCACGAGGGTGTAGCGTGGTGGGCAGCGTGGGGCGGTCGCGGCTGCTGCGCCGGACGCGTCCTGCGCCCTTGACATGTCATAGTGCGAAGGAACGACCTCGCGGCTGACGGACTCGCTCCCAAGCTGGTCTGGCCTCATCGACGGTAACCTGGATGCTGCGTCGGCGCGCCCGGCATGGACGTCGCCTCGGCGTCCAACTCCATCACACGTGCCTGCATGTAATGCGAGGATTGATATGAGGTATTCTACATGGAAATAACCGCGACGGCCTGAGATTTGATTGTGAAACTTACCATGAAGTTGTCCCTTTCGCAGGCGGTGTGAAGGGTGCGTGTCCGACACCGATGCTTGGCGGGGACATACGGTCTTTGGTCTTTGTGTACCCCACCGTGATCCTTGTGCATGGCGCGTACCACTCCATGTACTCGTCGTGCGTGGAGTGGTAAATGCGGCCGCGTCTCGGTGACCCTATCTGCAAGTGCATCGTCCCCGCAGCATACCCATATCGTCATGCGATGTGCAAAGGGAGTTCCCACTGCAACCCCCATCCGGGACATCCTGCAATGCAAACAAATTATTACATCAAGATTCAACTTCTGATCCGACGGAATTGTAAGCGGTGCGGGACACAGACGTACCTATGAGCGCCCCGTGAGACAACATGGGTAGGTTGTAATGGGAAAATCTGGAACAGGCCGAACTGCCGTAGCACCCTGTGCGGCGAGTACTCCTCCACGCACAGGTCGAAGACGATGACCTTACGGGTAAGCCAGTATTGCTCATCTCGTGTGCAAAGCGCGGTGATCCCCAATGGTGCCCGGACGTGTACGTCATACGCGTCATACGGGGTCCACCTCACGTCCTCCTCGTGGAGGCTGTCGAACTCCCGAACAAACTCAGGGTACGACCTCCTCACCTGTCGGTGGGCGTACAAGCGCTGTGCGGAAGTACAAAACGGTGCATGTTATGAAAGTGCGCAAGTATGGAAGCAATAAAGGAGGGGGTGTACCTGTCGCCGAACCCAGTAGTGGCCCATGGTGGGGCAGTCCATCGGGTCCCCGTGGTACAAGTCCTCCGAGTACGGCGCAGTGTCAACAACAGGCCTGCCGATGGAGAAGCGCTCCCAGGACCACAACTGCAGAAGGAGGACGCACCCTGACATCGCCGTCGCCTCTGGCGCCCAGAGACCGCGTCGCCGCAGGCCTCTATATGTCGCCGCGAGCACGGCGGAGGCCCAAGACCATTGCACAATCTGTTTACATCAAGAATGTTAGTCATGCCTGTCAAGATAGATTTCAACGAAATGTTTTACCTCCTCCAGGGGTGTCGGCTATGGATCACGTGCTCGTCAGTCTTAGATCCACCGTGTTGCCGTCTTGACGAAGGGAACATCACCCAACCAAACAGCAAAAGCAGGTATGCCTCAAGGTGTCGGGCCACGTCCTCCTCCTCTGCGTGCGGGTGGAGAAGCTCAGCCTGCAACACGTGGCCAAAATTTATAAGCAACCGTCGGGACCCGTAAAATAGCAACGAAGAGGGTACTAACCGTGAACTGAAGCCACACCTTCGCCGGTCCGTGCCGCTCACCGTGCTCGAGGGGCACGTGACACGCCCGCCGAGGGTGTCGCTGCACCTCGGTGAACCGCGGACAAGTCCGTGCGCCACGTGACGGGGCGTCGTGCGGCACAAGCTGAGGACTGCGCAGGTAGTCCCAACAGTAACACACGTCTGCGGTGTGGGAGCCATCTCTCCGCACGGCAGGTGGAACGTGTGCGTCTCAGGTCTCCACCGGTCGACTAGGGCGGTCAGCAAGGACCGGTCGTACCCGAAACGTGGGATCTGGTTCCCCTCCGCTTGGGCAGTCGTATGCTCCACCATCCTGCATAGTGAAAGTAAACCAGCCGCTCGTAACCTGCACGTAGTGCCGTCAAACTGTAATCGCAAGTAAGTGCATGTACGAACAAGAGTATGCAAGACAGGCGCCAGCTTACTATGGAACCCAGCGTGGGTCGATGCGAAGCATCTCGTTCGGCACCCGAGGCCGCAGTGTCGCTAGTTGTCGGCCCTCAACTGCGGACAACCTAGACCGGTGGGTCTGATCAACGGTCCTATCTAGCAGCTCAGGGCAGTCAGCAGCACCATATCTATCTCCAGCCATCGCCGCCTGTTACAAACCAAGTACATTCAACTGGTTAGCAATTACACTGGTTAGCAATTAAGCTGTTACAAACCAAATACGTTAAACAAAGTGGAGAATAAAGAAGTTACTAGCTACAACAACCACAAGTTATGTGCCGTTACAATAAAGAAATACATGCAGAAGGAAAAAACAACATACGGGACAACATTGTTACAAACCAAATACATTAAACTAGTTACCAATTAAACTCGTAAGCAATTAAGCTATTACAAACCAAATACATTAAACAAACTGGAGAATAAAAAAGTTACAAATTGCAACAACCACAAGTTATGCGCCATTACAATAATTTACCGGTACACATTGAAGTCCCCGAAGTAAAAAAATACATGCAGAAGGAAAAAACAACAGACAGGATAACACTTAAATCTTACAGATTACAACAACCAAATACATGTAGACATAAAACTACATTATCCACGATTACGACGCGCCTCAGACTCGTCCATATCGTTCCGAATACGCCGTGTCCTTCGTCGACCGACCTTCTGTTTCAACAATCGGATGTCCGGTACCCATCGATGCTCTGGAGGGGGTGCTGTTGTGAACGATCCATCCACCCTGTACCCGTACACCTCGTTATGCCATGTGGCGTGAACACTTTGCTTGTAGTAATAGTGGGCGATGTACGGACGACATGATTGGTGTGTCTCGGCAGCTGCAGCAATCACATGAGAACACGGCAAGTGCAGCAGGCGTGGTTTCTGGCAGGAGCACTCGCACTCAGATGCTCTCAGTATGCACATATGTGAGGTCCTCTCTCGGTGGGCACCTCTTCGACCTCGATCACCACAGTGCACGTGGTATCTCCGTTCCAAGCCACTCTCCGGTGTAACACGATGAGTCTGTGCCTTCCGTGTTTTTGTGGCCATGTACGTAGATATAACCGTTGAGTACATCAGTCGATTGTCCGACATACATGCAACAGACTTGTTGTATCGCTCTATGAAATATCGTTGGGTGCCTAGCAACACACCTTCAACTATACCCACCAATGGAAGGCATCTAGTTCCTTTCATTACCCAGTTGTAAATCTCCGCTAGGTTCGTTGTCATTATTCCATAACGCGAACCACCCTCGTCATGCAGAAGGGACCATTTCTCCAACGGCTCGTGTCGTATCCAGTCCGTGAAGCTCTTTATGCTTGTCCCCGGCCTACGCCGAATGTTTGGAGCATCGGTCGGAAGCGCACACAAGGCTGTCGGGTCCTCTCCTTGCTCGTGGTAGACCATAGGGTTCCTTGATGAACTAGCAGCCCCCCTTGGATTCATTGATTGCTTCCTGGTTAGTTCATCCAGTGTCTTCCACGGCATCGAACTTCCGCCGGGTTCTCGCTTGCACAACCGCTTAAACATGTTCATCAACTCCTTGTTCCTGAATCGACGAAAGAAATTGGCACCCATGTGCCTCATGCACCACCTCGCTCTTCGTGTCCGCCACTTTCTTTGCTCCCACGACCTCAGAACCCTCCTGCATATCCACGATCGCCCTCAGCAACCCTGCATGCCGGTCGTGGATGATACAAACATCGGTCCTATCCTGCACAACTGCATGCTTGACTCTCTCAAGGAACCAATACCAGCTATCGGTGTTTTCTCCCTCCACAAAGGCCAACGCGACCGGTAGAACCTGATTGTTGGCGTCCACCGCGATCGCAGTTAGAATCTGACCCTTGTATTTCCCAGTGAGGAATGTGCCGTCCATGCAAATGACCGGACGACAGTGTCGGAACGCACTTATGCATGCGCCGAGGGCGAGGAAGGCCATTGCAATACCCACTTACCAGCGCCACGGGCCACGGCGAGGAAACTCCTTAAGGTCGATGGATGTACCGGTTCCTATTTGATATTGCCCTGGCGGTGGGGAATATTCTCGTACGAAGCCTCGTACGTCCCGAACCGTATTTGCAAAGCTGTCCTTTTTGCTCTCCATGCTTTCGCATAGCTAATCTTGTACTGAAACCTCTCCTCGACAGCTGTTATAATGGATCGAGGCTGCAGGTGTGGATTGTCCACAATCTGACCATAAAACACATTTGCCACCCAAGTGGACGATAGATTGCGGTGTTCCTGCTCCGCTTCCTGCAGTTCACAGTTATGCTCCGTCACTATGGAACATTTCCAGTAGTCCCTCCACTTCCCCTTGTATGCATGCACGCGCCATGGGCACGAATTAACTACGCACTTCACGTCGTACTCTGTTTTGCTGGACTTCACTACCCTAAATTGCCGCCGAAGTGACATTGCCCAGTACTTCACCGCATCCATCACAACCTCCTTGTCTTTATATATGGCTCCCTGTGTTACCTCGTTGTCATGATACTCCCATGCATCAACGCTCCCTTCATTCATTGTTAGGTCTTCGAAGTTAAAATTACTCCACGCACCAGGGACTGGCACCTCAGTACTATTGTCCTCCTCATCCGACTCTTCGCAATCAGGGACTTCCTCATCCGCACGGCCCTCCTCCTCCATCAGGTCAACTATATCCTCCACCTCCTCCCCCTCGTCGGCCACCCCCCGCGCCTCCACGACAGTCTCCTCGCCCCCGCCGATCCCCTCGCCAGCACCAAACTCATGTCCCCCCCTCTCCGAGCTCCTCGTCACCTTCATCATCACGTTCCTGCATGTTTGTCTGCCCCTCCTTCACAATATCTACCTCGGCATCACCCACTACCGACACCGACGGAGCTACCGGGTACCACTGTACCAGTAAGATGAGCGGCCAGCTCCGCTCCACGGCATACCCAAGATAGCTCCTCCACGATGTTGTCCCGTTAATAGGAATCAACTCTCCAAAAAAACAGTGTTGCGCACGGCTGACTATTACTCTAATCCGCAGCCGAACTGCCTCTGCATCCAACCTGAACATCCCAAACAACCACTCCAACAAAGTCCTGTATGTCCTATCCCTCGGTCTAGGCATGCCCTGTACGACCATTGAAAATGATGACAAATCTACGCCTGTCGGACCCTGTGCTATCTCGCCATCTCCATAAAATATTTGAAAATATGTCATCTCCGACATGCTGCCTACAACGTCGAACCAAAATTTCAATCAGTTACACTATATTTATACATTTTTCTGTGCTAACTTCTAACATTGCATGATACTTCATAAATTCTTTTACTTTACTAATTTCTAACCTATCACGGTTTTTACATATGCTTGGTCGACTACCATTTTTTAAAATATTACTCAACACTACAATATATAAATCAATCAACTATAAACAAGTATTTCGACTTGCCTAACGTATGACTACGTTGTAATTTTCAATAACAAAATTGCGAGTACAAAATCCTACTACATTATATTTCTAAATATTACCTACATTACATTTCGTACGTTATATTTCTAACCAATCCTACATTACAATCCTAAAGCTAAACAATCGTACATTACATTTTCTACAAAATCTTATATTAGGTTTCATACATCGAAAACTAATCTACATTATATTTGTAAAGACTTAACAATATACGAAAATAAACTTTTATACTACATTTCAAAAAACAAAATTTTTAAACATACCTTTCTTTTCCTCTTCTTCTTCTCTCCTCTTCTTTCCTTCTCTTCTTCTTCTTCTTCTCTTCTCTCCTCCTTCTCTTCTTTCCTCTTCTTCTTCTTCTTCTTCTTCTTCTTCTTCTCTTCTCTTCTCTTCTCTTCTTCTTCTCTTCTCTTCTCTCCTTCTTCTTTCCTTTGCTGCGCTCTCCTTTCTTTGCCCGCTCGTACCGAATGGGGCGCTCGGCAAATGGGGAGGTGTTTTAGTGGGGCCTATCGCGGGTAATGAAGCGATCGCCAGTGTCATGGGCGACAGTTCGATCTCACGGCGACGTTAACCCCGCTAACGCTGTTGGCTGCTGCCGTCAGTGGGGCCCACGAATCGCCTGCGTATGGGGCGATCGCCCCAGACATGAGCGACGGGTGCCTATTTTCGTTAAAATCCAACTACGCAGTATATTTTCGAAAAAATGACTAAAAATAAATATTAAATAAAAAAATCGATGATTTTCCGCGTAAAAATGGTGCGGATTGGACTTTAAAATCCACATCTCATGGGCATCAAATGCATTTTCCACTTGGCGTGAGAAAAGTAGCTCCAATGGGCCGGGAACCCAGTTGGGATTGGGCTTCCAAACCAGTCATGAAGGGCTTTCTACTACTAGTGTTTTCCAGCTGCAGCGAGCCTAAACCCTAACTGCGCGCTCTCCGCCTGTGCTGCCTCGAGCTTGGTAATCCATCACCATCTCCGCGCCTCCGTGAATCCTCGACCGCCGTCTTCCCGCGTCGACCGCTGCCGATCTACCCATATCCCCACATGCGCTGGCGAGATATGGCTCGTCTTTTCTGAGTCCTCTCTTTTAATAATTTGGAACTAATAGCCGAACGCTAGATACTAGTGCGGATTCTTAAAAAAAAGAAGAGAGATGTCCGAATTTGAGGGAGTCAGATATTGAGTAGAGCAAGAGCGCTACAGGGCCCCAAAACCATAAAACCCTCCAGCCCGGTCGCCTCCGCCATCTCCTCCCAGCCGCCACCGCCACCTCCGCCACACCGGGATCCAGCAGTAGCCGTGCTCGCGTAGCGGCGTGTGCTCGCCGCGCTTGATTTCCCATCCCTACATCCATCCTGCATCCAAGAGCAGTGAAATTCCAATAACGAGCTCAACTAGAAACCGACTGGCGGCGACCACAAGCGGCGACCGGCGACCTCGGTGGCGTGCTCGGCGACGACGATAGCGCGATACGTCTGGCTTGGTGGACGGTGGCCTCGACGCGCGGCCCTAACTCCCCCTCCACATCCTCTGCCCCGTCGCTGCCGCCGCCGCCGACGGCAAGATGGGTGGCTCGCGCCCGCAGGTGAATAAGCCGCACAAGAGGCGCTTCGCCTCCAAGGCCTCCCGTCACGCGCATAAAATCGGTATAGCTTAACCTCTCCCTCTTATCTCCCCTCCCGTTCCATTCATCCCTCCTCCCCGCCCTATAGCCCCTCATCTCACTGATCGGCTGGTCTGGTTCGGCAGATAAGGTCAGGAGCGGGAAGCCGGAGGGCGGCCACCGCGCCGCCATAAAGGGTGCCCGCGCTGCGCGCGTCCAGCGGAGCAAGGCGGTGAGATCAGCAGTGTGCACTGTCTATTTTCCCTTTTTTGGCTTTATTAATTATGTTTGTGACTGTTTGCTTCGGTTTGTTTGTAAGGCTGGCCAATTTTAAAAGTTTCGAGTGATTGCTTTTAGTTTATCTGACTGTTCTAAGCTTTGATGAAGCAAGAACTATATTCGTACTATTGTTCGCATTTGCTGATGTGCCAGGGATTTCTTAACGATTAGAATAGGTAGGGTGGAATTCCTTAGGATTAAGTTAGCTTGTGTTGAGCTTACGGTCAATGGAAGTTGGGGATTCTGGGAATGGTGAAACCGTTCCATATTTGACTATTTTGGAAGACCTGAGTTATTTTAGCTAATGACAAGCTTAATTTTCTTCAGTTGAATCTACAATTTACAGTTTTTGACCAAATTAGATTGCTTCAGTTTGTCTGACCCGTTAAAGTAACTGAAGTGTGTTGTAACCTTTGTAGGCGTGGTTAAGTTGGATATGTTATTGTTCTGGGCCTTGTTTTCTCTGAGCATAACAGTAGGGGAAGCCCCTACCGTGTAAATATTATATACTAGATATTACAAGCTTTCAACTTACATGAGGTTCTTTTTCTTTCTTTCTTTCATTTCGTTTCTTTCTAGATAAATAGGAAAAGCTTGAAAATTTTTCTTTTAACCAGGTTTATATGATTTTGAAGCCTGTATGTCTGTTACCAAAGTCACTTAATTTGTTATTTGAGCCTTTGTTTTCCTTGAATTGTGAACATCAAGGTACAGATGGTGCTCATTACGTTTTGGCCTGTATTTTAGTCGATTTGATGTTAAAAGAGTCTGATCATGACCATCCTTGTCATTGTTTTCCTGTTGCCTGAAATGTTTTAGCTTGGATGCAGATCCGTGATCAGAAACGTGCTGCTTTGCTAAAGGAGAAACGATCGACTATTGGATCTTCAAGCGCACCCCGCGTCATTGTTAGAGTTTTTTGGGCTTTGCTCTTATTACGCTACTTGGATCATCACTTTTATTGTTTCTTGCAATCACAAAATAGACATTTCCTAAAGGTAATCGGCAATTATTGCAGGTTCTTTTTGGCCTTTCTTCATCTGCAAATGTTAAACCACTTGCCGAAGATCTTTTGACATTTGCAGCTGGAGGGAATTGGAAATTGACATCCTCCACTGTTGCCTCCCCCACTTATAAGCTTCGAACCACGGTTAGTTTAATAGAAATATGGTACAAAAAATGCTGGTACCATAATGGCTGCGTAGCATATATTTCCATCTACTATACATTATGACTCTTATTGCATCCCTTTGATGTACATGTCTTGAACTATAACCGGGTTAGATACAGTTTTCAATATCATGCTCTTATCGTTCATTCTCAGCTTATTTATAATGTTGTTATGTTAGTTTCTTATTTTTTATTTATTGAGTTTACATACTCTACTAAAAAGATAACATTGTTTTAATTCATATTATTTGTGAAGGTACTGCAAGCACCATATGGTGATCTTACCTTATGCATGGAGCTGTCAAAGGTATGTTCTTCAACCAACTTTTTTGCAACTGTGTTTTGTTGAAATTTCTTGGATCTAATCTGGAACTTGCAAATTATGCCTTTCCTACATAGGTTGCCGATTTGTTAGTTTTCGTGCTATCAGCAAACTCGTTGTACAATTGTGAATTGAGCAGTCCAATTGATGAATTTGGATCACAATGTCTATCTGTTTTTCGGGCCATGGGCTTACCTAGTACAGCCGTTTTCATTCGAGTAAGTTCCCATTATGAGTTTTTGTCATTCAAGGTGCTGTGTTTGAGCTTATTACTTATAATTGCCTGATAATTATCACTTCAATTTGTTAACGTCATCAGGATCTTCCATCTGACAACAAAAGTAGGCAGGAATTGAAGAAAGCAGCCATTTCTTTCCTATCTCCAGAGCTGCCTGAGGATTGCAAGTTCTATGCAGCTGACACAAAGGATGATTTGCATAAGGTTTTCTTTGAATAATTTTGTTAAATAGTGAAGCATTATGACTTTTTCTTCCCTTTACTTTTATATCCTTCCAATGCTCTGTTGTGATCATTTATACTTAAAATCTTCCAGTTCATGTGGCTTTTCAAGGAGCAGCATCTTTCATCACCACATTGGAGAAACCAGAGACCATATATTATGTCTGAGAAGGTAGTAATGAATTGCTACACTACATATCTCTTTTATTAAATAATTTCTAACTATATCTTGTACTAATATGAAATTTTCCCAAAATAACCGAACTACATTGAAGTTTCCATCTTGAAAAGTTGACTGTGCAATACTAGTTTTTTTAATATTAATTCGTCTGCTGAAATAATAAAGTAATATGTGGACAATTGTATGGTTCTGTGTGACCTTACTTTATCTAATTTGATGCTGAAACAAGCATCTATAAGGGAAGGATTTTTAAGTTGACATTCCCCCCAATAGAATGTATCAGGTTTAGAATTCCGTATTACAGTTACACTTTTAGTCTGAATTACATCAAAGTGAGTCTTACTTTTCTGTAGACCTGGCAACAAAGCTTCTCACGCATTATCAAATATTATTGTGTAATCAAACTGTAATATTGTGCAAGTTTACTACCTGTGCAATAAAGCAACAAATTTTCTGCATACTTTTCTCCATTTTTTTACTTGACAATGGTTGATGCCAAAGATCTTTGTTTCAGGCCTGCATAAAACCAGACAACTGTACGGGATTGTGCACATTGCTTGTGTCTGGATATTTGAGGACCCACAATCTTTCAGTGAACCAGCTTGTAGGTGACCTATGTTTTTATTTTTAGTGAGCTATTTTACATGTTCCCTTTTCTAATACCTTTTCCACTCAAAGGTTCATGTGTCAGGCGCTGGTGATTTTGAGTTATGCCAAATTGATGTCCTCAAGGATCCTTTTCCTATTAGCGAGAGGAAAAATTCTGATGTAATGGATTCAGAAGATAATGGAATTCAGGTTTGTTATGTAGGATATATTAACAGCTTTAGAAGTTGAATAATGCAGTTCTACAAATTATGATATAGAATCACTCAGCGCAAATAATGAAATTATGCTTTGCTAGGCACTGAATCAGAGAATTCTAAGATAGAAGGTGTCTGTTTTCCATGTTGTATTGTGTTTATTTTCGTCACACTATCTTAACTTCTTGTTCGTGGGCTGTTTCAGATTGTTGACACCTTTGTTCCAGACCCTTTGAACCAGGAACCCTTACTTGTTGAAAATATCCCAAATCCTCTTGCTGGGGAGCAGGTGAGTTTTTCTTTTTCCATCATGCTTAATGAGATGCAACATGGACAAGCCATTGTGTTATGTTCTCACTTACCTTTTGGTGTCGAAAATGGAAATATAAAGGTTCTAAGTACTGCCACCTAGTTCTTCATCTTAGGAACTTGGATTTAGTGTGTAGTTACTATTGGATGGAACTTTTAATTTTAATCCTGTTTTACTGTGTGGTATTTCTTTGCTTTGATGAATTTGTATATCTACATAGGATGCTTGGTGTCTGACTTACTGTTTCTGTGTTGAATGTGGTGTTGCTTCATATATTGTCTTAGATGAGCTCCAAAGTTTGTTTGCTACTAAA
This sequence comes from Rhipidocladum racemiflorum, assembly GCA_036346355.1. Lineage (NCBI taxonomy): Eukaryota > Viridiplantae > Streptophyta > Magnoliopsida > Poales > Poaceae > Rhipidocladum > Rhipidocladum racemiflorum. Next base: position 40,824,729 of record CM070589.1, on the reverse strand, counting down.
CAAGTTCTTAAAACATTGTCTTTTCCTAAAACTACAACGTAGATTTCAGTAGGTAGTAAACGCTTATGCATAGGAAACTTTTAATGATACATTTATTTCTTCTGCCTCATTTTTTGGGAACATGTGCCATTTCTTTATAAATAAAATTCACTTTATGCTCCCCATGTTTGTAGATTCTCATGAACTATACTGATCATACTCATGAAGTCATGATCATAGTCACCGGGATCGCAGGTCGCCACGCTATCCATGACTCCGGATCAGTGTCCCAAATCGCGGGATGTCGGTGATCTGGGTCACCATGGGGGACACCACCGGGTCATGACTTGTGAGAGGAGAGATGATGGAGTGGTGGAGGGGAAAGAGAGAGAAAGCCCATCTAGCCATGGGGAGGCAGCTGGTGTCCGGCCAATGGATCTTGGTGCTTAAGGTTGGTCGCTCGTGGATCTTGCAACCCATTGCCATCCTTGCCGCAGTCGCTGCCGCTGCTGCTGTTGGTTAAAGCTTGAGGGTGAGGCGGAGCAGCAGCAGCAGCAGAAGCCACCATGAGAGGCTGAGGGAGGGGGAGAGGGAGGTCTTGTGCTTGGGAGTTAAAGCACGGGATGAGGGAAGCGAGTTGCAGCTGGAGTTAGGGCATATGAGGGAGTTGTGCTTAGATGTGCTGTTGGGCTTGGTTGAAATAGTGGGCCAAGTGGGATAATGGTCCATCTCTCCTCTTTTTCTTTGATAGGGTCCATCTCTATTATCTTTCTCTAATATATGTGTTCTATTGCAATACTAGCTTTATAATCAGCTCATCAACTTGGATTCATTGGGATCATGTCCCATGTCCCGAACTTGCTTTCCAAATAACATTACCCCCGTTTGACCCACGTTTTTAGCCATCCATGACCTGCATCCCGTGACCCCCTTCCTTGACCTTGTTGTCCTGGGATCCTTTTGACTATGGTCATGATGCATCACATATCAAGTCCGTGATTACCTGTTCATCTTTGTTCTTGAGACAATTTTGTTCTTTTGAAAATTACTGAAATTAGATTACTTCAATGATCTATATTTGACCATATTTGGGAACAAGTGCTAATTTCTATAATTATGTACATTTGATCAGACTTGGCCAACGGAAGCTGAGATGGAGGAAGCCTATTTAAACAGCAAAAAAAGAAAACTGGTAAAGAGGAGGCTTCCTCGAGGCACATCAGAATACCAGGTTCACAATTTGTTTGAAGATTGAATTACTGCTGTTTACTTTATATTCCTCATAATTACTACATTGACAGATAATACTCAAATTATGTTGCCAGGCTGCGTGGATTGTTGATGATACAGACGATGAAGATAGTGCTTCTGAGAATGACAACATGGATGGTGCTGGAATGTTAATTGATGAGCAAGATCATTCAGACCATGCATGTGATTTTTCGGATATAGATCCAGTATCTCACTTTACGGAGAAGTTCGATGAGGAAACCGTTGGGGTACTGAGATGGCAGTAAGTTCCCTTATCTCGTCTTCAGTCTGATGATATTCATTTTAATGCACTTGCTTGCAAAGTCAATTCGAGGAAAGATTGGAAGAGTATTATTTGTAGTTTGGTCTTTTTCTTATGCTCCTTAATCCTTATGCTAAGGTAAAATGCACTTAACAAATTTGAATGGTGGGAGTATTATCTTTGGACTTGTTGCTATTGCTTGTCTGCTTTGCTTTTTGAGGTGCCTTTTTGGTGTTTTTGATTTATTTGTCTCTTTTTACTCGCTGAAGTCCTTCGGTTTATCATTGCATGGCCATACATTGAGCAGTCCCCCAAACTAAAATAAATATCCTTTGTGCATTTGCAGGATGATGAGAATTTGACTAAAGAGCAGATAGAGGCAGAGATTAAGAAAATCAAAGAAGCTAATGTTGAAGATGAAGGTACAGATTTTCAATTACGTTGAAATGTCAATCAAACAACACATTCAGGGTTGGAAAACCCGGTTCTTGACTTTTTCCTACTGGCTGGTCGCTTTACGTTTCCAGCTGATTCCCATCACCAACCGTTATGTAACGCTTTATAAACTGAATTGCTGCCAAGACTTGCCCAGGAATCTGGTGGGAACCTTCTAAATTTTAAGTTTTTATTGAGTGATTCTTGGAAATCTTGAAGCAATATTATAAAGTATTATGTTATCAATTAGGAAAAATGTAGGGATAGATCGGACTTAGTGCGAACAGGTCATAACCCATAATATCCTGACAAAACCCTGTAATTCCAGGACATCAGAATTTGAAATACCTGATACAGAATATTTCGTATGTTATTACAAATTCTGAATTGCACATATCCTATGCCAATTTATAACATGCCGAATTCTACATCAGTGAACCCTTCCTCATTGGAGTTCTTCCACATGGAGAAATTTGTCAGTTGGAAATTAATACACCTTCAGATGATGCGTGACAATCCAAAGTTAAATGGATTCACCTTTATTCACCATATTTATTGGCATGATGTTCATCAATTTCCAAGAATTGTGGTAGCTTTGGATATATTCTTTTGTATAATTATTTAAAAAATGAGTCATTGTGAAAATATTTTGGAAATGAATCCTGAGCCTGTGATGGCTTAATCAGGGTTCTTGTCACATTTTCTGTGCCGAGTTAGTGGCCCCTTGTAGGTCGAGCTTGGGCTAAGCTAAGTTTCTAAGTGTTACCTGTTCCAGTCAATGATTGTCGATGCCCTTTTAGCTCCAGGTTATTCACCTTTACCTTATGTGATTCCCGAAGAATTACATGCAATTCTCTTCAAATGTTTCAGAATTTCCTGACGAGGTGGAGACTCCCTTAGATGTCCCTGCAAAAAAGCGTTTTGCAAAATACAGAGGGCTAAAGTCATTTAGGACGTCATCCTGGGATCCGAAGGTGAGTATAATTTAACTATCACTAGCTATTGCTGTTTTAAGAAACTTATGAATTTCATGTGACATGGTTGTTTCTCTCCATTTTATTTATTTTAGGAATCTTTGCCACCTGAATATGCAAGAATATTTGCATTTGATAACTTTACACGAACTCAAAAGCACGTCCTTGCTAAAATTGCGGAGCTAGATGAAGGAAGCTTAAAGGATTGTGCTTTAATAGGATCATATGTGAGGCTTCATGTGAAAAATGTTCCTACTGATGTTGCCTCCAAACTTTGTCATCCATCAAGAAGATCACCTGTGGTTGTTTCTGGTCTTCTTCAACATGAGTCAAAAATATCAGTTCTTCATTTCAGGTGTTCATATTTTCCTCAACAAATTCACATGCTCCTGTTTTCTGAATGTATGGCATCCCTTTAATTTTTATGATCGAATGGTCTCTGATATCTCTTTAATTTTTATGTTAGAATAGTCTCTGATACATTTTTTACTTCACTGTACCTTTTGATAACTTAGATTCATATTGTTACTGTTGAGTAGCAATAGTTTTTCAAATTACATTTTCTGCATTTTAGCTTTGAGTCGTGGCAAGTTGGCAACCATGGAGGACTGCATGTCCTTTCTCTTTTCTGATGGATTGTATATCAGTGTGGTTGGATGAATGTTGCCTTGTTGGAGATCTATACAGGCTGAAATGCAATTTCAGTACAAGCTAATTTGGATAATCCAGTAGTTTCGATGTAGAGGTTTTGTAAACCACCAGACCTCTACAGATATTTCGTGTTGATTGATGTCTTGTGCATAATTCATGTTCAATTATCTTAGATTTCATGACTGGTGTCCTTGTGTGCTGAAAGCAGTATCGCTATAATACTATAATGTCATTATGCCGAGCATTCATTGACATTTGCGTCTGTTGGCAGCATAAAGAAGCATGACTCCTATGAAGCTCCAATCAAATCTAAGGAGACTCTTATTTTTAATGTTGGGTTTCGGCAGTTTACAGCAAGGTAGTGGAAGTTCAACCATACTATTGTAAAAAAGAGGATATTTTTGTATACTTTTGCTATTGCACTTTATATCTTTAGAAGCATCTCATTGGTTGTTTTTGGACCTATCCTAGGCCATTGTTTTCATCTGACAACATCAATTGCAATAAGCATAAGATGGAGAGATTTCTACACCATGGACGGTTTTCTGTTGCCTCTGTCTATGCTCCAATTTGCTTTCCTCCGATTCCTCTAATTGTTTTGAAGAACCGAGATGGGGAGCAACCTGCCATTGCTGCTGTAGGTTCATTAAAAAGTGTGGATCCAGACAGCATTATTCTCAAGAAAATTATTTTGACTGGGTAAGCTTGGTAACATTTACTAGGCAAATAAATCTCAACTTCCATTCTGGCTTCTTTTTTTTTTGCCTTTTTTCTACCAATATTTTCAAAGGAATTAATCTTGTTATTGAAAACTAACTTGTTGCAATTAATTCTATTCACACGGGGATGCTGCTGTATAACATCTAAACATAGTCAGCAAAGAAGGATCTATCAGTTGATGGTAACTGCTCATTCTCTCTAGTGTGGTATTTGGTGTTACCAAACTGACTGAGCACTGCCAATCTGGGGGTTTCTGCATACAATATGCGCCAGTGTTGACTGGATTTGTTTTGTTGTTCCAACATATGATAACAATTTACTATGTTATAAGAGAGAATTCTGTACTTGCTCTTTCTGGTCAAGTTTTGAAGACACAAGCCATACTCCCTTTCTTTGGCTCTGTTGATGTTTCCAGTTAAGTTCTTGTTTGACTTACATCTAATATGCTGTGGCATATTTGACATTCTATGCAGGTATCCTCAGAGAGTCTCAAAACTGAAAGCAATAGTGCGGTACATGTTCCACAATCCTGACGATGTCAGATGGTTCAAGGCAAGTATTTTGTTGTGGATTTGATGTATTGTCTATTCATATTTAAATATTTAATGCCAATAACACCATTATTTTGCAGCCTGTTGAGTTGTGGACAAAACATGGTCGACGTGGCCGAATCAAAGAGATCGTCGGTACTCATGGTATGTTCACTAATCCTTGACATGTTGGATTCTGTTACCTAGATTTCTGTGCCTGAACTCGCCTTGTTCTTCCCAACAGGTGCTATGAAATGCGTATTCAATAGCAGCATTCAGCAGCATGACACTGTGTGCATGAGCCTGTACAAACGAGCTTACCCGAAATGGCCAGAACAACTCTATTATATATAAATTTACAATTGTATTCTTGGACTTTTGCATGAACCTGTTTATGTTTTGGCAGAGTGAAGCTCAGCGAAATTGTGGGACGTGTTTTTTAATGCAGCTCATTTAGTACTATGCCTAATACTAAAATATAACCCGGTAACAGCACCAAGTAACGTGTATCTGGCCATATTCTGCATTTACATATATCATTCTAGTCCCATGAGAGCATCTCGATGCAGATCGCAAGATGGGTTTAAATGTGATTGATTCGTCTTACGATGATCCATGCCATAGGGTCGATTTTGTCAAGATCTACTTTGGTCAAATCACTGAACATTTTTTACTGAACCGTTCGGGAGGCCCCTACGGTGTCGTATCACTTCTCTTGTCTGGTAAAAGTACCCGGTGTCAATCCAAAATTATTATGTTCAAACATTTATGGTCGTGGAAAAAATGACATGAATTTCGAATGGTTCATACGTGCTAGGTTGCTTGTATAATTAAATTCAGAACTAGCACAAAAATCTGAACTAAAATTAAGTCGAGTGTAATTAGATTCGAAACTGGCTAGCATTAAAATATGAAAACGTTATTTTGGGAATACATTTATAATTAGTAAAACCAGGAAATGAAATTCAAAATAGATAACATAACATAACATCTGCCTAACAAGTAAATCCGTATTAAAACTAATACAGAAAGCCACATAAAAACAAACTAATGATGCATTAAGAATATAAAATTCCAATTAGGTGAAACTAAGTATTGACTATAATTAGTTTGAAATATTAAAATGAAAATGAAGATTGAAGTAATATGAAAGTTTGATATATTCAAAATTTTACCCTAATATTGTAGTGTCCTCTATTGAAGTTGCGTAGATGGAATTACACTTTCTAAAAATTGAAATATCTTTAAAGTTATATTTACATATTATAGTTTAGATTTACTAAACAATTTCTATGAACTGTTCTAAAGGTTTGAACTAAAATTCAAAGATAAACTTAAACATATGAAAATGAAACCTAAATAACATAAATTTGTTGTCTTCATTTTTTAAATTTCAAAATTTAAGTTTCATGTATTTTATAATATTGCATTGGAAGCACATTACGGAACTGGAGAAATAAAATGGAGAAATAAAGTCTTGAATTAATTACATAAAGAATTGTTCCCAACCGGCGAACAGCCATAAATATTTGAAGTGAGGCAGTGCTGAACTTTTCGTGCGTAGTCTTTTTTGTCTTTTACAATAGTTTGATACCCTTTTTATTTACGGACTTCCATCTAGTATACTCTCTGGCGCAAAAATTAACTTCAAGTTTTACATTAGTTATTTATACTTTAGCACCAGACTTTTGCAAAATTTAAGGATATACTCCCTCCATTTAAGTTTGCAAGGTATATTTTTAAATAGTTTTGTCCATAAATATAGACCATATTTCATATACCAATACAAAGTTAGTATGATGTTCCTTCCAAGGATTCAAATATCGTTTTCGGACTCCATCTCGAGCCAGACCGAAATCCGAAATTTTAGCGAGATTCGAAAATTTCGGCCAAATTTCGGACGAAATTCAAAAAGGACGATTTGAATCTGGCTTTTTTTAAACCGAGAAAAACGAAATCTCGGGCAAAATTGCCGAGATTTCGCCCGAGACAGCCGAGATTTCGCCCTAATTCAAATGAAGAAAAAATGGTTCAAAATTTTCAAATCTCGGACAAATAGGGTGAAATCTCGGCCGGTTTAGGCGAAATCTCGCCGAAAAAAACGAGATCACTGTAGCAATCGAATTTTTTCAAATTTCTTTATTCTGTCGGGATTTACAATTTCATCCCCTGCTGAAAACCGAAATCTCGCCCGAGAAAACCGAAATCTCGGCGATTTTTGGATCCTTGGTTCCTTCTACCCCTAATAAATATTCATTTTTACTTTATATTCTCTATATAAATACATTGAATATAGTGCTTATTGATAATAATTAGGAATAATCTAATTATTTTAAATATTCTTTTAGTCTCTATGTCAAAAAGAATAATTTGAATGGAGAAAGTATCATATATTTTAGCCAGAAAAAGTTGATCGATTTTTTTTCAAACTTGTTAATTTTCTAAACTATCTTAGGAAGCAGCTTCGTATAGTTAAACAATGTACCTTATGTGCCTTATCAGGAGACATTCTGAAAGCATGACGGCACCACCGTCGGTTGTGGACGAAAAAGTTGTAGAGAAAGTCATCAAAGTTTGTCCAATACGTACGTGATGAAAATTGCTCTACATCACAAAGTTATCCTATAGTGTACCTTAATCCTTAGACTGAGAAATTTCGTGTTCCCCTGTAAATTAGGTACTCACGCGTGAATTATTCTTACCAAGAACATTGATAGGGGTCGTTTCAATCTCAATTATAAGCAAAATCAGATTTGGTTATACTGATTTTAGAGACTACCCACCTAAAATCGTGTTTTGTTGGATTAAAAAAAAAACTCAACTTGTTTCCTCAAAATCAAAATTTGGTGCTATGAGAAACCATTTTGGAAAATGTTGTGCACATGAAAGATTTTATTCCATCCCCATATTTGGCGCACTCCTTGTTCTTCCTGTCCACCTCTTTCCTCTTTCTCACGATGCACGTATCAAGACTTGTAGATCCAATGGAAAATGGAACACAGTATTTTTGGGTCTCTCCTCTATCTGCGAACCAACTTATGTTTTATCTTACAATGGAAAAGTACCGTGCGTTACAATGGAAATGCATTTTTAAACTAAATAATCAAATCATGCCACGTATTTTAAAAAATAAATTTGTATTCTTGAGTTGCCACCGAAAAGAAGAATTGGGGAATAGTCCGACCAAGAGAAGCATGTGTGAGCATAAAGAAAGAGGTGCAGTTTGTTTTCGTTTTATTCGCAAGACGTAGGGGAGCGTGTCGTGACCTACGGCTTATGTGTTGGCGAGCTGCTTTTTTTAGAGAGAGAAAAAAGAGAATAGACGACTATCACCAAATCGTATTTATATATTAGTAAATATTCCTCACACCTAAGCCTAAGCCCGTCGTTAGCTAGCTCGCTCACCTTGTTACTTTGTGATACAACTAGATGCTATGCACGACGTCATTCTGCGCAGGAGCGTGACGTCAGCGAGGGGCTTTCCTAAAGCTAGTTACTTTTGAGGAGTTTTGTCGGGGGGAAATGGATCTGAATGTAATTTAAGAACTTTTAGGGCCCCTCGCAATAAAGGGCCTTGATGTAATTTAGAGGATTTTGGGGGGGGTCTTGTTGCAAAAAAAGTGAATGCAGATGTAACTTTGTAGCTTTCAGGGGAACTATGCGTAAAAAAGCATATTGCAGAATTTTTGGGGGCCTTCTCGATAAAATCAGATTCGATTGTAACTTCATAATTTTCCAAGGGCTTTTACTAAAAAAACTGATTTAAGAGTTTTTGGGGTTTATTCGTAATTTTTTGGAACTTTTGCTGAAAAAAACTAATTTAGGAATTTTCGAGAGTCTTTTTGCCAAAAGGGGCTTGAATGTATTTACGTGAATTTATGAGGGCCTTATCGCAAAAAATTCAGCGCCACTCAACCAAGTCGTCGCACGACGACGCCACATGTAGCGTGTGGGAAAATTGCATGGGGCGACATGCGCCTGGGACTCGAAGCCGCGATGAGGGTTTGGTTGCGCACACACGCCATCACTGCGCCAAGCGAGCACTTGCGCCCCAGTGTGCAGCACATTTATTTGACCCATCCCCACATCCGTGTAGGCTTGGTGATGTGGACGCACGCCGAGCGAGCATGTCAGCTTGAAAACGACGTGGTGCACGAGTTGACCGGGAAAGCTTCTGGATTTAATATACGTAGTATACTTTTGTTTTTGACCTTTTGTCTCCCATGTCTTCTTGAAGTATCATAAAAAGAAATTCTTCTCTGACAAAATAATGAGAAGACATTCGATTTTTTTTGTTGTAAGCTTAGAATTACAGTATATATTACACCGACATTTGTTTGGGGAACTACTATAGGAATGTACATCAAAATCAATTCTTTTTCGCTATCACAATCGGTTTTAGTGGCGATAGAAAGTCTAACGACAGTGATAATCAGGCACTATCACAGTTGGTTTTTACCCGATAGTGATAATAGAATAATCACAATCGGTTCTAGGTGAGAATCGATTGTGATAATTACAACATCACAATCGGTTCTCATATGTAACCGATTGTGATGGGGTATTATCACAATCAGTTCTCACCTAGAACCGATTGTGATAATCAACTCATCACAGCTGATTGTGATAATACACTCATCACAATCGGTTGTGATGAGAACCTATTGTGATAATCACCCAACACAATTGGTTCCATATCAAAATTGATTGTGATAATCACCTCATCACAATCGGTTGGCCCTTCCCTAAAGGTTTGGAAATCATCGTGGACATATTCCACCTGCACCCTCATGTAGCCCTTGCCCAATGGTTTACCATGCACCGTGTCATCCTCCTTGCATGGAAATGCAACCCCACGTCAAGCCTCAATGGTAAATTCATCTTCAGGACTAGCTGGCACTTGGCAAGCGCTTGCAAGAAGTGAGCAACTTGATTGTAATCATTGTTAAGTTTACTTTCATACCTTTAAGTCAGAAACAATTATTACCTTGAGGTGAAGACCGGGCCAATCATTTCTAGAAGCGTAGCTACTAGGGCGTATCACAGGCGGTTCTACGAGAGGCGAGGCTATATGACTCTGACTCTGGGAGATCAGTGCCATCATCTCGGCCCTCAAGTGCTCCTCACGTGCCCTCATCTCCTCCTCAGGTCGGCCCTTAGGCACTCCTCACGTGCTTGCCATGATCTTGATCTGGCATTGGAAGTGCTCTCATTTTGGAAGGACCACTTTGTATGCCCTGCACTTGCGGCAAGTACCTGACCCTTATGGTCAGGCTTCCCAATTGTTGAAGACAGGATGTCCCTCGACCCTTAGCTTTCAAATGTTCCCTGCACTTTCTGCTGGCTTATCTCCTCTTGTAGGAAGCGAGTACAAGTTAGTGCTAAAATACAATGGGAAGTGTCGACGATTGGGGAACTGGCCCTGCCGAGCTTATTTAGTTGATTGGAGGACCAACTCTTCCCTCCTCTTACGTGAAGGGCTGTGATGCGATGGCCCGATCTTCCAATAGGTAGAGGTAAATCGATTGGTGGAGAACTCGACGTTGACGATCTGGCTTCCGATCAGAACAAACTGAACCCTGCAATCGCTACACCACGGCTCCATAGGTTATCAACCACGCACAACACGGTTGACCTCGCCAAGAAGGTTTATCCCTGCAAGCAAATCGAGAACACAGCAAGAACGCAGAAGAGCAATATGAAATTGTGAATTGAATTAAGCTCACGAAGTTGGGGTTCTACAAACTGATGATTGGCAAAAACTGACAATGTGTCTAGTCCAAATCTAAGCAAAACCCCCCGGCCTAAAGTGGCGGCTACAAAATTTATGAAAGGGAGGGGCGTGAGGCGGAAGGGCTAGGGTTGTGTGCGGCTGTAGGGGGCGCACACAACCTGGGCTTGGCCCCCACACGCTTACAAGGCCCAGAACAGCCCGAAATAGTGATTTCATTCATTATTTTGATGATTTCGGCCGACTCATGATGAATCCGGAGCTGAGACTAGATCCATTGGAAATATCTCGTCGTTATCTTTCAAAAAAGCACAAGAACTCCTCGATCGGACTTCGTATGAGAAAGTTATGCCCGTTTTAGTGAAGTGTTGTCCGCTCACTCCGAACTGAACTCGGAGGCCAAATTGTGGATGACTTGGACTTCGTATTGACTTGGCGTGCTTCTCCCATGTTTCTAAGAAGTAAAACATCACAAATATTTAGTAGCATCCCATCCTCAATAATATTATTGTGATGAATAGCGAGAAACGAGCTCACCTCATGATTTAATTGACGTGCGCGAGATCTTGTCATAGGACCATGATGCATGTGTGTATCCAAAGGAGTGATGTCCTCATCATCCTCACCCTCTTGAATTGGAGTCTTCCTCGACTCAAGCTCATTCTCTTCTCCCACGCATGGCTTTAAATCTGAAACGTTAAATGTGGGACTAACCCCAAAGTCTACAGGCAACTCAAGTTTATATGCATTATCATTAATCTTTTCAAGTATTTTAAAAGGACCATCAGCTCGAGGCATTAATTTGGACTTTCTCAAATCTGGAAACCTATCTTTTCTCAAATGCAACCAAACAAGATCACCTGGTTCACAGGATAAATGTTTTGTACCCTGGCTACCAGCAAGTCTATACTTTTCAGTCATCTTTTCTATGTTTTCCTTAGTTGTTTCATGCATTTTCAAAATGAATTCAGCATGCTTTTTTGCATCTAAAGTTACCTTTTCAGAAGTAGGCAAGGGCAAAAGGTTAATTGGAGCACGAGGATTAAACCCATACACTACCTGAAATGGACTTACCTTGGTGGTGGAGTGTACCGATCGATTATAAGCAAACTCAATGTGTGGTAGACACTCTTCCCACAGCTTCAAATTCTTCTTTAAAACAGCCTGCAACATGGTGGATAATGTGCGATTAACGACCTTTGTTTGACCGTCAGTTTGGGGATGACATGTAGTAGAAAATAGAAACTTCATCCCCAATTTGTTCCAAAGTGTTCTCCAAAAATGACTCAAAAACTTGGCATCACGATCCAAGACAATTGTATTAGGCACTCCATGAAGACAAATGATTTCCCTATAAAACAAATCAGCTATGTTTGTAGTATCATCGCTCTTGTGACAAGGTATAAAATGTGCCATTTTAGAAAAATGATCCACAACTACAAGTATGCTATCCCTCGCCCTCTTTGTCCTAGGTAACCCTAAAACAAAATCCATAGAAATATCCTCCCAAGGTATGCTAGGAATAAGAAGAGGCATGTAAAGACCATGTGGATTTAAACGAGACTTAGCTTTATTGCAAGTAGTACAGCGTGACACATAGCACTCGACATCGCGTCTCATCTTTGGCCAAAAGAAGTGGCCAACCAGCACATCTTCTGTCTTCTTTGCTCCAAAATGTGCCATCAAACCTCCTCCATGTGTCTCCTGCAACAACAAAAGACGAACGGAGCTAGCTGGAATGCATAGCTTGTTAGCACGATGGATCAACCCATCATTCATAACATATTTATTCCATGTTTTCTCTTCTTTACAATGTTCAAGCACTTCTTTAAAGTCCATATCAGTAGCATATAAATCCTTAATGATCTCTAAACCAAAAATCTTATGATCAAGTTGAGATAACATGGTGTAACGTCTAGAAAGTGCATCAACAATCACATTGTCCTTTCCTTTCTTATGTTTTATGATGTATGGAAATGACTCAATATATTCTACCCATTTAGCATGTCGTTTATTCAATTTAGCTTGACTTCTAATATGTTTCAGTGATTCATGATCAGAATGAACAACAAATTCTTTAGGCCATAAATAATGTTGCCAAGTTTCAAGCACACACACTAAAGCATACAATTCTTTATCATAGGTAGAATAATTCAAACTTGGACCACTTAATTTCTCACTGAAATAAGCAACTGGCTTACCTTCTTGAATTAGCACACCTTCTACTCCAATTCCGCTAGCATCACATTTTATCTCAAAAGTCTTACCAAAATCGGTAAGTTGGAGCAATGGAGCGTTTGTGAGCTTTTCTTTTAACAACTTGAATGCTTTTTCTTGTGCAGGTCCCCATGTGAAAATTACTCCTTTCTTTGTCAACTCATTCAGCGGAGCAGCAATGGTGCTGAAATCTCGAACTAAACACCGATAGAAACCTACAAGACCATGAAAGCTTCTCACTTGGGTGATAGTTTGAGGGGTCGGCCAGCTCTTTATGGCTTCAGTTTTTGCTTCATCCACTTCAATTCCCTGTGGAGTAACAATATAGCCAAGAAAAGAGACTCGATCGGTGCAAAAGGCGCACTTCTCAAGGTTACCAAACAAACGTGCATCTCTCAAAGCATTAAAAATAACACGCAATTGTTCCACATGTTCATGAGATTTGCTAAATATCAAGACATCATCAAAGTAGACCACCACAAATCAACCAATGAAAGCACGTAAAACTTCGTTCATCAAACGCATGAAAGTGCTAGGTGCGTTAGTTAATCCAAAAGGCATGACTAACCACTCATATAAGGTAAACTTAGTCTTAAATGTTGTTTTCCACTCGTCGCCCAGTTTCATTCTAATTTGGTGATATCCACTACGCAAGTCAATCTTGGAGAAAATAAGAGAACCACTCAATTCATCAAGCATGTCGTCTAACCTAGGGATAGGATGACGATACCTTATTGTAATATTATTAATGGCTCTACAATCCACACACATACGCCAACTACCGTCTTTCTTAGAAACCAAAAGAACAGGAATGACACATGGACTAAGGCTTTGTCGTACGTACCCTCGGTCCAAAAGCTCTTGGACTTGTCACTGAATTTCCTTAGTCTCCTCTGGATTTGTCCTATATGCAGCATGGTTTGGCAAAGTCGCTCCTAGGATCAAGTCGATTTGGTGCTCAATACCTCGAATAGGTGACAGCCCCAGGGGTATCTCAGCTGGGAACACATCCTCATACTCCTGCAAAAGGTTAGTGACAGCAGGAGGCAAAGAGCTAGACATATCATGAAATGAAAATAAAGCTTTTTTTGCATATCAAAGCTTAGCATGGTGCATCATTCTCATTAATTTCAACAATATCAGATTTGGTAGCAAACATAACACAACCTTTCAATTTAATTCCCTCGGACCTACAAATAGGTTCTTTCTTGTCTTTGTTAGGTGGGAAAATATTTTTAGCCACTTGCTAATTTTCAAATTCTAGCGCACTCTCTCCTCTCATTTTCAGCTCTCTCTTTGTCACATTGCACAATTTTAGCTGGTGTCATAGGGAGCAAGGTGATTTTCTTCCCTTTGTGCATAAGAGTGTATTTGTTACTTCTACCATGATGAGTTGCATCAGTATCAAATTCCCATGGACGGCCTAATAAAAGTGAACATACTTGCATAGGCACTACATCAAAATCAGCAAAATCATGGTATGTTCCAATGGAAAATTGCACTCTCGCAGTTTGTGTTACCTTCACCTTACCGCTATTATTGAACCATTTAATATGGTAGGGATGAGGGTGTGCACGTGTGGTCAAGCAAAGCTTCTTGACCAAATCTGAACTCACCAAGTTATTGCAGCTCCCACCATCAATTATGACACGAACACCCCGACATTTAGTATGCCCTGAATGTCAACAAACATAGCAATAATAGCAACTAAATACCACAATTATGATTAAATTATAGCAAGGGCGTAAATGCTTTAACCGAAAATTCGGCAGCACTTCCCTTGTTTTTGCATGGTTTGAGGCAACAATAACATTATCATATCATAATAGCATAATAGATTACATCTATAACAGCACTAGCAGGAGATAAAATATCATTTCAAGCCCATAACATAAACTCCAATATTCATGAGCGAATATGAAGAGAACATTAAAACCAAGCACATACGATAGCCTAATCCAAGTTTAGCACATTAAGATAATCATTACAACTACAAATGAGAGTGTGTAGTTGACTAGGTGAATAAAGCTAGGTGAAGAAGTGCCACTATTCCCCTTTCCCGCATGACGGTTTCATGGTACCTAAAAACAACATAAAACACAAGCGTGAGTTCATCACTCAGCAAAGTGTATTGCAATGGGATAGAATAACAACATTATTCAATAGCATCAATATCACATACCATAACATGTCACCATAAGCATCTCATAGTTCATCTTCATAAACATCTCATAATCATTCTCATTCATGCAATGCAATGCAATGCACATGTCTCCTTGAAGCACATACCGGTATTGCCGAGTGCACACCCGTCGGTGTGCACCCTCTTTCCCCTTCCATCCCGTAGATGGAGTGTGCCTACTCTTACTGACTCACTCCCATAGACAACAGTGGATGGGACTACAAGGTAGGTCTTTCGTGTTCACTACATGTGAACACAGTGGCCCGCATCAGAATGGGACGCCTCTTCCATTATGATTGCACATATGACATGAACATGTATAATCTCGCATAAACATTTAATACAATGAATTCATAATCAATACATAAAACCATGTTCATCATACCATAGTAAAACATCAATCATGGTGTCGGTGTATTTTACACTAGGGTGCCCACTTCATCACAGTAATGATATGAGGTGATCGCCCAGTGGGCAGGTGGCGTCCAGGCCGCGCCGCTGGCGGTCAGGACAAGGTGATCGCCCAGCGGACAGGTGGCGTCCAGGCCGCAGCGCTAGCGGTCAGTACAAGGCGATCGCCCAACAGACAGGTGGCGTCCAGGCCGCACCGATGGCGTTCAGTAGAAGGCGATCGCCCAGTGGACAGGTGGCGTCCAGGCCGCACCGCTGGCGGTCAGTAGAAGGTGATCGCCTAGTGGACAGGTGGCGTCCAGGCCGCACCGCTGGGGTCAGTACAAGGTGATTGCCCAGCGAACAGGTGGCGTCCAGGCCACGCCGCTGGCGCTCAGTTCCTGAGGCCACCTTGTGGTCTGTGCCGCCACACAGAGGGTCAAAGGTATTTAATGCGTGTCATGCGCATTAAATGAGGGTTATGAAGGCCACAGTGTGACGGCGTATGTTCCCAATACTCGCATCTATTACGGGTGACGTCACGGCGAAATCTCCCCTAGCGAGACGGGCGGAGCCGGCAGGTACACGGGGCCCAAGGCCAGGGAGATGTCGGTTGTGTTAGATCATTAAGTGTGGCGTAAGAATAGTGACATGTGTATTAAATGTTGTATGGCAGTGTAATGAGTATGGTACACCGATGTAAACTCCCATGCGCCCCAGCCAGCCCAAGTATAAAAGGGAACTGGGTGCATGGGAGAAAGGGGGTGGATCAATCCGGTCGGATAATTTAGGTTGGAGGCATTCGGTATTTCTTCTTCAACCTCTGAAGGACCATTCGGTCTGTAAGGGTTGTCTGAGTTTCCCCCAAGAACACCAACAAAAATAGACGAACAGGACTAGGGCTATTACTCGTTAGGAGGACCCAAACCTGGATAAACCCAAGTGTCCGCTTGCAAGCTTCGCCATTCATCCCTTTCTTCCATATCTCTTTCGAGCGATCCCCACGAAAGCCCCCTGTTCGAACTTCATATACACCCGGTCCGGAGGTGTCTGTTGGCTCTTACACTGAAAGTGGCGTGCCAGGTAGGGGGCTCAGTGGCTAGATTGCCCGTTCTTCTTCAACCTTCTAGCCAAGCTTGCAAGAAGCTTTAGCGGTCGTCGGCATGGCGGATTCACGTTCCAAGCACGACAACCTACCTGAGGAGAGCAGCACTCGTGGCCAATCCCGGCGTTCGGCCAGGGCGTCGGACCTCCCGGGTCCCTCCGTTCTGGGAGGGGCACGTGATACTTCCGCGCTTGGAGGACAGCCCGTCCGACGGCGCCTGCTGATGGGAAACGACACCCCGGCGCGGAATCTCCATGCGGCCCGGCTACTCCTCGATCACCCTCCAGTTGCGCTAGGGGGCGAAACCCCGGCCGCTCCATAGCTGCGAGACATCGCCCGCCTAGTGGATGTCGTCCAGCAGCAGGTGGAGGCGGCAAACCAGCTGGGGGCTTCCGGCATTGGGCGGCAGGACATGCGCGCGACCAATGCGCAAATTTCCAGCCGCCCCGTTAAGGTTTTTTCTGGCTGCGAGGGCCGAGACAAAGGGAAGGGTGCACAGGTTGCAGCCCCCTCGGGTACAGGGGGACGTGCACATGCTCCCACCTTTTCTCGCGGTTCCCCCAAGCTGGCGGGGGGCTACGAGGATTTGAGGGCCCGTCTAAACATAAGGCGGTTCCAGCGCGATGGTGACTTGCGCAATGTCCTTAGTGGGCGTCGTGCGCACGTGCAACGTCGCGTTGGCCGCCCGATGCCTAGCAGTCGGGGTGAGACCTCGCTCCCTGACTGTAGGGAGAGCGTAGACTCGCACTCCTCGACCCCATCTCGGGGCCGAGGAACGGGCGAGCGACGCTGCTCCCCCTACAACGTTGGATGCCAGGCATTTTCCCTCCGCCTACGCCAAGCTGCGTGGCCGGAGAGGTTCCGCCCTGCGTCCATCGAAAAGTATGATGGCACCACCAACCCAAAGGAGTTCCTGCAGATCTACACTACGGTGGTGCGCGCCGCGGGAGGGTCCGAAAAGATCATGGCTAACTACCTCCCGACGTCGCTGACGGGCTCTGCCCGCTCCTGGCTGCTGAACCTCCCGCGAGGCTCTGTACACTCGTGGGAGGAACTATGCGACCTTTTCGTCGCCAACTTCCAAGGCTCCTACACTCAGCCAGGCATGGAGGACGACCTCCACGCCCTGGAACAGACGAAGGGGGAGTCCCTGAGGGAATTTATCCGGTGGTTCAGCCACTGCCGTGACACCATCCCCCGGATCTCCGAGCAATCAGTGATCATTGCATTCTGAAGGGGGGTTCGGGATCAGAAGATGCGGGAGAAGATGGCTACTCGCACCATATCGACCACTTCCGAGCTGTTCTCCTTGGTGCATAAGTGCGCCAGGGCGGCAGAGGCCCGGGAGCGCACGGCAAGGCCTTCCGGCCACAGCAAGGCGGGAACCTCGAAAGCCTCCGATCACAAGAAGAAGAAGCGCAAGGAGGCCGGCGCCGGAGAGATCCTAGTCGCTGGGCCAGAAGCCAAACCACAGAGGCGCGACTGCCAGGACAGGAGGGGTGATCGCAGGGACCACCGTTCACCCTGTCGAGAAGAAGACGGGGGCAAACCCTACTGCCCCATCCACAGGACTAGTGGACACGATCTGGCAGATTGCCATGTCGTGTCCAAACTAGTGGAACAGCGGCTCAAGGAACACCACGAAGATGACCGCGACGATGCAGGTGAAGGCCCTGCTCCGCTGGCCTTTGAGCAAGCAGAGCACACGATGGTGTTCATTCACGGTGGCTCCGCCACCTACTCTTCAAACTCGCAGTACAAGCGACAGTTGAGGGAGGTGTGCGCCACCGTCCCAACCCCTGGGGCGAGCAGGCCACTGAAATGGTCGGAGGTGCCGATCAATTTCAGTCGAGCCGACCACCCGGAGAGCACTTCCGGTCCGGGCCATCTTCCGATCGTGGTTTCTCCCACGGTCCAAAATGCGAGACTCGGGCGAGTGCTTGTGGATGCAGGGAGCTCCATCAACCTCATGTCAGTTGGGGCGTTCAGGGCACTCCAAATTCCTTATGAGGAGTTGCGCCTGGCCCCTCTCTTCTACGGAGTTGCCCACGGGGTAGGCTTGATGCCCCTGGGACAAGTCCGGCTGCCCTTCATGTTCGGAAGTATGGAGAACTTCCGGATAGAGAAAATCAATTTTGAGATCGCCGACTTCGACCTCCCCTACAACGCTTTTCTTGGCCGACCAACTTTGGTCAAATTCATGGCGGCCACGCATTATGCTTACATGATGGTGAAGATACCTGGGCCTGGTGTAACACCCCAGCTTTTACTAAGCCCAGAATGTCACCAAACATAGATCATGACACATTTAATACCATAATTTAAGGTAAATTACAGCAAGTAATCATTTGGAATAATTGGAAATTTTGACAGCATCTCCTTTGTTTTTGCATGAAACTTAACAACATAGCATCATATCAATATGTAAGACAAACGAGATATCCATACGCAGCGATAAGGATAGCTAATCATCAACTAAAACATCAATAAGCATCGATAGCAAAATAATAAGCATCAATTTAACTCTAGGAAGTTAAAACAACTCGCTCCATGGCCCCACATGATATACATGAGGGAAACAACCAAACATACAGACCATACACTAATGATTATTGTAATACTTATTGTCGTGTCTCCAAAACAGGTGAATTAGCTAGATTATGATACTACGTGGAGGAGTGTAGCTAGATCCCTTTCCCTCACGCCGATTTCATTGTACCTAAATAAACAAACAACATAAAACACAAGCGTGAGTTCGAAAACTCAGCAAGCATATTGTAATGGACAACAAGATCATTTACAAGACAATAATACCTCACATCACATATAACATCTCATACTTGAGCACATAACAACATCATCATCATTAAATATGTATTGCAATGCAATGCAATGCAATGTTATGCTCATATCTCCTTGGAAACTCATACCGGTATGGTTGAGTACACACCCGTCGGTGTGCACCCTCTCCCCCCTTCCATCCCAAAGATGGAGGGTGCCTACTCCTCGCTTCCACCACCCACGGTAGATGGAATCACGATGTAGGACTTACTCTAATGGCTCTCCGGATTAGTCATAACTTTCTCACCGACCTTCCCGGATTAGTTAATGACTTTCTCACCGCCCGGGCCATGTAACATGTCATGTATGCAAGCATGCCAACAATATATAAAACTCATATATTAACACATGGCATCATAACATCTTAAACATGCTCATCATATCATAGCAATCATTAAAACATGGCAAGTGATCATAATCGTATAGACAATTCCATCTAATTTCAACATGCAACCTACAACTCGCTATCCATCACAACACACTTGCCTTCAACCATGGGCAACGGAGTGACGAGAGGTTGAGGGCACTCCTGGAGGCACACCACCTGCAAACACGTGCCACACACTCAAATCGAGTCCACAAAACAGCACACATATATCCCACTACCCCGACTTCGCTTACAACTCCTAAAATCAGAAAATAGCAAATCTGTCCCTTCGAGACAGTAGCCTTCCAACGGGCATAACTTCTGTTCTAGGACTCCAAATTGAATAAACGAGTACATCCTCGCGTATCTTAGGAAATTTCCCAACTTTTTCTAGTTATAGGGAAAGACTGATTCGGACTCTAATGTTGTTTAATCTAACGTTGAACACGAACTGTCTCAATCTCGTCACAGATTTGACAGCGCTCGGTAAAATGGCCATAATTTTCAGACCGTAACTCCAAAAATTCTCAAAAAAATACACAAAATAGGTCTTGACGATACCTACAACTTCTTCAACAGGAGGTCGGCCAAATTCCGACTCTAAAATTGCGAAATCGCACGCCCTAACACGGACTCCAAATCTGCCCGAAACTGAGTACAATACGAACTCTAGTTCTTTTCAGATCTACTCCATGGCAGCACGTCCTCTTGATCTAAAAACTCCAAATCTACCATGAGAACAGCACCTAGACCTTCCCCAAGGTTTCCCCATGGACATACCTTAGTCCGACGAACGACGAACACGAAGAATGTCTCTCGATCACCCGATCTCGCTCCCACGCGCCAAATCCTTCGGGATCCCTCGTCGCGGTTCTTCCAAACAGCGAGGGCAGCACGTAGATGTGTCGTGGCAGCGAGGGGGCATCCTTGGGGGCGCAAGGAGGAGGGGGGTGGCGCGGCTTGAGGTGGAGGTGGAGGAAGAGGACTAGAGGGAGGAGGGGATTGGTGGAGGCGCAAGGGGGAGGTGGAGGCGTGTGGGGAGGCGGCTAGGGCAGGGAGGAGGCGCCCCTAGCCCCTTTACCCACGTTCTCCCCCCTCCATGGGCCAATCTCTCTCCACAAAAGCCCACGGTTCTTCCCCCCTTGGGCCCAAACTCCCCCGGAAAGGCCCAATCTCCCAAAATCGGCCCGGAAACGCGATTAAACGGCATAACGTAAAGTTTTAACCTCCAATTTCATATTTTATAAAGTTTTTGACCTCATCAAGCAAATTAAATAAGGTTACGACACTCCGTGGTGTCATATCACTTAATCCCCCAAGACCCGAAAACGCAAATAAACCTCGAGCCGTAAGGTTTTATCCTCTAAACTCACATTTTATAATGTCACACCAATCCGTAGTGTCACACCTAGAGGCCCAATAACTGTGAAGGTGGATCGGCTGGAAGCCTTGCGCCTCAGCAAGCAGGTGCAGGACCTGGCCGGCACCACCTGTTCGGCCAAAGGCGAGGACGACTGCCCGGAGCTCCCCCTGGTCAAGGCCCGCGCTTCTCCCGGTCCCTCTGGTGAGGTGAAGGCGGTCCCCGTGGGTGAGGATGGTTCTGGGAAGGTCGTGAAGATCGGCGCCAACCTCGGCACCAAATAGGAAGACACGCTCATCACCTTCCTCCGGTCTAACTTAGATGTGTTTGCTTTGGAACCATCTGAAATGATCGGGGTCCCTAGGGAGGTGATTTGAGCATCGATTGGCAACGCTCCCTGGAGTGCACCCAGTCCGGCAGAAAGTCCGGGGGCAGGCACCAGAGCGGCAAGATACCATTCGGGACAAAGTGGAGAAGCTACTACGTGCAAGGATCGTACGGGAAGCCACCTACCCTGAGTGGCTGGCCAACCCCTTGCTTGTCAAGAAGTCAAACGGGAAGTGGCAGATGTGCATTGACTTCATCGACCTTAACAAAGCCTGCCCCAAGGACCCGTACCCTCTGCCACGAATAGACATCGTCATCGACTCCACAGCAGG
Organism: Rhipidocladum racemiflorum; assembly: GCA_036346355.1. Taxonomy (NCBI): domain Eukaryota; kingdom Viridiplantae; phylum Streptophyta; class Magnoliopsida; order Poales; family Poaceae; genus Rhipidocladum; species Rhipidocladum racemiflorum. The sequence continues at coordinate 40,803,075 of CM070589.1, read as the reverse complement.
GTGCGAGGCCTTGTGCTTCCTGGACACCTACTCCGGCTACCACCAGATCAGCATGGCGCGGGAAGACGAGGAGAAGACTGCTTTTGTGACCCCTCTCGGCGTGTACTATTACGTCCGAATGCCCTTCGGGCTGAAGAATGCTGGCTCAACCTACCAGCGAGCTATGCATACTGTATTTCGATCACAGATTGGAAGAAAACTTGAAGTATATGTTGATGATCTGGTAGTGAAGACCAAAAAGACTGCTGGGCTTATTGCAGATTTAGAGGAGACTTTCTCCCTCCTCTGGCAATATTGTTTGAAGCTGAATCCTGAGAAGTGTGTGTTCGGTGTGTCGTCCGGAAAACTACTCGGGTTCCTCGTTTCCAGTCATGGAATCGAGGCCAACCCGGACAAGATCGCGGCCATCGAGCGCATGTAGCCACCCACACGGCTCAAGCAAGTTCAGTGTTTAGCTGGTCGCCTGGCCTCTCTCGGCCGGTTCATAGCCCGGTTGGGAGATAGGAGCCTCCCCTTTTTCAAGATGTTAAAGAAAACCAATGTCTTCGAATGGACTACAGAAGCACAACAAGCACTTGAAGATCTGAAGAAGTACCTCTCCTCCCACTTGATTGCTAGTCGCCCCAGGCGAGCCGCCATCTTGTTGTATGTGGCGGCCATCCGTGATTGTGTAGCGCTTTGGTGGTGGAGCGGGAAGGGATCCAACGGCTAGTTTACTACGTCAGCAAGGTGTTGCATGAACTCAGTACCTACAATAGTTTTGTTTGATTCTGGAGCTTCACATTCTTTTATATCTCGGATTTTTGCTGTTGAAAATGGGTTAAGAATGGTGAACCCTAGACATGTGTTGCTAGTCCAATCCCCTGGATCAGAACTCCGATCTATTGTAGGATATTCCAGGGTAGTTACTCATAAATGGGGTAGAGTTCCTAGTGAACCTTATTATATTGGACACCCAGACCCTAGATGTTATACTTGGAATGGATTGGTTGTCCACGCACAAGGTTGTTCTAGACTGTAGATGAAGAGTTGTATCAGTCGAAAGCCTTGATGGTAGAAGAGTTGAGTTTCAAGCAACTATCGTTCGAGATGGACAATTGATGGTTAACAGTATGGAGGCAGTCAGCATTGAAGATGTGCCAGTTGTCAGTGAGTACCCAGATGTTTTTCCTGAAGATTTACCCGGTATGCTGCCAGATAGAGACATAGAGTTTGTGATTGAGTTGGTGCCCGGTACAACCCCAATAGCTAAGAGACCCTATCGGATGTCTACCGATGAGTTAGTGGAAATGAAGAAGCAGATCGAGGAGCTTTGGAGAAAGGATTCATAAGACCCAGTTCATCGCCGTGGAGAGTGCCAGTCCTATTTGTCAAGATGATGGATGGAAGTTTTCGGATGTGTATTGATTATCGTGCACTCAATGATGTGACGATAAAGAATAAGTATCCGCTACCTAGGATCAATGATTTGTTTGATCAGTTAAGAGGAGCTGGAGTTTTCTGCAAGATTGATCTTCGATCAAGGTATCACCAGCTAAAGATCCGGTCGAAAGATGTACCGAAGACTGCATTTTCGTCAAGATATGGACATTATGAGTTTACAGTTATGTCCTTTAGTCTGACGAATGCACCTGCATATTTCATGAACTTTATGAATAAAGTTTGCATGGAATACCTAGATAAGTTTGTCATCGTGTTTATTGATGACATACTTGTTTACTCCAAGACAAGAGAAGAACACGCCGAGCATTTGAGGATAGTTCTTGAGAAGTTGCGACAGCAACAGTTATTTGCTAAGTTTAGCAAATGTGACTTCTTGAAGAGTAAAGTGGAATTTCTCGGACATGTAATGGCTGCTGATGGAGTTACAGTTGACCCGAGTAAAGTAGAGGCAGTATTGCATTGGGAGCAGCCAAAGTCGGTGACCCAGATCCGTAGTTTTATTGGAATGGCGGGATATTACCATCGATTCATTGAAGGATTCTCGACGATTGCTAGGCCTCTTATGCAATTGTCGAGGAAAGAGAAGAAGTTTACATGGACGCCAGAGTGCGAGAAGAGTTTTCAAGAGTTAAAGAAGCGATTAATGATAGCACCGGTATTGGTATTGCCTGATGTGCACCAAAGTTTTGATATTTACTATGATGCATCGTGCCAAGGACTTGGATGTGTGTTGATGCAGAACCGAAAGGTAGTCGCTTATGCCTCAAGGTAGTTAAGGCCGCACAAGGAGAATTACCCGATGCATGACTTAGAGTTAGCCGTTGTAGTGCATGCTCTGAAGTTGTGACGTCATTACCTTATTGGGAATAGATGTGAAGTTTATACGGACCATAAGAGTCTAAAATATATCTTCACTCAGTCGGATCTGAATATGAGGCAAAGGAGATGGTTGGAGTTGATCAAGGACTATAATGTCGGAATCCACTACCATCCTAGCAAGGCTAATGTGGTAGCCGATGCTTTGAGTCGGAAGAGCCACACCGTGAATATGGTGATAGAAGAGAGTCAAGCCGAGTTATGTAAGGATTTTCAGAGGATGAAGATGGAAATGGTATCTGAAGGATTTTTGGCGACCTTAGAAGTAAAACCTACCTTGGAAGACCATATCAGGGAAGGTCAGAAGGAGGATGATAAGATAAAGAGAATTAAGTCCAAGATGGATGAAGGCAAGGCTAAGGACTTCATGTTGGATGAACAAGGTATGCTGTGGATTAAAGATCGCATCTGTGTGCCGAACAACAAAGAGCTGAAGTAGTTGATTCTGGAAGAAGATCATGATTCCAAGTACTCAATTCACCCAGGAAGTCCCAAGATGTATCAAGACCTAAAAGAGAGATTTTGGTGGCCGAGCATGAAGCATGAGGTTGCCGAGCATGTTGCTTTATGCGACATATGCCAAAGAGTAAAGGCAATGCATCAGAGGCTAGCTGGATTGCCTAAAACTCAAGATGGATACGATTCCATAAGGGTCATAGTGGATACGAGTGCCGGATGAGCAAACGCCTTTGGAGTCGATTGAGCTGTAGGAAGATCTAACATATAAAGAGCACCCAGTAAATATTTTGGACATAATGGATCAAGAGACGAGAAACAAGTCAACCCATTTCTGCAGAGTCCAGTGGAGCAATCATTCGAAGAGCGAAGCGACTTGGTAGCGAGAAGAGGACTTAAAGAAAGAGTTTCCAAACCTATTGCTTAGTTAGCACTGAATCTCGGGGTCGAGATTCTGTTAAGCGGGGGAGGTTTGTAACATCCCAAATTTGTGCTTTTATTTAATTTATCGAGTTAATTGAATTTTTTGGAATTTATTTGGATTTATTTTGAACTAAGTCCTTTATTGAGTTAATTAAATATTTAAAAGTTTCAAATAAAATTTTGTTGGAAATATTTTATTTGAGTCTAAAATATCTCAAAGTATTTTCTAGAATTTTTTTGGAATTTTTCTGAGCATTTTGCTATTTTTCTTTATTTATTTGAATTTTTAGAATTATTTTAAATATTAAATCGCTGAAAAACCCTAATGGGTTTCACTGTTGAACCAACTTGGGTTAGACTCGAGTCAGACTCAAGTCCGACCAAGCCAAGCCGCACCAAACCGAACCACGTTAGCATGAACCGTTAGATCGAGATCCAATGGCCAGGATCGAGCCATGTACACGCGTGCGTGTAAACGGCGGATCGTGATCTCAAGGCTGAGATCTGTTCGCATGTGCACGCGCGTGTGGCCATTGGATCAAGCTGCGTGGACGATCGTGATGTCGCCACGTAGCGCCACCGTCATCTCCATCTCGGGCTCGGACTCCGCCACCGTGTGGGCCTAGAGTTCCGATTGTTGTGCGCACGCCGAGGCTATTTAATGCCCTGACCACGCCGCCATGTTCCTCTCTGCCATGCAAGTCGGATGCCCTAGCCTACCAAGCTCAAGCCGCCGTCATTGACCCGTGATTGCTCGCCGAAGTCCCGAAGCCGCCGCTAGAGTTTTGTGCTCGTGCGTCGTTAACCCATCATCCTCCGCCATGTTGGAGTCCAGATCTGGGTTCCCCGTGACAAGACGCTTTGGAGGGGTGTCATTCACCTCGCCGAACTAGCGCCCAAATGCCGTCATCGTGGTCATCATCTCCAACTCCGGCAAGCCAGCACCACCGCACCGTCATCGACACTTGCGAGCTCTACAAACAGTCCGATCGAGATCCAACCGCTGAGGTTAGTCCACGTCATCATCTCTGTGAAAACTCCCAGATTAGATTTAGATAGTTAGATCTAGATCCTAGCGTCCAGATTCGTCCATGTCACCCCATGCAAAAATCCCGTGTCACAGGTTAGATCTATTAGCAACCATTGGATCTAGATCCAACGCACTAGATTGAGCCATGTAGATCCTTATTGCACTGTGCTAGATTAGATCTCAGCCGTTAGATCTAGATTTTAAGGTTAGATTTAGTTCACATTGTAGCGCTAGATGAAATCCCAGCCATTCGATCTGCGGTGTACAGTCCAGATCATGCCATGCGTCGAACACCGGATCATGCCACGTCACCCCCCACAGTGACGCGGGATCCAGATCGGATCTCAGCCGTCCGATCTAAATTGTACGGTCCAAATCAACCGCGTTAAACCAAAAGGTGCGAGATTAGATCTAATCTGGACCGTCGAATTTCAAACGAACGGTCTAGATCATGCCATGCCACGCGAAGCTGAAGCTGCACGGGTCAGCCCCCAGTCGTCACTGACGTCACGCATGACGTCAGCGTTGGGCCCGCATGTTAGTGGCTCATCGCACCATGCGATGACGTCACGGTGGGGCTCGCATGTCAGTCCATTTGGCCGAGCTGTGCTGACATCAGCGATGACGTCATCAGTGGGTCCCACGTGTCAGTGACATGTGTTCCCATGGACCAGCTCCACGGTCGACCGAAACCGAACCGTGGACCAGGTCTATGGACCGGATGACGCAAGCATGATATCATAATTCGATTTTCCTTTAAAAAAATAATTTGGTCGAAATTGAAATTCGGTGCTGACGTCATGCTGATGTCATATTCCGGATTTTCAATACAAAAATAAATGAATTAATTTGGTTTATTATTTTAATTGATTTTTCAAACTTCGAACGGCCATAACCTTTGCGTTTTAACTTTGATTGAGGTGATTCCAATTTCTAAATTTTTATAAAATTGAGCTCTCTTTAAGGGTGAATTATATGTAATTTTTGAACATCAGTTTTCCTCTATTTTATTTATTCCTTGTTTATTTATCTGATACGCGTAGACGTTGAACTGCCCAAAGGCTTCGAAGGAGAAGTTTTGACCCAGGAGCAAGTTCAAGATGAGGAACCAATACTTTTTTAAGGCAAGTTATGCTTTGACCATGTTGATCCTGTTAGTGTTATGCCCTTGAGGCAATCATATGGATGATTGTAACATGACTATCTTTTTATGAATAATAATATGATTATTGGTCCAATGAATGTATATCATTGTTTTGATCAACAAGTGTGTGACATGTTTATGAAGCTCTTTACTTATTGATATAATTCGATAAATATCTCTGATCGGATATCATCGTAGAGGACAACGATGAATAGATCAGCACATGTATTGTTCGATGATCATGTTTCATAGATCATGGGATATGGAGATATCATCAATATATTGTGGACGCATGTTGAAGAACATGTGTTAGATAGACCCACAATGGGACACTGCGAGAATGTTACATTCTTATGTGTCATCAGTGTATCTCATACATAGTAGATGTATGATCCTTAGACCTGAGATTGTCATATTCCCTACATGTGTAATAGTTTACCTTGGGGTTACCAAACACTATTTCCTAACCGGATAATTATAAATGTAGCTTTCATGTTTACTAATAAAAATGTAGATGGAAGTGAGCAGTCAAGATGGAATTTGCCACTCCAATGTAACGGAGATATATGTCTAGGCCACTCGTGTGATATGATTAAGGAAGTGCATGGCCATGCCGTGATTGAGAAGTCAATCACAACTTATTAATATATCACGGATACGAGAGATGGATTGAACTGTCAAAGGATGACATGCTTCTCGCCTTGAGTTCGATCTTCATATAGTTTGGCAAAGGGATTATTACATCAGTACTTTAATCATGTGCATTTGGGAGTTGGCATGCTCTGCAAGGAGCCGCTACCGACTATTGGATTAGAAAAGGGGTTTTCCGAATCCATGTCCAAATGTGCATGAACCTACAGGGTCACATACTTAGCAATTTGGGGACGCATTAATTCGGATTGGATCCGTAATTAATGGACCTCGTGGGCTTAGCGCGTAGATGGGCCCTGACTGCCTAGGGTTTCACCTCGTGGCTATATATGGAGGGGAGGAGGCTGGGCGCAACACACACTTTCATGCGGTTTAGAGGTGTTTCGCCAGAAACCCTAGCCACCTCCTCTCGTTGCCCCTGCCGAGCAACCCGATGCTTGCACACCGACGCACGGCGTTCCATCCCCGGACGTGTGGACTGCTGTGGTGACGCTGCTGCTACTGCGGCGTGGAGAGGACGATCCGCGGTGAGGACGATCCGTGGTGAGGACGATCCGTGGCGAGGACGATCTACGGCGAGGACGATCCGCGGCGAGGACAATCCACACCGAGAATGATCCACTACAACGACGTGCGAAGGATTCCGCAACTGCGCGTCTAGTGGTAATAGATCTATGATCCCTTTCTTGCGAGTATCTTTTCTGGTTTGCGGTAGAAATTTTAATTTGTGCTATTGTAGCATACCGCGTTCCCCAACAGTGGTATCAGAGCCATCTCGCGTAGATTTGTGATCTGGATGTTGTACATATGGTATGTGAGGATAGTAGATTGGATCTATTACAAATTCAACCAATTCATGTGATGAATTGGTGGAGGCAGCCGTCGATGAGATCGATCGGTTTAGGGTTAGAGGAAAGTGCAAACCGAATCAATCTTGATTTGGGTGAGTCCGTTCATGGTACAACGTTGCCCTTACCGGTCGGGTTACCGCCATCAGGGTTCACGAATCGCAACCATATGGGACCAAGCCAATAAGATTGAATCGGATCGCCACCAGGGGCGCTGCCCCTTGAACCCCGCCTTGGCGCCGCCTGGACCCCAGGCGCCGCCTGGAACCCATTTGTCATAGAATCTATTTTGTTTAACTCGTTTTTGCAGGATGTTATGTGAAATAGTATGGCCTATGTGTATGTGATGCATGTAATATTTACATGGCATGCGTGTCGTGTCAAGCCATAAGGCTATTTCAATCTAAAATGTATAACGACCTGCGTGTCGACTTGTGATGTTTCAAACCCTCATGTAATATTCATTATCAAAGTTGTAAAGAGTTTCATCTACAAGGATGAAGATGGTGGCATCAGGCATGACGCCAAGGTGAACAATCAAACATGATGGCAAGGTGAACTGTAACACCCCGGCATTTAATATGCCCGAATGCTACCAAACATAAGCTAAACAACATCTAAGTACCACAATTAAACATAAATTCCAGCAAAGGTTCATATGCTAAAAACCGATATTTGGGCAGCATCTCCTTTGTTTTTCCAAGAATTAACACAATCTCAATATCAAGGCAAGATATATATCATAGCACACGACATCTAAAACAACAACATAAATGGACATAACATCAAGTTACGCCAATAATACCACGCTTAACCACTTCATAAACTATAACGAAGCAAATAAGGATTCACAAGCATGCTAGATTAAGCCATACATTAAGTTTAGGGCACAACTCTTAATATCATGTCTCCAAGTGGTTAATTATGGACTATGATGGTGGAGCTACGTGTAGAAGTGTAGCTAGATCCCTTTTTCCCGCATGCCGATCTCAAAGTACCTAAAAACAACATAAAACACAAGCGTGAGTTCGAAAACTCAGCAAGCATATTGTAATGGACAACAAGATCATTTACAAGACAATAATACCTCACATCACATATAACATCTCATACTTGAGCACATAACAACATCATCATCATTAAAAAAAATGTATTGCAATGCAATGCAATGCAAGGTTATGCTCATATCTCCATGGAAACTCATACCGGTATGGTTGAGTACACACCCGTCGGTGTGCACCCTCTCCCCCCTTCCATCCCGAAGATGGAGGGTGCCTACTCCTCGCTTCCACAACCCACGGTAGATGGAATCACGATGTAGGACTTACTCTAATGGCTCTCCGGATTAGTCATAACTTTCTCACCGACCTTCCCGGATTAGTTAATGACTTTCTCACCGCCCGGGCCATGTAACATGTCATGCATGCAACTATGCCAATTATCATATTTCACATGTACATAAACATATGGCAACTCATCATGACAAATATAAACACATGGCATCGAACCATGATAATCATACTCAATATTTCATTGGAAAACAGCAAGCATGGCAAGTGAGCATAGCAAGTGTTCAATCTTTCACCCAATATCAACAAACAACCTACAATCCGCTATACATTACAACACACTTGCCTCAACCGTGGGCGACGGGATTGTGGGACGTAGAGGGCACTCCCGGTGTCACACCACCTGCACATAGGCATCACACACTCACAATAATGCCCGCAAAACAGTACACAAATCCCCATCTAACCCGACATTGCCCACTACTTGCAAACCTAAAAACAGAGGTTCTGTCCCGGCGGGACAGCAGCCTTGCAAAGGCCATAACTTGAGTTCTGGGACTCCAAATCGATTAAACGAGTACACCATCGCAAAGCTTAGGAAATTTCCTACCTTTTTCTAGTTATACGGAAAGACTGATTCGGACTCTAAAATTGTTTAATCTACAGATTACTACGATCTGTTCCAATCGCGTCATAGATTTTAACACGCTCGGTAAAATGGCCATAACTTTCAAACGGCTGATCGGATTTTAACGTGCTTTATGTCCACGGAAAGATAATTAAATTATATACAACTTATTTTAAGTCCGTACGGCCAGATTCGGATTCTAAATCGATGAAGACTCGAACCCTAGCCCGACTGCTCAATCTGCCCGAAAACAGAAGCGTGGCAACGTCTAGATCTAACCCAAAGAACTCCAATACAGCACCACCAATTGATCTAAAAACTTGATAATCACCCTAAGAACAGTACCTAGATCAATTCCAAGGATCCCCATGATCATACCTTTGCCCAACGAACGAATCTCCAATAGATCTCCTCGCGGATCGCTCCTCGCTCCACGCTCCTCGCTCCAACGGATGGATCCACAAGGTGCAAAGGTGTGGAGACCACCCTAGGGCAGCAAGGGGGTGGAGGAGAGGTGGTGGAGAGGTGGGGAGCAATGGGGCAAAGGGGGAGGTGGAGGCGCACATGAGGGAGAGGGACAGGGGGTGGCGGCTAGGGCTTAGGAGGGGGAGGTGGGGGCGCCCAAGGGCAGGGGGAGCACGCCCAAAAGGCTGGTGGGGAGCCCTTTTACCAGCCCCCACACCCAATCCTAGTCCGTTACGGAGACCTACTCTATCCCACCAAAGCCCACCAAGGCCCAAACTCCCCCGGGAAGGCCCAAAACCCCGGAAACGGCCCGGAAACGCCCCGAAAAAGCTATTAACCTCCATATCCTATAGTTTTAACCTTAATTCCACATCTCATAATGTTATTAACCTTATCATGCACGTTAAATAAGGTTACGACACTCCGTGGCGACATAACACTTCAACCGCCCAAAACGCGAGAAAACCCTAAGCCGAAAGGTTTTATTCTCTAGTTTCACCTTCTATAACGTCACACCAAACGATAGTGTCACATTCTTCCCCTTCAGCAGGATTAGGCCTCGAATCAGAAGGACGCCAAAAACAACAACAAAGTCCCCAAGGGACAAAAGGCTTCTCTGCAGCACAAAACATTCGCTGCAACGACTAGAACCGAAACAAGCGACAAACGAGTTCCCAAAACCAACACTTAAAGAAAAAGTGTTGATCTAGCTCAACTAAGGGCAACCGCTCACAGTTCAACTTTCAATTCAAATCCGAAACAGAATCTGCGTTTCAACCTCGAAGGGCTTCAACAACCCAAAACGCTCGAATCCTCACGACAAACACCTCACCCTTCTATCACAACCTACCTGACTACACACTGCAATAAACTCAACATGACAAAGTCAAAGGAAGTCACAATTCCTTTAACGACCTCTCTTCATTCGAAAGTTTCCATCGAGGGGAATAACTCATTAAGGCACACTAGCCCTTCCGATACACGATCATACTAACATTTTATTCCATCCTTTCCCAGGCAAGACTCAAACCCAAAAACAACTAGTGAAGACAACTGCTCACGGCAGGGCAATTATCATCGATCTACCGTCAACTTCACTTCCACCCATCGCTACTCTTAGTAAAGGTTAAACCCATACATCATCAACCTCCATCACAAACCACCCTTATACCACTAAGGTTCGACACCTAGCCCAAGCTAGGATCAAAAACCTTACCAAACCACAATTGGTTCCTTTCTTAAGAGGGTCTCGCCCTCACACAAAAACACTTAGCTATCAAGCCCAAGTGTACACACAACAACTCAAACCCAAAGCGTTAACAACCATTTTGGAAAGAATTCGGCAACATCCAAGCCAAAACACAAAGGAAGCATAAATCCCTTACATCACAACCAACATACCAGAAATTGTTCATTGCTTCTTTTCATACTAGAAAGCAAGGGAAATCTCGTTTCATGACATAAATGCACACTCTTCAGAGCACTCGGATTAGTCATATCTCCATATATGACTTTCTCACCGACCTAGCTCAACGACTCTTTTATCATTTAACATGTAAAAGCGATGTCATGTTTACTTTTCACCATTCCTCATCATGTAACCACACTACCGAATAGTCATTCACATGATGACTTCGCCTCAGTATCATATGAATAAATCTCGAATAACATCGAGAGTTGCGCTAATTCATATAAACTATGACGGCAACATCGTTAATCAACAAAACACCACATCGTGTGAAAACCCATCTTCGATTTAACACTAGCTTTGCAACACCTCGCAAAATCAAACTCAACCCTTTGGAACAGAACATCGACTCCAAAATCAAACATCTGCAGACACAAGCGCCATAAATTTTTATCAAAAGAGAGGGAAACTCAATCCAAAAAGAAAACTCTTCACTAACCAAATTCACTTATGAAACATTCATAAAAATCCAGACTTGTAAAACACCCACACACGGACACATTTTCCAAATGACTCCAACTCTAGTCAAATAGAGTTACACATCAAGGGCTTAACTCAAAAGTTTCCAACACAACCCTTTATGACCATCTGCTTCCTTTTAAAATTAATTCCAAAGATCAATCAGTGCGAACGCGAAAGGGCGCGATCCACTCAAAAACTTTTGGATGTAAACTCAAACTCACAACACGAACTAAACAAATTCGCCAAAACCAAAGGTCGACACCAACCACTACGGGTTTTGGGGAAACTCTGAAACTCAACATAAGGAACACCTCAACCGAAAGCATTCAACCGAGATGGCAAACAACCAAACCAGTTTCAAAGGTTTTTAGACAACAGCTCAGCATGAAAGGAACCATCTCTAGTACTCCACTACGCTTTCCATTAAAGACTTCAATAATCACTATTTACTATCTGAGGAGCCCCAACACAATTCAACCGAAAGTTTCACAACAAATTATTCCTCTAGTTACCATTCCCAACATTTTTTAATAAGGGTTTATGATGCTTATCAAAAAGGCACCCAACCAAGACTATAATGACATGATCCCCACGGCTCACCGAATCATAATACATCTTATTCTAAATTTGAAACATAGTACTTCCACAAATCTTTCAGCAAGATCAACCTATAAATTTCATACCACCTATATATTCACGTCTAGACAACCGAACCTTATTCAGTTAAACAACGACTTCAACATGTAAATATTATCTCTACAAGACAAAGTTCATAACTAGGATTCCAAGGCATACATTCATTAAGGATGAAATTGTACATCATGTTAATTATCCAAAGCTCACTCCATCGCAACATGTTAAAATTTTCCTCTATTTTAACCATGGTTTTCCAACGAATAATCTAAACAGTTACCACAACTACTTAGTCATCAATAACAACAAATGGGCATAATCATCAACCAACAACATTACTTTTAGCTACCCTATACATAGGTGATAACAAAATTACCACCACACAACATACTCCCACTATTTAAAATAGACTGAATACTAGCATTAACACTACCATTAACAACATCATTAACAATAAGTCTTATGTCTTCTCCATTGATATCAATACTAGCATTGTAGCGACACAACCGCATACTTCCAAAGATACTAGTAGTTTGCAACAACATAAATAGCAACTCTAATCAACATCCAAATTAAAGTCACTAGTCAACACGATTAAATTTCTCTATTAATCCATTAGATTAGAACATCTTTAACAACCAAAGAAAGTTTCTTTTACAATAACAGCAGTCTACATCATCTTAATGTTTTAACTATGCATCAAAGTTTAAACTTTTAACATTAACAAGGATCATAAGCACTTTTAAAGCAAGGCAACAGATTCTAAGCATGTACATTAACACATTTAATCATTCTCGCTAAGAGTAAACTGCAACACTAGTAGTCTATTTATTCTCAAGCTAGAGATATTAATCACATTGAATTGATTCAACTCAAAATTTAACTTAGCAACACATCAATCCATAAACCACATTGTTACCTACTACATAACATGCTAAACATCAATTCTTACTAGGGAAAAATGATTTCAGTCAAAAGACTACTTTGTTTACAGCATTTTAGTTTTAAAACTCATCCTAAGTTCATAAGGAAAATTTGACTCTCAAAATTGCGATGAGACAAACCCAAACTTGGTCATGCAAAGTAATTCTCCAAAACACTTTTCAATCTCCAAGACTCCCACTGGAGGGAACCAACCGATCAAATAAACCTTTGCAAATAAAACCTTAGCACCAAACCCCAATCTTTCATGAAACAAGAAGGGTTTTTCAAAGATGATTTCTTAAACCAGTAAAATAACGAAATCAAACACCACGTACTACTACAAAGCCACAGAACTTCAGCCCTGACAGCCAGGTCTGGCACAACTCCGCAATAACTCCTTTAACCTCAGAGAAAGACAAACACAGGGATAAATTGAATGCTTGTTCCCCATAATGCAATCAACAGGCATCAAAACTGGAAAGGTGCCCAAAAGAAGTGCAACACTAGTCTCCTCTTCTTCGTCTTCAACTAAGGAAGAGAAAACCACACACCGCATAAGGAACGATCCGCGAAAACCCAACACTTTTCATTTGATTCAAATCTACTAAAGCCAAGAAAAGCAAAGAACACCGACCGTCAGAACGGCAAAGAACATACGAAGGAAACCACCATTAACTCTTCTATTTGACTCCAGTCAACTACCCGATCAACGACAGAAAGGATAAGCACTCTTCTCCTACAGGGGTCAATAGTTCTTCGGTGGTGGCGCTAACCGGCACACCGTCAAACCTCACCCTTACTATGAAATAAGAGAGGTGGCCGAAACCCTTCGGCACCAAAACCCCACTTTTACCACCACAACAGGAATAATTCAATCATTTATCTCATAGACATAGCAACGTACTATATCAAATATAGCATTTAGCAACAAGGCTTAAGTACAACATTTAAGCGTAAACAACGATACCCATACCCTTCCTACTGTGCATCCATGTGTGTCAAATTTTAGATTAGTTATACCTCTTTTGCAAGTTTTAATGTTGCTATCCTATGACAAAATTTTAGTAAAAACCTAAGCCATGTTTCTAAGTTATTCCACATCACATTTTAGTTGTACCCTATAGCATGACACTAAAAATACACATTCCAAGGACCTACAGCCCGCTATGATACCAACTGTAACACCCCGGCATTTAATATGCCCGAATGCTACCAAACATAAGCTAAACAACATCTAAGTACCACAATTAAACATAAATTCCAGCAAAGGTTCATATGCTAAAAACCGATATTTCGGCAGCATCTCCATTATTTTTCCATGAATTAACACAATCTCAATATCATGGCAAGATATATATCATAGCACACGACATCTAAAACAACAACATAAATGGACATAACATCAAGTTACTCCAATAATACCACGCTTAACCACTTCATAAACTATAACGAAGCAAATAAGGATTCACAAGCATGCTAGATTAAGCCATACATTAAGTTTAGGGCACACTCTTAATATCATGTCTCCAAGTGGTTAATTATGGACTATGATGGTGGAGCTACGTGTAGAAGTGTAGCTAGATCCCTTTTTCCCGCATGCCGATCTCAAAGTACCTAAAAACAACATAAAACACAAGCGTGAGTTCGAAAACTCAGCAAGCATATTGTAATGGACAACAAGATCATTTACAAGACAATAATACCTCACATCACATATAACATCTCATACTTGAGCACATAACAACATCATCATCATTAAAAAAAAATGTATTGCAATGCAATGCAATGCAAGGTTATGCTCATATCTCCATGGAAACTCATACCGGTATGGTTGAGTACACACCCATCGGTGTGCACCCTCTCCCCCCTTCCATCCCGAAGATGGAGGGTGCCTACTCCTCGCTTCCACAACCCACGGTAGATGGAATCACGATGTAGGACTTACTCTAATGGCTCTCCGGATTAGTCATAACTTTCTCACCGACCTTCCCGGATTAGTTAATGACTTTCTCACCGCCTCGCCATGTAACATGTCATGCATGCAACTATGCCAATTATCATATTTCACATGTACATAAACATATGGCAACTCATCATGACAAATATAAACACATGGTATCGAACCATGATAATCATACTCAATATTTCATTGGAAAACAGCAAGCATGGCAAGTGAGCATAGCAAGTGTTCAATGTTTCACCCAATATCAACAAACAACCTACAATCCGCTATACATTACAACACACTTGCCTCAACCGCGGGCGACGGATTTGTGGGACGTAGAGGGCACTCCCGGTGTCACACCACCTGCACATAGGCATCACACACTCACAATAATGCCCGCAAAATAGTACACAAATCCCCATCTAACCCGACATTGCCCACTACTTGCAAACCTAAAAACAGAGGTTCTGTCCCGGCGGGACAGCAGCCTTGCAAAGGCCATAACTTGAGTTCTGGGACTCCAAATCGATTAAACGAGTACACCATCGCGAATCTTAGGAAATTTCCTACCTTTTTCTAGTTATACGGAAAGACTGATTCGGACTCTAAAATTGTTTAATCTACAGATTACTACGATCTGTTCCAATCGCGTCACAGATTTTAACACGCTCGGTAAAATGGCCATAACTTTCAAACGGCTGATCGGATTTTAACGTTCTTTATGTCCACGGAAAGATAATTAAATTATCTACAACTTATTTTAAGTCCGTACGGCCAGATTCGGATTCTAAATCGACGAAAACTCGAACCCTAGCCCGACTGCTCAATCTGCCCGAAAACAGAAACGTGGCAACGTCTAGATCTAACCCAAAGAACTCCAATCCAGCACCACCAATTGATCTAAAAACTTGATAATCACCCTAAGAACAGTACCTAGATCAATTCCAAGGATCCCCATGATCATACCTTTGCCCAACGAACGAATCTCCAATAGATCTCCTCGCGGATCGCTCCTCGCTCCATGCTCCTCGCTCCTCGCTCCAACGGATGGATCCACAAGGTGCAAAGGTGTGGAGACCACCCTTGGGCAGCATGGGGGTGGTGGTGTGGTGGTGGTGTGGTGGGGAGCATTGGGGCAATGGGGGTGGTGGTGGCGCACACGTGGGTGTGGGTGTGGGGGTGGCGGCTAGGGCTTAGGTGGGGGAGGTGGGGGCGCCCAAGGGCAGGGGGAGCACGCCCAAAAGGCTGGTGGGGAGCCCTTTTACCAGCCCCCACACCCAATCCTAGTCCGTTACGGAGACCTACTCCATCCCACCAAAGCCCACCAAGGCCCAAACTCCCCCGGGAAGGCCCAAAACCCCGGAAACGGCCCGGAAAAGCTATTAACCTCCTTATCCTATAGTTTTAACCTTAATTCCACATCTCATAATGTTATTAACCTTATCATGCACGTTAAATAAGGTTACGACACTCCGTGGCGACATAACACTTCAACCGGCCCAAAAACGCGAGAAAACCCTAAGCCGAAAGGTTTTATTCTCTAGTTTCACCTTCTATAACGTCACACCAAACCATAGTGTCACATGAACAATCAAGCATGATGATGGAGATCCTAATGCTAAGGGCCATACTATTTCACATCTTAATTTGATTATATGTGGATGTGTGTTTAATCCTTGCTATTTTCTTTATGCTCATTGCATGTGATGCCATGTTCATAGTAGATATTATTCATCCCTATAGTTAAAATTTTAAATCATACTTGTCCATCCATTGTTGCACCTATCAAGAATTTAGATCATTATTGATATGACTGCCAAAGTAGTATATCAATGACTATCTTAATACATGATAGGGATGTATTGGACACATCGCGCATAACAATGGTTGATTTAACTAAGCTATCAAAACGGTTTTGGGCTTAAGGACATAAGTGGTTGGAATATGATTTCAGTAATGAAGGAACGGATACAAGACGATTGGTGTCTAGGAAAACACACATGAGGCTAGGTTTCTTAATTGGCACCCGGAAACGGGAAGTGCTCCCTCCCTCATGTGAGCCCTAGGGGCGAGTTGACCTGGCCATGACTCAAGTTGACGGAGGCATTCATTACTTGTTTTCATGCTCAACCAACAAGAGTTACATAAGATGTAATTAGTAAATATGTTGCTTACCTATGTCATTAGATTTCTAGCGGTGATGCCAAAGCTCACTAGTGTTTGATGAATATGGATCTTGATTACTCACCATGTGTCCATAAAGGGGCACATGATAGGAGTTTCTTTTGTTAAAATGTTTAATAAAAGTATTATAGAAACATAGTGCTTAGAAACATTGCATGTTTTTGTTGTAGTTCAATGGCACCTCCTGCTGCTCCTACTGCTGCACCTGGTTTTGCTTTGAGATCGGTTTTGGAAAGAGAAAAACTAAATGAAACAAATTTTGTGGATTGGTATCGCAACTTGAGAATTGTTCTCAAACATGAAAAGAAAGAATATGTTCTAGAGAGTCCGATTCCTGATGAACCAGCCGAAAATGCTCCTCGGAATTTGAAGGCTGACTATGAAAAACATGTTAATGCCTCTGTAGAGGTCAGCTATCTCGTGCTTGTCACCATGGACTCTGAGCTGCAAAAGCAATATGAGGACCAGGATGCTTACAATATGATTGTGGGCTTGAAGGGCATGTTTGGGAATCATGCAAGGGCTGAGAGGTATGGTATCTCAAAGCTTCTGTTTGCTTGTAAGCTGGCTGAAGGCAGTCCGGTCAGCCCACATGTAATCAAGATGATTGGCTACATTGGGAGATTGGAAAAGCTTGAGTTTCCCCTTAGCATTGGTCTGGCTACAGACGTAATTCTCCAGTCTCTGCCTCAGAGCTTTGAGCCATTCATTATGAATTTTCATATGAATAGCATGGAGAAGAGCCTGATCGAGCTACATGGGATGCTCAAGGCTACCGAAGAAAGCATTAAGAAGAAACCCAATCATGTGATGATGGTTCAGAAGACAACTGCCTTCAAAAAGAAGAGAGCTAAGGCTTGGGGAAAGGGAAAGTGCAAGGGCAAGGCTCAAGATGAGATCACGAGCCTCAAAACTAAGCTTCAGAAGCTCAAAGTCGTCCCTCAACCCGAAACCCAGTGCTTCTATTGCAAGAAGTCAGGACATTGGAAACGGAACTACGGGAAGTACCTGGCAGATAAAAGGAATGGAAGTGTGACTTCCACTTCAGGTATTAATGTTATAGAAATTAATCTTGCTACTTCTTATTCCAGCTCTTGGGTATATGATACCGGATCGGTTGCTTACATTTGCAATTCGATGCAGGGGCTAACAAAGAGTAAAGACTTGGCAAAGGGAGAAGTGGATGTTCGCGTGGGGAATAAAGCAAGAGTTGCTGGTCTTGCCGTTGGCACCTACCCATTGCATTTGCCTTCAGGATTAGTTTTAGAACTTAATAATTGTTATTTTGTTCCATCTATGAGTAGAAACATTATTTCATCTTCCTGTTTGGAACATGAAGGTTATGAATTCAGAATAAAGAACTTTGTTTTTTCAATATTTTTGAATGATATGTATTATGGTCGTTGTCCCATGGTGGATGGGTTATACGTCCTTGAACTCAAAGAAAAACATGTCTATAACATTTATGTCAAAAGGCCTCGACCAAATGATTTAAACCCTACCTTTTTATGGCATTGTCGCTTGGGTCACATAAATGAGAAGCGCATGAAGAAGCTCCATGGTGATGGACTTCTCACCTCATTTGATTTTGAATCATTTGAAACATGTGAGTCTTGTTTACTTGGCAAGATGACAAAAACCCCTTTCACAGGTTTTAGTGAGAGGGCGAGTGAATTGTTGGCCCTAGTACATACAGATGTATGTGGACCAATGAGCTCGATTGCTAGAGGTGGGTTTCAGTATGTGAACCAAACAATTAGGCAGTTAAGCACACAATTAGATAAATAACATAGACAGTTCCACCCACGGACATAAGTTATCACACCATAACCCACAAGCAACAAGCCACACAAGCGTTCATAGTTCAAATTTGGCAAAAGTGCAAAACACAAGTTTTCAAGCATGATAAAATGGTGATTAAAGTTTCAATCTCAATCTTCATCCTCTACACCATAATCCTTCATTGGGATCATTTCTTCTTGCTCTGATTCAAACTCAACTTCGTCATCATCTCCCTCTTCCTCATCCTCTTCCTCTTCTCCTTCCCCTTCAGACTCCCAATCATCTTCATGTAATTCTCTCACTCTTGAGGTCCTATGACTTTGCATGGCTTCACCCGCCCCACTTGCTTCATCAATAATCCTTTAAGAAAGGCCCGTTTCAGGATCCACATCATCATCATCCACACCATCAATCAACCAACCTTGTGCATGTCTAGCATCGCTAGTTAAAAGGACATCATATTCTTGGTCTTGCTTTCCTCTTTTGTTCTCAACAATTTTGCATTGAATTGAACAAAGACTAGATCTCGAAGACAGCGAGTATCTAGCTTATTTCTTTTCTCAGTATGGACCTACATTACAAGTTGCAAAGAATGAGATAACATAATAAAGTTGAGTATATAACAAATTATGAGACTTGAGAGTTAGTTAGTTACCATGTCAAAGGTGCTCCAAGTCCTTTCACAACCCGATGAACTTGCCGTCAAAGAGAGCAACCTCATTGACATTTTTTGCAAATGCAGAACATGACCTCCGTATTTGGTCCACCAACTTGCTAGATAATAGGATCCAAATGAAACAACATCAATCAATGAGAATTGAAAATGAACAATATGCATCTATCAATGAAAATGAAGTAATGAACAATGGATTACTGGGAATAATAGAGGATTTTTGGCATCCAATTAGAGCAATAGCCTTCCCAAATAATCCTTCTTTATGTCTAAATTTGTCAATTTCTACATTCATCACTACATCCATTTCCTCAAGATCACCTTGGTACAAACGATCAACACATTCATATAATCCTTCATTTATAGCTTGATCCAAAAAGATAGTTGGGTCACGATAGCTATAATATGGATTCAATACATAACATGTCAAGTGCAATGGAGAATCAAGCCTTCTCTTCATCTTTCTATCAATGGCTTCCACCAACAACTTATAGTTGGGCTCATGGTTGTTTAAGGCCTCCTTGATTTGCTTCTTTGCCTCTAAAATTTTGTAACACCCCGGCATCTAGTATGCCTGAATGCTACCAAACATAAGCTAAACAACATCTAAATACCATGAATTAAGGTAAATTACAGCAAGGGAGTAAATGCTAAAACCCGAGATTTCGGCAGCATCTCCTTTGTTTTAACATGATTTGAAGGAGCAACAACAGTATAGCAATATTGTGACACTACGGTTTGGTGTGACGTTATAGAAGGTGAAATTAGAGAATAAAACCTTTCGGCTTGAGGTTTACTCGCGTTTTTGGGCCGTTTGAAGTGTTGTGACACCACGGAGTGTCGTAACCTTATTTAACGTGCATGATAAGGTTAATAACATTATGAGATGTGGAATTAAGGTTAAAACTATAGGATATGGAGGTTAATAGCTTTTCCGGGGCGTTTCCGGGGTTTTGGGCCTTCCCGGGGGAGTTTGGGCCTTGGTGGGCTTTGGTGGGATGGAGTATGTCTCCGTAACGGACTAGCATTGGGTGTGGGGGCTGGTAAAAGGGCTCCCCACCAGCCTTTTGGGCGTGCTCCCCCTGCCCTTGGGCGCCCCCACCTCTCCCTCCAAGCCCTAGCCGCCACCCCCACCTTCCCCTCTCCCTTCCTTGCGCCTCCACCTCCCCCAGTGCTCCCCACCTCTCCACCACCTCTCCTCCACCCCCTTGCTGCCCTAGGGTGGTCTCCACACCTCTGCACCTTGTGGATCCATCCGTTGGAGCGAGGAGCGAGGAGCGAGGAGCGTGGAGCGAGGAGCGAGGAGCGTGGAGCGAGGAGCGATCCGCAAGGAGATCTATTGGAGATTCATTCGTTGGGCAAAGGTATGATGATGGGGATCCTTGGGTTTGATCTAGGTACTGTTCTTAGGGTGTTTATGAAGTTTTTAAATCAATTGGTGGTGCTGGGTTGGAGTTCTTTGGGTTAGATCTAGACGTTGCCACGTTTCTGTTTTCGGGCAGATTGAGCAGTCGGGCTAGGGTTCGAGTTTTCGTCGACTTAGAATCCGAATCTGTCCATACGGACTTAAAAGAAGTTGTAGATAATTAAATTATCTTTCCGTGGACATAAAGCAAGTTAAAATCCGATCAGCCTTTTGAAAGTTATGGCCGTTTTACCGAGCGTGTTAAAATCTGTGAAGCGATTGGAACAGATCGTAGTAATCTGTAGATTAAACAATTTTAGAGTCCGAATCAGTCTTTCCGTATAACTATAAAAAGGTAGGAAATTTCCTAAGCTTCGCGATGGTGTACTCGTTTAATCGATTTGGAGTCCCAGAACTCAAGTTATGCTTTTTGCAAGGCTGCTGTCCCGTCGGGACAGAACCTCTGTTTTTAGGTTTTGCGAGTAGTGGGCAATGTCGGGTTAGATGGGGTTTTGCGTACTGTTTTGTGGGTATGATTGTGAGTGTGTGATGCCTATGTGCAGGTGGTGTGACACCGGGAGTGCCCTCGACTTCCCACAAATCCGTCGCCCGCGGTTGAGGCAAGTGTGTTGTAATGTATAGCGGAATCGTAGGTTGCTTGTGGAGATTAGATGAAAGATTGAATACTTGCTTTGATCACTTGCCATGCTTGCTGTTTTCCAATGATATATTGAGTATGATTATCATGATATGATGCTATGTGTCTATACTTATCATGATTCGATGCCATGTGTTTATGTGTACTATGACATGATGCCATATGTTTATGTACAAATGAGATATGATAATTGGCATAGTTGCATGCATGTCATGAGATGGGGCGAGGGCGGTGAGAAAGTCATAACTAGTTCGGGGAAGGTCGGTGAGAAAGTTATGACTAGTCCGGAACGCCATTGAGTAAGACCTACATCGTGATTCCATCCACGTGGTGAATGGAAGCGAGGAGTAGGCACCCTCCATCTTCGGGATGGAAGGGGGAAAAGGTGCACGCCGACTGGTGTGTACTCAACCATACCGGTATGAGTTTCCAAGGAGACATGAGCATTGCATTACATCGCATACATATTGATGATGACAATGTTAAGTGTTTATGAATAAGATGATTTACATGATGGGAGATGTTATTGCCATGTTGTTGTTCTTGTTGTCCATTGCAATATGCTTGCTGAGTTTCGAACTCACGCTTGTGTTTTCTTGTTGTTTTAGGTACCATGAGATGGCATGCGGGGAAGGGAAATAGTCACACACCCACACGTAGCTTCACCTTAATGATTCCACAAGTCATTCTATTAGTTTGATAATAAATTGCGTGTGATGATCATTGCTTTAGTGTTTAGCTTTACTATTTGAGAGCTTATTTGTTCTTTTGACACTTGGAGACATTAAGTGCTTGATGTTAGTCTTATATTGTCGTTAAGACTCTATTTATTGCTGTTTTAGATGTCTCTCATATTGCCTTATAATGCTATACTGTTGTTGCTCCTTAAATCCATGTTAAAACAAAGGAGGTGCTGCCGAAATCTCGGTTTTTAGCCTATGCACCTTTGCTGGAATTTTTATGTTAAATGTGGTATTTAGATGTTGTTTAGCTTATGTTTGGTAGCATTCAGGCATATTAAATGCCGGGGTGTTACAGTTGGTATCAGAGCGGGCTGTAGGTCCTTGGAATGTGAATTTTTAGTATCATGCTATAGGGTACAACTAAAATGTGATGTGGAATAACTTAGAAACATGTCTTAGGTCTTAACTAAAACTTTGTTATAGGATAGCAACATTAAAACTTGCAAAAGTGGTATAACTAATTTAAAATTTGACACACATGGATGCACAGTAGGAAAGGGTATGGGAATCGTTGCTTTATGCTTAAATGTTGTATTTGAGCCTTGATGTTGAATGCTACATTTGTTTATGTATGTTGCTATGTTTATGAAAGAATTGAATTGAATTGTTCATGTTATTATGTTAAAGTGGGGTTGTGGTGCCGAAGGGTTTCGGTCACCTCTCTTTATTCATAGTAAGGGTGAGGTATGACGGTGTGGCCGGTTAGCGCCATCACCGAAGAACTATTAACCCTTGTAGGAGAAGAGTGCTTACCCTTTCTGTCATAGATCGGGTAGTTGACGGGAGTCAAATAGAAGAGTTGGTGGTGGATTCCTTCGTATGTTCTTCACCGTTCTGACGGTTGGTTTTGGTTGGTTTTCTTGGTTTTAGTTGATGGAAACCAAAAGAAAAAAAACGTTTGGTATTGGATTTTTCGCGGATCATTCCGTATGCGATTTGTGGTTTTTGGTCTTCCTTGGTTGGAAACAAAGAAGAAGAGATTAGTGTTGCGCCTTTTTTTTAGTCGCCTTTTGCTTTGACAAACCCAGTTTTGCTGGTAATTATGGATTGTCTTAGGGAGGAAACATATGGGTTGTTGTTCTCCCTATCTGAGAAAAGAGTTTAAGTTCTCCTAGTGCCAACCTTAGGTTGGGTGGAGCTAAGTTTTGTATCTTTATCGGAAAAGGTTTGGTTGAACATTTTGTTTTCCCTAGTGCATCCTTCTTCCTTCTTGGAAGTATGGATCTTGAGATTTCTTGAAGAGTTTTGTGGGCAAATTTGGGAACTTGAGAGTGGAACTCTCCTGCATTTCTGTTAGAGTTTTGTTTTCTTCCTTGCCTGGAAAAGGAGAAATTGTCTATCGTTGTTCGCTTACGGTTCTTGAGTTGTGGTTGTCCTTAAAAGTGGAGTTGCATCCTGTTTGTCAAAAGTGAAAATGGTTGTTTAGCATGTCATGTAGTATGTAACAATGGGGTTAGTGGAAATGATTTGTTCTGAAGTTACTTGGTGAGTGGAATCGCTTAAAAGTAATATTTGTGTGTAGCTTAAGATTAAATGAACTTCTAGTGGTGCAGATTACCCTATAATGAGAATGAATAAATGTGTTAATGTACATGCTTAGAATCTGTTGCCTTGCTTTAAAAGTGCTTATGATCCTTGTTAATGTTAAAAGTTTAAACTTTGATGCATAGTTAAAACATTAAGATGATGTAGACTGCATTATTGTAAAAGAAACTTTCTTTGGTTGTTAAAGATGTTCTAATCTAATGGATTAATAGAGAAATTTAATCGTGTTGACTAGTGACTTTAATTTGGATGTTGATTAGAGTTATTATTTATGTTGTTGCAAACAACTAGTATCTTTGGAAGTATGCAGTTGTGTCGCTACAATGCTAGTATTGATATCAATGGAGAAGACATAAGACTTATTGTTAATGATGTAGTTAATGGTAGTGTTAATGCTAGTATTCAGTCTATTTTAAATAGTGGGAGTATGTTGTGTGGTGGTAATTTTGTTATCACCTATGTATAGGGTAGCTAAAAGTAATGTTGTTGGTTGATGATTATGCCCATTTGTTGTTATTGATGACTAAATAGTTGTGGTAACTGTTTAGATTATTCGTTTGAAAACCATGGTTAAAATAGAGGAAAATTTTAACATGTTGCGATGGAGTGAGCTTTGGATAATTAACATGATGTACAATTTCATCCTTAATGAATGTATGCCTTGGAATCCTAGTTATGAACTTTGTCTTGTAGAGATAATATTTACATGTTGAAGTCGTTGTTTAACTGAATAAGGTTCGGTTGTCGAGACGTGAATATATAGGTGGTATGAAATTTATATGTTGATCTTGCTGAAAGATTTGTGGAAGTACTATGTTTCAAATTTAGAATAAGATGTATTATGATTCGGTGAGCCGTGGGGATCATGTCATTATAGTCTTGGTTGGGTGCCTTTTTGATAAGCATCATAAACCCTTATTAAAAAATGTTGGGAATGGTAACTAGAGGAAGAATTTGTTGTGAAACTTTCGGTTAAATTGTGTTGGGGCTCCTCAGATAGTAAATAGTGATTATTGAAGTCTTTAATGGAAAGCGTAGTGGAGTACTAGAGATGGTTCCTTTCATGCTGAGCTGTTGTCTAAAAACCTTTGAAACTGGTTTGGTTGTTTGCCATCTCGGTTGAATGCTTTCGGTTGAGGTGTTCCTTATGTTGAGTTTCAGAGTTTCCACAAAACTCGTAGTGGTTGGTGTCGACCTTTGGTTTTGGCGAATTTGTTTAGTTCGTGTTGTGAGTTTGAGTTTACATCCAAAAGTTTTTGAGTGGATCGCGCCCTTTCGCGTTCGCACTGATTTATCTTTGGAATTAATTTTAAAAGGAAGCAGATGGTCATAAAGGGTTGTGTTGGAAACTTTTGAGTTAAGCCCTTGATGTGTAACTCTATTTGACTAGAGTTGGAGTCATTTGGAAAATGTGTCTGGTGTGCGGGTGTTTTACAAGTCTGGATTTTTATGAATGTTTCATAAGTGAATTTGGTTAGTGAAGAGTTTTCTTTTTGGATTGAGTTTCCCTCTCTTTTGATAAAAATTTATGGCGCTTTGTGTCTGCAGATGTTTGATTTTGGAGTCGATGTTCTGTTCCAAAGGGTTGAGTTTGATTTTTGCGAGGTGTTGCAAAGCTAGTGTTAAATCGAAGATGGGTTTTCACACGATGTGGTGTTTTGTTGATTAACGATGTTGCCGTCATAGTTTATATGAATTAGCGCAACTCTCGATGTTATTCGAGATTTATTCATATGATACCGAGGCGTAAGTCATCATGTGAATGACTATTCGTAGTGTGGTTACATGATGAGGGAATGGTGAAAAGTAAACATGACATCGCTTTTACATGTTAAATGATAAAAGAGTCGTTGAGCGTGTCGGTGAGAAAGTCATATATGGAGATATGACTAATCCGGAGTGCTCTGAAGAGTGTGCATTTATGTCATGAAACGAGATTTCCCTTGCTTTCTAGTATGAAAAGAAGCAATGAACAATTTCTCGTATGTTGGTTGTGATGTAGGGATTTATGCTTCCTTTGTGTTTTGGCTTGGATGTTGCCGAATTCTTTCCAAAATGGTTGTTAACGCTTTGGGTTTGAGTTGTTGTGTGTACACTTGGGCTTGATAGCTAAGTGTTTTTGTGTGAGGGCGAGACCCTCTTAAGAAAGGAACCAATTGTGGTTTGGTAAGGTTTTCGATCCTAGCTTGGGCTAGGTGTCGAACCTTAGTGGTATAAGGGTGGTTTGTGATGGAGGTTGATGATGTATGGGTTTAACCTTTACTAAGAGTAGCGATGGGTGGAAGTGAAGTTGACGGTAGATCGGTGATAATTGCCCTGCCGTGAGCAGTTGTCTTCACTAGTTGTTTTTGGGTTTGAGTCTTGCCTGGGAAAGGATGGAATAAAATGTTAGTATGATCATGTATCGGAAGGGCTAGTGTGCCTTAATGAGTTATTCCCCTCGATGGAAACTTTCGGGAATGAAGAGAGGTCGTTAAAGGAATTGTGACTTCCTTTGATTATGTCATGTTGAGTTTATTGCAGTGTGTAGTCAGGTAGGTTGTGATAGAAGTGTGAGGTGTTTGTCGTGAGGATTCGAGCGTTTTGGGTTGTTGAAGCCCTTCGAGGTTGAAACGCAGATTCTGTTTGGGATTTGAATTAAAAGTCGAACTGTGAGCGGTTGCCCTTAGTTGAGCTAGATCAACACTTTTTCTTTAAGTCTTGGTTTTGGGAACTCGTTTGTCGTTTGTTTCCGGTTCTAGTCGTTGTGCGAATGTTTTGTGCTGCAGAGAAGCCTTTTGTCCCTTGGGGACTTTGTTGTTGTTTTTGGCGTCCTTCGGATTCGAGGTCGAATCCTGTTGAAGGGGGGAAGAATGTGACAACGGTTTGGTGTGATGTTATAGAAGGTGAAATTAGAGAATAAAACCTTTCGGCTTGAGGTTTACTCGCGTTTTTGGGCCGTTTGAAGTGTTGTGACACCACGGAGTGTCGTAACCTTATTTAACGTGCATGATAAGGTTAATAACATTATGAGATGTGGAATTAAGGTTAAAACTATAGGATATGGAGGTTAATAGCTTTTCCGGGGCGTTTCCGGGGTTTTGGGCCTTCCCGGGGGAGTTTGGGCCTTGGTGGGCTTTGGTGGGATGGAGTAGGTCTCCGTAACGGACTAGGATTGGGTGTGGGGCTGGTAAAAGGGCTCCCCACCAGCCTTTTGGGCGTGCTCCCCCTGCCCTTGGGCGCCCCCACCTCTCCCTCCAAGCCCTAGCCGCCACCCCCACCTTCCCCTCTCCCTTCCTTGCGCCTCCACCTCCCCCATTGCTCCCCACCTCTCCACCACCTCTCCTCCACCCCCTTGCTGCCCTAGGGTGGTCTCCACACCTCTGCACCTTGTGGATCCATCCGTTGGAGCGAGGAGCGAGGAGCGTGGAGCGAGGAGCGATCCGCGAGGAGATCTATTGGAGATTCGTTCGTTGGGCAAAGGTATGATCATGAGGATCCTTGGGTTTGATCTAGGTACTGTTCTTAGGGTGTTTATGAAGTTTTTAAATCAATTGGTGGTGCTGGGTTGGAGTTCTTTGGGTTAGATCTAGACGTTGCCACGTTTCTGTTTTCGGGTAGATTGAGCAGTCGGGCTAGGGTTCGAATTTTCGTCAACTTAGAATCCGAATGGACTTAAAAGAAGTTGTAGATAATTTAATTATCTTTCCGTTGACTTAAAGCACGTTAAAATTCGATCAGCCGTTTGAAAGTTATGACCGTTTTACCGAGCGTGTTAAAATCTGTGAAGCGATTGGAACAGATCGTAGTAATCTGTAGATTAAACAATTTTAGAGTCCGAATCAGTCTTTCCGTATAACTATAAAAAGGTAGGAAATTTCCTAAGCTTCGCGATGGTGTACTCGTTTAATCGATTTGGAGTCCCAGAACTCAAGTTATGCTTTTTGCAAGGCTGCTGTCCCGTCGGGACAGAACCTCTGTTTTTAGGTTTTGCGAGTAGTGGGCAATGTCGGGTTAGATGGGGTTTTGCGTACTGTTTTGTGGGTATGATTGTGAGTGTGTGATGCCTATGTGCAGGTGGTGTGACACCGGGAGTGCCCTCGACTTCCCACAAATCCGTCGCCCGCGGTTGAGGCAAGTGTGTTGTAATGTATAGCGGAATCGTAGGTTGCTTGTGGAGATTAGATGAAAGATTGAATACTTGCTTTGATCACTTGCCATGCTTGCTGTTTTCCAATGATATATTGAGTATGATTATCATGATATGATGCTATGTGTCTATACTTATCATGATTCGATGCCATGTGTTTATGTGTACTATGACATGATGCCATATGTTTATGTACAAATGAGATATGATAATTGGCATAGTTGCATGCATGTCATGAGATGGGGCGAGGGCGGTGAGAAAGTCATAACTAGTTCGGGGAAGGTCGGTGAGAAAGTTATGACTAGTCCGGAACGCCATTGAGTAAGACCTACATCGTGATTCCATCCACGTGGTGAATGGAAGCGAGGAGTAGGCACCCTCCATCTTCGGGATGGAAGGGGGAAAAGGTGCACGCCGACTGGTGTGTACTCAACCATACCGGTATGAGTTTCCAAGGAGACATGAGCATTGCATTACATCGCATACATATTGATGATGACAATGTTAAGTGTTTATGAATAAGATGATTTACATGATGGGAGATGTTATTGCCATGTTGTTGTTCTTGTTGTCCATTGCAATATGCTTGCTGAGTTTCGAACTCACGCTTGTGTTTTCTTGTTGTTTTAGGTACCATGAGATGGCATGCGGGGAAGGGAAATAGTCACACACCCACACGTAGCTTCACCTTAATGATTCCACAAGTCATTCTATTAGTTTGATAATAAATTGCGTGTGATGATCATTGCTTTAGTGTTTAGCTTTACTATTTGAGAGCTTATTTGTTCTTTTGACACTTGGAGACATTAAGTGCTTGATGTTAGTCTTATATTGTCGTTAAGACTCTATTTATTGCTGTTTTAGATGTCTCTCATATTGCCTTATAATGCTATACTGTTGTTGCTCCTTAAATCCATGTTAAAACAAAGGAGGTGCTGCCGAAATCTCGGTTTTTAGCCTATGCACCTTTGCTGGAATTTTTATGTTAAATGTGGTATTTAGATGTTGTTTAGCTTATGTTTGGTAGCATTCAGGCATATTAAATGCCGGGGTGTTACAAATATCTGGCAATATGAGAGACAACTAAAAAAGCAATAATTAAAGACTTAACAACAATATAAGTCTAGTTTCACGCATTTAATATCTCCAAGAGTCAAACGAACAATAAGACTCTCATTTAGCAAAGCTAAACCTTAAAGAAATAATCATCATACGCAATTTATTATCAAAGACTAAATTAATGACTTGTGGAATCAAATGAGTGAAGCTACGTGCGGAAATGTGACTATTTCCCTTCCCCGCATGCCGGTCTCATGGTACCTAAAACAACAAGAAAACACAAGCGTGAGTTCAAAACTCAGCAAGTATATTGCAATGGTTCAAACAAAAACAATTACATGGCTACAACAACTCACATCATGTATATCATCTCATTCATATTCACAAATCCTTATCATCATCATTATATATGCAATGCGATGCTCATACCTCCTTGGAAACTCATACCGGTATGGTTGAGTACACACCCGTCGGTGTGCACCCTCTCCTCCCTTCCATCCCGAAGATGGAGGGTGCCTACTCCTCGCTTCCCCACACTGCGGTGGATGGAATCACGATGTAGGACTTACTCATTGGCTCTCCAGATTAGTCATAACTTTCTCACCGACGTTCCCCGCACTAGTTATGACTTTCTCACCGCCCGGGCCATTTATCATGCCATGTATGCAAATATGCCAACATTTATGGCTTTTTTTGGAGAACTAGTGAACTAGTGATTGGTTAGGCTTTTTTTGGATATTTTTGGAGAGAGGAATGAAAGGTTAAGTGGTTGAGAGAGTGGTTGCATTTGCATGATTTAGGGTATGTTTGGTTTATAGTCAAATCTTGTCACACTTTGCCACGCATTAGTTATACAAGTTTAACTGAGTTAACCACTCGTTTAGTTCATAGCCACATTTATGGCTATATTCCTACTTGTTATCTAGGTTCTACGCGTCATTTGACTCAAAAAAGTGTAACATAATTTCTTTTACTAGCTAAATTGTGTCTTCAGTTTTAATGACCTAATCTTACACGACTCTAGTAAGAAAATATGATAAAATATGACAACCTAGTATATAAACCAAATAGATATCAGTGTTAGTGTAGTTGGAACAAAAACTAAAACATTGATGAAAAGGGCGATACAGATTAAGCAAAACAAATGACCTGGTGTTAGTGCAGTTGGAACATAAGCAATGGGCACCCAGTTCCAGCAGGCTAGTTAGTACTTAGTTCCACTTTTGTTTGCGCACAAGATGGAATGCCAAATCAATTTTTGGATTCATCTATCATTTTCTTTGCACGAGTTAAATCTTGTTTTGGCTCAGAACTTGAAAGATCCGATTTAAGTTTTCTGTTTGAAGATGTTGACAGCCCTGGAATTAAAACACCCAAGCAGAATGGCTACTGACTGTACTGTTTGTTGACCCTACTGGGTTCACATCGTGTTATCCCGGTGACGTCACTGGAAATATCAATGTGATCTTTTTAACCTTTATATTGGACAAAGATATCTTCTTGAATATTGATAGTAAAGGCGCAACATGGAAAAAAGGTGGATGGGTGAGCCTAGGTAAATCTTATTTTGGTCCTCTATTTTCGTGTTTGCAACTATAGGTGTTTGAACTAACATGTTGCATATATTGTACATATAGGCATACGAAGGTCTATATAGATGGGGTCATGAAATTTATTGATTATGCGTTTAGTAACTCAGCGAAAGGAAACAAAATATTATGTCCTTGTAGAAAATGTGTTAATTCGTTGTGGAGAGAAGGAAGAGAAGTGCGTGAGCACTTGATATGTGATGGATTTGAAGAAGGGTATACAAGATGGACTTTTCATGGAGAAGCAAGCTCAAGTTTTATGAATGACCATGATAGTGATAATGAGGCTAGCAAAAACTTTGATGAAGATGATGAAATTTCAAATTTACTTGAAGATTTAGCATGCGATTTCGATGGTAGAGGGGATTTTGAGGTTGATGGTTCAGAGCATGCTAATGAAGATTCAGAAGCTCTTCAGAAGTTATCACATGATAACAATCTTGAACTATATGCAGGGTGTAAGAACTTCTCTAAGCTACGTTTTCTAATTAGGCTTCTTCATCTTAAATTGCTGGGAGGATGGACTGATAAAAGCTTTGACCAACTACTTGTTCTACTTAAAGAAGCTTTCCCTGATAAGGCGGCGCTCCCTAAAAACTTCAATGAAGCCAAGAAAATAATTAAATGCCTAGGACTTGGGTATGTTAACATTCATGCATGTGAAAATGATTGCATTCTTTTCTGGAAAGATCATGGTAATGCTGATTGTTGTCCAACATGTGGGAAGTCACGATGGAAATCAGAAAAGAAAAGTTTAGATGGGAAACGTGTACACAAGGTTCCTTGTAAAGTTCTTCGATATTTTCCGATAAAAAAATGTCTTCAAAGGCTGTTTATTTCCTCTAAAACTGCAAATGACATGAGATGGCATGATGAAGAGCGCACAAAAGATGGTTTACTCAGGCATCCTGCAGATTCTCCTCTTTGGAAAGATTTTGACCATAAACTTCCAGAATTTGCTTCAGACAGCCGCAATATTAGACTTGCATTAGCTACAGATGGTTTTAATCCATTTAGGTCCTTGAATGTCAATTACAGTATTTGGCCTGTTATTTTGATTCCATACAACTTTCCACCTTGGGTGTGTATGAAGCAGCCAAATTTCATGCTCTCGTTGATAATTCCTGGCCGAAAAGCTCCTGGTATTGACATGGATGTATATCTTCAGCCACTAGTTGATGATATGATAGATTTGTTTGTCAATGGTGTGAGAACTTTTGATGCCTCTAGGAGCGAATACTTCCATTTGCGTGCTGCCATATTATGCACCATAACTGATTACCCAGGTCTAGGCTATGTAGCAGGGTGTGCTACATCTGGTGAAAGAGCATGCCTTGAATGCCATTCAGATACATGTTCTCTTCGACTAAAAAATGGTAAAAAGACCTGCTATATGGGACATCGCATGTTCTTGCATGCAAACCATACATTTAGGTATGATGTTGATTCATTTGATGGTACAATGGAGCTTAGGTTGGCACCTAAAGCACTCTCAGGCGAGGAGATTTTGGTGCAAACAGAAAATATTCATACTTGTTTTGGGAAGGATATGTTCGGGAAGAAACCAACGAAGAAGAAACACAGCAAGGGAGAACCTCTTACTATTTGGAAAAGGAGGTCTATTTTGTTTAAGCTACCATACTGGAAGGACCTTCTATTACGGCATAATTATGATCCCATGCACATAGAAAAGAATGTGTGTGACAACATAATTAACACACTTTTAGGGACTGAAGGAAAGTCCAAGGATAATTTGAATTCTCGTTTAGACCTTCAGTGTCTAGATATTAGAAGAGACTTGCACCCTGTTGAAGTAGAAGATAAATATTATTTACCTCCAGCACCTTACTCTATGAGCATATCAGAGAAGAGGTTGTTCTGTGAAGTACTCAAAGAAGTTAAGTTTCCCGATGGTTATGCATCTGATATACGCCGCAATGTGCATGTTAATGAAAAAAAACTAATTGGGCTAAAGAGCCATGATAACCATATTCTTATACAACATCTGCTTCCTCTTGCGGTGCGAAAGATATTACCAGAGAAAGTTAGTGCCGCGCTAATTCGTGTGAGCAATTTTTTCAAGCAAATCTACTCACCTGTTATTTCTGTGCGTGGTATGCAAAAACTACAATCAGAAATCGCCGAGACCTTAAGCATTCTTGAGACTATATTTCTCCCATCATTTTTTGATATCATGGTGCACTTGATGGTCCATCTTCCTGCCCAAGCAAGAATAGTAGGTCCTGTACATTATAGAAATATGTACCCTGTTGAGAGGTAATTTCTAATTATTTTTAGCACCAAGTATATGTATTTTTTTTACAAATATGGTATGTTTATTTTTTATAGATATTTGATGAGGTGTAAGGGCTATGTTCGTACTAGAAGTCATCCAGAGGGGTCAATCGCAGAGGGCTATTTGTTTGATGAAAGCCTTACTTTTTGTTCCCGCTATTTATATGGTGCGACAAGATTCACTCAGAAAGTAAGAAATGATGATAGTTTGCATATGGAAGTCATTGGCACCACCCCTTTCTTTCGTAATATTGGTCGAGGATTAGCCGGAAGGCGAGCTGTGACCTTAGACCACAAAACATGGGTGCAAGCACATCGTTATATATTGTTCAACTACGATAACATAGAACCATACTTGAAGTAAGCTATATAATTAAATAATACAATTAGTTATTTTATAAATTTATAATAAACAACTAAGTTATTTATTATATGCAGCAAGCATGTGGACTTTCTTTCCTCGACTGGTCTTCGAAATCATGATGAAATTAACCATTTGCATTACGAGACCTTCCATGAATGGTTTAGGTTAAACGTAAGTAGGAACATTACTTATATAAATTGTGATATCACTTGGAATCCCATTTAACTTCATTCTTTAGCATTCGCAGGTGACCAACGTTGGCGATGAAATAGCGGAAGAGATAAAAAATTTTAGCTAGTGAACCAATCATGGTTGCGCATAAGTATGATAGCTATACTATAAATGGTTTGAATTTCCATACACAGTCGTATGACCTGGGTAGGCCAGTTCAGTGTAGTGGAGTGGTCTTAGTTGCCCAAACATCAACTGTTCAAAAGGGAAACAATGTCCGAAAGGAAAACAATGATGACTTCATCATTGAAAACAAGACATATTATGGTATTATAAAGGAAATTCTTGAAATAAACTATCACCATAAAGGAAATATAGTGTTATTCAAATGTGATTGGGTTGATAACCGCATAGAAGACAAATGGGTGAAAACAGATAAATTTGGAGTTACCACTGTTAACTTCAAGCATGTATTCAATACTGGTGAGAAGATATCAGATGAGCCATTCATTTTAGCTTCCCAAGCAACACAAGTGTACTATGTTAAAGATCCCATTGATGTTGACTGGTTTGCTGTTGTTCAATCAAAACCACGTGACTTTTATAACATGCATGAGGCAGATGATGAGAATGTAGAGCATCAAAATGAAGTAGGTGTTTCGTTGCCTGATGTCCATTCCATTGAAATAGAGAATGTTCCCATTGGAGGTTTTGATTGTGCTCGAAATGACATAGATGGAATAATGGTTGATGCTAATAACCATAAAAAGTAAGCTTTATTTACATATATTCTTCTAGTACTACTTTCTGTTCAGTAGTAGTTTCAAATACAAGCATTATGTAAGCAATAATTTGAAATAATGTATGTCTTTTTTTGTTTCAGGAAAACAAATGGTAAACGCAAAAGGAAATCTTAATGGCATAGAGAGGAATAGAAATGTTACAAGAACAAAGGAGACCATGAAGGAACCTCACCATATCGGTGCTAATATGTACAGTGAAGGAACCTCACCATATCGGGCTAAGAAAACATTAAAGGTTATGTATGCTTTTAATTACTACATCCCATACTAGTCAATATTTACTTAACACAATGTACTAATTTTTGTAGGTAACTCCACGCATATGTACAACATTGTTTCAAGGACCAAAACTAAGATCTAGGTTAAGGGGAGTTAATGAGAATGATGGGGACATTGGTGGTGAAGATCTTGGAAGCAAAGATAATGATCTCTCAAATGATTTAGATGGTACTATATTTCATTCAGTTGGCATTTGTTTCAATGCGAGATTTAACTTTATTAGCTGTTATAATTTGTGTGAATTAGGTTACTGATCTGTAGTATAATTTTGATAGTAGCAAGAAAATGAAAGTTTTTACTGTAATAAGTATTAGTGTTAGAAAAATAAAGTGGTTACTTCTTAGCTGTTATAATTTGTTTCAAAGCGAGACTTAACTTCTTAGCTGTTAGAAAAAGAAAGTGGTTACTGCAATACCTATTCAATTTAGCAAAAAGATGCACTGCTTTATTG
The DNA here is from genome assembly GCA_036346355.1 of Rhipidocladum racemiflorum. NCBI lineage: Eukaryota > Viridiplantae > Streptophyta > Magnoliopsida > Poales > Poaceae > Rhipidocladum > Rhipidocladum racemiflorum. The sequence goes on along the minus strand of CM070589.1, from coordinate 40,768,260 downwards.
ACGTGTACTGCTATAGTACTTTCATAAATTTATCTATTTGTAGTTGTCATTTGTTACTCCTATCTACATCTGGTTGGCTTTCATGTATTTGCAGACACACAAAGAAGGGTAAGCATTGGAAGCATAAATTAACCTCTCTTAAACTCATATAAGTCAGACGTTGTTGTGTATCCCCCTGCTGTAGCACTTGCATTTATTTGGTTAGATAGCTCAGTTTGATGTAGATTTGAAGGGGAGCCTTTTCTTTCAGTCCGTACTCTTTATCCCTTGTATTCCAATGTTTGCTTGCAGTAATCAGTGCAAACTTTCTTAGTTTAGAGTCAAATACAATAATGAGGTGTTTAATTCATTTCGTCATAATTCAGAAGGAAGATCAATTTATGATGAAGAGATCAATCCATATGAAGTAGAGAGGAATGAAAACATTGCTAGAAACAAGGAAGTCATGCGGGCTCTTAATGTCCATCCATTACATACTGTTATGGGGACTGAAGCAATCCCATCACATCGAGCCAGTCAAACATTAAAGGTTATGTATGCTTTTACTTTCTATATCTCATCCTTGTATATAATTATTTAATATAATATGCCATTTTTTAATAGGCAACTCAGCAAACATGTGCAAGGACATATGATGGTCCTAATCTAAGGTCGAGATCGAAGGGAGGTAATGACAATCAAGGTGAACCCATCGATGAAGATATTGAAAACCAAGACAATGAATCTACTGATATTGAAGGTATGCCATTGGGTGAAGATATGCCTTTTAGGCATTGACCGTAGGCTTCAATAATAGTAACTCGCTTGTTTGTATGCTTCTATGTAGAGCTCATTGGACAACAAAAGAAAAGAAAAGGAAGAGGCATCACCCTGAAGCAAAACATTTATTCAAGGGAAGGGGGGCCTAAAATAAAAATTACCTTCAATGAATATGGTCAACCTATTGGTAATGGTAGTAGAGAATTTGGAAATTTCATTGGAACAATGGTGAGAAAGTATGTAAGTGTTGCATATGATGATTGGAGGCTAGTTGATCCAGAAATCAAGTTTGAAGTATGGAATAAAGTGAAGGTATTTGAACTATTAATAATCTTAACTAGTATTGTTAGGCAAATATTTTGTGGGTGATTTGTTCTTCAGTATAATAACTTATTTTCCATGTTAAAATAGGCATACTATTAGTTGGATGCAATTGGATTTAGTTATGTTATAACATCAGCATCCAAAAAATGGAAGGAATTTAAATCAGATTTAAAGAGCAAATACTTTGAAGAAACATTGAGTGATGAGGATCTTATGGCAAAGCGAGATAGTAGAGTAAGTGAAATCGATTGGAGGTGGCTTATTGATCACTGGAGGTCTCCAGAAGCAGAAGTAAGTTAAATATTTCTAAATTCCATAAACTTTATTTGCTACAACCGAGTTTACTCTATTTGTGTATGTCATAGGCTCGGATGAGGAGAGGTAAAGAGAATCGTTCAAAGTTGTCCATATTACATTCAGCTGGCAGCAAAAGTTATGCCCGTGTTGGGCATGAATTGGTACATTATACTAACTACACTTTGTCATTATAATTTTAAGAAAGTTGATTGCATTTTTACCTGCATTGATTGTATTTTTACCTGCATTGATTGTAGGGTGAGGAACAAGGGTGCCCTGCGAGGAGAGATGAGATCTTTATCAAAACACATACTCGTAAGAATAAAAATGGAGAACCTTCAACAGGAGCGGAGTCAGTAATTGTAAGTTTGTTCTCAACATGTACCTTTGAAATTTGAGCTTCTATAGTATGTAACGATATGTTCTTCATTTTGTAGAAAAAACTTAAAGAAGTAGCAACAAACCAACCGGAATTGAAGGAAAGAAGCATTCAAGATGGTGATTTGTATGCGCATGTTTTTGGAGTGAAGGAGCCAAGAGGGCGTGTTCGAGTGCTTGGTTTAGGACCAACACCTCAAGAAGTGGGTACCCCTGGAACACAAAGTAAAATCTCAACCAAGCTTCAAATGGCACTACATGCTCGTGCGCAATCTGACCAAGAGGTTGTAGAGATGAAGCAACACATGGCAAAAATGCAAGAACAGATAAACGAAATGCAAAAGTTGATGCTAGCTAATCTTGGAATGCCAAATGTGGAAACTAGTTCACAACATGGCTTTACTTCTCGCCACGTGGTATACGATTTTAGTTCTTTTATTTCATAGCAGCATATATGATTCATTTTTTCATTGCTTGTCTATACTTGTGTTTTTTCTCCACAGAATTCAAGGATCCTTGAACCATCTTTTAATGAGGAAGAAGATCGTCATGATGGTGCAAATGAGTTTGCATCTATGGAAACTCATTTTCGAGAAGATGACACGCCTGAGTGTAGGCGTGTTATGGCTCCAAAGGTACCTCCAAGGAACTACACCACCAAAAGAAGTCATGAAGCTATTCATAATGAGGATGATAACCTTGTAAATCACTCAACTCCTCGTACATGTTTTTCCCCCAAGACATGAACTCAATTGTTGACTCATATTTTGAAATGCAATATGTGGCTTAGGTTGGTAGAGAGGTCATATTATATGCTGTTGTGAGACCAGAAAATCCTGTGGCTAAGGCAACAATTTCATCAACTAATCCAAACACCGAGGTGGGAGGTGTACCTCTTGGGAAGGAATTTTATGAAGTTATTGTGAATACTGTCTTGAAAGTGGATGCTATTTTGCCTCGTCCATATGATGATATGGAAATTATGGCTCACGCTCGTAACATGTGCATTGCATGGCCATGCAATAAAGTAAGAATCTATATTGAACATTGTTTGTATTCATATGTTTTGAATGATTAAATATAATTACTCCTCGTACATTTTTTTGTAGATGAAGCATACCAAGAGTCGATCTTCCTCTGAGACAGCAGGTATATAAATAAGTACTTTTCCATGCATCATAATGACGATCAAATGTTGGTTTATTTCTCTTCCAGAATCCACATGACTTATACATTAAGTCTGAATTAGCATTTGGCCATTTGCTATTCAATACATCGCACCCTTGATTCCGAACAACATTAAGATTACACAATGTGTAGAAATAGATTATTTTTCATAATCACAAGATGAAGATTTAATAGATCAGTTCTAATTTCAAATAAGAGAATTTTGCAAGACAATAAAGAGGTCACGAAATTCATTCTCCATTCAGAATGGTGATATCATAGCCCTGAATAACTTATTGCCAATTACCAAATGTGAAAAACAGCTCCATGCTACAGATTGGTGTTCAGAGGAACATATATCATGCTTGCTCAACACTACCTAATGATAACCTACAACCTTTGAACCAAACAACCTTTCTATCATTACTAACAAATAATGCAAGAAAAAAAGGCAGGGTACATAGGGAATAGGGATAAGGAACATAAAAGTAAGGGTACATAGGGATCTTCCTATGAATGTTGGTTTATTTCCTCCATCAAATGCCTGATCAGACAGGATCACTTTGCTGCCTGCTGCAGTGTTGAACTTAACAAACACGAGAAATTTCATAGTAAATTCAGAGTAGAAAAATTCAGAATACAAAATTCATGGAATCAAGCCCATGTTATTTGGATGCATTTCTTAGTTATTGCCATTCATAAGTTTCCATTGGACTCAACATGGTTTTTTGTCCCCTCTACTTGTTGATGTTTACATCCGCTGCCAGCCTCAAAATGTGCTTGTCCTTTGTTTGTCATGGTAGCCAGCCCCTTGCAATGCCTACCTCCTCCAAGCTTACCTTCTTCCAAGCTTTGTTTAAGGCAACCTTTCTCCCAACTGCAGAGTGTCCATTCCATATCTTGTCCAATATGAGTGGAAATGTCTATTTCATATCATGTATGGAACTGGGCATGAGCTTAATTTAGCAAGAAAAGATTGTGACTTGCAGCATATTATATGTGATTTGCAACTACACCCAGAATTTGAAGAAAAGTGTGTGGCAGTTTTACCATTTTGCCTCTACTTTTTGTAAACATAAAGTATTTTGTTTGAGGTTTATTTGTTTCACATAGCAGCTTATTTAAGCTTCTGTTCGTGTCATATTTCTGGTTTAAAGCATTGAATACATTACATGTTCCATTGATTAATTACGAACTTTACCTCGAAGTCAGAATTTGTTGACCTGTTCTCTTGTGTTGTTTTTATACTTTCTATCTGATGGTTCATGTATGCTTTTGGTTCTGAAATTCATTTTTTTATCCTACTCTTGGCACATCAATATCAATAGTGGCTTATTTACATTTTGTAGATAAAGTTGGAAGACCATAGCAAGTTGGAAGACCATGGCAAGTTGGAAGAAATCTTTCGAAGATGTTTTTTGTTTTTAGAATTAAGTTTAATGTATTACAAGTGATCATTTTGGGTTATATCAAGTCACATACTTCTTTAACCTTTTTGGACAAAGATGGCTAGCTGTTTTGATGTTTTTATCGTGGCCCTAAATATACTGCCAATGGTTGTACTGTTGCAAGCTATCACTATGGATGTGGCTACTCTATTTTGATGTCTTAGATGTTTTTATTGTGGCCCTAAATATACTGCAAATGGAATGTAATGTTGAATGTGCTGTTCAGGCTACTCTATTTTGTTGTCCTGGTTATAATGTTGCATAATTTCATCATGGTTGAGGCTACTATATTTTTGTGAATGGAAGTATAAAAGTACCATGATTGTCCTAATAGTGATCAAGCTAATTATTGAATTTTATTTTTTTTAAATCGGGATAAATAATCCCATCGAACTATCTGTCGGTAAAAGTCGGTATTGCCAACACACAATCTGTCGGTAATTATATGTCTGTCGGTACTTATATGTCTGTCGGTAATAACTATGTCTGACGGCAAAATTATGTCTGACGGCAATAAGGCTACATATAGGGTCAGCTAGTCTGTCGGTAATACAAAGTCGGTCGGCAAAAGTCTTTGCCGACAGGACTTTAACCTACAGAGGGATGTCTGTCACCAAATGTATTGCCGACAGACTATGTGACACTGTATGTAGCTTTTGCCAACAGACCGTCTGTTGCAACAAAGGTGTTGTGGTGTAGTGCTCCCACACTTCCCCACCTCCTCCTTGGGCGCCTCCACCTCCCCCAAGCCTCTCCCCTTGCGCCACCACCCTCTCCACCACCTCTCCACCTCCCTTGCTGCGCCTAGGTGAGTTCTTGAACTCACCACCTCGAAGATCCATCCATTGGAGCGCTCCGCGACGAGGAGATCCGGTGGACTTGGAAGCGAGGAAGGGGATCGCGCGAACCGGGAGATCTATTAGGTTTTCGTGCGTCGGGCAAAGGTATGTCCATGGAAATCCTTGGGGTTGATCTAGGTACTGTTATAAGGGCATTTATCAAGTTTTTAGATCAATTGATGGTGCTGGAATTGAGTAATTTGGATTAGATCTAGATGTTGCCACGTTCTGTTTTTGGGACAGCATGAGCAGTCGACCTAGGGTTTGCGTTTTCGTCAATTTAGAATCCGAATCTGTCCGTACGGATGTTGAATAAGTTGTAGATAATTTCATTATCTTTCAGTGGGTATAAAGCACGTTAATTTCCGTGTAACACCCTACAAATCTAAACTGTCGTACAAGAAAAATTCGACAGCATCTCTCCTAAAATTAGGACAAAACGGAAGCGACAACAAGATTCATAATAACCATTATAAACAGGAATAACATAAAAGCATCAATACTAGAGATAACAAGTCTAAATCAACCAGAAAACAAACATAAACGTAAAACAGCTCCAAAGAGGACATCAACAGGTCTATGATTAATAAAATTTCAGCAAGCTAATGAATTATTAAATGCACTAGTCCATGTGATTCGTGATGACCCCGGAGGGTTGATTGTGCTACTAAGCCCACCCTTCAAGCTTACGACTCATGAGAACTACCTGAAAACAACAAAATAACAACGGGTGAGATTGGGTAATCTCAGAAGCGGAACAACTTCTAACGAATAACACAGCCACAAGAAAACTAGCATACCAAATTCCTCATGTCCAATACCACATTATAGAGTCCACACAACCTCAGTAAAATGCATATGATTGTGCACATGCTTATGCCATGATCCTCCTCACCGTGCCCTTTCTCAGGAACACACGGTGTTGTACCGGTACGGTCGAACAAGATGGCGTCGACAAACTTCCAATGCATGATTATGCAGTTAATGATTCATGCATAAATACATTCATAACTTCCCACTCTGAATTCACATGCTTGCATACCATCAAATAACATGGATAGAATGCGAACATCATTGAGATAGAATATCTCCACAATTCATCTTGCAAACAACATCTTTCTTCATTCTTACTCATGATTCAAAAGCCAAACAACCACATCACAATGCAGGATAGGATATTGTAATCTCATAAACAAGTAGTTAAACCATGTAGGTGTGCTGCAATTAAGGTTTATATTGAAGACGAAACAAATAGCGAGTTATAGTTTAGCAAGACCGCTACTTCCACTTGCCTTTACCAACGTGGATGACGAACCTAGTTGCGTCCAGAAGGGGCACCACCTGTACAAGTATTATTTCAGTACATAGCGACATCACAAATGATCACACAACTCGAACACACGCTTCCTAATCCCCGTTCCCTTCTTAAGCGCCAAAAACCCCAATCTGCCCGGGTCAAACAGCAGCACCCTCTCTTCACAATTTCGTATCTTTTTTTATACAGATCATAAAAATACAAAAAAATTACAGTAGCTAGATATTGACGAGATCTACAACTTTCATGAAGATCACAAATTTCAATTCCACTGTTAAATATGCCTAAACAAACGTCCAACACAGTGGACAAAATCTGTTTCCAGATTCTGTCCGTCATCTTGAAACAGCTATAACTCTCAGACCGACACCCCAAAAATTCTGAACAAATTACAGAAGCTAGATCTCGACGTTATCTACAACTTTCTAGTTATAGGTGTTTTCAGGAAAAATCGTCTATGCCACGTAAATCGCGAAACAATCCGCGCTGCACAATCTCCCCTTCCAAAAACAGCACCACGTGAACATATACCCTTCTCCCCCATCAAGATCCATCTAAATCACTCACCACCAGATCTAATACACTCCTAATCCCTAGGTAGAACAGGGGTAAAAGATTGGGAATTTTACCTTGAGTTCTCCCTTGAGAACCCACGAAAAACGCGCGACGATTCCCGAAACGGAAATCTGCTCGTCCTCCACGCCTCCACGGATCCTCTTCTCGCTTGCTCCTTCGCGTTTCGCGGTGGATCTTGAGCCACCACGCAAGGGGAGGAAGAGGAGGGGTGGTGTGGCTGCTCGGGGAGGAAGGGGGGTGCCCTAGGGCTTTTGGGGGGGTGACACCCCTTTTATATGGTGGGCCGGCCCACTAGGGGAAAAGAGAGAGAGGTGGGGAGGGGATTCGCAGCCTGTGCCCAGTTTTCCTCGGCTCACTGTTTCTAGCCCGACAACTCCAAATTTAATATTAATATGCCGGATAAACTTCAATTATTTCATCCCCCGACAAATCCTTCATTCCTCTCCCGAAACAAAACCAGGAAAAGGAACCCTAGAATCGCCTCGATGCTCTAAGGCATCACATTCTCCCCTCCTTAAAAGGATTAGTCCCGAATCTACTCCTCTTTGCTACGGAACCTTAAAAAAGGAAGGCAAAATGGTAATCAACACTTTACCTTCAGCATCCTCAAAGAGTGTAGGATACTTCTTCCGCATCCGGTCCTCAAGTTCCCAAGTTGCATCCCGCCTGCACTAATTGGTCCACAAATCTTTCATTGGACACTAACACGAACTATTCCCCTATTAAATAAAGGACACCTATTAGGTGAATCTGGTATCGATCTGGAATCTCAACTCCCACTTCTCTCTTCAACCCGATCGCGAAACTCCGCATTCCAATCTCAACTCCTCTACTACGCTCGTCAGATTCGACGACGCGAACCATGTGAGACACAACGCTCTAGGTAAGTCTCTAAATCAACCCAAACACAAACTCCTATCTCCTACAAGTGATTGATCTTTTACAAAAAGAACCAATATCCACCCTTACCAACTACAGAGATAGCCTACTTTACAACCAGGGTCCGAAAATCCGCAGAAACAATAACAACCGAACACAATCACTACGGTTGACACAAACTCGCTCGAACCCAAATGACAAAAGTTCCAAAAATTAATGTAATTACCTGCAACTTCCAAGTTGTCCACTACTAAATTAAGCAACCCCACCGAGGAACACATCAATGAAAATAATTCTCCAAAAAAGGTTTGAATTGAGTCATACACAACCTTCCTTTACTCTTCACTTTTAAACTACTTACGATCAATGACCCACACTAGTTTTCCCTTGTAAGAAGGTTTCGCCTTCACATTCTTCCACCCAAGGACTGTGGCAAGGAGTACAATCCTTGAATATACTCAACCATAACATAATCATTCATTTTCTTACCCCAAGCTTGAACGTAAAAGAAATCTTAATTCTCACTAACACAACGAACGACAATCACCACCTTTAAACCGAAGGGCTGAAATTCACATACACGGAACTCAACTTGGAAGAGGAACTCCATAGAACCAAAACCACCAAAAAAATTTTCTTCGGGAGAAGCTCTATTCAAAAGAGAAACACCGCGAAAGTCTTCTCGCAAATGCATTTCACTTTTACCAAAACAAATCATCTCACTTTTATCCAAGGCCAAGCCATTCGTAAAAAGAAACCGATCAAGGAATTAAATGCTTCCACACAACCACCATCTCTTTTTCCTTAAAAAGGAACCAAACTCACTTCCCAACAGAAAAATTGTTTCAACCACGAATATCATTCATGTCACAAACTAAGAATCGTCTCTTAAACAAAAATCACAAACACCTCACACCACAACACAACTCTAGCCCAAAATAGAAATACAAATATTTCCAGATCATGAAGTTCCAAATCTTACATTGGATTAGCTACTTCTTTTGATCAACAATGCAACCGATAACTCGACCTTGAAAACTATGGACACAGTCAAAGCATACATCCTTGAGCATAAATGTCGATTCATAACTTAAGCTAGTTTTCTTATCAAAGATGAATGAATGACGATATTTAATAGAATAACATTCCAAAATCTCCACAAATTACTTCAAGGTTAATCATTCTTTTATCCTTGTTTTAAGCCTCAAAATTAACCCACATTTGGCGTAATCATTCTAAGTTTAGGGAAACTCAAACACGGCACAAAGAAGACTTGGACCGAAAGTATTCAACCCAACGATCACCCAACCAAACCAATCCCCATGACTTTTTAAACATAAGTTCAGCATAACTCCCGCCATCTATAGCATTCCACTACCCTTACCATTTAGATTTCAATATTCCCTATTTACTCATTGAGAAGGCCCATCAGATTTAACAACAACTACACAACAAATTCTTACTCTTATTACCTTTTCCACAATTATAAATAAAGTTCACAAGTGCTTATCAAAAACACATCCAACCAACACTACCTCATCAAGATCCCCACGGAGCAAATTCTAACCTATATCATCATATTCTAAATTTGAAAGGCAAGGTTTCAACAAGTCTTTCAAAGATGATGAACCTATAAATTCCATACCACATACGCGTCAACATCTCGACAATGGAAATTTATTCACCTAAAAGATGACTCAACAAGTAAATATTATCTCAACAAGGCACCAATCGTAAATAGAAGTTTAAAACATACATTTATTAAGGACAAAATCACGCATCATGCTAACTATCCCTGGTTCACTCCATCACAACATGTTACAATTTCCACCATTTTAACAAAGGTTTTCAACAATTAATCTAATCAGTTACCACCACTACTAAGTCATTAATATCAATAATTGGCATAATTGTAAAACAACATTGCTTTTAGTTACCCTATTCATAGGCTATGACAAACTGTCACTACACAACATACTCCAACTATGTAAAATAGATTGAATAATTTAAGCCATCCAAAGCTCTTATAACAACAACGCTAAATTTAATTTAATTTTTTTTTAATTTTTTTTAGCTACGCTATACACGGGTTATAGCAAAATTGCCACTCCAAGACATACTCCAGCCTTTTTTTTAAAGTGAACTGAATAGGTGAAATCTTCACAAAGCTCTTACGGCAATGGCAAAAACTTATGTCTTCCCAATTGATATCGATACTAGCATTATTGGAACGCAACTGCATACTTCCGAATCTACTAATAGTTTGCAACGTCATAAATATCAACTCTAATCAATTTCCAAGTTAAAGTCACTAGCCAACACGATTAAATTAGAACATCTTTAAACAACCAGCATGGTTTCTTTAACAATATCGGTAGTCCACCATTACAATTAAATTGTTCTACCGACCTTATATTAAAATGTCTCTAAATAACCCACTAATTTTCTATTACCTTCACAGTAGTTTACATCATCGTAATTTTCTAACTACGCATCAAGATTTAAAGCTTTAAACATTGTCCATGGTCAAGGGCACATTAAAATAATGCAATAAATCCTAAGCATGCACATTAACACATTCAATCATTATCGCTATAGAGCAATCTACAATACTAGAAGTTTATTTAATCTCAACCTAAAGATAACAATTACATTTTAATTGATTCAACTCACAAATTAACTTAGAAGTACATCATTCCATAAACCACATTGTTACATACTACGTAACACAGACATAAAATTTCTAAACACCGTCATGGGTCACCTACCCTTGACAAACAGGAGGCAATCCCAAACATTAAAAAAAACAAACACAGTTCTAGATCAAGAACAAACACCGATAAAAATTTCTTCTTTTCAGGAAAGGGAGAAAAGCAAAATCCAAACATAAATGCAAGAGAGCTCGACCCTCAAATGTCCAATCATAGTAGCCAAAACTCTTCAAGAAATCCAAAACCTACACTTTCCACAAAGGAAGACGGATGCAAAAAGGGAAGACCAAATGTCCAACTAAAATTTTCCGATAAAGATTCAAACTTAGCTCCATCTAGCTTGATCTGCAACAGGAGAAACTCCAACCCCCTTCTTTTAAAAAAAAAAATCGGGGAAACAACAACCACAGAAATTTCCTCCCAACGACAGTCCATCACAATAAATCAGGTCCCAAAGCAAAATTGTGACCAAAAGACACGCAACGTAGAACTCTTCTTCTGTGTCTTCACTCAAAGGAGACAAAACCACAAACCGCCAAAAGGACAAATCAGCGAGTGCTCAAAACTAAGCATTTTCCTCGGTTTCAACCAACCACATACCCGTAAAACCAACCAAAACCGACCGTCACCACGGTAAAGAACATCCAAGGAATCCATCACCAACCTCTTCTATTTGACTCCAGACACTACCCGATCTACGACAAACACGGATAACAACTCTTTCCTACACGGGTTTAATAATTCTTCGGTGGTGACTCTACCCGCCACACCACAAACCACAGCCTCACTACAAACAAAAGGTGACCGAAACCCTTCTTGCACCACAACCACACTTTATCACAAATGAAGCAACTCAATCAAATCTATCATAAATATAGCATTATACATCATCAAAAGTAGCATTCAACAACAAAGCTTAAATTCAACCTTTAAGCATAAGGCAACGATACCCATACCCTTTCCTACTGTGCATCCATGTGTGTCAAATTTTAAATTAGTGATTCCACTTACACAAGTTTTAATGTTGCTATCCTATGACAAAATTTTAGTTAAAACCTAGGCCATGTTTCTAATTTATTCCACATCACATTTTAGTTGTATCCTATAGTATGACACTAAAAATAGACATTCCAAGGACCTACAATTTCTCGATACCAACTGTAACACCCTACAAATCTAAACTGTCAGACAAGAAAATTTCTCGACAACTCTCCTAAAATTAGGACAAAACGGAAGCGACAACAAGATTCATAATAACCATTATAAACAAGAATAACATAAAAGCATCAATACTAGAGATAACAAGTCTAAATCAACCGTAAAAACAAACATAAACGTAAAACAGCTCCAAAGAGGACATCAACAGTCTATGATTAATAAAATTTCAGCAAGCTAATGAATTATTAAATGCACTAGTCCATGTGATTCGTGATGACCCGGAGGGTTGATTGTGCTACTAAGCCCACCCTTCAAGCTTACGACTCGCGAGAACTACCTGAAAACAACAAAATAACAAGGGGTGAGATTGGGTAATCTCAAGCAAGCGGAACAACTTCTAACGAATAACACAGCCACAAGAAACTAGCATACCAAATTCCTCATGTCCAATACCACATTATAAAGTCCACACAACCTCAGTAAAATGCATATGATTGTGCACATGCTTATGCCATGATCCTCCTCACCGTGCCCTTTCTCAGAACACACGGTGTTGTATCTGCACGATCGCGCCGTTGGCGTCGACAAACTTCCAATGCATGATTATGCAGTTAATGCTTCATGCATAAATACATTCATAACTTCCCACTCTGAATTCACATGCTTGCATACCATCAAATAACATGGATAGAATGCGAACATCATTGAGATAGAATATCTCCACAATTCATCTTGCAAACAACATCTTTCTTCATTCTTACTCATGATTCAAAAGCCAAACAACCACATCACAATGCAGGATAGGATATTGTAATCTCATAAACAAGTAGTTAAACCATGTAGGTGTGCTGCAATTAAGATTTATATTGAAGACGAAACAAATAGCGAGTTATAGTTTAGCAAGACCGCTACTTCCACTTGCCTTTACCAACGTGAATGACGAACCTAGTTGCGTCCAGAAGGGGCACCACCTGTGCAAGTATTATTTCAGTACATAGCGACATCACAAATGATCACACAACTCGAACACACGCTTCCTAATCCCCGTTCCCTTCTTAAGCGCCAAAAACCCCAATCTGTCCGGGTCAAACAGCAGCACCCTCTCTTCACAATTTCGTATCTTTTTTTATACAGATCATAAAAATACAAAAAAATTACAGTAGTTATATATTGACGAGATCTACAACTTTCGTGAAGATCACAAATTTCAATTACACTGTTAAATATGCCTAAACAAATGTCCAACACAGTGGACAAAATCTGTTTCCAGATTCTGTACGTCATCTTGAAACAGCGATAACTCTCAGACCGACGCCCCAAAAATTCTGAAAAAATTACAGAAGCTAGATCTCGACGTTATCTACAACTTTCTAGTTATAGGTTTTTGCAGGAAAAATCTTCTATACCACGTACAACGCGAAACAATCCGCGCTGCACAATCTCCCCTTCCAAAAACAGCACCACGTGAACATCTACCCTTCTCCCCCATCAAGATCCATCTAAATCACTCACCACCAGATCTAATACACTCCTAATCCCTAGGTAGAACAGGGGTAAAAGATTGGGAATTTTACCTTGAGTTCTCCCTTGAGAACCCACGAAAAACGCGCGACGATTCCCGAAACGGAAATCTGCTCGTCCTCCACGCCTCCACGGATCCTCTTCTCGCTTGCTCCTTCGCGTTTCGCGGTGGATCTTGAGCCACCACGCAAGGGGAGGAAGAGGAGGGGTGGTGTGGCTGCTAGGGGAGGAAGGGGGGCGCCCTAGGGCTTTTGGGGGGTGACACCCCTTTTATATGGTGGGCCGGCCCACTAGGGGAAAAGAGAGAGAGGTGGGGAGGGGATTCGCAGCCCAGGCCCAGGTTTTCCTCGGCCCACTGTTTCTAGCCCGACAACTCCAAATTTAATATTAATATGCCGGATAAACTTCAATTATTTCATCCCCCGACAAATCCTTCATTCTTCTCCCGAAACAAAACCAGGAAAAGGAACCCTAGAATCGCTCTGACGCTCTAAGGCATCACAATTTGTTTTAAAGATCTTGTTGCAACCTGAGGGGTTTCCCGATGAGTAGAAATGTGTAATTTGAATGTTTAAAAAGGATAAGAATAGGGTTTCATGTTGAGCTCATGTTTAAAACCTTCTGGACTGGTTTGGTTGGTTGCCATCTTGGTTGAATGCTTTCGGTTGAGGTGCTTCTTATGTTGAGTTTCAGAGTTTCCCCAAAACTCGTAGTGTTTGGTCTCGACCTTTTGGTTATGGCGAATTTGTTTAGTTCGTGTTGTCGGTTGAGTTTACATCCAAAAGTTTTGAGTGGATCGCGCTCCTTCGCGTCCACATTGGATTATCTTTGGAATAAATTTTAAAAGGAAGCAGATGGTCATAAAGGGTTGTGTTGGAAACTTTTGAGTTAAGCCCTTGATGTGTAACTCTATTTGACTAGAGTTGGAGTCATTTGGAAAATGTGTCTGTAAAAGGGTGTTTTACAAGTCTGGATTTTTATGAATGTTTCATAAGTGAATTTGGTTAGTGAAGAGTTTTCTTTTGGATTGAGTTTCCCTCTCTTTTGATAAAAATTTATGGCGCTTGTGTCTCATAGATGTTTGACTTTGGAGTCGATGTTCTGCTCCAAAGGGTTGAGTTTGATTTTGCGAGGTGTTGCAAAGCTAGTGTTAAATTGAAGATGGGTTTTCACACGATGTGGTGTTTTGTTGATTAACGATGTTGCCGTCATAGTTTATATGAATTAGTGCAACTCTCGATGTTATTCGAGATTTATTCATATGATACCGAGGCAGAAGTCATCATGAGAATGACTATTCGGTAGTGTGGTTACATGATGAGGGACAGGTGAAAAGTAAACATGACATCATTATTACATGTTAAAGGATAAAAGAGTCGTTGAGCTGTGTCGGTGAGAAAGTCATATATGGAGATATGACTAATCCGGAGTGCTCCTGAAGAGTGTGCATTTATGTCATGAAACGAGATTTCCCTTGCTTTCTAGTATGAAAAGAAGCAATGAACAATTTCTGGTATATTGGTTGTGATGTAGGGGATTTATGCTTCCTTTGTGTTTTGGCTTGGATGTTGCCGAATTCTTTCCAAAATGGTTGTTAACGCTTTGGGTTTGAGTTGTTGTGTGTACACTTGGGCTTGATAGCTAAGAGTTTTTGTGTGAGGGCGAGACCCTCTTAAGAAAGGAACCAATTGTGGTTTGGTAAGGTTTTTCGATCCTAGCTTGGGGCTAGGTGTCGAACCTTAGTGGTATAAGGGTGGTTTGTGATGGAGGTTGATGATGTATGGGTTTAACCTTTACTAAGAGTAGCGATGGGTGGAAGTGAAGTTGACGGTAGATCGGTGATATTTGCCCTGCCGTGAGCAGTTGTCTTCACTAGTTGTTTTTGGGTTTGAGTCTTGCCTGGGAAAGGATGGAATAAAATGTTAGTATGATCGTGTATCGGAAGGGCTAGTGTGCCTTAATGAGTTATTCCCCTCGATGGAAACTTTCGGGAATGAAGAGAGGTCGTTAAAGGAATTGTGACTTCCTTTGACTTTGTCATGTTGAGTTTATTGCAGTGTGTAGTCAGGTATGTTGTGATATAAGGGTGAGGTGTTTGTCGTGAGGATTCGAGCGTTTTGGGTTGTTGAAGCCCTTCGATGTTGAAACGCAGATTCTGTTTGGGATTTGAATTGAAAGTTGAACTGTGAGCGGTTGCCCTTAGTTGAGCTAGATCAACACTTTTTCTTTAAGTGTTGGTTTTGGGAACTCGTTTGTCGTTTGTTTCCGGTTTTAGTCAAGCAGCGAATGTTTTGTGCTGCAGAGAAGCCTTTTGTCCCTTGGGGACTTTGTTGTCGCTTTTGATGGCCCTTCGGATTCGAGGTCGAATCCTGTTGAAGGGGGGAAGAATGTGACACTATGGTTTGGTGTGACGTTACAGAAGGTGAAACTAGAGAATAAAACCTTTCAGCTTAGGATTTTCTCGCGTTTTTGGGCCGGTTGAAGTGTTATGTCGCCACGGAGTGTCATAACTTTATTTAACGTGCTTGATATGGTTAAAAACAGTATGAGATGTGGAATTAAGGTTAAAACTATAGGTTATGGAGGTTAATAGCTTTTCCGGCCGTTTAGGCCGTTTTAGGTTTTGGGCCTTCCCGGGGGAGTTTTGGGCCTTGGTGGGCTTTGGTGGGATGGATTAGGTCTCCGTAACGGACTAGGATTGTGTTGAGGGCTGGTAAAAGGGGGCTTCCCCCAGCCCCTTGCGCCCCATGCTGCCCTTGGGCGCCCCCACCTCCCCCTCCTAAGCCCTGGCCGCCACCCCCTCTCCCTCTCCCTCTTGTGCGCCTCCACCTTCCCCTTTGCCCCTTTGCTCCCCACCTCTCCACCACCTCTCCTCCACCCCCTTGCTTCCCTAGGGTGGTCTCCACACCTCTGCACCTTGTGGATCCATCCGTTGGAGCGAGGAGCGTGGAGCGAGGAGCGAGGAGCGAGGAGACCTATTGGAGATTCGTTCGTTGGGCAAATGTATGATCATGGGGATCCTTGGGTTTGATCTAGGTACTATTCTTAGGGTGTTTATAAAGTTTTTAGATCAATTGGTGGTGCTGGGTTGGAGTTCTTTGGGTTAGATCTAGACGTTGCCACGTTTCTGTTTTCGGGCAGATTGAGCAGTCGGGCTAGGGTTCGAGTTTTCATCGATTTAGAATCCGAATCTGTCCGTACGGACTTAAAAGAAGTTGTAGATAATTTAATTATATTTCCGTGGACATAAAGCACGTTAAAATCCGATCAGGAGTTTGAAAGTTATGGCCGTTTTACCGAGCGTGTTAAAATCTGTGACGCAATTAGAACAGATCGTAGTAATCTGTAGATTAAACAATTTTAGAATCCGAATCAGTCGTTCCGTATAACGAGAAAAAGGTAGGAAATTTCCTAAGCTTCGCGATGGTGTACTCGTTTAATCGATTTGGAGTCCCAGAACTCAAGTTATGGCCTTTGCAAGGCTGCTATCCCGCCGGGACAGAACCTCTGTTTTATGTTTTGCGAGTAGCGGGCAATGTCGGGTGAGATGGGGATTTGTGTACTGTTTTGTGGGCATTAATGAGAGTATGTGATGCCATTGTGCAGGTGGTGTTACCCCGGGGGTGCCCTCTACTTCCCACAATCCCGTCGCCCACGGTTGAGGCAAGTGTGTTGTAATGAATAGCGGAATTGTAGGTTGCTTGTGGAGATTAGATGAAAGATTGAATACTTGCTATGATCACTTGCCTTGCTTGCTGTTTTCCAATGAAATATTGAGTATGATTATCATGATTCGATGCCATGTGTTAATATCTGTCATGATGAGATGCCATATGTTTATGCACATGTGAAATATGATAATTGGCATAGTTGCATGCATGACATGAGATAGGGCGAGGGCGGTGAGAAAGTCATAACTAGTCTGGCAAGGTCGGTGAGAAAGTTATGACTAGTCCGGAACGCCATTGAGTAAGACCTACATCGTGATTCCATCCACGTGGTGAATGGAAGCGATGAGTAGGCACCCTCCATCTTCGGGATGGAAGGGGGGAAAAGGGTGCACACCGACGGGTGTGTACTCAACCATACCGGTATGAGTTTCCAAGGAGATATGAGCATATGAGCATTGCATTGCATTACATGCATATTGATGATGATATTATTAAGTGTTCATGATTGAGATGATATACATGATGGGAGATGTTTTTGCCATGTTATTGTTCTTGTTGTCCATTACAATATGCTTGCCGAGTTTCGAACTCACGCTTGTGTTTTATGTTGTTTTTATGTACTTTGAGATCGGCATGCGGGACAAAGGGGTTTAGCTACACTTCTACACGTAGCTCCACCATCATAGTCTATACTTAATCACTTGGAGACATGATATTAAGAGTTGTGCCATAAACTTAATGTATGGTTTAATTTAGCATGCTCGTGATCCCTTATTTGCTTCGTTATAGCTTATGAAGTGGTTGAGCGTGGTAGTTTTGGCGTAATTTGATGATATGTCCATTTATGTTGATGTTTTAGATGTCGTGTGCTATGATATATCTTGCCATGTTTTTGATATTGTGTTAATTCATGGAAAAACAAAGGAGATGCTGCCGAAATATCGGTTTTTAGCATATGTACCTTTGCTGGAATTTATGTTTAAATGTGGTCTTTAGACGTTGTGTAGCTTATGTTTGGTAGCATTCGGGCATATTAAATGCCGGGGTGTTACACCGACCTGGCTCGTCGACTCCTTTATGATTAATTATGCATCAACAATGTCTCGTTTTCCTTTTTCACCCTTCATTCATCATGTAACAACGGTAACGAATAGTCATTCACCAAATGACTTCTTCCTCGGTATCAAATGATGGAAACACAATTAACATCGAAGGTTGCGTACATTCATATAGATTATGACGGCAGCATAGTTGACAGTAAAACACCACGTTGTAAGAGAACCCACCTCAATTGAAAACTGAACTTGCAAAACATTGCATTTCATCCAAATTCAGCATTTTGGAAGAGAACATCAAAACTTCAAGTCGAGTATCTGCTCCCACAACCATCACAAATTTTCTCAAGAAGAGGGAAACTCATTTCCAAAAGGGGAACACCTTACTAACAAAATCACTTTGTAAAACATTCATAAAATCCACCTTTTGAAGCACTCGCAAACATCACACACATTTTCAAAATAACTCCAACTCTAGCCAAAAAAAAAGAGTTACAAATTAAATCTCAAGAGTTTCCAACACAACCCACTATGTCCATCTGTTTCCTTTAAAATTTATTCCGAAGATAATTCAGTGTGGACGCGAAGGAGCGCGATCCACTCAAAAACTTTTGGATGTGAACTCAAACTCACAACACAAACTAAACAATTTCGCCAAAACCAAAGGTCGACACCAAACACTACGAGTTTTTGGGGAAACTCTGAAACTCAACATAAGGAACACCTCCACCGAAAGCATTCAACCGAGATGGCAAACAACCAAACCAGTCCAGAAGGTTTTAAACACAAGTTCAGCATGAAACCCTATTCTTATCCTTTTAAACATTCAAATTACACTTTTTACTCATCGAGAAACCCCTCCGGTTACAACAAGAGCTTCAAAACAAACTCTTTCTCTTATTATCCTCCCCAACACTTTTAATTAGGTTTTATGATGCTTATCAAGAAGGCACCCAACCAAGACTATATTGACATGATCCCAACGGATCACCGAATCATAATACTTTTTATTCTAAATTTGAACCATAGTACTTCCACAAATCCTTCAGCAAGATCAACATATAAATTTCATACCACCTATATGTCAACGACTCGACAATCGAAACTCATTCAGTTAACAAACGACTTCAACATGTAAATATTATCTCTACAAGACAGAGTTCATAACTATGATTCTAAGACATACATTCATTAAGGATAAAATTCTACATCATGTTAATTATCCAAACCTCACTCCATCGCAACATGCTAAAATTTTCCTCTATTTTAACCATGGTTTTCAACAAGTAATCTAAACAATTACCACCACTACTAGGTTATTAATAACAACCAACGAGCATAATCATCAAACGACAACATTACTTTTAGCTACCCTATAGATAGATTACAACAAAATTGTCACTACACAACATACTTCCAATATCATCAAACTACAAAACCCATATCTTTCCAATTGGCCTCGACACTAGCATTTTCGGAACACGACTGCATACTTCCAACCATGCTAATATTTTGCAACAACATAAATAGCAACTCTAATCAACTTCCAAATTAAAGCCACTAGTCAACCTGATTAAGTTTCTCTATTAACCCGTTAGATTAGAACATCTTTAAACAACCGGCAAGGTTTCTTTAACAGTATAATTAATTTACATCATCTTAATGTTCTAACTATGCATCAAGGTTTAAACTTTTAACATTAACGAGGATCATAAGCACTTTTAAAGCAAGGCAACAGATTCTAAGCATGTACATTAACCCATTCAATCATTCTCGCTAAGAGTAAACTACAACACTAGTAGTCTATTTATTCTCAAGCTAGAGATATTAATCACATTGAATTGATTCAACTCAAAATTTAACTTAGAAACACATCAATCCATAAACCACATTGTTACCTACTACATAACATGCTAAACAACAAATTTTCACTTTTGACAAGTAATTTCTGTCAAACGAATACTTACTTTATTTGCAGCATTTTAGTTTTAAAACTCAACCAAAGCTCACAAAGAAGCTTGACTCTCAAAGTTGCAATGGGACATGACTCCAAAGCACAATTAAATCTTAAAGACTCCCACAGGAGGGAACCAACCGATCAAATAAACCTTTGCAAATAAAACCTTAGCACCAAACCCCAATCTTTCACGAAACAAGAAAGGTTTTTAAAAGATGATTTCTTATCCCAGCAAAATAACGAAATCAAACACCACTTACTCCTACAAAGCCACAGAACTTCAGCCCTGACAGCCAGGTCTAGCATAACTCCGCAATAACTCCTTTAACCTCAGAGAAAGACAAACACAGGAATAAATTGAATGCTTCTTCCCCATAAGGCAACCAACAAACTAGGCATCAAAACTGGAAGGGCAACCAAAGGAAGCGCAACACTAGACTCTTCTTCTTCGTCTTCACCCAAGGAAGACAAAACCACAAACCGCCTGTGGATCAATCCGCGAAAATCCAAGACCAAACACTTTTCTTTTGATTTCAATCGACTAAAAACAAAGAAGACCAACCAAAACCGACCGTCAGAATGGTGAAAAAGCATCCGAAGGAAACCACCATCAACTCTTCTATTTAACTCCAGTCAACTACCCGATCTACGGCAGAAAGGATAAGCACTCTTCTCCTACAGGGGTTAATGTTCTTCGGTGATGGCGCTAACCAGCCACACCGTCAAACCTCACCCTTACTATGAAATAAGAGAGGTGGCCGAAACCCTTCAGCACCACAACCCCATTTTAACACAATAACACGAACAATTCAATTCAATTCTCTCATACACATAGCAGCATACTATATCAAATATAGCATTTAGCAACAAGGCTTAAATACAACATTTAAGCATAAACAATGACACCCATACCCTTCCTACTGTGCATCCATGTGTGTCAAATTTTAGGTTAGTTATACAACTTTTGCATGTTTTAATGTTGCTATCCTATGACAAAATTTTAGTTAAGACCTAAGCCATGTTTCTAAGTTATTCCACATCACATTTTAGTTGCAACCTAAGGTATGACACTAAAAATACATATTCCAAGGACCTACAGCCCGCTCTGATACCAACTGTAACACCCCGGCATTTAATATGCCCGAATGCTACCAAACATAGACTAAGCAACCTCTAAATACCTCAATTACAAGTAAATTACAGCAAAAGAAATAAATGCTAATACCGAAAATTTCGGCAGCATCTCCTTTGTTTTTCCATGAATCGGATCAACAACAAAGAATCACAAGTTATATCATAATGGAAAGCATCTAAAACAGCAATAACATGTGACATATCAACAATATAAGTCCAGGATAAAGCATTCAACCACCTCATGAGCTAAACGAATCAAATAGTAAGACCGAGCACACAGTTAAGCAATTCTCCAAGTTTCATGGCAATACTTTCATTATCATGACTCCAAATGATAACACTGTCTAATTTGTGTGGAGCTACGTGTAGATGCGTAGCTAAACCCTTTTTCCCGCATGCCGGTTTCATGGTACCTAAGAAAAAACAACATAAACACAAGCGTGAGTTCATCACTCAGCAAGTATATTGCAATGGAACAAGAAAACACATTCCAATACCTTCATCACCACTTTTCACATACAACATCATACACATCTCATATTCATAGTGTAAGCATATCATTGACATCATCATAAATCATCCTCATATAATGCAATGCAATGTAATGCAATGCGATGCACATATCTCCTTCGAAACTCATACCGGTATGGTTGAGTACACACCCGTCGGTGTGCACCCTCTCCCCCCTTCCATCCCGAAGATGGAGGGTGCCTACTCCTCACTTCCGTTCACCACGGTGAATGGAATCACGATGTAGGACTTACTCATTGGCTCTCTGGATTAGTCATAACTTTCTCACCGACCTTCCCAGACTAGTTATGACTTTCTCACCGCCCGGGCCATGTAACATGCCATGTATGCATTTATGCCAACATCATATTTAACTTGTACATTAACACATGGCATCATCATGGATAACTTGTACATTAACACATGGCATCATCACATAATAAAAATACTCATCATATCAATGGCAAACATTAAAGCATGGCATGTGAACATATCATATATTCAAACTTCAAACTCAATCAATCAAACAACCTACAATCGCTATCCATTACAATACACTTGCCTCAACCACGGGCGACGGATTGGCGGGAAGTAGAAGGCACCCCCGGTGTCACACCACCTGCACAGAGGTACCACACACTTACAATCATGCCCACAAAATAGTACGCAAACCCTCATCTACCCCGACATTGCCAACTACTCGCAATAACCAAAAACAGCGGTTTTGTCCCGTCGGGACAGCAGCCTTCCAAAAGTCATAACTTAAGTTCTAAAACTCCGAATCAATTAAACGAGTACATCCTCGCGTAGCTTAGGAAATTTCCCAACTTTTTCTAGGTATAGGGAAAGACTGATTCGGAGTCTAAAGTTGTTTAATCTACAAAATACCGTGATCTGTTCCAATCACGTCACAGATTTTAATACGCTCGGTAAAACAGCCATAACTTTCAAACGGCTGATCCGAATTTAACGTTATTTATGTCCACTGAAATATAATTAAATTACCTACAACTTCTTCAACAGGCGGACGTCAAAATTCCAAATCGAAATTGGCGAAAAACTGAACCCTAGGTCGACTGCTCCTGCTGTCCCAAAACAGAAACTTGGCAATATCTAGATCTAATCCAATATACTCAATTCCAGCACCACCAATTGATCTAAAAACTTGATAAACACCCTTAGAATAGTACCTAGACCAACCCCAAGGATTCCCATGGCCATACCTTCGCCCGACGCACGAAAACTGAATGGATCTCCTCTCGGTTCGCTCCTCGCTCCTCGCTCCTCACTTCCAAAGGATGGTTCCTCGAGGTGCAGGGGTGGGGAGAACACCCTAGGGCAGAAAGGGGGTGGAGGAGAGGTGGTGGAGAGGTGGGGAGCAAAGGGGAGCAATGGGGGAGGTGGAGGCGCCACAAGGAGGAGGTGGAGATGTGTGGGGGCGGCTAGGGCATCATGGGGGGGCAAGGGGCAGTATGGGGGGCACAATAAGGGCTGGTGGTGGCCTCCAAGTAGGACTCCTCCCCTCATTTGGACTCAAACTCCATCCCACCAAAGCCCATGACCCCCCCTCTTAGGCCCAAACTCCCCCGGAAACGGCCCGGAAACGCTATTAACCTCCATACCCTATAATTTTAACGTTAATCCCACATCTCATAATGTTTTTGACCTCATCATGCACCATTTATAAGGTTACGACACTCCGTGGGGTCACATCACTTCATAAGGCCCAAAAACGCGAGTAAACCTCAAGCCGTAAGGTTTTATTCTCTAATTTCACATTTTATAATGTCACACCATACCGTAGTGTCACACGGTGCTTCCCCTAACTACGGTGAGGAATTGCGTGTGGCTGGTGGCGGCTCACGGGCAAGGATCTAGGGCAAAACGTGCACAGCCAAACAGGGAACCTAGGGCGCGCACCCAGGCTTTAAATGCCGGCTCAGACGCCGAGATCTACCTGGATTTTGCGAGGCAACAGTTGCGCGGCGGTGCTGTCCGATGGGGACACAGAGACACGATGTGGCGTGATCTAGCCCGTTGGATCCGATCGGATCCAACGCTCCTACGCGCGTGCACACGCGGCCGTATGGCAGCCGTCCGATCGGGATCGGACGGTGCACGGGATAGGGTTTTGGTTAGGGTACGTCGTGGGTCTATCTCGAGTCCGGCTCGATCGCATGAACAGTACTTGACGCAACTGATTTTCCAGCGATTGAATAATTAGATAAATTCACAAAAAATTCATTTAATTCAAGAAAAATAGAAAAATACTCAGAAAAATTCCATGAAAATTCTAGAAAATATTTTAGGACATTTTGGACTCAATTAAAATATTTCCAACAAAAAATTTATTTGAAACTTTTAATTATTTAATTATCTCAAAAGGAATAAATTCAAATTAAATCCAAATAAATCCCAGAGAATTCCAAAAATTCTCAAAAGTGCATAATTTCATTTAAATTTATGAAAAACAAAAATTGGGGTGTTACAGGCGGCTCCAGCAAGGAGGGAGGAGCCAGGGGCATCGTCGGTCAGAGGGAAAAAATGGAGGAGCTCCTTAGTCTGGGAAGAGCCAGGGAGAAGAATGTGGGATGGCGACACACGGGCCCAAGAGAAGAAAGGCAGCCGGGTGGGGTTGGAAAGGAGTGAGAGAAAGAGGTAAGGTTAGGTGGGGGAAGGAGAAAGAAATGCTAGCAATCTCTCCCACGCACCTAACCTTGAACCTCCCAGATCTTAGGCAGGTCCACCAAACACCCGGACTAAGAACCGCAGTATTACATTAAGACACAAACAAATAGGTCTAAGGATCAATTTTTGCGGAAAAGAAAAGAGAGAACAGAAGGACTTACCGAACCCTAGAGGCAAAAAAAAGAGGTTATGGAAGTCAATACTCTAGCATTTATTGCAAATGCACTGTTCATTCTAGTTCCTACTGCCTTTTTACTTATTATTTATGTAAAAATAGTCAGCCAAAATGATTAATTGGAATTTCAATTAATCATTGAAGAAATCAGAAAGGGATTAAATAAAATAAAATTTGCATCTTTGAGCAAAACACCGTTGACACACCCAAATGGGGTTGACTTCGGTGAAGAGAGGAATTCTTTGCTCGAGCGAATTGGGTGATTTGGGGATTTTTGGTCGTTTTGGAGAAAGAGACAGATTTGGAGAAACTGAAGGTAACAACTGACAAGAGTAAGTAAAAATGCATAGAATGCCAAAAGAAAACTATTGTGTTGGAAAGGGTGCCTATGGGACGCCTGAGATGGGGGTCCCGCAAGTGGGGCCTACGCCCGACTGGGCCGAAGGCGGAGTAGTAGGCCCGGAGCCTGAAAACGCCATGATGAGCCCGGGGGATGGCCCGACTTATTCCCCAAGGCAGCTCGCAGATCCTTCGGCGAAGCTTCGTGCCATGCCCAAGCAACCCGTCAAAAGCAAAGCGTGCGGCCTTACATCGCCAGAGCCTGCAGGCGCCGGAACCTGGCGGGGTGGCAGGCGCGGGTCGGGGAAGGCACGACCGCATCCCCTGGACGTAGTGGGGCCAGTCGATAAGAGACAAAGTATGTACTCATGAAGCCACCATGTTCAGGGCCAGGTGGCGCCCATTTGGTGGCAGATCCTTCCCCTAGTATATAAAGGGGGAGGAGAGGAAAAGAAAAGGAGGACGCTCATATATCCAAGAACACAGGACTAGGGTATTATCTCCTCCGTGAGAGCCTGAACCTGTCTAAAAAGAGATCGCCCTCGCATCCTGTGTTACTATCTAGCTCTGATCCCGCACGAATCCCCTAGAATCACAAATCTCATTGATGGCGAAATCGATCGTCGATAGTTGGCACGCCAGGTAGGGGATTGTGTCAAGATCTTCGTCGAGCTTGATGGTTGCGACGAGCGGAGTCTCCACAGTCATCTTCCTGGGTCAGGTTTTCCGTTTCGGAAGCCTGACCTTCATCTCCAACAGCCTCGAGAACCTTTCCCTCTCTAAGGAGGCCGCGCTGCAGTATAGCGAGGTCTCCGGCGAGCCATCGTCACGACTTCCGCGCTGATCGGGAGGTCCCCCTATCTCGTAATCTAAAGCACCGAGTAGGGGACCGAAGGTCCGGTCCTGCCAGGGAGTCGGACTCATGGGCGCCGAGGCACGAATGGTGGGGGTTCTCACCACCAAACCACTCGGCACCTCTGAGCGCCTGGAGCTATCCTCTTCAGGCTCGCCCGGCTCACCGGTCGAGTCAGAAGAAAGCCTAGAGAGTTGCTGGAATTTACGTAGAGTCTGCGTAATCGAGGGCTCGCGGGCGGATTCGCAGTAGCGCCTCGACACTTCGGCTGCCGCCGACTTGGAAGGTGGCCGAGCAACAGAACCGGACGCGCGGGCGCGTGCTCTGCGGGACCGTGCCCGTGGTGTCAATGAAGACATTCCGCAAGCCAAGATGGGGGACCAAGCGGTCTTCCGTACTCCACAGCAGAATATCGTCGCCTCCAAGACACTCCTGGATACCTTGAGCCCTATGCTGGGGGCGGGCGATCCAGTCGCCCCGATCGTGGCCCAAGTAAAGGCCATGGTGACGGCGGCAAAGGAGCGATCGTGTGGTCCGGCGAGGACCCAGACGGCCAGCAGCCGGTCAGGTCGGGAAGCCCCCCGCCAGACACATCATGTTCCACCCCGCGGAGATGACTTGCGACACAGCATCAACCGCGACCTCCGTTCTGACCTCGACGCTAGGCGCCGCGACCGAGAAAGGGAGGAGCAACGCCGCCATGCCGATGAGTATGAACATTACGGCATCCTTCCACGAGATCGCAAAGCACGCCAAGCGCGATCCCCTCCACGTCGATCACCGCCCGGGGGTTGCCGCGGGGTCATAGAAGGGGTTCGCGCGTTTACCCCTCACCTACGCCGAGTGGTTTGGCCTGATGGGTTTAATCCCAAGGGCATCAGTAGGTTTGACGGTGAGAGGTACCCGGAGGCTTGGTTACAGGTGTACGCTCTGGCGGTCAGGGCTGCTGGGGGGATCAGAAAGTAATGGCAAATTACTTACCGGTTACCCTCTCTCCCCTGGGCCAAGCCTGGCTCACTGGACTCCCAGTGAACTCTATAGATTCCTTGGGAGATCTGTGTGAGCAATTCATTTCAAACTTCCAAGGCACGTACGAGCACCCGGGCACCCCTTGGGACCTCTATCAGCTGCACCAAAAGAGGAACGAGTCCCTCCGGGAGTTCGTCAAGCGCTTCATGCACAGGAAAAGCACTATTCGGGATGTCACGGATGTGGTTGTGATAGCTGCCTTCCAGAAGGGAGTCAGCGACCCTGATCTCATCAAGAAGATGTCTCGAAAGCCACCAACGTCGGTTCGTGAGCTGTTCGCCCTAGCAGACCGCTACGCTTCAGCCTCCGAGGCCTTGGCGGAACTGCATGACGAGGGGAAGGATCAGGCCGAGCCCCCCCCCCCCCGGGCGGAAGGAAAAGAAGCGCAAGGGCTCACCCTCGCGCCCTCAAAGAGGACGGGTATGACAAGGTGATGAACTCGCTTTGCCCCTTCCATCCAAAGGGGAGACATGCCGCCAAGGACTGCTTCACTTTGAAGAGATTTGCCCGGGAGAGCAAGAAGCAGGCTGGACAAGGTCCGAGTGGACACGCCGCCAAGTCGCCTCCCCCCGAAGCCGAGGTAGACTATTAGGAAGTCGATCTCAAGCTTAACTACATATTCAGTGGTTCGGCTACGTATGAGTCCAAGCGGAAGCAAAAGCTCACCGCCCGAGACATCAACGCAATAGAGCCGAAGACCCCCCAGTACGTGCGGTGGTCCGAGGTCGCGATAACTTACGACCGCTCGGATCACCCAGATCGAGTCCCATTCCCCGGTAGATATCCGCTCGTCTTGGCGCCCGTTGTCCGCGGCATCAAGCTCAAGAGGGTATTGATTGACGGCGGAAGTGGGCTTAATGTCCTCTTTGTCAAAACTCTTGACGACATGGGAATTTCACGATCGGAGCTTAAGCACGGGTCATTGCCTTTTCACGGTGTCATACCCGGAACGTCCGCGACACCACTCGGACAAATCACTCTGCCGGTCACTTTCGGTGCAAGGGAAAATTACCGGACAGAGAACCTTGGCTTCGAGGTGGCTGATTTCGCAGCAGTATATCATGCCATCTTGGGGAGACCAGCGCTAGCCAAGTTCATGGCAGTGCCCCACTATGCGTACCTGACGCTGAAAATGCTGGGGCCGAGTGGAATTATCGCTTTACGCGGTGATATCAAGCAGTCTTTTTCTTGTGACAAGGAGAGCTGCGAGATGGCCGAGTCCCTGGAGGCGCGAGCGGGTCGGGAGAGGATTCGGCAAGAGGCGGATTCCAACAAGCCGGAAGGAAGCGTCCCTGCCCGCAAAGCGCCGAACCCTTGGATTGGTCCCGGAGAAGATACCAAGAGAATTACCCTCGACCCGTCCGATTTGGCTCAAACGGCCTTAATCGGGACAGGGCTCGGGGAGAAATAGGAGGACGCGCTCGTCACCTTTCTGCGGGCAAACAAAGACGTCTTTGCCTGGAAGCCGTCGGACATGCCCGGAGTCCCTAGGGAGGTGATCGAGCATGCGCTGAACATAAATGAATCGGCCAGGCCGGTCAAGCAAAGGTTACGATGGTTCGCCCAAGACCGCCGAGAGGCCATCAGGGAGGAGATCACAAAACTGCTTGCCGCAGGTTTTATCAAAGAAGTGTATCATCCCGACTGGTTGGCAAACCCTGTACTCGTTCAAAAGAAGAATAAAAGTTGGCGCATGTGTTGACTATACCGACCTCAACAAGGCTTGCCCAAAAGATCCCTTTGGTCTGCCCCGCATCGATCAAGTGGTGGACTCCACTGCTGGATCTCAACTACTCAGTTTCCTGGACGCCTACTCAGGCTATCACCAAATTCGGCTTCGAGAGGAGGATTGTGAGAAGACTTCGTTTATCACTCCATTCGGAGCATATTGCTATGTCACCATGCCGTTTGGGCTGAAAAATTTGGCGCAACCTATCGGGCCACGATCTGGCGGTGTTTTCACCATCAGCTCGGACGCAACGTAGAGGCATATGTGGATGATGTAGTGGTTAAAACGCAGATCAAGGATAGTCTCACCTCCGATCTGGCCGAGACGTTCGAGAGTCTAAGGGCGTTCCGGATGAGGTTGAACCCTGAGAAGTGTGTTTTCGGAGTTTCTTCTGGGAAACTACTCGGATTCATTGTCTCTCATCGCGGGATCGAGCCAAATCCGGAGAAAATCGGGGCCATCATGAGGATGGCGCCACCTTCCAGCCAGAAAGATGTTCAAAAGCTCACTGGCTGCATGGTAGCGCTTGGCAGATTTATCTCCCGGTTGGGGGTTCGGGGGATGCCCTTCTTCAAGCTCCTCAAGAAGCAGGACCGTTTTGAATGGACGGCTGAGGCACAGCAAGCCTTTGAAGAACTCAAGGTGTTCCTCTCCACCCCTCCAATCCTAGTCTCGCCAGTGCCAAGTGAACTTCTCCTGCTTTACATAGCGGCAACAACTCATGTAGTCAGTGCTGCGATAGTTGTGGAGCGGGAAGAGTCTGGACACCGCTACGGCGTACAACGCCAGGTTTATTTTGTTAGCGAAGTACTGGGCGAATCCAAGACGCGATATCCTCAAGTTCGTGAGGAAAATTTGTTATGCATAATTTTGATCTCGTCGCGGAAGCTAAAGCATTATTTCCAAGGGCACTCGATTTCAGTAGTGACTTCTTTCCCCGTGGGAGAGGTCCTCCATATTCGAGAAGCTTCTGGGAGAATCTCGAAGTGGGCAGTCGAGCTTGGAGCCTTCGACATCTCGTTCAAGCCGCGCACCGCCGTTAAGTCTCAGGCTTTGACCAACTTCACGGCCGAGCGGACTGAATCCCAGGCTCCCCGCATGAAAGAAGAGCCGGAGTATTGGACCATGCACTTCGACGGATCTCTCATGCTCGGAGGGGCCGGGGCGGGAATTCTCCTCGTCTCGCAGAAAGGCGATAGGTTGAAGTACGTCCTTCGGATTCACTTCCCAGCCTCGAACAATGCCACAGAGTACGAGGCACTCATCCACGGGCTCCGCATCGCCACATCGCTCGGAATCCAGCGACTGGCGGTTCGCGGTGACTCCCAGTTGGTGGTGAGCCAAGTACAGAAGGACTGGTCGTGCGTCGATCAGACTATGATGGCGTATTGCCAGCAAGTCCGAGAATTGGAAGGAAAGTTTGACGGTCTGGAGCTGGTCCATGTCCTCCACCGCAATAATGAAGCAGCCGATGAGTTGGCTAAAATGGGAGCCACTCGGGCAGAGGTCCCGAGTGGTATCTTCGTCCAGGATCTTTACGAACCAACTGTTGCAAAACGACGGGAGCCAAGTAAGGATCCCGAGACCGGAGTCCTGCTCATTAACCCCAACTGGACGGCCCCATATCTAGATTATCACTTGAAGGACAAACTTCCAGAGGCAACCGCTCTGGCTGAGCGCATCTCCCGACAAGCCAAATCCTATGTTGTGGTTGGCGAGGAGCTCTTTCGGAAGAGCACCTCAGGTGTCCTCAAGCGGTGCATTTCGGAACAAGTGGGAAGAGACCTGCTCAATGAAATCCACTCGGGGATATGCGGCCATCACGCGGCATCAGGCGCCTTGGTTGGGAAAGCCTACCGCCAGGGCTTCTTTTGGCCTACAACGGTGACAGATGCCAAGGAGATCGTTCAAACTTGCGAGGGCTTCCAGTTCTATACAAGGCAGACACACTTGCCGGCACAGGAGCTACAAACTATCCCCATCTCTTGGCCCTTTGCGGTCTGGGGGCTCGACTTAGTCGGCCCACTCAAGAAGGCGCAAGGTGGTTTCGCCTACCTTTTCGTAGCCATCGACAAGTTCACCAAGTGGATCGAAGCTAAACCAGTCGCCACGATCACTGCGCTCAAGGCCAAGGAGTTCTTCCAGGATATCGTGGTCAGATTCGGAGTTCCCAACCGAATCATTACAGACAATGGTACCCAATTCAGGAGTGAAGAATTTCAAGAATGGTGCGAAGGCGTCGGAATCAAGATTTGCTTCGCCTCGGTAGCCCATCCACGGCAATGGGCGGAGTGGAGCGGGCCAATGGTTTGGTCCTCCAGGGCCTCAAGGCCAGGATCTTCGATCGCCTCAAACCATACGCTGCCCGATGGGTGAAAGAGTTACCGTCGGTACTCTGGGACTCGAGAACCACTCCCGGTAGAGACAACTGGGCAAACTCCCTTTTTCCTAGTTTATGGCGCGGAGGCGGTCCTGCCGACTGAACTAGAATTCGAATCCACGAGGGTTCGGAATTACAAGGAAGCCGAGCCCGAGGGGAGCCGAATGGTAGAGCTTGATCAACTCGAGGAGGCTCGAAACGTTGCAGCCATCCAGTCGGCAAAGTACCTCCAGGGACTTCGGCGTTACCATTCTCGCAATGTCAGAAGTAGAGCCTTTTCAAAAGGAGATCTAGTCCTCAGGAAGAACCAGAAAAGTGAGCACAAGCTGTCTCCAATTTGGGAAGGTCCGTACATTGTGGAGGAGGCGGTTCGGCCGGGTGCCTATCGACTCAGACGGGAAGATGGCGAGGTCCTGGCGAATACTTGGAACGCCGAACAGCTGCGTCGCTTCTACGCATAAATTATGTATCTCGCTCCCATGCATTAAATAAAGCTCCTGATTGTCTAGTACTTTGATCAATTTTGACTAGTGACCCAGTTAATCCCGAGTGGTTATCACCCTACTAGCGTATCGTCCGATCCGAGCCATGCCGATCAGAATACACGAAGGTGCCGTTCGATATGAGATCGCATCAAGCGGCAATATCTGAACGTCTGTACTAGCGCACGAGTTAGAAGAGACTAAGCTAAAAGAAGCTACCAACCACTCAGGAATAACGATCGATACTCCAGCGGTTTCGTTGAACAGAAATCGGGGTCACTAGACTGTAGTCGATGAAAATTCGGCTCTCCAGCATCTCGTTGCGGGAGCTGGGGCTATCGACTAGTGTAAACTACTAAAAAACCGATCAAACTTAGAGGAGCAAAAGGGCGCCGATTTATATTCCATGACGACAGTAATTTACATTACTAACTTTTTTTTTCATTTTCTCGTATCTAAAAAAAGAGGAGAAGGGCGGCAACTGCCGCCGATCTTCTATTCTTTGGTGGTGGAGTGGAGGCTGCTATTCTTCTTCTTTGCGGAGTGTCTTCTTCTTCTTTGCTTGCCGGGAGGCCGAGGCGGGGTTGTCGAGGTCAGACGCGGTGCGCGCGACCCAGTGCCGTCAGGATCTCGTCCTCAACCACCCAAAGGGGTGGTATAAGGCGGATGAGAGCCCTAACGGCTAGGTCGTCACGGCGCTCGCGCTCGACCATCTCTGTGATAATCTCGGCCACCTCGTAGAGCCCCGGGGCCACCTCCAGCAAGGTGGCCACGGCAGCGGCGTCCCTGGTGGCCCCGTCTTCTTCTTCCGCCTCTAGAATGGCGAAGTCGTGTTCCTCCCAGGACTCCGCCTCCTCCCAGCTGTGGAGCAGTCCGAAGAACCGCTGGCGAAAAAACGCCGTGTAAGGGCCAACAAACCTCCTCGTGTTAGACATGGAGGGAAGCTGGGAGGAAGGAGGGGAAAAAGACTCGAAGAGAGGGACGATCGCTCAGGAGCGGTGACGTCCCACTTATAGGCCGTGCATGGCTCCGGAGCCGAGGCGACGCCATTTAAAGACACAGAAGACGAAGCGACGCCGCGATGCTGCCAATGTCCTCGAAGCACGAAGAAGATCAACATGTGTCAGGCGCCATTCCAACGTGATCTGAACGGAACGAAGGGACATATCGCCAGGCACGTGTCAGGCGCGGTTCAAATTAAGTTGGCCTTCCCGCGGAGTGGGCCCAATTAAGCGGAAGGTAACACGTGACCTTGGGGGCCAAACCACTCAGCCAGGAAGCCGCAACGTGGTTCCCGACGCTCGAGGACGAGGACGTTTCGGACACCAGCCACTCGGAAAAGCGTGCCTGGGGCGAGAAGGTCACAAACTAAGTCTCGACGCTCGAGGGCTGAACCACTCGGCCAGAAGGGTAGCAAATGTTGTCCCGAGTGCTACACAAAGTCCCGACGCTCAAGGGCAGAACCACTCAGCCAGAAGGGTAGCAAAAGCTATTTAACCCAACAAAGTACAAATGAGGCAAGCCATATGAAAACTTCGAACAGCGCCTCACACAAGAGCCAACGTTTGACACGAAGGGGTAAATCAAAAGTCAAAATTCAATATTCTCTAACAAGGCCTGCGATGTACCGGAGACCTCTTCGAGCAGTGCGTTGTCTTTGTCTTCATCACAGGCGAAACCCTCTTTGACAGCTTCAAGGTCAACCCTTGGATAGTGAGATTTGATCACCGCCAACGCCTGATTCGCACTCATGGTCGCCAACTCCTTTGCATAAGCTTTGATCCTGTCGGCTCCACCCGAGAGAAGCGGAACGGCGTCATCCTCCTGGCCTGGTTCGGCTCCTTCGATATGCAGAAGATGCAGAATCGGATTCGCGAGCGACGCCAGCGACTCCATGCGGCTTCGTTCGACAGTGGCTATCTTCCCCTTGTATTCTGCACCAAAGCCAAGATGCCGCTAAAGAACACACCCAGCGCCAAGCATGTTCAATTCAAGCCAAGGGAGCTTACCCTCAAACTCTCGCTGTGTCTTCTCCAAGCCAGTTCGAGTTTCGAGGTTATAGCTTTTTGAAGCCTCCAGTCGTGCCCTCAACTCAGCGATGGTCGAGTCGCATTCTGAAACACGAGCTCGCCGTCATTTTTCCCAGCTACTTAAGAAATAGTCCATAAAAAACCCAGGGAGGAATCTTACCTTCGAGCGTATGCTCAAGCTCCGCTTTTGCCTCTCGGAGCGTCCTGCACTGGGTCTCCAGCCCGTGGACCTCTTTCCATCTGTCGTCGCTGATCTCGTTGACCTTGTCCTGATACTTCTGGTGCTCCTTGAGCTTGGGGAGCACCTTCCGAAAAAACCGCGACCTCTGCTCCGAGCGCTCTCCCATGTCCTAGGCGACAGGGCAGAGTCTCAGGTGGGGGCCAGCATTCCCTAATGATAACAGACTAAAGAAAGACAGAAAACTCACCCTGACGAGCGTGCTACACCTGACGGTGAGCTCGTAAAGCTCCGTCTGAGCCGCTATCTCCGCTTCTTCGTCCTCCTCCATCCCTTTCCAGTCGAAACCCCCCCTCGCACCACACGGTCTGATTCGGAGACCCCTCCACTAGGACGTCCATAGTAGGAGTCCTGAATCGACAAAAAGGAAACGTCTCAGCACAGGTAATAACAAAAAGACAAGGATTGCCCGAAAGAATACCTCCTGGATTTTTTAAACTTCATCCCAGGCTTCATCCGAGTCCCAAGACTGCTGAGAGGAGCCCGACTGGCACTAGCAATCGGGGCTACCCCTAAGACAGAGGGTGTGGCTCTGCGCCTTGTGACCCGGACACCGAGGTCGAAGGCCCACCGGCGAGGATCAAGACCTCCTCCGCCGATTGCCGGCGCAGCTCATCGGCCGAAGTGTCAGCCGCTCGCTTGGCCTGAACATTCCTCAGCCGAGAGAGGCCGACGACCAGAGCGTCA
This sequence comes from Rhipidocladum racemiflorum, assembly GCA_036346355.1. NCBI lineage: Eukaryota > Viridiplantae > Streptophyta > Magnoliopsida > Poales > Poaceae > Rhipidocladum > Rhipidocladum racemiflorum. The sequence goes on along the minus strand of CM070589.1, from coordinate 40,733,931 downwards.
GAAAAGAAGGACTCACGTTCCTGAAAGATGAACGATCGCACGTTGTCAGAATCACACATCAAGCAAAAATCATGGGACAGCTTTTCGAGAGAGTGGGACACTCACAGGAGGGGGAGGGTTCGCCGCCGAAAATTTGTGAGGGCAGCCCCTGTTGGTAATCTCAGTGCCAGGCGCGAAGAAGTCAACCACCCGCGCCGCCAATGCATCTCTCGATAGGGACGTGCTTGTCTCCCGGGTGGGATCCTGAGTCCCGCCGTACTGGAACCCCAAGTGGATTCTCTCCTTTAAGGGTTGCACCCGGCGCTTCACAAAGCTGATCGCAATCCCGGGGCCTGACAGCCCCCGAATCTTCAGATCATTAATCCACGCCAGAAGCTCGGCGACTTGGTTCAACCCGCCGCCATCTGGGGCATCACTCCAGCATCGAGAAGCTTTAGGGGCGCGGCCAGTGAAAGGGGCGAGAAAAGGATCAACATTTGCACAATAGAACCACTCCCGCCTCCAACCTTTAAGGGAAGTCTTGAGGGGGATGGCGAAGTAATGTTTCTTCAAGCCCTCTCACAGTTGAAGTCCAGCGCCCCTAATGACGCTGGGAGCAGCCCGGTTCGGATGAGGCTTGTGCAAGAAGAGGGAGCGAAACAAGTCAAAATGAGGACGTATCCCAAGATACGCCTCGCAAAGTTGAACGAAGAGAGCAATGTGAAGAATGGAGTTGGGATTCAAATTGATCAACTCGATCTCATAAAAGTGAAGGAGCCCTCGGAAAAAGGCGCTCCCAGGAACGCTAAATCCCCGCCAAAAGAAGGACTCGAAGACCACGATCTCATTATCCAGGGGAAGGGGGTAAGGATCACCTGCGGCGGGACGGGCGGAGATCACCTCTAGTGGAGGGATAATGCCGGCTGTGACCAGCTCCTCCAGGCGGGACTCCGTAGTAATGGAGGTCTCCCACCCCGTGCTCGCCAGACCAGCGCCATCCTCCGACGACGACGAAGAAGAAGAAGACATCTCGGCGAAGGAGACCCTGTGGGAGGAACCGCCGAGGGTCTTGGGCGCGAAACTAGAAACCCTAGGTCACCCAGATCGCCAAAGGAGATTTGAAGATTTCTTAGCCGTGGTTGGGGAGGGGCAAAGATGTCTTTACCCCAGCAAGGTTTTCCTCATTTATCAGAAATGAGCCTGAATTTTCGCCTTACGGCGGGAAAAGCAAGGGCTTTCGTGCTCGATTCGGGGCCAGATCTAGGGCACGCCCCATGTTGGGCCGATAGCTGAGTCGCGCAAAACGCGACCAGGTGTCAAGTCTGATTCGAGGTTTGGGATAAAGTGCGCCCCACGATGGGCCTGAACGCCGGCCGCCACGGAAGCTTGGGGCCGGGCACTTTCCGAACATCCTCCAGCGGTATGCCCCATAATTTGGGGTCAATTGCTGGTCACTGCTCCTTAGCATGATTGGGTACCGTGGGAGGATTTTTACTAACTCGGTCTTGAGAATGCGCTCCATGAGAGTCTGAAGCAGTGCGCCGTCAACGAGCACAGGCATTACTCTGTATGACCAAGGTATGCCCCATGAGGGTCGATCGATCTTCGCAAGCCGATTGCTGCACACCGTAAATGGGTGCGGGTACCGCCCGGCCACGAGCCAAAAAGACTATGGTATGCCCCATGAGGGTCAGCTGAGCGACAAGCCAGTTGCCGCGCACCGTAAACGGGCTCGGGTACCACTCGGCCACGAGCCAAAAGACTATGGTACGCCCCATGAGGGTCGGTGGCGACAAGCGATTCTTTGCGCCGCGTAAACGAGCGCGGGTACCACTCGACCACGAGCCAAAAGACTATGGTACGCCCCATGAGGGTCACCGAGCGACAAGCGGTTGTCGCACACCGTGAACGGTGCGGTACCACTTCCGACCACGAGCCAAAGACTATGGTACGCCCCATGAGGGTCGGTGGCGACAAGCTTGATTGCAGCGCCGCAGTAAGCGGCGCGGGTACCACTCGGCCACGAGCCAAAAGACTATGGTACGCCCCATGAGGGTCAGCTGAGCGACAAGCCAGTTGCCGCGCACCGTAAACGGGCGCGGGTACCACTCGGCCACGAGCCAAAATACTATGGTACGCCCCATGAGGGTCGGCTGAGCGACAAGCCAGTTGTCGCGCCGCAAATCGCGAAGCGCTGGTACCACTCGGCCACGAGCCAAAAGACTATGGTACACCCCATGAGGGTCGGCTGAGCGACAAGCCAGTTGCCGCGCACCGTAAACGGGCGCGGGTACCACTCGGCCACGAGCCAAAAGACTATGGTAGGCCCCATGAGGGTCGGCTGAGCGACAAGCCAGTTGCCGCGCACCGTAAACGGACGCGGGTACCACTCGGCCACTAGCCAAATGACTCATTCAAGGTACGCCCCATGAGGGTCGGTCGAGCTTTGCAAGCCGATCGCCGCGCACCGTAAACGGGCATGGGTACCACTCGGCCCCGAGCCAACCAACCACGGTGGCCTTACTTAACAAGTTCTTTACGATCTTTTTTCCCACAAGATCTTTATGACAGGATGAGAGAAGGAAATCCGATCCTAAAGCACTTGGGGGCTGCTATGGGACGCCTACGATGGGGGTCCCACAAGTGGGGCCTACGCCCGACTGGGCCGAAGGCGGAGTAGTAGGCCCGGAGCCTGAAAACGCCATGATGAGCCCGGGGGATGGCCCAACTTATTCCCCAAGGCAGCTCGCAGATCCTTCGGCTAGGCTTCGTGCCATGCCCAAGTAACCCGTCAAAAGCAAAGCGTGCGGCCTGACATCGCCAGAGCCTGCAGGCGCCGGAACCTGGCGGGGTGGCAGGCGCGGGTCGGGGAAGGCACGACCGCATCCCCTGGACGTAGTGGGGCCAGTCGATAAGAGACAAAGTATGTACTCATGAAGCCACCATGTTCAGGGCCAGGTGGCGCCCATTTGGTGGCAGATCCTTCCCCTAGTATATAAAGGGGGAGGAGAGGAAAAGAAAAGGAGGACGCTCATATATCCAAGAACACAGGACTAGGGTATTATCTCCTCCGTGAGAGCCCGAACCTGTCTAAAAAGAGATCACCCTCGCATCCTGTGTTACCATCTAGCTCTGATCCCGCACGAATCCCCTAGAATCACAAATCTCATTGCCGGCGAAATCGATCGTCGACAGTGCCTTTAAGAGGGGCAGTTGGTGGTAGACAGGCATCCACTTCTTACTCTAGATGGTGATACCCATACAAATGAAACTGTGAATGCTTGGTCTCAAAATCAAATGAGGTTAGCAAGGATGAATCCTAAATTTAGACAGGATTTTGAAATTTTGAACATGGATGAGTTTTTTTTCAAAAGAATAGATTGAAAACTAAACAGAGAGTTTACTATTTCTGCCAGACCAAGTTAAGTCAAACACATGCTTGCATCAGACCAAGTAAAACAGTCCGTCGCTATTGGTTTTTCATTTGGACTTGGTTCGTGGTGAAAGTACCATTTGCGTCGGACTGATTTTTCTAGTCCGTCATGAACTTGGTTGTTTACTTAGTTGGTTCGCCGTAGATGGGAAACTTACTATTTTTACATATTTGAGTCTCGGAACATGGTCCATAATAGACAAGCAATATACTTCAATAAGAAATTAAGAAACATCTAGACTCATAGAGAATTTCAAAGATCCTCTTGAAGAACGAATTAAGACCAAAAGGTGGATCTTAGAATAATCTTAGATTTCATATCAGTCAAATACAATCAAGGAGAGATGGAAGATTTTTGTAACCTTTTAGAGATATATGTGCCCACTAATCAAGTGAGCAAGAATATTAACACGTTCAGGCTCATTGAGACAGAACACATAAGCTAAGTGGTTAGAAATTAGAGGTTTTGTAAACATTTTTCATTTGAAAACACTCTTAACTTATTTTCTATGTTTTATATAGGATAAGATAGAGAGATGGAATGGGGAGTCTTTTAGCAATCATTTTAGCAATTTTAATTAGAAGACAATTTTTATATATGTAACATAGTTTTATGCCACTCAAGCATCTTAAAGTTGATTTGTTCACAAGTGAGTTGCAAGAGATGCATAGCAAGCAAACTTGACTCCCCCTTAATGTGATAATCCTTTCAAGAACCAAATCAATGAACACCAAATAAATAAACAGATAGAATTAATCATGGTGCACAAGCTTAAGCAACATTAGAGAAATCTATGACATTTTAACTCATTCCTCAATTTGCAAAAGCGAGCTTCATCTAAAGGTTTGGTAAGGATATCCACCAATTGATCTTCAGTTCTAATGTGGCTAATAGTGATATCGCCCTTAGTCACATGATCTCTTAAGAAATGATGGCGAATATCTATGTGTTTGGTTCTAGAATGCTGAACTGGGTTGTTGGCTATTTTTACAGCACTTTTATTTTCACACAAAAGAGGCACTTTCGTAAAATTTATGCCATAATCCATCAAGGTTTGCCTCATCCAAAGTAATTGAGCACTACAACTACTAGCTGAAATATATTTTGCTTCGGTTGTGGATAAAGCTACAGAGTTTTGTTTCTTAGAAAACCAAGAAAGAAGGGATCTTCCAAGGAATTGACAACTTCCTGAGGTGCTTTTTCTATCCACTTTGCAACCAGCATAATCTGAATCTGAATATTCAATTAAGTTAAATTTTGCACCTTTAGGATACCAAAGACCTATGTTTGAGGAATGCTTTAAATATCTCAAGATTCTCTTAATAGCAGTTAAATGACATTCTTTTGCAGAAGCTTGAAAACATGCACACATGCAAACACTGAACATAATATCAGGCCTAGATGCTGTAAGGTAAAGTAAACTACCAATCATGGAATGATAAAGCTTCAAGTCTACAGGTTTACCTCCTTCATTTAGATCTAGATGCTCATTTGATGCCATAGGAGTTTTAATAGGCTTTGCATCTTCCATGGCCAACTTTTTGAGTAAATCCTTTGCATACTTAGTTTGGCTCACAAATGTTCCATTCTTCAGTTGTTTGATTTGAAGTCTAAAAAAATAGCTCAGTTCTCCAATCATGGACATTTCAAATTCCCTAGACATCATATCTCCAAATTCCTTGCCAAAAGATTCATTAGTAGAACCAAATATGATATTATCAACATATATTTGACAGACAAAGAATTCCTCATTGATAATTTTAGTGAAAAGTGTAGTGTCAACCTTCCCAATTTTGAATCCTCTAGAAATCAGAAAATCTCTAAGACGCTCATACCATGCCCTAGGAGCTTGTTTGAGTCCATAGAGTGCCTTGTAGAGTTTATAGATATGATTTGGATTTTTAGAGTATTCAAAACCGGGAGGTTGTTCTACAAATACAAATTTAGATATTTGTCCATTTAAGAAGGCACTTTTCACATCCATTTCAAATAACTTAATATCAAAACAGGAGGCAAAGGCTAGCAATGTGACACCACGGAGTGTCGTAACCTTATTTATGTGAATGAAGAGGTCAAAAACATTATGAAATATGGTATTGGAGGTTGAAACCATGCGGTATGAGGTTTAATTGCGTTTCCGGGAGTTTGGGCCTTTCCGGGGGAGTTTGGGCTTAGGGGAAAGGGTCGTGGGCCTTGGTGGGGGAGAGTTTGAGTCCTTTTAGGAGTAGGAGACCTGGTTGGGGGCCTCCCCATGCCCTTTATGCGCCCACCCCTGCTGGTTGTGCGCCCCCACCTCCTCCTCCTTTGCCCTAGCCGCCTCACCCTCCCACTCCTTGGCCGTGCGCCCCCACCACCCCTTTGCCCCTTTGCTCCCCACCTCTCCACCACCTCTCCTCCACCCCTTGCTGCCCTAGGGTAGCCTCTCCACCCCTGCACCTCAGAGATCCGTCCATTGGAGCGAGGAGCGAGGAGCGATCCGGGAGAAGATCTATTGGGTTTTCATGCGTTGAGCGAAGGTATGGCCATGGGACTCCTTGGGGTTGGGCTAGGTACTGTTATAAGGATCCATATCATGTTTTTAGATCAATTGGTGGTGCTGGAATTGAGTAGATTGGATTAGATCTAGATGTTGCCACGTTCTCTGTTTTGGACAGCATGAGCAGTTGACCTAGGTTTTAGTTTTTCGCCAATTTAGAATCTGAATTTTGTCATCCGCCTGTTGAAGAAGTTGTAGATAATTTCAATATCTTTTTGTGGGTATAAAGAACGTCCAATTATGATCAGCCGTTTGAAAGTTATGGCTGTTTTACCGAGCGTGTTAAAATCTGTGACGTGATTGGAACAGATCACGGTATTCTGTAGATTAAACCACTTTAGAGTCCGAATCAGTCTTTCCTTATACTTAGAAAAAGTTGGGAAATTTTCTAAGCTATGCGAGGATGTACTCGTTTAATTGATTCGGAGTCCCAGAACTCAAGTTATGCCTTTTGGAAGGCTTCTGTCCCGACGGGACAGAACCTCTGTTTTTGGGTGTTGCGAGTAGTTGGTAATGCCGGGGTAGATGAGGGTTTGTGTACTATTTTGTGGACATGATTGTGAGTGTGTGGTACCTATGTGCAGGTGGTGTGACCCCGGGAGTGCCTTCTACTTCCCACCAATCCGTTGCTCGTGGTTGAGGCAAGTGTATTGTAATGGATAGCGATTTATAGGTTGCTTGTTGAGAATAGATGAAATTGACTATATGATATGATCGCTTGCCATGCTTTAATGATAGCCAATGATATGATGAGCATGTTTATTATGTTATGATGCCATGTGTTAATGTACAAGTTAAATATGATGTTGGCATAATTGCATACATGGCATGTTACATGGCCCGGGTGGTGAGAAAGTCATAACTAGTCCGGGGAAGGTCGGTGAGAAAGTTATGACTATTCCGGAGAGCCAATGAGTAAGTCATACATCGTGATTCCATTCACCGCGGTGAACGGAAGCGAGGGGTAGGCACCCTCCATCTTCGGGATGGAAGGGGGGAGAGGGTGCACACCGATGGGTGTATACTCAACCATACCGGTATGAGTTTCCAAGGAGACATGAACATCGCATTGCATTGCATACATAATGATGATGATAATGTTATGTGTTCATGAATGAGATGGTATACATGATGTGAGATATTATTGCCATGTAATTGTTCTTGTTGTACCATTGCAATATGCTTGCTGAGTTTTGAACTCACGCCTGTGTTTTCTTGTTGTTTTATGTACCATGAGACTGGCATGCGGGGAAGGGAAATAGTCACACTTCCGCACGTAGCTTCACTCATTTGTTTCCACAAGTCATTCAATTAGTTTTTGATAATAAACTGCGTGTGATGGTTATTGCTTTAAGGTTTAGCTTTGCTATATGAGAGTCTTATGGTTCGTTTGACTCTTGGAGACATTAAATGCTTGCAAGTGGACTTATTTTGTCGTTAAGCCTTTAATTATTGCTATTTTAGTTGTCTCTCATGTCGCCTTATAATGCTATACTGTTGTTGCTCCTTCAAATCATGTTAAAACAAAGGAGATGCTGCCGAAATCTTAGGTTTTAGCATTTACTCCTTTGCTGTAATTTACCTTAATTCATGGTATTTAGATGTTGTTTAGCTTATGATTGGTAGCATTCAGGCATATTAAATGCCGGGGTGTTACAAGCAAGATATGAATTGCTTCTCTAATCTTGCTACAGGTGCAAAAGTTTCACTAAAATCTAATCCTTCAATTTGAGTAAAACCTTGTACAACTAACCTTGCTTTATTTCTTACCACTATGCCACTTTCATCTTGTTTGTTTCGAAAAATCCATTTTGTGCCGATAACATTGTGGTCCTTGGGTCTTTCAACAAGTGTCCATTCGTCATTCCGGGCAAAGTTGTTTAGCTCCTCATGCATTGAGTTTACCCAGTCTGGATCACTTAACGCTTCATCTACATGGGTGGGTTCAAGAGAAAACACAAAAGAGTAATGTTCATAAAATGAAGCAACACGATATAGAGTTAGAACACCCTTACTAACATCACCCAAGATTTGATCAATTGGGTGATCCTTGGATAGTTGGCTGTGAATCCTTGGAGGTAAAGCTTGAACTTGATCATTTTCTCCATCTTCGATTTCGATTGGTTTATCTTGACTAGGTGTGGTCGATGTAGCTGGTTCAGCTTGAGTTGATGATGGTTGGACATCAGGATCATCTTCTCTTAGCTTAATGTCTCCAATTGTCATGTTCTTCATGGCTTGCCTCAAACCTTCATTACCTACTTCATCCAAATTTTCTCGCTCTTCTTGAGAGCCGTTAGTCTCATCAAACTCAACATCACAAGTTTCTTCAACTAAACCAGTGTTTTTGTTAAAGACATGATAATCCTCACTATTTGATGAATAACCAAGAAGAAAACCCTCATCACACTGGCTTTGAAATTTTGAGAGCCGAACACCCTTTTCAAAATAAAACATTTGCAACTGAAAACACGAAAAAATGAAATGTTTGGCCTTCTTCCAAATAGAAGTTCATAAGAAGTCTTTTTCAAAAGCTGATGCAAATAGAGCCTATTTGTGGCATGACAAGCAGTATTGATTGCTTTCGCCCAAAAGTTGTCGAAAGTTTGATACTCATCTAGCATTGTCCTTGCCATTTCGATTAATGTACGATTTTTCCGTTCTAGAACTCCATTTTGTTCCTATCGATGTTTTGTGTCGGCAATAATCTTAGGGGGGGTGTGAATTTGTGGGGCAAGGCACTGGATCAGGATCTCTGGAGCTTGAACACTCCAATCTGCAATGGTGCCTTCCATCCAAGTTTGGAGCCATGTAACTTGGGATCCGGGATGATCCAAGATGCGCATGTCGCTTGGTTGCGAACTAGAAACTTTTCTCTCTAGCATGGTAGGTTTGCACCGAGATCTGACATCAAACACTAGTTCAAACTTGGTGAGGGAAATCCAATCCTGTGCTGGAAATTCTGGGCGATCCGGAGTATCTGGACAAAAGGTCCGGACTGTCCGGGTTGATGTGACTGAAGGACTCAACCCGGAGTATTCGGATAAAATGTCTGGAGTATCCGGATTGGGTCGACCGAAGGCCCTAACCTGGAGTATCCAGATTAAACATCCGGAATGTCCTGACTTTGCGGGGGTTGGGTATAAAAATCCCTTTTTTCTTGGCTCCTCCATCATTTCTTCTCCTACCTTTTGCTCCCCACTCCCCCGTGCGTTTCCCTCCACCCCGAGCTTGTCTCCAGCGACTCCCCACTGGCCGGCGTCCTCCCGTGCTCCTCCCCGGTGACTCCTCCACTCCAGTGACCTCAAACTCCCCTCCAAGTTGGCGTCCTCCGTCCTCTACCCGGCTTCCCCTTCTTTTTCTTCATCCTCCTTGAATGTAAGACCTCTTCTTGGAGTTGATTCGTGGGTTCTTGGGTTCTAGGGCGTCCATGGGAGTGGATTGGGGCTTGGTCTTGTAGATTGAGGTTTGGGGCAAACTTTAGGGGTGTTAGGGTTTTTGGTGGGTGATTGGATTTGGGGTGGTTTAGGGTTTAGGAGGGGCAAACTTTTTTTACATTAATTTAGGGCAAACTTTAGGGTTGTTAGGGGCAAACTTGTTTTACATTAATTGTAAAGTTTTCGATTTCACTCTAGTGATAGGTGCTGTTCATAAGTGCTATAAAAGCTGTGAAATTAAGTAGTGGATTGTAATTAAACAACAAAGTTAAGCTTTTCCGCACTTCGTACCGTAAGCTTGATTCCTTGCTACATCCAAATGCATACTCTTTCGAGTCGGTCATATATGGACCACGGGTAAGTCTGGTGAGTACCTTCTATACTCATGCTTCTGCTTTGTGGTTTTCAGGTGAGGATTAGGACGGATGTGAGTTATGTCCGTACTACCTCTCGGTGACCAGGCGGGGCACCGAGTAGAGGCTACCAGCGATGTTGTATACGCCCGGGAGTGTTTAGGGGCAGGACACTTCCGGAGATGCCTTACTTTTGTTTCAATTCAGTAGTCGTGTGTCTTTTGTTGTACAGTTAGTCTCAAGCTATTTCTCTCTCTTGTTGAATACTCGGCTACTTTCGTTGTAAGTCTTTAATATTGCTGCACTCCTGTTCTGTCTAGTTGTTCCTTCTGCGATTGGAGATCTCGTTGCTTGGTGGTTGTCACAGCGTTGTTCTGGGTTGCTTTGCATTCTTGTCAGGTTTTGTCTTCGTGCGTGTGTGTGTTGGTTATTGTTCTTCCGCGTTGCGTACTTTGGTTGTGGGGTTTCGAGTTCGTTGCCCCCTTTATGCAAATTGAGTTGATATGGCAATGGAAACCGGTATGCGGGCGATCCTGGGCGAGCTTCGGGTCGCATACCGGGGGAATACCGGGATTGTTGTCGAGTTATTCAAAGGGTCTCACGGTTGTCTCAATTGGGCTTGGGTGCTAACACTGCGAGTGCCCTCGGCAATCCGTTGTTAGCCTCCAAATCCGATTAGGATGACTGAGCCTTCAAATAGCCCGAGGACGGTCCGGACGGCTCCCTCTCAAGCTGGTATTAGAGCAAGGTGCATGAAGACGAACCCAAACTTGATTACCACTTAGGGATTGATTAGGACTTGCATAATGCATTAGGTAGAAAGTAATACTTATTCCCGCCCTATGTTATAAATGGTGATTGTGGGAGAAAGGATTGCGTTGGAACCGTGCATTCCATGTCATGTCATGCATGTGTAACACCCTACAAATCTAAACTGTCGTACAAGAAAATTTCGACAGCATCTCTCCTAAAATTAGGACAAAACGGAAGCGACAACAAGATTCATAATAACCATTATAAACAGGAATAACATAAAAACATCAATACTAGAGATAACAAGTCTAAATCAACCAGAAAACAAACATAAACGTAAAACAGCTCCAAAGAGGACATCAACAGGTCTATGATTAATAAAATTTCAGCAAGCTAATGAATTATTAAATGCACTAGTCCATGTGATTCGTGATGACCCCGGAGGGTTGATTGTGCTACTAAGCCCACCCTTCAAGCTTACGACTCGCGAGAACTACCTGAAAACAACAAAATAACAAGGGGTGAGATTGGGTAATCTCAGCAAGCGGAACAACTTCTAACGAATAACACAGCCACAAGTAAAACTAGCATACCAAATTCCTCATGTCCAATACCACATAATATAGACAACACAAACACAGTAAAATGCATATGATTGTTCACATGCTTATGCAATGATCCTCCTCACCGTGCCCTTTCTCATGAACACACGGTGTTGTACCGTTACGTTCTCGCACGCTTGCGTCGACAAACTTCCAATGCATGATTATGCAGTTAATGCTTCATGCATAAATACATTCATAACTTCCCACTCTGAATTCACATGCTTGCATACCATCAAATATCATGGATAGAATGCGAACATCATTGAGATAGAATATCTCCACAATTCATCTTGCAAACAACATCTTTCTTCATTCTTACTCATGATTCAAAAGCCAAACAACCACATCACAATGCAGGATAGGATATTGTAATCTCATAAACAAGTAGTTAAACCATGTAGGTGTGCTGCAATTAAGGTTTATATTGAAGACTAAACAAATAGCGAAGTTATAGTTTAGCAAGACCGCTACTTCCACTTGCCTTTACCAACGTGGATGACGAACCTAGTTGCGTCCAGAAGGGGCACCACCTGTACAAGTATTATTTCAGTACATAGCGACATCACAAATGATCACACAACTCGAACACACGCTTCCTAATCCCCGTTCCCTTCTTAAGCGCCAAAAACCCCAATCTGTCCGGGTCAAACAGCAGCACCCTCTCTTCACAATTTCGTATCTTTTTTTATACAGATCATAAAAATACAAAAAAATTACAGTAGCTAGATATTGACGAGATCTACAACTTTCATGAAGATCACAAATTTCAATTCCACTGTTAAATATGCCTAAACAAACGTCCAACACAGTGGATAAAATCTGTTTCCAGATTCTGTCCGTCATCTTGAAACAGCGATAACTCTCAGACCGACGCCCCAAAAATTCTGAAAAAATTACAGAAGCTAGATCTCGACGTTATCTACAACTTTCTAGTTATAGGTTTTTGCATTCAAAATCGTCTATGCCACGTAAAACGCGAAACAATCCGCGCTGCACAATCTCCCCTTCCAAAAACAGCACCACGTGAACATCTACCCTTCTCCCCCATCAAGATCCATCTAAATCACTCACCACCAGATCTAATACACTCCTAATCCCTAGGTAGAACAGGGGTAAAATATTGGGAATTTTACCTTGAGTTCTCCCTTGAGAACCCACGAAAAACGCGCGACGATTCCCGAAACAGAAATCTGCTCGTCCTCCACGCCTCCACGGATCCTCTTCTCACTTGCTCCTTCGCGTTTCGCGGTGGATCTTGAGCCACCACGCAAGGGGAGGAAGAGGAGGGGTGGTGTGGCTGCTAGGGGAGGAAGGGGGCGCCCTAGGGCTTTTGGGGGGGGGGTGACACCCCTTTTATATGGTGGGCCGGCCCACTAGGGGAAAATAGAGAGAGGTGGGGAGGGGATTCGCAACCCAGGCCCAGGTTTTCCTCGGCCCACTGTTTCTAGCCCGACAACTCCAAATTTAATATTAATATGCCGAATAAACTTCAATTATTTCATCCCCCCGACAAATCCTTCATTCCTCTCCCGAAACAAAACCAGGAAAAGGAACCCTAGAATCGCTCTGACGCTCTAAGGCATCACATTCTCCCCTCCTTAAAAGGATTCGTCCCCGAATCTACTCCTCTTTGCTACGGAACCTTAAAAAAAGGAAGCCAAAATGGTAATCAACACTTTACCTTCAGCATCCTCAAAGAGTGTAGGATACTTCTTCCGCATCTGGTCCTCAAGTTCCCAAGTTGCATCCCGCTCAGACTAATTGGTCCACAAATCTTTCATTGGACACTAACACAAACTATTCCCCTATTAAATAAAGGACACCTATTAGGTGAATCTGGTATTGATCTGGAATCTCAACTCCCACTTCTCTCTTCAACCCGATCGCGAAACTCCGCATTCCAATCTCAACTCCTCTACCACAGTTCGTCGCATTCTGGACGACGCGAACCATGTGACACAACGCTCTAGGTAAGTCTCTAAATCAACCCAAACACAAACTCCTATCTCCTACAAGTGATTGATCTTTTACAAAAAGAACCAATATCCACCCTTACCAACGACAGAGATAGCCTACTTTACAACCAGGGTCCGTAAATCCATGAGAAACAATAACAACCGAACACAATCACTACGGTTGACACAAACTCGCTCGAACCCAAATGACAAAAGTTCCAAAAATTAATGTAATTACCTGCAACTTCCAAGTTGTCCACTACTAAATTAAGCAACCCCACCGAGGAACACATCAATGAAAACAATTCTCCAAAAAAGGTTTGAATTGAGTCATACACAACCTTCCTTTACTCTTCACTTTTAAACTACTTACGATCAGCGACCCACACTAGTTTTCCCTTGTAAGAAGGTTTCGCCTTCACATTCTTCCACCCAAGGACCAGGGCAAGGAGTACAATTCTTGAATATACTCAACCATAACATAAACATTCATTTTCTTACCCCCAAGCTTGAACGTAAAAGAAATCTTAATTCTCACTAACACAACGAACGACAATCACCACCTTTAAACCAAAGGGCTGAAATTCACATACACGGGAACTCAACTTGGAAGAGGAACTCCATAGAACCAAAACCACCAAAAAAAAAATTTCGGGGAGAAGCTCTATTCAAAAGAGAAACACCGCGAAAGTCTTCTGCAAATGCATTTCACTTTTACCAAAACAAATCATCTCACTTTTATCCAAGGCCAAGCCATTCAGAAAAAAAAGAAACCGATCAAGGAATTAAATGCTTCCACACAACCACCATCTCTTTTTCCTTAAAAAGGAACCAAACTCACTTCCCAACAGAAAAATTGTTTCAACCACGAATATCATTCATGTCACAACCAGAAGAATCGTCTCTTAAACAAAACTGTCAAACACCTCACACCACAACACAACTCTAGCCCAAAATAGAAATACAAATATTTCCAGATCATGAAGTTCCAAATCTTACATTGGATTAGCTACTTCTTTTGATCAACAATGCAACCGATAACTCGACCTTGAAAACTACGGACACAGTCAAAGCATACATCCTTGAGCATAAATGTCGCATTCATAACTTAAGCTAGTTTTCTTATCAAAGATGAATGAATGACGATATTTAATAGAATAACATTCCAAAATCTCCACAAATTACTTCAAGGTTAATCATTCTTTTATCCTTGTTTTAAGCCTCGAAATTAACCCACATTTGGCAGAATCATTCTAAGTTTAGGGAAACTCTAAAACACAGCACAAAGAATACTTTGACCAAAAGCATTCAACCCAAATATCAAACAAACAAACCAATCCATATGAATTTTTAAACATAAGTTCAGCATAACTCCCGCCATCTATAGCATTCCACTACCCATACCATTTAGATTTCAATATTCCCTATTTACTCATTGAGAAGGCCCATCAGGATTTAACAACAACTACACAACAAATTCTTACTCTTATTACCTTTTCCACAATTATAAATAAAGTTCACAGGGCTTATCAAAAACACATCCAACCAACACTACCTCATCAAGATCCCCACGGAGCAGCCTAACCTATATCATCATATTCTAAATTTGAAAGGCAGCGCTTCAACAAGTCTTTCAGCATGATGAACCTATAAATTCCATACCACATACGCGTCAAAATCTCGACAACGGAAATTTATTCACCTAAAAGATGACTCAACAAGTAAATATTATCTCAACAAGGCACCAATCGTAAATAGAAGTTTAAAACATACATTTATTAAGGACAAAATCACACGTCATGCTAACTATCCCTGGTTCACTCCATCACAACATGTTACAATTTCCACCATTTTAACAAAGGTTTTCAACAATTAATCTAATCAGTTACCACCACTACTAAGTCATCAATATCAATAATTGGCATAATTGTAAAACAACAACATTGCTTTTAGTTACCCTATCCATAGGCTATGACAAACTGTCACTACACAACATACTCCAACTATGTAAAATAGATTGAATAATTTAAGCCATCCAAAGCTCTTATAACAACAACGCTAAATTAAATTTAAATTTTTTTAATTTTTTTTTAGCTACCCTATACACGGGTTATAGCAAAATTGCCACTCCAAGACATACTCCAGCCTTTTTTTTTAAAGTGAACTGAATAGGTGAAATCATCACAAAGCTCTTACGGCAATGGCAAAACTTATGTCTTCCCAATTGATATCGATACTAGCATTATTGGAACGCATATCGCATACTTCCTAATATAATAATAGTTTTCAAAGTCATAATTATCAACTCTAATAAATTTCCAAGTTAAATTCACTATCCAAAAAGATTTAATTAGAACATTTTTATACAACCAAAGATGGTTTCTTTAACAATATCGGTAGTCCACCATTACAATTAAATTGTTCTACCGACCTTATATTAAAATGTCTCTAAATAACCCACTAATTTTCTATTACCTTCACAGTAGTTTACATCATCGTAATTTTCTAACTACGCATCAAGATTTAAAGCTTTAAACATTGTCCATGGTCAAGGGCACATTAAAATAATGCAATAAATCCTAAGCATGCACATTAACACATTCAATCATTATCGCTATAGAGCAATCTACAATACTAGAAGTTTATTTAATCTCAAGCTAAAGATAACAATTACATTTTAATTGATTCAACTCACAAATTAACTTAGAAGTACATCATTCCATAAACCACATTGTTACATACTACGTAACACATACATAAAATTTCTAAACACCGTCATGGGTCACCTACCCTTGACAAACAGGAGGCAATCCCAAACATTAAAAAAAACAAACACAGTTCTAGATCAAGAACAAACACCGATAAAAATTTCTTCTTTTCATTCAAGGGAGAAAAGCAAAATCCAAACATAAATGCAAGAGAGCTCGACCCTCAAATGTCCAATCATAGTAGCCAAAACTCTTCAAGAAATCCAAAACCTACACTTTCCACAAAGGAAGACGGATGCAAAAGGGAAGACCAAATGTCCAACTAAAATTTTCCGATAAAGATTCAAACTTAGCTCCATCCAGCTTGATCTGCAACAGGAGAAACTCCAACCCCTTTCTTTTTTTAAAAAAAAATCGGGGAAACAACAACCACAGAAATTTCCTCCCAACGACAGTCCATCACAATAAATCAGGTGCCAAAGCAAAATTGTGACCAAAAGACGCGCAACGTAGAACTCTTCTTCTGTGTCTTCACTCAAAGGAGACAAAACCACAAACCGCCAAAAGGACAAATCAGCGAGTGCTCAAAACTAAGCATTTTCCTCTGTTTGAACCAACCACATACCCGGAAAACCAACCAAAACCGACTGGCCAACACGGTAAAGAACATCCGAAGGAATCCATCACCAACCTCTTCTATTTGACTCCAGTCACTACCCGATCTACGACAGACACGGATAAGTACTCTTTCCCTGAGGGGTTTAATAGTTCTTCGGTGGTGACTCTACCCGCCACACCGTCAAACCACAGCCTCACTACAAACAAAAGGTGACCGAAACCCTTCGGCACCACAACCACACTTTATCACAAATGAAGCAACTCAATCAAATCTATCATAAATATAGCATTATACATCATCAAAAGTAGCATTCAACAACAAAGCTTAAATTCAACCTTTAAGCATAAGGCAACGATACCCATACCCTTTCCTACTGTGCATCCATGTGTGTCAAATTTTAAATTAGTGATTCCACTTACACAAGTTTTAATGTTGCTATCCTATGACAAAATTTTAGTTAAAACCTAGGCCATGTTTCTAAGTTATTCCACATCATATTTTAGTTGTATCCTATAGTATGACACTAAAAATAGACATTCCAAGGACCTACTGACCGCTCGATACCAACTGTAACACCCTACAAATCTAAACTGTCGTACAAGAAAATTTCGACAAAGATCTCTCCTAAAATTAGGACAAAACGGAAGCGACAACAAGATTCATAATAACCATTATAAACAGGAATAACATAAAAACATCAATACTAGAGATAACAAGTCTAAATCAACCAGAAAACAAACATAAACTTAAAACAGCTCCAAAGAGGACATCAACAGGTCTATGATTAATAAAATTTCAGCAAGCTAATGAATTATTAAATGCACTAGTCCATGTGATTCGTGATGACCCCGGAGGGTTGATTGTGCTACTAAGCCCACCCTTCAAGCTTACGACTCATGAGAACTACGAAAACAACAAAATAACAAGGGGTGAGATTGGGTAATCTCAAGAAGCGGAACAACTTCTAACGAATAACACAGCCACAAGAAAACTAGCATACCAAATTCCTCATGTCCAATACCACATTATAGAGTCCACACAACCTTAGTAAAATGCATATGATTGTGCACATGCTTATGCCATGATCCTCCTCACCGTGCCCTTTCTCAGGAACACACGGTGTTGTACTGCCGGTCGCACGCCAAGGCGTCGACAAACTTCCAATGCATGATTATGCAGTTAATGCTTCATGCATAAATACATTCATAACTTCCCACTCTGAATTCACATGCTTGCATACCATCAAATATCATGGATAGAATGCGAACATCATTGAGATAGAATATCTCCACAATTCATCTTGCAAACAACATCTTTCTTCATTCTTACTCATGATTCAAAAGCCAAACAACCACATCACAATGCAGGATAGGATATTGTAATCTCATAAACAAGTAGTTAAACCATGTAGGTGTGCTGCAATTAAGGTTTATATTGAAGACGAAACAAATAGCGAGTTATAGTTTAGCAAGACCGCTACTTCCACTTGCCTTTACCAACGTGGATGACGAACCTAGTTGCGTCCAGAAGGGGCACCACCTGTACAAGTATTATTTCAGTACATAGCGACATCACAAATGATCACACAACTCGAACACACGCTTCCTAATCCCCGTTCCCTTCTTAAGCGCCAAAAACCCCAATCTGTCCGGGTCAAACAGCAGCACCCTCTCTTCACAATTTCGTATCTTTTTTTATACAGATCATAAAAATACAAAAAAATTACAGTAGCTAGATATTGACGAGATCTACAACTTTCATGAAGATCACAAATTTCAATTCCACTGTTAAATATGCCTAAACAAACGTCCAACACAGTGGATAAAATCTGTTTCCAGATTCTGTCCGTCATCTTGAAACAGCGATAACTCTCAGACCGACGCCCCAAAAATTCTGAAAAAATTACAGAAGCTAGATATCGACGTTATCTACAACTTTCTAGTTATAGGTTTTTGCATTCAAAATCGTCTATGCCACGTAAAACGCGAAACAATCCGCGCTGCACAATCTCCCCTTCCAAAAACAGCACCACGTGAACATCTACCCTTCTCCCCCATCAAGATCCATCTAAATCACTCACCACCAGATCTAATACACTCCTAATCCCTAGGTAGAACAGGGGTAAAAGATTGGGAATTTTACCTTGAGTTCTCCCTTGAGAACCCACGAAAAACGCGCGACGATTCCCGAAACAGAAATCTGCTCGTCCTCCACGCCTCCACGGATCCTCTTCTCACTTGCTCCTTCGCGTTTCGCGGTGGATCTTGAGCCACCACGCAAGGGGAGGAAGAGGAGGGGTGGTGTGGCTGCTAGGGGAGGAAGGGGGCGCCCTAGGGCTTTTGGGGGGGGTGACACCCCTTTTATATGGTGGGCCGGCCCACTAGGGGAAAATAGAGAGAGGTGGGGAGGGGATTCGCAGCCCAGGCCCAGGTTTTCCTCGGCCCACTGTTTCTAGCCCGACAACTCCAAATTTAATATTAATATGCCGAATAAACTTCAATTATTTCATCCCCCGACAAATCCTTCATTCCTCTCCCGAAACAAAACCAGGAAAAGGAACCCTAGAATCGCTCTGACGCTCTAAGGCATCACAGCATGTGTCATGTCATTTTACATCATGAGTTGTGTTTTGGGTGTGTTAGACTTATTGGACTCCATTGCGGGGTGCTACAGTCTAACTTAAGTTTAGTTCGGAGGTTTGTCAAATTTATGGCCTATCATTTCTTGGTGGAGTCCAACTCTTGTCGTCTGACTTTGAATGACGACAGAATGAGGACCCGCGGTGCTATGGGAGGTGATGATGGTGCTGGGCGATCGCAGCCTGGCAGTAGCGATCCGCCTCCTCCTCCCAACCTGCTGGATGTATTGTTGCGGTCCGAGTAGAACCAACAGCAGACTACCAACAGGATCTTGGAGATGTTGGTCCAGAATCATGCCGCTCCGGTGGCCGCGGTGAAGGGCGAGGCCGACAGAATGGCTATCTGGATTTCTTGCACACCCAGCCGCGAACCTTCTCTCGAGCCAGCGATCCGTTGGAGGCTGACGATTGGCTGCGCACCATGGAGCAGAAGTTTGCTCTTATCAACTGTGAGGATATTCAGAAGGCACTCTTCGCCGCGTAGCAGCTTTAGGGTCTCGCTGGTGCTTGGTGGTCTAACTTCCTGGTCATGCAGCCCGCCGATCATCAGGTGACTTGGGCGGAGTTCCGTGAGGCTTTCCGGGTGTACCATATCCCAAAGGGGCTCATGGATATTAAGAAGCAGCAGTTCCTTGCCCTCAGGCAGTTGAGCAAGTCCGTGATGGACTACTCATGGGAATTCAATTATTTGGCCCAATATGCGCCAGAGGAAGTTGATACCGATCAGAAGAAGCAGAGTCGATTCATGAATGGGTTGTCCGCCAAGATGCAGGACAAACTTTCGGTGTGCGACTTCACCGACTTCAATGCCTTGGTGAGTCGGGCGATCACTGTAGAGCACAAGATGAGGAACCATCAAGAGGAGAAGAAGTGGAAGAGGACGGTACAGTTCTCGGCGAGTGGCAGTTCACAGCGGGCACGAACTGTCCCTCTTCCACCACTGAGGGCCCCTGCTCTTGTGCCTCCCCCATCGGCTGGGATGGCCCGACCTCTTGTCGCTGCTCCTCAGCCTCCGCAGCCACAACCGGGAGTGTGTGTGGTCACAAACTCTGGGCCGGGCCCATGTTACAACTGTGGGCGTGTAGGGCATTTCATCCGCGATTGTCCTTTTCCAAGGAGGGGCAACAATTCCAACGCCCCGAGACCTCAAGGCGCGACTGCACCACCTCCACTTCCTGCGCCGAATCATGGCCGCGTCAACTACGTTGATGCTGAGGCGATTCCCGAGGGCGCCACTGTGCTGACTGGTATGTTGTGCATTGAGGGACATGCTGCTATGGTTTTGTTTGACTCGGGGGCTTCTCATTCCTTCATCCGCAAAGGTTTTGCTATGCATCATCAGTTGAGAGTGAGTTGTAGAAGCACCTCGTTTCTCATTGAAGCACCGGGTTCAAATGTTGTTACTAATAAAGTGGTCCAAGAAGCAACTATGCAAATCCAAGGGGTTCCATTCCTTGTCAACTTGCTACTCCTTGACCTTCGTGGGTTGGATGCTATTTTGGGTATGAATTGGCTAACCCGGTAGCAGGCCGTTCTAGATTGTTCTCGTCGTTCCATCTCGCTTAAGGGACCGAAGGGTGAATTGCTGACTCTGCCTCTCGATGATGGTGAGGCCACTCTTTGCTCCTTGAATGGTGCTGAGATCAAGGAATTAGAGTCCATTCCCGTGGTTTCTGAGTACCCGGACATGTTCCCAGCAGAATTGCCAGGGATGCTGCCCGATCGAGACATTGAGTTCGTAGTCGAGCTTCAGCCTGGGACTGCTCCAGTTTCTAAGCATCCGAATAGAATGCCACAGAATGAGTTGGCCGAACTGAAGACTCAACTGAAGGAACTGATGGATAAGGGATTCATTCGCCCGAGCTCCTCACCTTGGGGCTACTCGGCTCTCTTTGTGACCAAGAAGGATGGCTCCCTTCGACTCTGTGTGGACTATCGACCGCTGAAGGCAGTCACTGTAAGTACCCTCTGCCTCGGATCGATATCCTGTTTGATCAGCTTGCTGGTGCACGGGTGTTCTCCAAGATTTACTTGAGGCTCGGGTACCATCAGATCAAGATTCGGGCTGAGGATATCCCGAAGACAGCCTTCTCTACCCGTTATGGCTTATATGAGTATACCGTTATGTCATTCGGTCTGATGAATGCACCGGCGTACTTCATGTACCTCATGAACTCCATCTTCATGGAGGAGCTCGATTCTTTTGTGGTCATCTTCATTGATGACATCCTCATCTATTCGGCCAATGAAGAAGAGCATGCCAAACACCTTCGCATTGTTCTCGGGCGACTCCGGGAACATCGCCTCTATGCCAAATTCAGCAAGTGCGAGTTTTGGCTGAAGGAGGTATCTTTCTTGGGACATATCCTCTCCGAGCAAGGCGTTGTTGTCGACCCAAGTAAAGTACAGGAAGTTCTCAAGTGGGAGCAGCCCAACACTGTCATAGAGGTCCATAGTTTTCTTGGGCTTGCCGGCTATTATCGCCATTTCATTCAGGATTTCTCAAAGATCGCCAAACCCATGACAGGGCTACTGAAAAAGGGTGCTGAGTTCAAATGGTCAGTGGGTTGTGAGCAAGCATTCGAAACTCTGAAACATAGCTCATGTCCTCACACAACCTGATATTCACAAGCCGTTCAATATGTATTGCGATGCATCAGGTATCGGCCTTGGCTGTGTGCTTATGCAAGAAAGCCGGGTTGTTGCCTATGCAACTCGGCAACTGAAATGCCATGAAGAGCACTACCCCACTCCTGACTTAGAGCTTGCAGCGGTGGTCCATGCTTTAAAAATTTGGCACCACTATCTCCTGGGGAACAAGTGCAACATCTATACCGATCACAAAAGTCTCAAGTACATCTTCACTCAGGCAGATTTGAATATGAGGCAAAGAAGATGGCTTGAATTGATCAAAGACTACAGCCTGGAAGTGCATTACCACCCAGGAAGAGCCAATGTGGTGGCTGATGCATTGAGTCGTAAGGCTCGATGCGATTGCCTCACTCTTCAACCCCAAAGTGCCACCCTCTATGCTGAATTTCAGAAACTCAGCTTAGAAATGGTTGAAGAAGGGTTCTTGGATAATATGGAGTTGAATTCCACGCTGTTGGATCAGATTAGAGAAGCTCAAAGGTGGGACAATGATGTTGCCCGAATATACAGCAAACTGAGTTCCGGCCAAGCCATTGACTTCCATCTTGATGACCGTGGGAATTTATGGTTCGGTGAGCGCCTGGTCGTCCCTGAAAATCAAGAATTGCGAAGAAAAGTTCTTTATGAAGCCCACAACTCCTTACTCACAATCCATCTGGGTAGCAACAAAATGTATCAAGACTTGAAGCAACGGCTTTGGTGGACTCGCATGAAGCGCGAGATTGCTCGCTATGTGTCTGAATGCGATGTCTGCAAAAGGGTGAAGGCAGAACATCTTAAGCCAGCTGGTACTCTTCAGCCGTTGCCCATTCCAAGTTGGAAGTGGGAAGAGATTGGAATGGATTTCATCACCGGCCTGCCAACGACTTCTTCGGGTCATGACTCGATAAGGGTTATAGTCGATCGGTTGACGAAGTCCGCCCATTTCCTAGCTGTTCGCACCACCTATCAAGCCAAGAGGTATGCAGAGTTGTACATTTCCCGGATTGTATGCCTTCATGGAGTGCCAAAGCGGATAGTTTCAGATCGAGGCTCTCAGTTTGTCTCTCGATTCTAGAAAAGTTTGCATGAGGCATTGGGCACCAAGCTATTACACAGCTCAGCATATCATCCGCAAACTGACGGTCAAACTGAGAGGGTCAATCAGATCCTTGAGGATATGTTGAGGGCTTGTGTTCTATCTTATGGGAAGAAATGGGATGAATGTCTTCCCTGTGACAATTTCGCGTATAACAACAGCTACCAATCCAGCATCAAGATGTCTCCCTTTTAAGCACTCTATGGTCGTAGCTGTCGAAGACCCCTGAACTGGTCCGAGAGTGGAGAACGTCCATTCTTTGGACCTGATGTGGTCAAGGCGGCAGAGGAGAAGGTGAAGACCATTCAAGAAAACCTGAGGGTAGCACAATCACGGCAGAAGAGCTATGTTGACCATCGTAGGAGACCTCTCTCCTTCGACATTGGTGATTATGTCTATCTGAAGGTGTCTCCTCTCCGGTGCACCCGTCGTTTCAGAGTTAAGGGAAAGTTGGCACCTAGCTACATAGGACCTTTTCAGATCCTTGCGAGGCGGGGTCAAGTGGCATATTAGTTGGAGCTTCCTCCCTCTCTAGCAATGGTCCACGATGTTTTTTATATATCCCAATTGAAGAAGTGCCTCCGTACTCCCTTTGAGTCACTGGAGGTGGACGAACTTGAAGTTCAGCCTGAACCTGACCTGTCTTACCAAGAGCATCCTATTCGGGTTTTGGATGAAGTTGAACACAAGACCCGTCGGAGGACTCTCAAATTCTACAAGATTCAGTGGAGTAATCACACTAAAGACGAAGCCACATGGGAGCCCGAAGATCGTCTAAACACCGAGTATCCCGAGTTCTTCCGTACCTTGCGAAGTGCTTGTGTGTGAATGCTTCACAATTCAAGGCAAGTCGATCGGTATGTGCCTATACCATCTATTTGCATTCCATTCTACCTATACACTTTTTCTGAATCTCGGGGCGAGATTCCCTTAAGGGGGAGGGTTTGTCATGGCCCCGAATTTAAATTCGACTCGCAGGGCAAACGTTAACCCTAACCGGTCTATAGCCGCATTCTAGATCGATTAGTAACTTCAGAGAGTATCCTAAACCGTCCCTTAGAAGAGTCCGAAACTCAACCGCGAGTTTGGAGCTTGAACACTCCAATCTGCAATGGTGCCTTCAATCCAAGTTTGGAGCCATGTAACTTGGGATCCGAGATGATCCAAGATGCGCATGTCGGTTGGTTGCGAACTAGTAACTTTTCTCTCCAGCATGGGATGTTTGCATCGAGATCCGACATCAAACCCTAGTTCAAACTTGGCGAGGGAAATCCAATCCTGTGCTGGAAATTTTGGGCGATCTGGAGTATCCGGACAAAAGGTCCGGAGTGTCCGGGTTGATGTGACTGAAGGACTCAACCCGGAGTATCTGTACAAAATGTCCGGAGTATCCGGATTAGGTCGACCGAAGGCCCTAACCCGGAGTATCCGGATTAGGTCGACCGAAGGCCCTAACCCGGAGTATCCGGATTAAACATCCGGAATGTTCGGACTTTGTGGGGGTTGGGTATAAAAATCCCATTTTTCTTGGCTCCTCCATCATTTCTTCTCCTACCTTTTGCTCCCCACTCCCCCGTGCATTTCCCTCAACCTCGAGCTCATGTCCGGTGACTCCCCACCGGCCGGCGTCCTCCTGTGCTCCTCCCCGGAGACTCCTCCACTCTGGTGACCTCAAACTCCCCACCAAGCCAGCGTCCTCCTTCCTCTACCTAGCTTCCCCTTCTTTTTCTTCATCCTCCTTGAAGGTAAGACCTCTTCTTGGAATTGATTTGTGGGTTCTTGGGTTCTAGCGCGTCCATGGGAGTGGATTGGGGCTTGGTCTTGTAGATTGAGGTTTGGAGCAAACTTTATGGTTGTTAGGGTTTTTGGTGGGTGATTGGATTTGGGGTGGTTTAGGCAATGCTTGGGTATAGGGTGAGAGATCGGGGGTAGATGATGCCGTTCTATGCGTTGGATTATGTTTTGGTTGGGTTTTTAGAAGTGAGCGTCGTTTCTTCGTGTTTGTGCTAGGTCGGAGCTTCTCCGGCCTGGCCACGTGTAGGAAAGTTGTAGATCGGGTTCTCGCGGTGCCATGGAACTCGGAAACACTCCAATCCCTTGAGTCATTGGGCGAAATGCGCTATGTCCGGAGGGTTCGGACAAATTGTCCGGAATGTCCGGCTTATCCGGACCATCCGGATGAAACATCCGGACTATCCGGGCTGCCTGGTCTGATTCGGTGGGGGGAATGTATTGTTTTTCCATTTCATTGCATTGCTTGCATATTATTATGCATTGTACTCGTGTAGAGAATGACTCCGCGGAGGTTGGCGCGGAGGTGACTGAGGGGATTACCGAAGAGCCGGTAGTTGTCGGTACTCAAGCAGAAGCATCAGGCAAGCACCTAAGCATATTCCACCTTATATGTAAATTATATTTTTGTGAATCAATTGCTTAATTGGTGATTAAGTCATGCATTAGGAGTTGGATTGTGAGAATAGCACTAGATCCTAATTGTTGCATTTACGCCCTTTGACATTATTGAACGCCTCCTTTGGAGCTAGTATGGGTAAGTATATTGTGTCCTTGCTTAGTCTTGCTTAGATGTCGGGTAAGGGCCAAGTGGTGGATGGTTCCATCGCTTGCGATTAATTACTTCACAAATGTTGGGTTGCGACGGATGTGTTTATGTTTGGAAATGTCGAATTGAGACCGGGCGAGAGAGTTGGATCATTTAGGTGTGGAGACCTAAGTGTTGCAGTCTCGCTTGTGTCGGTTGAGGACCAATCCGTTGTTTGCCATGTTGATCAAGCACCCCTTGTTGATCGCATGCCGGAAAAGGGACGGTAAGCTATTCTTTCGTCGCATACTGCCCGATGGGTCATGCCCTCATGCGGTTGGACGTGGTTGAGGGCGAGGCTTAGGCCGAATCTCGAGGGCCAAGCCGGGCTTGGGCTGCTCGAGGGGGTGCTAGGTGCTCGAACCGCATGAAGATGGCCCAACGAGTAGGTATGGATGGGAGGAGGGTTGACATGAGGTTCCTTTGTGGCACATGTCGTGCGATTGATGATCCCCTGCAGGGTGAATAAGCGATTCGAATTGCCGCGCTCTCGGATATGAGCACGCTTGTATCATCCGACACTTCAACGTAGTAACAACTTGAACTTGATGAAAATTGGTGTGGTGGTGATACTTATGTTGACACTTATTTTACATTAATTGTAAAGTTTCCGATTTCACTCTAGTGATAGGTGCTATTCATAAGTGCTATAAAAGCTGTGAAATTAAGTAGTGGATTGTAATTAAACAACAAAGTTAAGCTTTTCCACACTTCGTATCGTAAGCTTGATTCCTTGCTACATCCAAATGCATACTCTTTCGAGTCGGTCATATATGGACCACGGGTAAGTCTTGCGAGTACCTTCTGTACTCATGCTTCTGCTTTGTGGTTTTCAGGTGAGGATCCAGACAGATGTGAGTTATGTTAGTATTGCCTCTCGGTGACCGGGCGGGGCACCGAGTAGAGGCTACCAGCGATGTATACGCCCGGGAGTGTTCAGGGGCAGGACACTTTCGGAGATGCCTTACTTTTGTTTCAATTCAATAGTCGTGTGTCTTTTGTTGTACAGTTAGTCTCAAGCTATTTCTCTCTCTTGTTGAATACTCGGCTACTTTCGTTGCAAGTCTTTAATATTGCTTCACTCGTGTTCTATCTACTTGTTCCTTCTGCGTTTGGAGATCTTGTTACATGGTGGTTGTCGCAGCGTTGTTCTGGGTTGGTTTGCGTTCTTGTCGGGTTTTGTCTTCGTGCGTGTGTGTGTTGGTTGTTGTGCTTCCGCGTTGCGTACTTTGGTTGTGGGGTTTCGAGTTTGTTGCCCCCTTTATGCAAATTGAGTTGATATGGTAATGGAAACCGGTATGCGGGCGATCCTGGGCGAGCTTCGGGTCGCATACCGGGGGAATACCGGGATTGTTGTCGAGTTATTCGAAGGGTCTCACGGTTGTCTCAATTGGGCTTGGGTGCTAACACTGCGAGCACCCTCGGCGATCCATTGTTAGCCTCCAAATCTGATTAGGATGACTGTGCCTTCAAATAGCCTGAGGACAGTCTGGATGGCTCTCTCTCATCAGCCTGACTCAGGGTGTACCTGGGTCGCATCCCCGCTGGACACTGGTGATCAGCCCGACTTGGGGCGCACCTGGGTCGCATCCCGCATGACACTGGTGATCAGCCCGACTTGGGGCGCACCTGGGTCGTATCCCGCCGGACACTGGTGATCAGCCCAACTCTGGGCGCACCTGGGTCGCATCCTGGAGGACACTGGTGATCAGCCCGACTCGGGGCGCACCTAGGTCGCATCCCACAGGACACTGGTGATCAGCTCGACTTGGGGCGCACATGGGTTGCATCCCGCAGGATAGTAGTGACCAGCCCGACATGGGGCGCACCTGGGTCGCATCCCGCAGGATGCTAGTGATCAGCCCGACTTGGGGCGCACCTGGGCCCACCTTCATTGTCTTTTCGGCACCCTTGGCTCCCTGTCAAAGGCGTATGCTAGAAGCTTTTACTTCATCCGGCCCCGAAACCATTAATTGGATTTGAATCGGAAATGTGCCTTTAGATCCGCGTCGCCCCTTTTGCAAGGGAGGGATTTCCGCTTTTTCTGCCCGGAGGCAGATCTCTTGCACCCCAAGACACATTTAATGTGGTTATCGGAGGAAGAGGCGGTTTCTCTTTCCCACATTCTCCGTCTTCCTGCTACCGCCTTCGTTGTGGCGCTCCTTAGGGTTATTCGTTCGACACGACGTTCACCATTTTTTCCCTCTGTTCCTTGGAATGGCATCTTCCGCCGCTTCTGTGCTCGACGCGTCACCCGCACAGCAAGATTGGGCCATCTCGATTGTGACGGAAGAGCGTCTGGACACCATGGCTTTGGCCGGGGTTCTTCCTCACTTTGTGTCGATCGGGGCCCACCCGGCGGTGGGTGAGTCCTCCCCTACCCCTCGTCCTTAGGAGATCATTGTCTTTGAGTCTTTTTTCTGGCGCGGATTTAGTTTACCCTCCAGCGCCTTCTTCAGCGATCTTCTTCATTACTACGGGATCGAGCTGACCCATCTTAATCCCAACTCCATCTTTCAAATTGCTATCTTTATGCATCTTTATGAAGACTTCATTGGCATCCATCAGCCTTTTAGTCTTTTCCACCACCTTTTTCTCCTCAAGCCTTTCCTGAAAAAGAATGCCCCCAATCTGGTTGGGGGTGCTGGCCTTCAGTTGCAGGATGGGTTGAAGAAATCCTATTTCGCCATTCCCTTCCGATCTTCCAACAAGGGCTGGCACCAGGAGTGGTTTTATTGCTCTAACCTCGAGGCATTCCTCCCAATCTTGACCGGGCGGAGACCCTCAGTATCGGTTCCTTGGACTAAGCCTCCTCCCGATTCCGACAAAGATCAGGTTGGAGAGCTTATGGCCATTATCCAACAACTGAAGAATGCAGGTTTGCACGGGGTGGGTATCGCCACTAGCTTCGTTGTCCACCGTGTTCAACCAATCAAGGAGCGGATTCACCCAGGGTTCAAATATTTGGGGAGGTTGGACCCCACTCGGGAGCTATCCGCACAACTTCCGGTGGAGGTATCGGACAGGCGGTTGAATGACTTCTTTGCCCCTGGCTCCATGCTAGATTGTAGGAGATGCCCGAAGTCTTTTCGCTTGGGTCACCCTCCTCCCTCGGTGATTTTCAAATTCCCCGATTATTTCTGAGCTCCTGTTTTCGGCTGTTTTTGTTTGAATTATTGTCCTTTTCCTATTTGTAGGGACGAGAGGCCTTCTTTTCCGATGCTAGGTCCCCAGGTACCCTGACTATCTAGGAGGCTGGTTAAGGATACCTGGCCAGCCTGCGTCCGACGGGTCCTTTGAAGACGTGGGAGCGGCAACACTGGAATCCTCTAAATCCCCGGTTTCAACTGCTTCGCCGGGAGTCGCTCCTCGCCCGGGGGTAGGTTCGAAACGATCAGCCTTGGCTTCGCTTGTTGCTCCGAGCGCTAAAACGGAAAGACGGGCTTCTGGGCAAGTTTCCCCCAGTCGATCCCCTCCCCCTGCGGTCCCGAATGACGATTCAGCCGCCACACCGAGCACAGAGAAAGGGAAGGAAATGGTGACGTGGGCGACTTTGAGCCCCTGGCCCTCTTTCGTAGCTCCGAGTGGCGGTCCGGCCGTTCGCAGTCCTCCTATCCTGGCCCCAGTACCACCTGCCTTGCGGATTTGGGAACCAACCCCGGAGTCCGTTCCTTCTAGTGGTGGCTCATCTGCCCGGTGCGGGCCGGGGCTGACGATAAAACGGTCCACTCGGTATTTCCTCGCTTTATTTCTTCTATCTTTTTTGTCGGTTTACTGATGTGGGCCTTTGACCCCATTTATTCGAATGTTAGGAGACCGTCGGATGACGTTCCTGTCGAGGTGTCAACCAAGACTCCCCAGGGTCTTGGCCCTGGTCATGTCCTCGGTCGGGATGGGTTGTCTTCTTTGGTTGTGGTTGCCCCGGAGCGTACCGAGGTTGTGCTCGAAGTAACTCCGCCTGGGCCGTCCACTTCGGACCGTCTGCTGCTGTCTACCAGTGGGGAGGTCCGAGGGTCAGCCAAGTGTGCCTCCCTCCCTGCGGAAGAGAACTCGCGCCCAACACCCCGTGCCAAGCCAATTCTCATGCTGGGCACTTGGGATGATGAGGAGGAAGAGTGGGACATCTTTGACGATGCTGCCGAAGAGCAGGAGGTGGAGGATCTTCACGAGTACTCTATCCGATGTTCCCTACTGATCCAGGTAGACTGGTGCCTTTTTCTTTCGCATTTTTGTTTTCCCCGGGATGCTCGTTCACTCTTCTCCCGCCGTCCTCAGTCCCTAGGGGGCCGCATGAGGAAGAGGACCGACTTTTTGTGCCGTGTTCTTCCTTCCATCAAGACGAACCGGGAACATAGGGATGAGTTGGCGGAGGTTCGGAATGAGCGTTCCCAGGAGCTGCAACAGCTTTGGGATGAAGCTCGGTCTCTTCGCTTGGAGAAGCTAGATGTGTCAGGTTCTCTCCGGGGTGAGTTCTCTTCCCGAACTTTGCCGTCTTCTTGCTTTTGTTTCTGATCGTCCGGTCTTTGTAGTGAGGGATGCTGCTTACACAAAGCTCCAGGTGCAGCTTACGACTTTGGAGGAGCAGTGTAAGGACTTGGAGACGCAGTTCCGTGCTTCAGAGAAAAGGCTTCAAAGCGCGGAGGCCAGAGAGCGTCAGGCCAAGGCCTGCTAGGAGAGGCTGTCGGGCGAGCTCGAAGGTTTGCATCTGGTCTTTGTCCGTTTTCTTCTTTGGGTCGTGGGGTGTTCCGGGTCGTTGACCCACCCTTACTTGCAGAGTACAGGAGAAGGGTGCGAGCAGAATTCGATGACCTTGAAGGAAGGATTCAGCGTGCTGATGCACTGTGTTCGGCATTCCGACAAGCTTCTGAGTCAATGCTGACCTTCCTGCACCCTGGCGATCCGAGCAGCGGGAGCCAGGTTCTTCAACGTCTACGAGCAGCCCCTGAGAGGATTAGGGCCCACGTGCGGAAAATGGCAATCACGAGCTCCAACCAGGCGTTGGCGATCATGAAGTCGCTGTATCCCTGAGTGGAGCTTGAAGCCGTCAAGCAAGGTTTTGCATGTACTATGGATGACGAGCAGGCTGTTGTTCTTCTAAGGTATGTTGAGAGTGTCTCGGAAGCTTTAGCAGAAAACCTATGTTTGGACCCTGCATAGGCGTATGTATGAGTTTTGCTTGGAATTTTTTGCTTTGCCCTCCCATCTTTTGGCATGTTGGCTGCTTGCTGTCCTGTCTGACTGGAAAGTCGTCTGAGTGCCATTTGTCCGAGTGGTGAGGTT
This sequence comes from Rhipidocladum racemiflorum, assembly GCA_036346355.1. Taxonomy (NCBI): domain Eukaryota; kingdom Viridiplantae; phylum Streptophyta; class Magnoliopsida; order Poales; family Poaceae; genus Rhipidocladum; species Rhipidocladum racemiflorum. Next base: position 40,703,305 of record CM070589.1, on the reverse strand, counting down.
CCTGAGTGCTTCGCGGCCCGTCAGCCTGGCGCTTCTTCTGACCGGGATCGTTGTCCGAGCGCCAGTGCCCGACCCCTTTGCCGCCCGAGTGGATTTCTCGTCGCCCCTAGAGTTAGGGAGAGACGACTTGCGGGAGCGTTTAGCATTCACTTATTAAGTGTTACGACTGTTAGGCCGAGTGATTTAAGTAGGGGACTAGTGCATGTGCAAATGTGCACTTATTAAGTGTAGCCCCCGGCTTACTACCTAGTAGGGAAGCAACTAGGTCGTAAGGCAAAAAATAGAGTAATTAAGAGTGGAGAGGGATTATGACATCACCGGGCCATTTTTGTCGTGCTGCTTGTGTGGCCGGTTCAAACTTGCCTTGGAATTGCTACTAAGGCATTCTGGCTTCCCACCCCTTCCTTTAATCCTGTGCGCTTCATCTTCCATGCCTCTTCGTATAAGAAGGGTTGAGGGAAGCCTGTTGTGCATATCGCGCCTGCCATGGCGGACCTTCGCCCCTGGTACTTGGGGCTGCCCCACGAGGCAACGTGGAAGGCGATTGAGGCGAAGATGGAGAGGGCGGCCGTCGAGCGTGACACCGCTACCGTTGACGCGCTTCTCCAGGTCGTTCCTCGCATCTTTAGGGTGCAGACGCCCTCATTGAGGCGGTCGAGAGGGTGAGCCGCGGTGAAGTCTGAGCGGGTGGCGCTGCTGGACCTCCTGCTTCCCACCTTTTTTGTACATATATAATATGTAATAAAAAGAAATGAAATGAAACGATATATTCCTCTAGAATTGTCCTGTGCACTTCCTTTTTTTCTATTCAACGTGGTTTTCGAATTTGTCCAAGCGCCGCGCCCTTTGTCACTTACGCGTTCCACCCGACTCTACCCAACCCCCGAGTGCCGGTAGTTTGCTAGTTGCTTTTCTCCCTAGGCACTTCTTGCGGGGGGTTTGGGCTTGATCGCATACGGTTTTGCATTCTCAGGAGTTAGGATTTACACGTGCTTGGAAATTTTTGCCGACGCCTCAAGAAAAAGGAGTGCTCAGGAAATTTACGAAATATTTCATTTAAAAAGATGTAATGAGAATACAAGATTTAAGCGTAGAAGCGACGTAGCTGTTCTTTGTTCCAGGTGTTGCTGATGATTGCTCCGTCTTCTCGTTTAAGCCGATAAGTTCCAGGCCGCACCACTTCATCGACAATACAGGGACCTTCCCAGCTTGGGGAAATCTTGTGCTCGCTTTTCTGATTTTTTTTCTCAGAACCAGATATCCTTTGGAGAAAGTGTGGCCCCTGATATTGCGGTTGTGATAGCGACGTAGGCCTTGGAGATATCTGGCCGATCGGATTGTGTCTACATCCCTTGCTTCTTCCAATTGACCGAGGTCGTCCAGTCTGCTTTCTTCTAATTTATCATCATTGTGGTTCCGAATCCTTGGGGACGGACCCCCTCAGACCCATATACCAGGAAGAAGGGTGACTGCCCAGTTGCCCGACTGGGGGTGGTTTTGAGCCCCCAGAGCACCGAGGGCAACTCCTTCACCCATCAGGTGGCATAGGGATTATGGCAATCGAAGATCCTTGCTTTCAATCCTTGAAGTATCATGCCGTTTGCTCGCTCGACTTGGCCATTGCTCCGCGGGGTGTGCCACGGAAGCAAAGATTTTAATTGCTAGTTCCTCGCACCAGTCCTAGAATTCTTCTCCTCTGAATTGGGTGCCATTGTCGGTGATGATTCTGTTTGGCGTGCCGAAGCGAACCACACTGTCTTGGAAGAAGTCCTTGGCCTTTGCTGCTGTTATGGTGGTGACTGGCTTGGCTTCGATCCACTTTGTGAACTTGTCCACAGCGACGAAGAGATGTGTAAATCCTCATTGCGCTTTTTTCAGTGGTCCTACCATGTCCAGCCCCCAAGCTGCAAATGGCCAAGTGATTGGTATTATCTGCAACTCTTGAGATGGCATGTGGATTTGCTGAGCGAAGAATTGGCAGGCTTCACAGGTTCGAGCGATGCCCTCTGCGTCCGTTACTGCAGTCGGCCAGAAGAATCCTTGGCGGTAAGCCTTTCCGACTAGGTTTCTTGAGGCCGGGTGGTGTCGTTAGATTCCGCATGGATTTCCTTTTGGAGGTCTCTTCCTTCTTGTTCTATGATGCACCATCTGAACACTCCAGAGGCACTCTTCCGGAAGAGTTCTCCTTCGATAACTGCGTAGCTTTTGCTCCTGCGTGCGATGCGCTCTGCTTCGGTGCGATCTTCTGGGAGTTCATCTTTTACCAGGTAGTCTAAGTAGGGTCTTGTCCAGTCGGTGGTGATGACCAACACCTTTGCGTCGGCTGGGAGGGATGCCTCCTCGTCTCTTTGACGTAGGGTGGCTGAGGGCTTGCGGAGTTCTTCCACGAAGATGCAGCTGGTACGTCTACCCGACTAGAACCAAGCTTGGCGAGCTCGTCGGTGGCTTCATTATCTCGTTTGAGCACATGGGATAGCTCCAGTCCGTCGAACTTGTCTTCCAACCTGCGCACCTCCTGGAAGTACGTGGTCATCATGTCTTCCACGCACGACCACTCCTTTTGTACTTGGTTGATCACAAGCTGGGAATCTCCGTGAACCACCAACCGTCGGATTCCAAGCGATATAGCAATACAGAGCCCGTGGATGAGTGTCTCATACTCGGCGTTGTTGTGTGATGCCGGGACGTGGATTTACAGGACGTATTTCAGCCCTTCTCCTTTTGGGGACGTGAGCACGACGCCGGCCCCCGCGCCACTGATCATGAGAGAACTGTCAAAGTGCATTGTCCAGTGCTCGAGTTCTTTGCTGGTTGATGGTTTTTGAAGTTCCGTCCATTCAGCAGTGAAGTTGGCCAACGCTTGTGATTTTATGGTGGTGCGCAATTTGAACATAATTTTGAAGGCTCCTAGCTCAGCTGCCCACTTGCCGATCCTCCTAGTGGCTTCCCGGTTATGGAGTATATCTCCAATCGGGAAAGAGGTGACCACCGAAATCGTGTGTTCTTGGAAGTAATGCTTGAGCTTTCGAGAGGTGATTAGCACCGCGTAGATGAGCTTCTAGATTTGTGGGTACCGCGCTTTAGATTTGCCCAACACTTCGCTGATGAAGTAGACCGGACGTTGTACCTTCTGCTGGTGCCCATCTTCCTTGCGCTCGACGACACTTGCCGCGCTAACCACATGGGCTGTTGCAGCTACTTAGAGCATGAGTGGTTCCTCCAGCAACGGGGATGCCAGTACCGGGGGTTTCGTCAGGAAGGTCTTGAGGTCGTCGAAGGCTTGCTGTGCTTCGGTGGTCCATTCGAACCGGTCTTGCTTTTTTAGGAGTTTAAAGAATGGTGTTCCCCGCATCCCTAAGCGAGAGATGAATCTGCCAAGTGCCACCATACACCTTGTAAGCTTTTGGACGTCCTTTTGATTTGCCGATGACTTCATTTTTATGATGGTGCTGACTTTTTCCGAATTTGCTTCGATGCCATGGTGCGACACGATGAACCTGAGAAGCTTTCCCGAAGGGACTCCAAAAGTGCACTTCTCGGGGTTGAGTTTCATCCAGTAGGCCCTCAGGCTTTTGAATATTTCGGTTAAGTCGGAGATGAGATCTCTTTTCAACCGGGATTTTACCACAACATCATCCACATAGCCCTCCACGTTATGTCCAAGTTGATTGTGAAAACACCGCTGTATCGTGTGCTGGTAAGTCGCACCGGCATTCTTCAACCCGAATGGCATCGTGATATAGCAAAAAGCTCCGAACGGTCTAATGAACGAGGTTTTGATGCAATCTTCATCCTTGAGGATGATCTGGTGGTACCCTGAATAGGCATCCAGAAAGCTCAGGAGTTCGCAGCCAGCGGTGGAGTCCACAACTTGGTCGATGCGAGGTAACCCGAAGGATCCTTATGGCATGCTTTGTTGAGGTTGGTGTAGTCAACATACATACGCCAGCTTTTATTCTTCTTGCGAACCAAGACCAGATTTGCTAACCAATCAGGATGATACACCTCTCTTATAAAGCCTGCGGCTAAGAGTTTCGTGATCTCTTCTTTGATTGCTTCACATCGATCTTAGGTGAAACATCGAAGGCGCTGCTTGATTGGTTTCGCGTTTTGATTTACAGTTAGCGCGTGCTCGATCACCTCCCTTGGAACACCAGGCATGTCTGAAGGCTTCCAGGCAAAGATGTTCTGGTTTGCCCGGAGAAAAGTGACGAGCGCGCTTTCCTATTCTTGATCAAGCCCTATCCCAATCAAGGCCGTTTTGGTCGGGTTGGATGGGTCAAGAGCTATTTTCTTGACCTCTTCACCAGGCTGGATCCCTGCCTTTGCTTGTTTCTTGGCTGGCACATCGTCATCCTGTGAAGTGGATGCTACTAATCGGATTTTTTGCAAGTCGGCTGATGCCCTCAGGACCTCAACCAGCTCACAGCTCTCCTTATCGCACTGGTAAGATTGCCGTATGTCTCCGCAGATTGCGATGACTCCTCTAGGCCCTGGCATCTTGAGCATTGAGTAAGTGTAATGTGGAACTATCATGAATTTCGCCAGGCCAGGCCTTCCCAAGATAACGTGGTATGTTGTCTCCAAATTAGCTACCTCGAAGTTCATGTACTCCGTCCTATAATTGTCTTTTGTGCCGAACGTGAGGGGCAAGACGATCTGCCTGAGTGGCATAGAGGAAGTCCCAAGAATTACTCCATGGAAAGGCGATGAACTTTGCTTGAGCTCGATCCGAGGGATCTTCATGTCATCGAGGGTATTGGCAAATAGAATATTGAGCCCACTACCTCCATCGATCAGTACCCTCTTGATTTTCATGCTACGGATGACTAGATCTAGCACCAAGGGATATCTGCTTGGAAAAGGAATGTGGTCGGGATGATCGGAGCGATCAAAGGTGATGGGAGCTTCTGACCACTCCAGATATTGGGGGGTCGCTGGTGTGATTGCATTGATGTCCCGAGCGGTAAGCTTTTGCTTTCGCTTGGACTCGTATGCACCCGTGCCCCCGAATATGATGTTGAGCTCTTGTTCGGTTTCTGGGAATTCGCCTTCTGCCAAGGGACTGTCTTTCTTCCCAGCTTCTTTCTTATCTTTGTGTTCTGACCGGCACCAATTTTCCCGCGCAAATCTTTTCAGAGTGAAGCAATCTTTTGCCGCATGCTTTCCTTTCGGGTGGAAAGGGCATTGAGCATTCATTACTTCGTCATACTATTTCTTCTGAGGAGCTCTCACCCTTCCACGCTCAGCCGTGGTGACCAGATCCTCTCCCTTCCGCTTTTTCTCCTTTTGCTTCGGGGGTTTGGTATGATCTTTTTTGTCTTTTTGCTGGGGTTCATCCTCCCGGCGTTCTGCTAACGCATCCGACGCGGCTGCGTAGCGGTCAGCCAAGGCGAACATCTCCCTAGCTGTAGTTGGAGGTTTTTGAGACATCTTCTTAATGAGATCGGGGTCGCTAACGCCTTTCTGGAAGTCCGCGACGACGACCGCATCTGAGACGTCTCGAACCGTATTCTTTTTCTGTGTGAATCACCGGATGAACTCCCTCAGGGATTCATTTTTCTTTTGATGGAGCTGGTAGAGGTCTCTGGGGGTACCAGGCTTCTCGAAAGTGCCCTGAAAATTTTTGATAAACTGGTCACAGAGGTCTCCTAAAGAGTCGATGGAATCTCTTGGAAGCCCTACAAGCCATGCTTGGGCCGAAGGTGCCAACATGACCGGTAGATAATTAGCCATCACGTTGTGGTCACCTCCAGCTACTTTGACTGCGAGGGAATAGACCTGTAGCCAGGCTTTCGTGTCTTTTTCTCCGTCAAACTTGGCAATGCCCTTTGGGTTAAAACCATCTGGCCATTGCACTCGGCGAAGGCGAGCGGTGAATGCTTGGATCCTGTTGATAGGACCTTCGTTGCACTGAGTTTGTTGGTAGTGCAGCGAGGAATCCACTCGACGGTCTCCGTCTTGGCGTGGACTGTGTCCGCCTTTGTGATAGTCGGGGGTCCGGTTGCGGAGATGCCGACTATTATGCTCACGATCAATGCCAAAACGTTCGTGGTCGTCGTCCCGGTGGCGTCGCTCGTCATCGTCCCGCTCTCTTCTCCTAGCATCGAGGTCTTGGCGAAGGTCATGGTGGATGGTGGAGCGTACATCCCTTTGGCTGGGGGACCTGTGACAACTGCTCCTCGTCCGACTGCGGCCAGTCCGACTGCTGGCTGTGTGGGTTTCTTCTCCTGAACGTGGGGGCTTCGCTGTCTAGCCCCGTTGGTTGTGTTGAATCGCCGCAGCTGTCACCATAGCTTTTACTTGTGCCATGATCGGTGCAGCTGGGCTATCAGATTCGATCATGGGTCCCAAGGTATCAAGGAGCATCTTGGTGGCCATGATGTTCTGCTGTGGAGCTTGGAAAACCGACTAGTTTCCCATTCTAGCATGTAAGATGTCATCGTTGACATTATGTGCCCGATTTTGAAGTAACCAGGCACGGTCGTCTGGGTCTTCATGCCAAGCAAGTTCCGTCTCGGTCTCCCCGGGTAACTATCGATTCTGTGATTCGGAAAGATTGCTTTCGATCATAAATACCGAATGAAAATTGGGAGATCTCTCGGACCAGATCTGACTGGTTCCGAAAGGGTGAGTACGCCATGCTCGTTGGTGATGAAGTGTAGACTTTCGAAGCAAAAACCTTGGCCTGGAGCGAAGGTGACACCATCTTTGAGAGCCATCGAAATCTCTGGATTGATCTTCGCGCTGCCCCTACCTGGCATGCCAACTATCAACATTTTGTGTCGGCAATAATCTTAGGGGGGTGTGAATTTGTGGGGCTAGGCACTGGATCAGGATCTCGATGGTAACAGAAGACATGGAATTATACAGGTTCAGGCCCTCAACGGTGGAGGTAATACCCTAGTCCTGTGTTCTGGGATTATGTGTCGAGTCGTCAAAAGTCCTGTTCTGCTCTCCCTCTCCCTTCTCTTATATACAGGAAGGAAGAGAGGTGGAATCCAACTCGGTTACTAGAGCGTGAGTCCGAGTTGGTTACAAGTAAAGGGACTGTATCCTTCCTTATCTAGGATAGCTTCCTTTACGGTTACAATCTCTCCTTTTTAGTTACATCATGGTCGGATCGTCCGGCCGCGTGTTCTTCTCTTCAACGGTCCTCCAGAACCTCCACGCATGCATACCCGGTCCTTGTATCCTCCACAGTTCCAGAGTGTATGTTGCGGAAAATTCGTGCTTTATTCTAAGTTCATCACAAAAATCTTCAACTTTTGTATTTTTGAACTCGGAACCATTGTCACTGTGAAGGTGGTGTGTGGTACTTATGTGCAGGTGGTGTGACACCAAGAGTGCCCTCATCCTCTCGCCAATCCGTCGCCCGCGGTTAAGGCAAGTGTATTGGAATGGGTAGCGTGTTGTATGTTGCTAGTCTTGATTAGATGCAAATTGGTTACATGATATGCTATCTTGCCATGATTAGTGTTTGCCCATGATATGATGGAAATGCCTTATTATGATGCTATGCAATGATTAGTTGAGTTATGTGCAAGTTGTTTATGTTTATGGCATAATTGCATACAGGGCAGGAGAACTAGCCAGGTCAGTGAGAAAGTCATAACTAGTCCGGTAAGGTCTGTGAGAAAGTTATGACTAATTCGGAGTGCCATTGAGTAAGACCTACCTCGTGATTCCATCCACCGTTGTGAATGGAAGCGAGGAGTAGGCACCCTCCATCTACGGGATGGAAGGGGAAAGAGGGTGCACGCCGACGGGTGTGCACTCGGCAATACCGATATGTGCTTCAAGGAGACATGTGCATTGCATTATATGATGATGTTATATGATGATGTCAATGAGATGTATACAATGTGAATATGAGATGTTTATGATGTTGAATATGAAAAGTAGTGATGAAGGAATTGGAATGTGTTTTTTTGTTCCATTGCAATACACTTTGCTGAGTGATGAACTCACACTTGTGTTTTATGTTGTTTTTAAGTACCACGAAATCGGCATGCGGGAAAGGGGCTTAGTGGCACATCTTCACAAAGTTTCACTCATTAAGACATACACAATTTTTGCCATTCGTAGTTGTGATTATAAGTTAATGCATTGAGAACTTGGAGTATGCCTTATTTGTGTGCTTGTTTACATCCATTACTTTGTTTTAGTTCATGGTGTGGCTAAATTCGATATGCTAGACTTAAATTGCTGCTATGTCACATGTTATCGTTGTTTAGATGCTTCCCATTATGATATATCTTGTGATATTATTGTTGATGCTCCGTACCATGGAAAAACAAAGGAGATGCTGCCGAAATTTTCGGTTTAGGCATTTGCTCTTTTATTGTAATTTAGCATTATTTGTGGTATTTAGAGGTTGTTTAGTCTATGTTTGGTGACATCCATGCATACTAGATGCGGGGGTGTTACAGCTAGACAGTAAGTATTTTCACCAATACTCCTATAGATAGTTGGGCCAAACAAATCCATATGTAGGAGTTCTAACGGTCTACATGTGGACATAATACTTTTCGAAGGATGAGAACTGGCAACTTGTTTGCCAGCTTGACAAGCACTGCATAACTTGTTTTTTCTCAAACTTCACATCCTTTAAGCCCACAACTAAATCATTTTTGAAAAGCTTTTTAAGTTGAATCATTCCAATATGAGTAGGGGTGAAAATGGGTCGGGTATTACCCGACCCGTATCCGTACCCGGCAAAATTCTACCTGAAAATTTGGATACGGATACGGGTATTTTTTTGTCGGGTCGGATACGGGTAATTACCCGGATACTTTTCATTCGGATAAGGGTCGGATACAAGACAGCCGATACTCGGTAAATACCCGGATTTTCGGGTCGGATACGGGTACCCGGATAATTTTTAAAATCGGGTACCCGGGTACAGGACAGCGGTAATTCACATTTCTGGAGGTGTTCCCATGCTCGAAAAATTTTGTGGTCCACATGAAAGTTGTATATAATTTTGAGGAGCATCTTTTTCATATTGATAAGTTTTTCATTTGAGCAACAAAAAAAATCATAGAAAATCGGGAAGGGTAATAGAGAAATTCATGTTTAAGACGGACCAACTTTTACAACATGCAGTAATTCGCGTTTTTGGAGGTATTCCCATGCTCGAAAAGATATATGGTCTACATGAAAGTTGTAGAGAATTTCGGGACACATCTTTTTCGTGTTGACAAGTTTTTCATTTGAGCAACATAAAAAAATCACATATATGGTGCTATATATATTGTATGGACTGCTATATGAAGATGTCATGTGTTGTATACTTGTCAATTTTCATGTGCTAGTGCTATGTTATATGGTTTATGCTCTTTGACGCGTTAGTTCGACTGTATGTTTTGTATTATTTGTGTCGGTATATGCTTTGGTTGGATTATTTTAATCATAAATTTTAATGCTACACAATTCACATACTATCCGGCTAATTACCTGATATCTGTATTATGCCCGTCCGTATACTATTTGGTACCCATTTTCTACCCTTTTATAGATACCCGTTATCCGTATCCGTATCCATACCTGATTTTTAACTATCCATATCCGATCCGTATTCGAGTAAAAATAATTAGGGTAGGATACAGGATCACCTACTATCCGACCATATCCGATCCGTTTTCATCCCTAAACATGAGCTAGTCTTATGTGCCATAACCATCCCAAGGATGTTTTTGCAATAAAGTAGGTTTGAAGACATGACTCATTTGAAGTGAAGTCAACAAGGTACAGGTTTCCAAACCAAAGACCTTTAAAAGCAAGAGACTTGTCATTTTCTTTAAAGATTTCAACTCCATTTTGAATGAAAGAACAAATAAGACCAAGATCACATATTTGAGCAACCGAAAGCAAATTAAAATTTAATGTTTCAACTAAGGAAACAATTGAAATTGAAAGATAATTAGAAATAGCAATTTTATCCAGACCTAAGACCTTCCCATTGCTATTGTCACCGAAGGTGATTTTGTCATGTTCTCCACCTCCACTCTCAAAAGTGGTGAACATCTTCCGGTCTTCGGTCATGTGTTGTGTGCAGCCACTGCCCAACATCCAATGCTGTTGGGACCCGAATGTGCAAATCCGGACCCTTTATGTATTCAGCACTAGTCCAGGATCACGCTAGTGCACATTGTCTCAACATAGATGAAATATCACAATCATACACAGCGGAATAATAAAAATAACTCAAATATAACATATAAACTATTGAACGACCTTAAGGTCAACCTTACACTGGTGAGGCCTTAACGGCTTCAACTCCACATAAGCAGCAGTGGAACGAAGAACACCAGTGAATCCCATCAATACGCCACAGGCAACTGACAGGGTTCGACTCCTAGATATTCGCCTTCTTACAGAACTTCTTCTTCTTCGATGTTGTAGTCTTCTTCTCAACTGGTGATTGTTTGTTGCAAGGGGTGAGTACATAAAGCACTCAGCAAGTCATGCACAGAAATGCAAGTCTAATATCTATATGCATGGCTTATTCCAAGTGACAGGCTGAATGGTTATTTTGCGAAAAAGCATCATTCACAAATAAACATAATAGATTGTAAAACAGTAACACAAATAATAACAGTAATAGATTTCACAGTTATTTCACAAGTAAAACATTCCACATCCTTAACCAGTTATCACTTTTCCATAGGCATACTGCCTCCAAACTCACGTTCAATTTCATGAAAAGCTAACACTTGACTGTAATCCACGAGCGTTGTCCAATACCGTGGACTCGGCTATTTGAATAGATTTTACACTCTGCAGAGCGTTGTCCAATACCACGTCAGCCGTGAATCGCAATACAAGAGTATGCGAATGAGTGATCATAACAAAGCCTTTCGGAAACTTCTAACTATACAAGTGAACCCCTCCAATTTTTGCCATACAACATCCCTTCCCTTAGCAAAGGCGAAGTATGGGACTGACATACCGTTGGACGGGTACCATGCCATAGACCTGGTACGCTCCCCCTTCAAGCTACACAAAAGATGTAGTTGACACCCCGAGGTATCTCATGCAAGTTATTAGTAACTTACTCAACTAGGACCGTCCCACTCCAGTCATGTGGTTGCATGATTGACTAAGTTCAAAGGCTTGCAAGGTTAAGTCCTTAGGGTGACTAGGGCAAGACTACCCGAAGAACAAAATCGACTTTCCCGGTGCCACACCTGGCCCACCATCAAACTTGCCACTTGCCCCAGTCAAAATCATCTCATCACCCCAGATGATTATTGTGCAACACAATGCCAACAACAACTCAACATCCTTGAAGAAGCACGAGGGCCTCCACATATCAACTTCATCGTGTCGGCAACACGTCACACGATTTCAAAATACATTGTATATTCCATTAATCAATATTGACATATGTAATTCCAAAATGGTGGCACTGACTCGTTGCAGGTCTAAGCAAACTAATACGTTCTATCTAACCCATGTTGGCAATTCAATAGCTACCAACTATTAATCAACAAACCTATGGTGACAAATGAGTCATGGCATACAATTATGATGGACAAGGTGGCAATAACAAATAGGTTGATTATCTAATCCCAAATTAATTGAAACCAGTTTAACTTAAACTAGCATGCAATAATTTGAAACAACATAAGTTTCGAAAATGGGATCAACATGGTCAAAGCACAACTTGCCTGGCCCTTGCAACTTTTACTGTTCTTTACTCTTTATCTTCGATTCTTGATCCTCGATCTTCAATCTTCGCTTCCTTGACCTTCAGCTCCGTAGAACAACTTCCGGACGACGCGTCTAACGGTTAAAGAAGAAGCAAATACAAACCAATTCAAAAGACAAATCACGTAAGACACCAAATTAAGAACAAATAGCATTGGGCACAACGGCTTGGATGAAATTAGAAGCTTGAATGGATTAGATCGAAGATTAGATGAAAGGGAACGGGCTTTTAGAAAATACACCGAAGAGGAAAAGACTAATGACTGAGAAAGAAAGAATAATATTCCAAGGAATATTTCTTCCAAAGTTATTATCTCGATTGGACGGACAACGACATATGGGCTCTCGATCTATAGACCGTGTCCATAAAGGTATGTTAGTTCATAATGAACTAAACTGATTCTCGATGTTGACTTTTGTTGACTAAACAGATACACAGTCAAACAAAAGAGGGATAGACTGATAGATAAGATCTGGGTACAAGGACATGACAAATGGCCAATGATCTATCGACCATGTCCACGAATGAATTCTGGGTTAATGGCAGATTGGATATTCAAGGAAAAGACAAAGACAAGTGTCTTACCACGATTGAAACAGCGGGAAAGATTGCAAAGATAACAACGCGGCTCACGATGAACTTAGTCCATCGAACCGGTCTTAGGTTAGGGTTTTGATTCGGCTTTGAAGATGATATGACGATGAGGCTAGGCTCACATCATGATGATAGAATAGATGAGGACATCGCACTAGGGCCCTTGCATGAATGCACGCATGCGATGACAACGAAGCGATGAGAGCCAAGCGTTAACGGCGGAATGTTAACGGAGAAACGTTAATGGTGGAACGTTAACGACGGACGTTAACGGTGAAGGCGAAACGATGGCGAGACGCTCATGAAACACGAAGGTAGCGATCGTCGGTGCAACGACATGGCTTCAATGAAACGCCACCAAGGATGGCTAACCGAAACGCGAACCGGTAACGACGGGCTGGGTCGAAAGACGACGGGTAAAAACCGGAACCAGGCTTTATCGGCGAACGGAGGCCAAAAGAATTCTAAGGATGAACCAAAACAGTAAGGGATGACCCACCGTACGCGACAACACGGCCGGAGTGAACTAAAATAACCGGCGTCAAAAGACGGCGCGCGGCGGCGACTAAACGACGGCCTAAATATATAAAATAATTTTGGAGTATGGAACAACAAAGGGAGATTGTCCATCACATAGAACGCGATGAGACAAACTCAACGGTATAGGCGAATTTTGCGGCACCACAACGTATTGATCACAAACTGCCGATTAACGGGTTTCGGATCCAAACTTCAGACGGCCATAACTTCTAGAATAATGATTGGAACTTAACAAAATTTGACCGCGAGCTAGATGTTACATAGAGGAACATCGTGACTTAGATGGCTCAGAGTTTTACCATCTAGATCAGCGGGGAACACGTGAGGATGATTGTCGCTGTCTGAAACGTAGTCTGATCGGAGAAAAGAATTTTCTGCAAAAAATACAGAGGGAAAAACCATGGGGCAGGATATTCATCATGTATAGGAAATCACCATGAGTCTACACAAAATATTTCACGATCAAACTCGAAAAATTGAGGGAGATATGGCCTCGGCAAGATTCAAGATTGAAACGGCCATAACTTTTGATTCCGTTGGCCAAATTGGATGAAATTTGGAGGGGAGACATATGGTACCTAGGATCACAATATGGAGAAGACGGATCTTGAAAAGAGTTGATGAGCTGATGACAGTCGCGCACCAAAATTCGGCCGGCGTTTGGGCGACGTCTGGAGGATGGCGGCTGAGTTTTAGGGTTTGGAAAAATTCATCTAAAGTTGGGAGGATGTGGGAGAGGTCATGGGATGTATACACAAGGTTGGAGAGGCAGTTAGGTCAATAAAAATCAATGTTGGTTGTGTTTGGGTCAGTTTGGGCATTTATACGAGCACTTCTCGTGCGTCCCGTAGGAACCGGTGACGTGGCAGCGTGGGAGCCGTCGGAAATTATCTCTTAGGCTGGGTGCGAGGCGGCGACGCAGCCTACTGGCGCTTCGGTGCATGGCGGCCTGGCGTGGCCCAGGCGAGGGCGCCGCGCCGCCACGTGGTTCGGCTTGTTGGCGCCTGGTGGCCGCTCAAGCGGGCCGTGGCGGAAGAAGTGGGCAGGCGCTAGCAGGCTGGCGCGGGGAGGCGGTCCGGTGGCGGCGTGGGCTAGCGGCGGAAGGAGCGGGCTGGCTGGCGGGGTGGCCCGGCTGGAAAAGGAGGAGGAATTCGGCCCATATGCAAAAATCCGAAAATCCAATTTGCAACGATTTCGTAATAAACAACAATTCCACAATTGAAACTAATTATTTAGGGCATCCAAAAATACCCAAAAATCCTAGTAAAATTCCAGAAAATAAGACATTTTGAACTCAAATAAAATATTTGCAACAAAAATTTATATAAACTTTTTCCAAATAATTAATTAATTTCAATAAAAGGGCTTAACACAATTCAATTCCAAATAAATCTGATAAATAGTAAACGAGCTCCGAAAAATCTCAACAATTACAACAAAATTTCTTGGAGCACAAGGAACCCAAATAAAATCAAATTACTTTTATTTAAAATATAAAATAATCAAATTAAATTGGTTTACCTTTTAGAAAATTCAATTCAAGCTTTATTAACGCGAGAAATTCAACGGAAATTTTTGGGAAACTAAACTAAACCAAAAAATTTTGAAAACCCAAATTTTGAGATATTACAAATCTCCCACCCTTAACAAAGTCTCGTCCTTGAGATTCAAGGCTAGCTATAGAAATAGGTTTAAGGGGACTCAACTCTTGAGGCTTCTTCAAACTTCCAAACAACTACACACTAGACGGGGTCACTTCTGAACAAGCGCTTGATAACATCCAAAATTTGTAGGCTACTCTTTGTGGATGAGTTCCTTTTGCAACTCCACTGACTCCAACTGTGCTTGCTTCTCTGGCACAAGAAGGCACTTCTTCTGCGGGAAATCTTGATACCTTCTCTTGTCGGGAAATCTTGAACATCTCATGCACTCATGCTGACGTCTCCAGCAACTCCATTGACAGGCTCCCTTGCTTTTATTCTTGAACACTTGGTTTTTTGCTTCTTCTAGAAATTGGACAAGCTATATCTGACAACAAAGCTTACTTGCAATTACGTGGTCTTTAACAAGACTTGAATAGCATTCCTGTTTGTCTTGTACTATCTTTGTCGGCTTGATTCTCCAGTACTGACTTAAACTCCATTTCAACTGATTACTCCCTCACATTGAACTCAAGCTTCAACTATTATTGGGGTAATGGTATTGGCTTGTTGGCGTACACTACAGTGGGTAGAGTAATTCTTCAGGAAGACAATTATCCTTTGTAGTTATTAAGCACACGCAGCAACTCTTTCTTCCGATGTGATGGCACATCCATCTTCTTGACTCAACCATAACGGAATAGGCGGTTCTCAGCTGTCTTCGACATACTGAAGTTAACCAGATCGCAACTTTATCTCAGGAACACTTTAGCTCCTTTTAACTATTTGCATCTCTGACCATAGACCAAAACTGCCTTGCACATGGGTAACTAATTTAACTCCAGGAATAAACATCTCAAGCATGGTTTCCAATATGATAAGCTTTATTAAAAACTTAATCTGAACAATGGACAATTTAACTCTCAACATCCTGCGTTACATATGACTTCTGATTAGTACAACATCTGATGCTTTCTAAACTTCAACAGCCTTAATGCGGTTGACATGATCATTTACTGGCACTTGTGGCATGGATTCATCTTGAACTGCTTCACAATTCACTTTCTGGCACAAGTGTCTCGGTAGATGAAGGACTAGGATTGAAGTGGACAGGTATAACACCTTTTCTCCTAGGACAACTATTAGCAAAGTGTCCCGACTCATTGCATCTGAAGCAACGCTTGACTGACATCTGCTGGCATCCTCCTGATGTAGCATTGGTATTGGTAGGGGCAGAGCTGGAATTCACACGTTCCAAAGTGATCTCTTTCTTCTGTGGGCAGTGGTTAGCAAAATGTCCTGTGTGGCGATAAGCAAAGCAAATTCTAGGCAGTAAGCTTCCTCCTTGAGAATTTTTCACTGAGGTGGTGTTATGAAAATTCCAACCATCGGGGCGAAGCACAGGTGAAAGTGTCTCGAACAAAGTCTGAGCAGTATGGCAACTGAGTTATTGAGGGGCACTCCTCATTCGTTGTTGTGGTGGTCCTTCTTGACAAACTTTCTGACGCTTGCGGTGGTCCTCCAATTTCTTGCACTTGTCTTCTAGATCAAGGGTCTGGTTAACCATTTCCTCTTGTTTCAACTGACTCGTTGAGCAAGTTGCTTCCATAGTCTTGTCACCCACTTTCGATGTTATACTCCTTACTGAAGTAATTTCTGGAATGATCATGGCTTCAGAAATTGCTTGATCCTTCTGTGGGCAGTCCTTAACAAAATGACCTAACTTACCACAATTGTAGCATGATTGTTTGGGTCGTCGTGTCGGGTTGATGGGGCATTCTCTAGGCCAATGACCTCGTTTATCACACAAGAAACAGTTCCATGGTGACCAAGTATTACTGATTTCCTAAGGTAGACGGATAGGGTTGACATGTTTCTTCTACATTTCTTCATGTGGCATAGCAAATGCGGATGACAGTCCTTTTCTTTTCACTAACTCTTGAGCAATGATGGCTCACAGATCCTCTCACTGACGCCGAGTCACTACTGTCACTATTGGATCCAGGGAACATTGAGATGGGCAATGATCCTGACCTTCATATAGATAGTACATGATATTGCGCACAGGACATTCTCCATGTAAATGGCTTCCTTCACAGTTGGAACAATTGATTGCATGTTCATCAGCAGTGTGTCATATTTCTCCACATCGGATGCATGCACGATCTTCTAACTTGCTTGGTTGACAACACTTCAAAGAACAACATCCATGTATGGTATTGGGTGCGGGGGTGGTACACTTCTCTGAACTTGCGGTAGTCACACTATCATCTAATGATGCAACAAACTGACAAAGGGCAGTGGCAAACTCCAACCAAGTGATAGTTTGTCCATCCTCAGAGGTGGCGTAGAAACCTTTCTACCAGGCTAATGCATCTCCTTCTAACTGGCAAGTAGCATAGGGAACCTTCTCTTCATCTTCACATTGCACCAAAGCTAGCTTCTCGTCTATGACACGAAGCCATATTTCTGCATCTTTGAGAGTGGCTGATCCATCAAACGTGGGTGGTTTGGTCATCATGAACAGTGCAAACCTTGACTATGAATAGGAGTTTGTGACTTCAGTTGTAGAGAATTGATCTTGGCACTGATAACATTCATCTATTGCATCATTGTCTGCGTAAGCTAAGTCTGGACAACGAGAAAATGACCCAAGTCTTGAATTGTCACGGTTGGTACAGTAAACGGCTGCTATTCACTATCTGCTTTATCACGGACACTAGTAGTAACAACTGAACTAACTTGAACTGCCTTGGAGTCACTGTTGTAATCGGTCCTTTCCATCTACTGACCACTCCAGGGTTTCAGTAAGAGGGGTAAAGCATTGATGAGGATCAAGAATCCTATTGCGGGGAACAGGTTTAACCCAAAAGCTTATACAAACAACTATTAATAACTTGGTATGGTTGCTTATAAAAGCCTAAAAGCTATGCAACACATACTACACACTCAGCAATCAAGGAAGATCCAGATTTCCTAAGCACACAATAATCTAGCATCTAGAAAGGGTAACACTCCTATCTTAAGAGACGCGACTCTCTCAGATGAGTCTCAACTGCCTACTAAAGCACTGGTTCTTCTAGCCTCTGGAACACTTCATCAATCCACTTCTCTTCGAGCTCGATGATTCCTTACTTCACGATCTTCAGGGTTGGCAGCGACACCCAGTACTTTCTACTTAAGCGTGAAACATCGTTAACTATTTGGCATGACTCAGGTAAGATTTCAATTTAAACCAATGGGGAAAAGATAGAAATTTCAGCAAAGGGGAACAATAGAAGAATGAGATAAGTCAAGAGCAAATTATTCTTTCAAGTTAAATTTTCTCTTTAGAAAATAATTTTGAAGCTCCTAAAGATGGCCAATCTATCTAGGGTCAAGACTGTTAGTGTTATACCCTTGAGGCAATCATATAGATGATTGTAACATGACTATGTTTATGAATAATAATATGAGTATTTGTCCAATGAATGTATATCATTGTTTTGATCAACAAGTGTGTGACTTTTTTATGAAACTCTTTACTTATTGATATAATTCGATAAATATCTCTGATCGGGTATCATCGTATAGGACAACGATGAATAGATCAGCACATGTATTTGTAACACCCCAGCATTTAATATGCCCGAATGCTACCAAACCTAGACTAAACAACATCTAAATACCACAATTAAACATAAATTATAGCAAAGGCGCACATGCTAAAAACCGAGATTTCGGCAGCATCTCCTTTGTTTTAACAAGAATTGAAGGAGCAACAACAGTATAGCAATATAAGGCAATACGAGAAATAGCTAAAACAGCAATAATTAAAGACTTAACGACAATATAAGTCTATCATCAAGCACTTAATGTCTTCAAGGGTCAAACGAACAATAAAACTCTCATATAGTAAAGCTAAACCTTAAAGCAATAATCATCACACGCAGTTTATTATCAAAACTAATTGAATGGCATGTCGAATCAAATGAGTGAAGCTACGTGCGGAAGTGTAACTATTTCCCTTCCCCGCATGCTGGTCTCATGGTACCTAAAACAACAAGAAAACACAAGCGTGAGTTCGAAACTCAGCAAGCATATTGCAATGGTACAACAAAATCAATTACATGGAAATAATATCTCACATCATGTAAAACCATCTCATTCATGGTCACATATTATCATCATCATCAATATGTATGAAGTGCAATGCGATGCTCATGTCTCCTTGGAAACTCATACCGATATGGTTGAGTACACACCCGTCGGTGTGCACCCTCTCCCCCCTTCCATCCCGAAGATGGAGGGTGCCTACTCCTCACTTCCGTTCACCGCGGTGAATGGAATCACGATGTAGGGCTTACTCATTGGCTCTCCGGATTAGTCATAACTTTCTCACCGACCTTCCCGAACTAGTTATGACTTTCTCACCGCCCGGGCCATATAATCATGCCATGTATGCAAATATGCCACATCATAATCAAATTGTACATTAACACATGGCATCATAACATGATAAACATACTCATCATATCAATGGCAGTCATTAAAGCATGGCAAGTGATCATCACATCTAATCAATCTCATCTAGTCTCAACTAGCAACCTACAAATCGTTATCCATTACAATACACTTGCCTCAACCACAAACAACGGATTGGCGGGAAGTAGAAGGCACTCCCGGGGTCGCACCACCTGCACATAGGTACCACACACTCACAATCATGTCTACAAAACAGTAGGCAAACCCTCATCTACCCCGATATTGCCAACTACTCGCAAAACCCAAAAACAGAGGTTTTGTCCCGTCGGGACAACAGCCTTCCAAAACGCATAACTTGAGTTCTGGGACTCCGAATCAATTAAACGAGTACATCCTCGCGTAGCTTTAGAAATTTCGCAACTTTTTCTAGGTATAGGGAAAGACTGATTTGGAATCTAAAGTTGTTTAATCTACAAAATACCGTGATCTGTTCCAATCACGTCATAGATTTTAACACGCTCGGTAAAACGCCATAACTTTTAAACGGCTGATCGGAATTTAACGTTCTTTATATCCACGGAAATACAATGAAATTATCTACAACTTCTTCAACATCCGTACGACCAAATTCGGAATTTAAATTGGCGAAAAACCGAACCCTAGGTCGACTGCTCATGCTGTCCGAAACAGAGAACGTGACCAACTCAAGAATCCATCTAATATAATCAAATCCAGCACCACCAATTGATCTAAAAACTTGATAAACACCCTTAGAACAGTACCTAGACCAATCCCAAGGATTCCCATGGATATACCTTCGCCCGATGCACGAAAACCCAGTAGATCTCCTCCCGGTTCGCGCGATCTCCTTCCTCGCCCAAATCCCGCCGGATCTCCTCGTCGCGGAGCGCTCCAATGGATGGATCTTCGAGTTGGCGAGGTGGAGAACTCCCCTAGGGGCAGCAAGGGAGGTGGAGAGGTGGTGGAGGGGTGGAGGAGTAATGGGGAGCCATGGGGAGCCATGGGGAGGGGCGCACGCAAGCAAGGGAGGTGGAGATGGAGTTGTGGCGGCTAGGGCATGGGAGCGGGGCGCACAAACAGCAGGGGGGCGCACAAGGGGCTGGGGTTGGCCTCCAACCAGGTCTCCTTCCCCCAAAAGGACTCAAACTCCACCCCCACCAAGGCCCACGACCCTTTCCCCTAGGCCCAAACTCCCCCGGAAAGGCCCAAACTCCCGGAAACGGTCCGGAAACGCTAATAACCTCCATACCCTATGGTTTTAACCTTAATTCCACATCTCATATTGTTTTTGACCTCATCATGCTCAATAAATAAGGATCCGACACTCCGTGGTGTCACATTCTCCCCCCTTCAACAGGATTCGACCTCGAATCTAAGACATGCCACTGCGTCAAACCAACAACACACAGAGATCTAATCTTCGCGGTTCAAACCTGAAGAAAAGAGCTTTGGGTAAAGCTCGCCTCCGCGAGACTTCAACTACCAGGTCGCTTCTCTAAATAAAACCACTGGAATTTACACTGATCGAGACTCGATGACAGGACACCTAGGTTCGAAGACCAACAGCTCTAACGCTAACCCATTGTAACACCCCAATTTTTGCTTTTCATGAAATTAAATATTATTTTGCACATTTGTGAATTTTTGGAATTTTCTGGAATTTATTTGGATTTAATTTGAATTTATTCCATATTGAAATAATTAAAGAAATTAAATTTTCAAATAAAGTTTTGTTGGAAATATTTTATTTGAGTCCCAAATGCCCAAAAATATTTTTCAGAATTTTTCTGGAATTTTTCTAAGTATTTTGCTATTTTTCATGAATTAAATGAATTACTGGAAATTATTTTAAATATTAAATCGCAGGAAAATCAAACCGAGTCGGTTACTGTTCATCCGACCGAGCCCGAGTCAGACTCGAGTTCGAGTCCGACCCGAGTCACGTGACTCGACCGAACCCACTCGGCCGAGCCCTAACCGCATGACCGTTGGATTCAGATCCAACGGCCACGATTGAGCCACGTCGCCGGACCCGAGCCCGACCGAGCCAGCCAGCTCGCCCGAGTCTGACCCGAACCCAAACCCACGCACCGTTGGATCTCGATCCAACGGCTGTGCGCGTGCCACGTCACCCAATCCGAGTCGCCACCGGACTCCGCCACCGCAACGGAGAGGACCTCGGTTTTCGTGCGTTTCACGGACGCCGAGGGCCCTATTTAATGCGCCGCCACCCGTGCCGTGATGCCGACTTCCGTGCGCACCCGTAGCCCTAGACAACCTCGCCTGAGCCGCCGTGGTTGCGCCGCTAGAGCTCGCCGGAGTTGGGAGAAGGTGCAGCCGCGGTCTTTCGCCGATAGCCGTCGTCTCTGTCGTCCTCCGTCGCCGTTGACCCCAGATCCGGAATCGGGAGAGCAAGCCGCGTCGGTGAGCACCACCCACGTCGCCGGAGCGCGCCCGAAACGCCGTCGGCTAGGTCGTCGTCCCCTGCGCCGGTGACCCAGCGCCGCCGCAAGCCATCACCGGACCACGAGCTCGCTCCACCGTCCGATCCAGATCCAACGTCCCAGATCACGCCACGTCATCCCACGGTGAGATTCCGTCCAAAATCCCAGATCCAATCTCGACCGTTGGATCTAGATCCAACGGCCCAGATCCAACGCGTTCACCCCAAACGCGTGAGACCAGATTCAATCTGGGCCGTTGATTTTCAAATCAACGGCCGAGATCTAGCCACGCAGGCGGAGATCGACCGCCCGCCAGCGGCCGCCCACGCGCGCGTCGTGACGCCGACACGCGGGGCCCGCATGTCGGCCCCACCAAATCGCACCATGACGTCACGCCGACGCCATGGCAGCTCGCGATGTCGGGCCGGCCGTCCCAAAGAAGGCGCCGACGCCAAGAATGATGTCACTAGTGGGTCCCACTGCCGCCACCGTGGTCGAGCCCCGCCGACGTCGGCGATGGCGCCACCCGAGGGGACCCACCGGCGACACATGGAGCCGTGGGACCGAGTCCATGGTGGGACCGAGCCGAACCGCAGGCCGAGTCCATGGATCGGTACCGACGCCACCACCAATCGAGGTCGACGCGTGTCATCACGACGCAATAAATGATTTTCCGAAAAAAAAAATGATTTAATAATTCGGTTTAATAATTGATTTGAATTTCAAAACTTCAAACACTTATAACTTTTGCGTTTCAACTCCGATTTGAACGATTCAAATTTTTAAAAATTCATAAAATTCAGATCTACTCAAATATGAATTTTATTTAATTTTTGGACTAAAGTTTTTCCCTGTAATATTATTTAATTGATTATTTAAACTTTAAATAATCATAACTTTTGTGTTTTAACTCCGAATTAAGCGATTCTAGTTCCTAAAAATTCATAAAATTATGTTCTCTCTGTTTATGGATTTTATTTGGATGTTTGGACACTTTTTGCCTATTGTTTATTCGTGTATTGCTATTTGCACGCGTTACGAGTAGACGTTGAAGTGCCGGAAGGATTCGAAGGAGAAGTGTTGACTCAGGATCCAACTCAAGACCAAGAACAAGTACTTTTTGAAGGCAAGTTATGCTTTGACCATGTTGATCCCATTTTGAAACCTATTTTGGTTCAAATTATTGCATGCTAGTTTAAATTAGAAAATGCTTTACTTAATTATGGGTAATTAGATAAATGCCAAATTGCTGTATGACACCTTGACTATTTAAATATGTGCCATGACCCCCTTGACACCCTAGTTGTGGATTACTAGTTGGACATTACTAAATTGCCAACATGGGTTTGTAGATCGTTGTAGTATATGGCTTAGACCTGCTACGTACTCATGACATGATTTTGGACAATTAAATGTTAATATTGACTTAATGATATATTGAACCTGTTTTGGGAAGGTATCATGCGATGTTGATGGCACGTGGTGCATGGTAATCAACTGGGGTTTGATAAATAGCTTTTGACCGGGGCATGTGGCAAGAATGATCAGGTGGGCCAGTTGTGGCACTGGGAATGTTGTTTTGGTTCTTCAGGGTAGTCTTGCCCTGGTCACCCTAAGGACTTAACCTTGCAAGCCTTTGAACTGAGTCAAGCGTGCAACCACATGTCTGTAATGGGACGGACCTAGTTGACTAAGTTGCTAATAACGTACCTGTGGGACCTCAGGAGGTCAACTACACCCTTTGCGTAAGTTGTACGGGGGAGCGCATCGGGCCGAGGCCAGTACCCATCTAACAGCTTGATTGGCCTAAACTTCGCCTTAGCTAAGGGAAGGGTTAGAGTGCAATAACCCTGGAGGCTCACTTGTATTGTTAGAAGTTTCCAAAAGACTTTGTTACGGGAACTCGCCTTTGTGGTGTTTGACTGTATCTTGTGGGTAAAGTGCATAACCTCTGCAGAGTGTAGAATCTATTCGAATAGCCGTGTCCGCGGTATTGGACATCGCTCGGGAATTACAGTCAAGGGTTAGATTTTCTCAAAAATAACTTGGACTTGAAAGGTTGGGTTGGCTTAATAATGATGTTGATGGAAATGTGGATTAGGATGGGAAAGATGTTTGCTAAACTCCTTGAAAAGTTATCGATACTATACTTGTTTCTATTGCTTTCGAATCTACTTATGCTACTTGTCAAATGCTGTTTTATTGCAAATATACCCTGAGCTATTCCTTTGTATTAAGCCATGCATGTAGTATATTAGGTGCATTCTGTGCATGACTTGCTGAGTACCAAGTACTCACCCTTGCCACAATACAACACCAATTGAAGAGGAGACTACACCAGCTTTGGAGGAGGAGCTCCAAGAGGAACCGTCTACTTAGGGAGCGAGCCCAGTCAGTTGCCTGTGGTATACTGGATGGCGCCACGATGTTATCTTATTTTTCCGCTGCTACTATTTCTCTCTTAATAAGTTTCGCCCTGCGTGGCGTATATTTGTAACTTGACCATAAGGTCGAGCAACCAGTTTGACTATCTAATTAAAGTACTTTATTAGTATCGAGTGGTATGATTGTGATATTTACCGATGTTAAGACTGTGTGCACTAGCGCGTTCCTGGACTAGTGCTGAATACACAGAGGGTCTGGATTTGCAGATTCTGGTCCCGATAGAGGTGGTATCAGAGCCATACTGACCGTAGGCTCAACCCTAGCTAGAATGGCCGTAGAGAGGTTAAAACCTATTTTCTAAAGGTTAAAAGTTCGTCAAGATAAGAAATGACATCTCGACTTATGCCCTTCTCTCTTTTCTTGTCTCTTGCTGAATTTTTCCTTACCTTGTCATGATTTAAAAATTTCGGGTTCTTACATGAGCACTCTTGTGACAGATGGAGGGAGAGTTCAACTACGTCGATCTGGAGGTTGGTCACGCCGCGGAACTTTGGCGTATGCTACAGACTCTCAGAGATTTTGAGAAGCCGCAATATCAAGTGAACGTAATCAGACAAGCAGGATTGATCAAGGCTTGTGACGTGAAGATTGTGGTACCTGCTAGGAAGAAGGGCCCAGGAAATCGCCCGATACACTGCTCTGCCAGGAGGTCTACAATGCAGATGGGTATCCAAGAGGCGTCACGACGAGCAATGCGGCACATTACCCGCATCTACGCCAGAGAGTTGGAGAGCACGTTGTTCCGTTATCATCCGCGCAGCAATAACCTTCTTGACCCGAAGGCGATTCAGGATGAGAATGCCATGGTTACACAGTTAGCACGACTTGTTGTCGCCCAGGAGGAGGTACTCGATGATACAAGCAAGGAGCTACAGAAGGCCCGCAAGGAGATCACGACAGAGAAGAACAGATGGCGGGAAGCTCAAGAGTATGTGTCACACCTTCTGCAAAGGATTGGAGAGTTAGAGACGGCATTGTACGCACTGCAGCGGAGCCAATGCTCGAGCCGCACGAGCTGACCGAGGAGCCGGAGCTTGAGGAGGACACTGCTTCTTCGACTACCACAGATGACACAGTTGCTGGACATGGCGACCGTTTCGCGCCTATGCCGCAGCATCCATACCCAGGCCGTGGAGGTTTTCTCGATGAGTGAGCGTAGGTTCTATAGTGAGACTCCTTCGCCGAGTCGCGTCATAGAATAAAGAGTCACCCTTTAGGCGTTAGACTCCAGTGTTAGTTCGATTTGGATTTTCATTGCTTGCTGAGTGTGCAGTATGTGTTGCAAGGCCCCTAGGCATTGTAAGCAACCATACCAAGTTACTATTGATTAAAATAATAAAGTTGGACTTCAAGTTACACCTTTCGCCCCGCATAAGTTCCATATTACTTGTCTATTCCTGTTTCCCTCTCATCTCTGAAACCTTGGAGCAATCGATAGATGGTGAACACCCGCGGAAACCTTGGAGGCAATGGAAATGGTTCTTGCCCAGCAGAAAACCCCAATGATGGAGCACCAGCACCGCCACTGGACATGCAGAATTTCGAAGCTTTTCTTGCTGCTCAGACTCAGTTGATGCATGCTATGATGCAACAGATGCAACACGTCACTGCTCAAGCCACTGCTAATCAAGTGAATCAGGGACAACGCCAGAATACAAGACTGTCAGAGTTCATGAGGACTCACCCACCCACTTTTTCTGGGAATGCTAACCCGTTGGAAGCCGATGACTGGTTAAGGTCAATTGAGAGGAAGCTACACATTGCTCAATGCATGGGAAATGAGAAGGTACTCTACGCTTCTCATCAGTTGGAAGGAACAACCGCCGAATGGTGGGAGAACTTCTGTGCCACGCAAGAGAACCCTCAAGATATCACTTGGGAGGAGTTCACAGCTGCGTTTCGTCAGTATCACGTGCCTGAAGGAATCATGGATCTCAAGAAGGAGGAGTTCAGAGCACTGAAGCAAGGTAATCAGCCTGTGGCCGAATACCTGAACAAGTTCACACAGCTTGCACGCTACGCGCCTGAGGATGTAGCGACAGACAAAGCCAGATAATCTCGCTTCATGAAGGGACTTAACTCAGGACTACAGGTGGGACTGATCACCCACACCTTTCCAGATTTCCAGGAGCTTGTGAATAAGGCGCTCATTCTTGAGGACAAGCGCAAGGAGCTGGATGAGAACAGGAAGCGCAGGATGCAGCATCAGGGATCGCGTCAGGGAGCACAGCAACGTTTGAGAGTTACACCAAATCAGTTTTTCAGATTCCAGCCGCAGAATACAACAAGGACACCGTGACCAGCACCAAAACCCGTCAATCAGAACTATCAGACCCCAGCACCAACCAGAAACGCCGCTTCAGGCAGTCAACAAGGAACAGTGAGACGCTGCTACAATTGCAACGAGCCAGGGCACTTTGCCAACAGTTGTCCTAAGAAAACAATGAGTGACCCGATCCGCTTCAACTGGGATCCACACCAGCCAGGACGCCAAAGACCAGGAGCCACACCCTGCATCGTGGTGAGAGGCCGAGTCAACCATGTCACCGCAGATATACACTGCGAGAATGCTACGGATGTCGTCTTGGGTAAGTTACTTGTTAACTCGCACTGCAACAGTTTTGTTTGATTCTGGAGCTTCGCATTCGTTTGTTTCACAAGGCTTTGCTGCTAAAAATGATTTGGGGATTGCAAGACTTAAATGCATGCTTTTAGTTCAAACCCCTGGTTCCGAACTCCGAACGAAAGTAGGATGTTCTGGGCTGAGAATACTAATAGAGGGGATAGAGTTCCTAGCGAACCTTATTATTTTGGAGACCCAGACTTTGGACGTCATCTTGGGAATGGATTGGTTATCCAAGCACAAGGCTGTATTGGATTGTGGACGAAGGACTATCTCAGTTGAGAGCCCGTGTGGAAAGAAAGTGGAATTTCAAGCTACTGCCGTTAGAGATGGACAGTTGATGGTTAACAGCACCAAGGCAATCAGCATAGAAGATGTCTCAGTAGTGAATGAGTACCCAGATGTTTTTCCTGAAGATCTACCTGGTATGCCGCCAGACAGGGACATAGAGTTTGTGATAGAGCTTGTACCTGCACAAATAGATAGCAAAGAGACCTTACCGGATGTCCACCGAAGAATTGGTAGAGATGAAAAAGCAACTCGAAGAGCTAATGGAGAAAGGATTTATCAGACCGAGTTCGTCGCCGTGGGGAGCGCCAGTTCTGTTTGTCAAGAAGAAGGATGGGAGTTTCAGGATGAACATGCCGAACACTTGAGGCGAGTTTTGGAAAAGCTGAGGGAACAACAACTCTTCGCCAAGTTCAGTAAGTGTGATTTTTGGAAGGACAAGGTGGAATTCTTCGGACATGTAATGACCGCAGAAGGAGTCGCCGTTGATCCAAGCAAGGTAGAAGCTGTGTTACATTGGGAGCAGCCGAAGACTATGACCCAGATCCGGAGTTTCCTTGGAATGGCAGGTTACTATCGCCGTTTCATTGAAGGCTTTTCGACAATTGCGAAACCTCTCACGCAATTGCTGAAAAAGGAGAATAAGTTTGCATGGACGCCAGAGTGCGAGAAAGGTTTTCAAGAACTGAAGAAACGATTGACATCAGCGCCAGTGTTAGTTCTACCGGATGTTAATCAAAGCTTTGATATTTATTGTGACGCATCGCGCCAAGGGCTTGGATGTGTGCTGATGCAGAATGGAAAGGTCGTCGCTTATGCATCAAGGCAGTTGAGGCCGCATGAGGAAAATTATCCGACGCATGACCTGGAGTTAGCTGCCGTAGTGCATGCCGATATGGTGTCACTATCTGATCGGGAACAGATGTGAAGTGTACACGGATCATAAGAGCCTTAAGTACATATTCACCCAGTCGGATCTGAATATGAGGCAAAGGAGGTGGATAGAGTTGATCAAGGACTATAATGTTGGAATCCATTACCATCCTGGAAAGGCCAACGTAGTAGCCGATGCTCTGAGTTGGAAAAGCCATACTGTGAGTATGTTGCTAGCCACAAGTCAGGACGAGCTATGTGAGGATTTCCAGAGAATGAAGATTGAGGTGGTACCTAGCGGATTCTTGGCCGCATTGGAAGTGAAGCCTACCCTAGAAGATCAGATCCGAAAAGGATAGAAGGATGATGACAAGATCCGCAGGATTAAGTCCATCAAGGAGGAAGGCAAGGCAGAGGACTTCAAGTTGGATGAGCAAGGCACGTTATGGATGAAGGATCGGATTTGTGTGCCCAACAAGAAGGAATTAAAGCAACTGATTTTGGGAGAAGCCCATGACTCAAAGTATTCCATTCATCCTGGAAGTGCCAAGATGTATCAGGATTTAAAAGAAAGATTCTGGTGGCCGAGCATGAAGCGTGAAGTTGCCGAGCATGTTGCATTGTGCGACGTATGCCAGAGAGTCAAGGCAATGCATCAGAGACCAGCAGGATTGTTGCAACCGCTGAAAATACCTGAGTGGAAGTGGGAAGAAATCGGAATGGATTTCATTACCGGTTTGCCTAAGACTCAACGAGGTTATGACTCCATATGGGTTATAGTGGATCGCTTGACCAAGGTCGCCCATTTTATCCCCGTGAAGACCACTTACTCGGGAGATAAGTTAGCAGAGTTGTATATGACCAGGATCGTCTGTTTGCACGGAGTGCCAAAGAGGATTGTATCGGACAGAGGTACCCAATTTACCTCAAGGTTTTGGAATAAGTTGCATGAAGCCATGGGAACCCGTTTGAACTTTAGTACAGCTTGTCATCCACAGACGGATGGACAGACCGAAAGAGTCAATCAGATTCTGGAGGATATGTTAAAAGCGTGTGCATTGGCTTATGCTACCTCTTGGGATAAGAGTCTGCCGTACGCCGAGTTCAGTTACAACAATAGTTACCAGGCTAGTTTGCAGATGTCACCTTTTGAGGCACTGTATGGTCGACCCTGTCGGACGCTATTAAACTGTAATGAGACCGGCGAGCGCCGTGTCTTTGGGCCTGATATTCTTCAAGAAGCTGAAGAGCAGATTGCCATGATTAGGGAAAGGTTGAAGATAGCCCAATCACGACAGAAGAGTTATGCTGACAATCGTCGCCGGGATTTGAGTTTTGAACCAGAAGACTTTGTGTACCTCAGAGTTACGCCTCTCAGGGGAGTTAAGAGGTTCCATGCAAAAGGAAAACTTGCACCCCGTTACGTTGGACCATTTAAGATTTTGAGCCGCAGAGGCGAAGTTGCTTACCAGCTGGAGTTACCGCTGTCATTAGCAGGAGTGCATGACGTGTTCCACGTGTCCCAGTTGAAGAAGTGTCTCCGAGTCCCTGAGGAACAGACACCGCTAGAGTCAGTTGAGTTGCAAGAAGATTTGACTTACAAGGAGCACCCCGTGAAGATTCTAGACACAATGGATCGAGAGACGAGGAACAAGTCAACCCGCTTCTGTAGAGTTCAATGGAGCAACCATGCAAAGAGCGAAGCAACTTGGGAGCGCGAAGAGGATTTGAAGAAAGAGTTTCCGAACCTATTCTTTAGTAAGCCCTGAATCTCGGGGACGAGATTCTGTTAAGGGGGGAGGTTTGTAACACCCCAATTTTTGCTTTTCATGAAATTAAATATTATTTTGCACATTTGTGAATTTTTGGAATTTATTTGGATTTATTTGGATTTAATTTGAATTTATTCCATATTGAAATAATTAAAGAAATTAAATTTTCAAATAAAGTTTTGTTGGAAATATTTTATTTGAGTTCCAAATGCCCAAAAATATTTTCCAGAATTTTTCTGGAATTTTTCTAAGTATTTTGCTATTTTTCATGAATTAAATGAATTACTGGAAATTATTTTAAATATTAAATCGCTGGAAAATCAAACCGAGTCGGTTACTGTTCATCCGACCAAGCCCGAGTCAGACTCGAGTTCGAGTCCGACCCGAGTCACGTTACTCGACCGAACCCACTCGGCCGAGCCCTAACCGCGTGACCGTTGGATTCAGATCCAACGGCCACGATTGAGCCACGTCGCCGGACCCGAGCTCGACCGAGCCACTTCGCGAAGTCCGACCCGAACCCAAACCCACGCACCGTTGGATCTCGATCCAACGGCTGTGCGCGTGCCACGTCACCCAATCCGAGTCGTCGCCGGACTCCGCCGCCGTAACGGAGAGGACCTCTGTTTCCGTGCGTTTCACGGACGCTGAGGGCCCTATTTAATGCGCCGCCACCCGTGCCGTGACGCTGACTTCCGTGCGCACCCGTAGCCCTAGACAACCTCGCCTGAGCCGTTGTGGTTGCGCCGCTAGAGCTCGCCGGAGTTGGGAGAAGGTGCAGCCGCGGTCTTTCGCCGATAGCCGTCGTCTCCGTCGTCCTCCGTCGCCGTTGACCCCAGATCCGGAACCGGGACAGCAAGCCGCATCGGTGAGCACCACCCACGTCGCCGGAGCGCGCCCGAAACGCCGTCAGCTAGGTCGTCGTCCCCTGCGCCGGTGACCCAGCGCCGCCGCAAGCCATCGCTGGACCCCGAGCTCGCTCCACCGTCCGATCCAGATCCAACGTCCCAGATCACGCCACGTCATCCCACGGTGAGATTCCGTCCAAAATCCCAGATCCAATCTCGACCGTTGGATCTAGATCCAACGGCCCAGATCGAACGTGTTCACCCCAAACGCGTGAGACCAGATTCAATCTGGGTCGTTGATTTTCAAATCAACGGCCGAGATCTAGCCACGTGTGTGGGAGACTGACCGCCGCGATCAGCGCCGTCCATGCGCGCGTGCGTGTGACGCTGACACGCGGGGCCCGCATGTCAGCGGCCCAGCCAAACTGCATCATGACGTCACGCTGACGTCATGGCAGTTCGCATGTCGGGCCGTGTCCCCAGCTTGGCGCCGACGCCAAGAATGACGTCACCGATGGGTCCCACTGTCACAAGACTGCGGCTAAGCCCGCCGACGCCGCCAGCGACGTCACCCGCGGGGACCCACCTGTCAGCGACACATGGAGCCGTGGACCGAGTCCATGGTGGACCGAGCCGAACCGTGGGCTGAGTCCATGGACCGGCTGACGCCACCAATTAATCGAGGTCGACGCGTGTCATCACGACGCAATAAATGATTTTCCGAAAAAGAAAATGATTTAATAATTCGGTTTAATAATTGATTTGAATTTCAAAACTTCAAACACTTATAACTTTAGCGTTTCAACTCCGATTTGAACGATTCAAATTTCTAAAAATTCATAAAATTCAGATCTACTCAAATATGAATTTTATTTAATTTTTGGACTAAAGTTTTTCTCTGTAATATTATTTAATTGATTATTTAAACTTTAAATAATCATAACTTTTGTGTTTTAACTCCGAATTAAGCGATTCCAGTTCCTAAAAATTCATAAAATTATGTTCTCTCTGTTTATGGATTTTATTTGGATGTTTGGACACTTTTTGCCTATTGTTTATTCATGTATTGCTATTTGTACGCGTTACGAGTAGACGTTGAAGTGCCGGAAGGATTCGAAGGAGAAGTGTTGACTCAGGATCCAACTCAAGACCAAGAACAAGTACTTTTTGAAGGCAAGTTATGCTTTGACCATGTTGATCCCATTTTGAAACCTATTTTGGTTCAAATTATTGCATGCTAGTTTAAATTAGAAAATGCTTTACTTAATTATGGGTAATTAGATAAATGCCAAATTGCTGTATGACACCTTGACTATTTAAATATGTGCCATGACCCCCTTGACACCCTAGTTGTGGATTACTAGTTGGACATTACTAAATTGCCAACATGGGTTTGTAGATCGTTGTAGTATATGGCTTAGACCTGCTACGTACTCATGACATGATTTTGGACAATTAAATGTTAATATTGACTTAATGATATATTGAACCTGTTTTGGGAAGGTATCATGTGATGTTGATGGCACGTGGTGCATGGTAATCAACTGGGGTTTGATAAATAGCTTTTGATCGGGGCATGTGGCAAGAATGATCAGGTGGGCCAGTTGTGGCACTGGGAATGTTGTTTTGGTTCTTCAGGGTAGTCTTGCCCTGGTCACCATAAGGACTTAACCTTGCAAGCCTTTGAACTGAGTCAAGCGTGCAACCACATGTCTGTAATGGGACGAACCTAGTTGACTAAGTTGCTAATAACGTACCTGTGGGACCTCAGGAGGTCAACTACACCCTTTGTGTAAGTTGTACGGGGGAGCGTACCGGGGCTGAGGCCAGGTACCCATCTAACGGTTGATTGGCCTAAACTTCGCCTTAGCTAAGGGAAGGGTTAGTGTGCAATAACCGGGGAGGCTCACTTGTATTGTTAGAAGTTTCCGAAAGACTTTGTTACGGGAACTCGCCTTTGTGGTGTTTGACTGTATCTTGTGGGTAAAGTGCATAACCTCTGCAGAGTGTAGAATCTATTCGAATAGTCGTGTCCGCGGTATTGGACATCGCTCAGGAATTACAGTCAAGGGTTAGATTTTCTCAAAAATAACTTGGACTTGAAAGGTTGGGTTGGCTTAATAATGATGTTGATGGAAATGTGGATTAGGATGGGAAAGATGTTTGCTAAACTCCTTGAAAAGTTATTGATACTATACTTGTTTCTATTGCTTTCGAATCTACTTATGCTACTTGTCAAATGCTGTTTTATTGCAAATATACCCTGAGCTATTCCTTTGTATTAAGCCATGCATGTAGTATACTAGCTGCATTCTGTGCATGACTTGCTGAGTACCAAGTACTCACCCTTGCCACAATACAACACCAGTTGAAGAGGAGACTACACCAGCTTTGGAGGAGGAGCTCCAAGAGGAACCGTCTACTTAGGGAGCGAGCCCGATCGGTTACTGTGGTATCTTTGGATGGCGCCACGATGTTATCTTATTTTTTCGCTGCTACTATTTCTCTCTTAATAAGTTTCGCCCTGCGTGGCGTATATTTGTAACTTGACCATAAAGTCGAGCAACCAGTTTGACTATCTAATTAAAGTACTTTATTAGTATCGAGTGGTATGATTGTGATATTTACCGATGTTAAGACTGTGTGCACTAGCGCGTTCCTGGACTAGTGCTGAATACACAGAGGGTCCGGATTTGCAGATTCGGGTCCTGACACCCACGATCAACCTCTTGCAAGAACTTTACTCGACGCTGACACACAAAGCACTCACACATGGTCTCAGCACGACCCAAGCGATAGGATAAATCCTTAAACAGACCACAAAAGAAACGGTCTCATACTTTCCATTTCATACATTCCTTGGCACTAGAGTGCCCGATCCCTTAGACCAACGTTACTCTTTAGAAGAAACACGGTACCAACCTCTAACTCCGACTCTTGATCCTCCTTCAGCTCTCGCAAGCAAAAGTGTTTTCACACCTCGAACTCCCTACTGTGGTTTGTCGTAAGCAAGACGACGTGAACCAAGCGGGACACAACACTCCAATACTACCAACTGCTGGAACGAACGAGGTTAAAACCTTGCAAAAGATTGATCTTTTACAACTAGGCCAACACCCACCGTTACCACTGAAGGAAAAACCTACTTTATAACCAGGGTCCTTAAAATTCGCAAAAACACTGTCAACCGAGCAATTCACATCGGTCGACACAACTTGCTCAGAGATCGGCGACAAAAGATCCAATACACTTCGAAAGGATAAAGCAATTACTTGCAACCACCAAATGGTCCACTAATAATTTAATCAACCCTACCGATGAACACCTCAACGACACAATTCTCTATGAAGGTTTGTATTGAGTCATACACAACCTTCCACTCAAAGGACCACGATAAAGAGCACAATCATTGAGTGAGCTCAACCATAAACATGAACCCGAGTGGCCCTCATCCAACAACTCAAACCCCAAAGCGCTAAAACCACTTAGGAAAGGATCCGACAACATCCAAAGAGCACACATTTTAAATATCCTATGCCAAGACACAAAGGAAATGCAGATCGCTTCACCACAACCAACACCAGAAATTATTCATTCTTTTCTTTTCATACTAGAAAGGAAGGGAAATCTCGTTTCATGACATGAATGCACATTCTTCAAGAGCACTCCAGAATAGTCATATCTCCATATATGACTTTCTCACCGACCGGGCTCAACGACTCTTTTATCATTTAACATCTATACACGATGTCTTGTTTACTTTTCACCATTCATTCATCATATGACAACAATACCGAAAAGTCATTCACCAAAAGACTTCTTCCTCGGTATCAGATGATTGAAATACACATAACACTGACGGTTGCGCTAAATCATATAGACTATGATGGCAACACCGTTAACAACAAAACACCACATCGTGTGAAAATCCATCATCCATTTAAAACCAAACTTGCAACACCTCGCAAAATCAAACTCAACCCTTTGGAACAGAACATCGACTCCGAAGTCAAACATCTGCACACACAACCGCCATAAATTTTATCAAAAGAGATATGACACTACGGAATGGTGTGAGATTATTTAATGTGAATGTTAAGGTCAAAAACTTTATGAAATATGGTATTGGAGGTTAAAACCATAGGGTATGGAGGTTAGTAGCGTTTCCGGGGTTTTGGGCCTTTCCGGGGGAGTTTGGGCCTAAAAGAGGGGGTTGTGGGCTTTGGTGGGATGGAGTTTGAGTCCACTTAGGACTAGGAAACCAGGTTGGGCTGGCTTAAGGGGCTCCCCTGCCCCCCTTGCTGCACCCCAAGCCCCCCTAGTGCGCCCCCACCTCCTCCTCCCAAGCCATAGCCGCCCCACCTCCTCTCCTCCCCCCCCTTGTGGCCGTGCGCCCTTGCCCCCTTGCCCCCATTGCTCCCCACATCTCCACCACCTCTCCTCCACCCCCTTGCTGCCCTAGGGTGGCCTCCCCACCCCTGCACCTCGAAGGTCCATCCGAGGAGCGAGGAGCGAGAAGCGATCCGGGAGGAGATCGTTTGGGTTTTCGTGCGTCGGGCAAAGGTATGACCATGGGAATCCTTGGGGTTGATCTAGGTACTGTTCTAAGGGTGTTTATCAAGTTTTTAGATCAATTGGTGGTGCTGGAATTGAGTAAATTGGATTAGATCTAGATGTTCCCACGTTTCTGTTTTGGGACAGCATGAGCAGTCGACCTAGGGTTTAGTTTTTCGCCAATTTAGAGTCCGAATTTGGACGGCTGCCTGTTGAAGCAGTTGTAGATAATTTCAATACCTTTCAGTGGGTATAAAGAACATTAAATTCCGATCAGCCGTTTGAAATTTATGGCTGTTTTACCGAGCGTGTTAAAATCTGTGACGTGATTGGAACGGATCACGATATTTTGTAGATTAAACAACTTTAGAGTCCGAATCAGTCTTTCTCTATAACTAGAAAAAGTTGGGAATTTTCCTAAGCTACGCGAGGATGTGCTCGTTTAATTCATTCGGAGTTTTAGAACCCGAGTTATGCCTTTTGCAAGGCTGCTGTCCCGACGGGACAGAACCTCTGTTTTTAGGATTTGCGAGTAGTTGTCAATGTCGGGGTAGATGAGGGTTTGCATACTGTTTTGTGGACATGATTGTGAGTATGTGGTACCTATGTGCAGCTGGTGTGACCCCGGGAGTGCCTTGTACTTCCCGCCAATCCGTTGCTCGTGGTTGAGGCAAGTGTATTGTAATGGATAGCGATTGTAGGTTGTTTGATTGAATGAGATTGAAGTTTGAATATATGATATGTTCGCATGCCATGCTTTAATGTTTGCCATTGATAGGATGAGTATGATTAGTATGTGATGATGCCATGTGTTAATGTACAAGTTATCCATAATGATGCCATGTGTTAATGTACAAGTTAAATATGATGTTGGCATAAATGCATACATGGCAAGTTACATGGCTCGGGCGGTGAGAAAGTCATAACTAGTTCGGGGAAGGTCGGTGAGAAAGTTATGACTAATCCGGAAAGCCATTGAGTAAATCCTACATCGTGATTCCATCCACGTGGTGTTTGGAAGCGAGGAGTAGGCACCCTCCATCTTCGGGATGGAAGGGGGGAGAGGGTGCACACCGACGGGTGTGTACTCAACCATACCGGTATGAGTTTCCAGGAGACATGTGCATTGCATTGCATTATATGAGGATGTTATATGAGGATGATTTATGATGATGTCAATGATATGCTTACACTATGAATTGAGATGTGTATGATGTTGTATGTGAAAAGTGGTGATGAAGGTATTGGAATGTGTTTTCTTGTTCCATAGCAATATACTTGCTGAGTGATGAACTCACGCTTGTGAATGTTGTTTTTAGGTACCATGAAACCAGCATGCGGGAAAAAGGGTTTAGCTACACATCTACATGTAGCTCCACACAAATTCGACAGTGTTATCATTCGGAGTCATGATAATGAAAGTATTGCAATGAAACTTGGAGTATCGCTTAACTGTGTGCTCGGTCTTATTATTTGATTCGTTTAGCTCATGAAGTGGTTGAATGCTTTATCCTGGACTTATATTGTTGCTATGTCACATGTTATTGCTGTTTTAGATGCTTTCCATTATGATATAACTTGTGATACTTTGTTGATGCTCCGAATCAAGGAAAAACAAAGGAGATGCTGCCGAAATTTTCGGTATTAGCATTTGTTCCTTTGCTGTAATTTACTTGTAATTGTGGTATTTAGAGGTTACTTAGTCTATGTTTGGTAGCATTCGGGCATATTAAATGCCGGGGTGTTACAGTTGGTATCAGAGCGGGCTGTAAGTCCTTGGAATGTGTATTTTTAGTGTCATGCTATAGGATACAACTAAAATGTGATGTGGAATAACTTAGAAACATGGCTTAGGTTTTAACTAAAATTTTGTCATAGGATAGCAACATTAAAACTTGCAAAAAAGGTAACTAATCTAAAATTTGACACACATGGATGCACAGTAGGAAAGGGTATGGGTATCGTTTCTTTACGCTTAAATGTTGTATTTAAACTTTGATGTTGAATGCTTCATTTGATCATGCATGTTGCTATGTCTATGAGATAAATGATTGAATTGTTCTTGTGGTGGTGATAAAGTGGGGTTGTGGTGCCGAAGGGTTTCGGTCACCTCTTTTTGGTTCATAGTAAGGGGGTGGTTTGACGGTGTGGCCAGCTAGCGCCATCATCGAAGAACTATTAACCCCTGTGGGAGAAGAGTGCTTATCCTTTCTGTCGTAGGTCGGGTAGTTGGCTGGAGACAAATAGAAGAGTTGATGGTGGTATCCTTCGGATTCTTTTCACCGTTCCGACGGTCGGTTTTGGTTGGTCTTCTTGTTTTTTTTTAGTTGATTGAAATCAAAAGAAAAGTGTTTGGTCTTGGATTCTCGCGGATCGTTCAGTATGCTGTGTGTAGTTTTGTCTTCCTTGGTTGAAGATGAAGAAGAGGAGTCTAGTGTTGCGCTTCTTTTGGGTGCCTTTCCAGTTTTGATGCCTAGTTTGTTGATTACTTTATGGGGAAGAAGCATTCAATTTATTCCTGTGTTTGTCTTTCCCCGAGGTTAAAGGAGTTATTATGAGTTGTGCTGACACTGGCTGTCAGGGCTGAAGTTCTGTGGCTTTGTAGGAGTATGTGGTGTTTGATTTTGTTATTTTGTTGGTTTAAGAAATCATCTTTGAAGAACCCTTCTTGTTTCGTGAAAGTTTGGGGTTTGGTGTTAAGGTTTTAATTGCAAAGGTTTATTTGATCGCTTGGTTCCCTCCTGTGGGAGTCTTTGAGATCTAAAAGTGTTTTGGAAAATTCCTTTTGCATGATCAAGTTTGGGTTTGTCTCATTGCAATTTTGAGAGTCAAGTTTCCTTATGAATTTGGGATGAGTTTTAAAACTAAAATACTGCAAACAAAGTAAGTAGTCTTTTGACTGAAATCGTTTGTCCCTAGTAAGAATTGCTGTTTAGCATGTTATGTAGCATGTACCAATGTGGTTTATGGGATGATGCATTCTTAAGTTAATTTGTGAGTTGAAACAATTCATTGCGGTTGTTATCTCTAGCTTGAGAATAAATAGACTACTAGTGTTAAAGTTTACTCTTAGCGAGAATGATTGAATGTGCTAAAGTACATGCTTAGAATCTGTTGCTTTGCTTTAAAAGTGCTTATGACCCTTGATAATGTTTAAGGTTGTAAACCCTGTTGCATGTTTAGAACACTAAGATGATGTAAACTGCTGATATTGTTAAAGAAGCTTTGCTGGTTGTTTAAAGATGTTCTAATTTAAACATGTTAGTAGAGAAATTTGATCATGCTAGCTTGTAACCTTAACTTGGAAGTTGATTAGAGTTACTATTCATGTTGTTGCGAAATAATAGTATATTTGGAAGTATGCAGTTGTGTCTCTACAATGTTAGTATTGATATCAATTGGGAAGACATAAGACTTATTGTTCATGATGTTGTTAAGAGCAGTGTTAATGCTAATCTATTTTAAATAGTTGAGGTATGTTGGGTGGTGGTAATTTTGTTATCACCTATGTATAGGGTAGCTAAAAGTAATGTTGTTGGTTGATGATTATGCCCATTTGTTTTTATTGATGACCAAGTAGTGGTGGTAACTGTTTAGATTACTCGTTGGAAAACCATGGTTAAAATAGAGGAAAATTTTAACATGTTGCGATGGAGTGAGCTTTGGATAATTAACCTGATGTAGAATTCTATCCTTAATGAATGTATGTCTTAGAATCATAGTTATGAATTTTATCGTGTAGAGAAAATACTTATTTGTTGAAGTCATTTTATTGACTGAACGAGTTTTAATCGTCACGATGTTGATGTATGGATGGTATAAAATTGATACGTTGATCATGCTTAAGAATTTGTTGAAGTACTATGTTTCAAATTTAGAATAAGAAGTATTATGATTCGGTGATCCGGGGGGATCATGTCAATATAGTCTTGGTTGGGTGCCTTTTGATAAGCATCATAAACCCTAATTAAAAGTGTTGGGAATGGTAACTAGAGAAAGAATTTGTTGTGAATCTTTTGGTTGTATTGTGTTGGGGCTCCTCAGGGAGTAAATAGTAATTATTGAAGTCTTTTAATGGAAAGCGTAGTGGAGTACTAGAGTTGGTTCTTTTCATGCTGAGCTTGTGTTTAAAAGCTTTTGGACTGGTTTGGTTGTTTGCCATTTTGGTTGAAGGGTTTTCGGTCAATGTGTTCCATATGTTGTGTTTCAGAGTTTCCCTAAAACTCGTAGAAATTGGTGCAAATATTTAGTTTTGGCTAATTTGTTTAGTTGGTGCTATGAGTATGGATTTACCCCCCAAAAGTTTTTGAGTCGATCGCGCCCTTTCGCGTTCGCACTGAATTATCTTTGGAATTAATTTTAAAAGGAAGCAGATGGTCATAAAGGGTTGTGTTGGAAACTTTTGAGTTAAGCCCTTGATGTGTAACTCTGTTTGGCTAGAGTGGGAGTCATTTGGAAAATATGTCTGGTGTGCGGATGTTTCACAAGTCTGGTTTTTATGAATGTTTCATAAGTGAATTTGGTTAGTGAATAGTTTTCTTTTTGGTTTGAGTTTCCCTCTCTTTTGATAAAATTTATGGCGGTTGTGTGTGCAGATGTTTGACTTTGGAGTCGATGTTCTGTTCCAAAGGGTTGAGTTTGATTTTTGCGAGGTGTTGCAAAGTTAGTTTTAAATGGATGATGGGTTTTCACACGATGTGGTGTTTTGTTGTTAACGATGTTGCCGTCATAGTCTATATGATTTAGCACAACCGTCAGTGTTATGTGTATTTCAATCATGTGATACCGAGGAAGAGGTCTTTTGGTGAATGACTTTTCGGTATTGTTGTTATATGATGAATGAATGGTGAAAAGTAAACAAGACATCGTGTATAGATATTAAATGATAAAAGAGTCGTTGAGCCAGGTCGGTGAGAAAGTCATATAAGGATATATGACTAATCCGGAGTGCTCTTGAAAAGTGTGCATGCATGTCATGAATCGAGATGTCCATTTCTTTCTAGTATGAAAAGAAAGGGTGAAGAAATTATGGTATTTTGGTTGTGGTGTAGGGGATTTATGCTTCCCTTGTGATTTGGCTTGGATGTTGCCGAATTCTTTCCAAAATGGTTGTTAACGCTTTGGGTTTGAGTTGTCGTGTGTACACTTGGGCTTGATAGCTAAGTGTTTTTGTGTGAGGGCGAGACCCTCTTAAGAAAGGAACCAAATGTGGTTTGGTAAAGTTTTACGATCCTAGCTTGGGGCTAGGTGTAGAACCTTAGTGGTATAAGGGTGGTTTGTGATGGAGGTTGATGATGTATGGGTTTAACCATTATTAAGAGTAGCGATGGGTGGAAGTGAAGTTGACGGTAGTTCGGTGATATTTGTCCTGTCGTGAGCAATTGTCGTCACTAGTTGTTTTTGGATTTGAGTCTTGCCTGGGAGAGGATGGAATGAAATGTTAGTATGATCGTGTATTGGAAGGGCAAGTGTGCCTTAATGAGTTATTCCCCTCGATGGAAATTTTCGGGAATGTAGAAAGGTCGATAAAGGAATTGTGATTGCCTTTGATTATGTCATGTTGAGTTTAATGGAGTGTGGTGGTCAGGTTGGTTATGATAGAAGTGTGAAGTATTTGTCGTGAGGATTCGAGCATTTTGGGCTGACGGAGCCCTTTGTGGTTGAGAAGCAGATTCTGTTTGGGAATTGAAGTGAAGGTCGATCTGTGAGCGGTTGCCCTTAGTTGAGCTAGATCAACACTTTTTCGCTAACTGTTGGTTTTGGGAACTCGTTTGTCGTTTGTTCTGGTTTTAGTCGTTGTGCGATTGTTTTGTGCGGCAGAGAAGCCTTTTGTCCCTTGGGGACTTTGTTGTTGATTTTTTGGCGTCCTTCGGATTCGAGGACGAATCCTGTTGAAGGGGGGAGAATGTGACACTACGGAATGGTGTGAGATTATTTAATGTGAATGTTAAGGTCAAAAACTTTATGAAATATGGTATTGGAGGTTAAAACCATAGGGTATGGAGGTTAGTAGCGTTTCTGGGGTTTTGGGCCTTTCCGGGGGAGTTTTGGCCTAAAACAGGGGGTTGTGGGCTTTGGTGGGATAGAGTTTGAGTCCACTTAGGACTAGGAAACTAGGTTGGGCTGGCTTAAGGGGCTCCCCTGCCCCCCTTGCTACGCCCCAAGCCCCCACCTCCTCCTCCCAAGCCCTAGCCGCCCCACCTCCTCTCCTTCCCCCCTTGTGGCTGTGCGCCCTTGCCCCCATTGCTCCCCACCTCTCCACCACCTCTCCTCCACCCACTTGCTGCCCTAGAGTGGCCTCCCCACCCCCTGCACCTCGAAGGTCCATCCGAGGAGCGAGGAGCGAGGAGCGATCCGGGAGGAGATCGTTTGGGTTTTCGTGCGTCGGGCGAAGGTATGACCATGGGAATCCTTGGGGTTGATCTAGGTACTGTTATAAGGGTGTTTATCAAGTTTTTAGATCAATTGGTGGTGCTGGAATTGAGTAAATTGGATTAGATCTAGATGTTGCCACGTTTCTGTTTTGTGACAGTATGAGCAGTCGACCTAGGGTTTAGTTTTTCGCCAATTTAGAGTCCGAATTTGGATGGCCGCCTGTTGAAGAACTTGTAGATAATTTCAATACCTTTCAGTGAGTATAAAGAACGTTAAATTCCTATCAGCCGTTTGAAAGTTATGGCTGTTTTACCGAGCGTGTTAAAATCTGTGATGTGATTGGAACAGATCACGGTATTTTGTAGATTAAACAACTTTAGAGTCCGAATCAGTCTTTCTCTATAACTAGAAAAAGTTGGTAATTTTCCTAATCTACGCGACAATGTACTCATTTAGTTCATTCGGAGTCTTAGAACCCGAGTTATGCCTTTTGCAAGGCTGCTGTCCCGACGGGACAGAACCTCTGTTTTTAGGATTTGCGAGTAGTTGGCAATGTCGGGGTAGATGAGGGTTTACGTACTGTTTTGTGGACTTGATTGTGAGT
This sequence comes from Rhipidocladum racemiflorum, assembly GCA_036346355.1. Classification (NCBI taxonomy): domain Eukaryota; kingdom Viridiplantae; phylum Streptophyta; class Magnoliopsida; order Poales; family Poaceae; genus Rhipidocladum; species Rhipidocladum racemiflorum. The sequence continues at coordinate 40,661,504 of CM070589.1, read as the reverse complement.
GTGTGGTACCTATGTGCAGGTGGTGTGACCCCGGGAGTGCCTTCTACTTCCCGCCAATCCGTTGCTCGTGGTTGAGGCAAGTGTATTGTAATGGATAGCGATTGTAGGTTGTTTGATTGAATGAGATTGAAGTTTGAATATATGATATGTTCGCATGCCATGCTTTAATGTTTGCCATTGATAGGATGAGTATGATTAGTATGTGATGATGCCATGTGTTAATGTACAAGTTATCCATAATGATGCCATGTGTTAATGTACAAGTTAAATATGATGTTGGCATAAATGCATACATGGCAAGTTACATGGCTCGGGCGGTGAGAAAGTCATAACTAGTCCGGGGAAGGTCGGTGAGAAAGTTATGACTAATCCGGAAATCCATTGAGTAAGTCCTACATCGTGATTCCATCCACGTGGTGTTTGGAAGCGAGGAGTAGGCACCCTCCATCTTCGGGATGGAAGGGGGGAGAGGGTGCACACCGACGGGTGTGTACTCAACCATACCGGTATGAGTTTCTAGGATACATATTGATGATGATGATAATATGTGACCATGAATGAGATGGTTTTACATGATGTGAGATAACATTGCCATGTAATTGATTTTGTTGTACAATTGCCATATGCTTGCTGAGTTTCGAACTCACGCTTGTGTTTTCTTGTTGTTTTAGGTACCATGAGACTGGCAGGCGGGGAAGGGAAATAGTTACACTTCCGCACGTAGCTTCACTCATTTGATTCCACATGCCATTCAATTAGTTTTGATAATAAACTGCGTGTGATGATTATTGCTTTAAGGTTTAGCTGTAATGCATTTAATGCACCTGTCACTATTCCTTGCAGCACATTTAATTCCCTGACACAGCTATCCCCTTTTCGGCTTCGGGCCCCACGCCTGCCGACTCCGCCCGCTCTTCCAGGGTGGGAGATTGCATCATGACACCTTTTGCATTGATGGCGCGCGTTGGGAACATGCGCCGCCATGCTGCAGCCTTACCCCCATTTAATGCGCACGACGCGCATTAAATGCCTTTGACCCCTAGGTGACCGCATTGGCCTCGAAGTGGCCTCGGGAACTGAGCGCCAGCGACGTGGCCTGGTCGCCACCTGCCTGCTGGCGACCACATAGCTGGCCGCCGATGGTGTGGCCTGGTCGCCACCTGCCGGTGGTCGCTCATGTCTCCTTGGAAACTCATACCGGTATGGTTGAGTACACACCCGTCGGTGTGCACCCTCTCCCCCCTTCCATCCCGAAGATGGAGGGTGCCTACTCCTCGCTTCCGTTCACCGCGGTGAATGGAATCACGATGTAGGGCTTACTCATTGGCTCTCCGGATTAGTCATAACTTTCTCACCGACCTTCCCGGACTAGTTATGACTTTCTCACCGCCCGGGCCATGTAATCATGCCATGTATGCAAATATGCCACATCATAATCAACTTGTACATTAACACATGGCATCATAACATGATAAACATACTCATCATATCAATGGCAGTCATTAAAGCATGGCAAGTGATTATCACATATAATCCATCTCATCTAGTCTCAACTAGCAACCTACAAATCGCTATCCATTACAATACACTTGCCTCAACCACAAACAACGGATTGGTGGGAAGTAGAAGGCATTCCCGGGGTCGCAACACCTGCACATAGGTACCACACACTCACAATCATGTCCACAAAACAGTAGGCAAACCCTCATCTACCCCGACATTGCCAACTACTCACAAAACCCAAAAACAGAGGTTCTGTCCCGTCGGGACAGCAGCCTTCCAAAAGGCATAACTTGAGTTCTGGGACTCCGAATCAATTAAACGAGTACATCCTCGCGTAGCTTAGGAAATTTCCCAACTTTTTATAGGTATAGGGAAAGACTGATTTGGACTCTAAAGTTATTTAACCTACAAAATACCGTGATCTGTTCCAATCACGTCACAGATTTTAACAAGCTCGGTAAAACAGTCATAACTTTCAAACGGCTGATCGTAATTTAACGTTCTTTATATCCACGGAAAGATAATGAAATTATATACAACTTCTTCAATATCCGTACGACCAAATTCAGACTCTAAATTGGTGAAAAACCGAACCCTAGGTCAACTGCTCATGCTGTCCGAAACAGAGAACGTGACCAACTCAAGAATCCATCTAATCTAATCAAATCCAGCACCACCAATTGATCTAAAAACTTGATAAACACCTTTAGAACAGTACCTAGACCAATCCCAAGGATTCCCATGGCCATACCTTCGCCCGACGCAAGAAAACCCAATAGAACTCCTCCCGGTTCGCGCGATCTCCTTCCTCGCTCCAATCCCGCCGGACCTCCTCGTCGCGGAGCGCTCCAATGGATGGATCTTCGAGTTGGCGAGGTGGAGAACTCCCCTAGGGGCAGCAAGGGAGGTGGAGAGGTGGTGGAGGGGTGGAGGAGCAATGGGGAGCTATGGGGAGGGGCGCACGCAATCAAGGGAGGTGGAGATGGAGTTGTGGAGGCTAGGGCATGGGGGTGGGGCGCACAAACAGCAGGGGGGCGCACAAGGGGCTGGGGTTGGCCTCCAACCAGGTCTCCTTCCCCCAAAAGGACTCAAACTCCACCCCACCAAGGCCCACGACCCTTTCCCCTAGGCCCAAACTCCCCCGGAAACGGCCTGGAAACGCTAATAACCTCCATACCCTATGGTTTTAACCTTAATTCCACATCTCATATTGTTTTTGACCTGATCATGCTCAATAAATAAGGATCCGACACTCCGTGGTGTCACAGTATTGTTCGATGATCATGTTTCATAGATCATGGGATATGGAGATATTATCAATGTATTGTGGACGCATGTTGAAGAACATGTGTTAGATAGACCCACAATGGGACACTACGAGAATGTTACATTCTTATGTGTCATCAGTGTATCTCATACATAGTAGATGTATGATCCTTAGACCTGAGATTGTCATATTCCCTACTTGTGTAATAGTTTACCTTGGGGTTACCAAGTACTATTTCCTAACCGGATAGTTATAAAGGTAGCTTTCATGTTTACTATGAAACATGCAGAGGGAAGTGAGCAGTCAAGATGGAATTTGCCACTCCAATGTAACGGAGATATATGTCTAGGCCACTCGTGTGATATGATTAAGGAAGTGCATGGCCATGCCGTGATTGAGAAGTCAATCACAACTTATTAATATATCACGGATATGAGAGATGGATTGAACTGTCAAAGGATGACATGCTTCTCGCCTTGAGTTCGATCTTCATATAGTTTGGCAAAGGGATTATTACATCAGTACTTTAATCATATGCGTTTGGGAATTGGCATGCTTTGCAAGGAGCCGCTACCGACTATTGGATTAGAAAAGAGTTTTCTGAATCCATGTCCAAATGCGCATGAACCTACAGGGTCACACACTTAATGGGCTGGGACGCATTAATTTGGATTGGATCCGTAATTAATGGACCTCGTGGGCTTAGCGCGTAGATAGGCCCTCACTGCCTAGGGTTTCACCTTGTGGCTATAAAAGGAGGGGAGGAGGCTATACGCAGAACACACTTTTTCGTGCGGTTTAGAGGTGTTTCGCCAGAAACCCTAGCCACCTCCTCTCGTTGCCCCTGCCGAGCGACCCGGTGCTTGCACACCGACGCACGGCGTTCCATCCCCGGACGTGTGGACTGTTGTGGTGACGCTACTGCTACTGCGGCGAGAAGAGGACGATCCGCAGCGAGGACGATCCGTGGCGAGGACGATCCGTGGCGAGGACGATCCGTGGCGAGGACGATCCACGGTGAGGATGATCCACGCCGAGGACGATCCACTACAACGACTTGCAAAGGATTCCGCAACTGCGCATCTAGTGGTAATAGATCTATGATCCCCTTCTTGCGAGTAGCTTTTCTGGTTTGCGGTAGAAATTTTAATTTGTGCTAGAGTAGCATACCGCGTTCCCCTACAAAGACCTACAGTCAGTATGGCTCTGATACCACCTCTGTCGGGACCCGAATGTGCAAATCCGGACCCTCTGTGTATTCAGCACTAGTCCAGGATCATGCTAGTGCACACAGTCTCAACATAGATGAAATATCACAATCATACACAACAGAATAATAAAAATAACTCAAATATAACATATAAACTATTGAACGACCTTAAGGTCAACCTTACACTAGTGAAGCCTTGATGGCTTCAACTCCAAATAAGCAGCAGCGTAACGAAGAACACTGGTGAATCCCATCAATACGCCACAGGCAACTGACAGGGTTCGACACCTAGATATTCGCCTTCTCACGGAATTTCTTCTTCTTCAACGTTGTAGTCTTCTTCTCAACTGGTGATTGTTTGTTGCAAGGGGTGAGTACATAAAGCACTAAGCAAGTCATGCACAGAAATGCAAGTCTAATATCTATATGCATGGCTTATTCCAAGTGACAGGCTGAATGGTTATTTTGCTGAAAAGCATCATTCACAAATAAACATAATAGATTGTAAAACAGTAAATCAAATAATAACAGTAATAGATTTCACAGTTATTTCACAAGTAAAACATTCCACATCTTTAACCAGTTATCACTTTTTCACAGGCATACTGCCTCCAAACCCACGTTCAATTTCATGAAAAGCTAACCCTTGACTGTAATCCCCGAGGTATCTCATGCTACACAAAAGATGTAGTTGACACCCCGAGGTATCTCATGCAAGTTATTAGTAACATACTCAACTAGGACCGTCCCACTCCAGTCATGTGGTTGCATGATTGACTAAGTTCAAAGGCTTGCAAGGTTAAGTCCTTAGGGTGACTAGGGCCAGACTACCCGAAGAACCAAATCGACTTTCCCGGTGCCACACCTGGCCCACCATCAAACTTGCCACTTGCCCCAGTCTAAATCATTTCATCACCCCAGTTGATTATTGCGCAACACAATGCCAACAACAACTCAACATCCTTTTTCCGAGGCTGGGCGTAGATGTATTGTATCTACTCGGGGTCTAAACCCTCATTATTGTTCATCTTGGGAAGGATCGAGTAAGATTTACAGAACCTTGGACAATTTTTGGATAGGCAAAATCCCCCTACACCAAAGAAGTTTGTTGAAAACCGGGCTGGCATAAACGGCATCCCTTCGCACATGGGGATATAGGACGCGTGAAGAAGCACGAGGGCCTCCACATATCAACTTCATCGTGTCGGCAACACATCACACGATTTCAAAATACATTGCATATTCCAATAATCAATATTGACATTTGTAATTCCAAAATGGTGGCACTGACTCGTTGCAAGTCTAAGCAGACTAATACGTTCTATCTAACCCATGTTGGCAATTCAATAGCTACCAACTATTAATCAACAAACCTAGGGTGACGAATGAGTCGTGCCATACAATTATTATGGACAAGGTGCAATAATAAATATGTTGATTATCTAATCCCAAATTAATTGAAATCAGTTTAACTTAAACTAGCATGCAATAATTTGAAACAACATAATTTTCAAAAATGGGATCAAAGCACAACTTGCCTGATGTGGGGGCTCCTGTCCTGGTACAGTGATACTCCATTACTGTTGCGCAGGCCTGGACAATCGCGCAACCAGTAACGTAACGATCACAGTAACATGACAGACTCAGATTGAAACCACTTGGTCAGCACGAAACTTGACTCATGAGGTCATATACCATCCAATTGGTTCCAATTGCCATCCAAAATATTTTCCAAAACAAAACCAAAATACTATACTTGACATCAGATACCCAAGATGCTCGTGACCGTGAGCACGGCTAATCGATTAGTTTGATTAATCTCTGCAGAGAATGCACACTTTACCCACACGACACGCTCTAGCAATCATGTCAACCATGCCACGCGATACATACCGTATCCGTTTTGCTAGATTTGTGATGAAACTCTTCCAATCATCGGCATTTGGTCTTGCGTCAGCCCCGGCGATGTGCGCTCTTTGCTTTGGGTGGGGGCTCCACACACCCACACAGAGTACCCCCGGGCCAGGCGAGAGCACCCCCCAATTAAGGTGTTTGGGTACCTTAAACTCCAAACCTGATTCACCCACACGGATCCAACGATGGCTAACGCCCCATCGTGCCTTTTACCCTCAGCAAAGCATCCACCGTTGTTTCACGAAAGTCTCCAACACCTGCGCAAGGTGAGGGAGTATTCTAAGCAACACCAACACGTTGGTATTGCCCAACTACTTCGACCTACCACGGTGCAAGATCAAATTCCAACTCCTGTACTGGGTTTAGGCTATCCCATACTAGCACATGTGGTTGTACGAAAGGACTTAGTTAAAAGTGTCAAGTTCAGTCCTTAGGATTGCACCGACGAGACCTCCCATCATCCGTCCGGCATAAACCGCTGTACACCTTTTCCTTTTACATCTTTCATCAACATAGCCTTTATTTTCCAAAATCATCATTTCAAGAATCCTAGTAATGTATCGAAAGACTTTGATTGACTGAGTCCACCGATCATTATTCAATCAGTCTAAAGCTGGGCTAAGCGTATGCAACTATTAGACTTATATTCCCTGGCGACACTTATTATAGAGTCTATCCTTAATCTAGGGTTACTCAAAGATTTCAGGGTAACAACAAGATTAAGATAAGCCATCCAACCATTCGGATAATTACCATTTCCCACCATTTAAATACTTGTAATAATCATATGCATGCGTAATAGTTTTGCAGATCATTAAATACTTTTGCAATTATAGGAGCAACATGTTCAAAGGGGGTGCTTGCCTGTTTGCTCTTGGTTTTGCGTGTCCTCTGGGTCGTAGTCTGGATCCTCGCCAACTATTCCCGAGGCGTCAACGTCTAAACGAAAGCGCGACAAAAGGAACAACGAGAAAACGAGTAAGACCCAACGAGAACAAGGCATAAAGCTCAAGGAATCGGACAACAACCAATAAGCAAACACGAGAAAGAAAACTCAAACGAACACTCAAATTGATTCGGAGCCCGGCAGTACCGGCATTCAGATCCCAGTAGTGCCGCTCTACAGTCGGCAGTACCGGCCGCAAGGGTCGATAGTACCGGAGGCTTCGAACCCAAAAGAAGACCTCTCTGGAAAATAACTATCGGCGTTGTGGGGGCGGTAGTGCTGGCCTACAGCCCGGCAGTACCGGCTGCAAGGGTCGGTAGTGCCGGCCTGAGCGGCAGTACCGGCCTCACCACTACGATAGTGCCGGCCACAGGTCGACTAGGTTTTCCAGAAAAAGGGTTTTCGCACAAACGACTTCGGAACTTCGCGGCAATTGCATGGATGGGTTCTCGGAGATGGTAAGGACCCATTTACGCAAACCACACGAGGTTCCGACCTCGTTTGACCTAATTTCTAATCCGAGAAGCTATAGAGTCCTAATTCACGCTAAATTCAGACTTTCACCCCGATGCGAATTCAAAGTCAATTCCTTTCATGAAACTCGAACTTTAACGACGTCGAATATATTCTAGTGTCCTTTTCCTAGCTTTTGGAACTAGGGTTTCAAGGTTTACTTCCAAAAGTTACGAAAATGACATTTAACCAAATATATCCGATAAAAACATATTTAGGGTTTCTAATCTCAGATTTCGTGCTAAAGAGAACTCTAGCACCTAACCTAGGTTTAGAAACTCAGCTAACTAGAGGTCGAGCACTACAACTAGGTTTTCTAGGGTTCCAACTAAGACAACAAAGAGTAAAGGAAGCAAGAACTAGAGGAGAGAACTCAGATCGCAGCAGAGTTGATTAAAACTCAACTCACTTACCACAAATCGTCGCTAGGGTTTGAGAAAGCTGATCTCCACCTTGCCTAGCTTCTCCACAAGCTTAAGAACACTAGAAAGAAGGGTTTGGATGGAGGGGAGTGCTTGAGAGAGAGAGAGGGAGAGCTCCATGGGAGAGAGAGCTAGAGAGAGAGAGAGTGAGGGAGTGAAGTGAAGGGGAGGGAGAGAGATACGGCTGGGGGAGGAGACTTAGGGAGGAAGACACTAGAGGTGCTGAGGTGGCTGGGCAACAGGTAGCAGGGAGGGCTCTGCCCCCTGCTCGGTCGCCTCGGACGGCAGTACCGGCCAGGGCCGGCGGTACTGCCGCCCAGGGCAGAAAAACCCCAAAAACTCCCAAAAAAACTCCGAAACTTAGGAATCCTTCCCGGTAACTTTTAGGATGGATTCTAGGGTAGCTAGAGAAGGTTTAGGAGCTACGATTGCTACACGAGTCTAAACGGATATCGAAATCAAATTTTAACCCAAACTTCTTCAAACCCAAACGAACGATTAAAACCAAACAAGATCAACTCCAAATAAAGATCCGAACAACACTTAAAGCTCTAATTAACAATCCAAAAGATGATTAGAAACTCAGGATGTCACACCTGACCCTTGCAACTTTTACTGTTCTTTACTCTTTATCTTCGATTCTTGATCCTCGATCTTCAATCTTCACTTCCTTGACCTTCAGCTCCGTAGAATGACTTCCGGACGACGCATCTAACAATTAAAGAAGAAGAAAATACAAACCAATTCTAAAGACAAATCACGTAAGACTCCAAATTAAGAACAAATAGTATTGGGCACAACGGCTTGGATGAAATTAGAAGCTTGAACGGATTAGATCGAAGTTTAGATAAAAGGGGACGGGCTTTCAAAAAATACACCAAAGAGCGAAAGACTAATGACTGAGAAAGATTGTCGCTGTTTGAAACGCAGTCTAATCGGAGAAAAGAATTTTCTGCGCAAAATCCAGAGGGCAAAACCATGGGTCAGGATGTGCATTATGTAGAGGAAATCACCAGGAGTCTACACAAAAAATTTCTCGGTCAAACTCGAAAAATTAAGGGAGATATGGCCTCGGCAATATTCGAGATTGAAACGGCCATAACTTTTGATTCCCTGGGACAAATTGGACGAAATTTGGCCCAGGGGAGACGGATGGTACCTAGGAGCACATTGTGACGAAGACGGATCTTGAAAAGAGTCAACGAGCTGACAGTAGTCGCGCTCCAATGTTCAGCTGGCGTTTGGGCGACGTCCGGGGGATGGCAGCTGAGTTTTAGGGTTTGGAAAAATTCATCTGAGGTTGGAAGGACGTGGGAGAGGTCATGGGAGGTCTACACAAGGTTGGAGAGGCGGCTAGGTCAATAAAAATTAATTTTGGATGTGTTTGAGTCAGTTTGGGCATTTATACGAGCACTTCTCGTGCGTCCCGCAGGAACTGGTGATGTGGCAGTGTGGGAGCCGTCGGATCTGATCTCTACGGCTGGGAGCGAGGCAGCGAAGCGGCGTGCTGGCACTTCGGCGCGTGGCGGCCTGGCGTGGCTCAAGCGAGGGCGCCGGCAAGCGCGCCAGCGGCCGACTTCTTTGGCGGTCTTGTTGCCTCACGTGGGAGGGCCGTGCGGGAGAAGTGGGCTGGCGTAGGAAGGCGGTCCGGTTGCGGCGTGGGCTGGCGGCGGAAGGAGTGGGCTGGCTGGCGGGGTGGCCCGGCGGGAAAAGGAGGAGGAATTCGGCCCGAATGCAAAAATCCGGAAATCCAATTTCCAACGATTTCACAATAAAAAAACAATTCCACAAATTAAAACTAATTATTTATGGCATCCAAAAATACTCAAAAATTTTAGAAAAATTCCAGAAAATATTTTGAGACATTTTGAACTCAAATAAATATTTGCAACAAAACTTTGTGTAAATTTTTTCCAGATAATTAATTAACTTCAATAAAAGGGCTTAACACAATTCAATTCCAAATAAATCCGATAAATAGCAAACGAGCTCCGAAAAATCTCAACAATTACAAAAAAATTTCTTGAAGCACAAGGAATCCAAATAAAATCAAGTTAATTTTATTTAAAATATAAAATAATCAAATTAAATTGGTTTAGCTTTTAGAAAATTCAAATCAAGCTTTATTAACGCAAGAAATTCAACGGAAATTCTTGGGAAACTAAACTAAACCAAAAATTTTTGAAAACCCAAATTTTTCATAGAGGATTGAAATCAACTAATGCTCTCTAAAGAATTAGCCCACTTGTTACAAAATTTTCCTTTCCACTTCACAACTATAATATATTTTTATTCTATTCTCTCCCAGGCATATCTTACACCCAGGGACAACTAGCTAAAATTAAATGTTCACAACCGAACACTTTATATCAATTGTCTTTACCTTGTTTACAACCAACGATATTCTCAACAAAGTTTGAATCCAGACATCAACAACCTTGACGAGTACTCATACCAGGGGTACCCCCAGCAGCCTAGGACAACGAATGGGCTACCCCGAGCCCCGCTATGGCCAAAGGCCCCACTAGGCCACGAAGGACTCATCCCCGACTAAACCAACCAGGGGGTGATCCAACCCCTGCCATGGGTCGGACGCCCCTAAAGCTCCGACCAAGCTGGGATAATCTCCGCCAGGGGGCGGGCGTTAGACCATCATCGGTCGTTGGCCACCTGTCCCATGGACACAACGGTTCAGAATGATCGTGCGAGGGCAGGTGGCTCCTTCCCGAGGTGGCAGGGAGATTGTCAAAGTCAAGCACCAGCATCGGTCGTTGATGAGTTTGGAGAGATCAAACAGATTTTTACTCCAAGTTTTTGGGCCTCTTCTTAAGTTTTTGAATTTTGCACTGAGAGCACTAGCTACATCTGTGCGATGAACCTGAATGCTCCAAAATTGTTGCACTATCTCCATAAAATCCACATATTTAACCCAAAAGTTTCCAAATCTAATCAAATCATACTTCAGAATCTTTGTCTCAATACTGGTCACACAATGAACATGGTCTGAGACGTTTTTGGCAATAGTAGATGCTATGGTATTCGGGTAGGCTGAAGTCCTTTCCGGTGTGGTAAAGAACTAGTCTAGCTATTCTACGAGAGGGTTTTCAGGCAGGTTACTCCAAGTAAAACTTTAACCTTTGAGAGGTAACACAATTAATCCTGTCCCACTTACGATGATATTGAACAACATGATGTCATGGATATTACCCCCTGGACTATTTATGTTTTGAACCGATCTAATGAAGTTGAAGTCACCCTCAACATCTAGTTTGAGTCTTGCGAAAGGTCTAATTGAGATAGCCAAGCAATAAATTCATCTTTTGCAAGACTTCCACAGGGGCCATAAATGTTGGTGAGGAATTTTTTTTTAAAATAATCATTTTTTATCAGAAAAATCAAATATATACCACCAAAAAAAATAACAAAAGTGAACTCTTGTCGCGCCACGTGGCAGCGAGTCATGGGTCAATCGCGCCACCGTGGCTCGACAGAACCCAGTCGCGCCACATGGCAGCGACTGACTGGCTAGTCGCGCCACAGTGGCAGGACTAAAGGTTTTCTATTTAATTAAATTTATTTAATTGCAATAATTCATATCGGATGCTAGGAACCTCCAAATGAAATGAAAAAAAAATTGTAAATTTTTATTACGCTGTAGGAATTCATAATATATGACAAAAAGTAGCATGTTCCATGCAAATTTAAAATGTTAAAATGAAGTTTAGTAAAACACCATTTTATGGATTATAAAGAAACTACGTAAACCATGGCTCCAAAAATTATGAAAAAAAATTGTAAATTTGTATTAAGGCATGATGATTCAGAATATATCAAAAAAAAGTCGCATGTTCCATGCAAATTAAAAATTTTAAAATGAAGTTTAGTAAAACACCATTTTATGGATTATGAAGAAACTACGTAAATCATGGCTCCAAAAATTATGAAAAAATTGTAATTTTGTATTAAGGCATAAGGATTCATAATATATCAAAAAAAGTTCTATGTTCCATGCAAATTTAAATAGTTGAAATAAAGTTTAGGTGAAGACCCTTTTATGTATTATGAAGAAACTATATAAACCATGGCTCAAGAAATCGTGAAATAAATATGACTTGTTTCTAGGGTCTTAAAGGTCCTATTTTTGTAAAAATATATAGGAATTAACTCAATTGACTAAACCAAATGGCTATAAGAAGCCTCACTTTCATAAAACACCGAAGCTTTTTCCGCAGCACTTAAGATATCTTGTTCAAATGTATTTATTTGAAAGAATGGGGTCAAATTTGCTCTTTGATATATGGACTACCATATTCTGAAAAAATAATTTATTTACACCTTACTCTCGAGCTAAATTCTAGTAGCGCAATAACCCTAACTATTATAGTCGACGAAAAACGATAACGCTTAGGCCTTTTCTGCAGCCCGTAGAATATCACCTTTGAATGTATTTTTTTTGAAAGAATGTGGTAGATTTGATGTTTGATGTATGGATTACCATATTCCGGAAAAATATTTTATTTACACCTTTCTTTGCATATAAAATGTACTAGCGCAATAACCCTAAGTATTATAGTCGGAAACAAACCATAACCCTAAGTATTTATTTGTAAGAATGGATGAGATTTGCCATTTGATATGTGGGCTACCATATTATGGAATAATATTTTATTTGCATTTTTCTTTTCATCTCAAAAGTACTAGTGCAATAACCCTAAGTATTATAGTCTACAACAACTTTCTTTATTGCCAAACAAGGGTCGGAGACGGAGATTCGAGAGAGGTTGATTCACTAATAAGAGGTTAGTGATGAAAATAAGGTAGGCCATACTCTTCATACACTGTATTATGGCTTAAAACGAAAAGCGGTACCACGAACAAGAAAAATAACAGTTACAACATAACATTACAACACAGGAAAAACAACATAGACGTCTACTGAGTGCATCGAGGCCACTTCCCCTTCGCCCATGCCTCTAGTGGGGCTTCTCTGGCACGATGTGCCCTCTCTCGCTTCCTATCTCTCTCGGCCTCCTTCTCCTTCGCTTCCTTCCTACGTGCCTCCTTGCGTGCGGCATCACGATCCTGCTGTAGCCCCCGCCTAAACTCCTCGTTCCGGTTGGCTTGATCTAGGAGCCTTTGGTCCCCAGGGTTGATCTCCATGTCAAACCACTATTCAAATTCACATAGTGGCGCTACATAATACATAAATTAGCAAATTGTTATGTGGAAATACTACAAAAGATGTATGATTATTACCATCTGGCGATTCTTCAGGCTCTTCTCCGGTGGGTCAAAGGCGTAGTTGTGGCACTTCCATTGCCTCCTCTTTCAAGTTGGAACTTCCCAAGAGCGGACAAGTCTGCATGGATCTCCACATAGACACATCGGTGCGACAACCCTAGGAAGTAGGAAGAGGTCTTGGTACGCTAAATTATGCGGAAAACCCGAAGCGCCTCCCTCTTCTTTCGCTTTCCCCTTTCCCATCCACCTGCATGCCTTGGCATTTTTCCCTCCCTTAATTTTTCCCTCTTCTCCCTCCCTTCCCTTACTTTTCTTTCCTCTTCCCTGTTGTGGGACTTGTTCGGTGATAATGAAGGTAGGAGGGGAAGGCCCTTATATAGGCTGATTGACCCACATTGGCCAAGTTGCATGGCCTGTCACCCTTTGCCAAAGCTGTAGGGCCTGCCACGCTTTGCCAAAGCTGCACGACCTGTCACTGCAAAAGGTGATGGATGCTTTCTTTTATGTTACGCCGGATGTGTGTAGTCTAATCGCACTGAAAAAGGCAGGCTGCAGCATGTTGCAGCGTTATGTCACCTGAATCTAAAAAAGCGATGCTGTGTTGGCATATCGGCGGTTGTGCTGTCACGTACAGCATGTAACGACAAACCATATAGAAGCTTGAACACGAAATGCAGAAAATACAACAGATAAATGTAAATGTTAGAACATAATGTATCCGCGGTGGAATATTTTTGAATTTTCTGATAAAAATGATTATTTAGAAAAAAAAATTCACATATTCTGTTCTGCTTTCCTTCCACCATGAAGTTTTTTGAATCTTAATACTACTTGTCAGAATGTATAAAATTTCCTTAGGCCTGATTATTATCTAAAAATTTTATGAGAACATTATTGATGTATAATATGGTTTGAACCATTTTTCAATCGGTTGCTACATTTTTTGAGCTACCCTAGTATTTTTCTAAAACTATCTATGTTTTTTCTAACTACACAAATTATACTCACAAAAAATAATTATATACATACATAAAAAAATTTAATCGGTCACTACATTTTTTGAACTACCCTAATATTTTTTCGAAACTAACTATATTTTTTCTAACTACATATCAATTATGCCGAGGAAAAATATTTATATAAATTACTAACCGATGAACGACGAACGAATGACGAATGAACGACGAACGATGATCGAATAACGCCAAATGGCAGCGAACTCTCTCTTTTTTCTCCTCTCCATTTCTTTTTCTTTTCCCTCTCCTTCTCTTTTTCCTCTTCTTTTCTTCTTTTTCTTTCTCTTCTCTTCTTCTTTCTTTCTCTTTTCTTCTTCTTCTGCCAACCGGCCGAATTGGGCTTTAATGGACGTTGCCTCCCCGAATTTTTTTTTAATATTACTAATTAAAATCGAAATTGCAAAACTATACATTGGGACATGGAAATTACATAAATGTATGTCTGTCGCCCGTTAGTTGGGCGACAGCATGATATCGTCTAACCAACGGGCGACAGAAGGAAGTATCGCCGAACAAATGGGCGACCTTTAAATGTCGCCGTTTTAATAGGCGATAGCATGAAAGTCGCCTGATGAAACCGCGATTCCTTCATGTCGCCCAATGAACGGGCGACACAGACCATTTTTGACTTTTTTGTTAGTTTTATTATGCTCCCAATAGAACGGAATAAATTTCTAAATTTATTCTAAGCAAGTAAATAGGGAATTGCAATAACCCTAAGCAACCATAACTTCTAACCATTTTTGGTAGCCCGTAAAATATCTGGTTTGGATGTAATTTTTGGCAACAGTATCGCATGTTGGCGGTTTGCTATATGGAGTACCATATTCTGGAGAAATATGTTATTTACACATTTCTTTGATACGCAAATAGACTGTCGTAACAACCCTAAGTATTATTGTCAACGATAACTTCTAACCCTTTTCGGCAGCCCGTAAATTATCTGGTTTGGATGTAATTTTTGGCAACAGTACAGCATGTTGGCGGTTGGCTATATGGAGTACCATATTCTGGAGAAATATGTTATTTACACATTTCTTTGATACGCAAATAGACTGTCGTAACAACCCTAAGTATTATTGTCAACGATAACTTCTAACCCTTTTCGACAGCCTGTAAATTATCTGGTTTGGATGTAATTTTTGGCAACAGTACAGCATGTTGGCAGTTTGCTATATGGAGTACCATATTCTGGAGAAATATGTTATTTACACATTTCTTTGATACGCAAATAGACTGTCGTAACAACCCTAAGTATTATTGTCAACGATAACTTCTAACCCTTTTCGGCAGCCCGTAAATTATCTGGTTTGAATGTAATTTTTGGCAACAGTACAACATGTTGGCGGTTTGCTATATGGAGTACCATATTCTGGAGAAATATATTATTTACACATTTCTTTGATACGCAAATAGACTGTCGTAACAACCCTAAGTATTATTGTCAACGATAACTTCTAACCCTTTTCGGCAGTACGCAAACTCAACCTTAGTAGGGCAGATACAACGGAAGTTCAGATGATATTACAAGGATATTACAGCAGTGACGACATTGCTAGAAAAAGTGCGGATTACACTGATTGTCATGGTGGAACAAGTGATCGTTCCGCCTATGTTCGTAAAGTGGGAAGGACGCGCAACATTTTCTACATATTACATCACCCGTCAATCTTGTGCGATTTGTTCTCGGACACCGTTCAATCTCTCTTATGAAAGAGCTCCATGGCGTCTTGCAGTGCTCCCGATTCTTTGCCGAATGGGTAGCCTATGCCATACATCTCTGGGGTATAAAAAGTAACTTGTTTGTGTACATTCTGTGGAGTTCTGCCCTCCCATATGGGCATGCCATCCCGATTTCTGGCACCCCCTATGTTAATACCACCCGGGTTCCCGGATGGTCTTCGTAATGCGTCAATGATTTGTTGCGTACTGCGGACCTCGGCCGGATGCTTCCCCTTATCCCTTTCTCTTCGAGAGGACGAACCTTCTTGCCCTTCGGGAAACTTGCCGAGCCGCCTCCTCTGTTTCGGCTCGCACTCCACTATATGGTGCAGGAGGTGTGTGTTGGGCTTCTTGTTGTACAATCAAAAGCGTGCCCTGCAGTCAATGCAGTATGCCCGCTGTGGTGGTTGAAGAACACCGTGTGCGTACTCGGGGTCTGGCTTTTCTGGGAGGTAGTAGCACCACGGCGAGGGTTGCTCTCCCTAGTTATCCCAGACGGGAAGTTTGAGATGTGGGTGGTACGTCTCCGGGTCCACCCAGTTGAAGTAGCAGCATCATTCATCCTCGGGCAAAGGGCACCGGTAGAATCTTCGGTCCGCTAGATCCTCGTGGTAGGTGTCAACCACTGCCTGCAGGCCGTGGTCGCATAGTTCGGGTCTTTGGGTTGGCCCTTCAGGAGGATGTTCCTGCCTGGACTCGAGCAATTTCGCATGCTTCTTTTTAAAGTCCTGTATGAGATGAACTGGTTTAGAATGACTACTTTGTGACTGAAACATGAGCATGTCGCATGAAACTCACCGATTGGTTCGTCCCTTGCCCACCGACCCCGAACTCCGGTCGATCCATATAGGGGACATATCCCGGCGGCCTCTCCCACCGAATGAAGTTCTCGGGTGATGTGGGGTAGGCGTCGTGGCAATTGTAGACAAATTCGTAGTCACATCGTTCCGGCCCATCGATCCATTGGAAGAAGCAACACCGGCCCTTGTGCTAAAAAAACAAAGAACAATGCATGAATTGGTAGTGTTACCCTAATTTGTATTGACACCAATTGGTTTACCTCGTAGCCGTGGCCACAACAATAGTGAGTGCGGGCCGCCGTATTTGTGTGCGTAGACTACATCATCTTCGCTGGAAGGTTGCAGTCGCATTTCGGCCGGGGCAACTCCGGTAGCATTGGCGCGTCAACGCTACTCTCATCCAGGTATTTGGGGGGGCTTAATTTTCGCTTGCTGAAGAGACGATGGTAGAACGACATCGTGGCCTAATCTGTGTAAAGTCAGCTAAAGTTTATTGTAGTTTTGGCAGTGTGATGCACATATCCGTCCCTCGGTCGGTTTTTATAGTGCTAGTGAGGGGCCAGCCAAAGGAGAGAGTGGCGGACTTAAGAGAAGTTCAAATCCGCGAGCATCGGATGCTTCTGCAGCTTTGCATGTGAAGGGACATGAGCCTGGCTATGGCGACAGCTTTACACCGGGAATCTCTCCCATAGTTGGCTAGAAGGCTAGGTCATGCAGCTTTAGGCAGCTGAAAAAGATGATATGACCAAAGCTGGAAAAGCTGATATGACAAAAGCTGGAAAAGGTGATATGACAAAAGCTGGAAAAGATGATATGACAAAGCTGGAAAAGCTGACAGAAATATATAATGAACCACGTAATATGAGAAAGTACACAAAATAGATGGTAAAACATAACATAGTACCAACAATCACCGCCATGATCGAAACTGCCAACCAAAATAAACAAAAAAATTACGAACACTGAAATATAAAAGGAACTAGTGCCCGGCCCCTCTTCGGGGCGCCTCCTCACTGGTGTGTAGTCCGCCTCCAAATCTAACTCCGGGAGTACGTCAGCTGCGTCGGCGGGCGGTGGGCCCTCTGTGGCCTCGCTGAAGGTGTGGCATACACAGTGGTCGACCGCCGGTGGTGGTGGGGTCTTTGCTTCGCGTCAGTCCAACCTGCGTCGGTGGAGGTGGCGGCACCCACTGCGATGACCCAGGCTGGGTCGGTGGTGGTGGCGGTATCGTGTGCCACTGCGTCGGTCGTGGCGCCCACTGCTGGTGTGGGGTACCAAGCTGAACTGGGGGTGGATCAACGAGGTACCTCGACACGGTGTCATCCTCGTAGTCCTCATGATCATCACCCCGCCCGTCGTAGTCATCAGCAGCAGGCGGCAACCACGGTGCACTGACACCTCCAACACCTCCAGCACCTGTACGAAGTGAAGAAATGTTACGACCAGTGAAGTGGTGAGTGCAAAGCATGAAAAGTGAATGCAAAACAAGCAGCACACACCTCCGGCACCTCCAGCGTGGAAGGCTGCACCATGGTGTGAAGAAGAAGCACCTCTGGTGTCGAAGGCTGCACCAGCCGCAGGTCCCCTCCCTGGTGCGAGCGGCGCGTCGGGGACCACACCACGAGGCAGGGGTGATCCAGCCAACTCGAGGGCGCGTGCGGAGCCGTCCCGGAACCTACCGAGCAAGCTGGCAATGTCCTCTCTGCTCACCCGCAGGCCGCCGGTCAATCGCAAGAGCATCCTCGACGACTCCTCGTAGAACTGGCCTAGCATGTCTGTTTGGAAAAAACATCGCAAATTAGATAACACAGATATGAAATGGTTAAACGTATATCGGATACAACGTACCGCAGCGTGCAGAGCCGCGTCCGTATGCGCGGGATACATTTCTCTCGGGCCGGGGACGTGCCTGGGAGGATCTGGGTTGACGCGTACCAGGCGCACACGTGCGAGAGGTGAACCACTGTCGGTACGCCTGGTACGTCTCCAGTTCGTATGGCGCATCGTTAGTGTGGACGTCCTCGAGGGCTCCGGCCCACTCCTCGATCCATGGCGCCATCCGTACGTGCCAGGGGTGGCCCCATGCACCCCCTTCCTAGTCTGGCTGTGGATCAGAAATGAATGTACAAATATTAGATGGCAACACACAATAGTAATTATGGAACATCGATCGAGGGAACTTACGTGTGGGCAGCGTGTGGGAGCAAACGACCGGCCGGCACTGGGAACTCCTATCGTAGGCCGAACTGCCTCATCACTCGATGGACAGCGTAGGCCTCGACCTGGATGTCGAACACCAGGAACCGCCGTGTGCGCCAGTACGCCGCGTCTCGTGTGCACAGGGTCGACAGGGCGCCGCCGGTCACACGAAGCAGGACCTGCGCCGGAGTGTACGGCGTCCAGCGCATGTGGTCATCCGTGAGGTGGTCAAACACCGCCACGAATTGCGGGTAGCCCTGGCGCACCGTCGGTGTGCCCACGTAGGCTGCAGTGACAACAGAACGTTACCGTTAGTATTCAGAAATGTTGAAGCAATAGTACCAAACTTTTAGTTGAAATATCTTACTCGTCGGTGGCACCAGATGGTGCCCATGGTCGGACCGTCGACGTCGCCATCGCCTGTAGGCTCAACCGGCGACAGGGTGATGGCGGGGCGGCCGATCTGGAACCTCTCGTATGCCCACAGCTGTACCAGCAGCGGGCATCCACTGAAGGTCAACTCGTCGCTGACCCGGGTACACCCGTCGCAGAGGGCCGATGCGTCTTTGCCGCAGAGGACGGACCCCGAGTATCGCTGCGGCACGTTGTTGAGGGGTGCATCCGCTATCTCCCTCGCGAACTGGACAAGGTGCCTGTCCACGCTATCCCCATGGGAGCTCGTGAACAAGCACCGGTAGAAACGACCACAGCAGTACGCCTCAGGTGGCGGTGACCACTGCTCGTCATGGCTCGACGATCTGCGAAGGCTGCAAAATAGAAGATCACATATTACATGTTATTCTAAGCTATAATTGAAGAGCACTTGTCTTTTCATAGTCTAGTTGCGTACCACGAACTGCTGAAGCCACCGCAGCGTAGGACCGTGTGTGCCGGTGAAGCCCCGGTACGCTGGTGGTGGTAGCACACTATCGAACCGCTGAAGTAGCTGCGCGCGCCACGTAGGGTCGACGTCCTGTGGCACCACAGCGTCGCCGGCGATCGGGAGGCCGAGCAGGTACGACACGTCCTGCAAAGTGATCGCCATCTCCGCGATGGGTAGGTGGAAGGTGTGGGTTTCCGGCCTCCACCGATCCACCAAAGCGGTGATCAGGGACCTATCGAACGGGAACCGGCGACCCACATCCTGTACCAACTGGGCGAAAGGCAGCAATCCTGAAGCTCGAAGCCTACGAAAGGAAAAACATGTAATTTATATCAATACAACACCAGTAACTACACTACCACAAACATATTAAGAAATCTAAATTGTAATATGTTACCTGGGGATCCAACGAGGATCGATCTCCTAGCCGTACTGCGGTGTCCTCGGTCGAAGGACGCCGAGCCGCGTAGGCTCACCTCCCTCCTCTGGAAAAGCGGTGGCGATGTGGGCACGGTGACTACCATCAACGACCGGATCCAGCAACTCGTAGGGCCACTCGTCATCTCCGGGCTGGTCAGCCATACCTGTAAATAAGAAATTTTGAGTTACATTTGAAAAAAATATCGAAAGAAAAGCGTCCGAATACTATAGGTGTCTCTCAACAATGTGTTCAAACAAACACGCATGTAAAATTGTTCAAGCATCATAAATATTCAGAAACAGTTAAAATAATTTTTCAATGCACAACACTCACAGCCACATGCAACAGGCTTACACATAGGGTTCACACAACACACAGCACATCGATTAAATTGCGATTAAATTGCTTCTCATGTGGTACGTTGGCGTCGTGCAGCACTCGTCACACAGGAAAAACCACCCGCCACCGTCGGATTGCCATCTCCTCCTTCATCTCCTTCGTTTTGTGCATGGCAATTCTTGAACGTATGTCCTGTTTCCTTGCACAATGAACATTTCTTCACGCGCTTGCCGACCGACTCATCCATGTCATTTCTGATACGTCTTGTCTTCCGACGCCCTGCTTTCCATCTACCTGCATTAAAATCTGGGACCCAAAACCTTTCATCAGCACTAGGAGTTGTGGTGAAAGAACCCACAACACCGTAACCATAAAGCTCCTCGCTCCAAGTTGCCATCACCCTTTCCTTCCTGAAATATTTAGATAGATAGGTATCAGGTTGCATTCCAAATAAAGCACATGCGGCTATCACATGAGAACACGGCCTGTGCAAAAGGTGGGGCTTGTTACATGAGCATTTGCAAATATCCTGTAATATGCACTCCTGAATGACAACCCGCTGGTTCGTTCCACGCCGTCCTTTATCCTTACAGATCACCTCGAAGCGCAGTGTTCATGCACCAACTTTTATAGCTCTATGCTTGGCCACCTTCTGAGTCTTCTCTTCCATGTATTTACTGATCATGGAGGAGTACAGGAGCTTCTCATCTCTCAGCACTATCTGTGCAGCTTGATGTCTGTCGACGAAGTACTTGGTTGTGCCCCGCAGCACTCCCTCAACAATTCCCACCAATGGGAGACACCTCATCCCTCTCATTACCCAGTTGTAAACTTCTGCAATGTTACTGGTCATCATACTGTATCTGGCACCATGCGTGTCATGTAACAGTGCCCACTTTTCCTACGGTTCGTGCTTGATCCAGTCCGAGAAACATTTGATTGGCCTTTGCCTTCGACGACGATTAGTCGCATCATCTTCTGTTGGCAGGGGGGAAGAGGCTCCGCCTCATCGTGTCCTTCGCTGGCAGTACTCTTGTTCGCCATCTCCTCTTTGTGTTTTCTTGTCATCTCATCGATATTTTTCCACAGAGTCCGGAACTTGCTCTCCTGGTTCTGCTTACATAGTCTTTTGAACATATTCATGAGTTCCTTGTTCCTGAATTGCTTGTAGAAATTTGAGCCCAAATGCCTCATGCACCATCGGCTCTGCATGTTAGGCCATGGAAATGGCTCCTCTGCCCCTGTTTGCAACTGGTTGATCGCACTAAGCAGACCAGCATGCCTGTCGTGCAGCACGCACACATCCTGACGAGTTTTGACCACCCCAATCTTCAAGTTCCGCAGGAACCATAGCCAACTCTCATAGTTCTCACTTTCTACAAAGGCGAATGCAACAGGCAGAATCTGGTTGTTTCCATCAATACCCACAGCTGTCAAAATTTTCCCTTTGTATTTCCCGGTCAAGAATGTGCCGTCTACGCACAGCAATGGATGACAGTGATAGAACGCCTTAATGCAAGTTCCGAATGCGAAGAACACTCTCCTCGGATGCCTTTTAGTTGTCCACTTGATTGACGGACAATCTTGATAATCATAGTAAGTGCTGGGATTTCTTCCCTGAATGCAACTGAGCAGTGCGGGCAGATTGTGGTACGAGTCTTCAAACTTCCCAAACCTCGTTTCTAAGGCCTTCTGTTTCGCCCTCCAAGCCTTCCCATAGCTAATTGTGTACTGATATCTGTTCTTGATAGCTCAGATAATAGCACGGGGGTCATAAGTCAGGTTCTCCACTATCTCTGCGTACATGATGTTCGCGACAAACCCAGATGACAGGTTCTTGTGAGCCATCATTGTTTCCTCAATTATACAGCTGTGCTGCTCAACCTTCGAGCATAACCAATGGGTGCCCCACTTCGGCTTGTACGCGTGCACTCTCGACGGACAACCATGGATCTCACACACCACGTCGTAGCAGGCCGGGGTGGATTTCTTAACCCTGAAAGTCCTTAATGATAAGGCCCAATCTTTCAAAGCATCCAGCACAGCCTCCTTTGTCGCGTACATACTGTCAGGCCTAACCTCGTTGTCGCTGTACTGCCAACGTATGTCATTGGTTTCATTAACAACCAACCTCTCAAATTGATGCGTGCTCCACTCGGCTGGCACAGGTGGCTCCGTACCTCCGTCTTCCTCATCCGACTCATCGTCGTCTTCCACTTCTGCTATGCCGTACTCACGGTCTTCCTCTTCCATCCTAATTGTTATTTCATCAATTTTCTCACATTCGTCTACTACTCCCCGCGCTACTTGTCCAACATTTGCTTCGTCCTCCCCAAATTCAGATTGTTCGCCACTTTGGCAAATGATGTCCTCGTTGCGTGTCTGGATGTACTGCTCACGGCTGGATCCCCCAATTTCGGTGTCACCAAAACTTAACTCATTTTGAGCCTGACTACACTCACCACCGTCCGCTCTTTGGCAGGGGCAACATCCCGGCCATAGGCTTGCACTAAAAGCACCCGGTTCCATCCCCGTTGCTCTGTCCCCCTCACATATGATCTCCACGATGCGGTTCCTTTCAACTCAACTAGCTCCCAACAAAATGGATTGTTCTGCATACTAAAGAGGCAAAATACCTTCAGCTGCCATTTCTCTTCTTCCATCCGAAAAGTATAATACAACCAATTCAACACTGAAGAAAATGTGCGCTCTTCGACCCTACTCAAACTTCTGTGCACATACTGGAAGTTACTTCGATCTGCACCCTCCGAACCATACATTACAACCCCTTCGCCATAATATATTCTAAATAGAACTCGTTCTGCCATATCTGCAAATCCATTCATTCACCCACGAATTAAGTACTTTCCGTAAAAAATATTATAACTCCCAACTTTGCTACATCTATATGCTACAAAAATACATATTTATTCACACAAAAATTTGCTACATTTCTAACAATACATATATGGGTTCGTAACAATCGCTATCTCTGCCGTACTACATTCGTAAGAATTGAATATGTATATGGATGTATTCTTATCGGTATACAATATCTACATTCACTAGATCTACTACTACAGAATTAAACAACTACTCTAACTACATTCTCTACGATTAATTTCTACTCGACGTACATCAAACTACTTTCGCTATATGTACCCAACTACATTCCTAAGAAATGAATACTTCTATCCGTTCAAAGTAGTGCATACAAAGCATAACTACACAAACCTAGATCTAAAATCATTTCTACTAAATCATAACTTACTGCTAGAAAAATTAAAACGAGTAGTGCATACCTACATCAAACTAGATTTGCTAGATCTACCTACACTTAACTAGATTTGCTATATTTGCTATGTCTGTAGTACATCTAACTAGAAGAACTACATCTAACTAGAGACTAGGTTTGCTAAATCTTTCTACATCTAACTAGATTTTCTAGATCTACAAATACAAAAAATAAAGGAGAAATTACCTGAATATGAAATGCAGTGACTCAAAAATCGCGCTCTCCTTTTCTTCCCTCCTCTCTTTTTTCCTCTCTTCTTCTCTTGTTTTCTCTCCTCTTCTCATTACCTTACATTTGCCGCCGGCCGTGCGGCCTTGTGGCGATTATAAAATAATTCTGTCGCCCGTTTACCGAGCGACATATAGCCCGCATGCTTTATGTCGCCCGTTGATCGGGGGATTTTTATACACTCGCCTGTTCATCGGGCGATATAAGCCTATCGCCCGTCTGACAAGCGACATAGACACGAAAGGTCTCCTGTCGCCCGATTGACTGGCGATAGGCCTATATCGCCCGTTGGACCGGCGATAGACGTATAAAACCGAAATTTCTTGCGGCCAAAGTTTACTTTTGCAATTTCGAATAAGAAATAGTTTATTAAAAAAAATTTCGTGCCTCCCCCCCCCCCCCAATTGCCACGTGGCAGTGCAAAGTTCAGTCGCGCCACCATGGTGCGACTGGCCTGTCTGTCGCTGCCACGTGGCGCGACTGATGCCTGTCGTGCCACGCTGGCGCGACTGGACCAGATCGTTGCCACGTGGCGCGACAGGAGTTTATTTTTGTAATTTTATATTTCGGTGGAATATTTTTGAATTTTTTGATAAAAAAAATGATTATTTAGAAAAAAAAATTCTGTTGGTGAGTGTCCATGATTCTGCATTGTGTGTCGAGATAAAGTTAACTATGATAAAAAAAAAGAGCTTTGGTAAACAAGAGTTCTTGAGAAAAGAGAACTAGGCCAAGCCACCAAAATGCCCCCAGGATTCCCCATTGATGGAGGGAACACAAATTTGTCAATGGATCTAGGCAGGAAAGTTTTAAAGAATGAATGGTCAAAGTATTTTTTTTTCGTAATCAGATCACTGAACACATGCCTTCCACCTTTCCTTTGATCGATCTTAATTTTTGATCCGAATTCATCCCTTTGACATTCCAACAAAGGATTCTTCAATTTCAATGCTGGATTGCCATGATAAGAATATGAAACAGGGAGGCTGACAGTCCTAGCTGCGATAGCCATGGATGAAGAAACAAGAGTATCCAAAATATTAAGATTGACATTGTAGAGAACAAAATGAACCATTAATGAAGTACCCAAAAGTTTAAACCCGCAATATATGTATATGTAGTTTGGAATGGACAATTCCACAGGAGCACAATTAACAAAAGTACAGGAGAAGGTGTGGTAGGAAGAGTTGTTAGAAGCCATCGGGGTGGTAGTATTGTTAGGCTTCCAGCCCATTTTCGTCCATCTATTCCGATAAGTTTGATGAGCTTTCCCATCATAGTTGTGATGTTGAGAGAGCTTGTCATTGGTCACCTCCGGAGGAGGAATACCACATAACTCAACGGCCCATTACTACATAAGATGGATTGGCAATTCTGGGGGCACTGAAGTATGAGGCATAGTTAGACTCATTGATTGATCATCAGTTCATCACTGCCCTGTACTGTAATCTTGGTGGTTGGTCTTTGGCCGATCTTTGCTTTGCGGCGCTTGCCCTCTGACAAGTAGTCATGCTTGTACTCTCTATCCGAAGCACTAAATTTTGGGCTACGCCGGATGTTTTGAACAGACATTGGGGTCTTGCTCTTTTTGACCTTTCTCATCTTTGGGGAGCCCACGTTGCCAGCAACAAATAACTGGAGCTACTCAAATTCCCTTGTTTGGGTTGCAGTATCAATGTGGCCTTCAGATGGGAATGTCTCCACAACCGAAGGTAGGCAATCAGTTTGTTTAAAAGCAGAATAAGTGACGTCTTGAAACTCCAGGAGCCTTGCTGTCCTGTTTTTATGTGGGACAAGTGTTTAGGAGGATCAAACTGAACCAGAAGAAACCTGAAAAGATGTTTCTCTGTCAAGATAGTAGGATCAAATGCTATGCTCCAGCCTCCATGATCTCTTTGGTTGGAAACCCAAATAGTCAGTGTGCACTAGACTCAAGGAAATTGGATAACGCTTTCCCATGAAAGGCAAAGGAGGAGGCCTAGACTGCTGCCACGAAATGAGGTGATAGAACATTTTCTGCAGAAGTTGCTGCAGTTGTAGACCTGGAAAGGGAGTTAAGTAAGAAATTGGCACTATAGCTAAGCTAGTGTCATTTTGGCTATATATACGTTGCTCTAACCGACTGCTTTGAGTGATGTTTTCTTCCATAGTTGCCTCATTCTTCGAATATCGGCATGAAAAAGCAGAATTAGCATCTGTTGGAAGCGACATTGATGCTTGATCTTCATTTACCGCTAGGGCTGCCTGAGGCGCCTAGTCTATTCCTTCCTGATTCACTTGAGGCATCAGATCCCACTGGGAGGTATTGTCAACATGTCCATGGTCCGGGTGGTTCTGTGGAGGCGATTGATTTCTTTGGTGATTGTGGTCATCATCCCCATTGAGATAAACAAGGGGTTCTTCATCCAATGGGGAAACGGTTGGGAGATCGGTGTTTAGGATGAGAACCGAAAGCAGCCTCTATTTACATGCTTTTGCAGTTTGTACTGTTGTAGTTTTAATACGTATTCTTGAGTATTAATTCTGTTAAATAAATCTTGATCCAATTGCTTATGTTTTATAAGTTGTTAACTATTAAATCTATTTTTAAAGGTAAGGTTCTCACAAATTAGTCTAATATCTTGTCCCTAGTGGCGAGGAGGCATTTCTAAGGTAGCTCGACATCTGAGAACACCTTAAAATCAACTTGAGCTTGATTGCTAGTTCTATGCCCCTATTAATATTAATTGTCATACATATGCTTAATTACTTGTTTATGAATATATTTACTTTCATATTGTCAAGTATCATATATAAAATGGAGCCTACTGTTACGGGTCGACAGAACCTATAAACAGTACCACGGTACTGTAGCGCGTGAACAGTACCGTGGGTACTGTAGCACACGGTCAAGGTTGCTTGGAGAATAAGAAATCAAGGATTAAGTCAGATTAGTTACTATAGATAAGATTAGTTACCATAGATTAGAATATTGTTTTCTTAGGCTCCAAGTTAGACATCCTATAAAAGGGATGACATGTATCACTTTATGGAGGAAGCAATGAGTAAACCAAGTTTCTAGTAGATCGGTATTGCCATCGATAACTGGCCGGTGGCTCCGTACAGCCAAGGCGCTAGCTTCGACAACAGCTCGTTTCGTCCGCGTCAAGGGCCCTATCTCATCCTCGTTGCGTGCGCGGACCGTGCGCGTAACACCTACAAACAAGACAGATGACATTAAAAAGCTATTGGATGCTAAACGAAAACTTAAGGTGAAGATAGAACAATTGAAGGGAAAGTCTGAGTTAATAGAAAAAATTTATGAGATGAAACAAAAATTGAAAGACATAGATGACAAATCGCAAGGTATTGAATTTCTTAACCATGTATTATTCATTATTAAGGAGCTTAGGGAGAATACCGAGTTGGTCAAAGCCAAAACTGAGATTATAAAGGTTTCTAGTATTAATTCGACGTGGTAACTGATTATATACCAAGATAGCCTATTTTCACAACAAAATAATTGCTTTTGTAGGGATTAAGAGATATGATTAAAAGTCAATCAGTTATTGGTATCAAACAAATGGGCATTGTGCTAGAGCTGTGGAACTACAAGGAGAACTAGAAAGCCCCTGTTGTGGAAGTTGTGGCACATATGATGGCAAACATAAAAAACCCTAAGGTCTCCTTGTCTTGATCCATCAAATAATGTTGTTCTCGATGTATGCATGTTATTATTTTAATTAGTTTATTGTATCCTTGTAACATAACAGGAAATACTTCAGACAAAAGCTAGCTATAAAAATAATACGAAAGACTACTCTTATGCCAAGAAGTTCTACAAGGAAAAGGCTGCTAGGGGATTATGCTACTGATTTCTGCATTGAGTATGTTTAGTGGACAATCTCTGTGATACGTTATAGGTTTGTGCTACTTAATTCTATATTGAGTATGTATACTATTAACAATACAGTGAATGTGAATATACCGTGAATTTGTCGATATATGAGTATACTGTTAATGTGAACATACAGTGAATTTGTCAATTATTCATATAATATCAATATGTGAATATAATATGAATTTGTCAATCTATGATTGTGAATATACTATGAATGTGAATATACTATGAAAGTGAATATACTATGAAGGTGATACCTGGGATTTATCTCTATCAGTTCCAAACTTAGAACTAATAGAGATGTGTAATCTCTATCGATTTTGAGCGTGAAACTAATAGAGATAATTCACTAATCCCTATCGGTTCTAATCGTGAAACCGATAGAGATCATAAGGACTTCTCTATCGATTCTGATCATGAAATCAATACAGATTCCTAATTATCTCTATCGGTTTCTAGCTTGAAACTGATAGAGATAATAGGTCCTCTGAGTCGGTTCCAACCTCAGAACCGACATAAATAATGCTATATATCTATCGAGTGAAAACTGACCATGATTGTCGTTTGTCATCACTGTCTACGGACTTTGTATCACCACGAAAATCGACCTAGATGACAACAAAGAACCGACCTAGATGACTATTTTTGTAGTAGTGGTCCTTGCTCCAAGATCCTGACAAACCTGAGGCTTGGGAAGAAGCAGCAGAGCAACCACAAAGGAAATCCGAGCAGCGGAGACGACCGGACTTCGCAGAGTTTGTCGTCGGGTCATGCTGCACTGCGGCGCAGATGTGAGACCCTCCCTTTTATGCCGAGGGGCAGCATAAAAGAAAAGTTCTATAGACGCCCGCAGTGCTAGTCCCATGATCAATAGCTAGCACGCGTCAACACAATTTGAAATCAAGCCAAACAAAAGTTATCCAGATCTTTTATTACAGCGGGAGTTCATAATTTACATCATATTAAACAAAAGCAGATAGAAGCGTAGCAGTAGACTATTAATATATCATCTCGCCGTAGTCCTGGTTAGACCCATCTACACAGGCTACTGACTAGGATGATCTTAGAAGAAGCAGTCGTCGCCATCCGGAACAAATTCCTCGTTAGCCATTTCTTCGATCGGATTTTCAGAGTCCTCACCTATTATCCACATGTTGGCAAGTTGAGTACAAATGGTACTCGCAAGACTTTTTTACAATCTCTAATTACATGCAAGCCATATCAAGATGGGTTTCTGTGGTTATTTTGCATGAAGCCAAGTTTGAGTGATAGTAAAGATTGATAATTGAAAGCGTAAAGAAAAGTTTAAAGCAGTTTAGTGAGTAATTAAAGTAACAGGTAGTACTTGAAAGAATAACAGCTCACTCACATTTCTTCGTGAGTAAGTAACGAATAAAGACTCACAGTCCATCGTGAGCATATAAGCCATTAAACCAAATTCCTTTATGGTTTTGAAATGAATTTCATCAAAGTTTGAATAACCAAATCCTTTTTGTCAAAACTAAACCATCTAACTAAGTAACTAGTGTCAGTTTTCCAAGTTATCCATAACCGTGGATACGGCTAATCGATTAGTTTTACTCTGCAGAGTTGTACAGCTTTACCCATAAGGAATGTTCTCCCTTTTTGCAAGGCCATTAAACACACTTCCTTTGGTGTGCTGCCAGGGAGATCATACAGAGCCGTTACATTATTTAAACCTAGCCTTGCACCAGCTCGGTGACGTTTAATCCCAGTTATGATGGAAGCAAATAGAAAGGCGAAGAAATGTTGATCAGGAGCCGTGGCTCATTAATAATATTAATAATAGCCTCCAATCATAACTAAGCGTACACCGTTGCACAGGAATGCATTTATCCACAAAGAACATGTGGCAGCCCCAAACAAGCCAACCTAAATGGATTCAAGGCTTGTGCTACAACTGCCTACCAATATGCAAAGCCATTTCTAAATAACTTAATAGGCTAAGGCCTGCCCATACCAGCCCTCATGGTTGTACGATATTACTTGGATCGTGCAACACTATGTTCGGTCCTTACAGTGACATGGGTGATAACTTCTCCCTAACTACATACATGTTAAAACATGTACAACTGGCTATTGCCGATAATCACCCACATCAAATCCATAGTTTTATTTTCAGTTTTATCAATCTATCAGTATTTTCCATAATTTTGAATAACCATTTATAAATCCAAAAGAAGGGGTAATATGTAAAAACATTTCCCAAAGTTTTCCTTAGCAGTGTTAAGCATGAATATCTTACTATCGAATATACCCGGTTCATCCAACCACATCTATGGTTACAAAGGTTCACATAATCAACAACATCAAGGTATGATCCATTAAAGAGGTAGTAATTACCAGAAATGTAAATAGCAATTTCATAGAACATAAAGCATGCATGTAGATTAATTATGCACATTTTTAAGTAGTTATAAAACTGGGATCAAAGATGGTCAAAGGATGCTTGCCTTGTTCTTCTGTGGTCAAATCAACACCAGTATCGTCGACAATCAGATTGGTATCGTCCGATTCTACTCGTCAAGCCGACAGAACAAAATCAAAAGCAACGCTTCAGTAAGAGCGAAAAAGGATCGAATAAAGAATCGAGTGAGAAGCAACGTACAAATAAGTGCGAATTACTATACCACCGCAAATACAATCACCAGTTGCATTCATCATCACATCACATATAAGTTAAGATTAAAATGCCATTCAACATGTAGTACAGAACGGAACCAAAGAAAATGATACTGTACACCCCAGGTAATATTTTTAAATCATGATCTACAATGCTTTACGAACCAGCCATAAGGGATTTTACAATTCTTGGACCTATATGGGATTAATTATAATTATTTTGTCATTTTCTACACTAAAACATATGTATTTATGATTAATACAGACCATCTCTAAATTGAATTTATTTGCGTAATATGAAATTATGTCAGATACAGAGTCTATCAAAGTTCGTTTCACTAAGTTTGAATTATATCTCCATAAAATTTGCATGCCACTAGCTTCAAACAATGCTTTAGTAGAGTTCACTTCTTCCTGGCAGATCGTAAGATCACAAAGCATTTTTTTTTTCTCTATACTGCTATGGGTGCAGTTAACGAGGATAAAGCAATTCTACACTTGCTAGTAACAGCATGATTACTCCTTCATAAGTGCAGGCTATGCTAAACATTTCTTTGATCCACTGTACAGCTCAAGGGCACAAGCGAGTAGAAATTCAAAGGAATCTCAGTAATCCTAACAAGCTTCAGATACTAAAACAGGACCCAAAAAAAAAAAATACAACAAAGCAAAGATTAAACCGAATGGAGCCCAAAACGCTGCAACACATTTTTTTTTAACTCCGAATACTTATAGGATTTACACGCACAGGCCGCACAAACTCGGGTCCAATAATACAATACGGCACCACCTAACTAATGCACAAGCTAACAAAACAGTAAACCTGCATTCCAGAAGCTGAGGACAATACTAACAATATTTAACTCAATATGCTCGTCAGGTCTAAAGCCAAGACTAGCAGATTACCACAATACCTCATTACACTATAAGCATTCGGCTCAAACAGAGTACCCGACAATGGAAAGACTGCTTATTTGTTCCAAGCCCCTAATCTAAATCCTGACTAGTGAGACCAAAAAGCACCAATTAAATTGCTGAGCAAGCAAACAACAACAGAGAAAACTCGCTTAAAAAAAAATTTAAAGACACAACTAGCAACAGACTAACACGATACCTTCGTCAGGTTCAAGCTGGGCTAACAGGCTACTGTGGGATGTCCGAGACGGGGTCCCACGGGAGAAGCCAATGCCCAACTGGGCCGAGGACGGAGCAGTAGGCCCAGAGCCTAGAAGCACTACGAAGAGCACATAGCCATGGCCCGACTTCTTCCCCAAGGCAGCTGGTTGTCTCCTCGACGAAGCTTCGCGCCGCGTCAGGACAACCCCGTCAAAAGTAAAGCCTGCGACCTGGCGCCGACAGAGCCTGGAGGCACCAGAACCTGGCGGATCGGCAGGTTGGGTCGGGAAAGGAACGACCAAATCCCCTGGACGTAGTGGGGCTCGGCAGACAGAGACAAACCACATACTCATGAATCCACCTTGTCCAGGGCCAGGTGGCGCCCATTTGTAACGTACCCTTCCCCCAATATATAAGGGGGAGGGAACAAACCCTGAAAAGGGGGAGGAGAAAAACAGAAGAAGAAAAGGAGAACACATCCAGATATCCAAGAACACAGGACTAGGGTATTATCTCCTCCGCGAGAGCCCGAACCTGTCTAAAAAGATCGCCCTCGCATCCTGTGTGACCATTTTGCTCTGATCTCGCACGAATCCCCTAGAATCACAAATCTCATTGCCGGCGGAACCAATCGTCGACAGTTGGCACGCCAGGTAGGGGCCTTGTGTCAAGATCTTCGTTGGGCTTGATGGCTGCGACGAGCGGAGTCTCCACAGTTTTCTCCCCGGGTCAGGCTTTCCACTTCGGAAGCCTGATCTCCATCGCCAACAGCCTTGGGAATCTTTCCCTCTCTGAGGAGGCCGCGTTCCAGCACGACGAGGTCTCCCGCGAGCCATCGTCACGACTTCCGCGTAGATCGGGAGGTCCCCCTGTCTCGTGCTCAGAAGCACCGGGGCAGGGGACTGAAGATCCGGTCCCGCCAGGGAGTCGGACCCACGGGCGCCGAGACACGAATGGTCGGGGTTCTCACCCCCAAACCACTCGGTACCTCCGAGCGCCTGGAGCTATCTCTTAAGACTCGCCCGGCTCATTGGCCAGTCGAAAGAGCCTGGAGAGTTGCTGGAATTTCCGCAGAGTCTGCGTGATCGAAGGCTCGCAGGCGGATTCACAACAACGCCTCGACACATCGGCCGCCGCCGACTTGGAAGGTGGCCGAAGAACAGAGCTGGACGTGCGGGCGCGTGCCCTACGAGACCGCGCCCGCGACGTCAATGAAGACATTCTGCAAGCCAAGAGACCAAGCGGTCTTCCATACTCCACAGCAGAACATTGTCGCCTCCAAGACACTCTTGGATACCTTGAGCCCCATGCTGGAGGCTGGTAATCCAGCCGCCCCGATCGTGGCCCAAGTAAAGGCCATGGTGACGGTGGCAGCGATCCAGCGACCAGGCAAACCGGCCGGCAAAAGCGCGATCCACGCTCGGCTAGGACCAGGCGGCTTGGCCGATCGGCCGGTCGTGAAGCCCCAAGGGCGTTATATTCCTCAGCGAGGGCGACTTGCGACACGGCCTCAGCGCGATCTCCGTTCCGACCTCGGCGACGCCAGCGCCGCAACCAGAGAGAGGAGGGCGGCAAATCACGCCGATGAGTATGAACGTTTGGCGTCCTTCCAAGAGATCGTGGCGGCGCGCCACGCCCGATCCCTCGCCTCGGTCACCGCCGGGGTTGCCGCGAGGTCATCGAAGGGTTCGGCGTTTACCCCTCACCTGGCCGAGTGGTTTGGCAGATGGGTTTAACCCCAAGGGCATCACTAGGTTTGATGGTGAGAGGACCCGAGGCTTGGTTGCAGTGTGCGCTCTAGCGGTCGAGAGTGTAGGGGATCGTAGTAATGGCAAATTACTTGCCGGTTACCCTCTCGCTCTGGGCCAAGCACGGCTCACCAGGACTCATAGCGAACTCCATAGATTCTGCGGAGACTGTGTGGCGATTTATCTCAAATTTCCAAGGCACTTATGGCGCCCTGGCACCCCACAGGACTGTATCAATTTGCACCAAAGAGGAATGAGTCCTGCGGGAGTTTGTCAAGCGCTTCATGCACGGGAAAAGCAGCATTCGGGATGTCACGATGCGGTCGTGATAGCTGCCTTCGAAGAAGTCGACAACCCTGATCTCATCAAGAAGATGTCACTGGAAGCCGCCAGCGTCGGTTCGTGAGTGTTCGCTCTAGCGGACCGCTACGCTTCGCCTCAGAGGCCTTGGCGGAGCGGCACGACGGAAGGAAGGATCGTGTAGAGCCCTCAAACGGAAGGAGAAGAAGCGCCAAAGGTGAAGAGCTAGTGGCGATCATTGAACATGCCCGCCTCGTGCGCTCAAAGAGGATGGGTATGACAAGGTGATGAACTCGCTTTGCCCTTCCATCAGAAGGGAAGACATCTTGCCAAGGATCGCTTCACTTTGAAGAGATTCGCTGGGAGAGCAAGAAGCGGGCGGACAAGGTCCGAGTGGACCAGCCGCCAAGCAACCTCCTCCCGGCGAGGAAGACTATCAGGAAGTCGATCTCGAGCTCAATTACATATTCGGGGGCTCGGCCGCGTACGAGTCCAAGCGGAAGCAAAAGCTTACCGCCCGAGACATCAACGCAATAGAGCCGGAGACCCCCCAGTATGTACGGTGGTCCGAGGTCGCGATAACTTACGACCGCTCGGATCACCCGGATCGAGTCCCATTCCCTGGTAGATATCCGCTTGTCTTGGCGCCGGTTGTCCGCGGCATCAAGCTCAAGAGGGTATTGATTGACGGTGGAAGTGGGCTCAATGTCCTCTTTGTGAAAACTCTCGACGACATGGGAATTCCACGGTCGGAGCTCAAACGCGGGTCGTCGCCTTTTCACGGCGTGATACCCGGAAAGTCGGCGACACCACTCGGACAAATCACTCTGCCGGTCACTTTCGGCACAAGAGAAAACTACCGGACGGAGAATCTTAGCTTCGAGGTGGCTGATTTCGCGACAGCGTATCATGCCATCTTGGGGAGACCAGCGCTAGCCAAGTTCATGGCGATGCCCGCTATGCGTACGACCGAAAATGCCAGGGCGAGTGGTATTATCGCTTTGCAGCGGTGATATCGAGCGATCTTTTTCTTGCGACGAGGAGAGAGGCTGCGAGATGGCCGAGTCGGCCGGAAGCGCGGCGGGTCGGGAGAGGATTCGGCAAGAGGTGGATTCCGGCAAGCGGAAGGTAAGCGTCCTACCGCATAAGCGCCGAACCCCGAATTGGTTCAAGAAGGTACCAAGAGGATTATCCTCGACCCGTCAGGTCGGCTCGAGCGGCCTTGATCGGAGACGAGGGCTCGGAGAGAAATAGGAGGGCGCTCGTCACCTTTTTGCGGGCAAACAAAGGCGTCTTTGCACGAAGCCGTCGGACATGCCCGAGTCCCAGGAGGTGATCGAGCATGCGCTGAGCGTAAATGAATCGGCCAGGCCGGTCAAACAAAGGTTGCGACAGTTCGCTCAAGACCGCCGAGAAGCCATCGAGGAGGAGATCACAAAGTCATTTGTTAGCCGCGAGTTTTATCAAAGAAGTGTATCATCCATTGGTTGGCAAACCACTGTACTCGTCCAAAAGAAGAATAAAAGTTGGCGCATGTGTGTTGATTATACCGAGCCTCAACAAGGCTTGCCCGAAGATCCCTTTGGTCTACCGCATCGATCAAGTGGACTCCACCGCTTGGATGTCAACTCCTCGATTTTACGGGCGCCTACTCAGGCTATCACCAAATCGGCCGAGAAGAGGATTGCGAGAAGACTTGGTCATCACTCCATTTGGAGCATATTGCTATGTCACGATGCCGTTTGGGTTGAAAACGCAATGGCGCAACTTATCGGTAGCGATCTGGTGATGTTTTCACCATCAGCTCGGACGCAACGTGGAGGCATATGTGGATGATGTAGTGGTTAAAATGCAAGCCAAGGACAGTCTCACCTCCGATCTGGCCGAGACGTTCGAAAGTCTAAGGGCGTTCCAGACGAGGTTGAACCCTGAGAAGTGTGTTTTCGGAGTTTCTTCCGGGAAACTACTCAGATTCATTGTCTCTCATCGCGGGATCGAGCCAAATCCAGAGAAGATCGGGGCCATCATGAGGATGGCGCCACCTACCAATCAGAAAGAGGTTCAAAAGCTTACTGGCTGCATGGTAGCGCTTGGCAGGTTTATCTCCCGGTTGGAGATTCGGGGGATGCCTTTCTTCAAGCTCCTCAAGAAGCAGGACCGTTTTGAGTGAACAGCTGAGGCACAGCAAGCCTTCGAAGAACTCAAGGTGTTCCTCTCCACCCCTCCAATTCTAGTCTCGCTGGAGCCAGGTGAACTTCTCCTGCTTTACATAGCGGCAACAACTCACGTAGTCAGTGCCGCAATAGTTGTGGAGCGGGAGGAGTCAGGACACCGCTACGGTGTACAACGCCCGGTCTACTTTGTCAGCGAAGTACTAGGCGAGTCTAAGGCGCGATATCCTCAAGTTCAGAAGCTGCTGTACGCAATTTTGATCTCGTCGCGGAAGCTGAAGCATTATTTCCAAGGACACTCGATTTCAGTAGTGACGTCTTTCCCAGTGGGAGAGGCCCTCCATAATCGGGAAGCTACTGGGAGAATCTCAAAATGGGCGGTCGAGCTTGGAGCCTTCGACATCTCATTCAAGCCGCGCACCGCCATCAAATCCCAGGCCTTGGCCGACTTCACGGCCGAGTGGACTGAATTCCAAGCTCCCCGCATCGAAGAAGAGCCGGAGTATTGGACCATGCACTTCGATGGATCTCTCATGCTCGGCGGGGCCGGGGCGGGAATTCTCCTCATCTCGCCGAGAGGCGATAGACTAAAGTACGTCCTTCGGATTCGATTTAGGCCTCGAATAACGCCAGAGTATGAGGCACTCATTCACGAGCCAGATCGCCATATCGCTCGGGATCAAGCGATTGGCGGTCGTGGAGATTCGCGATTGGTGGTGAGCAGTGCAGAAGGGCTGATCGTGTGTCGATCGGACTATGGCGGCGTATTGTCAGCAGTCAGAAATTGGAGGGCAAGTTCGATGGGTGGAGTTGGTCCATGTCTGCGCCGCAATAATGAAGCAGCCGGACGGTGGCCAAGATAGGAGCCACTCGGGCGGAGGTCGTGGAATCTTTCGCCCAGGATCTTCTGAGCCAACAGTCACCAAACGACGAGAGCCAAGTAAGAATCCTGAGACTGAAGTCCTGTCCGTCAACCCCGACTGGACGGCTCCATATCTAGATTATCTCTTGAAAGACGAACTTCCTGAAACTCCTACTCTGGCCGAGCGCATTTCGCGACAAGCCAAGTCCTATGTGGTGATTGGGGGAGAGCTCTTTCGAAAGAGCGCCTCTGGCATTCTTAGGCGGTGCGTTCCGCAACAAGTGGGAAAGGACCTGCTCAGAGAGATCCACTCGGGAATGTGCGGCCATCACGCTACATCGAGCGCCTTGGTTGGGAAAGCCTACCAGCAGGGCTTCTTTTGGCCTACAGCGGTGACGGATGCAAAGGAGATCGTTCGAACATGTGAGGGCTGCTAGTTCTATTCGAGGCAGACACATTTGCCGGCGCAGGAGCTGCAAACCATCCCCATCTCTTGGACCTTTGCGGTCTGGGGGCTCGACCTGGTCGGGCCGCTCAAGAAGGCACGAGGCGATTTCACCTACCTCTTCATAGCCATTGACAAGTTCACCAAGTCGCCACGATCACTGCGGTCAAGGCCAAGGAGTTCTTCCAGGATATCGTGGTCAGATTCGGAGTTCCCAACCGGATCATTACAGACAATGGTACCCAATTCAGGAGTGAAGAATTTCAAGAGTGGTGCGAAGGCGTTGGAATCAAGATTTGCTTCGCCTCGGTAGGTCATCCACGGAGCAATGGGCAGGTTGAGCGGGCTAATGGCTTGGTCCTCTAGGGCCTCAAAGCCAGGATCTTCGATCGCCTCAAACCATATGCAGCCCGATGGGTGAAAGAGTTACCGTCGATCTTGTGGGGACTCGTAACCACTCCTAAGCCAGAGCCACTGGGCAAACCCCTTTTTCCTAGTTTACGGTCTGCAGAGGCGGTTGCCAACCGAGTGGAATTTGGATCCTCGAGGGTCCTAATTACAAGGAAGCCGAGTCAGGAAGGCCGAGTGGTAGAACTTGATCAACTCGAGGAGGCTCGAAGGTTGCGACCATCCGATCGGCTAAGTACCTCCAGGGACTTTGGCGCTACCATTCTCGCAATGTCCGAAGTCGAGCCTTCTCAAAGGGAGATTTGGTCCTCAGAAGGAACCAGAAAAGTGAGCACAAGCTCTCTCCGATTTGGGAAGGCCCGTACATTGTGGAGGAGACGGTTCGACCGGGTGCTTATCGACTCAGACGTGGAGACGACGCGGTTTTGGCGAATACTTGGAACGTTGAACAGCTGCGTCGCTTCTACGCTTAAGTTATGTATCCCACCCCCATGCATTAAATAAAGCTGCCGACTATCTAGCTCTTTGATCTGTCTTACTATGCTGTGACCAAGTCGGTCCCGAGTGGTTATCACCCTACTAGCGTAGCGTCTAATCCAAATGGTGCCGATACAAATTAGGCGGAAACGCGTGTTCGGGGTAAGGCTGCGACAAGCGGCAAGATCCGGACGTTTGTATTAGCGCACAAAGAAGGAAAGACGAAGCTAGGAGAGGGCACTAACCGCTCGAGAACGGCGATCTGTGGTTCATGAACACTTCCGGACACAGAAGTCGGAGCCACTAGTCCCTAATCGGTAGAAATTCGGCCCTCCAGCACCTCGCTGTAGGGGCTAGAGCTATCGACTAGGACAAACAATCTACAGAAAGACGATCAAATTTAGAAAGATATAAACGGCACCGTTCTCATACTTCATTTCACGGTATTAGTAATTTACATTGCTAATCTGTTTTTCATTTTCTCTCGCTAAAAAAAGGCGGGGGCGGTGTCTGCTTCTTTGGTCTTCTTCTTTGGTGTCTGCTTCTTTAGTCTTTGTCTTGAGTCTTTGCTTCTTCTTTGGTGCGACCACTGGGGCGGCCGGGGGCGGGATCGCCGAGGTCAAGCGCGGCGCGCGCGACCCAGAGCCGCGAGGATCTCGTCCTCAACCACCCAAAGGGGTGGTATAAGGCGGACGAGGGCCGTGACGGCTAGGTTGTCGCGACGTTCGCGCCCTACCATCTCCATAATGACCTCGGCTACCTCAAAGAGCCCCGGCGCCACCTCTAACAAGGCGGCCACGGCGGCGGCGTCTCTGGCGGCCCCAGCCTCCTCCTCCGCCTCCAGTATGGCGAAGTCATGCTCCTCCCAGAACTCCGCCTCCTCCCAGCTGAAGAGCAAGCCGAAGAAGTGCTGGCGAAAAAATGCCGCGTAAGGGCCGACAAATCTCCTCATGTTAAACATGGAGGGAAGCTGGAAGAAGGAGAACAAGACTCGAAGAAGAGGGCGATCGCTCAAGAGCGGTAACGCCCCATTTATAGGCCATGCATGGCCCCGAAGCCGAGACGACACCATTTAAAGACACGGAAGACGAAGCGACGTTACGGCCATTCTTGATATTCTCAAAGTACAAAGAAGATCAACACGTTGAGCGAGAATGAAGGACATTTCGCGGACACGTGTCGGTGCATTTCAAATTAATTTGACCTTCCCGCTCGATTGGCCCGGCTAAGCGAGAAGTCAGGGGCTAGGAGGCAACGACGTAAACTTGAAATTTGAACCACTCGGCCAGGAGGCCTAGCGTAAGTCCCGGCGCTCGAGAGCTGCACACCGACCACTTTCGGAAGCGTGCACGGGCGAAGGCCACGAGACAAGGTCCCGGCACTTGGGGGCCGTACCAATTGGCTGTGAACTCACTTGTCGGAGAGCAAAGCAGACAAATTATATTCAAGTAAGGAATACAACGCCTCCAACAAGGAGAGTCAGCATTCGACATGAAGGTTCACATCGAAGTCAGAATTCAAGATTCTCTAACAAGGCCTGTGATGTACCGGAGAACTCTTCAAGGAGTGCGTTAGCCTTGTCTTAAATCACGAGCAAAGCCCTCTTTACTTGACTTCATGGTCAATTCTCGGATAGTGAGATTTGACCACCGCCAACGCTGGTTAGCACTCATGGTCGCCCGACTCCATTGCATAAGCCTTGATCCTGTCGGCTCCTCCAGAGAAGCGGAGCGGCATCGTCTCCACAGCTTGGTTCGGCTCCTCGACACGAAGGTGCGGGGCGGCTCGCGAGGCGGCGGGCTTCGGTGCGGCTTCGTTCGGCCGCGGTCATCTTCTCCTTGCATTCTGCACCAAAGCCAAGCTGCCATCAGAAAACGCACCCAGCGCCAAGCACGTCTAATTCAAATCAAAGAAGCCTACCCTCCAGCTCTCGCTGTGTTTTCTCCAAGCCAGCCTGAGTTTCGAGGTTAGAACTTTCTGAAGCCTCTAGTTGTGCCCTCAGCTCACCGATTGCGGAGTCGCGTCCTGAAACACGAGGGTGCCGTCATTCTTCCCGATTATTTAAGAAAGTGTCCATGCCAAACCCAGGGGAGAATCTTACCTTCGAGCGCATGCTCAAGCTCCGCCTTTTCCTCTCGGAGTGTCATTGTAACATCCCAAAATTTTGCTTCTCTTAAATTCATGTGTGATTTGGCACTTTGGTGAATTTTTGGAATCTTCTGGAATTTATTTGGATTTATTTGGAATTTATTTGAATTTATTCCATTTTGAAATAATTAAAGAATTTAATTTTGCAAATAAAATTTTGTTGGAAATATTTTATTTGAGTCCAAAATGATCCAAAATATTTTCGTAATTTTTCCGAATTTTTCTCAGTCTTTTGCTATTTTTAATGAATTAAATGAATTCTTGGGAATTATTTTAAATATTAATTATTTGGAAAAGGACCGGCCAAGATTCGCATTCATCCGATCGAGCCCGAAGTCGGACTCGAGTTCGAGTCAGGACCGAGCCACGTGACTCGGCCGAACCCACTCCTAACCCTAATCAATCCCAACCGTTGGATCAAGATCCAACGGTGAGATCGGCCGTCTTAGGATTCGGCCGTATCGGCCGGATCCGATCGCGCCCGTCGATCGTGGCCGTCGATCGTGCCACGTGGATGGCCACGATTTAAATCGTCTTCGCCGTCCGAGCCGGACTCCGCCATGCGCTTCATGCCAGTAACGAACTAGGTTTCCGTCTAGGGCACGAGCAGCGAGGCTATTTAAAGCGTGAGGCGTCCCCGAGGTTGCCCTCATCCTTGCGCGCACCGTTTCCAGAGCCATCTACTTTGGCCTTGGCCGTTGAGCATGATTCGCTCGCCGAGTTGTCTCTTCCCTCATTGCGGTTTCGCCGTTTCCGCCGTCGTCAGTCGTCTTCCGCCAGAAGGAGCCCAGATCCGAGTCCCCGCGACGAGGCGCACCGAAGGAGGTTTCATCTCGCCGGAGAAGCCCCGTGGCGCCGTGGCCGTGGTCATCGTCTCGGCTCCGTCAAGCCGGCGCCCGCGTGAAACCATCGCCGTCCGCGAGCTCGGAGGACCGTCGAGATCGAATCGAGCGGTTGAGGTGAGATCACGTGTTCCAAACCCGATTAGATGCGGGCCGTTGGATCAAGATCCAGCGGTTCACAATCGCCACGCGTCGTAGCGGTCGCGATTATAGGATTAGATCTGGGCCGTCCGATCTAGATCGAGCGGCCCATGATCATCGAGTAGTTTCAACGCGTTAACCACGGATCCAATCCGCGGTTGATTTTCAAACCAACGGCAGAGATTGCGCCACGTGTCGGGAAGTTGGACCGACGCGGTCGGCGCCCACGCGACGCGTGCAGACGCCGACACGCCGAGGCCCGCGTGTCAGAGGGCCCGCATGTCAGTGGCTAACCCAGCCAAGCGCTGACGTCACCCATGACGTCACAGTGGACCCGCTGTCGCCACACCATGGGCCGAGCCCCGGCCGACGTCGGCCGATGACGTCACCCGAGTGGTCCCACATGTCGGGCCTCACGTGGAGTCGTGGGCCGAGTCCACAGTGAGACCGAGCCGGCGTGGGCCGAGCCCATGGGCCGACGTCGGCCGAGGCCAATCGAGAGGTCGCCACGTGTCCATCTTTGACGCAATAATTAATTTCCGAAAAAGAAAATGATTTATTAATTCGAAATATTGATTCAAATTTAGATTCAAACTTCAAACGCTTATAACTTTTGCGTTTCAACTCCGATTGGAGCGATTCAAATTTCTAAATTTGTATAAAATTGAGATCTACCTAAATATAAATTTTATTTAATTTTTGGACTAAAGTTTTTCTCTGCAAAATTATTTAATTGATTATTTAAACTTTAAATAATCATAACTTTTTGCGTTTTAACTCCAAAATTGACGATTCCAGTTTCTAAAAATCCATAAAATTATGTTCTCTCTGTTTTTGGATTTTATTTGGAGTTTTGGGATGTTTTTGCCTAGTGTTTATTTGTGTATTTGCTATTTGCACGCTTTACGAGTAGACGTTGAAGTGCCGGAAGGATTCGAGGGAGAAGTGTTGACTCAGGATCCAACTCAAGACCAAGAGCAAGTACTTTTTGAAGGCAAGTTGTGCTTTGACCATGTTGATCCTATTTCGAAATCTATTTTGATTTAAACTATTGCATGCTAGTTCAATTAGAAAGATACTTTGTTTAAACATGGGGGTTAGATAAATACCAATTTGTTATATGACACCTTGATTATCTAAGTATGTGCCATGATCCCTTGTCACCCTAGTTGTGGTTTACTAGTTGGACATTATTAAA
Organism: Rhipidocladum racemiflorum; assembly: GCA_036346355.1. Lineage (NCBI taxonomy): Eukaryota > Viridiplantae > Streptophyta > Magnoliopsida > Poales > Poaceae > Rhipidocladum > Rhipidocladum racemiflorum. Next base: position 40,619,206 of record CM070589.1, on the reverse strand, counting down.
TTGCCAACATGGGTTTAGATCGTTGTAGTATCTTGCTTAGACACACTACGTGCTCATGACATGATTTTGGATAATCAAATGCTAATATTGACTTAATGATATATTGAACTGTTTTGGAAAAGTATCATGTGATGTTGATGGCACGTGGTGCATGGTAATCAAGCGGGGTTTGATAAACGATTTTTATTGGGGCATGTGGCAAGAGTAATCAGGTGGGCGGTGTGGCATTGGGAGTGTTGATTTGGTTTTCGGGTAGTCTTGCCCTGGTCACTCTAAGGACTTAACCTTGCAAGCCTTTGAACTGGTCATACTTGCAACCACATGGTCGGAATGGGGCGGCCCTAGTTGACTAAGTTGCTAAGGACTCACTTGTGGAGCCTCAGTGGTGTCGATTACACCGTTTGTGTGATTATGCGGGGGGCGTATCGTGGCTGTGGCAGTACCCATCTAACGGTGTGTTGGTCCCATACTTCGCCTTAGCTAAGGGAAGGGATGGTGTAGAGCACGAACCAGGAGAGGACCACTGTGTTGTTTGAGGCTTAGAAAGGCTTTATTACTGAACTCGCCTTTGTGGTGTTTGACTGTATCTTGTGGGTAAAGTGCATAACCTCTGCAGAGTGTAGAATCTATTTGAATAAGCCAGGAGTCCACAGTCTTTGGACAATGCTCGGGAATTACAATCAAGGGGTAGACTTTACGAAAATAACTTGGTTTTGAAAAGATGGGTTGGTTTAACAAGGAAGGTGATGGAAATATGGTGTAGGATGGGAAAAATGTTTGTTAAACTTCTTGAAAAGTTATTTATGCTTTACTTATTTCTACTGCTTTGAATCTACTTATATTACTTGTCAAAAGTCATTTCTTGCAAATATACCTGAGCTATTCCTTTGTACTAAGCCATGCATATAGTATATTAGCTTGCATTACGTGCATGACTTGCTTTGAGTACCAAGTACTCACCCTTGCCTCAACACAATACCAGTTGAAGAGGAGATTACGCCCGGCTTTGGAGGAGGAACTCCAAGAGGACCGAAACTACTTAGGGATGCGAGCCCGGTCGATTACTGTGGTATCTTTGGATGGCGCCACGAAGTTTATTTGATTTTCCATTGCTATTGTTTCTCTCTGAATAAGTTTCGCCCTACGAGGCATATATTTGTAACTTGGCCATAAGGTCGAGTAACCCTTTGATTATTTAAATAAAGTACTTTGATAGTATCGTTTGGTATGATTGTGATATATACCGATGTTAAGGCTGTGTGCACTAGCGCGTTCTGGACTAGTCTTTGAATACACAGAGGGTCCTGATTTGCAAATTCGGGTCCCGACAGAGGTGGTATCGAGCCATACTTATTTGTAGGCTCAACCCTAGCTAGAATGGTCGTAGTGAGGATAAAACCTATTTTCTAAAGCTAAAAGTTGTCAAGACAAGAAATGACATCTCGACTTATCCCTTCTCTCTTTTCTTGTCTCTTGCTGAAATTTTCCCTTACCTTGTCACAATTTAAAAATTAGAGTTCTTACGTAAAGCACTCTTGTGACAGATGGAGGTTTTCTCGATGAGTGAGCATAGGTTCTATAGTGAGACTCCTTCGCCGAGTCGAGTCATAGAATAAAGAGTCACCCTTTAGGCGTTAGATTCGAGTTAGTTCGATTTGGATTTGCTTTGTTTCTTTGAGTGTGCATTATGTGTTGCAAGGCCCTTAGGCATTGTAAGCGACCATACCAAGTTATTAATAATAAAGTTGGACCTTAAGTTACCCCTTTCGCCCGCATAAGTTCCATATTACTTGTCTATTCTTGTTTCCCTCTCATCTCTAAACCTAGAGCAAATCGGCGAGATGGTGAACACCGTGGAAACTTGGGAAGCAATGGGAGTGGATCTCGCCACAGAAAACCCCAATGATGGAGCACCCGGCACCACCGGTTGATATCACGAGTTTTGGAGCCTTTCTTGTCTGCCCGGACTCGGTTGATGCATGCTATGATGCAACAAATGCAGCACGTCCTTTGCTCAGGCCACGCTAATCAAGTTAATCGGGGGCCACGCCCGAGAATACAAGGTGTCAGAGTTCATGAGAACTCACCCACCCACTTTCTCTGGGAATGCCAATCCATTAGAGGCCGATGATTGGTTAAGATCAATTGAGAGGAAGCTACACATAGCTCAGTGCATAGGAAATGAGAAGGTACTCTACGCTTCTCATCAGTTGGAAGGAACAGCCAGAATGGTGGGAGAACTTATGCCCACGCTTGAGAGAACCCTCAAGATATCACTTGGGAAGAGTTCACACGGTTGCATTAAGCCGATTATCACGTGCCTGAAGGAATCATGGACCTTAAGAAGGAGGAGTTCGAGCCTTTGAAGCAAGGTAATCGGCCCGATGGCGACTACTGAACAAGTTCACACGGCTAGCACGCTCGCACCGAGGATGTAGCGACAGATAAATCCAGGCAGTCGTTTTATGAAGGGACTTAACTCAGATTGCAAGTAGGATTGATCACCCACACCTTTCCAGATTTCCAAGAGTTGGTGAATAAGGCGCTTATTCTTGAGGACAAAGCGCAAGGAACTGGATGAGAACGAGAAGCGCAGGATGCAACGGAAGGATCACGCCAGGAACGCATAGCGGCGCTGAGAGTTGCACCAAATCAATTCTTGATTCCAACCACGAATGCAACAAGGACACCATCCTCACCAAGACACGCGGTCGAGAACTACTGCACCCACTTCGCTAGAAACGCTACCCTGTGCAACAAGAAGGAATGTTGAGACGCTGCTACAATCGCAACGAGCCAGGACACTTTGCCAACAGCTTGTCCAAAGAAGACAGCGAGAGCGACCCCGATTCGCTTCAACCTAGGAACCACCCCAGCTAGGACGCCAAAGATCAGAGCCACACCCTGCACCGTGGTGAGAGGCCGAGTCAACCATGTCACCGCAGATGCACCGCAGAATGCTACTGACGTCGTCTTTGGGTAAGTTACTTGTTAACTCGATACACTGCTTGATTTTGTTTGACTCTGGAGCTTCGCATTCGTTTGTTTCGCAAGGCTTTGCTACTAGAAATGATTTGAGAATTGCAAGACTTAGATGCATGCCTTTAGTTCAAACCCCTGGTTCCGAACTCCGAACGGAAGTAGGATGTTCCGGGGTGAGAATACTAATAGATGGAATAGAGTTCCTGGCAAACCTTATAATTTTGGAGACCCAGACCTTAGATGTTATATTGGGAATGGATTGGTTATCCAAGCACAAGGCTGTATTGGATTGTGGACGAAGGACTATCTCAGTTGAGAGCCCGTGTGGGAAGAAAGTGGAATTTCAAGCCACTGCAGTTAGAGATGGACAGTTGATGGTTAACAGTACCAAGGCAATCGGCATAGAGGATGTCCCGATAGTGAATGAGTACCCGAGATGTTTTTCCCGAGGATCTACAGTATGCCGCTTGACAGGGGACATAGAGTTTGTGATAGAGCTTGTACAGTGCACAAAGACCGATAGCAAAGAGACCCTATCGGATGTCCACCGAGGAATTGGTAGAAATGAAGAAACAACTAGAGGAGTTAATGGAGAAAGGATTTATCGAGACCAAGTTCGTCGCCGTGGGGAGCACCGCTTTGTTTGTCAAGAAGAAGGGCGGGAGTTTCGGGATGTGCATTGACTACCGTGCACTCAATGAAGTCACCGTGAAAAATAAGTATCCGCTACCCGGGATTGATGATTTGTTTGATCGATTAAGAGGAGCCGGAGTTTTCTCCAAGATTGATCTCGAGATCGGGATACCATTAGTTGAAGATCCGATCGAGAGGATATTCAAGACCGCATTCTCGTCAAGATATGGACATTCACGAGTTTACTGATTATGTCCTTTGGTCTCGACGAATGCGCCACTTATTTCATGAATATGATGAATAAGGTGTTCATGGAATATTTGGACAAGTTTGTCGTCGTGTTCATAGACGATATCCTAGTCTACTCCAAGACAGGAGGATGAACATGCCGAACACTTAAGGCGAGTTTTGGAAAAGGCGAGGAACAAAGCAACTTTTCGCCAAGTTCGACAAGTGTGATTTTTGGAAGGACAAGGTGGAGTTTCTTGGACATGTAATGACCGCATGAGAGGAGTCATTTGTGGATCCAAGCAAAGTAGAAGCGGTGTTACATTGGGAGCGTAGAAGATCGTGACCAGTATCGGAGTTTCCTTGGAATGGCGAGGATACTACCGCCGTTTCATCGAAGGCTTTTCGACAATTGCGAAACCTCTTACGCAATTCTTTGAAGAAGGAAAAGAAGTTTGCATGGGCGCTTGAGAATGTGAGAAAGGATTTCAGAGTCAAGAAGCGATTGACATCGGCCGTGTTAGTTCTACCTGATGTTGCTCAAAGCTTCGATATTTATTGTGACGATCGCGCCAAGGACTTGGATGTGTCTTGTCGAGAATGGAAAGGTCGCCGCTTATGCATCAAGGCGATTGAGGCCGCATGAGGAAAATTATCCGACACATGACCTAGAGTTAGGCTGCCGTAGTGCATGCTTTGAAGTTATGGCGTCACTATCTCGATTGGAAACAGATGTGAAGTGTATACGGATCATAAGAGCCTTAAGTACATATTCACCCAGTCGGATCTCGAATATGAGGCGAGAGGAGATGGTTAGAGTTGATCAAGGACTACAATGTTGGAATCCATTACCATCCGGGAAGGCCAACGTAGTAGCCGATGCTCTGAGTCGGAAAAGCCATACCGTGAGTACGTTGCTAGCCACAAGTCGAGGATGAGTTATGTGAGGATTTTCGGAAGATGAAGATTGAGGTAGTACCTAGCGGATTCTTGGCCGCATTAGAAGTAAAGCCTACCCTAGAGAATCGATCCGAGAAGGACGAAGGATGATGACAAGATCCGCAGGATTAAGTCCGTCAGGAGGAGGGCAAGGCGAGAGGACTTCAAGTTGGATGAGCAAGGCACGTTGTGGATGAAGGATCGTATTTGTGTGCCTAACAAAAGGAGTTAAAGCAAGCGATTCTCGAAGAAGCCCATGACTCCAAGTACTCAATTCATCCTGAAGCGCCAAGATGTATCGAGGATCTCAAGGAGAGATTCGGTGGCCGAGTATGAAACGAAGTTGCCGAGCATGTTGCATTGTGCGACGTATGCCGAGAGTCAAGGCAATGCATCGTAGACCGGCGAGATTGCTACAAATTGAAAATACCCGAGTGGAAGTGGGAGGAAATCGGAATGGATTTCATTACCGGTTTGTCAAGACTCAAGGAGGTTATGACTCCATATGGGTTATAGTGGATCGCTTGACTAAAGTAGCCCATTTTATCCCGTGAAGACCATTTACTCGGGAGATAAGTTAGCGAGTTGTACATGATCGAGATTGTTTGTTTGCACGGAGTGCCAAAGAGGATTGTATCAGACGAGAGGTACCCAATTTACCTCAAGGTTACGGAATAAGTTGCATGAAGCCATGGGAACCCGTTTAAACTTGATCTGACTTATCATCCACGCACGGATGGGACAGGCCAGAAAGAGTCAACCAGATTCTGGAAGATATGTTGAGAGCTTGTGCATTGGCTTATGCTACCTCTTGGGATAAGAGTTTGCCGTATGCCGAGTTTAGTTACAACAATAGTTATCGAGGCTAGTTTACAGATGTCACCTTTTGAGGCATTGTATGGTCGACCACAGTCGGACGCCATTGAATTGGAATGAGACCGTGGCGCCGTGTCTTTGGACCTGATATTCTTCAAGAGGTGAAGAAGCGGTCGCTATGATTAGGGAAAGGTTGAAGATAGCCCAATCTCGACAAAGAGTTATCTTGACAATCGTCGCGGGATTTGAGTTTTGAACCGTAAGACTTTGTTTACCTCGAGTTACGCCTCTCGAGGGAGTTAAGAGGTTCCATGCCAAAGGAAACTTGCACCTGCTATGTTGGACCATTTAAGATTTTGAGCCGCAGAGGCGAAGTTGCTTATCGGCTAGAGTTGCCACAATCGTTAGCGAGGAGTACATGATGTATTCCATGTGTCCCGATTGAAGAAGTGTCTCCGAGTTCCTCGAGGAATGCATACCGTGAGTCAATTGAGTTGCAAGAGGATTTGACTTATAAGGAGTATCCGTGGGGATTCTAGACACAATGGATCGAGAAACTAGAAACAAGTCAACCCGTTTCAGAGAGTTCGATTGGAGCAACCATGCAGAGAGCGAAGCGACTTAGGGAGCGCAAAGAGGATTTGAAGAAAGAATTTCCAAACCTATTCCTTTAGTAAGCCACTGAATCTCTGGGGACGAGATTCTATTAAGAGGAGGTTTGTAACATCCCAAAATTTTGCTTCTCTTAAATTCATGTGTGATTTGGCACTTTGGTGAATTTTGGAATCTTCTGGAATTTATTTGGATTTATTTGGAATTTATTTGAATTTATTCCATTTTGAAATAATTAAAGAATTTAATTTTGCAAATAAAATTTTGTTGGAAATATTTTATTTGAGTCCAAAATGATCCAAAATATTTTCCGTAATTTTTAGAATTTTTACGAGTCTTTTGCTATTTTTAATGAATTAAATGAATTCTTGGGAATTATTTTAAATATTAATTATTTGAAAAGGACCGAAGCCAAGGTCGATTCTTGTTCATCCGATCGAGCCCGAGTCGGACTCGAGTTCGAGTCCGACCCGAGCCACGTGACTCGGCCAGAACCCACTCCTAACCTAATCAATCCCAACCGTTGGATCAAGATCCAACGGTGAGATCACCAGACGGCTCGAGCCGTATCCGCCGGATCCGATCGCGCCCGTCTGATCGTGGGCCGTCGATCGTGCCACGTGGGCGGCCACGATTTCGTCGTCTTCGCCGAGTCCGGCCGGACTCGCCGCCGCCGCCAGTAACGAACTAGGTTTCCGTCTACAGGCACGAACGCCGAGGCTATTTAAAGCGTGAGGCGTCCGAGGTTGCCCTCATCCTTGCGCGCTTCCCGAGCCATCTCGCTGGCCGCCGCCGTTGAGCCGCAATCGCTCGCCGGAGTTGTCTCTTCCTCCGCCGCGGTTTGCTTGCCGCTTTTCCGTCGTCAGTCGTCTTCCGCCGAAGGAGCCCAGATCCGAGTCCCCGCGACGACGCACCGAAGGAGGTTTCATCTCGCCGGAGAAGCCGCGTGGCGCCGTAGCCGTGGTCATCGTCTCCGGCTCCGTCAAGCCGGTAGCCAGTGAAACCATCGCCGTCATGAGCTCGGAGGACCGTCGGATCGGTCGAGCGGTTGAGGTGAGATCCACGTGTTCCAAACCCGATTAGATACGGACCGTTGGATCAAGATCCAGCGGTTCCACAATCGCCACGCGTCGTAGCAAAGGCGATTATAGGATTAGATCTGGGCCGTCCGATCTAGATCGAGCGGCCCATGATCATCGAGTAGTTTCAACGCGTTAACCCTGGATCCAATCCGCGCCGTTGATTTTCAAACCAACGGCGAGATTGCGCCCACGTGTCGGGAAGTTGGACCGACGCGGCGGCGTCACGCCCACGCAGCGTGCGTGTGGACGCCGACACGCGGCCCGCGTGTCGAAGGGCCCGCATGTCGATGGCTAACCCCAGCCAGCGCCGACGTCACCCATGACGTCACGATGGACCCCACTGCCGGCACCATGGGCCGAGCCCGCCGACGTCGGCGATGACGTCACCCGAGTGGTCCCACATGTCGATCTCACGTGGAGTCGTGGACCGAGTCCACTGTGAGACCCGGCCGGCGTGGACCGAGCCCATGGACCGGCCGACGCCAAGAGGCCAATCGAGAGGTCGCCACGTGTCCATGCCGACGCAATAATTAATTTCCAAAAGAAAATGATTTATTAATTCGAAATATTGATTCAAATTTAGATTCAAACTTCAAACGCTTATAACTTTTATGCGTTTCAACTCCGATTGAGCGATTCAAATTTCTAAATTTGTATAAAATTGAGATCTACCTAAATATAAATTTTATTTAATTTTTGGACTAAAGTTTTTCTCTGCAAAATTATTTAATTGATTATTTAAACTTTAAATAATCATAACTTTTATGCTTTAACTCCAAAATTGACGATTCCAGCTTCTAAAAATCCGTAAAATTATGTTCTCTCTGTTTATGGATTTTATTTGGAGTTTTGGGATGTTTTTGCCTAGTGTTTATTTGTGTATTTGCTATTTGCACGCTTTACGAGTAGACGTTGAAGTGCCTAAGGATTCGAGGAGAAGTGTTGACTCGGGATCCAACTCAAGACCAAGAGCAAGTACTTTTTGAAGGCAAGTTGTGCTTTGACCATGTTGATCCTATTTGAAATCTATTTTGATTTAAACTATTGCATGCTAGTTCAATTAGAAAGATACTTTGTTTAAACATGGGGTTAGATAAATACCAATTTGTTATATGACACCTTGATTATCTAAGTATGTGCCATGATCCCTTGTCACCCTAGTTGTGGTTTACTAGTTGGACATTATTAAATTGCCAACATGGGTTTAGATCGTTGTAGTATCTTTGCTTAGACACCTTTCGTGCTCATGACATGATTTTGGATAATCAAATGCTAATATTGACTTAATGATATATTGAACCTGTTTTGGAAAAGTATCATGTGATGTTGATGGCACGTGGTGCATGGTAATCAAGCGGGGTTTGATAAGCTGATTTTCGGCGGGGCATGTGGCAAGAGTAATCAGGTGGGCGATGTGGCATTGGGAGTGTTGATTTGGTTTTGGGTAGTCTTGCCCTGGTCACTCTAAGGACTTAACCTTGCAAGCCTTTGAACTGGAGTCATACTTGCAACCACATGGTCGGAATGGGACGGCCCTAGTTGACTAAGTTGCTAAGGACTCACTTGTGGAGCCTCGGGTGTCGATTACACCGTTTGTGTGATTGTACGGGGGAGCGTATCGTGGTCGTGGCCAGTACCCATCTAATGGTGTGTTGGTCCCATACTTCGCCTTAGCTAAGGGAAGGGATGGTGTAGAGCACGAACCGGAGAGGACCACTGTGTTGTTTGAGGCTTCCAGAAGGCTTTGTTACTGAACTCGCCTTTGTGGTGTTTGACTGTATCTTGTGGGTAAAGTGCATAACCTCTGCAGAGTGTAGAATCTATTTGAATAGCCGAGTCCACGATCGACAATGCTCGGGAATTACAGTCAAGGGTAGACTTTACGAAAATAACTTGGTTTTGAAAAGATGGGTTGGTTTAACAAGGAAGGTGATGGAAATATGGTGTAGGATGGGAAAAATGTTTGTTAAACTTCTTGAAAAGTTATTTATGCTTTACTTATTTCTCGCTTTGAATCTACTTATATTACTTGTCAAAAGTCACATCGCAAATATACCCTGAGCTATTCCTTTGTACTAAGCCATGCATATAGTATATTAGCTTGCATTCTCAGGCATGACTTGCTTTGAGTACCAAGTACTCACCCTTGCCTCAACACAATACCGGTTGAAGAGGAGATTACGCCACTTTGGAGGAGGAACTCCAAGAGGACCCGACTACTTAGGGATGCGAGCCCGGTCAGTTGCCTGTGGTATCTTTGGATGGCGCCACGAAGTTTATTTGATTTTCCGCTGCTATTGTTTCTCTCTGAATAAGTTTCGCCCTACGAGGCATATATTTGTAACTTGGCCATAAGGTCGAGTAACCCTTTGATTATTTAAATAAAGTACTTTGATAGTATCGTTTGGTATGATTGTGATATATACCGATGTTAAGACTGTGTGCACTAGCGCGTTCCTGGACTAGTGCTGAATACACAGAGGGTCCGGATTTGCAAATTCGGGGTCCCGACAGTCATGCACTGGGCCTCCAGCCCATGGACCTCTCTCCACCTTTCGTCGCCGATCTCGTTGATCTTGTCTCGATACTTTTGGTGCTCTTTTAGCTTGGGGAGCACCTTCCGAAAAAACTGTGATCTCTTCTCCGAGCGCTCGCCCATGTCCTAGGTGACACGGCGAAGTCTCAGGTGGGGGCCAGCCTTTCGTGATGTTAACAGACTAGAGAAAGATAGAAGACTTACCCTGACAAGCTTGCTGCACCTAACGGTGAGCTCGTAGAGTTCCATCCGAGCCACAACCTCCGCTTCCTCGTCCTCCTCCATCCCGTTCTATTCGGAACCCCCCTCACACCACACGGTCTGGTTCGGGGGCTTTGGGAGAGAGCCAAGCGGTAGTGGCTCTCGATGGACCTCCTCCACTTCGGGAGACGAAGCCGGGTCAAGCCCATCGACCGCCGGACCACTCGACGGCTCGGCGGTCGAGCCAGCAGCAGGAGGAGGCGGCGCCCCAGCTGCCGAAGGAGACGGCGACCTAGCCGACGAGGAGGGGGTCCCCCTTGGAGAAGCCGGCTTCGGGGGCTCCTTCTCATGAGACTCCCCCACCGGGACATCCGTAGTGGGAGTCCTGGGTTGTCGAAAAGGAAACATCTCAGCACGGGTAAGAACAAAAAGGCAAGGGTTACCCGAAAGAATACCTCCTGGATTTCTTAAACTTCATGCCAGGCCTCATCCGAGTCCCGGCACCACTCGGAGGGGAGCCCGACCCGACACCAGCAGTCGGGGCTGCTCCTGAGTCAGAGGGCCGGGGCTCTGCGCCCAGTGGCCCGGGGACGCTGGAGGTTGAAGGCCCGGCCGGTGAGGGATCAGCAGCCTCCTCCACCGATTGCCGGCGTAGCTCATCGGCCGAAACGTCAGCCGCTCGCTTGGCCTGAACATTCCTCAGCCGAGAGAGGCCGACGACCGGAGCGTCAAAAAAGAAGGATTCATGCTCCTGAAAGGCGAACGATTGCACATTGTCAGAATCACAAATCAGGCAAAAACTATGGAACGACTTCTCAAGAGAGAGGGACGCTCACAGGAGGGGGAGGGCTCGCCACCGAAAACTTGTGAGGGCAACCCCTGTTGGTAATCTCGGTGCCAGGCGCAAAGAAATCAACCACCCGTGCTGCCAATGCATCACTCGGAAGGGGCGCGCTCGTCTCCCGGGTGGGATCCTGAGTCCCACTATACTGGAACCCCAAATGGATTCGTTCCTTTAAGGGTTGCACCCGGCGCTTGACAAAGCTGATCGCGATCCCGGGGCCAGACAGCCCTCGGTTTTTCATATCATTAATCAACGCCAGAAGCTCGGTGACTTGGTTCAATCCGCTGCCATCTGGGCATCGCCCCAACATCGAGACGCTTTAGGGGCGCGGCCAGTGAAAGGGGCGAGAAAAGGATCAGCATTCGCACAATAGAACCACTCCCGCTTCCAACCTTTGAGGGAAGTCTTGAGGGGGATGGCGAAGTAATGTTTCTTCAAGCCCTCTCGGTGAAGTCCGCGCCCCAATGACACTGGGAGCAGCCCGGTTCGGATGAGGCTTGAGCAGGAAGAGGGAACGGAACAAGTCAAAGTGAGGACGGATCCCAAGATACGCCTTGCAAAGTTGAACGAAGAGAGCGATGTGAAGAATGGAGTTGGGATTCAAGTTGATCAGCTCGATCTCATAAAAGTGAAGGAGACCTCGGAAAAAGGCGCTCCCAGGAACACTAAACCCCCGCCAAAAGAAGGACTGGAAGACCACAATCTCATTCTCCAGGGGTATGGGGTAAGGTTCACCTGCGGCGGGTCGGGCGGAGATCAACTCCAGCGGAGGAAGAACGCCGGCCGCGACCAGCTCCTCCAGGCGGGACTCTGTGGTAATGGAGGCCTCCCACCCCGCGGTCGCCGGGCCGGCGTTACCCTCCGACGACGACGAAGAGGCCGAAGAAGAAGACATCTCGAAGAAGTAAACCCTGTGGGAGGAACCGCCGCAAGTCTTGGGCGCGAAACCGGAAACCCTAAGCCGCCAAGATCGCCAAAGGAGATTCGAAGATTTCTCAGCCGTGGTGGTGGAGGGGCAAAGATGTCTTTACCCCAACAAGGGTTTCCTCATTTAAAAGAAGTGAGTCTCAATTTTCGCCTTACGGCGGGAAAAAGCAAGGGCTTCCGTGCTTAATTCTGAGCAAGATCTAGGGCACACCCCACGTTGGGCCGAGAGCTGTGTCGCGCAAAACGCGACCAGGTGTCAAGTCTGGTTCGAGGTTTGGGATAAAGTGCGCCCCATGATGGGCCTGAACACCGGTCGCCACGGAAGATTGGGGCCGGGCACTTTCCGAACATCCTCCGGTGATGCGGCTCCATAATTTGGGGTCAATTCTTTGGTCACTTCTTGCTTAAGCGTGATTGGGTATCGTGGGAGGATTTTACCAACACGATCTTGAGAATGCGCTCCATGAAAGTGCGAAGGCATGCGTAAATGCGAACCGAGGCATTACTCTGAATGACCAAGGTATGCCCCATGAGGGTCGATTGAGCTTTGCAAGCCGATCGCCGCACATCGTAAACGGGCGCGGGTACCGCCCGGCCACGAGCCACTCGGCCACGAGCCGACCTATTTCAGGTATGCCCCATGAGGGTCAATTGAGCTCGACAAGCCAATTGCCGCACGCCGTAAACGGGCGCAGGTACCACTCGGCCACGAGCCAACCAACTATGGTACGCCCCATGAGGGTCAATTGAGCTCGACAAGCCAATTGCCGCACAACATAAACGGGCGCGGGTACCACTCGGCCACGAGCCAAACAACTATGGTACGCCCCATGAGGGTCAATTGAGCTCGACAAGCCAATTGCCGCACACCGTAAACGGGCGCGGGTACCACTCGGCCACAAGCCAACCAACTATGGTACACCCCATGAGGGTCAATTGAGCTCGACAAGCCAATTGCCGCACACCGTAAACGGGCGCGGGTACCACTCGGCCACGAGCCAACCAACTATGGTACGCCCCATAAGGGTCAATTGAGCTCTGCGAGCCGGTTGTCGCACACCGTGAATGGGTGCGAGTACCACTCGGCCACGAGCCGACCAACCACAATGACCCATCCCTCTATGCCCTGCAAAGATCGATGACGAGCGTAAGCGCTACTCGGATATCGGGTTGGGGAAAACATTGGTAATAATCCCGGCAATTAATAAGTCTTTTACGATCTTTTTTCCCATAAAATCTCTAACAGGACAAGAGGGGGAAATCCAATCTTAAAGCACTTGGGGGCTGCTTTGGGATGTCCCAGACGGGGGTCCCGCATGAGAAGCCAATGCTCAACTGGGCCGAGGACGGAGTAGTAAGGCCCAGAGCCTAGAAGCACTACGAAGAGCCCATAGCCATGGCCCGACTTCTTCCCCAAGGCAGCTAGTTGTCCCCTCGATGAAGCTTCGCGCCGCGTCAGGACAACCCCGTCGAAAGTAAAGCCTGCGACCTGGCACCGGCAGAGCCTGTAGGCACCAGAACCTGGCGGATCGGCAGGTTGGGTCGGGAAAGGAACGACCAAATCCCCTGGACGTAGTTGGGCTCGGCAGACAGAGACAAACCACATACTCATGAATCCACCTTGTCTAGGGCCAGGTGGCGCCCATTTGTAACGTACCCTTCCCCCAGTATATAAGGCGGAGGGAACAACCCTGAAAAGGGGGGAGGAGAAAAACAGAAGAAGAAAAGGAGACCACATCCAGATATCCAAGAAAACAGGACTAGGGTATTATCTCCTCCGCGAGAGCCCGAACCTGTCTAAAAAGATTGCCCTCGCATCCTGTGTGACCATCTTGCTCTGATCTCGCACGAATCCCCTAGAATCACAAATCTCATTGCCGGCGGAACCAATCGTCGACAGCTACTCCACAACTTTAAAACGCCATGAGCAAACGGCTCATTTTGAGCACTCAACAATAGAAGAAATTGATTATTTAATCCAATACCCTAGTCCAATTCTTGACCAGCTTGCCGACAAGTAATTTAATTAACTAGTTCTGTACTGAAAAAAAATGCATCACACTGAACTAACTTATCCTTCCTGACTTTGAGCTCTTTACACCATGATCTTGATGGACTCGCTCAACTTGGAAATAACAAATGCTAGAAGTATTATTTCTTTACCTGAAGTTACTGGTCAGGAAGAGCAGGGGAGCGAGTAGTCCCTGGCGTCACGGCTAGCTGCAAGCGGCGCAGCCGACGGTGTGAGGGCACACCGGCCGAAACAACCATGAGGAAGATGTGTAAGAACATTGGGGTCACGAGGAACCTATAGCGCGAGTCAACAAGGAAAAGGGATGGCGCACAGGATCCTCACCGTATCCGGCGGCGGCGGCAGAAAGTAACCGGTGTTGGGGTCCTCTGAAGCTCTTCAGACTGAAAGAAATAGTGCAAAGGGCCCCTGAGTATCTACGGATACTACAAAATCAAAGGATTGAACCAACACTCACCGAGTCCGACGATTTCAAAACCTCCCCCAAATCGGGTCCTTGCCAGCGTTGGAGAAGGAATGGGCTAGGTCAGTGGATTGGGGCTTTTAGGTGCGACATGGGTGTATGCTAGGGATGAGGATGAGGAATACGGTTGGTGCACTCGGTTACTCGCCGGGTGATGCAGAATGGCTAAGGATTAGAGCCTCGATGGTTGTAGGAACCTCTCGGTCATTCTGGTTCCTGACCGTGGCAGAGATACCAGACGAACTGGGAAGCTTCGTATGCTGCGGCCGACGATACCGTCCAAACGAGTCAGGCTTTAACTTTCCTTCTTTTGGCAGAAGAAGGCGACGAGCCCTATTCCCCTCCGGCGACATGGTACGGGTTGGCGCAGAGAAAGGAGAGGAAGAAGAGTGGAGAGTGAGAGGGAGAAGGCGATGACTAATGGGGTCAAGACCCACCGGTAAGTTAAAGAAAGGAAGAAGCAGAGAATAAATATTTAATGGAGCTAGGCCGGCAAGCCCTGAATAGGTGGGTCCAAAATTCAGAGAAGTTCTTTGATTCTCCACTTCCAACAGAACTATCTCGAAGTATTATCCTAATGCTTGAACAATTTTCAGGGTATAAGTACGTCTACACGCTTTCTTCGAAATGGGATTTGGATATTAGCTCAAAGCAACCAGTTTTATATGTTTCTATCCTTTGATTATTCCATTTCTTAATAACAGGAATTCACCAAAACTCCCAAAGCTTTATAGAATGCAGCAATAATTCACAATTATAATTCAATAATTGATCTTTACCTTTTATTAAATTTTCAGGACGTTACAGCAGAGGAGATGGAGTCCCACGCTTTACGCTTGACATGATGGTGGTGATGGCAAAGGATGTATATCTCCTGGAGATGGAGAATGTCGGGAACCGAATGTACAAACCCGGACCCTTAGTGTATTACGCACAAGTATAGGATCACGCTAGGGCACACCGTGTCAACATAAGTGAATACCGCAATCATATATAGCGGAATAATAAATAAAGTCTTTATTATAATAAAAGCAGTTGAGTCAACCTTATAGTTAACTTACAAAAGATACGCCACGCAGGGCAAAGTAGTAAGTAAATAAACTTGCAGCGAAAAATAAAGAAACACGTGGTGCCAACTAATATGCCACACGCAACTGACTCGACTCGCTCCTTAGTTCGTAGGCTCCTGCTAGTACTCCTCCTCCAAAGCTGGCCTTGATTCTTCTTCAACTGATGGTTTTGTTGTGGCAATGGGTGAGTACTTAAAGCACTCAACAAGTCATACACAGAATGCAAGTCTAATAACTATATGCAAGGCTTATTCCAATTGACAGGATAAAGGGGTTCTTTTGCAACAAGCAACCTTCACAAATAACAATAGTAGATTGGAAAGCAGTAACACGATAGTAATGATAATAACTTTCACAATCAATTTCTCAAGTAAAACATTTATCATCCTTAACAGGTTCATTGTTTTCATACCAAGTACCCAAAGTCATTTTGATGAATGTCTAACCCTTGACTGTAATCCCCGAGCAATGTCCAATACCATGGACTCGGCTATTCGAATAGGTTGTACACTATGCTGAGGTTATACACTTTACCCAGAAGATACAGTCAAACACCACCAAGGCGAGTGACCGTAACAAAGCTTTTACAATGTTCCTTCTAGACCCAGTACTACCCGCTAAGGTTTCAACACTGAAGGGATTGGTTACCACACTCAGGGTCCCCCTCTTGCGCCATATGAGTCCACCCGTACACCCAGGTCTCACACCACCACGACAGTACCAAAATCTAGACATGACAAATTAATCAGCTAGGTCTGTCCCATTCTAGACTTTATGGTTGTATGTTAGATTTAGTTCAAATTCCTTTATGGTTAAGTCCTTAGGGTGACCAAGGCAAGACTACTCAAGAATTCACAAGTATCCAAATCATCAAAAACTAAATACGACCTCCCATGTGCCACTCTTGGCCCCACCATAAACAATCTTGCCCCTTGCCAGTAACATCCCCAATTTCGGTCTTCTATCAAAAGCGAATTTAAATTAATTAAATTCAAAAATTAGATTTTCTTGTAGTTCAATCCTTCATCGTTTGAAAAGTCAAATTTTCGAATTCCGGCCGTACCCGAAATTCCACCCAAGTTCGAAAATGCTCCAAAAATCCCGAAACCTAATGCATTACGTTCCAAATATTCTAAAATGATTTTGGGAATTTTTCCAAGATTTTTAGAATCTCTTAGGTATTTTATCTCTAACGGCCTTTCGTCAAATGCCTTTCATTCATCTTGGAATTTTCTAAATTCCAAATTTCATCCAAATTTAGCGAAACCAATTTTATTGGGTTCCAAATATTCCCTATTATTTTTAGGAATTTTTCTGGGATTTTTGGATCCTTTTTGCTAATTTTTCTCGCGCGCGATTTCTCTCACCTACTTCCGGCCAATGAGGAGCTGCCACCTAGCCGACACTGTTCATCTTCCACCTCCATACGACAGTTTCCAGAGGAAGCTCGTTTCAATCATGTGCATGGCTCCACCACATTCAACTGCCATAACTTCTCAATGCCTCCACCAAATTGAGCAAGGCTAGGTTCGTTGGAAAGATAACATCGAGGGCAACCCATTCCTTATGACCATTCGTTCCAAATTCCACCGGAAATGGCACAATTAAGCAAAAACTGAAATCCATTAAAATGGTGATTACTCGACCGTTTGTCCACGAAACGACGCACCACCACTTCTGAAATCTTCGTCCCGGAGCCCTCTCGCCGTGCTCACTCCCTCCCTTAGCCATCCATATCCATTTCACAAGGATCAAGCAAAAACCGACGCCGGTTGTCCTCCATCGACGTCGCCGTGTCATCTTTTGTTCCGGTGAGCCAAACTCAAATCCAATTGTGTCACCGTGTGTGCGTCATCACCACAATCAAAAGCCCTCAATCGATTTCACTTTTCGTTGCAGGATGGCGATGAATTTCACCGTTGAAATCTTCGTTTGGAGCTTGGTTTTTCATCGATTACTCTCAATCCGGTGAGCTTCTCTCAAATCCGACCACACCGTTGAATTCGTCTCGTCGAGCTCTACGCCATGCTCACCTCCTTTTCGTTGTTATTGTCCCCGAAATTTTTATTATTATTTCGGCCGTCCCCACTGCTGGCATTCACCGTGCATCGTCGTCTCCAGTCATCTTCGTCGCCGGCTGACATGAGTACCACCATCCCCATGCCTGGCCGCACCTTCTCCACCCCTTCCCCAGCCGTGCGCTGCCCCCTACCATCACCGGCGCCACCTACCGCCCCGAGTGCCGCTGCGCGCGCTTCTAGTCATAACTTCGGTGTGTGCTTCCCGGCGATTTGCTAGTCCGATCATCCTACAAATTGAACCCTAGAATACTCCCCTCGTTCCCCACACAACCCAATTGGAATTTCTCCAAGCCAACTTACGGATCTCCCTGTAGAAGCCGTTCTTTCTGAACTTTCGATGAGCTCTCCCGGTCACTCCCGACCTCCGTTCAGCCTCAAATTTTTACTGGAGCTCCTTCTTGGTGTCCCCTACCTCCAAAAAAAAATCAAATTTTCAATTTGATTGCCGGAGCTCCACCGGCAGCCATTTCTTCTGTGACATCATGGGATGTGACATTATGGAATGTGACTTTATAGATTTTGGCATTACTGTACGACTGTATATCATGTTTTTGGACCGTTTTCGGGTGTTTGGGTCCTTCCGGGGGAGTTTGGGCCTTGGGGGATCAATTTGGGCCGTTGGGGCAGGCTCTTGAGCCATGTGGGAACAATGTGGGGCAGTAAACACTACTACGGAAAGGGCTTTTAGTACCGGTTTAAAAGAGCCTTTAGTACCGGTTTTTGAACCAAGATAGTCATCCCGGATCGATGCTCAAGGGCATCGATCCGGTTTTCACCCAAGATCTTGATAGAGTATCGATCAGGTTGGTAGTCACACGTGGTAGCGCATCGTGAGACCCTATGGACCTTATCAATACCGGTTGGTGTCTCCAACCGGTTCTGATGAGGCCCTCATCAGTACCGGTTGTTTTATCTAACCGGTACTGATGGTTGTATATAATATATATGTAAATATGTGTGTGTCCAATACTGGCTATTATATATAATATATGTGTGTGTGTGTTAAATCACAACGAATTAAAACACATATAATCAATCATGCACATTTGCCTGATAATGAAATCACTGTACATTCATTAACAAATTTAATTACATATAATGTACTACAATATGTACACAACTTTAATTACAACTCCAGTATTTCTTTTCCTTCTGTTCATTGTGATTTTTTACGTGCATCGCTCTTGCTAGCCGTAGATGTCGAGAATGACAGTTCACCGGTCCTTATCGAAGGGCCCCACCTGTTAAAATTTGGTTCATGGAACTCGCCTTTTGGATTTACAACCTCATCGTAAATGAAGCCAACGAGTTGTTCTTGAATTGCTCTCACTCGCGCCGGCGAGAGTTCCAAACCTTGTTCCGCCAAATATTGAGGCACCTGCCGTTAAGTCATTAACAAATCAATCCTTGAATTTGTACAAGATGTAAGGAGTAATATACATCATTAAAGGTAGTAATTATATTTACTCACCCCCTTGTCGCCTTTTAGCATGCGGCAAGGATTCAAATTTCGTTTTCAGACTCCATCTCGGGTCTGGCCGAAATCCGAAATTTCGACGAGATTCGGAAATTTCGGACAAAATCCGGACGAAATTCGAAAACCAAAATTCAAATCCGTTTTTTTTAATCGAGAAATTCGAAATTTCGCTAAAAAAGATGAAATTTCGTCCAAAAAACCGAAATCTCGGCGAAATTTTTTAGGGTATTGTCAACTTTCAATTTTTTAGGGTTTTTTCAACTTCACGGAAATTATGATCTACCGACTGTCCCACATGGGAAATGACGTGAAGAACCCAATCCGGTCAAAATCCGGTCAAATCCGGTCAATTACGGCCAAATCCGGTCAAGTTTTATACAAATTTCGGTCCGTTTAACAAAAATTTCGGTCCAAATCACCGAAATTTCGGCGAGATTTTAATGTACTGTAGCACTTCAAAAAAATTTTAGGGTTTTTTTAATTTTGCCGGGATTATGAAACTCGTAGGGGCCCGAAATCCGAAATTTCGCCGAAATTCGGTGAGATTTTGAACCCTGGCATGCGGTCAGCGGCTCCGGTTTGGGTGTGCAAAAATTCACATACATAGTAACCGCATAAATTGTTGCCCGCCGACTGACTCAAGATCTGCGGTTGAAAAAGTTGAATGCATGAAATGAATGCAAGGAAATTAACTTAACTAACCAAAAAGCTAGCATTATGATATACGTACTTGAGAGGCTGTTGTAATTTCAAATTTCTCCTTGAATGCGCCCCTATTTTTAGCACGAAACTGTGCGAATGCACTACACATGTGATTACCAATTGTACATGATTAGAATTTGTTTCAAATGGAAGGAACAAGAATTAATACCGGTCGAGCAAATCGATAAAGGTTTGATACGTTTGAACTGGTTTCCTTCTCGAGTCCATAATTGTGATCCGACTATGATCTAGCTCGATCATAATAAGAATCCAGTGAAAACTGTACATACGTATGTCAACATAGATAACTAATTAGTTCTAACATAGTGTTATGAAAAAGGAGTAGAATAAGGCGGTACGAAAACACATAATCATGTGCGTAGGGTAGATATATCCTTGACTTATATTGATGTCCCCTTAGCGCATTGTATACGTTAGTCTGTGTTTCGCTTGGGCTGTATCTAACGGTTGTCTCGTTGATAACTACTGGGTCCATGAATCCTATGTCAAAAATTTGATCCCTTCGGCATCTTTGTATCTCCATGCTACACAAGAAGAAATTAGTTAGGCTTGCAAGGTCCGTACTCTACAAGGGCACGCACGATGGTTTTTTGTAAATAAGACACTTACAGAGTCCAAAGAACCCACCAAGGACGCTACGAGGGCATCTAATGCGGTATAGATCATACATGACGTGCCATTCGATAAAAATTCACCATCACCGTGAAAAATCTTGATCCTTGTACTTGACAAAGAAACAATCAGAGACCATGCTTGGTCGCGTCCAAGTACCATTCATGGAATTGCCGCATCTTTGTCGTTAGCTGGAGCAGCTCCTCACGCCTGACCAATGATCCACCCAATGTAAATGGCCATCTTACTTGGGCATACTCAATCTCTGTTGTGCCTAATATTTGATTTGGGTCAAGGCCAGTTTCATCAAAGAATTGTAGCATCGCCTTAGCCTTCTCCTTCTCCTTCTCCTCATCTGTCATCTTCTTGTGGCATTCCTTTCGCAATGTGCGCTCGTAGTTTGATTGGTGAGGCATTTCTTTTTGATCCTTCAAATTTGTAATAGTCCTCAAGCCTTTGTGAAATTCTTTCATGCCAGGTTGAACCTTCTTCTTTGGTGACTTGGGTCTAAAAAATTCAGTTACCTCACCTTGCACAATCTTATTGGTCTCCTCGTCGGTCATATCGTACGCCAGCTTCGAAAGTGGACGCAACTTCTTGGATTGGGTGGAGGACCTCGTCTTCTTGGGAGCTGCTGGCTGAGCTGGCTTGTTTCCTTTGGTCGGCGCCTTCTTGGGAGGAGACGGTCTTCTTGTGGGGCTTAAGTGCACGGGAGGTGGTGTAGAAGTAGGCACATTCTTGGGAGGAGACGGGCTTCTCGTAGGGCATATGTGCGCGGGAGGTGGTGTAGGAGTCGGTGCCTTCTTGGGAGGAGATGGGCTTCTCCTAGGGCTTATGTGCGCGGGAGGTGATGTAGGAGTCGGGCTTCTTCTTGGGCTTGGGTGTGCGGGAAGTGGTGTAGGAGTCGGGCTTCTTCGCAGAGAGGACACATCCATGTTATCTCAAAAAATTATGTGCCGTTTGCGCCATAGGATGAAAGTGTGTACCGCCTCTCCTAGCTTCGTACTCCCGTCACCTCCGGGAATTTAGAGCTCAAGGTCCTCGTACCCTGGGCAAACCTCCTCCACCGAGACCTTAGAGTAGTTTGACGGTATCTGTTGGCCATGGATGAGCTGCCCCGGCTCCACTGGGTGAACCATGCCATGCGCCGCCTTCAAGGAGAGGTTTCGCGCCCCGACATGCAGCTCACAAGGTGTCTGCTGCCTGATGTCATCTACGGGATACCTGTCCAAGTCCGCTTCGGGCAGCCCACCGGAAGCGCAGCTGCTCCGCTGCCCGGTGGGGCTGATGATGTTAGGATTGCTGGGAGATTCCTGGCACGTCTCCCGCTGTTGGCTCTGGGCTAACTGTTCCTCTATTTGAGTCATGCGTTCTTCAAGCGCACTAAGTTGTTGTGCATGTCGAGCCTTGCTTCTCATCCGACTCCTATAGGTCTCGGCATCCTGAGCGAAACCAACCTTCCACGGGACGACGCCAATGCCTCGTGTATGTCCAGGGTGCTCCGGGTTTTGTAGAGCCCTTGTTAGCTCGTCATTCTCCCTGTTTGACACGAAGCTACCTTGGGAAGTCTCCTCGATGGACTGCACAAGCCTTCTGGCCACATCTCTCAGCACCTCCCCAAACACCGCATTGCCGTTATCATCGAGGCCACCGCTGTGAGCATAGAACCAATGCTTTGCTCTGTCAGGCCATTCCATTGTTGCGAGTGTGACACCCTTCGCTAGCAGGTCATGCTCCCTCTTCTCCCATTTGGGTATTGCTTGGCGGTAACCACCAGGGCCGAGTCGGTGGTGGTAATTCTTCTTACGTGCATTCAGCTTTGTTCTTCTCACTCAAACTTTGACCTTCCTCCGAAGTCTTGTAGTTCACGAACGCTTCCCAGTGATCTTGCAACTTCGGGAACTTGTTGAAGTCGGGCGTTCGATTCTCCTTGATATACTCTATGTTCAACTTCTTTTTATAAGTTTGGAATGCGATGGCCATCTTCTTGAGAGTGTAACTCTTCACCTTCTCTTCGGTCCCTTGGGGGAAGGTGAATGTCTCTCTGACATCGTTCCAAAGCATGTTTTTCGTATCTTCAGGAACCTGATCCGATTTTGCTATGCTAATGGGCACGCGGTCCCTAACGTGGACGCCGCATGCCGAATTGAATGGCCCAATCACCATCAAGGGTTTCTGAGGTTGGCCGTTCTCGTTGACTTCGGTGACAACATATCTTGCCTTCGGCTTCTTGGTTGGACCTCGCTGTCGTGATTGCCCGCTTGGTTGATCGATCTGAAAGCATGGTACAATCATGAACGGGTCAAAATGTTGGCTTAGCATGATAGTGAAATCGATAATCATGAACGTGATTGATTGTTACCTCTCCAGCCTCATCGTGCTGTGCGGCCTCATCATGCTCTGCGGCCTCATAACCACCATCTCCCGCAATCAAATTTGTCATAAATTCTTCTTGATCAAATCCTTCGCCGTCCATCGTTGTTTCTTAGGCTAGAAGAAGGCACTGAAAATTAACGGCGTGGAAGACGGCGAGGAACAAATGCTGATTAGACCAACTCTACTTATACATTTCACATTTCACATATACTGACACATCTCACATATACATAACATTTGACATATAATTACTCATCTGACACATCTCACATATACATAACATTTTACATATAATTCGGTAAACAAAAGTTTTTTTTCTTTTTGCTTGGATGGTATATTGCTTCGTAGAAATTCGGTAAACAAAAAGAGTGTTTTCGGGATTACAATTGCCGGTTTATCACATTCCTGAAATTGACCACATGGAAAAGAACAGATATTGACAATTGAGAATATATCTGTGGAGTAACCATTTCTTCACTAATGTAATCAATGATACATAAATCGACGGTCTCTAGATCATTTATCAGAATCGAACTTACATCATTTTGCATACAAGGCCTGACATTGCAAATATATTACAACTGCAACATATACGAAAAAGTTTCAATTCTATACAGGTGCCAATTCAAATATATTACATTTTGCAGTAATATTCACATGAACAGGTGCCAATTGGGTAAGGTTACTACAGTTTTCACCCTTAGCGGGAACGTTGCAATCTGGCAAAGTGACAATGTAATGGTCGAATTGCTCTAATTGCTGAAACAATACTAGCTAATGTCTAATTGATTAGTACAACATCATGTTAGCATTCATTCAATATTCACATGAACAAGATCACAACCGAAATAGAAATGAAATCCTACACATTTTCCTCCAATTAGCAAATCCAACATGAATCTACACCATACATGTACACCAGAGAGAAGGGAGGACAAGGAGCAAGGGCTGCAGTGAGCTATAACCTCCACTGTCCGAGGAAGAAGCGGCGAGGGGCGATCTCGAGCAGTAGCGGTCGAACGAGCTCGGGAGGGCGGCGCCGTCGAAGCGAGCTCGGGGCAGCGGTGCGATCGGCGAGCTCTGAGGGCGGCGCCGTGAAGCGAGCTCGGGATGGCGGCGTGGTCAGGCGAGCTCGGGGCAGCGGCGCCGTCGAGAGCTCGGAGACGGCAGCGAAGTCGAGCGAGCTCCGGGAGGGCGGCGTCGTCGAAGCGAGCTCGGGGCAATGGCGCTGATCAGGCGAGCTCGGGAGGGCTTCCGACGCCCGGCCACAGGCTCACAGTGGCGGTCGGCGCGTCAGGAGGAGGAAATGGGATAAAATCGGGCGGGATGAGCACCAAAGTGGGGAAGAAATGGCGGCAGCGAGGTTTATAGGGGCACCATTAGTCCCGGTTGGTGTATCCAACCGGGATTGATATACACCAACCGGGACTGATCATTCCACATATGACTCAAGAAGGAAAACCTAGGAATTTGTCGATGCTGGTTGGTGTATCCAACCAGATCTTGATTAGATCACATCAGTACTGGTTAAATACACCAACCGGTACTGATTAGAATTAAATTCAAAATCTCTTTAGAATAAAATGAAAGAAAAATCAATTATTGCTTCTTTGCTTAATAAAAAATAATAAATTATACTTATTCCACACTAAAATGATTTTTTTAAAAAAATAAGATTACTAGTCATTTATAAATTCCTTTTATAGTTTATACAATTCAACAATAATATTGAATATCTACATATTCTTTAGAATATTAGTTTATAAATTAAAAATATAAAAATAAAATAAGGTTATTAATATAAATTAAAAATATAAAAAATAAAGTAATTTTTGCACTCTTATAATTCCAATGCAAATTTTCACCTTGTTACATAAATTCAATTATTGCTTCTTTGCTTAATAAATAATAATAAATCATTATTATTCCACACTAAAATGATTTACAAAAAATAAAATAAGGTTATTAATACACAACTAGTATGTTAGTAGTCTATTACACCAAAAGAAAGCAAAGTGATCCATCATAATAGACAATTTAGTAGCATGGGAACACAGTAGACAAGATTTAACATGAAAAAAGAAAACTAAGCATCCATCAGTGATAGACTATAACTTGTAACAACGGACTATACAACAAGGTTGGACTTATTTGCTAACATACTTTGTTTTTACAAGCGATCCTTCATTATGATCGCGGCGTACGTAAGGAGAGTCCTCTGTATCATTTAGGTCACTAATGTCTACGTCCACTGTGAAAGGAGGCAGCTCGTCGAATTGATTATACTCTTCTTCGTCCGTGACGCCCTCAACTCTGACAATCCTTCTTTTACCTGAAAGAACCACGTGGCGCCTTGGTTGATCGCTACTGCTAGTCTTCTCATTTTGATTTATGTTTTCGTAGATTTGTCATCTTTGCCTCTTCCTTTTAGTAGGCTTGTCCTTCGCTTTTTCTGTTTCTTTGTCCATGTCCATCACATAGAATACTTGTGTCACATCATTAGCGAGCACGAATGGTTCATCCCTATAGGCCACTTGCTTGAGGTCCACAGGTTGTCATACCGTACTCATCGATCTCCACGGCTGCCAGTTTGACCCATTGGCACCGAAACAGAGGGACTTTTAAAGGTCCGTACTCGAGCTCCCAAATCTCCTGTATGAAACCATAATAGGTATCCATCTTTCCATTTTTGTCCAAGGCATCTATACTGACGCCTTGTTGTTTTGGTTGGTGCTCTTGCTATCCTGAGTTGTGTAAAATGTGTACCCATTAATCTCATACCCTTGGAATGATATGGTATTGTGGATGGTCCCAGAGCCAAGAGTTTCAACTGTTCATCATCCTGCAGTTGCCCAACAGTTGCTTTTGTAACCAACCGCCGAAATGATCCATTTGCTCGACTGCGATCCACTTATCTGACTTCTCTGGGTATTGGGCGCGTAGACTCATCTCGTAATCATACATATATGGAGCCACTACAGTTGCTTGTTTCAATACTGTGAAATGTGCTCGTTTAAATGAAAGTAGATTGTCGCTATAGGATTCTTTTCTCCCTAAAGTCCCTTTTCCCCGTAGCCTCCCCTCATGGCGTGATATAGGAACGCCAATCGGATTCAAATCATCAATGTAATTAACACAAAACTCGATCACCTCCTCTGTGCCGACACCATGCGCAATGCAGCCTTCTGGACGAGACCGGTTACGAACATACTTCTTTAGGATGCCCATGTACCTCTCGAAAGGGAACATATTGTGGAGGAACACGGGTCCGAGAATTTGTATCTCTTTAACAATGTGGACCATGAGATGGACCATAATATCAAAGAATGATGGAGGGAAGATCATCTCAAGGCTAACCAGACTATTGACCATGTCGTCATGCAAATTACATAACTTATTCGGCTTGATGACCTTCTGCGACACCGTGTTGAAGAACGAGCACAACTTTATGATTGTCCCTCGTACCCAGTCCGGCAGAATACCTCGCACCGCCACTGGGAGCAACTGTGTCATCAACACGTGACAATCATGGGATTTTATGTGTACGATTTTATTCTCTTTTGTGTTTATGAGTCTCCTTATGTTCGAGGAGTATCCAGAAGGGACCTTCACACTGTTCAAGAACTTAATCATATTTTTTTCTCTTCCTTGCTCAGAGTGTAGCTCGCGGGGTGGAGGTAATGCTGTCCTTCTGCTCTCATTTCCGGATGTAGGTCGTTCCTGATTCCCAGCAGCTGTAGGTCCTTTCGTGCTTGAAGTGTATCTTTTGATTTGCCATATATATCTAGGAAGCCTAGCAGGTTCACGCAGACATTCTTTGTGATATGCATGAAGTCCAGTAAGTGGCGAACCTCTAAGTCTTTCCAGTAAGGTAAGTCCCAAAATATTGACTTCTTCCAAATGGGCTTTGTGTGACCTTGTTTTGTCGGGACAGGTTTGCTACCTGGACCTTTTCCAAATACTACTTTCAGATCGTTTTCTAAAGAAAATACAAGAGCCCCACTGCGATGCGGGGGCTTCTTATGTTTCTCTTCCGTCCCATCAAAATTCTCACCCTTCCTTCTTAACGGGTCCTTCGTATGGAGGAATCTACGGTGGCCCATGTACACAACCTTTCGAGAGTTTTTTAGGTACTTGCTGTCCGTTTCCTCTAAGCAGTGGATGTAGGATTTATATCCTTTGATGGATAGGCCCGACAGGTTACCAAGTGCAGGACAATCGTTGATGGTTACAAATAGCAATGCACGTAAAATGAAGTGCTCTCTTTTGTACTCATCCCATACACGTACACCATCGTTCCACAATGTTAGCAGATCTTCAACCAACGGTTTGAGGTACACATCGATGTCGTTTCCAGGTTGCTTCGGGCCTTGGATAAGCAATGGCATCATAATGTACTTCCGCTTCATACATGGCCAAGGAGGAAGGTTGTAGATACACATAGTCACGGGCCAAGTGCTGTGACTGCTGCTCATCTCGCCATACGGGTTCATCCCATCTGTACTCAACCCAAACCTTATGTTCCTTGCATCCTCAGCAAAGTCCGGGTATGTTCTATTGACTTTCCTCCACTGGGAGCCATCAGCAGGGTGTCTTAGCCTTCCGTCCTCCTTACGGTCTTCTTTGTGCCAGCGCATCATCAGGGCATGCGCTTTGTTATAAATAAATGCTTCAACCGTGGTATTATAGGAAATACCACACCACCTTAGCAGGGGCCTCTTCTTCTTCTGCTGCCCCTCTACCTCACCTGGTCATCACGCCTGGTCTTATACCGCGAAGTTTTGCACACCGGACAAGCATCCAAATCCTCGTACTCATTGCGATAAAGGATACAATCGTTACGACATGCATGTATCTTCTGTACCTCCAACCCCAAAGGGCAGACAACTTGTTTGGCATTGTACGTAGTTTCGGGCAGTGTGTTCCCCTCTGGAAGTATCTTCTTGATGAGGCATAACAACTCGTCGAATCCCTTATCAGATAATCCATTGGTCGCCTTCCATTGCATCAGTTCTAGTGTAGTACGCAACTTTTTATGGCCCTGTTGGCAGTTTGGGTACAACAGTGTTTTGTGGTCATCCCATACACGCTGAAACTTTTCGTAATGTCTTTCATCGATGTATTCTCCCTCTCCATCAAGCAGCATCTGGTCTAGGTCATCATTGCCAAACTCCCCAAATGTATCTTCGCAAGAGCCAGGTTGGCCAGCGTCTAAGATATTGTTCGCCTCTTCTTGTTCACCGTCTTCTTGTATAATCTCTTCTTCACCATGCTTGGTCCAACAGGTATAGTTTGTCATGAAACCTCTTGTGAGCAAATGGAAGTGAAGGTGGCTGGAGTTTGCCCACTCCTTCTCATTCTTGCAGTCTATGCATGGACAACATATGTAGCCTGACGTCGTGGATGCATCGGCCGCACGAAGAAAATCTTGCAAACACTGCAAGAACTCCGGGGAGTGTCGATCCATGTACATCCATCGCCGGTCCATCTACATTATATTACATCAAGGTAACTTTTAGCTTATTTTCCGATAATGAATTGTTCAACATTTCCCAAAATCCAAATCAAGACAACTATATTATTAAAATGATTTTATTTCATAATATACATTAAAGGCACTATATTTCATTGCATATTTTTCCATAAAATGATTATTTACGCCGGTATTCATACTCGACAAGTTTTTGCAACCTACTAAAATAATTAGTCAATGAAAATCTAGATTTAAAATTATTCATCAATCGATGGAATCAAAACCTAAATATTAATGCAAGCATAATTTCACGACACTTTGCTCAAATTTTCAAAACTTTTTTTGAAAACTTTTTCACAAAATTTTTTAAAACTTTTCTCGAATCTTGAACTCATTTTATATTTTCTGTAAAGCCATTTATATTTTTTATATTGTTTTAATTCGCAAATGAATTTAAAATTCTTCTTTTTTCCACATAACTATTGCCATTTGAAGATCCTAAACGCTATGATTTTCATGCACCATTCTTAATTTCCCCAACTATATATGCACCATCCTACATCGAACGATGGAACTAAAACGTAAATTTGAGCTAGATCCACACCTTAAATGCGAGCTATATTATAATCCAAGCAAATTTAAGCTTAGTGACCTTGGTTGCGAGTAAATTTTTGTATCCTACTTGAAACGATCGAGCTAGAACTTTACATTTCTAATCTTTCATCGATTAATAGAAAAGATCAAATTTTCGTTATAATTCAAGCAATGAAGAGGCACCATTTAACACCAAATGTAGTGAGGAATGATGTTACTAACCTTAGTTACCTTGGTTGCGAGTGAAATGACCAAAAATTTAAAATTTGGGCAGCACCTCCCCTTCCTTGAAGCTCTTGCCCAAACTCCTGTTCTTCTCGCCGGCTGATCAAATGATGTTGGTCTGGCAGAGAGCGGGAGGAGGAAGAAGTTTAAATTGCGACAGAGTACCGGTTGAAAGCACAAGCCGGTACTGATAGTTTCACATCGATGCGGTTCGTGCCTTGCACCGTACTAATATCCACACTGCAATCAGAGCCGTTGCTACTAGATAGTACCGGTTCGGAATACAAACCGGTACTGATGTGACTATCAGTACCGGTTGGTACCTTTAACCGGTACTGACCACCCCCGAGATAAATGTACACATATGATTTTCATGCATATAATATAAATATTTATAAAGATATTCATAGCTAAAGTTTCAAAATTTTGACCACACGTATCTCAAACCGACAAGTTTTTGCGAGTTGGAGAGAGCATCATCTCTTGTCTTTCAATGTTGTTAAGTGAGGTATCTAAGTTGTTTTCTATTACACTTTTTTTAAATTCAAAAATTCAATCTAAAGTTATTACTCCCTCCGGTCTTCAAAAATGCCGACCTTTTGGACATAGTGATGGCAAAATTCAAAACTTTAACTATCGATATATTTTAAAATATTTAAATTGGATACGTGAAAATTATATGTGTACATTCATCTCGAATCATACTTTCATAATTTTTCTTCCGATTTTCTCCTGATTTTCACTGTCCAATCGAATGTTTCTCGAAGCCATTGTTTTGAACGATTTGCTCATTGTGCCGTAATTTTTTTCAAGTTTTTTTTATGTTTTATAATTTTTTTGAATATTTCAATTTAATGGTAGAGGCGGCGGAGCTTCGAGAAGGGGGAGGTAAAACATTATATATTATATTGATAATTCATTACATAAAACATTACATATCATATTAATAATTCATAATATAAAACATTACATATTATATTAATTAATTAAAATATATATAATATGCATAGCAGCGCACGGGTGGTGGGTGGCGCGATCACCCATACCACAACTCGTCGTCGCTGCCGGGGGGGCTGTCGTCGCCGGAGTCGTCGTCAGGCGGGGGGCGGTCGTCGTCGTCGTGGATGACATCTTCATCATCGTCATCCTCGTCTGACGACATCGCACTCCTCGAGCGGACCCAACCCTCCTCCTCCTCCTCCTCCTCATTGTCCTCCTCATCCTCATCCTCCTCCTCCCGCTCCTCCTCGTCCTTCTCCCGAGGTGGTGATGATGGCGCGCCAGAGGGAGAAGAAGGAGAAGCTGCCATAGTTAAAAATGGGCTAACTACTGATCATCAGTACGTCTACCTCCTCAGTCGATCTGACGGTTTTATAGGAGGCTGGATCGGAAAACAAGAATTCGGATGAACATGAATTAAGAGTTTCATCGTAAAGGCGCGCGGGGGATTGATCGGGCGCGCACGAAGCGCATTAGTACCGGTCAAACACAACAACCAGTGCTGATGCTCTCACATCAGTACCGGTTGGTTACATGTCGGGACCCCGAATTTGCAAATCCGGACCCTCTGTGTATTCAGCACTAGTCCAGGAACGCGCTAGTGCACACAGTCTTAACATCGGTAAATATCACAATCATACCAATCGATACCAATAAAGCACTTTATTTAAATAACCAAACTGGTTACTCGACCTTATGGCCAAGTTACAAAATGTATGCCTCGTAGGGCGAAACTTATTCAGAGAGAAACAATAGCAGCGGAAAATCAAATAAACTTCGTGGCGCCATCCAAGATACCACGAACAATCGACCGGGCTCGCATCCCTAAGTAGTCGGGTCCTCTTGGAGTTCCTCCTCCAAAGTCATGGCGTAATCTCCTCTTCAACTGATATTGTGTTGAGGCAAGGGTGAGTACTTGGTACTCAAAGAAGTCATGCACAGAATGCAAGCTAATATACTATATGCATGGCTTAGTACAAAGGAATAGCTCAGGGTATATTTGCGATGAAACACTTTTGACAAGTAATATAAGTAGATTCAAAGCGAGAGAAATAAGTAAAGCATAAATAACTTTTCAAGAAGTTTAACAAACATTTTTCCCATCCTACACCATAGTTCCATCATCTTCCTTGTTAAACCAACCCATCTTTTCAAAACCAAGTTATTTTCAGAAAATCTAACCCTTGACTGTAATTCCCGAGCATTGTCCAGTACCGTGGACTCGGCTATTCAAATAGATTCTACACTCTGCAGAGGTTATGCACTTTACCCACAAGATACAGTCAAACACCACAAAGGCGAGTTCCCGTAACAAAGCCTTTCGGAAGCCTCAAACAACACAGGTGGTCCTCTCCGGTACGTGCTCTACACCATCCCTTCCCTTAGCCAAGGCGAAGTATGGGACCAACACACCGTTAGATGGGTACCTGGACACAGCCACGATACGCTCCCCCGTACAATCACACAAACGGTGTAATTGACACCCTGAGGCTCCACAAGTGAGTCCTTAGCGACTTAGTCAACTAGGGCCGTCCCATTCCAGCCATGTGGTTGCAAGTATGACCCAGTTCAAAGGCTTGCAAGGTTAAGTCCTTAGAGTGACCAGGGCAAGACTACCCGAAAAACCAAATCAACACTCCCAATGCCACAACTGGCCCACCTGATTACTCTTGCCACATGCCCCTGGCCGAAATCGTTTATCAAACCCCAGTTGATTACCATGCACCACGTGCCATCAACATCACATGATACTTTTCCAAAACAGGTTCAATATATCATTAAGTCCATATTAGCATTTGATTGTCCAAAATCATGTCATGAGCACGTAGCAGGTCTAAGCAGCATACTACAACGGTCTAAACCCATGTTGGCAATTTAATAATGTCCAACTAGTAAACCACAACTAGGGTGACAAAGGGTCATGGCACATACTTAGATAATCAAGGTGTCATATAACAAATTGGTATTTATCTAACCCCCATGTTTAAACAAAGTATCTTTCTAATTGAACTAGCATGCAATAGTTTAAATCAAAATAGATTTCGAAATAGGATCAACATGGTCAAAGCACAACTTGCCTTCAAAAAGCACTTGCTCTTGGTCTTGAGTTAGATCCTGAGTCAACACTTCTCCTTCGAATCCTTCCGGCACTTCAACGTCTACTCGTAAAGCGTGCAAATAGCAAATACACAAATAAACACTATGCAAAAAGATCCCAAAACTCAAAATAAAATCCATAAACAGAGAGAACACAATTTTCTGGATTTTTAGAAACTGGAATCGTCAAATTTGGAGTTAAAACGCAAAAGTTATGATTATTTAAAGTTTAAATAATTAATTAAATAATATTACAGAGAAAAACTTTAGTCCAAAAATTAAATAAAATTCATATTTAGGTAGATCTCAATTTTATACAAATTTAGAAATTTGAATCACTCAAATCGGAGTTGAAACGCAAAAGTTATAAGCGTTTGAAGTTTGAATCTAAATTTGAAATCATTATTTGAATTAATAAATCATTTTCTTTTCGAAATTAATTATTGCGTCGGCAGGACACGTGTCGGCCTGTGATTGGTCCACAGTGACTCGCCGACGCCAGCACCGAACGGTCTCACGATGACGCCATGACGTCATCATGCCACGTGGCATGCTCGGTCTTTGCCGCGTGTCTCGGTCCATGGACTGGGTCCACGGTGACGCCCGGCCCATGGTGGACGCGGCCTACGGCTCAGAGGCTGACACGCGGGTCCCACCCGTCAGTGGGTCACGTGCACGGTGAGGCTCTCTCGGGCGAGGCACTGACATGCGGCCCGCATGTCGGCTGACACGCATCACGCCTGTGTTCGGCCACGGCGCACGCGGGCCCTGTCAGTGACTCAACGCACGGCGCGGCGGTGGCTACGTGGCATGATCACGGCCGTTAGATCTAGATCCAACGGTCTAGATCTACCCTAGGTTAACGCAGTTTCCAACACGTGACGATCGTGGGCCGTTGGATCTTGATCCAACGGTCTAGATCCAACCTGGTCTTCTAAAGCCTCGAGGAAGCGTGGACTCACCGTGATCGTCGGATGGTGATCGAGCGGCGGACAGGCCATGCGGTCGCGCGGCGCTGGTTGACGAGGTCTGGCCGACTTGAGGACGACGACACGGGGCGGCGCCACGAGTAGATCCGGCGAAGGGAGAGGTCGGGTCGGTGCGTCTCGGTCAGGATCACGAATCGGGACTTGGGTGCGGCGGAGGTGGCTCGGCGGCGGCGAGCCGACCAAAACCCAGCGGCGCAAAGCAACTTCGGCGAGGAATCACGGGCACGGCGAGACGCGGCAGAGGTGGCGGTAGGGCAAGTTGTGCGCGAGGCAAGGGCGAACCTCGGCCGCTCCGGGCATTAAATAGCCCGGCGTTTGCGCTGAAACCGAAGCCCTAACCGTGTCCCGCTCGGTCACGGCGAGATCACCGGCTCGGATTCGGATGAGGACGACGGCCGGATGCCGTCCACGTGTCCCGCATCGGACGGTCCACACGCTCTCGCGACGCGGCGCACGCACGGCCGTTGGATCTAGATCCCACGGTCGTGGTCCAGGGTTAGAGTTGGGTTCGGCGACGCGGTTCGACCGAATCAAAAGGCTCTCGGTCGGGTTCGGTCGGACTCGAGTCCGACTCGGACCCGAGGAATAATAACCGACCCGCCGGTCCTTTTCAATGAATTAATAATTCCCAGTAATTCATTTAATTCATTAAAAATAGCAAATGACTCAGAAAAATTCCAGAAAAATTCTGGAAAATATTTTGGATCATTTTGGACTCGAATAAAATATTTCCAACAAAAATTTATTTGCAAAATTAAATTCTTTAATTATTTCAAAATGGAATAAATTCAAATAAATTCCAAATAAATCCAAATAAATTCCAGAAAATTCCAAAAATTCACCAAAGTGCCAAATCACACATGAATTTAAGAAAAGCAAAATTTTGGGATGTTACAAACCTCCCCCCCTTAATAGAATCTCGTCCCCGAGATTCAGGGCTTACTAAAGGAATAGGTTTGGAAACTCTTTCTTCAAATCCTCTTCGCGCTCCCAAGTCGCTTCGCTTTCTTCATGGTTGCTCCTTTGAACTCTCTGAAACGGGTTGACTTGTTTCTAGTTTCTCGATCCATTGTGTCCAGAATCCTCACGGGATACTCCTTATAAGTCAAATCCTCTTGCAACTCAATTGATTCTAACGGTGTGCATTCTCGTGAACTCGGAGACACTTCTTTAAGCCAGGACACATGGAATACATCATGTACTCACGCTAACGATTGTGGCAACTCCGGTGATAAGCAACTTCGCCTCTGCGGCTCAAAATCTTAAATGGTCCAACATAACTGGTGCAAGTTTCCCTTTGGCATGGAACCTCTTAACTCCCTGAGGCGTAACTCGAGGTATACAAAGTCTTCTGGTTCAAAACTCAAATCTCGGCGACGATTGTCGGCATAACTCTTCATCGAGATTGGGCTATCTTCAACCTTTCCCTAATCATGGCGACTGTTCTTGACTTCTTGAAGAATATCAGGCCCAAAGACACGGCGCTCGCCGGTCTCATTCCAATTCAATGGCGTCCGACAGGGTCGACCATACAGTGCCTCAAAAGGTGACATCTGTAAACTAGCCTGATAACTATTGTTGTAACTAAACTCGGCATACGGCAAACTCTTATCCCAAGAGGTAGCATAAGCCAATGCACAAGCTCTCAACATATCTTCCAGAATCAGTTGCTTTAACTCCTTTTTGTTAGGCACACAAATGCGATCCTTCATCCACAACGTGCCTTGCTCATCCAATTTGAAGTCCTCTGCCTTGCCTTCCTCCTTTATGGACTTAATCCTGCGGATCTTGTCATCATCCTTCTGTCCTTCTCGGGTCTGATCCTCTAGGGTAGGCTTTACTTCCAATGCGGCCAAGAATCCGCTAGGTACAACCTCAATCTTCATCTTTTGAAAATCCTCACATAACTCATCCTGACTTGTGGCTAGCATCGTACTCACGGTATGGCTTTTCCGACTCAGAGCATCGGCTACTACGTTAGCCTTCCCGGGATGGTAATGGATTCCAACATTATAGTCCTTGATCAACTCTAACCATCTCCTTTGCCTCATATTCAGATCCGACTGGGTGAATATGTACTTAAGGCTCTTATGATCCGTATACACTTCACATCTGTTTCCAATCAGATAGTGACGCCATATCTTCAAGGCATGCACTACGGCAGCTAACTCTAGGTCATGTGTCGGATAATTTTCCTCATGCGGCCTCAACTGCCTTGATGCATAAGCGACGACCTTTCCATTCTCTCGCAAAGACACATCCAAGTCCTTGGCGCGATGCGTCACAATAAATATCGAAGCTTTGAGCAACATCCGTAGAACCAACACCGGTCGATGTCAATCGCTTCTTCACTCTGAAATCCTTTCTCACATTCTCAAGCGTCCATGCAAACTTCTTTTCCTTCTTCGGCAATTGCGTAAGAGGTTTCGCAATTGTCGAGAAGCCTTCAATGAAACGGCGGTAGTATCCTGCCATTCCAAGGAAACTCCGAATGCAGGTCACAGTCTTGGTGCTCCCATTGTAACACAGCTTCTACTTTGCTTGGATCCACTGGCGACTCCTTCTGCGGTCATTACATGTCCAAGAAACTCCACCTTGTCCTTCCAAAAATCACACTTGTCGAACTTGGCGAAAAGTTGCTGTTCCTCGGCTTTTCCAAAACTCGCCCTAAGTGTTCGGCATGTTCATCCTCTGTCTTGGAGTAGATTAGGATATCGTCTATGAACACGACGACAAACTTGTCCAAATATTCCATGAACACCTTATTCATCATATTCATGAAATAATTTGGCGCGTTAAATCACCCAAAGGACATAATCAGAACTCGTAATGTCCATATCTTGACGAGAATGCGATCTTGAATATCCTCTCGATCGGATCTTCAATCGATGGTATCCCGATCTCGAGATCAATCTTGGAGAAAACTCGGCTCCTCTTAACTGATCAAACAAATCATCAATCACTGGTAGCGGATACTTATTCTTCACGGTGACTTCATTGAGTGCACGGTAGTCAATGCACATCCTGAAACTCCCGTCCTTCTTCTTGACAAACAAAAGCGGGTGCTCCCCACGGCGACGAACTTGGTCTGATAAATCCTTTATCCATTAACTCTTCCATTTGTTTCTTCATCTCTACCAACTCCTCGGTAGACATCCGATAGGGTCTCTTTGCTATCGGTCTTTGTGCAGTACAAGCTCTATCACAAACTCTATGTCCTCGTCAGCGGCATACCGTAGATCTTCGGGAAAAACATCGGGTACTCATTCACTCTTTGGGACATCCTCTATGCCGATTGCCTTGGTACTGTTAACCATCAATCGTCCATCTCTAAGCTGCAGTGGCTTGAAATTCCATTTTCTTCCCACACGGGCTCTCAATCGAGATAGTCCTTCGTCCACAATCCAATACAGCCTTGTGCTTGGATAACCAATCCATTCCCAATATAACATCTAAGGTGCAGGTCTCCAAAATTGTAAGGTTTGCTAGGAACTCTATTCCATCTATTAGTATTCTCACCCGGAACATCCTACTTCCGTTCGGAGTTCGGAACTGTGGGTTCGAACTAAAAGCCTGCACTTAAGTCTTGCAATCCTTAAATCATTTCTAGTAGCAAAGCCTTGCGAAACAAGCGAATCTGAAGCTCGAGTCAAACAAAGCTGTGCAGTCGAGTTAACAAGTAACTTACCCGATCTGACGTCCGTAGCATTCTCGCAGTGCATCTGCGGTGACATGGTTGACTCGGCCTCTCACCACGATGCAGGGTGTGGCTCACAGTCTTTGGCGTCCTAGGCGGGTGGTTCCTAGATTGAAGCGGCCCGGGTCGCTCTGCCGTCTTCTTCGGACAAGCTGTTGGCAAAGTGTCCTGGCTCGTTGCGATTGTATGTACCGTCTCACTGTTCCTTCTTATTTGCACAGAGTAGCGTTTCTAGCGGGGCCGGGTGCAGTAGTTCTCGATGGCGTGTCTTGGTGCCGGGGATGGTGTCCTTGTCGCACTCTGCGGTTGGAATCTGAAGAATTGATTTGGTGCAACTCTCAAGCGCTGTTGCGCTCCCTGACGTGATCCTTGCTGTTGCATCCTGCGCTTCCTGTTCTCATCCAGTTCCTTGCGCTTGTCCTCAAGAATAAGCGCCTTATTCACCAACTCTTGGAAATCCGGAAAGGTGTGGGTGATCAACCCAACTTGCAATCCTGAGTTAAGTCCCTTCATAAAAGCGAGGCTATGCGGATTTATCTCGTCGCTACATCCTCAGTGCGTAGCGTGCTAGGCTGTGTGAACTTGTTCGTAGTCGGCCACCGGTGATTACCTTGCTTGATGCTCTGAACTCCTCCTTCTTAAGGTCCATGATTCCTTCAGCACGTGATCTGTCGAATGCAATGTGAACTCTTCCCAAGTGATATCTTGAGGGTTCTCTGCGTGTACGAAGTTCTCCCACCATTCGGTAATTTGTTCCTTCCAGGTGATGAGAAGCGTAGAGTACCTTCTCATTTCCTATGCACTGAGCTATGTGTAGCTTCCTCTCGATTGATCTTAACCAATCATCGGCCTCCAATGGATTGGCATTCCCGAGAGAAAGTGGGTGGGTGAGTCCTCATGAACTCGACACCTTGTATTCTCGGCGTGGTCCTCGATTAACTTGATTAGCGATGGCCTGGCAAAGGACGTGCTGCATTTGTTGCATCATAGCATGCATCAATCGAGTCTGAGCGACAAGAAATGCTCCAAAATTCTGCATATCATCTGGCGGTCTTTGGTGCTCTATCATTGGGGTTTTCTGGGCGAGAACCACTCCCATTGCTTCCAAGGTTTCCACGGGTGTTCACCATCTGCCGATTTGCTCTAGGTTTAGAGATGAGAGGGAAACAAGAATAGACAAGTAATATGGAACTTATGCGGGGCGAAAGGGGTAACTTTAAGGTCCATCTTTATTATTAATAACTTGGTATGGTCGCTTACAATGCCTAAGGGCCTTGCAACACATCTTGCACACTCGACAAACAAAGCAAATCCAAATCAGACTAACTCTGGATTCTAACGCCTAAAGGGTGACTATTTATTCTGTGACTCGACTTGGCGAAGGAGTCTCACTATAGAACCTATGCTCACTCATCGAGAAAACCTCCACGTCCTGAGTGCGGGTCTTTGTGGCATAGGCGCGAAACGATTGCCATGTCCAAAGAATCGTGTGTCCTCTATGGTAGTCGAAGAAGCGGTGTCCTCATCGAGATCGACTCCTCTAGATCTCGGCTCGTGTAGCTCGGATCTTGGTTCGGGTCCAGTCCGTACAAAGTCATCTCCAACTCGTCAATCCTTCGTAGAAGGTGTGCCACATACTCTTGAGCTTCCCGCCATCTATTCTTCTCTGTCGTGATCTCCTTGCGGGCCTTCGTAGCTCCTTGCTTGTATTATCTAGTACATCCTCCTGGCGACGACAAATCGTGCCAAGCTGTGTAACCGTGGCATCCTCATCACGAATCTCCTTCGGGTCAAGAAGGTTATTGCTGCGCGGATGGTAACGGAACACCGTACTCTCCAACTCTCTGGCGTAGATACGGGTAATGTGCCGCATTGCTCGTCGTGATACTTCTTGGATACCCATCTGCATTGTAGATCTCTGGCGGTCTGCAGTTGTATCGAGCGATTGCACAGGCCCTTTTTCCTAGCAGTACCTCAATCCTCACGTCACAAGCCTTGATCAATCCCGCTTGTCCGATCACTTCCACTTGGTATTGGGGCTTCTCAAAATCTCCAGAGTCTCAGAGCATATGCCAAAGTTCCGGGCGTGACCAACTCCCGAGATCAACGTGGTTGAACTCTTCCTCCATCTGTCACAAGAGTGCTTTACGTAAGAACTCGGAATTTTTAAATTGTGACAAGGTAAGGGAAAATTTCAGCAAGAGACAAGAAAAGAGAGAAGGGGATAAGTCGAGATGTCATTTCTTGTCTTGACAAACTTTTAGCTTTAGAAAATAGGTTTTATCCTCACTACGACCATTCTAGCTAGGGTTGAGCCTACAGTCAAGTATGGCTCTGATACCACCTCTGTCGGGACCCCGAATTTGCAAATCCGGACCCTCTGTGTATTCAGCACTAGTCCAGGAACGCGCTAGTGCACACAGTCTTAACATCGGTAAATATCACAATCATACCAATCGATACCAATAAAGCACTTTATTTAAATAACCAAACTGGTTACTCGACCTTATGGCCAAGTTACAAAATGTATGCCTCGTAGGGCGAAACTTATTCAGAGAGAAACAATAGCAGCGGAAAATCAAATAAACTTCGTGGCGCCATCCAAAGATACCACAGGCAATCGATCGGGCTCGCATCCCTAAGTAGTCGGGTCCTCTTGGAGTTCCTCCTCCAAAGTGGCGTAATCTCCTCTTCAAGCGATATTGTGTTGAGGCAAGGGTGAGTACTTGGTACTCGGCAAGTCATGCATGAGAATGCAAGCTAATATACTATATGCATGGCTTAGTACAAAGGAATAGCTCAGGGTATATTTGCGATGCTTGACTT
Source organism: Rhipidocladum racemiflorum (assembly GCA_036346355.1). NCBI lineage: Eukaryota > Viridiplantae > Streptophyta > Magnoliopsida > Poales > Poaceae > Rhipidocladum > Rhipidocladum racemiflorum. The sequence goes on along the minus strand of CM070589.1, from coordinate 40,579,672 downwards.
TTGACAAGTAATATAAGTAGATTCGAAAGCGATAGAAATAAGTAAAGCATAAATAACTTTTCAAGAAGTTTAACAAACATTTTTCCCATCCTACACCATAGTTCCATCATCTTCCTTGTTAAACCAACCCATCTTTTCAAAACCAAGTTATTTTCGTAAAATCTAACCCTTGACTGTAATTCCGAGCATTGTCCGATCACAGTGGACTCGGCTATTCAAATAGATTCTACACTCTGCAGAGGTTATGCACTTTACCCACAAGATACAATCAAACACCACAAAGGCGAGTTCAGTAACAAAGCCTTTCGAAGCCTCAAACAACACAGGTGGTCCTCTCCAGACGTGCTCTACACCATCCCTTCCCTTAGCCAAGGCGAAGTATGGGACCAACACACCGCTTAGATGGGTACCTGGCCACAGCCACGATACGCTCCCCGCACAATCACACAAACGGTGTAATCGACACCACGAGGCTCCACAAGTGAGTCCTTAGCGACTTAGTCAACTAGGGCCGTCCCATTCGACCATGTGGTTGCAAGTATGACCCAGTTCAAAGGCTTGCAAGGTTAAGTCCTTAGAGTGACCAGGCAAGACTACCCGAAAAACCAAATCAACACTCCCAATGCCACAACCGGCCCACTGATTACTCTTGCCACATGCCCGGCCGAAATCGTTTATCAAACCCGCTTGATTACCATGCACCACGTGCCATCAACATCACATGATACTTTTCCAAAACAGGTTCAATATATCATTAAGTCCTTATTAGCATTTGATTGTCCATAATCATGACATGAGCACGTAGCATGTCTAAGCAGCATACTACAACGGTCTAAACCCATGTTGGCAATTTAATAATGTCCAACTAGTAAACCACAACTAGGGTGACAAAGGGTCATGGCACATACTTAGATAATCAAGGTGTCATATAACAAATTGGTATTTATCTAACCCCCATGTTTAAACAAAGTATCTTTCTAATTGAACTAGCATGCAATAGTTTAAATCAAAATAGATTTCGAAATAGGATCAACATGGTCAAAGCACAACTTGCCTTCAAAAAGCACTTGCTCTTGGTCTTGAGTTAGATCTGAGTCAACACTTCTCCTTCGAATCCTTAGGCACTTCAACGCCTACTCGTAAAGCGTGCAAATAGCAAATACACAAATAAACACTATGCAAAAGATCCCAAAACTCAAAATAAAATCCATAAACAGAGAGAACACAATTTTCTGGATTTTTAGAAACTGAATAAATCAAATTTGGAGTTAAAACGCAAAAGTTATGATTATTTAAAGTTTAAATAATTAATTAAATAATATTACAGAGAAAAACTTTAGTCCAAAAATTAAATAAAATTCATATTTAGGTAGATCTCAATTTTATACAAATTTAGAAATTTGAATCACTCAAATCGGAGTTGAAACGCAAAAGTTATAAGCGTTTGAAGTTTGAATCTAAATTTGAAATCATTATTTGAATTAATAAATCATTTTCTTTTTCGGAAATTAATTATTGCGTCAGCAAGGACACGTGTCGGCCTGTGATTGGTCCACAGTGACCTGCTGACGTCAGCACCGAACGGTCTCCACGATGACGTCAGCATGACGTCATCATGCCACGTGGCATGCTCCGGGTGCTGCCACGTGTCTCGGTCCATGGATCGGTCCACGGTGACACCCCGGCCCATGGTGGACGCGCCTCACGGCTCTGAGGCTGACACGCGGGTCCCACCCGTCAGTGGGTCACGTGCACGGTGAGGCTCTCTCGGGCGAGGCACTGACATGCGGCCCCGCATGTCAGTGACACGCAGTCACGCCCAGGTTCGGCCGCTGGCACGCGGGCCCGGCCTGTCAGTGACTCAACGCACGGCGCGGCGGTGGCTACGTGGCATGATCACGGCCATTAGATCTAGATCCAACGGTCTAGATCTACCCTAGGTTAACGCAGTTTCCAACACGTGACGATCGTGGGCCGTTGGATCTTGATCCAACGGTCTAGATCCAACCTGGTCTTCTAAAGCCTCGGGGAAACGTGGACTCACCGTGATCGTCGGATGGTGATCGAAGCGGCGACAAAGCCATGGTCGCGGCGGCGCTGGTTGACGAGGTCTGGCCGGACTTGAGGACGACGACACACGGGACGGCGCCACGGAGTAGATCCGGCGAAGGGAGAGGTCGGGGTCGGTGCGTCTCGGTCCGGGGATCACGAATCGGGACTTGGGTGCGGCGGAGGTGGCTCGACGGCGGCAGTAGCTGACCAAAACCCGCGGCGGCGCAAAGCAACTTCGGCGAGGAATCGCGGGCACGGCGAGACGCGGCAGGAGGTGGCGGCTGGGGCAAGTTGGGCGCAAGGCAAGGGCGAACCTCGGGGCTGCTCCCGGGCATTAAATAGCCCCGGCGTTTGCGCGGAAACCGAAGCCCTAACCGTGTCCCGCTCGGTCACGGCGGAGATCACCGGCTCGGATTCGGATGAGGACGACGACCGGATGCCGTCCACGTGTCCCGCATCGGACGGTCCACACGCTCTCGCGACGCGGCGCACGCACGGCCGTTGGATCTAGATCCAACGGTCGTGGTCCAGGGTTAGAGTTGGGTTCGGCGACGCGGTTCGACCGAATCAAAAGGCTCGGTCGGGTTCGGGTCGGACTCGAGTCCGACTCGGACCCGAGGAATAGTAACCGACCCGGTCGGTCCTTTTCCAGCGAATTAATAATTCCCAGTAATTCATTTAATTCATTAAAAATAGCAAATGACTCAGAAAAATTCCAGAAAAATTCTGGAAAATATTTTGGATCATTTTGGACTCGAATAAAATATTTCCAACAAAAATTTATTTGCAAAATTAAATTCTTTAATTATTTCAAAATGGAATAAATTCAAATAAATTCCAAATAAATCCAAATAAATTCCAGAAAATTCCAAAAATTCACCAAAGTGCCAAATCACACATGAATTTAAGAAAAGCAAAATTTTGGGATGTTACATTACACCAACCCGTACTAAGCAGCACAGGAGCCGAGGAGGCTGTTAGTACCGGTTGGTTACATCAACCGATGCTAAGAACCATCCACGGCTCTGTCTTTGCAAATGCGGGTTGGTGTAACCAACCGTCTTCTTTAATGAGCATCGACCGGTTGGTAGTTAAAACCGCATCTTGATGATCCCCGGACAGAGGACTCGTTGAGCAGGATCGATGTAAATGTTAGTCCCGGTTCATGCATAACCAGTACTATTGGGCCGGTATGGAAGGCCAAATCTGTAGTAGTGAAAGCCTGCCCATGCGCCCCCTAACCCTAGGGCGCCGCCCACCTCCGCCCCTCCCACTTCTAGCCGCCACCCCTCCCATGCGCCTCCACCCCTTCCCCCTTTCTCCTCCACCTCCCCACCTCCCCTAGCCGGCCCTAGGAGAGATCCACCCCCATCCATTGCTGCCACACCTGATGAGGACATCACTCCTTTGGATACACGCAAACATCATAGTCCTATGACACGAGCTCGTTCACGTCAATTAAATCATGAGGTGAGCTCATTTCTCGCTATTCACCATAATAATATTATTGAGGATGGCATGCTACTAAATATCTGTGATGTCTTACTGCTTAGGAACATGGGAGAAGCATGCCAAGTCAATCAGAAGTCGCGACCACCGATCAGGTGTCCAGTCGGGCGACCAGTCGGGCGACCAGGCGGACGACCAGGCGGGGGCCACCAGTCGGGTGACCAGCCGGTCGGGTGTCCAGTCAGGCGACCAAGCGGCGACCAGTCGGGCGACCAGCCCCAGGGCTGTTTTTGGGCCTTATAAGCGTGTGGGGGCCAAGCCCAGGTTGTGTGCGCTCCACCCCACCAGCAGCACACAACTCTAGGGTTTCCCTCTCACGCCCCTCCCTCCTGCCATATATATATATCCTATAGCCGTCGCTTTAGGAGGTGGGTTTTGCTTAGATTTGAACTAGACACATTGTCTGTTTATCACCGATCATCGGTTTGTAGAACCCCAACTTCGTGTGCTTAATTTCAATCCGCAATTTAAGATTGCTCTCCTGCGTTCTTGCTTGTGTTCTCGATTCGCTTGCAGGGATAAGCCTTCTTGGCGAGGTCAATCGTGTTCATGCATGGTTGATAACCAACGGAGCCATGGTGTAGCGATTGTAGGGTTCGGCCTGTTCGGATCGGAAGCCGGATCGTCAACGTCTAGACTCCACCAATCGACTTACCTCTACCTATCGGAAGATTGGGCCACCGTGCGCATCAAGTGGTATTAGAGCCACGGTTTACGAATAGGTAACACTAGTTTCCCCATCTTTATCATTGCTGCCATCGTCCTAGTCCAGAAAATTAGCCCTACAAAAAAAGATTGATGATCTGTTCGTACTGCCCTACAACCCCTTGTGCCCTTGCAATTTTCATTTTCAGTTTGCTTTGTTGAATTTATGTCCATAGTCATCGTCTTGTTGCTGCTTGTAGTCATGAAACTTAGTTCTGGTTTGACGTCTTTCCGCTGCCCTAGATCAACCCACCACAACCGACGCCCAAAAACCAAACCGAGTCCTACTCGGTTCGCCCTCGCGATCCGCCTTGAGTAATCTGTCCCGCACCGCAAGCACTAGATAGGTCACGAGCCACCTTGTGTCAATTGCCCAGCCACCGCTAGCCTTTTTTTTTCTTAAGCTGCAGTCCTATCTTTAGCTTAACCCTAACCGGAACCGTAGAAAAGAAGTGAAGCCTGAGTTAGACCCAATCGGCGCAGCGTTCACTAAAACGGCCATAACTTTTGCATACGAACTCCAATTTGGGTCTACTATTTTTTGTTTCGAAGGGGACGACGATGCACACGTGAAAAACTCACACGTCTTTAGACCTGTGCATTTTTAGACCCTCAAAAAAAGCTTCTAAGACCGAGTTTCGGTGCCTGGAAGTTTGTTGTCTCGTTTTTGTCCATTCTTTTGGGCATCTGTTTACTGTCGTCTGTTACTCCAAATTGTGAGGTTTTTGTTTCTCCTCTGAGTTAAGAGGTATATATTTTTGGTAGAAGAAAAAAAAAGTGAAAAAAAATTCAAAAAATAAGAGGAGAGAAAGAGCCAAACCGGCAAAAAAACAGAGAGAAGAGAAAGAGGAGAAGCAAAAAAGGAGACGAAGAGAAGGAGAAAAACAGAATTGCTTGCATTCGTTGAGTCCTTTGTACTCAGATTGTCCCTAGCCTGGTTGAACTAGTTATAGGAACACGTTTAGGCCAGCAACTGCGATAAGTACCTTGGACATTTATTTAGCTTTGCTATTCTGTTTTCGATATTGCTTATTCCTTTGCTACCTGATATTGCCTTCCAAGCTCCACATACTTCTTATCAGTTCAGGTCCTACCTTGCAATCGCCTCACTCACGCTCTACTCACGGTATCACGAACTAGCCACCGGTTGCACCTTCCTGTTGCGTTGGTAAGAACACTTGTAAGAGCGTAGTAAGGCGCTTGAGAGTTAGTGAATCCACCTTCTACCACCAAAGTAGTTGATAGGGACTATACTACTACGTGTCCTTGTTTCTTTCGTCTTTCTTTCAACTAACAATGGCAGGTGTTGAGGAAGATGAGTGTGTTACACGGAACGAGCTTAACAACACGCTAAATGACATCAATGCAAACATCGCAAGGATCGGTCAAGATAATGAACATAGATTGGAGAGGATAGTGAAGGGTTTCGTAGCATGGAAAACAAAAATTTTTCCTACGATTACAACCAAACACCAAGATCATATCTAGGAGATGCAAGTAAACGGTTTCAGAAGGACTCACCCTCGTAGACCGAAAGCGGGAATAACGTTCCCGCAAACAAACGTGGTTGATGTAGAGGTACACTCCCGACTTCAAAGTCGCGAAGATGAGCGCCACAAGCGGCGGTATCCCGTGACTTGGTCACACGTGCGGATCAACGATGACCTCCAATCCCTCGTTCCAGCGGGCAGCGAAGTAGTGGATCCGGAAAACTCCAACAACACTACGACTTAGTGGTGGTGGTGGTGAAAAATAATTTCAAGCGCCGGCTTAAGCCACATTTCAAAACGGATCAACGGGAGGAGGGAGAATGGACCAACCAAAGGGTCATGGATGAACACCAAAGAGAGGAGCTCCTCCCTCTCCTTTTATAGGAGGAGGAGGAGGCATGCCAAGGGGTGGGAGTGGCGGCGCACATGGGGCCGCCTCACCCTCCTCTCTTCAATGTGAGTGATCTCTCCACCACAAATTAACCACTTTGATTTCCATTAAAACCCCACTCAAGTGAAAATGAAAGGTTTTCTCCCATAAACATTTTATTTCAGATTTAATATTTGTTAATTCTTTTAATTAACAAACATAACATATACCCCCTTTAACTATTCCGATATCCAGAAACTATTCGCTGGCTGCAAAACGATCCCCTATCATCCATATTTTCTCCTAAGTTTTTAGTATCCATCAAATGCATCGATGAACCTTAAGTGTGTCACCTACGGTTCGTGAATAAAATGGACATGATTGAGACTCCTCTCGAGATCAATAATCATCAATGATCCGGAGATCCATAATGACTCCCATTCACTCAAGCGATGAACTAGTGATCGCGTAAACGTAAAAACGACATAACCAATTCCTTTTGTCTCACGATATTTTACTTGTCAGGATCCGATCATCGCATCAACTATACCTAGTTCGATCCCCATCGACAAGTACTCTTTGCTACTGCCCGTGATATAACATTCTTGTGACCTAGTCACATGCTTGCAAGCCGGCGATGTCAATGTGATATCACCGAGAGGGCCTGAGTATATCTCTCCGTCATCACGGATGGACAAATCCCACTCTTGATGCATGAGCCTCAACTAATACTTTCATAGTACCCCATCCATCTTTATAGTCACCGCGTGTTACGGAGTGACGCTTGATGTCATCAAAGTACTCTTCCGAATTAGTGATTGACATCATCTCATGGTCTAAGGAAAAGAGCTATTTCGAATGTGTTTGATACAAAGAACAAACTAAATGACTTGATCGTATTTGCTATACCAACTTGGGTGTGTGTTCATCACATCATTCTTCTAATGACATGACCCCGTTATTAATAACATCCAATGTTCATGATCGTGAAACCTTGATCATCGCTTAATCAACGAGCTAGTTTAAAAGAGGCTTTACTAGGAACCTTTTTGTTTATTAAACACACATGTAATTAACGTTTGATTAATACAATTTTAGCATGAGAAATAAACATCTATTATAAACATGGAATATGATAATAAACAATTTATTATTGCCTCTCGGGCATATTCCCTGATCTCCCACTTGCACTAGAGTCAATAATCTAGATTACATTGTGATGATTCTAACACCCATTGAGTTAAGTGTTGATCATGTTTTGCCCTTGGGAGAGCTTTAGTCAACGAGTCGCCACATTAGGATCACGTGTGCACTTTGCAAATCTTTATATCGCCATCCTTGACATGTTCACGGATGGAGTGAAACCAAACGCTTAATATGTTTGGAATTCTTGTGTGACCTTGGTTCTTTAGCATTGGCTATGGCACCATTGTTGTCACAATAGATAACCATCGGGTCCCAACGCACTCAAAACCACACCTAGTTCGATATGAACATCTTCATCCAAACCGCTTCTGCTTCAAGCAGCAATATATTCCGCCTCATGAAGATCCCGCCACCACAGATTGCTTGGAACTTCTCCAACACCGCTCCTCCATTAATTTCAAAAATGTACCCGATTGAGACTTAGAGTCATCCGGATCGAGTGTCAAAGCTAGCGTCGGCGTAACACTTTGCACGAGCTCTTCTTCACCACTATATGAGAAACATATCCTTAGTTCTTCTTAAGTACTTAAAGATATTCTTGATCACTCCAGTGTTCAAAACTGGATCAGACCGCACTGCTAGTCAAACTAATAGCATGTGCCACATCCAGGTCTGTACACAACATAGCATACATGATAGAGCCTATGGCTGAAGCATAGGGAATCTTATTCATTACTTCTCTATCTTCAGTAGTGGACTCTGAGTCTTACTCAACGTCTTGCCTTGCATCATAGGTAAGAACCCTTTCTTACTTTGCCCATTCTAAACTTCTTTAGAATCTTGTCAAGATATGTACTTTGTGATAGCCCAATTAAGCGTCTCGATCTATCTCTATAGATTTTGATGCCTAAAATATATGCCGCTTCACCAAGGTCCTTCATTGAAAACTTAATGCTTAAGTAATCTTTACACTTTTCAAAAGTTCTATATCATTTCCTATCAACAATATGTCATCCACATATAATATCGTAAAATGCTATAGAGCTCCCACTCACTTTCTTGTAAACACAAGATTCTCCGTAAGTTTGGACAAATCCAAAACCTTTGATTATCTCATCAAAACGGAGATTCCAACTTCGTGATGCTTGCTTCAGTCCATAAATGGATCGGGTTTGCATACCTTATTAGCATCCTTAGGATCAAGCAAAACCTTTGGGTTGTATCATATACAACTCTTCCTCAATGTTTCCATTAAGGAACGCAGCTTTGACATCCATCCACGATTCATAATCGAAAAATGCAAAGAATTACAACATAATCTATGAGACTTTAGCATCGCTACGACGGTGAGAAAGTCTCATCGTAGTCAACTCCTTGAATTTGTCGAAAACCGCTTATGCGACAAGTCGAGCTTTATAGAGCGGTCACATTACCACTTGGCTTATTTTCTTTTTTGAAAATCCATTTGTTCTCAACGGCCTTACGGTCATTGGGTAGGTCCACCAAAGTCCATACTTGGTTTTCATACATGGATCCCATTTCGATTTCATGGCTTCTAGCCATTTAGTCGGAATCTGGGCTCATCATCGCTTCATCATACGTCGTAGGTCATTATTCTCTCAACTACCATGACATTCATAGTAGGAACATAAAGTCGAGGGCGATGCGCCTTGTTGACTTCGCGAGTGCGTAGTGTTCTCTTTAGGATTTTCATGATCCTTATCATTAGTTCCCTCTTCATTTGGGTGAAGTCAACTCCAAACAACTTCCTTTGCCTGCACTTGCCATTCCATGAAGAGAAGGTTCAACAACCTCGTCGAGTTCTACCTTCCTACTACTCACACCTTTGAGAGAAACTCTTTTTCCAAAAAGGATCCATTCTTGGCAACGAAACCTTGCCCTCGGATCTGTGATAGAAGAGTGTACCCTAATTGTTTCTTTAGGGTATCCTATGAAGACGCATTTTCCGCTTTGGGTTCAGGTTTATCAGTTGAAGTTTCTTCACATAAACATCGCATCCCCAAACTTTTAGAAATAATATTAGGTTTGTTGCCAAACCATAATTCATACTGTGTCATTTCAACGGATTTAGATGGTGCCCTATTTAAAGTGAATGCTGTTTCTAGTGCATGACCCCAAAATGAAAGTGGCAAATCTGTAAGGGACATCATAGATCAGACCATATCCAATAAATACGATTACGACGCTCGGATACACCATTCTGTTGTGGTGTTCCAGCAGAGTGAGTTGTGAAACTATTCACATTGTTTCATGTGTGTGCCCAAACTCAGTAACTAAGATACTCTCCTCCACGATCGGATCGTAGAAATTTGATCTTTTGTTACGATGATTTTCTACTTCACTCTGAAATTCTTTGAACTTTTCAAATGTTTCAGACTTGTGTTTCATTAAGTAAATATATCCATATCTACTCAAATCATCCCCGTAAAGTAACTTGAAGTAACGATATCCACCACTTGCCAATGACACACTCATTGGACCACACATCGGTATGTATGATTTCCAATAATCGGTTGCCCGCTCCATTGTACCGGAAAACGGGTTCTAGTCATCTTGCCCATGAGGCATGGTTCACATGTCTCAAATGATTCATAATCAAGTGATTCTAGTAGTCCATCGAATGGAGCTTCTTCATGCGTTTAACACCAATATGACATAAGCGGCAATGCCACATATATGCAAAGAATATCATCATTCAACTTAATTCTTTTGGCATTCACATTATGAACATGTGTACTATTATCAAGATTCAAAATAAACAAACCATTCTTTTGGTGCATGACCATAAAAGATATTATTCATATAAATTGAACAACCATTGTTCTCGGACTTGAATGAATAACCGTCTCGTGATTAAACAAGATCCAGATATGATGTTCATGCTCAACGCCAGGCACTAAATAACAATTATTTAGGTTTATAACTAATCCTGATGGTAATTGGATAGGTAGCGTCGGCAGCGATCACATCAACTTTTGATCCATTGCCGACGCGCATCATTACCTCATCCCTTGCTAGTTATCGCTTATTCCTTAGCTCCTGTTTCGAGTTACATATGTTAGCAACCGTATCAAATACCCAGGCACTCTATGAAAGTACTAGTAAGGTACACATCAATAACATGTATATCATATATACCTTTGCTAACTTTCCCGTCCCTTCTTATCACCCGAATATTTTGGCGTTCGCGCTTCCGAAAGGCCCGGTGCCCTTGCAATAAAAACATTCGATGTCAACTTAGGGCCACCTTGGTCTTCTTCGATGTAGCAATGTAACAGACTTGCCCTTCTTCTTGAAGTTTCCCCTTAGACTTACCTTTCTTCTTGAAACCCGATAGTCTTTTGGACCATCAACACTTGATGTTCCTTCTTGATCTCCACTTCTGAGTTTTTAGCATTGTGACAGTTCGAGGAGAGACTTCTTCATGCCCGTGCATGTTGTAGTTCATCACAAAGCTCTTGTAGCTTGGTAGCAGAAGCCCAGAGAACACGATGAATTCCTAGCTCAATGGGGATCGTTATTCCCAAAGCTATGAGTTTATTTGTCAGCGTGCAGTTATTTTGAGTGAGTGCTCACTAACGGAGCTGCTTTTTCCTCCATCATGCATTAAAGAACTTTTCTGAAGCTTCATAACTCTCACTGCGGCATGGGTGTCGAAGATCATTTTCAACTCCTCATTGTATCAAAAGCATTGCTTTGTGCTCAAACGCTGTGCACTCAGGCTCAAGGCCATACAAAATGCCGCATTGAACTAATCAGCCTCCTCATGCAGTCAAGAAAACATTTTCTCCTCCTCGGGGGCATCATCACGTAGTGTCACCTAGCGGTGCTTCTAGCACATAGCTCCTTTGAGCGGCCGAGGAGAATCCTCGAGGTTAAGGGCCCAGCTTGGTAAAGTGCTACCATTGGTGGCTAGTTTCTCTTTCTCCATGAAACAGATTGAAATTGAAAATAGGGGGTGCCATCTACAACATATTTGCAAAGTTATTTAGACTAAGTTCATAATAGATTAAGTTCAATGTTAATTCAAATTAATACGAGAACTCCCACTCAAAAACAACATCCCTCTAGTCATTTTTGTGATTACATGAACCAAATTCACTATACCGAAACCGATCATCACGTGAGACGGCATAGTTTCAAGGCGAACATCAATATGTTCATCATATCATCCATATGACTCATGCTTTACCTTTCGGTTCGTGGTTCGAGGCCATGTCTGCATGCTAGGCTCGCCAAGTAGAACCAAAGTATTTGCATGTGTAAATCTGGCTTACACCCGCTGTATGCTAACGAGCGTAGTCTATCACCCGATCATCACGTGGTGCTTGAAACGAACTTTCTTAACGGTGCATACTATGGAAGAACACATTATTATCTTGATATTAATTTGAGAGGATCATCTTATAGTGCTATCGGCGTGATCATAATCAAGCAAAATAAGATGCATAAAAGGATTAACATCACGGCATGAATAAAGTGATATGATATGGTCCTTTCAGACTTGCCAGTCTCCATCTTGTGCGACATGGTATGATCTCCATCATTCCCACCTAAGATGGCACGAGGTCCATGATGTCGCCATCTTGATTGTCTTCCTCCATTACAATATATCACATGGACATATATTTAGCACGCAGGCTATAAAAGAAAAACAACCAAATGGCTCTGCGGTTGTTTAAATTTACAATAAATTTCATTTCATACAACAATCTTTTGTATCAATGACCATATCACATCACAAAGCCCCGCAAAACAAGTTAGACGCCTAATTTATTTTTGCATATTTTACGTGGTTTTGGGCTTTCTAGGAAAAACTATTCTTACCTACGAACAAGAACCACAACGGTGATAAAAACATTATTAGCAAACCGTTGTAAATTAGATCGCGATCATAGTGGGAGAAATCGACACCCGCCAAAGCCACTTATGCAATACTAGTTGCATGTCGAGCGTGGAACAAGTCTCATGTGCGAGGACATGTAAGGTTAGTCCAGGCCGCTTCAAATCCACCTATGCCACCATGATCCAAAATACACGAAAGTATGCAATAACATGATCATCAACGCCCACATCCACATGTGTTTTAAACTGTACAAAACATCTACGCATAGACACGGCTCGATACCCTTTGAAGGGTTTCGTAGCATGGAAAACAAAATTTTTCCCTACGATTACAACCAAACACCAAGATCATATCTAGAGATGCAAGTAAACGGTTTGAAGGACTCACCCTCGTGGGCCGAAGCGGGAATAACGTTCCCGCAAACAAACGTGGTTGATGTAGAGGTACACTCCCGACTTCAAAGTCGCGAAGATGGCGCCACAAACGGCGGCGCCTCCGTGCCATTTGGTCACGCGTGCGGATCAACGATGACCTCAATCCCTCGTTCGGAGGCGGCGAAGTAGTGGATCCTCGAAACTCCAACAACACTGACTTAGTGGTGGTGGTGGTGAAGAAAATAATTTCGGCGCTGGCTTAAGCCCGCAAACCAAAAACGGATCGGCAGGAGGAGGAGAATGGACCAACCAAAGGGTCATGGATGAACACTAAAGAGAGGAGCTCCTCCTCCCTTTTATAGGAGGAGGAGGAGGCATGCCAAGGGGTGGGGTGGCCGGCGCATGGGGCTGCCCTTGCCCTCCCTTCTCTTCATGTGAGTGATCTCTCCACTCACAAATTAACCACTTTGATTTCCATTAAAACCCCACTCAAGAAAATGAAAGGTTTTCTCCATAAACATTTTTATTTCAGATTTAATATTTGTTAATTCTTTTAATTAACAAACATTAACATATACCCCCTTTAACTATTCGATATCCCAAACTATTCCGCGATACAAAGCAGTCCCTCATCTTGTCCATATTTTTCTCGGTGTTTCAGTATCCACTCAAATGCATCGATGAACCTTAAGTGTGTCACCCTCACGGTTCGTGAATAAAATGGACATGATTGAGACTCCTCTCAGATCAATAATCATCAGATCACGAGATCCATAATGACTCCCATTCACTCAACGATGAACTAGTGATCGCGTAAACCGTAAACGACATAACCAATTCCTTTTGTCTCACGATATATTTTACTTGTCCGGATCCGATCATCGATTATCAACTATACCTAGTTCGATCCGCCAATTCTGATAAGTACTCTTTACTAGCTCCGTGATATAACATTCTTGTGACCTAGTCACATGCTTGCAGCGATGTCAATGTGATATCACCGAGAGGGCCCAGTATATCTCTCCGCTCATCCGGATGGACAATCCCACTCTTGATGCATGAGCCTCAACTAATACTTTCATAGTACCCAAATCCATCTTTATAGTCACCGTGTTCACGGAGTGACGCGTTTGATGTCATCAAAGTACTCTTCTGGAATTAGTGATTGACATCATCTCATGGTCTAAGGAAAAGAGCTATTTCGAATGTGTTTGATACAGCAACAAACTAAATGACTTGATCGTATTTGCTATACCAACTTGGGTGTGTGTTCATCACATCATTCTTCTAATGACATGACCCCGTTATTAATAACATCCAATGTTCATGATCAGGAAACCTTGATCATCAGTTAATCAACGAGCTAGTTTAAAAAGAGGCTTTACTAGGAACCTTTTTGTTTATTAAACACACATGTATTAACGTTTCTGATTAATACAATTTTAGCATGAGAAATAAACATCTATTATAAACATGGAATATGATAATAAACAATTTATTATTGCCTCTCGGGCATATTCCCTTCAGATAGAGCGAAGCATCGCCAGTCTTCTTACCAGGTTGGAGAATTTTGAGAGACAACCACCTCTCAGTGGAGCTCGCCGAGTGGAAAATCAAGAAGAGTCTGTCATGGGAGATGATGTGGATGGAGAAGACAACGCTCGTGCCGCTGCACAAGAGGTATGATAACAACGACGCCTGAATCACAACCGTCAAGGTATGGGAGGTAATAACTTTAATCACCGCAATGATGATCCGTTTTCTAAAGTTAAATTTACCATACCCTCTTTTTCTGGAACATATGATGTTGAAGCTAATTTAAATTGGGAAATAACTGTTGAGCAAAAATTTAACTCCCATTTAGTTCCTGAAGTACATAGAGTTAGACAAGCTACTAGTGAGTTCAAAGACATTGCTATCATTTGGTGGAATGAAGTAGTGAATTATGGCTTACAACCTGATACATGGAATAGATTAAAGCGAGCTATGCGTAGCAGATTTGTTCCTCCTTCTTACAAACGTGATTTACGTAAGAAACTACAACGCTTGAATCAAGGTCATAGATATGTAGAGGAATACTATCAAGAGCTACAAATAGGCATGTTGCGTTGTGAGGTATTTGAGGATGAAGAAGATAAGATGGATCGTTTTTATGGGGGTTTACGACATGAAATCCAGGACATAATTGATTACAAAGAATACAATAACATCAATAGATTGTTCCAGCTTGCTATGTTGGCAGAAAAAGAATTGCAGGGAAGACAACAAAGGACACGGAGCAACTTTGGTGGTGTATCGGCGCCAAGATCGACATCAACAACACCTCCACCTTCTTCTACTTAGCCTGCTGCCCCCTCCACGAGTAGGGCACGTTCAGCAGCACCATCACCGTCATGAGCACCTGAGGTGAGTAAATCTAACAATGTGCAGGTGCCCACAAAGAGCTCGTCATCGGTTGCTTCCACAGGTCGTACCACTGGAATTGTATGCCACCGATGCAAGGGAATGGGCCATGTCATGAAGGATTGCCCAAGTCATCGAGCGTACATTGCAACAGAAGAAGGTGGGTACATTAGTGCTAGTGATGTTGATGATGAAAATGCTCTTGCAGCTAACGTTGCAGATAATGAGGTTGACCATGAGACGGACGATGATGACGAGGAGATTTTAGGGGCCGCTGCCACCGAGAATTATAGGACAATCATTGTGCAACGAGTGTTGAGTGCTCAAATGGAGCAAGCGGACAAGCTACGACGCCATAATTTGTTTCAGATGTATCTCATCGTCAAGGACAGTCGTGTTCGTGTCATAATTGATGGTGGGAGCTGCAATAACTTGGTGAGTTCAGATCTGGTGGAGAAGCTTTGCTTTCCCACATGTGCACACCCTCATCCCTACCATATTCAATGGTTCAATAACAGCGGTAAGGTGAAGGTAACACAAACTGCGAGAGTGCAATTTTCCATTGGGACATACCATGATTTTTTTGATTTTGATGTAGTGCCTATGCAAGCATGTTCACTTTTGTTAGGCCGTCCATGGGAATTTGATACTAATGCAATTAATCATGGTAGAAGTATTAAATACACTCTTATGCACAAAGGGAAGAAAATCACTTTGCTCCCTATGACCCCTGCTGAAATTGTGCAATCTGACAAAGAGAGAGATGAAAATGAGAGAAAAGAGAGCGCACTAGAATCTGAAAATCAGCAAGTGGTTAAAAATATTTTCCCACCTAAGAAATACAAAAAAGAACCTAGTTCTAGGTCCGAGGGAATTAAATTGAAGGGTGGTGTTATGCTTGCTACAAAATCCGATCTTACTGAAATTAATGAGAATGATGCACCATGCTACGTTTTGATATGCAAGGAAGATTTATTTTCATTTCATGATATGTCTAGCTCTTTGCCTCCTGCTGCCACTAACCTTTTGCAGGAATATGAGGATGTGTTCCCAACTGAGATACCCCTAGGGCTGCCACCTATTCGAGGTATTGAGCACCAAATCGACTTGATCCCGGGAGCGACTTTGCCAAACCGTGCTGCATATAGGACAAATCCGGAGGAGACTAAGGAAATTCAGCGACAAGTCCAAGAGCTTTTGGACCGAGGGTACGTACGACAAAGCCTTAGTCCATGTGTCGTTCCTGTTCTTTTAGTTCCTAAGAAAAACGGTAGTTGGCTTATGTGTGTGGATTGTAGAGCTATTAATAATATTACAATAAGGTATCGTCATCCTATCCCTAGGTTAGACGACATGCTTGATGAATTGAGTGGTTCTATTATTTTCTTAAAGGTTGACTTGCGTAGTGGATACCACTAAATTAGAATGAAATTGGGCGACGAGTGGAAAGCAGCATTTAAGACTAAGTTCAGCTTATATGAGTGGTTAGTCATGCTTTTTGGACTAACTAATGCACCTAGCACTTTCATGTGATTGATGAACGAAGTTTTACGTGCTTTCATTGACAAATTTGTGGTGGTCTACTTTGATGATATCTTGATATATAGCAAGTCTCATGAAGAACATGTGGAATAACTACGTGCTGTTTTTAATGCTTTGAGAGACGCACGTCTGTTTGGTAACCTTGAGAAGTGCGCCTTTTGCACCGATCGAGTCTCTTTTCTTGGCTATGTTGTTACCCCACAGGGAATTGAAGTGGACGAAGCAAAAATTGAAGCCATAAAAAGCTGGCCAACCCCTCAGACTGTCACCCAGGTGAGGATCTTTCATTGTCTTGCCGGATTCTATCGGCGTTTTGTTCGGGATTTCAGCACCTTTGCCGCCCCGCTAAATGAATTGACCAAGAAAGGAGTAGCTTTCACATGGGGACCGACACAAGAAAAAGCATTCAAGTTGCTAAAGGAAAAGGTCACCCATGCTCCACTGCTCCAACTCCCCTATTTCGGTAAGACTTTTGAGATAGAATGTGATGCTAGTGGGATTGGAGTAGGAGGCGTGCTAATTCAAGAAGGTAAGCCAGTTGCTTATTTCAGTGAGAAATTGAGTGGTCCACATCGGAATTATTCTACTTATGACAAAGAATTGTATGCCTTAGTGCGTGTGCTTGAAACTTGGCAACATTATCTATGGCCTAAAGAATTTGTTATACATTCTGATCATGAATCATTGAAACATATTAGAAGTCAAGCTAAATTGAATAAATGACATACCAAATGGGTAGAATATATTGAGTCTTTTCCATACATCATAAAACATAAGAAAGGAAAGGACAATGTGATTGCTGATGCACTTTCTAGACGTTACACCATGTTATCTCAACTTGATCACAAGATTTTTGGTTTAGAGATGATTAAGGATTTATATGCTAATGATTTGGACTTTAAGGAAGTGCGTGAACATTGTAAAGAAGGGAAAACATGGAACAAATACATTTTGAATGATGGTTTGCTCTATCGTGCTAACAAGCTATGCATTCCAGCTAGCTCCGTTCGTCTTTTGTTGTTACAGGAGGCGCATGGAGGAGGTTTAATGGCACATTTTGGAGCAAAGAAGACTGAAGATGTGCTGGCCGGCCACTTCTTTTGGCCAAAGATGAGACGCGATGTCGAGCGCTATGTGTCACGCTGCACTACTTGCAATAAAGTTAAGTCCCGTTTAAATCCACATGGTCTTTATATGCCTCTTCCTATTCCTAGTATACCTTGGGAGGATATTTCTATGGACTTTGTTTTAGGATTACCTAGGACAAAGAGGGGGAGGGATATCATATTTGTAGTTGTGGATCGTTTTTCTAAAATGGCACATTTTATACCTTGTCACAAGAGCGATGATGCTACAAACATAGCTGATTTATTTTTTAGGGAAATCGTTCGCCTTCATGGAGTGCCTAATACTATTGTCTCAGATCGTGACGCAAAGCTTTTGAGCCATTTTTGGAGATCACTTTGGAACAAATTGGGGACGAAGTTGCTATTTTCTACTACATGTCATCCCCAAACTGACGGCCAAACAGAGGTTGTTAATCGCACTTCATCCACCATGTTGCGGGTTGTTTTAAAGAAGAATTTGAAGCTGTGGGAAGAGTGTCTACCACACGTTGAGTTTGCTTACAATCGATCGGTACACTCCACCACCAAGGTAAGTCCATTCCAGGTAGTGTATGGGTTTAATCCTTGTGCTCCAATTGACCTTTTGCCCTTGCCTACTTCTGAAAAGGTAAATTTCGATGCAAAGAAGCGTGCTGAATTCATTTTGAAAATGCATGAAACAATTAAGGAAAACATAGTAAAGATAATTGAAAAGTATAGACTTGCTGGTAGCTAGGGTAGGAAACATTTATCCTTTGAACCAGGTGATCTCGTTTGGCTGCATTTGAGAAAAGATAGGTTTCCAGATTTGAGAAAGTCCAAATTAATGCCTCGAGCTGATGGTCCTTTTAAAATACTTGAAAAGATTAATGATAATGCCTACAAAGTTGAGTTGCCTGCAAACTTTGGGGTTAGTCCCACTTTTAACGTTTCAGATTTAAAGCCGTACATGGGACAAGAGGATGAGCTTGAGTCGAGGATGACTCCAATTCAAGAGGGGGAGGATGTAAGGACATCACTCCTTTGTATACACGCATACATCATAGTCCTATGACACGAGCTAGTGCACGTCAATTAAATCATGAGGTGAGCTCGTTTCTCGCTATTCACCATAATAATATTATTGAGGATGGGATGCTACTAAATATCTGTGATGTCTTGCTGCTTAGGAACATGGGAGAAGCATGCCAAGTCAATCCGAAGTCGCGACCACCGGTCGGGCGTCGATCGAGCGACAGCGGCGATCGGGTGACCAGCCCGGTCGAGCGTCGATCGATCGATCGACCAAGCGACGATCAGGCGACCAGCCGGTTGGGCAACAGTTAGGCGACCCGGCCCGATCGGGCAACCAGTCGGGCGACCAGCCCCAGGGCTATTTTTGGGCCTTGTAAGCATGTGGGGGCCAAGCCCAGGTTGTGTGCGCCCCACCCCACCAGCAGCACACAACTCTAGGGTTTCCCTCTCACGCGCCTCCCTCCTGCCACATATATATATACTGTAGCTGTCGCTTTAGGAGGCGGGTTTTGCTTAGATTTGAACTAGACACATTGTCTGTTTATCGCTGATCATCGGTTTGTAGAACCCCAACTTCGTGTTCTTAATTTCAATCCGCAATTTAAGATTGCTCTCCTGCATTCTTGCTTGTGTTCTCGATTCGCTTGCAGGGATAAGCCTTCTTGGTGAGGTCAACTGTGTTCGTGCGTGGTTGATAACCAACGGAGCCGTGGTGTAGCTATTGCAGGGTTCGGTCTGTTCGGATCAGAAGCCGGATCTCCACCAATCGACTTACCTCTACCTATCGGAAGATCGGGCCACCGTGCGCATCAACACCCCTCCATTCTGTTGTCCTCACCATTGGGAAGCTCCGCGACGAGGGGATCCGGCGGATTTAGCGTGAGGAAGGAGATCGGGGGACCGGGAGGAGAAGGTTTTGTCGATCGAACGGTTCTTCGAGGGAGGTAAGCGTTGGTAGATCCATTTGTAGGGTTATTATGCTGGTTAGAAGGGGGATTCCATGCCTAAGATCCATGTTTAGGTGCTGTTCCTAGATGGGATTAGGAAAATTGCTATCTTGTCCCACGTTCTGTCCTCGGGCAGATTTGCACCCCAACCTAAGGCTTGAGTTTTGGCAATTTTAGATGTGTTTTCTGATCGGTAATTTAATTACCTTTCAGTGTACACCAAGAACGCAAAATTCCGATAAGCCGTTTAAAAGTTATGGCCATTTTACCAAACGTTGTCAAATCTGTGACGTGATTGGGACAGATCATGTTCATCTGTAGATTAGACAATTTTAGAGGCTAACTCAGTCTTCATGAATACTTAGAAAAAGCTAGAAAATTTCCTAAGCTTTGGAAAATGTACTCGTTTACTTGATTTGGAGTTTTAGAACTCAAGTTATGCTAGTTGGAAGCCCGCTGTCCCGATGGGACAGATTCTCTGTTTCGTGTTTTAGGAGTGTGTTGCGAAGTTGGGGTAGATGATCGCTCTTGTACTGTTTTGTGGGCAAGTTTTGAGTGTATTGAACCTATGTGCAGGTGGTGTGACCCCGGGAGTGCCCTCAACCTCTCGCCATTCCATCGCTCACGGTTGAAGGTAAGTGTATTGGGATGGGTTTGGGTATTGGATGGTTATTAGACTTGCATAGGTGCAATATGGGTACATGATGTGTTAACTTGCCATGCTTGTTATTTACTTGTGATATGATGAACATGGTTACATATTGGCTATGAAATTGTCGTATTAAATATTCATGCAAGTTCATACATGTTCATGTTATATGTGCATTCATAATAGAAGAGGCGTCCCATTCTGATGCGGACCTCTGTGTTCACACGTAGTGAACACAAAAGACCTATCCCGTAGTCCCATCCACGGTGGTGCATGGGAGCGAGTTAGTAAGAGTAGGCACCCTCCATCTACAGGATGGAAAGGGAAAGAAGGTGCACGCCGACGGGTGTGCACTCGGCAATACTAGTATGTGCTTCAAGGAGACATGTGCATTGCATTGCATATATGATGATGTTAATGAGATGAATACAATGTGAATATGAAATGTTTACGATGTTGATTATGAGATGTAGTGATGATGGTATTGAAAATTGTCTTTTTGTTCCATTGCAATACACTTTGCTAAGTGATGAACTCACGCTTGTGTTTTATGATGTTTTTTAGGTACCATGAAACCGGCATGCGGGAAAGGGACTTAGCGGCACACCTTCACATAACTTCAATCACTTAGCCAGCAATCCTTTTACCATTCATAGTTGCGAAAATAAGTTTATTGTCTTAACTTTGTGCTTGGTTATGTCATTGGTTTTGTCATAACTCATGAAGTGGTTGAATTCGTTGTTTTGGACTTAAACTATTGCTATATCTCTCGTTATTACTATTTTAGATGCCATACAATATGGTATATCATGTTATATTAATGTTATTGCTTCAAATCATGGAAAAACAAAGGAGATGCTGCCGAAATTTTTGGTTAAAGCATTTATGCCCTTCCTGTAATTTAATCTTAATTGTGGTATTTAGTTGCTATTTATTCTATGTTTGGTGGCATCCAGGGCATACTAGATGCCGGGGTGTTACAGTTGGTATCAGAGCAAGCTTTAGGTCCATGGTGTATGAACTTAGCGAAATACCATAGGGTTAACTAAAATTGTGACTTGGGATAACCTAGATACATGGTTTAGGTTATACTTAAAATTTTGCCATAGGGTAGCAACATTAAAACTTGTGTAAGTGGAATAACTAATTTAAAATTTGACACACATGGATGCACAGTAGGAAATGGTATGGGCATCGTTGCTTTACGCTTAAATGTTGTATTTAAGCCTTGATGTTGAATGCTATATTTGATAATGTATGTTGCTATGTTATTGAGATAATTGATTGGATTGTTCTTGTTATTGTGATAAAGTGGGGTTGTGGTGTCAAAGGGTTTCGGTCACCTCTTTTTGTTCATAGTAAGGGTGTGGTTTGACGGTGTGGCCGGTTAACGCCATCACCGAAGAATTATTAACCCATGTGGGAGAAGAGTGCTTACTCTTTCTGTCGTAGATCGGGTAGTTGACTGGAGTCAAATAGAAGAGTTTGGTGGTGGATTCCTTCGGATGTTCTTTACCGTTCTGACAGTCGGTCTTGGTTGGGTTTCTTGGTTTTAGTTGATTGAAATCAAAAGAAAAGTGTTTGGTATTGGATTTTCGCGGATTGTTCCGTAGGCGGTTTCTGGTTTTGTCTTCCTTGGTTGAAGATGAAGAAGAAGAGTTTTGTGTTGCGCGTCTTTTGGTCGCAATTTTTGCTTTGACACCCGGTTTTGTTGGTTATTGTGGACTGTCTTGGGGAGAAAACTTTTGTGGTTCTTGTTCTCCCTATCAAAGAAAAGTGTTGGAGTTTCTCCTTGTGCAGACCTTAAGTTGGGTGGAGCTAAGTTTGAAGCTTTATCGGAAAAGATTTAGTTGAACATTTGGTTTTCCCTGGTACATCCTTCTTCCTTCTTGGAAGTATAGATCTTGAGATTTATTGAAGAGTTTTGGGCTATCAAAGTTGGAAATTTGAGAGTTGCGCTCTCCTGCATTTTTGTTGGAGTTTTGTTTTTCTTCCTTGCCTGGAAAGGATAAATTGTTTATCGTTGTTCGTTCTTGTTCCTGAGCTATGGTTATCTTTAAAGTTGAATTGCATCCTGTTCATCAAGAGTAGGTGACCCATGAAGGTGTTTAGAAAATTTTGTGTTCGTGCTATGTGGTATATACCAATGTGGTTTATGGAATTACGTATTGCTAAGTTAATTTGTGAGTTGAATCAATTCAATGTGATTGTTATCTTTAGCTTGAGAATAGATAGATTAGTAGTGTTGTAGTTTACTCTGTAGCGAGAAAGATTAAATGTGTTAATGCATATGTTTAGAATCTGTTGCTTTTCTTTAAAAGTGCTTATGACCCTCGATACTGGTTAACGTTTTAAACCCTAATGCATAGTTAGAACATTAAGATGATGTAAACTACTGATATTGTTAAAGAAACCTTGCTGGTTGTTTAAAGATGTTCTAATTTAGTGTGTTAATAGAGAAATTTAATCGTGTTTGCTAGTGACTTTAACTTGGAAGATGATTAGAGTTGTTTTCATGTCGTTGCAAATTATTGGTATATTTGGAAGAATGAAGTTGTGTTCCTATAATGCTAGTATCGATGTCAATTGGGAAGACATAGGTTTTGTGGTTGCCTTAATAGCTCTGTGATGGTTTAACTGATTCAATTTATTTTAAATAGGTGGAATATGTTGTGTAGTGGCAATTCTGTTATAACCTATGTATAGGGTAGTTAAGAGCAATGTTGTGGTTTTATGATGATGCCCATTTATTGATATTAATGACTCAGTAGTGGTGGTAATTACTTAGATTACTTGTTGAAAACCATGGTTAAAATGGAGGAAATTGTAACCAGTCGTGATGGAGTGAACCATAGATAATTATCATGACGTAGGATTTTATCCTTAATGAACGTATGTTTTAAAATCCTACTTACGAATTTTGTTTTGTGGAGATAATATTTATTTATTGAAGTCATTGATTAATTGAATAAGTTTTGATTGTCGAAAAGTTGATGTATGGATGGTATAAAATTGATAGGTTGATCATGCTAAAGTATTTGTTGAAGTATTATGTTTTAAATTGAGAATATGATGTTATATGATGTGGTTGTCTGTGGGGATCAGGATGAGGTAGTATCGGTTGGATGCCTGTTTGATAAGCATCATAAACTTTATT
The DNA here is from genome assembly GCA_036346355.1 of Rhipidocladum racemiflorum. Taxonomy (NCBI): domain Eukaryota; kingdom Viridiplantae; phylum Streptophyta; class Magnoliopsida; order Poales; family Poaceae; genus Rhipidocladum; species Rhipidocladum racemiflorum. The sequence goes on along the minus strand of CM070589.1, from coordinate 40,556,341 downwards.
TATAAGTGTTGGGAAAGGTAACTAGAGAAATAATTTGTTGTGTAGTTTTTGGTTGAATTATGATGGGGTCCTCAAGGAGTAAATAGTGATTATTGAAGTCTTTAATGGAAAACGTAGTGGAATACTAGAGGTGGTCGTATCTATGTTGAGCTTGTGTTTAAACTTTTGGACTAGTTTGGTTGTTTGCTATCTTGGTTGAATGCTTTTGGTCAAAGTGTTCCTTCTGTTGTGTTTCAGAGTTTCCCTAAAAATCGTAGTGATTGGTGACAATCTTTGGTTTTGGCAAATTTGTTTAGGTTGTGCTATGAGTTTGGATTCACACCCAAAAGTTTTTGAGTGCATCGCGCTCCTTCGCGTTCACATTGAATGATCTTTGGAATAAATTTTATAGGAAGCAGATGGACATAGTGGGTTATATTGGATCTAATCTGGACCGTTGATTTTCAAATCAACGGCCCAGATCGTGCCGCGTGTCCGATGCTTGACTGTCAGCGGATCGGCCGCGTCGGCCATGATCGCCGGCCGCGTCGGCCGCGTGGCGTCGGCGTGGGACCCGCGCGTCAGTGACCGCCGAACCGCACCATGACGTCACCCGTGACGTCATGCTGACGTCACGGTGGGGCCCAGATGTCAGAGCCCTCGGTGGCGCCGACGCGTCACCCGAGGGGCCCACTGTCGAGGCACACGTCGTGGGCCAAGATCCACGGTGGGACCGAAAGCTGAACTGCTTGGCGCCGTCCATGGACCCGAGGCGACGTGGCGACCTCTGATTTGTCCACGTGTCGTGCTGACGCAATAAATCATTTTCCGAAAAAGAAATTATTTATTTAATTCGGTTTATTGATTTCAAATATAGATTCAAACTTCAAACGCTTATAACTTTTGCGTTTTAACTCCGATTTGAGTAATTCAAATTTCTAAATTTTTATAAAATTGATATCTACCTAATGGTGAATTTTATTTAATTTTTGGACCAATGTTTTTCTCTGTAATATTATTTAATTGATTATTTAAACTTTAAACGCTTGTAACTTTTGCGTTTCAACTCCGATTTTGCCGGTTCAAATTCCTAAAAATTCATAAAATTATGCTCTCTCTGTTTATGGACTTCATTTGGATGTTCGGACACTTTTTGTCTACTGTTTATTTATTTATTGCTACTTGCATGCTTTACGAGTATACGTTGAAGTGCCCGAGGGCTTCGATGGTGAAGTGTTGACCCAGGAGCCAGCTCAAGACCAAGAACAAGTACTCTTTGAAGGCAAGTTGTGCTTTGTCCATGTTGTTTCCAGTTTGAAATTATTTTGATTTAATTTATTGCATGCTAATTTAAATAGTAAATGCTTTGATTAAGTTTGGGGAAATTAGTTAAATGCCAATTTTGCATTATGACACCTTGATTATTATTTATGTGCCATGACCCCTTGTCACCCTAGTTGTGGATTATTAGTTGGGCTTTATTAAAATGCCAACATGGGTAATTAGACCGATGTATTATGCTTAGCCTGGCCACGTAGCATGTTTTTGCCAATTACATGATAATATTGACTTAATGAGATATGGAACCTATTTTGAGAAGTGTCATGTGTTATTGATGATGATATTGATGGCACATGGTGCGTGGTAAACAACTGGGGGGTTTGATAAATAGTTTTCGACCGGGACATGTGGCAAGAATGATCGGGTGGGCCTGTTGTGGCACAGGGAACGTTGATTTGGTTCTTCGGGTAGTCTTGCCCTGGTCATCCTAAGGACTTAACCTTGCAAGCCTTTGAACTGAGCCAAGCGTGCAACCACATGTCTGTAATGGGACGGACCTAGTTGATTAAGTTGCTAATAACGTACCTGTAGGACTTCGGGGTGTCAACTATAGCTTTTGTGTAGTTGTACGGGGGAGCGTACCGGGGCTGCGGCCAGGTACCCATCTAATGGTTGATTGGCCTAAACTTCGCCTTCGCTAAGGGAAGGGTTAGTGCGCAATAACCGGGGAGGCCTACTTGCGCTGTTAGAAGTTTCCGAAAGACTTTGTTACGGACACTCGCCTTTGTGGTGTTTGGTTGTATCTTGTGGGTAAAGTGCATAACCTCTGCAGAGTGTAAAATCTATTCGAATAGCCGTGTCCGCGGTATTGGACATTGCTCGGGAATTACAGTCAAGGGTTAGACTTTCTTGAAAATAACTTGGACTTGAAAGGTTTGGTCTGGTTTAATAACGACGTTGATGGAAATGTGGATTAGAATGGGAAAGATGTTTATTTAACTCCTGGAAAAGTTATTGACCTTATACTTGTTTTTACTGCTTTCGAATCTACTTATGTTACTTGTCAAATGCCGTTTTACTGCAATTATACCGTGAGCTACTCCTTTGTACTAAGCCATGCATGTAGTATATTAGTTTGCATTCTGTGCATGACTTGCTAAGTACCAAGTACTCACCCTTGCCACAATACAACATCGGTTGAAGAAGAGTCTACACCAACCTTGGAGGAGGAGCTCCAAGAGGAACCGTCTATCTAGGGAGCGAGCCCAGTCAGTTGCCTGTGGTATACTGGATGGCACCAAGAAGTTATCTTATTTTCCGCTGCTGTTATTTCTCTTTTATTAAGTTTTCGCCCTGCGTGGCGTATATTTGTAACTTGACCTTAAGGTTGAGCAACCCACTTGGTTAACTACTTAAGGTACCTTATTATTTCGTTGAGTATGATTGTGATATTTACCAATGTTGAGACTGTGTGCACTAGCGTGTTCCTGGACTAGTGCTGAATACACAGAGGGTCCGGATTTGCAAATTCGGGTCCCGACAATGACCAAGTGTCATACTCTGTCTCTGTTGATGCGGGTTCTCCTCGACATCATCTGGTTCTTACTATTGTCCCCAGCGAAAGTGGGGCAGCTGTTGGCCAGGCAACAATCGAGTCTCCCCAGGAGAAAAGATTGACCTCCAAAACTCCAGCGACCTACCAAATGGCCTCGGACACTCCCCTCGAGACCATCTGGCCAGGTGATCTTCAATCACTCGTTTGGATGTTATGAAGTTTCCTCTGATGTAATCAAACAAATACTAGATGAATCATGGGCCGCATAGGGGGCTAACGTGTAGAGATCAACAGCTCCCCCGCAAATGTCTCCTCGGGCGGGATCTCCATCGAACAGAACGATCGAGCATGTAACACCATTATCGAGTAGTGTTTACTGAATTTACCTTCATCAATGTTTTCATATTACAGCCACTATTCGCCGATTCCACCATTGGCCACTGATCCACTAGCTCCATGAAGGATCATTGTTTTTGATCCAATTGTTTTTGATGATGAGAATTTGAAAAGAGTTGAAATTGATTTGATTATTTGATAAGATTTGAAAGAGGTTTGATTATTTAGTGGTTGTATGGATTAACTTGAGTCAAGTCGCGGACTTGGGCTCGGAAATTGTTTTTGTGTTTTTTTGTTCACGTACAGGTGTTGCTTGAGGTCGAACGTGGTCGGTGACAGGACTGAGACTAGGTTCAGGGAGGAACTGAGGTCGTGTGGTCAAGATGTCATGCGAGACGTTTGGGCTAGAGAACAGTGTACGTGAAGAATGAGTATGGCAGGTGGGCCATACGCGTGCAAAAGCTAACTTGGTCTGGAGGATCAAGTTGATTCGGTTTTTGGTCATGCGTGACAAGTTTAGGTGTTTTATTTGGTTCTGGGTAACCAAATCTGAGTTGATACGTGAGATATAGTAACCGAATCCTATTTGATTACGTACTGTTTAGTCTAATCGGATTCATTGTTTGTGCTTTAAAAGGAGGGGTGTCTCCTGTTTAAAGCAAGCAACCAGCGTACAAGCATATTGCAGAACAAGTTTTTGGTTCTGTGTTTTGTAAGTTAGTACTCTTGTGCTTGAGTACTTTAGACAAAAGGAAATAAAGTTGAATATTTCAAGGATGTCTTGCGTGGATTCATGAGGTACTATTTAATTCAAGCATTTTCGTCTTTGTCTGATTTTTGGGATTATAGATTGATTCGTGTTTTACGTGAATTCTTGAAATTCAAACTCGCTTTTAATCCCTTCAAAAATTCTTACGAAACCTTGTTTTGGTATCGATCAAAAGTTTTTCCCTCGACGTGTTCAAAGTTTCTCGTTTTCTCGGTCAAAGCGTGTTTCTTGAGATCAATATCTTTTAATCTAGAAGCTTGATCGAATTGATTCTTGTTTCATTTGGTGCGGATTGAAGCCTAGACTCTTGTGTTCAAATTTCAGCTCAATCCAACGGTTAGATCTCTCGGAAATTGAATTTTACAAAGAGTATTCAAAAATTTCCGTATTGCTCAGTTCGGACGGTCCGAACTGAACGCGTATAGTACTAAACAGCCAGTTCGGACAGTCCGAACTGGTGTTTTCGATACAGACAATTTAAATCGTTTATAACTTTTGATTCGTTGATCCGATTGAGTTGATTCTTGTTGGAATAGTTTCATAATTTCGTCTAGTTTTTACAGTGAAGTTCTTGAGATTTTTGGCGGTTGAATTTTTCTGGAACAATTGTTTTATTGAACGATTTTTCTCTATTTTGTTTGAAACTGAAAGTGTTCTTTTTAGTTTCGGGTTTGGGTGAGTTTTAGTTGATCAAAAATTTGGTTTTAAACTTCGGTGCAACTATTCACCCCCCCCTCTAGTTGCCATACACGGTCCTACAAGTGGTATCAGAGCAAGGTTCTACTAATCCATCTTAACAGGTGATTAGTAAACGGTAAGTTATGGCAACAGAGAAATACTCAAACAAGCCGCCAATCTTCGATGGCACAGACTTCCCATCGGGCGGATCCGGATGATCGCATATCTTCAAGCTCAAGGTAACGCGATTTGGCGCAAGGTAAAAATTTAAATGCGAGCTTCCTTCTAATGATGATATTGATAAAATCGAGTTTGAGAAAGATGTTGAAAACAATAATAGAGCTAGAAACATATTGCTTCAAGGACTTGCTAGAAAAGAATTCGATAGAGTCTGTCATTTACTCACTGCTCATGAAATTTGGAAATCTCTTCAAGATTATCATGAGGGCACCGACTGTAAAAGAAGCTAGGCAAGATCAATTTAAACAGGAATACACTAGATTTGAAATGAACTCTGGAGAATCTCTAGATGATTGTTTTGCTCGCTTTAATGTAATCTTAAACAATCTTAGAGTCAGTAGATGTAAAGTACATCGACTCTGAAAATGCTAGACATTTCCTATCATCTCTTGATCTTAAAATCGGCAAATGAAAGTGATCGCTTTTAGGGAAGCTCATAAGATGAGTGAAATGACTTTGGATAAACTATATTCTAGTCTCAAGACTTTTGAGATAGACATTGTTTCAAGAACTTCCAATGATAACTCTATGGCTCTTAATGCTAATTCTTCATATGATAATGCTACTAGTTCTTCATCATCATATTCCATTACTGCTTTGAGTGCTCTTAGTGATGAACAATAGATCAAATACCGTAAGATACACTTGCTCTTCTTTCCAAGCGTGTCAATGCAGCTTACATGAGATCAAGGGAGAAAAGAGGAGCCTCCATCCATCGCTACAATCAAGGCAAGGCCGGGCACATCCGTGCTAACTGTTTCAAGAACAAAGATAAAGAGGAGAAGGAGCAAAGCAACTCCTCCAAGTCCTTCCGGCCAAAAGAAAGCAAGGACAAAAATAAACAACGGACAAAGAAGATGCTCAACAAAGTCTTCGCGGCAATTGGTCGCTTAGACTTAAGCGACATTGATGATTCAACTGACGATGAGAAGGAAGCGAAGCAAACTAAGCTGAACGAGAAAGATTTCACCGGACTGTGCTTCATGGCGAAAGGGAACACTAGTGATTCCAGTGACAACGACAGCACTTCCAGCGACGGTAATGAGGTAATACCTTCGTATGATGAGCTTTGTGAAGTTTTAGTCATATTGAGAAAATCTTTAAGAAAATCCTCACTCAAAAATAAAAACTTAGAGAAAGATCTATCCATGCTGAAAACTGAAAACTTTGATCTTAGAAATTCAAATTCTGAAAAGACATGTGATTCTTGCTTAGATCTCAAATTTGAAATTAAATCTTTAAAAGAGGAACATATGATTAAACTAGAACAAGTTTATGCCAAAAATGAAAAACTTGTGAAAAATGTTGGTTGCTCTACTGATGGTTTACATGGTCAAACTTCTTGTTCTAAATGTCCCATACTAGAATTGAAGTTGCATGATGCAGATGCTAAGATTACTCAATTGTTTAATGATTTGCTTACACATGAAGTTCTTTCATGCTCAACTTATCGCAAGCAAAAAGAAAAAGTAGATGTTTCCTGTAATAATTGTTTAACACTCTCTCGAAAAATTGATTACTTGGAAAAATCTTTAGAACGTTTTACTAAAGGAAAGAAAAATCTAAATATGATTTTGGATCAATCAAAAGTCAGCACTCATCACAAAGGTTTAGGTTTTGATCCTTATGCTCATCACAAATCATATGCTCCTACTATTGTTAAAACTCTTGAAAAAGGAAAGTTTGAAATTGTCAGAGAACCTGAGAAAACTATCTTCAAATCTGCTGGAATTTTATCTTCTACAATGATGAATGCAAATGTTGCTTCTACTTCTAAAGACAAACCATTTGTTAAGTACAATTGCACTCATTGTGGAAAAGATGGTCATTTGATGAATTTTTGTTTTAGACTAGCCAAACAACAGAGAAAGGAAAATTCAAAGGCTAAGTCTAACTTTAGACAAACACGTATCATTTCTCCACATGTTCCGCTAGTGAAAGCAAACAAAATACCTGGAAATTCATTTACTTTGCATTCACAAGCTTTTGTACGATCACCTCCTCGTCGAGTGATTCGATCTTTGGATACCTAAATCATATTTCTCTAACCCCAAATGAATCCTCAACATCTTCTGCTCATAACATGTAGGTGGTACGAGAAGGGAAGGAGAACATCCGGGTTGTTGATTCAGGATCTGTCAACACATGACAGCAACCCAAGTTGGTTCTCCTCCTAACAAAAGCATCTGGGAACGAAACGATCACTTTTGGAGATGCTACTCTTGGACGCTGGCGTCATTGCAAAAGGTACTGTGAAGGTGAATGATCACTTTACTTTAAAGAATGTCTCTTTGGTGTCTAAACTAAAATTCAACCTTCTATCTGTATCTCAATTGTTGGATGAAAACTTTGAAGTGAGTTTTAAACCAAATGCATGTAGAGTACTCGATGCTTCTGGAAACTTGACTTTTGAGATATCTAGACTTGGAAAAATTTTCATAGCAAATTTTAGCAATGCTTCAAGTTCACATTGTTTTGTTGCTTCAGAATCTAGAAATCTAAATTTTTGGCATCGTCGGTTAGGTCACATGGGCTTTGATCTGTTATCTAGATTGAGTGGTCTAGACTTAATTCGTGGCTTGCCAAAATTAAAATCTTGCAAAGACATTGTTTGTGCTTCCTGTCGACATGGTAAGATGGTTGGAGCCCCTCATGCTCCTGTCTCTACTGTAATGACCACTGGCCCCGGTCAACTTCTTCACATGGATACAGTAGGACCATCTCGAGTACAATCGGCCGGAGGTAAGTGGTACTTTCTAGTAATAGTTGATGATTATTCGAGATACTCTTGGGTGCATTTTCTGTCTTCAAAAGATGAGATTTTTGGACTCTTTCATGTCTTCATTAAGAGATTGATAAATGAATTGCCTAACTCATTGAAAGCCATAAGAACAGATAATGGTACAGAATTCAAAAATGCATTGTTTAAATCTTTTTGTGAAACTAATGGGATTGAACATCAATTTTCTTCGCCATATTCTCCCTCACAGAATGGTGTTGTAGAAAGGAAAAATAGAACTTTGATTCAAATGGCTAGAACTATGCTAGATGAATACAACACTTCAAGAAAATTTTGGGCTGAGGCAATTTCTTCTGCTTGCTATATATCAAATAGGGTCTATCTCAGAGCTTTACTTGGTAAAACATCTTATGAACTGAGATTTGATCGTAAACCATCTGTTGCTCACTTACGAGTGTTTGGTTGCAAATGCTTTATTCTTAAACATGGAAATCTTGATAAATTCGAAGCTCGTAATACAGATGGTATTTTCCTTGGCTATTCGTTGCACTCTCGTGGATATCGTGTACTTGATTTATCGACTAACAAATTGTTGGAGACATGCGATGTTACTTTTGATGAGGCTAGCCCTGGAGCTAGACCCGACATTTCAGGTTCACGAGAAGATTTAGAGCCAATCTTTTTGGGTAAAAGATTTGAAGAAAATGATGAAGATAATGATGATGATGAGCTCATACCTACAGAACGAGAAGATGTTCCTGAGCAAATTGATGTGACTACTACTTCAGATTCTCCTACACCTCCCACGACGACTGAAACAACTGGACCTCCCCTTACTGTTTTGAAGAACCATCCTCCCACTCTCTTGTGTTGCAGTTTTCTGAGCTGATGTCCAGGGAATTCGAGATGAGTATGATGGGAGAGTTGACATACTTCCTTGGATTTCAAATCAAGCAAGCGAAAGAAGGGATCTTCTTGCACCAATCCAAGTATACAAAGGAGCTACTAAAGAAATTCGACATGGGAGAAGGAAAATCAGTATCTACTCCAATGAGCACAACAACAATTTTGGATCTTGACGAGAATGGTGTCGAGATGGACCAAAAAGAATACAGAAGCATGATTGGATCACTTCAGATTTGATCGCTTCGAGGCCCGACATACATTTTGCAAGATGTTTGTGCGCTCGATTTCAAGCCTCTCCTCGAGAATCACATCGACAAGCAATTAAAAGAATTTTCAGGTATCTTCGCTCCACTTCGAATTTGGCATTTGGTATTCTTGTTCTTCTTCGCTTACACTCCTAGGATATTCTCGATGCTGATTTTAAGGGGTGTAGATTAGATAGAAAGAGTACTTCTGGCACATGTCATTTTCTTGGCACTTCACTTGTTTCTTGGTCTTCTAAGAAACAGTCCTCGATTGCTCAATCTATCAAGCTGAATACGCTGGTACCGCTAGTTGTTGTTCACAAATTCTTTGGATCACTTCAACTCTTAAAGATTACGGCATTAACTTTAGTAGTGTTCCACTTCTTTGTGATAATACTAGTGCAATTCACATCGCTAAAAATCCTGTTCAACATTCAAGGACTAAACACATTGATGTTCGATATCATTTTCTTAGAGATCATGTTGAAAAAGGAGCTATTGAACTGAAATTTGTTGATTCGGATGCTCAAATTGCTGATATTTTCACTAAGCCGCTTGATTCTTCTCGCTTTGCTTTCTTACGCGGCGAACTTGGGATCATTCATCCCCATGGGTTGATTTGAGGGGGAGTCTTGATTTTAACTCTTTCATTTGTATTTCTTGACTTTGGTTACTACAAGGAGTTATTTTGACGTTACACTTAAAGACAACTCCCCTGTTTTCATTGCATCATGTAGTACAAAGCTTTGTTGACTATTCTTGTGTATATAGTCAAATTAATGCTACATTGCTTCACTTCTCACTAAAAGACTAAAAGACTAAAATAATTCAATTTGAGATGCTTTTCGAGAATATTTTGGCTCTTGTTCATTATGGCATTGCATTTGTGAAATAGGCTTAAAAGTTTCTTGTCATCTGTTGAAAGGCTAGAGCTGATTAGAAACTATGTGTGAGTTTTTTGTTGGACTTCAAATGATCATTATGAGTCTCAAGCAAAATCAGTGTTTTAATATTAAAAGCAAGTTGAAAAAGATGCAAGCAAAAGCTACTTGGCTAAACACAAGTTTAGTACAATGTGCAGCTTCCTTGCCAGGGATTTAAATTCAAAAGATGCAAGAAAAGGCTACTTGTCTAAACAAAAGTTCAGAACAATGTGAAGCCACTTGCCAATTTAAACTGAGAAAGATACAAGAAAGAACTACCTACTCATACACAAGTATGGGCTAGTGTGCAGTTACTTGTCATCCCTGTTGATCACAAAGCAAAATTGTAAAACTTGCTAAAAGAGAAAAAGGAAATTCAAATTTTTGAAAAGGCTTGAGACAAACATTAGTGAATTTGAAAGTCTCTCTTTGCTCATGATAGATTTCTTTTTAGCTTTGGCAAAATCAGTTTATGACATTTTACTTGTTTGCTCTAATTTGCTTATGCAACAACTATTCTATGTGTTAGAGCCTCCATATTCTCACAATTTGCTTTCTCATTGGATAAATTGATACAAAATGTGAAAACTCTCGTAAAAACTCTCAAAATGCTTTACTTTGATTATATACCTTGAATATACTTCAAAGCTTGAGATACTGCATTCATTAAGGGGGAGTCTTGAGATCTTGATGACTATTTTGTCAAAAAGGGGGAGAGCAAAAGTCAAGAAGAAGAAAAATAAAAAGAGAGGAGAATTTCAAACTGTTTGAGAATTTGGATTTACTTGGTCTTTACTGAGAATTTCAAACTGTTTGAGAATTTGGATTTACTTGGTCTTTACTGAGAATTTCAAACTGTTTGAGAATTTGGATTTACTTGGTCTTTACTTGGTATTGGAATCTTTTGGGTCTCAATCGGTATTGGAATCTTTTGGGTCTCAATCTCTAATTTTTATTTTTTCTACACTCTTGTCAAATCTTATTTTGTTTTGTCAAATTACTCATCAAGGGGGAGATTGAAGGATCATTGTTTTTGATCCAATTGTTTTTGATGATGAGAATTTGAAAAGAGTTGAAATTGATTTGATTATTTGATAAGATTTGAAAGAGGTTTGATTATTTAGTGGTTGTATGGATTAACTTGAGTCAAGTCGCGGACTTGGGCTCGGAAATTGTTTTTGTGTTTTTTTGTTCACGTACAGGTGTTGCTTGAGGTCGAACGTGGTCGGTGACAGGACTGAGACTAGGTTCAGGGAGGAACTGAGGTCGTGTGGTCAAGATGTCATGCGAGACGTTTGGGCTAGAGAACAGTGTACGTGAAGAATGAGTATGGCAGGTGGGCCATACGCGTGCAAAAGCTAACTTGGTCTGGAGGATCAAGTTGATTCGGTTTTTGGTCATGCGTGACAAGTTTAGGTATTTTATTTGGTTCTGGGTAACCAAATCTGAGTTGATACGTGAGATATAGTAACCGAATCCTATTTGATTACGTACTGTTTAGTCTAATCGGATTCATTGTTTGTGCTTTAAAAGGAGGGGTGTCTCCTGTTTAAAGCAAGCAACCAGCGTACAAGCATATTGCAGAACAAGTTTTTGGTTCTGTGTTTTGTTAGTTAGTACTTTAGACAAAAGGAAATAAAGTTGAATATTTCAAGGATGTCTTGCGTGGATTCATGAGGTACTATTTAATTCAAGCATTTTCGTCTTTGTCTGATTTTTGGGATTATAGATTGATTCGTGTTTTCTGTGAATTCTTGAAATTCAAACTCTGCTTTTAATCCCTTCAAAAATTCTTCTGAAACCTTGTTTTGGTATCAGTCAAAAGTTTTTCCCTCGACGTGTTCAAAGTTTCTCGTTTTCTCAGTCAAAACGTGTTTTGCGAGATCAATATCTTTTAATCTAGAAGCTTGATCGAATTGATTCTTGTTTCATTTGGTGCGGATTGAAGCCTAGACTCTTGTGTTCAAATTTCAGCTCAATCCAACGGTTAGATCTCTCGAAATTGAATTTTACAAAGAGTATTCAAAATTTCCGTATTGCTCAGTTCGGACGGTCCGAACTGAGCAGCGTATAGTACTAAACACCCGATTCGGACAGTCCGAACTGGTGTTTTCGATACAGACAATTTAAATCGTTTATAACTTTTGATTCGTTGATCCGATTGAGTTGATTCTTGTTGGAATAGTTTCATAATTTCGTCTAGTTTTTACAGTGAAGTTCTTGAGATTTTTGGCGGTTGAATTTTTCTGGAACAATTGTTTTATTGAACGATTTTTCTCTATTTTGTTTGAAACTGAAAGTGTTCTTTTTAGTTTCGGGTTTGGGTGAGTTTTAGTTGATCAAAAATTTGGTTTTAAACTTCGGTGCAACTATTCACCCCCCCCTCTAGTTGCCATACACGGTCCTACACAATTCGTCAACCATTTGTGACGGTCGAGAAATCAGTCATTTGTGACGATCGAGAAATCAGTCATCAGGACTAGACCAACCCTGGCGAAACCTCTCGCACAAAATAAGACCATTCAGGCAAAGTTTCGGTTGGCGAAGTAAGTTACCCTCCCATCTTATGAACTCCTTCTCCTGTATTCGAGAGATGTCAAATAGAGAATCCCCTGTAGGAAAAGAACGATTAGAAACACTATCAGCGACACTATCGTGGCTACTTTATCATCTTTTGACACAGCAACTGGCACCACAGCTCCTCCGGTAGTTCTAGCCTTGACAACAAATCTTTCTCTACCAACTCCTCAAAAGCCTCCAAAGTATTGGTCCATCCTGAAGCTCCAATCTTGGGTATGTAACCACGATTTGCGTGTGAAGCCAGCGAAGCTAGCGACTACATCAAATCTTTCAATGATCTAGCAGGGAGGTTCATAGCCCAGCTGGAGTTATCTCTTGTCGGCGGTTATGATGATACCGATTAGAACCCTTAGTCCTGCTTGTGCTACTATACAGAACTGATCTTTTGTTTTACTGGGGCCTTATACAACAATGCTGATCAATTTGCTTATCTATTGTGCTTTTCCTACTATTTCCTTGACGATGAAATAGAGTGGCATAAGTAGATGCAAATCTAGCTTAACACTGATGGACCTTTAGTGAAAAAACTTTGTCAACAAAGGTGCGATTGACTGCATCGTACACAAAGCTATAAAACCTTCATTAAATAGCTAACCCCTGAGCTTACACTCGGATGGGCCGCACATGATATAAACACTATCTAAGCTAAAGTAAACTACACAATTTTTGCAAGTCTTCATTGACCCTATCAATTAGGCTTTGTAGCAAACATGAACTTGCCGAATAGCACATGTAGAACCGACTAGAGGCCTTGTCTCCCACTGACTGCTGAGCATTATATGTCTAACAATCTGGTGCCCGTATGCGTGCAGGATAGATTTTGCTCGTTATCGAGTTCAAATATGGCCATACGTTGGTTTAGTTTGCTGACATGCTAAGTACGCGATTGAATAAATGCGTCCAAAGAATCATATGCGAAAGAAATAACGAAAATTGTGCCTACAACTCCTAGATCGATAATGGTATCAACTAGGAAATAGAACAAAGTATCGAGTTACCTGTAGCCCCAACTCCTTACATGATGAAGCCATGGATTGGTGAGTAGATTGACGTAAGCACAAAGTTGTGATGTAGCCCCCGACTCCTTGCCCGATAGTCAGATCAAGCAAGAAGTGAATCATCAGCATTGAGGATACCTATTGTGACTACTGACCTCTTATTCGAAATACATATCGACCTGAGAGTGGAGCTAAGTACAAAAAAATTGAGCAAGGTAGCCCCCGGCCTTCTACTCGATGAGCGCATCCAATAGAAGGTTGAGCTCACGCGCCGAAAAAATGCATGATGTAGCCCCCGACTTCCAGCTCGATGACTCCATCGAGTAGGGAAGTACAGCATGAGCATTAAGTATAGTAGCGCGCAATCGTACACTTAGAACGATCAAAGTGAAGACCCATTCCAACGGTTGGGTACTTTTGTACCTTTTGCATCCCTTCGGCTTCCATATAGTGCGTCATCCATTCTACATCATAATTTGGTGCCTCCTTGGTTTTCTGCGCTTGTGTTGGAATTTAATGGGTGTCTCATGAATGGGAAACGCATTGGATCTTGACCAAGCCATTTCTACAGCGTGACTCGTCTATAAAAAAACGAATATCGTAGCCATCTACCACAATCCACTTTTCTTTCTTACTTTCCACTCAAAGGACACCAATCTTTCCAATGCCTTCATGGCCTCCACTCCACCATCATCCCCATCTGTGAGGATCCTTGGGGATTCTCTCCCCTGACACCATTTGCCGTTGTCTCTCCGGGACATATCATCATGTCCTCCGACGAGGAGGATAAGATTAACTGGGAGGCTGTTGAGAGGGAGGTGTGGCCGGAGGAGGAAGAAGAAGTTACCAGCAAACTGAGAGTCGACGTCAGCTAGGAGACTATTGAGACGAAGTCAAAATCACCACCGTCGGGAATGAGGTGAAGCTCAAAACAGCCTTCAATGACCCAGCACTGTCGTCTCTTACGGGAGTAGGTGCTATCACCGACACACGAGGAGAAGAAAGTGAAGCTACCATCGCCTAGGAAGATGAAGCTAAAAACAGCTTCATCGACCCAATGTCTGCTCGCCCTCCAGGCTCCACTAGCGCTTCGTAGCTTCTGGCAATGAAGAGGCCGTCGTCTCCATTGGCCAGTGACCGAGCCTTCGTGCATTTTTTCGGTCTGTATCAAGGGCGAAGGCCTATTCCTGGGATCATCCTCTCCCAAACCCCATGGATGCAGGGAAGATGACACAATGGCTCCGAAAACAAGTAGTAGTAGGGTACCTATCTCACATGTAGCAAACATTTTTTGCTAAGTAATTTTATTGAAATTATACGTACCTGAATTCTTACTGTGATGCATAATCTTTGCTGTTCACGTATGGATTCTTCTCAATTGATCGATGTTCCATGAGTTGTCCAGTATCATTCCTTCTGACGTAGATAGCAGTACAGACCTCGGTCGAGTTACTTCGACCACCATGTAAGGACCTTCCCACTTAGGTGATAGCTAGTTACGATTGTCTTGCTTTTGCACCTTTCGTAGTACTAAGTCCCCGACGGTGAGTGTTCTTTCACAGATCCTCTGACTATGGTATCTATGTAAGGCTTGCTGATACTTGGCTGCTCAAATGGAAGCTTGAGCCCTACGTTCTTTGAGTAGATTTATGTCATCTGCTCGCGCCCACTCTTGTTCCTTTTTCGAGTAGTTATCCACTCGAGGCGATCTGAATGTTATCTCGGTTGGAAGCACTACTTCTACTACGTAGACCAAGAAAAATAGCGTCTCACCAGTGGCTCAACTGGCTGATGTTCAAACAGCCTATAGCACTAAGTATAGTTCTGTTGCCCATCGGGTTGAATAAGCCTTGAGCCTATCAAATACGCCGGTTTTGATTCCCTGCGGGACTATGCCGTTGGTACATTTGACCTGGCCATTACTATGAGGATGAGCTACAGAGGTGAAGCAAAGTTTGATGCCTAATTCTTTACAAAAGACTATGAAAGCATTGCTCTTGAATTGGGTGATGTTGTCTGTGATTACTCGATTTGGGATGCTGAATCTAGTAATGATGCTCCTCATGAATCTCTTGGCCACTTTTGAGGTGATGTTCTTGATGGGTTCAGCTTTGATCCACTTGGTGAGTGTGTCGATAGCCACAACAAGAACTTGTAACCTCCTTGGGCTCATGGGAAATGTCCCAAGATATCCAAGCCCAGACAGAGAAAGGCCAAGACAGATGAATAGTTTGCAGGGCTTGGGCTGTTCGGGTGGTTTGCTTGCCGAAAAATTGGTAGCCCTCACACATTTTCACCAGCTTGTAAGCATCCTACAGGGCAATCATCCTATAGAACCCCTGCCAGAAAACTTTTCCAACTAGAGTGCAATAGGAAGCATGGTTGCCGCAAATGCCTTGATGGACATCAAGCAATATTTTATTGCCCTCTTCCTGAGTGATGCTCTTCATCAAGATTCTGCCACTCCCCTTTTGGTAGAGCTTGCTGTCTACCAATGTGTATAGTCTGGACCTATGCGCAATTTTCTCGGCTGAGGCATCATCATCAGGGACTGCTCGACCTTCGAGATAGGCTTCAAATGGAGTCATCCAAGTAAGTTTGCATTCGAGTAGTGCAACTTCTATGTCTGCAGGTTCTGCCTCACTGACTCGACTAGCTGCTGGTCGAGTTGGGCTGCATCTGTCTCCCATACAGGGGAGACGGATGGTTTAAGGAGTTTCTCAATGAAGACTCCTATAAGGGCGGGTGATCAAGACGAAGCAAGCCTGGCAAGCTCGTCGCGACGGAGTTATCACTTCACCAGATATGTCTTATCTCAAGGCCTTCAAACTTGTGCTCTAGCTTGCAAACCTCGTTCAGGTATGCCACCATGTTGTCATTTGAACATTGCTACTCCTTCTGCACTTGGTTTACGACTAGCTGTGAATCGCCTTTCATGAGCAATCACCTTATCCCACGTGATGCAGCTATCCGGAGCCTGTTGACCAGTCCCTTGTATTCTGCAACATTTTTTAAAGCTTGAAAATCGAGTTGCATGACATATTTAAGTTCCTCACTTGTTGGGGATCCCGAGCCCTAAAGTGTGAGCAATCCACCGAAGAACATAGTCCAATGATTATCGACTATCTCGTGCTTCTTTTCCTCAATGTGCATCCACTCTACAGCAAAATCCGCTAGGACCCTAGATCTATGTAACACCCCAAAATTTTCTTTTCATAAATTTAATTAATATTTTGCACTCTTGAGAATTTTTGGACTTTTCTCGGATTTATTTGGATTTATTTGAATTTAATTTGAATTTATTCCCTTTTGAGATAATTAAATAAATAAAAGTTTCAAATACATTTTTATTGGAAATATTTTAGTTGAGCCAAAAATGTCTCAAAGAATTTTCCAGTATTTTTTTGGAAATTTTCTAATTATTTTGCTATTTTTCTTGAATTATTTGAATTACTAGAAATTATTTAAAATATTAAATCGCTGGAAAATCGTTTCGGGTCAAGCACTGTTCCACCGACAGAGCCAGTGCTGCGCCGGCCTGAGCCTAACCCAGTTCGTGCGAACCGTTGGATTAAGATCCAACGGCCGATCGATGACCGCGTTGTGCGCGTGAGTGGACCGCTGGATCATGCCACCTGGACGGCTGCGACTTCGTCTCCCCCGTCGAATCCGGTTCGGACTGCGCCGCCGCGTCTCCGTTGCGTTGGTTAGGGTTCCACGGAAATCTCGGATGCCAAGGGGGTATTTAATGTGCCGCCACCTGTCCGAGCTTCTCCGTTTGCCCCCGCGCACTTTGCCCTAGGTCTTAGCCTCAGAGACCCTAGCAATTGCTCGTCGAAGTTGCCTAGCGCTCTGCCACGGTTTGTGCCTTCTTTCGTCGCCGTTAAGCCGTTCTGGGGATTGTTGAGCCCAGATTTAGGTGCGCGAGGCTACGCCGCATCGACTGGGATCACGCACCTCGTCGGACCCACATAGAAACGTCGTCGGCCGGGTCGTCTTCTTCCTCTCCGGCCGAATAGAAACGACTGGGATCAGCACCCACGAGCTCCACCAGCCGTTCGATCAAGATCCAACCGCGAGGGTGAGTCCACGTCACTTTCCCATAGATCTCCTAGGATCAATCTCAGCCGTTAGATCTAGATCGTACGGTTAGGGTTAGGTTTGAGTGTTACAGGATAGATCTGTTCTAGACCGTTAGATCTAGATCGGGCGACCTAGAATTGGCCATGTTGTGTTGTGTTACACCGTGCTAGGGTAGATCTCAGCCATTAGATCCGGTTTGGACGAATGGGATTTAACCACGTGGATTCCTACTAGTGTGGTTAGATCTGTTCTCATCCGTTGGATTTAGATCCAACGGTGCAGAAGCGTGCATGTGTCGTCGCCCTGGTGATGCCATGTCGCCGGTAATTGCCGCAACGTGGGTGTGATCCGAGCAGTAGATTTTTGAATGGACGGTCCAGATCGCACCGAACCAAGCCAGCAGCCGTGCACGCGACTCACTGACGGGTGGGACCCGCGTGTTAGGCGCACTAACCCATGCGCCGGGTTCACCATAGACCAAGCCAAACGTGTGGACCGAGCCGACGTGGACGCACCTGAGCATGCCACGTGGCATGGTAACGCCATGCTGACGTCATCAGGGACGTCGGCCAGGCTGACGTCAGTGAGGACACATTTCACTCTGTGATTGGTCCATGTGTCAGTGATGACGTCATAATTGATTGTCGAATAAAAATAATTTCAATAATTTGGTTTATTCTTTTTAAATATAATTTCAAACTTCAAACGCTTATAACTTTTGCATTTTAACTCCGAGTTGGGTGATTCCAATTTCTAAACTTTTATAATATTGAGCTCTACTTAATGGTGAATTTTATTTAATTTTTTGGACGTGAGTTTTCCTCTATTTCTATTTATTTAATTGATTTTTCAAACTTTAAACGGTTATAACTTTTGCGTTTTAACTTCGATTTGGATGATTCAAATTTCTAAAAATTTATAAAATTGTTCTCTTTCTGTTTATGAATTTTATTTAAATTTTTTGACACTTTTTGGCTACTATTTGATTATTTGTTGCTATTTTCACGCGTTACGAGTAGACGTTGAAGTACCCGAAGGCTTCGAAGGTGAAGTTTTGACACAGGAGCCAGCTCAAGATCAAGAACAAGTATTTTCTGAAGGCAAGTGATGCTTTGATCATATTGCTTCTATTTTTGAAAATTAGCTTGATTTAAATTATTGCATGCCAGTTTAATTAGAAATTGTTTTAATTATTTCTGGGAATTAGGTAAATGCCAAATTGCAGTATGACACCTTGACTATTTAATTATGTGCGATGAACCCTTGTCACCCTAGTTGGGGATCATATTAGTTGGTCGTTATTAAATTGCCAACACTGGGTATTTAGACCGTTGTAGTATATTGCTTAGACCTGCTACGTACACATGACATGATTTTGGACAATCAAAGATTAATATTGACTTAATGAGATATTGAACCTGTTTTTGAGAAGTATCATGTGTTGTGATATTGATGATGGCACGTGGTGCATGGTAATGAACTGGGTTTGATAAATAGATTTAGACTGGGGCAAGTGGCAAGAATGATCAGGTGGGCCATGAGTGGCATCGGGAAAGTCGTTTTGGTTCTTCGGGTAAACTTGCCCTGGTCACCCTAAGGACTTAACCTTGCAAGCCTTTGAATTGGGTCAAACATGCAACCACATGGCTGGAATGGGATGGTCCTAGTTGAGTAAGTTACTAATAACTTGCATGTGGTACCTCGGGGTGTCAACTACACCTTTTGTGTAGCTTGAAGGGGGAGCGTACCAGGAATACGGCATGGTAACAGTCCAATGGTATGTCGGTCCCATACTTCGCCTCCACTAAGGGAAGGGATGGTGTATGGCAAAAACTGGAGAGGTTCACTTGTATAGTTTGTGGTTTTCGAAAGACTTTGTTACGGTCACTCGCCTTTGTGGTGTTTGACTGTATCTTGTGGGTAAAGTGCATAACCTCTGCAGAGTGTAAAAATCTATTCGAATAGCTGAGTCTGCGGCACTGGACACTACTCGGGGATTACAGTCAAGGGTTAGACTTTCATGAAAACAGCTTGGTTTGGAAAATGCTAGAATTGGGACATGTGAGTTGGACTTAGGATGATAAATGCTTTACTTATGAAACGTCTATGAAAGTTATTATCTGTATTACTGTTTTACTACTTTACAATCTATTATTGTATTTATGAATGTTGTTTACTGCAAATGAACCATGAGCCATTCCTTTGTACTAAGCCATGCATGTAGAATATTAGTTTGCATTCTGTGCATGCCTTGCTGAGTACCAAGTACTCACCGCTTGCAACTACAACATTAGTTGAAGAAGAAGCTATACCTGCTTTGGACGAGGAGCTCTAGGAAGATCCGGCTAAATAGGGAGCGAGCTCAGTCAGTTGCCTGTGGTATACTGGATGGCGCCACGTTGATGCTTTTATTCTGCTGCAATTTATTTCCTTTGATAAGTTTTCGCCCTGCGTGGCGTATCTTTGTAACTTGACAATAAGGTCGAGCAACCAGTTTGGTTATTTTAAATAAAGTACTTTATTACTTCGTTGAGTATGATTGTGATATATACCGATGTTAAGACTGTGTGCACTAGCGTGATCCTGGACTAGTGTTGAATACACAGAGGGTCCAGATTTGCAAATTCGGGTCCGGATAGTTAACGATGAAGCATTAATGGCGGAACGTTAACGGCGAAACGTTAACGGTGGAATGTTAACGGCAAAACGTTAACGACGGAGCATTAACGGCAAAACGTTAACGGCGGAACGTCAACGGCGGAACGTTAACGGCGGAACGTTAACGGCGGAACGTCAACGGCGAAACGTTAACGGTGGGACGTTAACGGCGGAATGTTAACGGTGAAGCGTTAATGGTGGGACGTTATGTTGGGGAACGCGGTATGCTACTCTAGCACAAATTAAAATTTTCTACCGCGCAACCAGAAAGCTACTCGCGAGAAGAGGATCATAGATCAATTACCACTAGACGCGCAGTTGCGGAATCCTTCGTACGTCGATGTAGTGGATCGTTCCCGCCGCAGTCGTGGATCGTCCTCGCCTCGCCGTGGATCGTCCTCGCCTCGCCGTGGATTGATCGTCCTCGCTGCAGATCGTCGCCGCGGATCTTCCTCGCTGCGGATCGTCCTCTCCACGCCGCAGTAGCAGCAGCATCACCACATCAGTCCACACGTCCGGGGATGGAACGCCGTGCGTCGGTGTGCAAGCACCGGGTCGCTCAGCAGGGGCAACGAGAGGAGGTGGCTAGGGTTTCTGGCGAAACACCTCTAAACCGCATGAAAGTCTGTGGTGCGTCCAGCCTCCTCCCCTCCTTATATAGCCACGAGGTGAAACCCTAGGCAATCAGGGCCCATCTACGCGCTAAGCCCACGAGGTCCATTAATTACGGATCCAATCCGAATTGATGCGTCCCAGCCCGTTAAGTGTGTGACCCTGTAGGTTCATGCGCATTTGGACATGGAGTCGGAAAACCCTTTCCTAATCCAATAGTCGGTAGCGGCTCCTTGCAGAGCATGCCAACTCCCAAACGCATATGATTAAAGTACTGATGTAATAATCCCTTTGCC
Source organism: Rhipidocladum racemiflorum (assembly GCA_036346355.1). Taxonomy (NCBI): domain Eukaryota; kingdom Viridiplantae; phylum Streptophyta; class Magnoliopsida; order Poales; family Poaceae; genus Rhipidocladum; species Rhipidocladum racemiflorum. Next base: position 40,535,462 of record CM070589.1, on the reverse strand, counting down.
AAACTATATGAAGATCGAACTCAAGGCGAGAAGCATGTCATCCTTTGACAGTTCAATCCATCTCTCGTATCCGTGATATATTAATAAGTTGTGATTGACTTCTCAATCACGGCATGACCATGCACTTCCTTAATCATATCACACGAGTGGCTTAGATATATATCTCCGTTACATTGGAGTGGCAAATTCCATCTCGACTGCTCACTTCCCTCTGCATGTTTCATAGTAAACATGAAAGTTACCTTTATAACTATCCAGTTAGGAAATAGTGTTTGGTAACCCCAAGGTAAACTATTACACATGTAGGGAATATGACAATCTCATGTCTAAGGATCATACATCTACTATGTATGACATACACTGATGACACATAAGAACGTAACATTCTCGCAGTGTCCCATTGTGGGTCTATCTAACCCATGTTCTTCAACATGCGTCCACAATGTATTGATGATATCTCCATATCCCATGATCTATGAAACATGATCATCGAACAATACATGTGCTGATCTATTCATCGTTGTCCCATACGATGATATCCGATCAGACATTTATCGAATTATATCAATAAGTAAAGAGCTTCATAAATAAGCCACGCACTTGTTGATCAAAACAATGATATACATTCATTGGACCAATTATTATTCATAAACATAGTCATGTTACAATCATCCATATGATTGCCTCAAGGGCATAACACTAACACGTTAACGACGGAACATTAACGGTGAAATGTTAACGACAGAACGTTAATGGTGAAGCGTTAACGGTGGAACGTTGAAGACGTAATGTTAACGGCGAAACGTTAACGGTGGGACGTTAACGGCGGAACGTTAATGGTGGAGCGAAGCGACGATGGGATTCTCATGAAACAAGGTATCGACCGTCGGTGCAACGTCTTGGCTGCGACAAAACGCTACCAAGGACGGCTAACCGAAACGTGAATCGGTAACAATGGCTTGGTTGAAAGACAACGGTTTTAAGCTAGAACCAGGCTTCGTCGGCGAACGGAGGCCAAAAGAATTCTAAGGATGTCGAAAACAGTAAGGGATGACCCACCGGACGCGACAACACGGCCAGAGTGAACTAAAATAACCGGGGTCAAAAGACGGCGCGCGGCGGTGGCACAAAGACGGCCTAAATATATAAAAAAATTTCGGAGGATGGGACAGTAAAGGGAGATTGTCCATCACATAGAACGCGACGAGATGAACTCAACGGTATGGGTGGATATTGTAGCACCCCAAAGGATTGATCACAAACTGCCGACGAACAGCTGCGGACGCTAAACTTTAGGCGGTCATAACTTTTAGAATAATGATCGGAACTTAACCAAATTTTACAGAGAGCTATTTGGGATCCTAATGCACAAAGTGACGTGAACGGATTTGAGTTTTACCTTTTGGACCAACAGGGAACGCGCGAGGAAGTTTTCTGCTATCTGAAACGCAGTCTGATCGAGGAAAATAATTTTCTGCACAAAATCCATAGGGTAAAACCATGGGTTAGGATGTGCATCATGTAGAGGACATCAAGGAGAGTGTACACCAAACTCGAAAAATTGAGGGAGATATGGCCTCGGCAAGATTCGTGATTGAAACGGCCATAACTTTTGATTTCGTGGGCCAAATTGGATGAAATTTGGAGGGGAGACAGATGGTACCTTAGGGCATGCCGTGACGCAGGTGGCTCTCCAAAATTCGCGATGAGCTGACGATGAACACGATGCCAAAACAGGCTGACATTTGGCGGCGTTTCGGAAGATGAGGGATGGATTCTAGGGTTTGGAAAATTAATCTGAGGTTGGGAACGTGTGGTAGAGGCCATGAGAGGACTACATGAGGTTAGGGTGGCGGCTAGGTCAAAAATAATCAAGAAAAATACAAAAACGGGTCTCATAGGCATTTATCGAGCACCTAGTGTGCGCGACCCGGACTGGGTGACGTGGTCGATTCTGGTGGCGACACGTGGCACGGTTAGGAAATTCAGATTTTTCCAATAAAAATAATTTCGAAAATTCAAATAAATCATTTGAGGCAATAAAAATACCAGAAAAATTCTAAAAAATATTTTGAGACATTTTGAACTTAAATAAAATATTTGCAACAAAACTTTATATAAACTTTTCCAAATAATTAATTAATTTCAATAAAAGGGCTTAATACAAATCGATTCCGAATAAATCCAATAAATAGCAAACGAGCTCTGAAAAATCTCAAAAATTACAGAAGAATTTCTTGAAGCACAAAGAACCCAAATAAAATAAAATTTATTTTATTTGAGGTTTAGAATAATCAAAGTAAATTGTTTTAGATTTAGAAAATACCAGATTAGGCTTTATTAAAGTGAGAAAATTAGTAGAAATTTTTAGGAAGCTAAACTACTAAATCAAAAAATTTTGAAAACCCAAATTTTGGGATGTTACAATTCCTTTCTCTGCACTTGGCGTGGCGGCTGAGCCGTCGTCCGGGACCGTAGGGGTTGGAGATGGACTGGGGGAATCTTGCTCAGATGCCCACCTTCCCCTTTTAGCACTCGGAGCAACAGGCGAAGCCGAGGCCGATCGTTTCGAGCCTACCCCCGGGCAAGGAGCTCCTCCCGGGGAAGCAGTTGAAATCGGAGATTCTGAGGCTTCAAGTGTTACCGCTGCCGCGTCTTCGGGGGTCCCCTTGGACGCAAGCTGGACAAGTCTCCTTAACCTGCCTCCCGGATAGTCGGGGTACCCGGGGACTGGAGCGTCGGAAAAGAAGGCTTCTCGCCCCTATAAAAAGGGAAAAGAACAACAATTCAGACAAAAGCAGCAGAATACAGGAGCTCAGAAGCACTCGGGGAATTTGAAAATCACCGGGGGGGGGGGAGGCGACCCAAGCGAAAAGACTTCGGGCATCTCCTACAATCCATCATGGTGCCAGGAGCAAAGAAGTCATTCAGCCGCCTGTCCAACACCTCCACCAGAAGTTGTGCGGCTAGCTCCTGAGTGGGGTTCGACCTCCCCAAATATTCGAACCCCGGGTGAATCCGTTCCTTGATTGGTTGAACACGGTGGACGACGAAGCTAGCGGCAATACCCACCCCGTGCAAACCGGCATTCTTCAGTTGTTGGATAATGGCCATAAGCTCTCCCACTTGATCTTTGTTGGAGTTGGGAGGAGGCTTAGTCCAAGAAACCGATACCAAGGGTCTCTGCCCTATCAAGACCGGGAGGCATGGCTCGAGGTTAGAGCAATAAAACCATTATTGATGCCAGCCCTTGTTAGAAGACCGAAAGGGAATGGCAAAATAAGATTTCTTCAACCCATCCCGCAACTGAAGACCAGCACCCCCAACCAGATTGGGGGCATTCTTGTTCGGGAAAGGCTTGAGGAGAAATAGGTGGCAAAAAAGGCTAAAATGCGGATAGATGCCAATGTAGGCTTCACAAAGATGCATAAAGATAAAAATTTGAAGAACGGAGTTGGGATTGAGATGGGTCAGCTCGATCCCGTAATAATGAAGAAGGCCACGAAAGAAGGCGTTGGAGGGTAAACTGAACCCGCGCCAGAAAAAAGACTCAAAGATGATGAGCTCCTCAGGAGGAGGGGTAGGGGAGGACTCACCCGCCGCCGGGCGGGCCTCGATCAGCACCAAAGGAGGAAGGACCACAGCCGAATCCATGGCGTCCAAACGCTCTTCCATCACAACAGAGACGGCCCAATCTTGCAGCGCGGGCGACGCGTCGGGCCCGGTGGCGGCGGAGGATGCCATTCCAAAAAACAGAGGAAGAAATGGTGGATGTTGGGTCGAGCGGAGAACCCTAAGGAGCGCAACACCAAAGGTGGTAGTAGGAAGACGGAGAATGAGGGAAAGAGAAATCGCCTCTTCCCCTGAAAACCACATTAAATGTGTCTTGGGGTGCAAGAGATGCGCCTCAGGGCGAAAAAAGCGGAATTTCCTCCCTCGGAAAAGGAACGATGCGGATCTACAGGCGCATTTTTGATTCGAATCCAATTAAAGGTTTCAGGTCCGAACGAAGTCAAAGCTTCTAGCATACGCCTCTGACCAGGAGACAAGGGCGCCGGAAAGACAACAAAGGTGGGGCCAGGTGTGATTACCATTCGGCCAGTGTCCTATTAGATGCAACTCAAGTGCGCCCCATGTTGGGATGATCACCCGCGTCCTATTGGATGCGACCCAGGTGCGCCCCAAGTCGGGATGATCACCAGCGCCCTACTGGATGCAACCCAGGTGCGCCTCTAGTCGAGCTGAACACCAGCGACATATCGGATGCAATGCAGGTGCGCTCCAGGTCGAGCTGATCACCGGCCTGCCACAAGGAAGGTCTCATAAAAGAAATCTGAGCAATAAGTCGAGTCCTTTACAAACTCCTTGCTTGCCGTCAAGCACTCGGATGATGTGAGCTGAGGACCAGTAGGCCACACCCTCTGCGTAGGAACAAAAATCAAAGGCAACTCGATTGCAAAGCACTCAGGGGCTACTGTGGAGGATACGAGGATCGGTTATGCACGCGTGGAAGTTCAAGAGGACCGTTCAAGGGAATAGAGCGCATCCGGTCGATCCGACTATGTTGTATCTAAAAGAAGAGATTGTAACCGTAAAGGAAGCTATCCTAGATAAGGAAGGATATGATCCCTTTACTTGTAACCAACTCAGACTCATGCTCTAGTAACCGAATTGGATTCCACCCCCCTCTCCCTGTATATAAGAGAAGGGATAGGGAGGAGAAGAGAGAGAGAACATCACACGACACGACATATAATCCCAGAACACAGGACTAGGGTATTACCTCCACCATCGAGGGCCTGAACCTGTATAATTCCTTGTCTTGTGTTACCATCGAGATCCTTATCCAGCACCTTGCCCCGTAAATTCACACACCCCTAAGATTATTGCCGACATAAAACATCGACACCGTCCCTCGGTCGGTTTTTATAGTGCTGGTGAGGGGCTTCTTCACTTAACTACAACACTTGTCTCTTTATGTCTATCAAAGCTGCAGCAACTGGCACCCTCTGTGAAAGGCAGCAGAACATGTCACCCATCATCAAAGCTGTAGCACCTGTCACCCTCTGTGAAAGGCTGCAGGACGTGTCACCCATCATCAAAGCTGCAGCACCTATCACCCTCTGTGAAAGGCTGCGCGACGTGTCACCCATCATCAAAGCTGCAGCACCTGTCACCCCCGTGAAAGGCTACACGACGTGTCACCCATCAAGCCAGCGTGCGGTGGGCCCTTTGTGGTCTAGCTAAAGTGTTTTAAGTCATTACGATCATTGTGAAAAGCACATAGAGGGAAGCACCGACCAGACTCTATTACGGCTAAAAACTGAAATGAGTACCACGAACCAGACTCTTTATTGCATGACATAGAAAAAAAGTTAACATACGTGGTGCAAATAGCTCGAACTAGTTCGCAATTGCAGAAAAAATTATTACAAGGATAACTACATACATCATCTTCTCTAGCCACTTGATATGATCTTAAATGTGCTACACCTTTAAGGTCAGCATGTTAAGCCTTTGCTCGAGCGTTGGGTTCATCCTCTGGTAGAGCGTTGGGTCCATCCTCTGCTCAAGGTCGGGCAGCATCCTCTCTGGTGTTGCGCTACTACGACGTTCCATCAATGTATTCAGGGTGTCTGCCCACTGAAAATACTAGCACCCTGCAGATTACATGACGATGGAAAGAAAGCAGATCTCAGAAAAAATAGACAACGCAGAGAAGAGAATAATCATCAAAACTGGAAGAAATCGAACCACATTTTCACTTACAGAGTAATTAGGGCATTTATAAAACACCCGACCGTAATTTGTCGGCGTGGTGGAGTACAATACATTAGCTTCCACATGGCAAATAGGGCAATCGACCCGCCTTGCATTGGCAAGCGCAAGGGCTCTCCGATTCGCTGAGCTCGATGTTTGAGACATGGCCTTCACATAAGGGAAGAACGATGAAGTGGGATTAGGAAGACAAGGATATGACCAAGAGGATGAAGTGCATATGAAATGCTCTTGACATTTCAGTGTGGAATGAATATGCTGGGCATGCATCCATATTTATGGCAAGTTTCCGGTGGGAGCATGTTTTCCAATAGGCCTGAGAGAGCTGCTGGCAGTGTGATGTTAATTCATGGTTTTTTAGCTTTTTCAACGTGTTGTCATATCTGCTTTTTTAGCGTGTTGTCACATCTGCTTTTCAACTTTTGTCGCATCTGCTTTTTCAACATGTTGTCATATTTGCTTTTCCAGCTTTTGTCACATCTGTTTTTTCAGCGTGTTGTCATACCTACTTTTTTGGCTTTTGTCATCTTTTGTCAATGTGTTGTCATCCACTTCCTGCAGGCCGTGCTTGCACAATTCGGGCTTTCGAGTGGCCGTCCTCATTTTACGCTGTGAAGGCTGGTCGTGCTACATCCTCGTGCCAAGTTTCTTTTTGAAATCTTGAGTGAAACATGAGCTGGTCGCATGAAAATCACCGATAGGTTTAACTAAGTGTGTATTTTGAAGGTTTATCTAATTACATATGATTTAAACTACCAACAATAAAAAAACAAAACATAGTACCAACAATCACCAATATGATTGAAACTACCAACAATACAAAAACATAACATAGTACCAACAATCACCGATATGATTGAAACTACCAACAATCAAAAACAAAAGAAACTACGAACACTGAAAAATAAAAGAAAACAGTGCTGGCCCCTTTTCGGGGAGGCCCGTCGCGGTTGTGTAGTCCTCCTCCAAATCTGACTTCGAGAGTACGTTAGCTGCATCGGCGCGCGGTGGACCCTCTGTGGTCTCGCTGGAGGTGTGGCGTACACCAGCTGGTCAGGGTGCGTCGGTGGTGGTGGTGGCTGCCACTGCGCCGACACATCCTACGTCGGTCATGGTGGTGGCTGCCACTGCGACAACTCAGGTTGCGTCGGTGGTGGTGGTGGCTGCCACTGCGTCGGTGGTGGTGGCGGCTGCCACTGCGTCGGTGGTGGTGGCGGCTGCCACTGCGCCAACCCAGCCTGCGTCGGTGGTGGTGGTGTCTGCCACTGCAACGACCCAGGCTGCGTCGGTGGTGGTGGTGGTGTCTACCACTAAGTCGGTCGTGGTGCCCACTGCTGCTGTGAGGTACCAAGCTGAACTGGGTGTAGATCGATGAGGTACCTCGACATGGTGTCGTCCTCGTAGTCCTCCTGATCATCACCATGCCTGTCATAGTCATCAGCTGCAGGCGGCAACCACTGTGTTCGTGTACCTGTAGGAAGTGAAGAATTGTTGAGAGCATTCAAAAAGTGAGTGCAAAACATGAAAAGTGAATGCAAAACATGAAGCAGTACTCACCTCCAGCACCTCCAGTGTGGGAAGCTGCACCGCCGTGTGAAGAAGAAGCACCTCCGGTGTGGAAGGCTGCACCAGCCGCAGGTCCCCTGCCTGTCCAAATGCTAATATGTTACCTGGCCAATGGCAGCAATCCAAAAGCTCGAAGCCTACGAAAGAAGAAACATGTAATTAATATCAGTACAACACTAATAACAATACCACCACAGATATATTGAGAAATTCAAATGCTAATATGTTACCTGGGGATCCAACGAGGATCGAGCGCCTAGGCATACTGCAGTGTCCTCGATCGAAGGACGCCGAGCTGCATAGAATCGCCTCCCTCCTCTGGAAAAGCTTGTAGAAGTTGATTGCCCTTTGCCTTCGACGATGGGTAGTCGCATCATCTTCAGTTGGCAGGGGGGAAAGAGGCTCCGCCTCATCGTGTGTTTCGCTGCCAGTAGTTTTGTTCGCCTGCTCCTCTTTATGTTTTCTTGTCAGCTCATCAATATTTTTCCACAGAGTCCGGAACTTGCTCTTTTGGTTCTTCTTACATAGTCTTTTGAACATGTTCATGAGTTCCTTGTTCTTGAATTGCTTGTAGAAGTTTGCGCCCAAATGCCTCATGCACCATCGGCTCTGCAAGGCAGGCCATGGAAATGGCTCCTCTGCCCCTGTTTGTAACTGGTTGATCGCAATAAGCAGACCAGCATGCCTGTCGTGCAGTATGCACACATCTTGACGAGTTTTGACAACCCCCATCTTCAAGTTTTGTAGGAACCATAGCCAACTCTCATAGTTCTCGCTTTCTACCAAGGCGAATGCAACAGGCAGAATCTGGTTGTTTTCATCAACACCCACAGCCGTCAATATTTGCCCTCTGTATTTCTCGGTCAAGAATGTGCCATCCACGCACATCAATGGACGACAGTGATAGAACGCCTTGATGTAAGCTCCGAATGCGAAGAACACTCCCCTGATATGCCTTTTAGTTGGCCACTTGATTGACGGACAATCTTGATAATCATAGTAAGTGTTAGGATTTCTTCCCTGAATGCAACTAAGCAGTGCGGGCAGATTGTGGTACGAGTCCTCAAACTTCCCGAACCTCATTTCTAAGGCTTTCTGTTTCGCCCTCCATGCCTTCCCCCATAGCTAATTGTATACTCATATCTATTATCGATAGCTCGGATAATAGCATGGGGCTCAAAACCCAGGTTCTCCACTATCTCTGCGTACATGATGTTCGCGACATACCTGGATGACAGGTTCCTATGAGCCATCATTGTTTCGTCAATCATACAGCTGTGCTGCTCAACCTTCGAGCATAACCAATGGGTGCCCCATTTGGGCTTGTACGCGTGCACTCTCCACAGACACCCATGGATCTCACACACCACGTCGTAGCAGGTCGGGGTGGATTTCTTAACCCTGAAAGTCCTTCTTAATGATAAGGCCCAATCTTTCACAACATCTTGCATATCGTCTTTTGTCGCGTACATACTATTAGGCCTAACATCGTTGTCGCTATACTGCCAAGGTATATCGTTGCTTTCATTGACAACCAACCTATCAAATTGATGCGTACTCCACTCGGCTGGAACAAGCGGCTCCGTACCTCCATATTCCTCATCTGACTCATCATCGTCTTCCACTTCTGCTATGCTGTACTCACGGTCTTCCTCTTCCATCCTAACTGTTATTTCATCAATTTGCTCACCTTCGTCTACTTGTCTCCGCGCTACTTTTCCAACATTTTCTTCATCCTCCCCAAATTCAGATTGTTCACCACTTTGGCAAATGACGTCCTCATTACGTGCCTGAACATACTGCTCATGTCTAGATCCCCCAATTTCGGTGTCACCAAAACTTAACTCATTTTGAGGCTGACTACACTCACCGACGTCCAACTGCTGTTGGGGGGCAACATCCCTGCCATATGATTGCACTAAAAGCACCCGATTCCATCATCGTTGCTTTGTCCCCCTCACATATGATCTCCACGATGCGGTTCCTTTTAGCACAACTAGCTCCCAACAAATAGGATTGTTCTGCATACTACATAGGCAAAATACCTTCAGCTGCCACTTCTCTTCTTCCATCCGAAAAGTATAATACAACCACTTCAACACAGAAGAAAATGTGCGCTCTTCGACCCTACTCAAACTTCTGTCCACATACTAGAAGTTACTTAGATCCGCACCCTCCAAACCATATATTACAACCTCTTCTCCATAATATATTCTAAATAGATTTCGTTTTGCCATATCTGCAAATCCATTCATTCACCCACGAATTAATTACTTTCTGTCAAAAATACTATGACACCTAACATTGGTACATCTATATGCTACAAACATACAGATCTATTCGTAGAAAAAATAACTACATTCCTAACAATACATATCTACGTATATCTAACTACAATCGCTATCTCTATCCTGCTACATTCGTAAGAAATGAATATATATATATGGATGTACTTGTATCGGTATAAAATATCTACATTCGCTAGATCTACGCACATAAACCTAGATATAAAATTATTTCTACTCAATCATAATTTACTGCTAAAAAATTAAACAACGAAACGATTACTACTCTAACTACATTCGTAAGAAATGAATATATATATGGACGTACTTCTATCGGTCCAAAACATCTACATTCGCTAGACCAATGCACACAAACCTAGATCTAAAATTATTTCTACTCAATCATAATTTACTGCTAAAAAATTTAAAAATGAATAGTTCATACCTACATCTAACTAGATTTGCTAGATCTACCTACATCTAACTAGGTTTGCTACATCTACCTACATCTAACTAGATTTGCTAGATCTACAGGTACAAAAATTAAACAACGAGGAAATACCTGCAAATGGATCGCACTGGCTCAAATGCCGCTCTCCTTTTCTCCCCTCCCCCTCTCTTTCTTTCTCGTCTCTTCTTATCTTTTTTTCTCTCCTCTTCTCTTCTTTTCTCTTTTTTCTCTGTTTTTCGGCTTCCTTCTGGTTGACTCGATCGCGCGGGGCTTTATATTAGCCTTCTGTCGCCCGTTGATCGGGCGACAGAAACCCCGTGCCACTTCTTGTCGCCCGTTGATCGGGAGATTTTTAATCAGTCGCCTGTTGATATGGCAATGTTTATGTCGCCCATTTAACTAGCGACAGAGACGCGAACGGTATCATGTCGCTCGATAGTTGGACGATAGGCTTATATCGCCTTTTCAACCGGCGATAGACGTATATTTCTGTAATTTCTGCTAGCGACGTTTATTTGTGTAATTTTGAATAAAAATTGCATTATTAAAAAAAATTCCTATAGGAAGTAGAAAGTTCAAACAGGATGGTGGTCATCATTCGCGGCATTGCAAAAAGGAAACTCAGTGTTCCAAATGTACGTATTTTTTTCTTCTTCGTATTTTCCCTTGCTACAGATAAGCTAGCTGTAAACTGAGGACACGTTGAAATACCCCAAAATTTTCAAAACAGATTTAAATTAGACTTTATTTGCTTTTTATGATTTTTCTGAATTTTTTTGGATTTTTTTTCGAATTTATTTGGATTTATTTGGATCAATTTGGAGCTGTTTTCGGATTTTGCCGTTTTTGGAAATTTTCGGTGCTTTTACGCTTTCCATTTCCGGCCTTTGCGCTTCCTCACTTGGCCGCGCCCGCCTGATGCGCCTTCGCACTGTGCGTCTTCCCCGCCCCGCGTGCACCTCTGCCATGGCAGAGCTCTGCCAGCTCGCCCGTGACCTCGCCGCCGCCCTAAGCCCTGTAGGGCACTCCACCCTCCGCCGCCTGATCACGCTGCCGCTCCGAGCTTTGCGCCGCCGATGCGTCCCATCGTCGCTGCGCCGTGCGGTCCCGTCAAAATGATTCGGCCGACGACCCCCGCCGCCCTTCGCCGCTATTTAAACCCTCTCCGGCCTCCATTTTTGTTCTCCAAGCTCACCGCCCCCCCTCCTCTCTCTTTTCCCTCTCTCTCCCTCGCTCCCGTAGCCTCCCGAGCCCGCCCCTCGGGCTTCTTCTTCGTCTCCGGCAATCCCTCGCCACTTGACCCTCCCAGCGCCGCTCTCTCCACAGCGGCTCTAGAACCGGGGTAAGCCCCTCACCCCCTTGCTCCAAGCCCCGAGCTCCCTCGTGCCCAAATTCGCCGATTCCCCTCCTTCTCCCCCGCCGCCGGCGGCCAGCTCCACCCGGCGCCGCTCTCCCCTTTCCTCCCCGCTGACGAGGCGGCCCCACCCGTCAGTCCCCGCCTCGCCCCAGCCCGTAGGCCCACCTGCAGCCTCCCCCTCTCTCTCCGCCGCCCGGGCCCGCCACAGCGCTGGCGTCAGAACGTGGGCCGGCCCATTGGCTCTCCCCCGTGCACGCGCTAAGCTCCGGGCCGAATCCGGTTTGGAACGGCCCAAAGGAACAGTAGCCGTTCCCATTTTTCATTTCGTATTTTAATTCCAGAAAATCGTTTTAATTCTTTTTAAATACCCAAAATACTCCAAAAATACCCAAAAATCCCAGAAAATCCAAACATAGCCCAAAATACATATTCCGAACCGTTTCGACCCACTGAGTCCAAAAATGCCCTCCGTTCCTCAATCCGGAGTCTCCAAAATTCCCAAAATGCCCAAATCGCCCTTCCTTTCTCTCTCTCGGCCCGGTTCCGATTTCCGTTTCCGTTTTCGTTTCAGTTTCTTTTCGTTTTTCGTTTCTTTATTGTCGTTCGTCCTTTTCGCGTTAGATCCGGACGTCGGACGATTCCAGGAGCCGCCGCAGTTCCCGGAGCAGGACCCGGACCCGACAAAGAGCCGACTTCGACCGCATCAACGACACTTCGTCCGATCCGACCGCCAGCAAGGCAAGCCGTACACCTTTGAACATGTTGAACCTATTCATGCCTTATTATAGTTAATTATTATTTTCTACCGCATTACTTTACTGTATGTTGAAATATCACAAATCTAGTATGTTCGAATGACATGATACTTAGTTAATGCCAATTTGCTCATGAGACTTCCTTGAAAAATATTGAACCTAATTATATCCTTGTAACCTTAGGTTACTTAATATTCCTGTATTAATTATTATTATCCTGTTAGTTTAGTCAAATGCTTTTGATAATGGAAATGAAAGGCTGCCGAACGTTTGGTTCGGGTCTGTTTGGAAAAGTGCTACGGTTTGGGGGACAGAATTGGATAAATCCCGGAGTGGATGAGTTCCAATCCCCGGCTGATGATTGATGCCTTGGGTTTGTCTGGTGGCCGGTACCGCGGATACCGGAAGGGGGTTGTGGATCGGAAAAGGCTTGGTCTTTGGCAATGTAAGGATAATAATCCCCTTGAGCAAAGTAAATAACTTAAGAACTCGTTCAACCACAGGTTGGGCCGGTCAACTTCGTTGGCTTGACTCAACATAGCTCGGTACATTGTACTTTCCCTCGGAATACCTATAGGAGCAGGGTTACCTTCCCAGGTGTGGGAGATGGTCCAATGATTATGGGAGTGAAACGAAAGTGTGCACGAGGAAACTGTGGCATTTCGGGTTCACAACGGTAGGTGCCACAGTAAGCGGGACCAAGCACTCCACACTGGCCAAGTGGGGACCCCGGGATAATGTGGAGCAAAACTCTACCGGATAGGGACTGAAGAGGGAAATGTCCAACGAAAAGCTATGATAACCTCGATCCGGCCGCACGCATTTAAGTTGCGTGTTAAACTCGAGTTGGCATTAACGATCGTGGAATCTTGTGGGTAAAGCTGAACACCTCTGCAGAGTGAATAAATGGTATTCGAATACGCCGTGCTTCCGGTAAATGAAGCTAAGTTTAATTGGGGTGAATCCCGTAACCTAGCTCAAGTAGATCTTGGTGCATGTTTTGAGAATGTGGTTTAATGGTGATGTGGTTTAATGGTGATGACTTTGTGAATGGAACCCCCCTGGATTACTATTATTATGGATTGTGTTTTAAAATGTAAAATGATATTACAAATAAAACTGCATCCACAAATACTTTAACCTTGTACCAATATTGTGCTACACCCTTGCATGTAATATTCAATGTTTTCCGTACGACTTGTTGAGTACTCCGTACTCACCCTTGCAACCCCGACCCCCTCTCGTAGTTTAAAGAAGCCGGAGCGCGTTCAGAGTGCGTAGATGGCAATTTGGTTTTGAGGTCTTAGTCTTTTGCTCAGGCCTGCCTGTGCGGTGTTTTGCTTGTAAGTTATTCGGGCCCTGCTGCGCCCTCTTCTGTAAAAACCCTGGCCGTTAGGCCTTATATTGAATAAAAATGTTGGAATTTGACTTTTGCCTGGCAATAATATGCTTGGTTCCTGGCAGCTAATCATCCTGGGTAGCTGTCGAGGCGTACGGATCTGCCCCTAAAAAGGCGGGCCGTCACAAGTGGTATCAGAGCTTTGGCTTGACCATAGATTAAGACCTTAGGTTGGTTTAGGAAAAATCTTTATAAAATTATTTTGATCTATAAACAAAATGAGTTTAAAAAAAAAATATAAGTATTATTGCTGTCTCTTTCTTCCCCTGCTACCTTGTCTTCTTTAGAAGCTTCTTATCCCTCTCAGTTTTGTTTTAAAAGGTTTCGTCTGCCCGTCTAAAATTCAAAATCCTCGCGGATCTTCGCCAGCAGCTTGGAGATGATGCTGTCAGCAGTAGTTAGACCGTTAGTCGTAGAAGTTGTGCCCTTCTTTGTTTTAGGCTTTTGTAATGTAAAATGGGTTATGCCGAACCTTAAAAAGGTTTTGTGCATGATCCATGTCTTATAAAAATTGCTAAGTTCTCTATTTCTGTGATTTTGATTGCTTAAACTATCTATATACCCCCGTCTAATTCAAAGGTTCCCTCAATTCATCTGAGCCCCATCTATTCTTGCTATTCTCACCCCATACCCTAAATTCTTACTCATCTTTTTCGCTTTCCTCAAAACCCTGCTGCAGGCCAGAAAGAAAGTCGATTGAGACCATGACAGATTTTGGATCAAAATTCTGCATGACACTCGAGCAGAAATGAAGAGTCGATAAATCACCCGATCCAACGTAGCTCAATTACTAGCCATAATGGAAAGAAACAGACAACAAGCGGAAAGGCACCATACGCAGTTATTGGAAAGAATTTTCGAACGGCTAGTTGAAAAACCTCAAGGACACACCCAAGGAAATCTGGACAGACAAGAGGAAAGTACAGCGATGGGATATCTGCATGAATCCGACTACTTTACCAGTAATATTCCCAAGGAGATGGACCCTCAAGCTAGTAGGATGAAAGAATTTTTGGAAGGATTACAGAGAAGCTTGAAGTTCCACACCTCGGCTATAAAAGACATGTCGTCAGAAATGGACAAACGGATAGCAATCGAAGAAGCCCGGAATGAATTAAAAATGATGAAAAAGAGAAAGAAAGAAATTCAACAGACATGGATAGCGACTCTCACCCAGATCGGAGGAAAGACCCCAGTCCTCACCCAAGGATTCCCTAACAAGAAGCATTCAAAAGAAAAAGAGCAACCAACACCTGCGAAACCTCAGCCCAAATCAGTTAAGTGCTACAACTGCAATGGAGACCACTTCGCCCGCAATTGTCCCACGAGGTGGGCTAAATGCTATCATTGCAGACAGATGGGACATTTCAGACGCAATTGCCCAAAGAAAAGTCTACCGACCCTGGTAGCCAAGACGCGAGTGATAGACCCTCACCTCCACCAACCGATGACTAGTAACCCGCCCACCGCAATGCAGGCTGAGATACCCAAGGAATAAGATACAAGATGGGACAAAGGAAAGACACCACCAAGATATCCAATCATGTCACGTCCAAAGGAACAACAATCACAACCAAGATCAGTTAATAAGGAATTGCTGGAAATTTCAAGCAACCTAAGTAGACTAATAGCTAGATTTGAATGTGGCAACTTGGATATGGAGATCCAAGGGATAAAGATTAGGATCAACTTGTACTATCAAGAATGTAAGGTTTGAACAATATATTGGTAATAAAGCGGTTGTTTTGACACATGAATCAGTGCGAATGATGAACAAAATAGTGACTACTGAGTTAAATAAGATTTCTTCCCATGACACCTCACCACTGAAAGGTGGAATAAAAATGATCTCAACAACCAAGTAATGATGGAATGAAAGCAACCCATGTCAGTGACAGGAGTCAGAAGTTTTCTGAGAATAATAGGACAAGGAATTAACCAAAGAATATTCCAGAAATAACCAACCTTTAGCTCAGCACCCCTAGGATGGCAGCCCTACAGATGAACACAACAGAGTCCGAATAGGCAATAAAGGAAAATAATTGGGCTTGAGTTCCAACCTCAAAAATCGGAATCACCCAGAGGAAAAGTAAACATGATGGCTAAGGTTTGCACAAGAAGGAACGCCATTAAATAATTTAAGAAAAAGGACACGTTCCCAGCTAGAATCTGAGTTGCGACAGTTAGACCGCCAGACAGTGTTAGAAAGGCCAGAAGGCTTCCTTGAAAGACAGACTGGTTTATTGAGACAAGGATATAAGAGGATTGATTTTGACAAAATTCACCCACCCAAATGGTCGACGCTCTACGGAGCGCAAGGATATACAAGTATCGAAGAAAGGAATACTGACAGAAAGTAATGAATAAACACGTGGTTGGATTTGGATGTAAAGTATAAGATGGACCACCAAAATAACAGCCAGACTGCCACCACCACTTACAGTGCCCATATAGAAATAAGAGAGAAAATAAAAGACTTTGCCGCCAGGTTACCTAAAAGAATCAGCAAGGATTGACGACAGAAGCAACATCACTAATGGATTGACCTACCAGGGAGATCTTTTGGAAAGAACCAGTTAGAAGAATTAGATTCAACCCAGATTGACGGACTACAGAGAATCCCCTGAGTCAGATTGTGCGCTAGTATAGCTCAATGTTCAGGGAAAGTCTAAATAAGGCTGCAAGGACAGGTTTAAACTTCGACACAGTACTCCACCCTCCGCCAGGTAGACAAGCAGAGAAGAAACGACCAAAGTCTGAAGAAAATGTCGAGAACCTACGCTCTAAACACTTGGGACCCAATCAGGCCACCTATTACTGTCCACGAAAGCCTCCACACAACCTCGGTTACCAAGACAGCCCAGACATCACAGAAGGAAATATAAAACCCTTGGGACAGAATAAAGGACTAGGATTAAACAGCAGTGGAATCCAGCTCGTTCAGGATACAAAAGCCCGTGAAAGGATCACCACCAATAAATTGAGTGCAAGAGAAAGGATACACTGGCTCCAAAAAAAAAAGGGAATTATGTCAGAAAAATATCGACCATCAAAATCCACGCCATTTTGGATGAAAGATGAGGAGTTAAGACCGGATAGACTGGACTGTACGAAGATTCTGACAGAATCAGAGGAATGGCATGCAAGTTACAGTTGGTTCGGGATTTGTCTGGAAATTCACATTATGCCTCAGAGAGGACAGTTCCATCAGCAGTCAGGACAAGTGCTACCCAAAGGATTTGGATTCCCAGTACGATTCTCCATAAGAGACAGGTCAGGATCTCGGAAATCATGGAAAGCAGCTTTGGAATTTAAGACTGTCAGAATTTACCAAGTACGATGGAAGAATCATGTACTCAAGGAAACCTTGGAAAAAGGAATCAGGTTAGCAGCAGTAGTTTCGCAACCTTTCGCCCAGGAGGAATGAATCTCGGGGACGAGATTTATTTTAAGGGGGGTAGGTTGAAATACCCCAAAATTTTCAAAACAGATTTAAATTAGACTTTATTTGCTTTTTATGATTTTTCTGAATTTTTTTGGATTTTTTTTCGAATTTATTTGGATTTATTTGGATCAATTTGGAGCTGTTTTCGGATTTTGCCGTTTTTGGAAATTTTCGGTGCTTTTACGCTTTCCATTTCCGGCCTTTGCGCTTTCCTCACTTGCGCCAAGACAAGGCGCCAAGATCGCGGCGCCTTCCTCGCTTCAGCGTGCACCTCTCGCCATGGCAGAGCTCGCCACCGCCTGCGTGACCTCGCTGGCCGCCCTAAGCCCTCAGAGGGCACTCCACCCTCCGCCGCTCGATCACGCTGCCGCTCTGAAGCTTTATGCGCCGATGCGTCCCATCGTCGCTGCGCCAGGCGGTCCGTCAAAATGATTCGGCCGACGACCCGCCGCCCTTCGCCGCTATTTAAACCTCTCCGCCTCCATTTTTGTTCTCCAAGCTCACCGCCCTCCTCTCTCTTTTCCTCTCTCTCCTCGCTCCCGTAGCCTCCCGAGCCCGCCCCTGCTTCTTCTTCATCTCCGGCAATCCTCGCCAGCCCTCCCGCCGCCCGCTCCTCCGAGCCAAGGCTCTAGAACCGGGTAAGCCCTCACCCCTTGCTCCAAGCCCCGAGCTCCTCGTGCCCAAATTCGCCGATTCCTCCTTCTCCTCACGGCCGCTGGCCCACTCCACCCGGCGCCGCTCTCCCCTTTCCTCCCCGCTGACGAGGCGGCCCCACCCGTCAGTCCCCGCCTCGCCCCAGCCCGTAGGCCCACCTGCAGCCTCCCCCTCTCTCTCCGCCGCCCGGGCCCGCCTGCCAGGCGGCCTGGCCGTAAACGTGGGCCGGCCCATTGGCTCTCCCCCGTGCACGCGCTAAGCTCCGGGCCGAATCCGGTTTGGAACGGCCCAAAGGAACAGTAGCCGTTCCCATTTTTCATTTCGTATTTTAATTCCAGAAAATCGTTTTAATTCTTTTTAAATACCCAAAATACTCCAAAAATACCCAAAAATCCCAGAAAATCCAAACATAGCCCAAAATACATATTCCGAACCGTTTCGACCCACTGAGTCCAAAAATGCCCTCCGTTCCTCAATCCGGAGTCTCCAAAATTCCCAAAATGCCCAAATCGCCCTTCCTTTCTCTCTCTCGGCCCGGTTCCGATTTCCGTTTCCGTTTTCGTTTCAGTTTCTTTTCGTTTTTCGTTTCTTTATTGTCGTTCGTCCTTTTCGCGTTAGATCCGGACGTCGGACGATTCCAGGAGCCGCCGCAGTTCCCGGAGCAGGACCCGGACCCGACAAAGAGCCGACTTCGACCGCATCAACGACACTTCGTCCGATCCGACCGCCAGCAAGGCAAGCCGTACACCTTTGAACATGTTGAACCTATTCATGCCTTATTATAGTTAATTATTATTTTCTACCGCATTACTTTACTGTATGTTGAAATATCACAAATCTAGTATGTTCGAATGACATGATACTTAGTTAATGCCAATTTGCTCATGAGACTTCCTTGAAAAATATTGAACCTAATTATATCCTTGTAACCTTAGGTTACTTAATATTCCTGTATTAATTATTATTATCCTGTTAGTTTAGTCAAATGCTTTTGATAATGGAAATGAAAGGCTGCCGAACGTTTGGTTGGTCCTGCTTGGAAAAGTGCTACGGTTTGGGGGGACAGAATTGGATAAATCCCGAGTGGATGAGTTCCAATCCCTACCGATGATTGATGCCTTGGGTTTGTCTGGTGGCCGTGCATCGGATACCTAAGGGGTTGTGGATCGGAAAAGGCTTGGTCTTTGGCAATGTAAGGATAATAATCCCCTTGAGCAAAGTAAATAACTTAAGAACTCGTTCAACCACAAAGTTGGGCGGTCAACTTCGTTGGCTTGACTCAACATAGCTCGGTACATTGTACTTTCCCTCGGAATACCTATAGGAGCAGGGTTACCTTCCCAGTGTGTGGAGATGGTCCAATGATTATGGGAGTGAAACGAAAGTGTGCACGAGGAAACCGTGGCATTTCGGGTTCACAACGGTAGGTGCCACAAGAAGCGGGACCAAGCACTCCACACCGCCAAGTGGGGACCCGGATAATGTGGAGCAAAACTCTACCGGATAGGGATCAAGAGGGAAATGTCCAACTAAGCTATGATAACCTCGATCCGACCGCATTTAAGTTGCGTGTTAAACTCGAGTTGGCATTAACGATCGTGGAATCTTGTGGGTAAAGTCAACACCTCTGCAGAGTGAATAAATGGTATTCGAATACGCCGTGCTTCCGGTAAATGAAGCTAAGTTTAATTGGGGTGAATCCCGTAACCTAGCTCAAGTAGATCTTGGTGCATGTTTTGAGAATGTGGTTTAATGGTGATGTGGTTTAATGGTGATGACTTTGTGAATGGAACCCCCCTGGATTACTATTATTATGGATTGTGTTTTAAAATGTAAAATGATATTACAAATAAAACTGCATCCACAAATACTTTAACCTTGTACCAATATTGTGCTACACCCTTGCATGTAATATTCAGTGTTTTCCGTACGACTTGTTGAGTACTCCCGTACTCACCCTTACAACCCCGACCCCCTCTCAGAGTTTAAAGAAGCTGGAGCGTTCCAGGAGTGCGTAGATGGCAATTTGGTTTTGAGGTCTTAGTCTTTTGCTCAGGCCTGCCTGTGCGGTGTTTTGCTTGTAAGTTATTCGGGCCTCGCTGCGCCTCTTCAGAAAAACCACGGCGTTAGGCCTTATATTGAATAAAAATGTTGGAATTTGACTTTTGCCTGGCAATAATATGCTTGGTTCCTGGCAGCTAATCATCCTGGGTAGCTGTCGAGGCGTACGGATCTGCCCCTAAAAAGGCGGGCCGTCACACACGTCATCCAAGTGACAAAAGCAAGCCACACCTGATGCACGAAGTATCAAGCATGCCAAGCAAATGATAACCAATACCACTTGGAAAGAACTCGACGGTACATCATGTTCTTCGACTCTTGTGTACAATACTTATTATGCCGCATGCCCTCTCTGTATACTTTGCACCAGCGACCTGGCCGACGAGGCGGTCCCCACTACAGCGAGGACCACGCCGACGGCGATCATCGCCACGTTGAGCGCGACCGTGGATCGCGACACCTGGCCCCAGCGGATCTTGAGGTAGAAGGCGCAGGGGAAGATGACCGAGATGGCCACGCTGACGAGCGAGCCGGTGAGGCTGAGCACGTACTGGAAGTATGGAACCGAGAGAGCCAGCACCAGGATGAGTAGCAGCGCTGCCGACCCGATGCCGCCGCGGACGAGCGTCCGGGCGCGGTGCCCCATGTCCGCGGGGAGATGGTGCTCGAGCTGGATGGCGAACGGCGCGAACTCGAGCGCGTACTTGGTCACCGGGGTGAGCACGGTCGCCCAGAGCGCGATTTTGGTGACCGCGAGATGCGGTGGCATGCTGAGCGTGATCTGGGAGCTCACCGCGGGACCGAAGAGGCTCGCGCCGACGAATCCCAGCGTCGTGTAGAGTACGATTGTCACAGCGAAGCTCACGATGGAGACCCTGGTGAAGCAGGAGGGTTCCTTCATGGCGGTGTAGATGTTCGGGAACACGATGTGCCCCGCGTAGCTGAACATGAACAAGCCAGACACGCCCGGGATCTTCTCCAGCTGGAGGGTGGGGATCTGCTTGCCCAGGCGGACCCCGCCGAAAGCCGCCGTGCCGGCGACGGTGACGAAGATGAGCATAGACATGACGATGCCGGCGAAGGAGAGGAAGGAGATGGACGACAGGTCCCTCAGCCACATGCTGGGGAGAGCCACCAGCACGGCGATTACGGTGAGCAGCTGCGTGGTGGTGAGGTGGAGCCAGGGTAGGCCCAGGCGGACGCCGGTGAAGACGAGTGGCAGGTTGTCGCTGAGGGAGATGGTGTAGGAAACGAGCGCGAAGACGATCTCGGTGTAGATGAAGGTGGAGGCGATCCGCCGGCCTTTGGTGCCGAACGCCTGCTCGCTAATGTCCTGGTACGTCTTGGAGCTGGGGTCCTCGTCGAGGCACTTGCCGATGATGTGCGCCGTGTAGGCACACATGATGCCTAGGCCGACGAGGAGGAAGGCGGAGACCCAGCCGCCGTTCTCCAAGGCGAAAGGAGTGGAGAGCTGCCCAAGTCCTGAAAAGGAATGCGAATATGTGATTTCAGTAATTTGTAATGTATTTTGCACATACGAAGTTCAATGTTTTGGCTCATTTTGCTGTTGTTGACACGCTGTGCTATGTTATGCTATACAATCTACTAGTTCAGTAATATTTTGTTTGGTAGTGTATGGGCATCTCCGGATGTTTTTGTCTTAAATAACATTTAAATTTTAGACTATATGATTAAAAATCCAATCGTTAAATTAAATCATAGGATCAGATGTAATCGGTACTCCTGAATCTCAACAATGATCCAATGCTTCCACATTTGAATGATTTTAGCAAATAAAACAACCGGATAATGTTTGTCAAATCCCACTTTGTTTTTAAAGTTAAAAAAACTTTCCCTAGAAAGACCGAATTGTTTAAGCATGCACTTTTTCATCCATGGGATAACTTCCAATCGTATGGCACGTCAAGCTCTACACAAATATCCCACAGTCAAAAAAATTAACTTAACTTGAACTTATGAAAATTTCAGACAACTTAGGGCCTGTTTGGTTGCCTGCACGCGCGGAGCATGGCTCACGCGAGCCAGGCCCGCGGGAAACGGCACAAGACGGCGACGGCGTATCTGCAAGCGTGCATGCAGTGCTAAATTGACCTTCGTTGCATGCGTTGAGCCAGGCCGCGCACATGCGATGCAGGCAACCAAACACGATCTCGTGTACGGTCAATGCATGCATCGAACCAGGCCGCGCGCATACAGGCTACCAAACAGGCCCTTATAAATAGCAAATCCGAAATATTTAATGGTTTTGAAAATCAATGCAATTCCAAAAGCAAACACGAGATGGCTCACTGAAAAGTGGTCCCCACACTTAATTATGCGAGACTACAAAGTATATATGCGTACCTATGAGCATCCCAACCATGTTGATGACCGAGTGGGCAAAGGAGCTGGTCGGCTTGCTGTGTTGCTGCTCACTGCTGGTCATTTCCACGGCCGCGACCTTCCGGCCGCCATCTGCCTCCCCCACCTCCGCCGGCTGCCCCCGGGTGCACCTGCACTCCTTGCCGACCTCGACGTCGCAGGCGTCGCAGCGCCTGCTCAGCCCTTGCAGCGCGAGCGCCGCACCGTGCACGCTCTCGCTCGACACCTGCTTCGGCTGGGGGCACAGCGACCAGCACCAACTTGCCATTACTCTTCTCGAGTTGTCAATTACACGAGAGTCTCGAGAGCTACTTCTATCTATGTACTATATGTGTAGCTTTCGAATACAGACAAGGTTGATCTGCTACAAGGTCGAGTATATGTGTAGCTAAATGCTTTTTAGATAATTAATCTGCTACGAGGCTTGCCTTGCTCCGAACCTCAAGCTGGTTCGTGTCTATTTATAGTGTCTTGGTTATAGTGGCGCCGTGGGGCAAGTTGGAGAAGCGAAGATGGAATCTACAAGTGACAAGAATGGCAGGAGGAGAGCTTGGGAAGATACGTACGACGTACGTCGGGAATCCGTCTAATTATTCCTCTTTTATTCACGACTCCCTGCTACTGATCCATACTCCCCGTGTGAACACCACAAAACACTTAGGGTGCGTTTGGTTCGCTGTATCAGGTTCAACCAAACTGTTCCGTACAGGATTTAATCTCGTTCATGCGTTTGGTTGACTGAACGGAACCATTTGGTACGGGATGAGATGGTACAGATTTCTAGAATATTCCTTGAAGATGCTGTATCATTTGATACGATGAATTCGACTGAACCGATCGGTACAGGACCGACCGGTATCATCCCATCCAGGATCATCTCATCCATCTTGTACCATCCCATCCTATTCAGTCTGGTACATCTAACCAAACACACCCTTAATTTACCTCGTTTTTATTCGGTGCTATTTACTTAGCTAGATCTCTGGTGGAAAGATAATGGCAAAATTACTTTGAAAAGATGTAAAGACCTATAATTCGAAAAAAGACCGCTTTTAGGAACGAAAAAGAGTTTTCTTTATTTAGGTGTAGTTTTGTCAAAATTCCCGACAAAATTCAGAGAAAGATATATCTATTGGCAAGTAAAATTTTAAGATCAATCATGTCTGTATTCGAAGGGTATAAAAGTGATACTATTACAGAAAAACTTATACTAGATGTCTCATCATAGACGGTTCTATAATGCAACCGTCAGTGGCAACATCATATACGGTTTTAAAATAGAATCATCTGTGGTATTTATTACCACGAACGGTTCTAGCTACAAACTATCTATAATATGAATGATACATTATTTGTATCGGTTCTAAAACTTAAAATGACGGGAAGACTATTTGTGTATGTTTTTAATTGAAACGGTTTTAAAATAGAACCATCTGTGATATATTATTACCACGAACGGTTCTAGTTACAAACCGTCTGTGATACGAATGATACATTATTTATGTCGGTTCTAAAACTTAAAATGTCGGGAAGACTATTTGTGTCGGTTTTTAATTGAAACTGACACAAATACATTTGTGTCAATTCTAAATTGGAATCGAGACAAATAATCCAATTTTTTGTGTTGGTTCTAGCCAAAAACTGACACAAATAGTAGTCATATTATCTGCGTCGGTAAAATGGCAATAACTTTTAACTCATAACTCCGATCGGGGTGTTCTTTGGCTCATTGGAAAGCTAACGAAAAGATTTATTCGAAAATGCTGCGAGTGCGAGTGCGGCGACAGAATTCCAAAAAGACGTCGTTTAGGGCCTCAAAACGGCCTCCGAAGTTTTGTACCCATTTTGGAGTATGACAACACTCAAATATAGCTCAAACCATGTTCGGAGTATGAGAACATTAAAATCGGTGTTCGGGTGCCCTGCGGGGTTAAGGGGACAGGAGCGCATTACACGTCACATACGATCATACCAGCACTAAAGCAATGAATCCTATAAAAACTTTGAAGTTAAGTATGCTTGGGTGAGACTAGTACTAGGATGAGTGCTCTCAGGAAGTTAAATCCAGGCCATGGTAAATTTGGAGACTTAGCTAAAATTTGTAGCATCCATATCATGGTAAATTTGGAGACTTAGCTAAATTTAGAACATCCAAGCCATGGTAATTAAATTTGGAGATCTAAACGATGTATCATATATTATGTAGTGTTGAACTATGCATAGCACAAATGGTTATAAATAGAAACCGTCTGTGATGACATTAATATCACAGACGGTTTTGGTTATAAATACGAACCTTCTGTGATGACATTAATATCATAGACGGCTCTAAATAGAACCATTTGTGATGTCTATTTTCACAGATGGGTAAAAAACCGTCTCTAATGACCTCTTTCATCACTGACCCATTATTACTGACGGTTCACAAAAACCGTCTTTAATGACGTTTATAAAGTGTCTATAATAAAGTTTTCTGTACTAGTGTGATAAGCTCCTAAAGTGAATAATGATTTTTTTCCCTATTTTAGCCTTTTTATTTTATTTCCAAATATAGACCGTGTGGAAACTAATTATAGGCCCTTTTTTAGTGCCAACACGAACTACCTTGTGGTATAATGTCTTCGCGCTATCCTTGCTGGTGCTAAGGCTCCCCTGACGTGTGACTACTTATGTTGAATTTGTGGCAATTTATGAGGGGACCGTTAGAGGCTTGGAACATCAATCGATGAGAAATGACGTGTATGTTAGAAATTGGTCCATCGGTGATTCATTTCCTATAATTTTATAGTATGCATAATTTAGTACCATATTGTCTAGCCAAGTGGAGGTAGGGTAATTTAAAATGTGGAGTCTTTGTCACCTCTTGATTAATGTGCACTACTACAAAACAATACATAAGTGACACCCTTTTTGTGTCGGTTTTATTAGAACCGCCACAAATAGAAGTATCTGTGGCGGCTTTTTAATTCATAACGGGTGGAAGACCATCAGTGGCGGTTTTTCTTCAGAATCGTCATAGATAATTCATTATCTGTGGCGGTTTTTAGTTAGAACAGCCACACATACTTTTTGGGTTATTTGTGGCGGTTTTAACCAAAAACCGCCATAGATAATGTCAATATCCGTGCCGGTTCTGAACACAAACCGCCACTGATAATTAGTAATAATTTGTGGCGGTTCTAGGTAAAAACCATCACTGATAATTGGAGTATTTGTGGCGGTTTTTTTTAACCATCGCAGATAGTATTATCTGTGGCGGTTTTAATTTAAAACCGCCATAGATAATTATCCCTATAAATACCCCACAATAGCCTACAAAGGTCATCTTCCTCGCGAGAACAACAGCCTACAGAGGTCATCTGAGGTTTTATTTGCAAAGAATCTAGAGCTTTTACTTCCTAGAGTTGTTCCAAGGTGAGTAATTTATTCTCTCTTCATTTGTGGTGATGTAGCTGCAATTTAATGTTTAGATCTAGTTTATTTAAGATTCTCCTCTCTTCAAATGCAACGTTTAGATTTAATCTATTTTTATTTACCTAGCATTTTTTAGATTAATTTATATCTAGATGATGAATTTATTACATTGCTCCATTAGATTAAGTTGTCTACCTTTTTTAGATGACAAATTATGATCAAGCATATATTAAATTTATTTAATTAAGGTTATTGTATATTAATAAACATTAAAATTTAGTTAACATGGTAGATGGGCGATCATGAAGTTGCCTTGCATTTTGAGATGATGAATTTATTATCTAGCTATTTGAGAGGATAAATTTAATTTTGGCTATGTATGGTACTTAAGATTTGTTTTTTAATTTCCATTAATTTTTTACCGTTAGTGCGTGCATATACATCTTGCTCCATTAGTGGCTATTGTTAGCTCATTTTTATCAATGACGGTTTTTATTAGTGTCTATTGTTAGATTTGTTTTTTAATTGCCATTTTTATCAGCGACAGTTTATTTAAAATTCTACTTTCTTCTAATGTAAAGTTTAGATTTAATTTGTTTTTATTTACCTAGCATTTTGTAGAATAATTTATATGTAGACGATGAATTTACTACCTTGCTCTATTAGATAAAGTTGTCTACCTTTTTTAGATGATAAATTATGATCGAGCATATATTAAATTTATTTAATTAAGGCTATCAGATAGTAATAAATATTAAATTTTAGTTAATATGGTAGATGAGTGATCATGATGGTTTTATTAGTGGATATTGGATTAATGATTTATTTAATTAAGATTATTGCATATTAATAATTGTTACATTAATTAATGGTAGATGGACCGCAGATGGATGTATGATGCGAACCGTTACAGCCGAGAATACATCGACGACATATCTGCTTTTCTAAGATCAGCCGAGGAGAACAGATTGCAAAAGAAGATGGAGTACATACATTGTCTATGCATTGATTGCAATAATGAGAAGATGTTTTCGGACAAATACCATATCTACTTGCACTTGATTCGGAGGGGCTTTGTACCTAGCTATACATGTTGGACAAGGCACCGTGAAGAGGAGATCATACTTCAATGTGATAATGTTGATGACAACGGAGTCGACAGTATGGTAGCTGACATCGGTTATGGATCCGATGAGGATAGATTGGCTGTTGATGATGAAAATAATTTGGCTCAAATGTTGCGCGATGGAGAAGGAAACTATACTAGTTAGAGAGAGTTTAATAAATTAAAGGGTTTGATGGAGGACTCGGAGAAACCTTTGTTCCCGGTTTGCAAGGAGGAATACACAAAGTTGCACACCGTGCTTTCACTACTGAAATTGAAGGCAAGCAATGGTTGGTCCGATAAGAGTTTCACGGCGTTGCTACATCTCTTAGCCGACATGCTTCCAGAGGGAAATGTGGTTCCTAAGACCATATATTTTGCTAAGAAGGTTGTTTGTTCCTTGGGATTGGAAGTAGAAAGATGTCGGGACTCGAATTTGCAAATCCGGACCCTTTGTGTATTCAGCACTAGTCTAGGATTACGCTAGTGCACACAGTCTCAACATCGGTAAATACCACAATCATACTCAACGAATTAGTAAAGTACTTTATTGAAAGGGAAATATAACCAGTTGCTCGACCTTTTGGTCAAGTTACAAAAGTACGCCTCGCAGGGCAAAGTATTAATAAAATAACTTGCAGCGGAAAATAAAGAAACGCGTAGTGCCAACCAATATGCCACAGGCAACTGACTGGGCTCTCCCCCTAGTTCGTCGACTCCTCCTGGAACTCCTCCAAAGCTGGCGTTGATTCTTCTTCAACTGATGTTTGTATTGTGGCAAGGGTGAGTACTTAAAGAACTCAGCAAGTCATGCACAGAATGCAATCTAATATTCTATATGCATGGATTATTCCAAAGAATAGGCTAAAAGGTTTGTTTGCAATAAAGCGACATTCAAAATATCAATAATAGATTGAAAGCGGTAAAACAGTAATAACAATAATAACTTTCATGAACCATTTCACAAGTAAAGCATTTATCATCCTAAAGCAAATTCATTATTTCCAACACCAAGTGTCCATAAACCAAGTTCATTTTCATAAAGTCTAACCTTTAATTGTAATCCCCGAATAATGTCCAATGCCGCGGACACGGCTATTCGAATAGATTTTACACTCTGCAGAGGTTATACACTTTACCCACAAGATACAGTCAACCACCACAAAGGCGAGTGTCCGTAGCAAAGTCTTTTTTGGAAGCTTCTAACTCCACAGGTGATCCTCCCTGGTTGTCGAACACTAACTTCCCTAAGCAAAGGCGAAGTTTAGGACAACGAATCGTTGGACGGGTACCTGGCCGCAGCCCCGGTACGCTCCTCCATACAAATACACAGAAGTATAACTGACACCCCGTGGTACCACTAGCAAGTTATTAGCAACCTACTCAACTAGGTCTGCCCCATTCCAAACATGTGGCTACATGATGAACTGAGTTCAAAGGCTTGTAAGGTTAAGTTCTTAGGTTAACCAGGCAAGACTACCCAATTAGTAAAAACCAAGATGACATTCCCGGTGCCACTCTCGGCCCAACACAATAATCTTGCTACTTGCCCTAGTCTAAATCATTTTATCACCCCGGTTGATTACCATGCACCACGTGCCATCAACATCATCAACAACACATGTAGCAATTTCTAAAATCATGTTCCATCTCTCATTAAGTTAAGATTAATTTCCAACATTCAAAATTATATCAATAACACGATTGCATGGCTAAGCTGGCTAATTACAACCTAATTAACCCATGTTGGCAAAGAATTAGTGTCCAACTATTATTCCACGTCCTAGGGTGACAAATTATTCATGGCATACAATTATTATCAAAAAGGTGGCATAATCAATAGGTCACATAACTATTCCCGGAATTATTCAAAAGCATTTTTAAATAAACTAGCATGCAATAATTTAATTAAACATAATTTCAAAAGTGGGATCAATATGGTCAAAGCATAACTTGCCTTCAAAAAGTACTAGTTCCTGGTCTTGAACTTGCTCCTGGGTCAAAACTTCTCTTTCGAAGCCTTCGGGCAGTTCAACATCTACGCGTATCAGATAAATAAAAAATAAATAAAACAGAAGAAAAACTCATATCCAAAAATAAAATAAAATTCATCATTAAATAGAGATCAATTTTATAAAAATTTAGAAATTGGAATCACCTCAATCGGAGTTAAAACGCAAAAGTTATAGCCGTTTGAAGTTTGAAAAATCAATTAAAAGAATAAATCGAATTAATTCATTTCTTTTTCTATTAAAAAATCCGAATAAGACATCAGCTGACGTTAGCGCGCAATTTTTTTTCCAGCCGAATTATTTTTCTAAAGGAAAATCAAATTATGACGTCATGCTTGCGTCATCTGGCCCATGGACTCAGTCCATGGCTCGGCTTGGGTCCACGGTGGACTCGGTCCACTGGACCACATCTTCGCGACATCACGGGCCCCACTCGGGTAGCGTCATTCTTGGCGTCGGCATGTGGCCACCGAGGACGGTGACATCACGGGCCACCATGGCGTCCACGGGTGGCGTCGCCGCCTGTTACACCCGACCAGCGACACGTGGCCCCTCTACGGCGTCCGCAGCGTGGCGTCGGCTATCGGCAACGCCGCCGATCGCCGCGGTTTGGCTTCCAGCCACGTGGTGCAATCTGGGCCGTCGGTTTGAAATCCAACGGTCCGGATTACATCTAATCCTGCCACAGTGGATCTACGCGGTTTGTTCCGGACCATTTGGTTCGAATCGGACGGCTGAGATCCGATCAGGTTTAACCGCATTGCTGGGGGCGACGTGGCATGACCCGGCGCTCGACGCGTGGCACGATCTGGGCTATACACCGCGGATCGAACGGCCGAGATTACATCTAACGCTACAATGTGTGTTGAATCTAACCATACGATCTTAATATAACGGCTGAGATCTAATCTAGCACAGTGCGGTTAAGGAGCTACGTGGCTCAATCAGGTGCATTGGATCTAAATCCAATGGTTGCCAATGGATCTAAACAGTAACACTGGATCTAACCCTAACCGTACGATTTAGATCTAACGGTTGAGATCTAATCTGGGGGGTTTGCACGGTGTGGTGACGTGGACGAACCTGGAGCGTGCGATGGAGATCGGACGGCTGTCGAGCTTCGCGAAGACGGCAATGGCACGGTGGAGCTTTGGCTACCGGAGATGAAGACGATGACGCGTGAAATGGCGCTCCGAGGGTCTTCCGACGAAGTGTGTGGTCCCGCCCGATGCGTCTCTACCTGGGGGTCTCGGATCTGGGCTCGGGTGCGGCAGAGGATGGCGGGGATCGGCGGAAACCATGGCAGCGCACGTTTCTAACTTCGGCGAGCACTCGCGGTGGCTTGGGCTCGGTGACCTAGGGCAACGTGTGCGCACGGAAGCGGAAAAGACGCTGGTGGTGACGGTGCATGAAATAGGGCCCTCGGCATCCGTGAAATCCGTGGAAAACGAGGATATCTGAGAAATACATTAATACATTAATACATAGGTTTTTTAAAAGGATATCTGAAAAATACATTAATACATAGGTTTTTTGAATGGATATATAAAAAATACATTAATACATAGGTTTTTTGAAAGGATATCTGAAAAAATACATTAATACATAGGTTTTTGAAAGGATATCTGAAAAATACATTAATACATTGGTTTTTATTAAAAGGATATCTGAAAAATGCATTAATACATAGGTTTTTTAAAAGGATATCTGAAAAAGAGTATCGGTGGCAGTTTTTAATAAAAACCGCCACTGATACTCCTTTTCAGTGGCAGTTTTTATTCAAAACCGCCACTAATAACAATCCTTATATATTCCCCTAACCGGCACAGCTCGGCAGTGACTAAGTCCTAACCCTAAGTAACTCCCTGTGACTACCTCCTCCCGCTTGGCTCCGTCCCCGACCCCATTGGCCACCCCCACGCGTCCTCGCGCCGACCCCGTCTCCTCCTGGTTCCCCCGTACGCCGCCCCTCAACACCGCCGCCGTTCCAGTCAAGCGCAGTCCTCGCCCCCGTCCGGCCCAGTCGACTGCCCCTGCCCGGCCCCCGTCTTCACCCCCGTCAGCAGCTAGTGAGTATTGGCAGCTAGTGAGTATTGCTAGCTAGGGTTCTTGATGCCATTACTTATAAGTCGCCTCTACCTTCCTCCCTACTCGAACTTGGCTGTGCTGTGTGTTGTGCTATGATGCTTAGATATGCTCACACATTTGCTATGATGCTTGATGATTTGTACTGTATACTCTAGGACCCATGCTCTGTGAAGAATGGGACAATGAGATAATATTGTGACAATGTACCTATCTACTTGATTTAGTTGAATTATTCTGTCAATCTAGCTAGCATTCCCTATTTCAGATCATATTTTATTGGGACAATATAATCTATGATCCTTTGTTCCCTACTGACGAGGAAGGCTAACCTTTGGTTAATAACCCGACATCTGAGAGCAAAACAATATCAAATTCAATTTGTGATTCATATCTAGTTGTTTCTTTGATTGTGGCCGATTGCATGATTATGTTGAGTAGCATTTACATTATAATTCTTGCTGTTGAAATGCTCAATGTAATCATTGCTTCGAATGTCTATAATGCCATGATATGTTATTTATGAAAGTTGCTATATGATCTTTCACATGGTTATGAAATGATAATGCTTTTATATACATCATATGGCTGTCAGTTTGTCATCTTTTTCGTGCGTCTCTAGGAGTGAAATGATCTTACTTTGTTATGCATTTTGTGTGACACTACGGATCGATGGTGTGAGTCATTTCCGATGTCGGTATGGCGATACGACTTTAGTATCATGTTTTTGGGCCTTCTCCGTGAGTTTGGGCCTTTCCAGGGAAGAATTTAGGCCTTCCGGGGAAGTTTGGGCCTAGCGGGAGCTAGTTTGGGCCTTAGGGGGTTGAAGTGGGCCGTTGGTGGGGGAGTTTTGGATCGACGGTGTGAGTCATTTCCGATGTCGGTATGACGATACGATTTTAGTATCATGTTTTTGGGCCTTCCCCGTGAGTTTGGGCCTTTCCGGGGGAGAATTTGGGCCTTCCGGGGAAGTTTGGGCCTAGCGGGAGCTAGTTTGGGCCTTAGGGGGTTGAAGTGGGCCGTTGGTGGGGGAGTTTTGGGACCATGGGGGGGAACCCTGAATTTCCTGCCTTAGGGGCTCCCCACCCCTTGCTTGTGCGCCTCCCACCCCTTCCCCAACCCTAGCCGCCACACCCTAGCACCTCCCTTGCGCCTCCACCCCTCCCCCTTCCTCTCCACCTCCCTTCCCTCCTCTAGCCGGCCCTAGAGCCTCTCCCTCCATGCGACCTTGCTGTCTGGGAGCTCTCCGTCCAAGAGGATCCGGCGTTCCCAACGATTGGAGGAGAGATCGGGTTTCAAGGAGGAGGCATTCGTCGACCGGGTGATCCGTCAAGAAGAGGTACAGATTTGGGGTCTTGTTCGGAGTGGTCTAGGTGCTATTAGATGGGTAATTCCATGGTTAATCTTGGTGTTTAGGTGCTGTTCCTAGTTGAGATTATGGAGTTTGCAATGGTTGTCCCACGTTCTGCTTCGGGCAGATTGGGCACATGACCTAGGGTTTGAGTTTTCGCAATTTTAGATTTGGAATTTAGTCGACCGCCTGTTGAGGAAGTTGTAGATAACTTCAACACCTTTAATTGGACACCAAGAACGTCCAATGCCGCCCAGCCGTTTGAAATTTATGGTCATTTTACCCAACGTCTTCAAATCTGTGATGTAATTGGGACAGAACGTAATGTTTTGTTGATTAAACAATTTTAGAGGCCGAATCAGCTTTTCCCAATACTTAGAGAAAGCTATTAAATTTCCTAAGCTTTGCGATGATATACTCGTTTACTTAATTTGGAGACCTAGAACTCAAGTTATGCTAGTTTGAAGCCTGCTGTCCCGGGGGATAGATTCTCTGTTTTTTGGCTTTGGGAGTAGTTTGCGAAGTCGGGTAGATGAGCGATTGTGTACTATTTTGTGGGCACGGTTTGAGTGCGTGGTATCTATGTGCAGGTGGTGTGACCCCAGGAGTGCCCTCATCCTCTCGCCAACCCGTCGCCCGCAGTTAAGGCAAGTGTATTGTAGTGGTTGCAGCTTAGGGAGCCGTAATGTCTGAATATGAGATGGTTTAGATATGTTTTATGATATGATGCCATGATTGATGTTTGCCTATGAAATGATGAACATGATTTCATATTGATCATGATTTCGTTGTATTAAATGTTTATGCCAATCTTTACATGTTTATGTCATATGTGCATTCATAATGGAAGAGGCGTCCCATGCTGATGCGGGCCTCTGTGTTCACACGTAATGAACACGAAAGACCTACCTCGTAGTCCCATCCACGGTTTTGCATGGGAGCGAGTCAGTAAGAGTAGGCACCCTCCATCTACGGGATGGAAGGAGAAAGGGGGTGCACGCCAACGGGTGTGCACTCGGCAATACCGGTATGTGCTTCAGAGAGATATGTGCATTGCATTGCATGAATGAAGTGGTTTATGAGATGATTATGATGTTCTATGAAATGCATATGAAGATGTTTATTTGAGATGTTTATGATGGTGTTATATGAGAGCATAAATGAAGTTCATGAGTTGATTCTCAGGTTATGTGAATGGCATTAAGTATGTATATGAGTTGTTACTGTTTTGGTATCATTGCAATATACTTGCTGAGTGATGAACTCACGCTTGTGTTTTATGTTGTTTTTAGGTACCATGAAACCGGCATACGGGAAAGGGCATTAGCTACACTTCTACACGTAGTTTCACACTTATAGACAGTTTAATCATTTGGAGTCATGATAATAATGAATAGTGCCGTGAAACTTGGTGTATGGCTTGGTTTGAGCTTAAGTTCATCGTTTGATTCGTTATAATTTGTGGAATGGTTGAATTCCCTATTTTAGACATAACTGATGCTATACCAGTTGTTATTGCTTTTTTAGATGTCTCTTATCATGCTATATCATGCCTTATTATTATTGTTGCTTCAATTCATGGAAAAACAAAGGAGATGCTGCCGAAATTTTCAGTTTTAGCATTCGCACCTTTGCTGTAATTTATCTTTATTTGTGGTATTTAGATGTTGCACTACTACAAGAATACACATTAGAATCGGTTCTTTTTCGTCATCACAATCGGTTTTGGTGGCGATAGAAAGTCCAACGATTGTAATGAGGAATAGCTATCACAGTCGGTTTTCTCCCCGATTGTGATAAACAATCATCACAATCGGTTCTAGCAAAGAACCGATTGTGATGAGGGGGTCATCACAATCGGTTCTATGCTAGAACCGATTGTGATCACCCATTTTCACTATTAAACATTGTTATGACAGTTTTAACACAAATCGAAGAGATTTCCCCAGGAGGTCACCCTCACCCATCCTAATTAGTACTACCCTCGCCTAAGCACGCTTAACTAATGAGTTTTGCCGCCAATTTTAATGCAAATGCGAGCACTTCCCGAGAGGTCACCCATCCTAGTACTACTCTCACCCAAGCACGCTTAACTTCAGAGTTCTTATATGATCTAGTACCGTAGTGTTGCTATGATATCATTTGAAAATATAACGCGTCTCCCTCCCCTTAACCCCACAAAGCACCCGAACACTAATGTTAGTATTCTTATACTTCGAATTTACTCTGACTTGGGTGCTCCAAAATTTAACTAAGTGTCCAATTTAGTACCGTAGTGTTGGTATGATAGCATTTGAAAATATAACGCGTCTCCCTCCCCTTAACCCCACAAAGCACCCGAACACTAATGTTAGTATTCTTATACTTCGAATTTACTCTGACTTGGGTGCTCCAAAATTTAACTATGACGCCCAATTTTCACTTTGGCGGTCACGAGCACATCACAATCGGTTCTAAACAAGAACCGATTGTAATGACACCGTTATCACAATCGGTTCAAGTTGAGAACCGATTGTGATGAGGGGCCCCTTATCACAATCGGTTCTGAGTAGGAACCGATTGTGATGACCACCCTCATCACAATCGGTTCTGAGCTAGAACCGATTGTGATGAGGGTGTAATCACAATCGGTTCTGAACAAGAACCGATTGTGATGACACCGTTATCACAATCGGTTCAAGTTGAGAACCGATTGTGATGAGGGGCCCCTTATCACAATCGGTTCTGAGTAGGAACCGATTGTGATGACCACCCTCATCACAATCAGTTCTGAGCTAGAACCGATTGTGATGAGGGTGTCATTACAATCAGTTCTGAGATAGAACCGATTGTGATCACACCCCTCATCACAATCGGTTCTCAGCTAGAACCGATTGTGATGTGGTGTCCACCACACCTTTAATTCTATTTTCCATCTAATTTAAGTTCAAGCCGAGTCGGTCTCCACTTTGCTAAACTTTCTGTATATGTGCTATTGAAATGCATTCCTTTCATTGCCTTCGCAAAAAGCAATAGGTTTGATTAGTAGTGTCAGTTTTAATTGAAACCGACTGCAATATGAAAGGACTAGTAGTGCGGTATTATTCTTGGTATTGTTTTAATAATTGTTTGGAATTATGTGTTGTTCTTGGATGGAGTGGAAAGAATGTGCAAGTAATTACAAATAATTATGCGTTGAGTGGAAAAATTCTTCCCTTTCCTTCCTTATGGAAGTATTGTCCTGTATATTTTAACTAAAATAGGTTCAACAGCAAGTTAACAAGTTGGCAAGTTCGTACTTTTACTTTGCTGGTACTTTACCCTTGAAATGGCATTAGCTTGTCTCAATTAGACATGGCAATCTTACAACTTTATTTACAATACAACCCTCTTTATTGATCTACACGCATGTAATTTGTTCCATGTGTGTCGTCGTCACCACTAAGTGCTTGCTTATAAATATGTTAAAAACCTCACCTGAGAGAAAATAGAGGGGAAATCTTCTCAAGCTGGGGCTTCAACTTACCCTCTTAACACACATCCTTAAGGATTTCAGATTTTTCTCCCACAAGTCTAAGTTTCAACAAGAGTATGTTCTATTTTTCGGGGTGGCGACGGTTATTTTTTGCTCTAGAACACCAACAACAGAGGAGAGTTCATCCCGAGAGGATATAAACCTTGCGAGTCTCATCACAATCGGTTCTGAAAAAGAACCGATTGTGATAAGGGGTCCCTCATTACAATCGGTTCCTAGAAAGAACCGATTGTGATGAGGAAACGGGTTATCACAATCGGTTCTGAGAAAGAACCAATTGTGATGATGGACTTATCACAATCGGTTCTAAGAAAAACCGATTGTGATGAGGGGGTCATCACAATCGGTTCTTTCTCAGAACCGATTGTGATAAGTGGTATATCATCACAATCGGTTCTGAAAAAGAACCGATTGTAATGAGACCCCTCATTACAATCGGTTCTTTTTCAGAACCGATTGTGATGAGGAAACGGGTTATCACAATCGGTTCTTAGAAAGAACCGATTGTGATGATGATTCTGATCACAATCGGTTCTTTCTCAGAACCGATTGTGATAACCTATTACCAAAATTTACGACTGACATACACGTATCACAATCGGTTTTTTAGTCAAAAGTTTGGAACCGACACAGATGAAGCGATAGTGATGTATCATTTTGTAGTAGTGTTGTTTCGTCTATATTTGGTAACATTCAGGCATACTCAATGCCAGGGTGTTACATTTTGAGTGCCTATTTATATTATTAGCTGATTATATAAACAAAACCATAATGGCCTCTACACATAACAACACTTCTCATCTTGCAATGAAATGCTGTCATTAATTAAAAAATTTAACCTTTATCTTCTCCAGACAATAAGACCTCGATTAATAAATTTGCTTTGGAAATGTAGTTCTTATGGAGCCCGAGCCCGAGCCCGAGCCTATAATGGAGGAGACTTCCAACCCGAGCCCGAGCCTATAATGGAGGAGACTTCCAACCCGAGCCCGAGCCCAAGCCCGAGAAGATACCTTAAAATGCATCCAACCACCAAAGATGCCGAGGCCTCCACCGCTGCCGGAGATGCTGATGCTCCCGTTGCAAGACGTCGAGGCCGAGGAAAAACTAAGAAGCCTAAAGGCCGGCATACCATCTCATGGGTCTCAAATGCTGGAGCCCCTCTAGAACCAAAAAAAATAGCAGCAAAATATAGGTTAACATGCGGGTACATCGTAAGGGATAAAGTGCCAATCACCTATTTGGATTGGCACAAAGTGCCCCGAGCCATCAAAATGGATCTATGGACAGAGCTAAAAGAATCCTTTGAATTCCCCAAAGATGCCGAAGAACTCGTGCGTCACAATGCATTGATGACCATGGATGTGGCATGGAGGAACTTCAAGTCGAGGCTGCATACTAACTATGTGAAGAAAAATCGGTTAGCCATCGGAGATTATCCTAAATTAGATCCATATTGGGTTGAATTTGTTGCGATGAAGCAAGATGAATCAGCAAAGAAGTCCAGTGAGGACCACAAAGACATCGCAAGGAGGAACATCCACCCCCACAGACTAGGCACGAGTGGGTACGCGGGTAAAATTCCTCACTGGCAGAGGCAAGAATTAGATGCAGTCCGATCGACTGGCACAAGTCCCTTGGCTGGACTAATAGACTGAGTTAAGCACTATGTGCTAGAAAGGGCATCTATCATGTCTGGTGGGGGCTTAACATTCAAAAGCAGTGATGACAAAGCAATATCGCAAAGAATTCAGGAACTGCATGTCGAGTCACGCAGATAGGGAGAAGGACGAACTAACAGCGGCCTTGGGAAACAAAGAGCACTCTGGTCGGACACGAGGCATTGGGGTCAAGGTTCCCTGGAAGATAGGTTTCCTAGAGCTTGAAGACTCTTATAGGAGTCGCAAGAGAGCTAAAGAAGAATGTGCGGAACGGGATTTGGAAAAGATGAAGGAAAAGGTGCTTCAAGAATTACAAGACACCATACCACAATAAGTTCAAAAAAATGTATAAGAAGCCATGAGCCAGTCGCAAGGCCACGACGTTGTTCTCGCCAGCCCTACGAATCATCGTAGCAGTTGCACGTCTAGACCATTGGTAGAACTGGATAACACCCATTATACTGTGGACAACATACAAGACCCCACACCCTGCCAGCTCAATGTGCCTATCATGAACATATTTTTACAGGCTGGTACAGGAATAGCTTATCCATGCCAAGAAGGGGGTGTTTTGCACAACTCTCCGATAGCTCCAAGTTATGCAAAGATCCAAGTGGACACGGTACTTCCACAGTTTGCTGACATCAGGCTGGAAATACCCTCCAACGATGAGATTACAACTCTAGGAAGTGCCGTTCACACATTCATCCAGTGGCGCAAGCGTGACATCGTCTTTGACCTTGTAGTGGCAACCTCTCCTGCAGTAGAACTCACCCAATTGTCACCAACAGCTGAGCATCAAATGGCTAGTGTGACCACATGAAGGGACGTACTTATAACCCCTGATCCAAAGAAATCGCACATTACACAAGAGCCTATTCGTCACCAGAACCTCAGCGTCAAATGGCAAGTGTTACCACTTCAAAGGACGAACTTATATCCCCTGATTCGAAGAAATGGCACATTAGACAAGCTGTATCAGCTAGATCAGGCGAAACCAGAACAGAGTATGATGTTCTTCTAGAAAAAGGTAAAGTCAAGGCGAAGTGTGTACAAGATAATCAAGAAAGGTTGAAATTCGAGATGTGGAAGCCATTGGTCACCCCATCGAAGTTAAATAGCCTAACACTCATGATGCAGTGATTACATATCTGGTACATGGAGCGATCCAACCAATCAATACTCTTGAAGGTGATCACTGCCATTTTCCAAGAGGAACATTTTCACCATGAGGGGGGTGGCTACTTCCTGATAGAATTGGACAACTTGCACGACTTGTTCTATCACGACGCCCTCGACGTGTCTTTTTTGGGATGCTGGTCACTGTAAGTGTCTAATATATAAATCATGGTCTACATTCACGTAATACCGATAAATGTCGTAACTAACTTTTCCCTTATATAGATACGAGATGATCGAACTGAGAAGAACCAAGGGGCCAGTGGGATTCCTCGACCCAGGAACGGTCTGCAAGATCGAAATCATAAGGGCACCAAAGGAGGTCGAGGAATACGTATACAGGGTGTTGCTAAAACTACAAGACAAGGAGTTCATACTTCTTCCATACAATTTAAAGTAAGTTTCTCACTAGCTAGTTCAATTACTCGTTGAATTCGTTCATTAGTCTTATCCTAGGACTCATGACTATAGCATCATACATGTGTATGTAGTTTCCACTGGATTCTGGTAGTAATTACTTTAGAAAGAGTAAGATGCTGTCATGCTGATCATGGACCCGCTGGACAAAGATAACAAAGACTACACAGAGTTGACAAGTCTAATGAATGAGGTGTTTAAAAGATATTCTATAAAGAGCTTGAGATACCGCCCATTCAATAAATCCCTTTCAATCCGTACTAAATTTCAGGTACGCATGCAAGCAATATTCTTATATCGCATTTCATAGTAAATAACCCCTTCCATAACATTTTAGTTTATTCATTTTTTATAGTGTCACATGCAGCAGCAAGGCACAAATTTATGTGGGTACTTTGTGTGCCAATACATGCGCGAAATCTTATGTTCTACAATAATAGACAATGACGTAGAGGTTTGTTATGCTAACATTACACATTTATTCGCACCACTCAATTTCTATATATATACTATGAGATTTATTTTTTCTACTTGTAGCACCTCAAATTGCCTACGGTAGGATTGCTTCCTGTTGAAATCCGAGCCATTCAAGGATAGCTCGCCTACTTCATCATGAAGGAAGTCATCAACAAAAAGGGCGAGTTTTATGATGAAGATAACAACGATCCAGTGATCCACACTCATCTTACACGTCATTTATCTCCAACTAACTCTGAAGGCTCGTAGGCTTGTAGCTTAGGAAGTAGTTGGTTCATCAGTAGATCTGAAGTCTATAAAAGTGGTTAGGATGTAGTGATGATGGTGCTCATCTTTGTATTCTCCGAAGATGACCATCATTGTTGGTTTATCATTTGTAATGTGTTGAATGGGTTGCCACTTATAGTTCACTAAAACTGTCTAAAATGGATATGATAGCATGCACTTCGCTGTCCTTTATGTGTTTTTATGATTTGAGGAAAAGGGAAGTATGTTATAGTCTTGTTGTCGGTACTTTATGCTTTTTTTCAATTGCAATAACCTGTAGTCTATTTGATTTCACCTTAGGCTTTATTATTGTAACACCCCAAAATTTTGCTTTTCTTAAATTCATGTGTGATTTGGCACTTTGGTGAATTTTTGGAATTTTCTGGAATTTATTTGGATTTATTTGGAATTTATTTGAATTTATTCCATTTTGAAATAATTAAAGAATTTAATTTTGCAAATAAAATTTTGTTGGAAATATTTTATTTGAGTCCAAAATGTTCCAAAATATTTTCCAGAATTTTTCTGGAATTTTTCTGAGTATTTTGCTATTTTTAATGAATTAAATGAATTTCTGGGAAATATTTTAATTATTAAATCGCTGGAAAATGCAAGTGGGTTTGTACTGTTCATCCGACCGAGCCCGAGTCAGACTCGAGTTCGAGTCCGACCCGAACCCGACCGAGCCACCGACTCGGCGAACCGACTCAACTCGGATCGATCCGAACCGTTGGATCGAGATCCAACGGCCAGGATCAATCCGCGCCGATCACGCGCCGCACGAGCCAATCTCGGCCGATCACGCCACGTGGGACGGCCATCGTGCGTCCACGTCACCTCACCGTGTTCGAACGGACTCGCCGCCTGCATACGCTCCGCCATGAAACCGAGTGGATCTCGACGCCCGCGCCGCAGATTTAAGGCGTGGATCGTTGCCCGAGGATCGCCGACCCGTCGCATCATCTTCCCCAACTCCGAGCCTTATCCGCCGCCCGTCACCTCGCAATTGCTCGCCGAGTTCTCTCTCTCCCGCCGCGGTTCTTTGCTTCATTCCGCCGTTCGCCGTCTTCCGCCGCGGTTGAGCCTAGTTCAGAGACCCCAAGCCAAAGCGCGCAGTGGTACCTCTCACTCCGCCGGGCGACCAACGCCGTCGGGCTCGTCGTCGTTCTCATCTCCGGTGGCCTTGCTCGCTGCGTCGCCATCATCATCCGCGGCCGCCGTGAGCCGTTGGATCTCCATCGCACGGTCCAAGATCACGCCACGCCACCCGACGGTGAGATC
This sequence comes from Rhipidocladum racemiflorum, assembly GCA_036346355.1. Classification (NCBI taxonomy): domain Eukaryota; kingdom Viridiplantae; phylum Streptophyta; class Magnoliopsida; order Poales; family Poaceae; genus Rhipidocladum; species Rhipidocladum racemiflorum. The sequence goes on along the minus strand of CM070589.1, from coordinate 40,494,566 downwards.
CCGTCCAAAAATCCCAGATCCGTTCTCAACCGTTGGATCTAGATCCAACGGTCCAGATCAACCGCGTTCACCCCAAACGCGTGAGTCCAGATCCAATCTGGACCGTTGATTTTCAAATCAACGGTCGAGATCTAGCCACGTGTGCGGGAGACTGACCGTCGCGGTCAGCGCAGTCCACGCGCGCGTGAGCGCGTGTCTCTGACACGCGGGGCCCGCGTGTCAGCGGGACAACCAAACCGCACCATGACGTCACGCCGCGCCATGGCGGCCCGCATGTCGCTGGTCGTCCCACCAGCGCCGACGCCAAGAATGACGCCACCCATGGGACCCACCTGCCGCCGACTGCGGCCGAGCCTCGCCGACGCCGCAGCGACGCCATCCGGCGGGACCCACATGTCGGGCCGACGCCAGAGATTCGTGGACCGAGTCCACGGAGACCCGAGCCGAGCGTGGGACCGAGTCCATGGACCTACCGACGCCAGCAGACCAATCCAGTGCTGCCACGTGTCCATGCCGACGCAATAATTAATTTCCGAAAAGAAAATGATTTATTAATTCGAAATAATGATTTCGTGATTTTGTTTCAAACTTCAAACGCTTATAACTTTTTGCGTTTCAACTCCGATTTGAGTGATTCAAATTTCTAAATTTGTATAAAATTGAGATCTACCTAAATATGAATTTTATTTAATTTTTGGACTAAAGTTTTTCTCTGCAAAATTATTTAATTGATTATTTAAACTTTAAATAATCATAACTTTTAAGGCCTTAACTCCAAATTTGACGATTCCAGTTTCTAAAAAACTCATAAAATTATGTTCTCTCTGTTTATGGATTTTATTTGGATATTTGGACACTTTTTGCCTATTGTTTATTCGTGTATTTGCTATTTGCACGCTTTACGAGTAGACGTTGAAGTGCTTGGGAAGGATTCAAGGAGAAGTATTGACTCAGATCCAACTCAAGACCAAGAACAAGTACTTTTTGAAGGCAAGTTGTGCTTTGACCATGTTGATCCTATTTCAAATCTATTTTGATTTAAACTATTGCATGCTAGTTCAATTAGAAAAATACTTTGTTTAAACATGGGGTTAGATAAATACCAATTTCTTTGTATGACACCTTGATTATTTAAGTATGTGCCATGACCCCTTGTCACCCTAGTTGTGGATTACTAGTTGGACACTATTAAATTGCCAACATGGGTTTAGACCGTTGTAGTATCGCTTAGACTCACTACGTGCTCATAACATGATTTTGGATAATCAAATGTTAATATTGACTTAATGATATATTGAACCTGTTTTGGAAAGGTATCATGTGATGTTGATGGCACGTGGTGCATGGTAATCAAGCGGGGTTTGATAAACAGCTTTCGGCCAGGGGCATGTGGCAAGAGTAATCAGTGGGCCTTGTGGCATTGGGAGTGTTGATTTGGTTCTTCGGGTAGTCTTGCCCTGGTCACCCTAAGGACTTAACCTTGCAAGCCTTTGAACTGGGTCTAACGTGCAACCACATGTCTGTAATGGGACGGACCTAGTTGACTAAGTTGCTAATAACGCACTGTGGGACCTCGGGAGGTCAACTACACCCTTTGTGTAAGTTGTACGGGGAGCGTCTGGCCGAGGCCAGTACCCATCTAACGGTTGATTGGCCTAGACTTCGCCTTAGCGAAGGGAAGGGTTAGTCTTGCGCAATAGCCGGGAGGACCACTTGTATTGTTAGAAGTCTCCGAAAGACTTTGTTACTGAACTCGCCTTTGTGGTGTTTGATCAGATCTTGTGGGTAAAGTGCATAACCTCTGCAGAGTTTAGAATCTATTCGAATAGCCGTGTCCGCGGTATTGGACATCGCTAGAATTACAGTCAAGGGTTAGATTTTCTCAAAAATAACTTTGGATTGAAAGGTTGGGTTGGATTAATAATGATGTTGAAGGAAATGTGGTTTAGGATGGGAAGATGGTTGTTAAACTTCTTGAAAAGTTATTTATACTTTACTTGTTTCTACTGCTTTCGAATCTACTTATACTACTTGTCAAATGCTGTTTACTGCAAATATACCTTGAGCTATTCCTTTGTACCAAGCCATGCATATAGTATATTAGCTTGCATTCTGTGCATGACTTGCTGAGTACCAAGTACTCACCCTTGCCTCAATACAACACCAGTTGAAGAGGAGACTACACCAGCTTTGGAGGAGGAACTCCAAGAGGATCCGTCTACTTAGGGAGCGAGCCCAGTCAGTTGCCTGTGGTATACTGGATGGCGCCACGATGTTACCTTATTTGATTTTCCGCTGCTACTATTTCTCTTTTAATAAGTATCGTCCTGCGAGGCGTACATTTGTGACTTGACCATAAGGTCGAGTAACCAGTTTGGTTATTTAAATAAAAGTACTTTATTAGCATCGAATGGTATGATTGTGATATTTACCGATGTTAAGACTGTGTGCACTAGCGCGTTCCTGGACTAGTGTTGAATACACAGAGGGTCCGGATTTGCAAATTCGGGGTCCCGACAATTATTTAAATTTTGTTCAATTGATGCTTTATTCGTCTCCAAACAAAGTGTACGCTGTTTCAATTGTTCTTTGTGTATGCTGTTTAAATTTCGTTCAATTCAGCTTATCCCCTTTCACCTTGACTACATGAGTTCTATAACACCCCGGCATTTAATATGCCCGAATGCTACCAAACATAGACTAATCAACCTCTAAATAGCATAAATTAAGATAAATTACAGCAAAGGAGTAAATGCTAAAACCAAAAATTTTGGCAGCATCTCCTTTGTTTTTCCATGAATTGAAGCAACAACAATAAGATCACAGGATATAGTATAAAGAATGACATCTAAATCATCAATAATAAGGGTTCTAGCAGCAGTATAAGCCTATAATAGAGATTCCAACCATCTCATGAGCCAAACGAAGTAAATGAGGAAACCAAGCACACAAATTAACCATCACAATTTAAAGGAAGGAACATGTCATTGTTTATAAGTGTGATGCTAAGTGATGACGTGTGACTAGCTCCCTTTCCCGCATGCCGGTTTCATGGTACCTAAGAAAAACAACATAAACACAAGCGTGAGTTCATCACTCAGCAAGTATATTGCAATGGAACAAGAAAATACATTCTAACACCTTCATCACCACTTTTCACATACGACATCATACACATCTCATATTCATAGCGTAAGCATATCATTGACATCATCATATATCATCATCATATAACATCCTCATATAATGCAATGCAATGCAATGCAATACAATACAATACGATGCACATATCTCCTGGAAACTCATACCGGTATGGTTGAGTACACACCCGTCGGTGTGCACCCTCTCCCCCCTTCCATCCCGAAGATGGAGGGTGCGTACTCCTCGCTTCCATACACCGCGGTGGATGAAATCACGATGTAGGACTTACTCATTGGCTCTCCGGAATGGTCATAACTTTCTCACCGACCTTCCCCGGATTAGTTATGACTTTCTCACCGCCCGGGCCATGTAACATGCCATGTATGCAAACATGCCAACATCATAAATAACTTGTACACTAACACATGGCATCATAACATAATCAACATATTCATCATATCATTGGCAATCATAACATAATCAACATATTCATCATATCATTGGCAATCATTAAGGCATGGCATGTGAACATATCATATATTCAATCTCAATCTCAACCAATCTAGCAACTACAACCTGCTACCCATTCCAATACACTTGCCTCAACCACGGCGACGGATTGGCGAGACGTAGAGGGCACTCCCGGGGTCACACCACCTGCACAAAGGTACCACACACTCACAATCATGACCACAAAATAGTACGCAAACCCTCTTCTACCCCGACATCGCAAACTACTCGCCAAACCCAAAAACAGAGGTTCTGTCCCGTCGGGACAGCAGCCTTCCAAAAGGCATAACTCGGGTTCTAAGACTCCGAATCGAATAAACGAGTACATCCTCGCGTAGCTTAGGAAATTTCCTAACTTTTTCTAAGTATACGGAAAGACTGATTCGGACTCTAAAGTTGTTTAATCTACAAAATATCGTGATCTGTTCCAATCACATCACATATTTTAATATGTTCGGTAAAACAAGCATTACTTTCAAACGGCTAGGCGGAATTGGACGTTCTTTATACTCACTGAAAGGTATTGAAATTACCTACAACTTCTTCAACAGCCGTACGACCAAATTCCGACTCTAAATTGGCGAAAACCCAAACCCTAGGTCGACTGCTCATGTTGCCCGAAACAGAGAACGTGGCAAACTCAAGATTCCATCTAATCTACCCGACTACAGCACCACCAATTGATCTAAAAACATGATATTAACCCTTAGAACATATCCTAGACCAACCCCAAGGATTTTCATGGCCATACCTTCGCCCGACGCACGAAAACCCAATGGATCTCCTCCCGGTTCGCGCGATCTCCTTCCTCGCTCCAAATCCACCGGATCTCCTCGTCGCGGAGCGCTCCAATGGACGGATCTTTGAGGTGTTGAGGTGGAGAACTCCCCTAGGGGCAGCAAGGGTGGTGGAGAGGTGTGGAGAGGGGTGGAGGAGCAATGGGGAGCAAGGGGGCGCAAGCAAGGGGCAAAAGGGTGTGTGGCGGCTATGGGAGGGAGAGGAGGAGGTGGAGGCTGCTAGGGCAGCAGGGGGGGCGCCCCAAGAGCAACATGCTGCCCCCTCTCCCCTCATGGGCCAGAGAGCCCCACTTTTGGCCCACGAGGGGTCCCCCCTAAGGCCCAACACGCCCCGGGAAGGCCCAAACTCCCGAAAACAGCCCGGAAACGCTATTAACCTCCATACCATAAGGTTTCAACCTCCCATTACATAATTCATAATGCTTTTGACCTCAACATTCACATTAAATAAGGTTACGACACTCCGTGGTGTCACAAGTTCCCCCCTGAACACTCTGTTTTATTACTTGTTTGAACAACATCGCTGGAAATCCAATGATCTGTAGTGTCAAGTCTGGAGATAATTGCTCTTCTGTGTTGCTGGACCCACTTTCTTATCCACTAGATGACCTAAAGAGTGAGTTTGTTGTTCATTGTTCAGCTTGGGGAAATATGCTTCCGTAATAGAAAAGTTGGTATTTTTCTTCTTGTGTGTGCTATTCATATTCCTCTCCTTTTCCTCAGCTCAGCCACAACAAGGCATGTCAAGAAGTCACCGTATTGCTATAATCTGTCGAGCAACTGTTGGTTCAATAGTATTTGTCTGTATTGCAGTTGGTATGCTTCTTTGGTGGCGACATAGGCGTAATCAACAAATCTTTTTTGATGTAAATGGTAATATTCTTTTCCATTTTTTTGCTTATGCGATCATACTAGCACCACCTGGATTTGAATTGCAACAAATTAATGTCTTCTGTTGCAGTGTTTGAACAATCTATCATTTCTTGATATTTGAGCTATATTTTTCTACGTGTTCTATCATATTGAATTCACTAATGGAATTCTAGCATATTTCCCCATAACAATGAAACTTTGTGCCACAAAAGTGAGCATTGCCCTGATGTCCAGTGATGTGATCTCCGTAATGAGCTATAAATTCTCCTGATAATTGCAACATTAAGAAGAGGCACCCTGTAATCCATTTTGTGGGCCGGTACCATTAACATGCATTCAACATTTCATTCTTTTATTTCTTCTAGTGATACCATCGGTGATTAGTTTGTCTCAGTTCAGTAGAAATAGTTACAATTTAAGCTGCATTTAACATGTAGGTATAAAACTTTATATAGTCCAGAAACTTAACATGTTAGAAGTTTCCCAAACCTGATGGGTTTGTTTTACACTGTGTATGCCATTCATGTGACATCATAGGACGTGACAACAGAGATTGTGACGTAACAAAATGTCGGGACCCGAATCTGCAAATCCGGACCCTCTGTGTATTCAACACTAGTCCAGGAACGCGCTAGTGCACACAGTCTTAACATCGGTAAATATCACAATCATACCACTCGATACTAATAAAGTACTTTAATTAGATAGTCAAACTGGTTGCTCGACCTTATGGTCAAGTTACATATATACGCCACACAGGGCGAAACTTATTAAGAGAGAAATAGTAGCAGCGGAAAAATAAGATAACATCGTGGCGCCATCCAGTATACCACAGGCAACTGACTGGGCTCGCTCCCTAAGTAGACGGTTCCTCTTGGAGCTCCTCCTCCAAAGCTGGTGTAGTCTCCTCTTCAACTGGTGTTGTATTGTGGCAAGGGTGAGTACTTGGTACTCAGCAAGTCATGCACAGAATGCAGCTAATATACTACATGCATGGCTTAATACAAAGGAATAGCTCAGGGTATATTTGCAGTAAAACAGCATTTGACAAGTAGCATAAGTAGATTCGAAAGCAATAGAGACAAGTATAGCATCAATAACTTTTCCAGGAGTTTAATCAACATCCTTCCCATTCCTAAACCACATTTCCATCAACATCATTATTTAACCAAACCCAACCTTTCTAGTCCAAGTTATTTTCAAGAAAATCTAACCCTTGACTGTAATTCCCGAGCGATGTCCAATACCGCGGACACGGCTATTCGAATAGATTCTACACTCTGCAGAGGTTATGCACTTTACCCACAAGATACAGTCAAACACCACAAAGGCGAGTTCCCGTAACAAAGTCTTTCGGAAACTTCTAACAATACAAGTGGTCCTCCCCGGTTATTGCACACTAACCCTTCCCTTAGCGAAGGCGAAGTTTAGGCCAATCAACCGTTAGATGGGTACCTGGCCGCAGCCCGATGACGCTCCCGCACAACTTACACAAAGGGTGTAGTTGACAACCTGAGGTCCCACAGGTACGTTATTAGCAACTTAATCAACTAGGTCCGTCCCATTACAGACATGTGGTTGCAAGATTGACTCAGTTCAAAGGCTTGCAAGGTTAAGTCCTTAGGGTGACCATGGCACATATTTAAATAGTCAAGGTGTCATACAGCAATTTGGCATTTATCTAATTTCCCATAATTAAGTAAAGCATTTTCTATTTGAACTAGCATGCAATACATTAAATCAAAATAGGTTTCAAAATGGGATCAATATGGTCAAAGCACAACTTGCCTTCAAAAAGTACTTGTTCTTGGTCTTGAGTTGAATCCTGAGTCAACACTTCTCCTTCGAATCCTTCCGGCACTTCAACGTCTACTCGTAACGCGTGCAAATAGCAACAAATGAATAAAAAAGTAGACAAAAAGTATCCAAACATCCAAATAAAGTTCATAAACAGAGAGAACATAATTTTATGAATTTTTAGAAAATTTGGAATCACAAATTCGGAGTTTAAATGCAAAAGTTATAGCATTTTGAAGTTTAAATAATTAATTAAATAATATTACAGAGGAAAACTTTAGTCCAAAAATTAAATAAAATTCATCATTAGGTAGGTCTCAATTTTATACAAATTTAGAAATTTGAATCACTCAAATCGGAGTTGAAACACAAAAGTTATAAGCGTTTGAAGTTTGAAACAAAATCTGAAATCATTATTTCAAATTAATAAATCATTTTCTTTTTCGGAAATTAATTATTGCATCAGCAAGGACACGTGGCAGCCTCTGATTGGGCGGCTGACGTCAGCCGGTCCATGGGCTCAGCCCACGGCTTGGCTCGGTCCACGGTGGACTTGGTCCACGGCTCACGTGCGGCTGACAGGTGGGACCCACTGGGGTGACGTCATTGCTGACGTCAGCGGGGCTCAGCCCACGGTGCTGACAGGTGGGACCCACTGGTGACGTCATCGCTGACGTCACTACACGGCTGGGGTGGCCGCTGACGTGCGGGCCCGCCATGATGTCAGCGTGACGTCATGGTGTGTTTTGGCTGGGCCGCTGACATGCGGGCCCCGCGTGTCAGAGACACGCGCTCACGCACCGGCACGGTGCGGTGGCACACGTGGCTAGATCCGAGCCGTTCGATTTGGATCGGACGGCTCCAAACGCATCTAATCTGGCCTACGGCTCCTATGTGGCTCAATCTCAGCCCTAGGATCAAGATCTAACGTCTACAATGAATCCGGAGTTGAAACAGTAACGGGCTACGTGGCCTCACCTCGTGCGTCGGATGAAGATCGAACGATTGATAGAGCTCGCGAGGTCCGGCGATGGCGCGGCGAGGCTAGGGTATCGGGGATGAAGACGACAACTCCCCGCGCGGCGTTTCCGAGGGGCTCCGGCGAGGTGAGTTGGCTCCACGGGTGCGTCTCGGTCTGGGGGTTCTAGATCTGGGCTCAACGGCGGCTGGGGACGGCGGTTGATGGCGGGATGAAGCAAAAACCGTGGCGGAGCGGCGCGCAACTACAGCGAGCTATCGCGGCTAAACGACGGTGGCTCTGCCTTGGTGAGTAGGGGCTATGGGTGCGCAAAGTCAGGGTCGACCTCGGGGCGTGACTCAGGCTTTAAATAGCCTCGGCGTTCGTGCCCGAGGCGGAACCCTAGATCTACGCGGCGGCGGAGTCCGACCGCGACTCAGATGGAGACGATGAATCGCCGCCGTCCACGTGGCGCGATCAACGGCCACGATCATGCGGGCGAACGGGTTCGGGTCGGACACGGCTCGGTCGGGTCCGAGTGAATCTCGGCCGTTGGATCTCGATCCAACAGCTGAGATCGAGCGAGTTCTTTTGGTTAGTGGTGCGGTCGCATGTGGTTACGTGGCACCTTGTGGGCCGTTGGATCTTGATCCAACGGTTCACAGGGTTAGGGTGCGTCCGACGCGGTTGGGCTCACCATGACTTCGGTCGAATCGGTCGGACTCGGACTCGAGTCTGACTCGGGCTCGGTCGGATGAACAGTACAAACCCACTCGCATTTTCCAGCGATTTAATATTCAAATTAATTCCCAGAAATTCATTTAATTCATTAAAAATAGTAAAATACTCAGAAAAATTCCAGAAAAATTCTGGAAAATATTTTGGAACATTTTGGACTCAAATAAAATATTTCCAACAAAATTTTATTTGCAAAGTTAAATTCTTTAATTATTTCAAAATGGAATAAATTCAAATAAATTCCAAATAAATCCAAATAAATTCCAAAAAATTCCAAAAATTCACAAATGTGCAAAATAATATTTAATTTCATGAAAAGCAAAAATTGGGGTGTTACAAACCTCCCCCCTTAACAGGATCTCGTCCCCGAGATTCAGGGCTCTCTACAGAATAGGTTTGGAAACTCTTTGTTCAAATCCTCTTCGCGCTCCCAAGTTGCTTCACTCTCCGCGTGGTTGCTCCATTGAACTCTGCAGAAACGGGTTGACTTGTTCCTCGTCTCTCGATCCATGGTGTCCAGAATCTTCACGGGATGCTCCTTGTAAGTCAGATCTTCTTGTAGTTCAATCGACTCCAAGGGCGTTTGCTCATCTGGCACTCGAAGACACTTCTTTAGCTGGGACACATGGAACACGTCATGTACTCCTACTAACGACTGCGGCAACTCCAACTGGTAAGCAACTTCGCCTATGCGGCTCAAAATCTTGAATGGTCCAACATAACGGGGTGCGAGTTTCCCTTTGGCATGGAACCTCTTAACTCCCCTGAGAGGCGTAACTCTGAGGTATACAAAGTCTTCTGGTTCAAAACTCAAATCCCGGCGACGATTGTCAGCATAACTCTTCTGTCGTGATTGGGCTATCTTCAACCTTTCCCTAATCATGGCAATCTGTTCTTCGGCTTCTTGAAGAATATCAGGCCTAAAGATACGGCGCTCGCCGGTCTCATTCCAGTTTAATGGCGTCCGGCAGGGTCGACCATACAGTGCCTCAAAAGGTGACATCTGTAAACTAGCCTGGTAACTATTATTGTAACTGAACTCGGCATACGGCAAACTCTTATCCCAAGAGGTAGCATAAGCCAATGCACACGCTCTTAGCATATCCTCCGTAATCGATTGACTCTTTCGGCCTGTCCATCCGTCTATGGATGATAGGTCAGATCTTGAAGTTCAAACGGGTTCCCATGGCTTCATGCAACTTATTCCAGAACCTCGAGGTAAATTGGGTACCTCTGTCCGATACAATCCTCTTTGGCACTCCGTGCAAACAAACGATCCTGGTCATATACAACTCTGCTAACTTATCTCCCGAGTAAGTGGTCTTCACGGGGATAAAATGGGCGACCTTGGTCAAGCGATCCACTATAACCCATATGGAGTCATAACCTCCTTGAGTCTTAGGCAAACCGGTAATGAAATCCATTCCGATTTCCTCCCACTTCCACTCAGGTATTTTCAGCGGTTGCAACAATCCTGCTGGTCTCTGATGCATTGCCTTGACTCACTGGCATACGTCGCACAATGCAACATGCTCGGCAACTTCACGCTTCATGCTCGGCCACCAGAATCTCTACTTCAAATCCTGATACATCTTGGCACTTCCTGGGTGAATTGAATACTTGGAGTCATGGGCTTCCTCCAAAATCAGTTGCTTTAATTCCTTCTTGTTGGGCACACAAATCCGATCCTTCATCCATAACGTGCCCTGCTCATCTAGCTTGAAGTCCTTTGCCTTGCCTTCCCCCATTTTGGACTTAATCCTGCGGATCTTGTCATCATCCTTCTGTCCTTCCCGTATCTGATCTTCTAGGGTAGGCTTTACTTCCAATGCGGCCAAGAATCCGCTAGGTACCACCTCAATCTTCATTCTCTGAAATTCCAGGCATAGCTCATCCTGATTCGTGGCTATCAACATATTCACGGTATGGCTTTTCCGACTCAAGGCATTGGCCACCACATTAGCCTTTCCGGGATGATAATAGATTCCGACATTGTAATCCTTAATCAACTCTAACCATCTCCTTTGCCTCATATTCAGATCCGACTGGGTGAATATGTACTTAAGGCTCTTATGATCCGTGTACACTTCACATCTGTTCCCGATCAAATAGTGACGCCATAATTTCAAAGCATGCACAACGGCAGCTAGCTCTAGGTCATGCGTCGGATAATTCTCCTCATGTGGCCACAACTGTCTTGATGCATAAGCGACGACCTTTCCATTCTGCATCAACACACATCCAAGTCCTTGACGCGATGCATCACAATAAATATCAAAGCTCTGATTAACATCCGGTAAAACTAACACCGGTGCTGATGTCAATCGCTTCTTCAGGTCTTAAAAACCTTTCTCGCACTCTGGCGTCCATGCAAACTTCTTCTCCTTTTTCAGCAATTGCGTGAGAGGTTTCGCAATTGTCGAAAAGCCTTCAATGAAACGGTGGTAGTAACCTGCCATTCCAAGGAAACTCCGGATCTGGTCACGATCTTGGCTTCCCAATGTAACACAGCTTCTACCTTGCTTGGATCTACGGCGACTCCTTCTGCGATCATTACATGTCCGAGGAATTCCACCTTGTCCTTCCAAAAATCACACTTACTGAACTTGGCGAAGAGTTGCTGTTCGCTCAGCTTTTCCAAAACTCGCCTCAAGTGTTCGGCATGTTCATCCTCTGTCTTGGAGTAGATTAGGATATCATCTATGAACACAACAACAAAATTGTCCAAATATTCCATGAACACCTTATTCATCATATTCATGAAATATGCTGGCGCATTCGTCAGACCAAAGGACATAACTGTAAACTCGTAATGTCCATATCTTGACGAGAATGCGGTCTTCGGAATATCCTCTGGTCGGATCTTCAACTGATGGTATCCCGATCTTAGATCAATCTTGGAGAAAACTCTGGCTCCTCTCAGCTGGTCAAACAAATCATCAATCCTGGGTAGCGGATACTTATTCTTCACGGTGACTTCATAGAGTGCACGGTAGTCAATGCACATCCTGAAACTTCCATCCTTCTTCTTGACAAACAAAACTGGCGCTCCCCACGGTGACGAACTCGGTCTGATAAATCCTTTCTCCATTAGCTCTTCGAGTTGCTTCTTCATTTCTACCAATTCTTCGGTGGATATCCGGTAAGGTCTCTTTGCTATCGGCGCTGTACCAGGTACAAGCACTATCACAAACTCTATGTCCCTATCTGGCGGCATACCAGGTAGATCTTCAGGAAAAACATCTGGGTACTCATTCACTACTGAGACATCTTCTATGCTGATTGCGTTGGTGCTGTTAACCATCTACTGTCCATCTCTAACGGCGGTAGCTTGAAATTCCACTTTCTTTCCACACGGGCTCTCAACTGAGATGGTCCTCCATCCACAATCCAATACGGCCTTGTGCTTGGATAACCAATCCATTCCCAAAATGACATCCAAGGTCTGGGTCTCCAAAATAATAAGGTTCGCTAGGAACTCTATCCCATCTATTAGTATTCTCACCCCGGAACATCCTACTTTAGTTCGAAGTTCGGAACCAGGGGTTTGAACTAAAAGCATGCATTTAAGTCTTGCAATTTCCAAATCATTTTTAGCAGCAAAGCCTTGTGAAACAAACGAATGCGAAGCTCCAGAATCAAACAAAATCAAGCAGTGTACTGAGTTAACAAGTAACTTACCCAGTACGACATCCGTGGCATTCTGAAGTGCATCTGCGGTGACATGGTTGACTCGGCCTCTCACCACGGTCTGGGGTGCTGCTCCTGGTGCTGGCGTCCTAGTTGGTGTGGATCCCAGATTGAAGCGAACTGGGGTCACTCCTAGTGTCTTCTTAGGACAACTGTTGGCAAAGTGCCCTGGCTCGTTGCAGTTGTAGCAACGTCTCACTGTTCCTTGTTGACTGCCTGAAGCGGCGTTTCTGGTTGGTGCTGGGGTCTGATAGTTCTGATTGACGGGTCTTGGTGCTGGTGACGGTGTCCTTGTTGTATTCTGCGGTTGGAATCTGAAAAACTGATTTAGTGCAACTCTCAAACATTGCTGTGCTCCCTGACGCGATCCCTAATGCTGCATCCTGCGCTTCCTGTTCTCATCCAGTTCCTTGCGCTTGTCCTCAAGAATGAGCGACTTATTCACAAGCTCCTGGAAATCTGGAAAGGTGTGGGTGATCAGTCCCACCTGTAGTCCTGAGTTAAGTCCCTTCATGAAACGAGACTGTCTGGCTTTATCTGTCGCTACGTCCTCAGGCGCGTAGCGTGCAAGCTGTGTGAACTTGTTCAGGTATTCGGCCACTGGCTGATTACCTTGCTTCAGTGCCCTGAACTCCTCCTTCTTGAGATCCATGATTCCTTCAGGCACGTGATACTGACGAAACGCAGCTGTGAACTCCTCCCAAGTGACATCTTGAGGGTTCTCTTGCGTGGCACAGAAGTTCTCCCACCATTCGGCGGCTGTTCCTTCCAACTGATGAGAAGCGTAGAGTACCTTCTCATTTCCTATGCATTGAGCAATGTGTAGCTTCCTCTCAATTGACCTTAACCAATCATCAACCTCCAACGGACTGGCATTCCCAGAAAAAGTGGGTGGGTGAGTCCTCATGAACTCTGACAGTCTTGTATTCTGGCGTTGCCCCTGATTGACCTGATTAGCAGTGACGTGCTGCATCTTTTGCATCATGGCGTGCATCAACTGAGTCTGAGCAACAAGAAATGCTCTAAAATTCTGCATGTCCAGTGGCGGTGCTGGTGCTCCATCATTGGGGTTTTCTGCTGGGCGAGAACCACTTCCATTGCCTCCAAGGTTTCCGCGGGTGTTCACCATCTATCGATTGCTCCAAGGTTTCAGAGATGAGAGGGAAACAGGAATAGACAAGTAATATGGAACTTATGCGGGGCAAAAGGTGTAACTTAAAGTCCAACTTTATTATTTAATCAATAGTAACTTGGTATGGTTGCTTACAATGCCTAGGGGCCTTGCAACACATACTGCACACTCAGCAAGCAATGAAAATTCAAATCGAACTAACACTGGAGTCTAACGCCTAAAGGGTGACTCTTTATTCTATGACGCGACTCGGCGAAGGAGTCTCACTATAGGACCTATGCTCACTCATCGAGAAAACCTCCACGGCCTGGGTACGGACGCTGCGGCATAGGCGCGAAACAATCGCCATGTCCAGCAACTGTGTCATCTGTGGTAGTCGAAGAAGCAGTGTCCTCCTCAAGCTCCGGCTCCTCCGGGTTTGGCTCGTGCAGCTCGAGCATTGGCTCCGGCTCTGGTGCGTACAATGCCGTCTCTAATTCTCCAATCCTTTGCAGAAGGTGTGACACATACTCTTGAGCTTCCCGCCATCTGTTCTTCTCTGTCGTGATCTCCTTGCGGGCCTTCTGTAGCTCCTTGCTTGTATCATCGAGTACATCCTCCTGGGCGACAACAAGTCGTGCCAACTGTGTGAACATGGCATTCTCATCCTGAATCGCCTTCGGGTCAAGAAGGTTATTGCTGCGCGGATGATAACGGAACACCGTACTCTCCAACTCTCTGGCGTAGATGCGGGTAATGTGCCGCATTGCTCATCGTGACGCCTCTTGGATACCCATCTGCATTGTAGACCTCCTGGCAGTGCAGTGTATCGGGCGATTGCCTGGGCCCTTCTTCCTAGCAGGTACCACAATCTTCACGTCACAAGCCTTGATCAATCCTGCTTGTCTGATCACGTCCACTTGGTATTGCGGCTTCTCAAAATCTCCGAGAGTCTGTAGCATACGCCAAAGTTCCGCGGCGTGACCAACCTCCAGATCGACGTAGTTGAACTCTCCCTCCATCTGTCACAAGAGTGCTCACGTAAGAACTTGAAAATTTTAAATCGTGACAAGGTAAGGAAAAATTCAGCAAGAGACAAGAAAAGAGTGAAGGGAATAAGTCGAGATGTCATTTCTTATCTTGACGAACTTTTAACTTTTAGAAAATAGGTTTTAACCTCTCTACGACCATTCTAGCTAGGGTTGAGCCTACGGTCAGTATGGCTCTGATACCACCTCTGTCGGGACCCGAATCTGCAAATCCGGACCCTCTGTGTATTCAACACTAGTCCAGGAACGCGCTAGTGCACACAGTCTTAACATCGGTAAATATCACAATCATACCGCTCGATACTAATAAAGTACTTTAATTAGATAGTCAAACTAGTTGCTTGACCTTATGGTCAAGTTACATATATACGCCACGCAGGGCGAAACTTATTAAGAGAGAAATAGTAGCAGCGGAAAAATAAGATAACATCGTGGCGCCATCCAGTATACCACAGGCAACTGACTGGGCTCGCTCCCTATGTAGACGGTTCCTCTTGGAGCTCCTCCTCCAAAGCTGGTGTAGTCTCCTCTTCAACTGGTGTTGTATTGTGGCAAGGGTGAGTACTTGGTACTCAGCAAGTCATGCACAGAATGCAGCTAATATACTACATGCATGGCTTAATACAAAGGAATAGCTCAGGGTATATTTGCAGTAAAACAGCATTTGACAAGTATCATAAGTAGATTCGAAAGCAATAGAGACAAGTATAGCATCAATAACTTTTCCAGGAGTTTAATCAACATCCTTCCCATTCCTAAACCACATTTCCATCAACATCATTATTTAACCAAACCCAACCTTTCAAGTCCAAGTTATTTTCAAGAAAATCTAACCCTTGACTGTAATTCCCGAGCGATGTCCAATACCGTGGACACGGCTATTCGAATAGATTCTACACTCTGCAGAGGTTATGCACTTTACCCACAAGATACAGTCAAACACCACAAAGGCGAGTTCCCGTAACAAAGTCTTTCGGAAACTTCTAACAATACAAGTGGTCCTCCCTGCTATTGCACACTAACCCTTCCCTTAGCGAAGGCGAAGTTTAGGCCAATCAACTGTTAGATGGGTACCGGCCGCAGCCGATGACGCTCCCCGTACAACTTACACAAAGGGTGTACTTGACAACCTGAGGTCCCACAGGTACGTTATTAGCAACTTAATCAACTAGGTCCGTCCCATTACAGACATGTGGTTGCAAGATTGACTCAGTTCAAAGGCTTGCAAGGTTAAGTCCTTAGGGTGACCAGGGCAAGACTACCCGAAGAAACAAACCAACATTTCCGGTGCCACAGCTGGCCCACCTGATCATTCTTGCCACATGCCCCGGTCAAAAGCTATTTATCAAACCCCAGTTGATTACCATGCACCACGTGCCATCAACATCACATGATACCTTTCCAAAACATGTTCAATATATCATTAAGTCAATATTAACATTTGTTTGTCCAAAATCATGTCATGAGCACGTAGCAGGTCTAAGCCATATACTACAACGATCTACAAACCCATGTTGGCAATTTAGTAATGTCCAACTAGTAATCCACAACTAGGGTGACAAGTGGGTCATGGCACATATTTAAATAGTCAAGGTGTCATACAACAATTTGGCATTTATCTAATTTCCCATAATTAAGTAAAGCATTTTCTATTTGAACTGGCATGCAATACATTAAATCAAAATAGGTTTCAAAATGGGATCAATATGGTCAAAGCACAACTTGCCTTCAAAAAGTACTTGTTCTTGGTCTTGAGTTGAATCCTGAGTCAACACTTCTCCTTCGAATCCTTCCGGCACTTCAACGTCTACTCGTAACGCGTGCAAATAGCAACAAATGAATAAAACAGTAGACAAAAAGTATCCAAACATCCAAATAAAGTTCATAAACAGAGAGAACATAATTTTATGAATTTTTAGAAACTGGAATCGTTAAATTCGGAGTTTAAATGCAAAAGTTATAGCATTTTGAAGTTTAAATAATTAATTAAATAATATTACAGAGGAAAAATTTAGTCCAAAAATTAAATAAAATTCATCATTAGGTAGGTCTCAATTTTATACAAATTTAGAAATTTGAATCACTCAAATCGGAGTTGAAACGCAAAAGTTATAAGCGTTTGAAGTTTGAAACAAAATCTGAAATCATTATTTCAAACTAATAAATCATTTTCTTTTTTGGAAATTAATTATTGCGTCAGCGAGGATACGTGGCAGCCTCTGATTGGGCGGCTGACGTCAGTCGGTCCATGGGCTCAGCCCACGGCTTGGCTCGGTCCACGGTGGACTTGGTCCACGGCTCACGTCTTGGTGACAGTGGGACCCAGGTGACGTCATTCTTGCCGTCGGCGGGGCTCACCACGGTCTTGGCAGTGGGACCCATCGGTGACGTCATCGCCGACGTCGGCGAGGCTCGGCCACGGTCTTTGTCGAGTGGGACCATCGGTGACGTCATCGCTGACGTCACTACACGGCTGGGGTGGCCGCTGACGTGCGGGCCCGCCATGACGTCAGCGTGACGTCATGGTGTGTTTTGGCTGGGCCGCTGACATGCGGGCCCCGCGTGTCAGAGACACGCGCTCACGCACCGACATGGTGCGGTGGCACACGTGGCTAGATCCGAGCCGTTCGATTTGGATCGGACGGCTCCAAACGCATCTAATCTGGCCTACGGCTCCTACGTGTCTCAATCTCAGCCCTAGGTTCAAGATCTAACGGTTGCCAATGAATCCGGAGTTGAAACAGTAACGGGCTACGTGGCCTCACCTCGTACGTCGGATGAAGATCGAACGGTTGATAGAGCTCGCGAGGTCCGGCGATGGCGCGGCGAGGCTAGGGTACCGGGGATGAAGACGACGACTCCCCGCACGGCGTTTCCGAGGGGCTCCGGCGAGGTGAGTTGGCTCC